>CM056726.1:53027547-54277547 GCA_029844215.1 Przewalskia tangutica
CCGGTGTGGTCGATGTGGTAGACCGCATTTTAGAGGAATGTCGTGGTGCCAAAGGAGCTTATTATTACTGCGTGTGAGGTGTTTGCGAGGAACTTCACTCCAGGCCAAGGTGCTTACGGATGTGCGACTCGACGCCCGGAGATCGGTGGTGGTTAGCCGCCTTCGCTAGCTGTCGCCTGTAGTGTTGAGGCTATTGATTAAGCGGTGGAGGCGGTATATCCTTAACCCTCTAGAACTTGTATGCTATTGATGCTGCTGATAATGTATTAAGTGTTATGTTGGATAGCTTGTGTAAAATGTGATTTAAAGCTTGGTCGTTAGTGTAGCGGGTAAGCTTTAAGTGAGAAATGATAGACCTTAGAATATTACAATTGAGACCTTAGATGTAAGGCCGTCTTGAGTGCGAGTTTGCAGAAGTAATCCTTGTCGGAGCATTTATGCCTAGAATGTATTGTGTGATAAAGTCACTGGTAGTGTGAAATGGGTGGTAGGCTTTCGCTGACTGTGAAAGTAAGATTGTTCGGGCGAAACGAGCGTGATAGGTAAATAGGTCAGGTTGGGGCCATGTTGAGGGCCAACCATGACTCATTAGATGTGAGTCAGCTCTGGGTGATCCACTTGAATTAGTCAGGTCTGAGGGTGCTAGGCGAGTTTGAGTAACCATCGTATAAGTTCGTGGATCATTCGACGAGAATCGGTTCGTGGCGGGAATGTCCTTAAGGAAGATCGAGGCTAGAAAGATGACAAGTTTGGAGGTAGTGACTCCAAAGTTTTGAAACTGAAACGGTACGTATATAGAGTTCAAGTGTTCGAGAAGAGTCTGACGAGTAAGAGGAGTAGGCGGGCATGTATTGCGAAACATAGATATGATGCGACTTTCTTGTGAAGGAGAAGGTGCAGAAGGATGTTATATTTTAGACCTCGGGTAGGGTTTTGTGATGTTAGAGAGGTGTTTCCTGGTAGGCTTGGATGTAAGAGTATTTGCCTTGGTGTTTACGCGGCGGTGTGGCGAGGATTGTTCTGCGTAAAGTATAGTAGTAGAAGACTATCTTTGTGCGTATTTTGTTTGAGGCTTAGAAGGAACGACCGGGATGAATGTTTCTAAGGAGGAGAATGTTATACCCAGTATTTCCGAGAGTATGCGTGAGGCGTGCGTAGAGGTGAGCAGCAAAAAGTTAGGCAAGGTTCAGGTGCACAGCTGCAAGGAGGAGTCGTTTTTTTATTGTGAAAGCGTTTCCACTGGCGCACTAGTGGAAAAATTCCGGCTATGTCATTTATATTTTTTGCGGATTTTTAGAGAGATGAAATATTTTGGACCAACGGGAGAATTGTACTTGTCACCCACTCATTGGAGCAACAACCATGTATGGCAGGCGATTGGCTTAGTGGGAGTAGGTAGGATATTTGTACCAGGATTGGTGTGGTAGATGGATGAGTGCGCGTGGCTTAATCCACAGCCACACACTTGCCTTTAACTGCCGGATGAATCTTGGCCATTGGATTTGGCCATTTCTTGACCTATAAATACACACTAACTTGATGAACTTCATCATCCAAATATTTTCTAAGTCTTGAAAACCTTCCCCTCTCCTTTGTGTAGCTCGTCCTACATTCCCTCGCTGGAAGGCACTTTTGTGGCCGAGAGTAGCCCCACCCAGCTGGTTGTGCTGAGTAAATACTACCCATGGTAGAAATGTATTACACAAGTATTGTATAATGCCCAAAATCATTTAGCCAAATACCTTTGTAGTACTTTCCAAGTGCCCTTTATCTGAAAAGCCGGAAAATACTATTATACTTTAAACACAGCATTCGCGAACACAGGAAATCTTCGTTGTTGGTTGAAGTGTTAAGTAGAAGTTAAGTGAACTTCTAAGGGTTGTTTGGAGGCGGATTGGAGTTTTCGGAGTAGGAGCTAAAAGCGTTGCTAGGCGACATTAAGCTTCCGGATAATTTTGGGGCTTATGAAATTAAATACTCTTTGTCCTTACAGTGTAATTGGAAATTCATTACTATAGTAGTATAAAGAAATGAATATAAGATTCATAGAAAGAATTGAAGCCCTGTAATGAAAGGATAATGGAAAAAGATAGGCCAGAAATCACTTGAGAAGAATATAGTAAGTTAAACTCTACTTACATAGGGTATATATATCTGATGGCCCGATAACAACTTTATTGGTTAGATATTACTGCCAAATGTAGCGTGAACTCACAGAAGGTGGACGGTAGTAAGTTATAAGCGATGGGCGTTGTTCTTATAATCCGATAATCGTACGCGAGGTATGGCGATTCTTCTTATGCCAGGCAGCATTTTAAAAGTATATTTATATGATGCGGTGAAGCGTCACGTGTGGCAATGTCTTTTGACTTAAGCACGAATAATAAGAACCTTGAAATATTTTAAAGGAGCATATGATCACGGTGAGCGATACGTGTGATTGTGAATGTGGTATTATGGCAATGTCTTTTGACTTAAGCACGAATAATAAAGAATCTTGAAGTATTTCCATGATTAAACTTTTGAAAAGAAGAGTAATGCTTGGTTTGAAAACATAAGAAGTTATACTAGCTTTATGGGAAGTTAGGTATAGTCTTAAGAGATAAAGAGATAGTTTCTTGATTGTTAGAAGTTAAGAGACTTGATCTTATAAGATAGAGACTTAACTTAAATGAATTAATATGAGTTTTTGTGAAACCTCGTTAGTGAGTAATGAGTGCATTGGTTTTAAAAAGGAATAATGTTTCACGATTTGAATCCGAGTGTATGTCGATGAGCAACTGAAAGTGTTAATAAGAAAGGAAAATGTAATGAATAATGAAGTATTGGTAAAACCCGGTAAGCGATCCGTACATAGAAGCTAAGATGAGACAAAATGATATTACATTTTGCAGATCATGTTGCTTTAATAAGATGGTTATAAAGCAAAGAATAAGCGCTCTTTTGTGGCGTATGTTACTCGATTGTTTTAAAGGAATTAAGACATTGAACTATGAAACTTTTTCAAAAATAAAGAGACTTGAGTCATTGAAATTAGGCAAGCTGGAACCTTAGGAAAGAATGTGGTTAAAGAAGTGTTTTGTTTACCTAAATGTAGATACTCTATTTTATACTACGAGTATCAATTGACTTTTATAAAAAGGAATGGATCTCTTTAAAAGGAATTTAACGTCACGTAGTATAGGAGTTAAAACCCGGACTTTGGCGTAAGTAAGAGAAAGTACCTTGGTTATGTATAACTTGCCTATGCTTGTTGTTGTATGAATTTGCCTATGCTTGTTGTTGTGTAACTTTGCTATGTTTGTTGTTGGTAACACTATGCTTTATGGTGATAAAATTAACATTTGTCTGAGTGTGTTTCTAATACTACCGCGTCTCTCGATGGGTAGGTTGGTAGTGGAGAACTTACTTGGGCGTCACCCAGGCGATAGAGGAGATTCCGCGGGCATGCTTCCGTTAGCATTGTTACATGGGCATGTCTACCGCAGATTGGATTACGTGGGCGTGTGACCGTTTGGTTATGGCGAAATGTCGTGACTTACGGTTGTGATTGAGTCGCATGCTTTGTTTACTTACTTGTCCATTCGTGGCCAGCGGTGAATCTGGTATAGGTTATTGCACTTGCCACGTGTCGGCTGTGGCCGAAGTATCGTGACTTACGATTTGTGATCGGGTGCTGGTGATTCACTTGCCCCGTCGTACGTGACGCGGTGGATGCAGTGGAGGCTGGTGTACTTGCCGTGCCGACCGCGAGTCGGTGTTGGATGGAGCCGTGACTTACGGTTGTGATCGAGGTGCACGGCGATACGCGCCCGTCGGCCTTTCGTGGCGCGGTGGATCACAGTGGAGAGCTGAGTGTTGTTATACCCGTATTTTTAGGTAATATGCGTGGGGCGTCGTAGAAAATTTGAACTTGAAGATTTGGCTTGTAGGTTATTTTTAATGCACAGCGGTTAAGTCGTTTTTGAATGAGAAAGCGTTTTTCCACGGCCGTGGAAAATTAGGCTATGTCATTTATATTTTTGCGGTTTTTCCGAGGCGAAGCGTGTTGGACAACAAGAGGCGCGACAGCGCACTGCCGTTGGTGGGTGTGGGGCGATCAAAGGTGGCGAGTGAGGCCATTGTGGTCAGGGTTGGTAGGATATTTTTGTGTGTTAGTTTGGTTAGGGTGCATGGCAGATCTTATTTCACTTGCCTTGCACTTGGCGAATCTTGGCCATTGGTTGGCCAGCTTGTCTATAAATGCCACTGCTCGCACAGAAGACTTGCCCCGTCGAATAATTTCCTAAGTCTAAAATTCCTCCTCGCGTAGTATAGTTCGTCCCACTCCCCACTTGTGAGGCCTTGGCAGAGAGCCCATCTCCCACAGCCAGCCGAGTACCCACAGTGGGAGTGGTAGAAAGGGGTACCACGCGTGGTGTTATGCCATTATAAATACCCACTGCCCGGTGAAATACTCTAAAGTATTGTTGTAATGCCCCAAAATTACAGCCATATACCTTGTAGTGATACAGGTTATGCATGCAAAGCCGGAAATCTTATTATACTTCTCTTGATCCGCAAAACCAAAACCCTAAGAAAATCTCCATGATTAGTTGGAGTAGTATGTAGAAGTTAGTTGGAACCCACAGGAGGTGGTTGGGCGGGTTAGGCGCTCGGAGAGATTGGAGCTAAGCGTTACGGGGATCGACTTTATACTTGGATAATTAGTAAACATCGAGGTAATTATCTTGTCCCACAGTATGGTGGAAATTACATGTTGTTGAATATATAGTTGGGTATACTATAACTATGGCGAACGTGTCTGTCGGCAATGTCTTTTTTTGACTTAAGCTTTGAAGAATAAAGAACTAAATGTAATTACATGGGAGTGTATTCTGGTGAACTTATAACAAGCGTTACTATGGTAGAATTCTACACGCGTCAGGTTAGATGTATAAACCCCGCGGTTGAACGATGCGTGGCCTCGATAAAGGAGAGATTTACCCGTAGCGAGGAGAGTCTTTATGAATTCGTAGAATGTTACTGCGATAAGATACAGATGTTAATAAAGCGCCTTGTGGCGCGCATAGGTTGAAGTACTCGTGTGTGCGATCTGCCTTAGGAGTAGCGCGGCTTGAAGAGATTACTTAGGCGTTTTGCTATTAGTCCGATCGCAACGTCGCGGTATGTGAACCTCTTTACATCTCTTCTAGCATGATATGTGTGTAACTATGTAGTGCGGTAGGCGTCACGTCATGTTAAATAATATTTGGTTTGGTCTAAAACATAAAGTGTTATAAGCTTTATGGGAAGTTGGACCTCATGACTTTATGTATGTAAGAAAATACTTGTGGTTTTAAAAGGTAACTTAATTTGGGCTTCTCTTGGATTGGATTATGTGATAATAAGAACTTAGTATTTCAAAATATTTTTGAATCATTTTAAAGAAAATTAATACTTGGTTTTGAAAACTTAAGAGTTATCTTAGGCTTTATGGGAAGTTAGGTTATAACGGCTTAAGAATATTTCTTGGTTGGAAATCGGAATGTATCGACAAACCACTGCGAGATTAATAAAGGAAATGTTTGTGAGTAAAATCGATCAAAACTTCCATCTGCATAGAAGCTAGATGGGACAAAATGATATTTCCTAGATCTGTGTTTCTTTGTAATAAGATTGTTATAAGCAGAATATCTTACTGCTTATATAGAGCTTGCTGTTTCTTAGATGGTTAAAAATCATATTCTTAAATGAATAAGACTATGAACCATGAAACCTTTAAAATAAGAAAAGCGTGAACACCCCACATTTGAAATTAGGCAAGCGGGCGTTTGGAAAATGAACATTTACTTGATTTTACAAAGGTAAGTGTTTGATTACTTGAAAGATAATCCACGCTATTTTTATATACTACGAATTGTGTGGTTTTGTAGAAAGTAACGTATCTTTTAAAGAGTTAATGTATGAAGTACTTTGGGGATAAAAACCAGTGGATTGTATATAGTAGAAATTACTTTGTGCGTAACTTGATTGTGTTAGTTTGTGATAGCACTTGTAAATACTTTGCTGTTGATTGATAAATGGCAATGCTAGGATGCTTCACGATGTGTTAGTATTTTGTGATGTTTGTGTAAAGGGGGTTTTCCACTTGTTATTCGCTGGCCATGTTGTTTAAGCGATAAAGTCATGTTATGTTAGTATTATACATCACTACATCTCTAGAGATTTATCTCCGAGGTTAAGGTCGCCTCCCACGTCTGCGGGTAGACTTCGGCGCGGGTCGATGGACCTATGATTCGAGAATACCTCATGCGGGTCCCGAGGGCCTATCACGAGGCTACAAGAGTTCAGGTGTTAGGAGTGCGTCCTTTATGGGCATGCGGTCTATGTGGCCATGCGGACCTACGAAGTCGAGGCGGATCTTGGGAGTAACTACCACTCGATGCTTGAGGTTATACCTCATGCGGGCCTATGAGATTGCAGCTCTATGGTGTCAAGGGAAGCTTCGGTGGCTAGGCAGCAGCATTAGATGGATCTAGCGCGAGCGGTGGCGGCTTTGATCATATGGTACAGAGCGGTCTGAAGATGTGATCATGTCATGATTTATGACACTATTATTAGTGCATGTAAGGGGTTTTAGTAGTCGGCTATGCCTTCAGTCTCTTACCTGTCATGCGGTTTTATTAGGACACTGGTGGGACTGGTGTTCATGTGTATTCCTTGATGCTTTTATATCATAGGCGCGGCGGTGAGGAAGAGTATTCCGCCGAGGCATGAATGATGTGAGTGGGCGTAGAGACCCGTAGTTATATTGAGCGATGACTTTGAGGGCGTGAAGTCACGACTTGACATCATGGCCGCTTATTTATTGTGAGCTGTAGTTTGGATTATCATACATGTCTCTGCTTTATATAGACTACTATGATTTCATTTCGATGATGATAATATTATTTTGCGAGTTTCACATCGCCGGTACATTTTGTTATGCCCGACCTCATGCCATTCGCGTTAAATTCCAGCTTGAGTAAAGATACACCTGATCATTTAGAATCCTCGTGCTTAGTGGTCCGCAGTTGGCGTTAGGAAAGCTCATAGTTTCTCCGGAGGCTTATCACCGATGTTATAGTCCTGTCATTGTGTGGTATTTACATTGAGGGTATGGCGAGGCCACATGTCCCCGCCATTGTTGTCGTAGCATTTCTTAGGTCCGTAGTGACTGCCAAAGCAATCTTTGTTGTGGGCAGGGTTTTGTAAAGAAAAAGGATTAAAGCTGTTCATTTTGAAAGAGTTGTTATTATTATATATCTTAGCCAAAGGCAAGTTTTCTCAATTCATTGTTCCCTTGCTGTCACATAATATTTTCATGTCTTGTTTTATTTTCCACATTGATTACTCGATGTATATGACTACTTGGAGTGTCGGAGTAAGGCACGATCCGCTGGCCCTGTTCGGGTCGTGACAAAAAGTGAGCTATCGTGAGCTTGATTAATCCTCGAGAAAGTGTCTCTGACCAGGTATCACCGTAGAGTCTTGATTATGGTGTGTTGTGCACCAGCATCAATATCGAGGAGGCTATAGGATATTTAGGATTGGTTTCTATTCTTCTCACTCTGAGATCGTGCCTTAGAAAGCGCCGGTGTTGTAAGTTGGACCTCGGCGTATTTCTTTCCGCTACCGTATATGCCTCCGCGTAGGAGCAAAACCCGGTGAGAGGCAAGGCAGCCAGGAGCATTGCCCGAGTTGAAGTCACTGAGGAAAGGATTGCAGAGGGCCTGGGGCCCGATCTTTACCTAGGGTAGTGCTTCATTCGGGAGTTACTGCGACGTCCACTAGCCCCGCGAGAGTTTAAGCGCTGGCGGCGAGTTCCCATGTGACCATGATATTTGAACCTTCGAGTTCCTGGCCAAGAAACGGTGAATGTAGATTGCAGAAAGCGACCACATTTGCCTAGCTATGGATTTGGCTACCGGAGAGTATACCGATGTACTGCTTGAGTCTTGAGGACTATCTTGTTATACCAGTATTTCGGTATGCGTATGGGCGTGCGTCATGCGAATTTTGAGCCTTAAGTTAGGCATGTTTCGAAATTTTTGTGCACAACCCCGAAGAGTCGTTTTTGGCGAAAGCGTTTTCCACGACTTCGTAGTGGAAAATTCCGGCTATGTCATTTAGTATTTTCGCGAATTTTTCCGAGAAGGCGAAATGTTTTGGACCGATGGGAGGGTGGTGCACTGTCACCTCGAAGTGAAGCGTTAGGTTGGCGAATTGGTCACGGGTTTGAGGCTATTGGCCCGCTTATTTTTGTGCCTTGTTTTGGCCTTGTTTTGTGCCTTGTCTTGTGCCATGTTTTGTGGAGTAGGGTTTAGAGGTGCACTTGGCTTAATCTTGCCACCCCTGCTGTATACACTTGGGAGGATCTTGCTTGTACCTCGTTTGGCCTTTGGTTTTGCTATAAATACCCCACAGATGTGGAGACTTAAATCCGTTCCAAAACTTCCAAGTCTTGAAACCCTCTCCCCCCTTTGTGAGCTCTAAACCGAGAGCCTTCGCCCTCCACACCGTGTGTGGCCTTTGGCGAAACGCCCACTCCTAGCCTGGATTGTGCTAGCAGAGCCTACCCACCGCGGTAGAAAGTTGTCTTCCCAGTATTGTTATAATGCTCCAAATACCTTAGCCTTGTACCTTGTGAGTATCCCAAAGATACCTCTATCGCGTGAGAGTCAGGAAATACTACCTTTTGTCCTTTAGTCTCAAACGGGGAAACCACTAAGAAAATCTTCGTTGATTGATTGGAAGTATTTAAGTAGAAGTTGGTTAAGAACTTCTAAGGGTTGTTTGGAGCGAGGATGGAGCACCGGAGTTGGAGCTAAGCGTTGCTAAGGATCGACGTTTTAACTGGATAATTATGGGCTTATCGAGGTAATTATCTTGTCACTACAGTTGTAATTGGAAATTACATGTTGTTAGAATATATAGTTGAAGTATACTATATATGGAACTAAGCTTAATCTTTGGCAATGTCTTTTGACTTAAGCACGAAGAATGAAGAATTGAGCAGTAATCACATGAAGGATAATAAAGAGAAGAAGCGAGCGTAATTTACATAGGATATTGCGGTAGACTTGTGTAGAATTGTACCGCGTCAGGTTAGGCGTGTAAAACCCCGCAGTTGGCTTGGTAGGCCAGCCTCGTTAGAGAGGAGAATTACTGCTGTTGCGGGAGAGTCTTCTTAGAATTTTACGTAGAAAGATGAAAACATGTGTTTAAAAGTTAATGAGCGTTTGTGGCCTTTATAGGTGAAAGTACTAAGAGTAGCGTATTACCTAGGGAGTGGAAAGGGCTAGCAAGTTGTAGTACTTGGAGCTTTTTGTATTGTGGAGTAATCGTCGCGAGGTATGTGAACCTCTTCCTATCTCTTCTAGCATGATATGTGTGTAACTATGTAGTCACGGTGAGCGTGCATGTGTTTAATGTATTTGATTGGTTTGAAACATAAAGTGTTATAACGGCTTTATGGGAAGTTGATTATAACAAACTTTATGTAGGTAAGAAAATGGGTTGTGGTTTTAAAAGATAATTGATTTGATTTATAAGCGGCGAGGCGTTATAATAAAACTTGAAGTATTTCAAAGATTTATGAATCGTTTTGAAAGAAGTGTAGTATTGTGCTTTGAAAACTTAAAAGTCATACTAGCTTTATGGGAAGTTAGGTATAACGGCTTAAGAATAGTTTCTTGATGTTAGAAGTTAGAACTTGATCTTATAAGATAAGAGACTTAACTTATTTGTTTTAATGTGAATGTTTGTGTGAAACCTCATTCGTGAGTAATGAGTACTTGATTTTATTTAAAGGGATAATGTTTCTTGATTTGAATCGAGATGTGTATCGACAGGACCAACTGCGGCGTTAATAAAGGAAAATGTATTGAATAATGATGAATTGTATTAAAACCAGTAGAAACCTCCATCTGCGTAGAAACTAAGATGAGACAAATGATATTACATTTTCTAGATCATGGCTAGTGTAATAAGAATGTTGTAAACAAGAATAACACTACTCTCGCGTGCGGCGTATATTACTCGATTGTTCTAAAAGGAATCAAGTGATTAAGTTTATGAACTATGAAACCATTTGAAAATGAGAAGCTTGAGTAATTGAAACTAAAATGGCGGAACTTAGGAAAAGAATGTTGTTACTTGATTTTGAAAAGGAATATGGGTTAGTCGTTCTAATCTACGGTGTCGGGTGACTTTTATAAAAGTAATGGATCTCTTTCAAAAGAACTTAACATTATGTAGTACTTTGGGGTTAAAGCCGGACTTTGGCATAAAATGAAAGTACTTTGAGTTGTGTGAAACTTGCCTATGCTTGTGATGATAGCCTTTGTTGTGCAAGTGTGGTATTTACGTATTCTGACACCGCGTCTCGATAGAGAAGGATCGACCTGATGAGAACTTACTTGGGCGTCTTGGCGGTGATGGAAATTCCACGGGTATGCTCGCATTGATAGTGTTATTCCATGGACTAGCTCTCCATGGGGTTTATTCTTGTTCGGCCTTGGTCCGCAGTGGTCGGCTCTCATGCCGTCTCGTGGCGGTCGGCCGCGGTATCGGTAGTCGACCCTCGCGCTTCGTTCGATTATAGTGACGAAGTTTCGTGTCTGACCTTGGTCACTGGTGGTCACCATACTTGCCGGTCAGTGCGTGCGGCCTTGGTATCCTGGGGATGTCGGCTCTGCGCGGCACCGTCATCGACGCCGTGTTTTGGTTGCATTGTATTATTGAATGCGGTCGGATCGGTAGTTATACTTGTCTGTCACGGTTTTATAACCACGGGTGGGACATGGTGTTCATGTATAATCCTTGGTATTGTTATATCATAAAGCTGCGATGAGGAAGAAATTCCTGCGGCGAGTGATAATTTGGAGGCGTGAGTCCTGTCTTGATATAGCTGGTTATATGTTATATCTTGTAGTTTGGTCATCATACATGTCTCGCTTTATATAGACTATTATGATTTCATTTACGATGTTGTGATTTCACATACTTGGTACTGGCTGGTTATCGACCTCGCCCTTGAAGTGCGTTAAATCTTGCGGTAAAAAGGTACATCGGTATCGATCCACTTTTAGGATCACCTTTCGCCGTGAAAGCTCGTTCCTTGAGGCTTATCTTTTGGTATGTTACCACGAGTGCAGTAGATGCTTATACATTCGGGTATGGCGGACCTGTCAGTCATAGTTGTTGTAAATCTTAAGTGCATGCCTTGTTCACAGGTGCGGGTTGTAAAAGAGATTAAAGCTTGGGTTTATGTATATCTGAAGGCAATTGTTTTGGTTGCTGTTATTTATTATATCTCTTGTTTCATGATTCATGTTTTATTTTCCGCTGGTTTTCTACGATGTTGTATCACTAGGGTGCAGGTAAGGCACGATGGGCCGGGTTCGGGCGTTACAAAGTGGTATCGAGCGATTAATCCTCGGAAAGTGTCTGACCGTGTCTAGTAAGTCTTGATTATCGATGTGTTGTGCACCACATCTATAATCGAGGCTCTAGGACATTTAGGATTGATTTCCATTCTTCCGTTACGAGATCGTGCCTTAGTTGTGTGATAAGGTGGACCCTCTGGCGTGTTTCGTTTTTACGATTATGCCTCTGCGAAAAGGCAGCGGGCGAAGGGCAAAGCGTGAAGGGAGCTGCGAGTAAACGTGGCGAAGACCACGATACACGAGCCTCGATCCCATGATGCAGGCGAGAGATGAGTTACAAAGGTAGGCCCGATTAATGGCGGGGTTGTGGCCAGACTTGAGATGGTGGGCCGCGGCGATTCCGATGCGCGATGGTTCCCTAGATCAGATAGTTCGAGGCTACGGGATTTTACGAGTTGTAGGCGCTTGAGTTTTATGGGTCGAGGCACGAGGATGATCGCGAGTTCATCAAGCGATTCTGACGGATCGTAAGTGATCGAGGCATCGGAGATCGAGTCGGTGGCCACTAGGTTCGCGTCAATGCGTGATACGCGGTCGACTGGTTTGATTCTTGGGCGCTGTCGGGAAGCATGCACTTCCGGCGGTATGGAGCAGTTCGAGGCCTTTCTTGCACATTTCTTGCCTCACGGATGAGAGGGCTCGGGCCGACAGTTTTTGGTGTTCTGGCGAGCAGGCGTGCGGTTCGGGAGTACAATGTGAGTTCGACTCATTGGCGATGCGTCCCAGCGTTAATGCCTTGATATGGAGGATCGAGTGCGCAGGTATGTTCTGAGCTCGATGATTGCCTTGCGAGAGTTGTTGGTGTAGCTCTTGTGGGCATGGACATTGCCGCGTGCGGCGTATACACTTGGATGTGAGGCGGATAAATCGGCGGAATGACGAAGTCGAAGAGGGCGAGCAGCGGTCGCTGGTGACTTTCGAGGCGGACGCGCCGGCGGCGAACTAGTTATGTACCTCCGTCGATGCAGTGGTCCTCCGCGACTTCGGGACGCCGAGATATTCGAGGCGGTCGGGCTCCCGAGGTTTCAGATTTTAGGAGAGCGGGTGCTCGCGGATAAGTTGCCACCTGTCTCGGTGTGGCGTTGTGGAAAGCTTCAAGGGAGAGTGTCGTACTAACTCGGAGATTGTTATTTTGCGGCCAACGGGGCCATCTGGCAGGAAGCGTAGACCAGTATGCCCGGTAGGATAGCATGGACTCTAGGCGATTGCTTGGGTTCTTCACGCCAGTAGCGAGCGGGATGTTTGTACACAGGAGGCCGGTGAAATCGCGATGGGAGTTCCCGATTTTAGCGGTCCTTGAGCGCCTAGTTTGAGTATATCCTTAACCTACAGAAGTTTTGTTTATATTTGTTGATGTGTTTAATGTTATGTTTGGATAGCTCTTGTGCTAAAATGTGATTTAGAAACACAGTTAGTGAAAGGGTAAGTCCAGGTAGTGTGAGATGGAAGTGGTAGCTTTCGTGATGTGAAATAATGAGATTGTTCCGGATCGGGGAACAAGAGGTTGGCGCGGTTGGGGGTCGGGTTGAGGACCATTTGCGGGTCAACCGTAACCCGGTTTAGAGGTGGGGCCGGTCTGGGTGGTCGCGGTGGTAAGTCACGAAGATGCTAGGCCCCAGTTTGTATGACCATCGTATGAGTTGGTGGATGTGTTCGACGAAGCGGATCGTGGAAGTAGAGCGGCCTTAGAAAGATCGAAGTTAGTAAGATGACCAAGTTTGGGTAGTGACTCGAGGGTTGGAAAGCGAGCGTTGGCGAAGTGTGATGCGGATACTAGAGCGAGTTCGAGTGTTAGTGGCGAGTTCTACGAAAGGGAGAAGTGAGCGTGTGTTTTGTGGCGGTGTGGCATGATTGTTTAAATGCGTATAGCGGTGAAGACTATCACGGCCTTTGTTTGTTTGAGACCTTGAAGGAACATTCGGGACGAATGTTTCGGGCGTAAGGAAGAATGTTATACCGTATTTCGGTAATATGCGTATGGACGTGCGTCGAATTTTGAGCCTTAAGTTAGGCATGTTTCGAAATTTTTGTGCCTGACCCGAAGAAGTGGTTTTTCGAAGCGTTTTCCACGGCTTTCGTAGGGAAAATTCCGCTATGTCATTTAGTATTTTTGCGAATTTTTAGAAGCGAAATGTTTTGGACCGATGGGAGGGTGACACTTGTCACCCTCGAGTGGGCGTTGGGTTGGCGAATTGGTCACGGGTTTGAGGCTATTGGCCCTTATTTTGTGCCTTGTTTTGGCCTTGTTTTGTGCCTTGTCTTGTGCCGTGTTTTGTGGAGTAGGGTTTAGGGTGCGGCTTAATCTTGCCACTTACACTTGCTATACACTTGGGAGGATCTTGGCCACTTGGTTGGCCTTTGGTTTTGCTATAAATACCCACAGATGTGGAGACTTCATCCATTCCAAAACTTAAGTCTTGAAACCCTCTCCTCACCTTTGTGAGCTCTAAGCAGGAGCGCTTCACCTCACTTTCGTGTGGCCTTTGGCGAGAACACCCTCCTGGCCTAGTTGTGCTGGCCAGGCCTACCCCTTGGTAGAAAGTTGTCTTCCAAGTATTGTTATAATGCCCAAAATACCTTAGCTCAGACTTGTAGTATCCCAAAGATACTCTCTAACGTAGAGTCGGAAATACTACCTTTTGTCCTTTAGTCTCAAACCGAAACCACTAAGAAAATCTTCATTGATTGATTGAAGTATTTAAGTAGAAGTTGGTTAGAACTTCTAAGGGTTGTTTGGAGCGGGATGGAGCACCCGGAGTTGGAGCTAAACGTTGCTAAGGATCGACATTTAACTTGGATAATTATGGGCTTATCGAGGTAATTATCTTGTCCCTCTAGTTGTAATTGGAAATTACATGTTGTTAGAATATATAGTTGAAGTATACTATATATAGAACTAAGCTTAGTCTTTGCGACGTGTCTTTTGACTTAAGCTTTGAAGAATGAAGAATTGAGCGATAATCATGAAGGATAATAAAGAAGAAGCGAATGTAATTTACATAGGGTATTCAGATGAGACTTGTGTAGAATTGTACACGTCCGGTTAGGCGTGTAAAACCCCCCCCGGGTTGGCTTGGTAGCCGGCCTCGTTAGAGGAGGAGAATTACGCTGTTGCGGGGGGGGGGAGGTGCTGCCGAATTTTCTGTAGAAAGATGAAAACATGTGTTTAAAAGTTAATAGACGTTTGTGGCCTTTATAGGTGAAAGTACTAAGAGTAGCGTATTCTACTCGAGGAGTGGAAAGGGCTAGCAAGGTTGTAGTACTTGGAGCTTTTTGCTATTATCGATAATCGTCGCGAGTATGTGAACCTCTTCCTATCTCTTCTAGCGTGATATGTGTGTAACTATGTAGTGCGGTAGGCGTACGTGTGTTTAATGTATTTGATTGGTTTGAAACATAAAGTGTTATAACGGCTTTATGGGAAGTTGGTTATACGACTTTATGTAGGTAAGAAAATGGGTTGTGGTTTTAAAAGATAATTGATTTGATTTATAACTGGCAGGCGTTATAATAAAACTTGAAGTATTTCAAAGATTTATGAATCGTTTTGAAAGAAGTGTAGTATTGTGCTTTGAAAACTTAAGAGTCATTACTAGCTTTATGGGAAGTTAGGTATAACGGCTTAAGAATGGTTTCTTGATGTTGAAGTTAGAGACTTGATCTTATAAGATAAGAGACTTAACTTATTTGTTTTTAATGTGAATGTTTGTGTGAAACCTCGTTCGTGAGTAATGA
Organism: Przewalskia tangutica; assembly: GCA_029844215.1. Taxonomy (NCBI): domain Eukaryota; kingdom Viridiplantae; phylum Streptophyta; class Magnoliopsida; order Solanales; family Solanaceae; genus Przewalskia; species Przewalskia tangutica. Next base: position 53,042,754 of record CM056726.1, read on the forward strand.
GTACTTGATTTTATTTAAAGGGATAATGTTTCTTGATTTGGAAATCGAATGTGTATCGACAGAGACCAACTGCGGCGTTAATAAAGGAAAATGTATTGAATAATGATGAATTGTATTAAAACCGGTAGAAACCTCCATCTGCATAGAAACTAAGATGAGACAAAATGATATTACATTTTCTAGATCGTAGTCTTTGTAATAAGAATGTTGTAAACAAGAATAACCTACTCTCCGTCGGCGTATATTACTTGATTGTTCTAAAAGAATCAAGTGATTAAGTTTATGAACTATGAAACCGTTTGAAAATGAGAAGCTTGAGTAGTGAAACTAGGCAAGCTGGAACTTAGGAAAGAATGTTGTTACTTGATTTTGAAAAGGAATATGGGTTGGTCATTCTAATCTACTACAGTGTCGGGTGACTTTTATAAAGTAATGGATCTCTTTCAAAAGAACTTAGCGTATGTAGTACTTTGGGGTTAAAACCGGACTTTGGCATAAAATGAAAGTACTTTGAGTTGTGTGAAACTTGCACATGCTTGTGATGATAGCCTTTGTTGTGCAAGTGTGGTATTTACGTATACTGGCGTCTCTCGATGAGGCGGTCGACTTGTTGAGAACTTACTTGGAGCGTCTTTGGCGGTGATGGAGAATTCCACGGGTATGCTCCCGTTGATAGTGTTATTCCATGGACTAGCTCTCCGTGAGGTTTATTACTTGTTGGCGCTTGGTCCACGGTGGTCGACTCTGCGTACTGCCGTCGTGGTCGATTCGGCCTTGGTATACGGTGAATCGACCCTCGACTTGCCCACGGATTCGGTATAGTGTGAAGTTTCGTAATCTGACCGGTCACGGTGGTCAGCCCGTACTTGCCCGGTCAGGCTGCGTGGCCGGCCTTGGTATCCGGTGTCGGCTCTCGCACTTGCCAGTATCGAGCCGTGTTTGGTTGCATTGTATTATTGATACGGTCGGATCTCGTAGTTATACTTATCTGTCACGGTTTTTATAACACAGTGGGACATGGTGTTCGTGTATAATCCTTGGTATTGTTATATCATAAAGCTAGCGGTGAGGAAGAAATTCCACGCGCACGAGTGATAATTTGGAGGCGTGAGTCCACAGTCTTGATGTATGGTTATATGTTATATCTCAGTTTGGTCATCATCATGTCTCGCACTTTATATAGACTATTATGATTTCATTTCTGATGTTGTGATTTCACGTACTTAGTACTGTTGTCTTGACCTCGCCCGGAGCTGCGTTAAATCTGCGAGTAAAAGGTACATCGGTGTCGATCCCCTTTTAGGATCACGCTTTCGGCGTATTGAAAGCTCCGTTCGGAGGCTTATCTTTTGGTATGTTACCACGAGTGCGTAGATGCTTATACATTCGGGTATGGCGGGAACCACATCCGTCATAGTTGTTGTAAATCTTAGAAGTGCTTAACCTTGTTGTGGCGAGGTTGTAAAAGGATTAAAGCATTGGGTTTTATGTATATCTTGAAGGCAAGCTGTTTGGTTGGCTGTTTATTTATTATATCTCTTGTTTCATGATTCATGTTTTATTTTCCGCCGTTTTCTCGATGTTGTATCGTAAGTGCGGGTAGGCACGATGCGGGCAGGTTGAGCGTTACATATCTAAAGAGAGGTCGTGCGAGAGTAATTCTTGATTGGGCTTGAGCATGGCACGTATGCGGGCTTATCTGCGGCCGAAGCGTGAGATCGACGTTAACGGACAGCGAGAAGAGGGCGAGCGGCAAGGTCCTTTGGTAACTTTCGAGGCGAGTCACCTCGCGTGCCAGTTAGATTTGCACGTCCGCGATGCAGAGAGGTCCTCGCGAATTTGGGGCGTTAGGTATCGGGGAGTTGGTGGCGAAGCTCGGATCTTCGGTTCACGCGGTGTAATGACGTCATCCGGGAATGTCGTCTTTTGGTACTTGTTGTACCTCTGGCCGTCGGTCGATGTCGAAAGAGTGTCTTGTAGGAGGACTTAGCCTTGAGGATCGGTGGGTAGTTTGTCATCTTCCAGCTATCGCCTACAGGCGGGTTTATTTAAACGACTAAGGGGTGAGCGGTGAATGCGAGCATATCTTTAACCTCTAAAGCTTTGTATTTGTGATAAGGTGAGTATACCTTAAGTGTTATGTTCTGATAACAGTGTGTTAGTTGTGATTGGAAATCATGGTGGGTTAGCAAGGTAAGATTTTGGGGATAGAGAAGGTGTGAGCCTTAGAGTTTTTATACGTGGAGACCTTAGAGGTAAGGCCATCTCGAGTAAAGGTGTAGTGTCTATGTTTGATCCTTATCGGAGTGCATAGTGCACGTGAGCTATGTTTGGGATAGGTCCCTAAGAAGTATGAAATGAAAGAGGGTAGTTGAGCTAAGAAGACCGCTAGGTTTTCGTAACGTGTTTAGTGAGATTGTTCCTTCGGGGAGATAGTATTTTGCGCCTTGCCGGGTCGGGTTGAGGCCACGTTGCGGGTCAACCCGCGGCATGTTTGGTGGTGGGGTCTGGTTGTGGTGGTCCCGCCTTGTGGTAGGGTCACGAGGGTTTTAGGCCCAAGTTTAGTTAACCAGCGTACGAGTTCGTAGATGCGTTCGACCAGTGGTCGGGCCGATGGGGGCAGCCCATCGTGTTTTTCGGTCAGGACCGTGTACTCGGCAGGGTTGTTTTATCAGAAAGGTTGTAAGGCTGCACGGGGTGCCTACCTTCACCTTATGAACAGACAGTGGAGCCCAGGTTACGGCTGTTTCTTTCGGGAAGTTTTACCAGGCAGGGTTAGGAACTCAGGTGAGTCTCCGTATCGCGTTCGCCCTCGGGCCAGTGATTGGATTTCAGGGGTAGTTGTGAGGATTGTTATCTCCTGTTGGGGAAGTGTTTTATAGCTACCATTTCAGTGTTCGGATATCGCCTTGTGACGCCTTGTAGGGGCGGAAGTGTAAGTTGCCGGTCGATTGGTTCGACGTTGGCAAGGTTCAGATAGTTGGTTCATACGTGTTCAGCAGGATGTGGATAGGGTGAAGCTTATCCAGAAGAGGTTTTTGGTAGCTCGGAGGAATCGTGCAGATTATCGGCGACGACGCTTAGAGTTCAGGTTGACGGTCGGTCTTTTTGAAAGTACCACCCCGGGTTGGGTGTGACGAGTTTTGGAAAACAGAGGGAACTTAGCCCGAGTTACTTTGGGTCTTTGAGTTCATGTGAGGGATAGGCCAGGTTGCCTATATGTTAGCATTTGCCGTCCGACTTAGGAGGCAGTGCGTCCAGTCTTTCGTGTTATATTCGAGAAGGAAATCGGAGATCCGTCAGTGTTCCCGTTAATGATGACCACGTTAGAGATAGTAACCCGAGTTTTGGAAAGCGAAGCGATATCAAATGTGGTAAGAGTTCGAGTGTACAAGAAGTGTGCGACATTCTCGGGGATCGCATGTGATCGTGCCATTTTTGGGTCGCGGAGTGACACTAGAACCTCGCGACAAAGTGACAAAAGTGGTATCGGGAAGAAGCAAGCATGTATGGCGAGCATTGATGTGATCATTTCTTTTGTAAAGAGAAGGTCTGAAGGAAGTATATTTTAGACCCCGGAGGGTGTTTGTGGTGATGTTAGAGGTGTTTCCTTGTGGACTTGAATGTAAGTATTTTGCGCCAAGTTGTTTATGTGGCCGTGTGTGGCAAGGATTGTTTAAGTAAGTATAGTAGTGAAGACTATCTTGGCGCGTTAGTTTTGAGACTTAGAAGGAACATTGGACGAATGTTTCTAAGAGAGGAGAATGTTATACCGTATTTTGAGTATGCGTGGGGCGTGCGTAGAAAATTTGAACTTGAAGATTTGGCTTGGCGATTTATTTTTGTGCACAACCCCGGTTAGAGTCGTTTTTAAAGCGAAATGTTTTCCACGACTTTCGTAGGGAAAATTCCGGCTATGTCATTTATATTTTTGCGGATTTTTCAGAGGCGAAGCGTGTTGGACCAGCAGAGGCGCCACTTGGCACCCTCATCGTTGGTGGAGTGTGGGCGGTAAATGTGGCGAAAGTGAGGCCATTGTGGTCAAGGAGTTGGTAGGATATTTTGTGTGTTAGTTGGTTAGGGTGCACTTGGCAAGATCTTGGCCTACACTTGCCTTGCACTTGGCGAGATCTTGGCCATTGGTTGGCCTTGGCTTGTCTATAAATACCTACTCCGCTTTGAAGACTTCTTCGTCAAATAATTTCCTAAGTCTAAAATTCCTCCCTTGTAGTATAGTTCTCGTCCCCCTCCCCCGTGTGAGGCCTTGGCCGAGAGCCCTTGTCCCCCTTGGCCAGAGTACACACAGTGGGGTGGGTAGAGGGTATACACCACCCTTGTGGTGTTGTCTCGATATAAATACCCATCTTGGTAGAAATACTCTCAAAAGTATTGTTGTAATGCCCAAATTACCTTAGCCATATACCTTGTAGTATTCTAAGGTTATACCTATACCAAAAACCCAGAAATACTATTATACTTCTCTTCAGTCACAAAACCAAAACCCTAAGGAAAATCTCCATAGTTAGTTGGAGTAGTATGTAGAAGTTGGTTAGAACTTCTAAGGGTGGTTTGGAGCGGGTTGGAGAGCTCGGAGATTGGAGCTAAACGTTGCCCAGGATCGACTTTATACTTGGATAATTATGGGCTTATCGAGGTAATTATCTTGTCCCCCTATTGTAATTCGAAATTACATGTTGTTGAATATATAGTTGGAGTATACTATATATAGAAGCGAACGTGGTCATCGGCAATGTCTTTTGACTTAAGCTTTGAAGAATAAAGAAGCTGAGCGTAATTACATGGGGGTGTATTCAGATGAGACTTGTGTAGCATTGCTTGTGAAGTAGAATTGTACACGTCAGGTTAGATGTATAAACCCCGCTGGTTGGCTTGATAGCGGCCTCGATAGAGAGGAGATTTCTGTTGTGGCGGGGGAGTCTTCTTGAATTTTACGTAGAATGTTCTGCGATAAGATCTAGATGTTAATAAGCGCCTTGTGGCCTTATAGGTTGAAGTACTACGTGTGGCGCGATCTACTTGGCTTAAGGAGTAGCCGGCGGCGAGGTACTTGGGCGTTTTGCTATTAGTCGATACTCGTCGCGAGGTATGTGAACCTCTTCCTATCTCTTCTAGCATGATATGTGTGTAACTATGTAATGCGGTAGGCGTACATGTGTTAAATGTATTTGGTTGGTCTAAAACATAAAGTGTTATAACGGTTTATGGGAAGTTGGTTATAACGACTTTATGTATGTAAAAAATACTTGTGGTTTTAAAGGTAACTTATTTGAACTATATTTGGATTGGTTATGTGATAATAAAGAACTTGAAGTATTTCAAAAGATTTTTGAATCATTTTAAAAGAAGAGTAATACTTGGTTTTGAAAACTTAAGAGTTATACTAGCTTTATGGGAAGTTAGGCATAGCGGCTTAGAATGTTTTCTTGATTTGAAATCGAGAATGTGTATCGGCAAACCACTGCAGCGTTAATAAAAGGAAATGTTTTGACAGAGTAAAATCAGTAGAAACTTCCATCTGCATAGAAGCTAAGATGAGACAAAATGATATTTCCTAGATCATGGCTGCTGTAATAAGATTGTTATAAACAAGAATATCTTACTCACATATAAGGCTTATGTTTCTTAGATGGTTTAAAAGAGAATCATATTCTTAAATGAATAAGACTATGAACCACGAAACCTTTCTAAAATAAGAAAACGTGAACATTTGAAATTAGGCAAACTTGGACGTTTGGAAAATAATTTTGTTACTTGATTTTACAAAGGTAAGTGTTTTGATTTACTTCAAAAGATAATCACGCTATTTTTATATACTACGGGTATTGTGTGGTTTTTTGTGAAAGTAACGTATCTTTTAAAGAGTTAATGTATGAAGTACTTTGGGGATAAAAACCCGAACTGGTTGACATATAGTAGAAAGTACCTTGTGTGCATAACTTGATTGTGTTGGTTTGTGATAGCCTTGTAAATACTTTCTTGTTGATTGATAAGTAAACATGCTAGGATGCTACGTGTGTTAGTATTTTGTGATGTTTGTGTAAAGGGGTTTTTCCCTTGTTGTGCTTATGTTGTTTAAACGATAAGCTGTTATGTTAGTATTATACATCACTCATCTCTTGAGATGATTAGGGGTTAAGGCGCCTCCGATGCGAGGTGGGCTTCGAGCGGTCGATGGACCTATGATTCGAGAATACCTCATGCGGGTCCCAGGGGCCTATGCGGAGCTACAAGAGTTCCAGGTTAGGGTGCGTCCTTTATGGGCATGCGGTCTATGTGGCCATGCGGACTACGAAGTCCAGGCGGATGCCGGGGAGTAACTACCCTCGATGCGGGGTTATACCTCATGCGGGCCTATGAGATTGGCCTATGCGGAGCTGCGGGAAGTTCCAGGGCTAGACGCGCACATTAGATACTGCGAGCAGTGGCGGCGATCATGTGATGGTGCAGACAGATCTCGTAATCTGATTTATGACGCTTAGTGCTGTAGGTTTTAGTAGTCGGCTATGCCTTCGTACTTACCCTGTACGGTTTTATTAGGACACAGGTGGGACCTGGTGTTCATGTGTATTCCTTGATGCTTTTATATCATGGACTGCCGGCAGTGAGGAAGGTATTCCACGGGCATGAATGATGTGGTGGGCGTGAGACCCGTAGTTATATTTGAGTGATGACTTTGAGGCGTGAGTCACGACTTGACATATTTGCTTATTTATTGTGGCTGTAGTTTGGTTATCATACATGTCTCTGCTTTATATAGACTACTATGATTTCATTTCTGATGTTATTTTGATTTCACGTACTCGGTACTGTTATCTTGACCTCGCCCGAGGGCTGCGTTAAATCCGCGAGTAAAGTACACGATCATTGATCCTCGTGCTTAGGGTCTGATTCAGCGTTAGAAAGCTCCGTTTCTCGGAGGCTTATCGATGGTATAGTCCCTGTCATTGTAAGTATTTACATTCGAGGGTATGGCGAATCTGTCCATACATTGTTATCGTAGCATTTCTTAGAAGTGCAGTAAATCTTATTGTGGCGGGTTTGTAAAGAAAGGATTAAAGCGTTCATTTGAAAGAGTTGTTATTATTATATATGCTTAGAAAGGCAAGTTTTCTCAGTTCTGTTCCTTAGCTTCATAATATTTTCATGTCTTGTTTTATGTTCGTGATTACTCACGATGTATGACTACTTGGGTGTCGGGTAAGGCACGATCCACGGGCCGGAGGTTGGTCGTGACAAGTGCACTGCCAACATCGACTTCGTGATATGGTTATGCGATATTATTGATACGATCTGATCACGGTAGTTATACTTGCCCCGTGCGGTTTTATTGATACGGTGGGACTGAGTGTTCCACATATACTCGCTTGGTGTTATTATATCATAGGCTGCCGTGATGAGGAAGGAATTCCACGCACGAGTGATGATTTGGGGCGTGAGTCCACGACTTGATATATTTGTTTATATGTGGTGTCTTGTAGTTTGGTTATCATACATGTCTCTACTTTATATAGATCGTTATGATTTCATTCTGATATTCTGATTTCACATACTTGGTACTGTTGTCTTGACCTCCTTGTGCTGCGTTCATGCCGCGGTAAGTACATCGGTGTCGATCCGCTTAGGATCACTTTTCAGCGTATTGGGAAGCTCCGTTCCTTGGGCTTATCTTTTGGTATGTTACCACGAGTGCAGCGGGATTCTTGTACATTCGGTATGGCGGGGCCCTGTCCGTCATAGTTGTTGTAAAAATCTTAGAGGTATGTATTTGTTGTGGCGGGGTTGTAAGGATTATAGCTTGTTCAAATGTCTATATATATATATATTGTCACGACCCAAATCGGGCAGTGGTAGTGCCTTACCCGGGCACCCTAGTGACACAACATCGATGTCGTAGACATAAAACAACAACATGAGATAACGAAATATAAAACAATAATGCAGCGAAAACTTGCACGTCGGCGTATATATAACCATCAACTCTTTTACAAATGAACAACAATCCTTTTACCAACCACGACCAAGCGATGCTACGCACCTCAGAATGATCGACCCGCGATGGCGGGGCGGGCCAAACCCCGAATGTAAACACTTACTGCGACGAGGGACTATACGTGATAAGCCTCGAGAAACGAGCTTCCCAAACGCTGCGTGACCACGAAGCTAGGATCGGCGGCGATGTACCTCGACTGCGGCGTGAGCGGCCCCGAAGGAGGTCGACAACAAACGGTATGTGAAACTAAAAATAAATGCGTAAATGAAATCATAGTAGTCTATACCAGCGAGACATGTATGATAACCAAACTACGATTCACCACAAATAAGCGATGCGTGTCAAGTCGGGGACTCACACCAGTCATCACTCAATTTAACAATGGGTCTCACGCCCACAACGTCAATCGTCGTGCGTGGAATACCTTCCGCACGTGCGGCTTATGATATACAAGCACCAAGGAATACACATGAACACGAGTCCGCTGTGTCCTAATAAATCGCGAGGTAAGTGCGAAGGCATAGCCGACTACTAACGCCACGGTACCAACAAGGTCATAAAGCGTATCATAAGATCTGTCTGGGCCGTCACATGATCAAAGCGGCCGCTTGCCCGCGATCTAATGTCGCGTCTAGTCACGAACTTCATGACTCGCGTAGGCCAATCTCGTCGGCCCGCATGGTATTCCGCGTCGGTAGCTCACTCCGGCGTAAATCACGGACTTTCGAGTCGCGTGGCCACAAGTGACCGCGTGCCCATAAAGGGCGTACTAACACGGAACTCTCGTAGCCGCATGGGCCCCGGGACCCGCATGGTATTCTCGAATCATGGTCCCGGAACGCTGAGTCTACCCGCGTCGGAGCGACTTAACCCGGAATCATCTCGAGAGATGAATGCCACAATACTATCATGGTGATAGTTAATAAGCACAATCGGAAACCCCTTACACAAACATCACGAGATACTAACACACGTAGCATCCTAACACGTTTACTTATCAAAGCAACAGAAAGTATTACAAGGCTATCACAAACCAATACAATCAAGTTATTCACACAATTACTTTCTACTAACAAGTTCGGGTATCATCCCAAAGTACTTATACATTAAAATCTTAAAAAAGATCTGTTTCTTTCACATAAGTCACGCAATACGTAGTATAAAATAGAGTGACCAGTATCTTTTAAGAAAACCAAAACTCTTACGCTGTAAATCAAGTAACAACATTATTTTCCAAGCGTCCAAGTTTGCCTAATTTCAAATGTTCACGTTTCTTATTTTAGAAAGGTTTACGTAGTTCATAGTCTTATTCATTTAAGAATATAATTCTCTTTTAAACAATACGAAACATAAGCCTTATATGTGAGTAGGATATTCTTGTTTATAACAATCTTATTACGACCATGATCTAGGAAATATCATTTTGTCTCATCTTAGCCATGCGGATGGAAGTTTCTCGGTTTTAATAATACTTAATTATTCAAAACATTTCCTTTTATTAACGCTGCGATGGTTTGTCGATACACATCACGATTTCCAACATCGATAAACGTTCTTAAGCCGTTATACTAACTTCCCATAAAGCTAGTATAACTCTTAAGTTCTCAAAACCAAGTATTACTTCTCTTTCAAAGCGATTTGAAATCTTTTGAAATACTTCAAGTTCTTTATAATCACCGTCGCCGATTATAAACAAATCATTTACCTTTTAAAAACCGCAAAGTGTTTTCTTATCTACATAAATTTGTTATAACGGCTTCCCATAAAGCCGTTATAACACTTTATGTTTTAAACCCATCGAATACATTTAGCACGTATCGTCTACCGTACTACATAGTTCACGCATATCATGCTTTAGAAGAGATAGGAAGAGGTTCGCATACCTCGCGACGATTATCGACTAATAGCAAAATGCTCCGTACCTCAGCCGTCGGCTACTCCTTAAGCCAAGTAGAACGCGCCACCGTGGTACTTGACCTATAAGGCCGCAGCGCATTAACATCTAGATCTTATCGTAGAACATTCTAGAAAATTCGACAAGACTCCCACGCGGCGTAAATCTCTCCTCTATCGGCTATCAAGCCAACGAGGGGTTATCATCTAACACGACGAGTACAATTCTACTCCACGATGCTACTACACAAGTCTCTTTTGTCACAATCCTATGTAAAAACAGTTGATTCTTGACTTAAGTCGAGGACATTGCCTGGCCTATGTTCGATTATATATATATAGTATACTTTAACTATATTTTCCTGACATGTAATATCCAATTACAATAGGGGGACAAGATATTTACCTCGCTAAGCCCATAATTATCCAAATATAAAGTCGATCCTGGGCAATCGTTTAGCTCGACTCAGGCGCTCGACAGCTCTAAACCACGCAGAAGTTCTAACCAACTTCTGCGCAATACTCAGCGGACTATGGAGATTTTCCTAGGGTTTCGGTTTTGTGACGGGAAGTATAATAGTATTTACGGGCTTCATATAGGTATAACCTTAGAATACAACAAGGTATCGGCTAAGGTAATTTGGGCATTATATGATACTTTTGAGAGTATTTCTACCAAGAGGTATTATATGAAAACAAACTAGGCTAGTGGGTACCCACCACACCAAAAGGAGGGGTGGCTACCCCTCGGCCTACCCCACTAGGGGACTCTCGGCCGGGGGGAGAGAGGGGCTCTCGGCCAAGACACTACACTGAGGGGGAAGGAAGAAGCTTTCAAGACTTAGGCAATTTTGTGAATGAATTAGTCTTGAAAGGGGGTATTTATAGGTCAAGTGAAAGCCAACCAATGGCCAAGATTACACCAAGTGTTAGGCAAGTGTAGGGCCAAGATTCACCCATGTGTACCTAGCCAACTTGCACACAAAATATCTACCAAAATATCTCCCACTTGCATTCCCAAATCGTCGAGCCGCTGCCCGCTGATGAGAGGGTGCCAAGTGTCGCCCTCTCGTTGGTCCAAAATGTTCCGTCTCTCGGAAAAATCCATAAAAATAAGAAAAGACATAGCCGAATTTTCCCTATGAAGTTATGAAAAAGCGTTTAGTCAACGACTCTAGCAAGGTGTTGTGCACAAATGCCATTCGGCGAGCCACTGGCGGGGTGACACGTGTCACCTCCTATCGCCCAAAATAAAACATCTTCGAAAATATCCATAATGGCCAAAATCTCGAAAACAAAGTGGGCCCAAAGCAGTAAATTTCTCCGTGGGCCCCAGTGACCATTTTCGAAAATAAAATTCCATAATTCTCTAATATTCCGAAAGTCAGAATACCGTCTGGGAATCCAATTCCCATTATGAACCTTTTTCCTTCACAAAGCGGAAACTTTTAGTGGAAAAATCGCCTCTTTCTTCCTTTCCGATCTTTACAGCCGTATTCTCGTCGTGCGTCCTCGCATACATACCCTAGAACTACGGTATAACATTCTCCCCTCCGAAACATTCGTCGAATGTTCCTTCTAAGTCTCAAAACAAGCGTGCCAATATAGTCTTCACTACTTATACTTACGAGAACAATCACCATACGGCGTGGAAACACCTGCGCAAAACTTACATCTAAGTCCACGAGGAAACACCTCTACATCACCACAAATACCTCTTCCGGGGTCAAAATATACTTCCTTAGTCAATGATACCACTTTTGTCACTTTGTCGAGCCTTGCTCGGCGACCCGACAAATGGTGCAGGTCATGCGATCCGGAGGATCGTACACTCGAACTCTTACCACGTTACGTCACGGCCGGTTCCAAAACTGGGGTTACTATCTCTAACGTGGTCACCATTAAGCGGGGACATTCGGATGGATCTTCGATACTTTCGATCATAACAATACGAAAGGCCGGACGTCCTTCCTCACAAGTCGGACGGCAATGCTAACATATAAACAACTGGCCTATTCTTCACATGAACTCACAAAGGCCCAAAGTAACTCGGGCTAAGTTCCTTCTGTTTCCAAAACTCGTCACACCACCGTCGGTGGTACTTTCGAAGACCGACCGTCAGCACGAACTCTAAGCGTCGTATTGATTATCATACGATTCATAAGTGCGAACTTCTTCAGACAAGCTTCTCACTATCCACGGTCTGCTTTGGAACAAGCTGAACCAACTATCCCGAACCACCAACATCGAACCAATCGGCCGACTTGCATTTACGCCACTGGCGTCCTGAAGGCGACATCAGAACAACGAAATGGTAGCTTAAACACTCCCCCAGGAGACAACGATCCTCGCGGCTACCCCAAATCAAAACAACGGCGAGGCGAATGCGTCACGGAGACTCACTGAGTTCTAGCCTGCTGTACAAACTCCCGGAAGAGAAAGCAGTACCACAGGCTCCATGTCAGTCGTAAGGTGAAGGTAGGCGCCGTGCAACCTCGCAACCTTTTCGATAACATCAACAACTGCAGGAGGCGACCACGAGAAGAACGCGATGGCTGCCCCATCGGCCCGACCAGCGGTCGAGCGCATCCACGAACTTGCACGGGCTAACTAAACATGGGCCTAACACCTCGTGACCTAACACAAAGAGGACCACCCTGACCCACCGCTGAGCCTACTGCGGGTTGACCGCACGTAGCCTCAACCCGACCCGGCAAGGCGCAAAATACCATCTCCCCGAAGGAACAATCTTACTAAACACGTTACGAAAACCTAGCGGTCTTCTTAGCTCAACTACCCTCTTTCATTTCATACTACATAGGGACTTATCCCAAACATGCTTCGCGTGCACTATGCACTCTATAAAGTCAAACATAAACATACGTCTCTGCAGAGATGGCGCACCTCTAAGGCCTTTGCGTATAAAGCTCTAAGGCTCACACTTTCTCTATCCTCCAAAATCTTACTCGGTTAACCCACCATGATTTCTAATCACAACTAACACCGCTATCGAACATAGCACTTAAGGTATACTCGCCAGAAAGTTACCGAAGGACCTTGCTGCTCGGCCTCTTACCTGCACATCGCCCGTTAACCGTCGATCTCTACGTTTCTCGGCTGCTGCGCGCATAAGCCCGCGTACGGGCCATGCTCGAAGCCTAAGCGAAGGATTACTCTTGCACAACGCCTGTTAGGTAGTCATCAAGACTCGCGATACATCGGTATACTCTCTGGTAGCCAAATCCATAGCTAGTAACAAGGTTGTCTCTTGCGATCTATATTCCGGTTCGTGCGTGGGCCGAAGGTTCACATATCATGGCGCGATGAGGCCGTCGCCATGCTTAAACTCTTTGGGGCTAGTGGCGTCGCGAAACCCCGAATGGGCACCTTACCTAGGTAATGATTTGGCTGTGCCTCGCCACCCTCGAACTCTACTCGCGGCTCCTCATTGCGCGCCTCACGGGCGGGTTGCCTACGCGGAGGCATAGCGATAAGGAAATAATTTCGTCGGAGGGTCCGACTTACAACACGGCTCTGAGGCACGATCTCGAGTGAGAAGAATAGAAACCAATCCTAAATATCCTATAGCCTCACGATTATTGGTGTGGTGCACAACACCGATAATCAAGACTTCTTGAATCTGATGCAGTAGACACTTTCCGAGGATTAAGCGCTCTGTAGGGCTGCTTGCGATCCACGAGGCATGCCAGCGGCCATTCTCGGGGATGTGCCATCACGGAGAGCCACGGTTCGAACTGTTCGAGTGAGAGGCTCGCCTCTTTATACGCTCACTTCGAAGGAGGTCGATCTAACAGTCACAGAGTATGAAACTAAAAATAAATCAGTAAATGAAATCATAGTAGTCTATACCAAGCGGGAGACATGTATGATAACCAAACTACAGATTCACTACAAATAGCGATCGTATGTCAAGTCGGGGACTCACACCTCAAGTCATCACTCGATTTAACAATGGGTCTCACGCCCACAACATCAATCGTGCGTGGAATACCTTCCTCATTGCCGCGATTTATGATATACAAGCACAAGGAATACACATGAACACGAGTCCCACTGTGTCCTAATAAAGCATGCAGGGGTAATGCGAAGGCATAGCCGACTACTAACACCAGCATGCAACAAGGTCATAAAGCGTATAAGATCTCTGAACCGTCACATGATCAAAGCGGCCACTTGCCCGCATATCTAATGTGCGCGTCTAGTCCTGAACTTCCCGCACTCGCGTAGGCCAATCATCGGCCCGCGTGAGGTATTCCCGCATCGAGGTAGCTACTCCCGGCGTCACGGACTTTCCAGTCGCGTAGCGCGCGACCGCGTACCCGTAAAGGGCGTACTAACACCGGAACTCGTAACCGCATAGGCCCCGGGACCGCGTGAGGTATTCTCGAATCATGGTCCCGGACGCTGAGTCTACCCGCGTCGGAGGCGCAACCCGGAATCATCTCAAGAGATGAATGCCACAATACTATCATAACGATCGATAGTTAATAAGCACAATCAAGAAACCCCTTACACAAACATCACGAGATGCTAACACACGTAGCATCCTAACACGTTTACTTATCAAAGCAACAAGAAAGTATTACAAGGCTATCACAAACCAATACAATCAAGTTATTCACACAAGGTACTTTCTACTAACAAGTTCGTATCTATCCCCAAAGTACTTCACACATTAAAATCTTAAAAAGATCTGTTTCTTTCACATAAGTCACCTGATACAACGTAGTATAAAATAGGTGGTATCTTTTAAGAAAACCAAAACTCTTACCTTTGTAAAATCAAGTAACAACATTATTTTCCAAGCGTCCAAGTTTGCCTAATTTCAAATGTTCACGTTTCTTATTTTAGAAAGGTTTAAGTGGTTCATAGTCTTATTCATTTAAGAATATAATTCTCTTTTAAACAATCTGAGAAACATAAGCCTTATATGTGAGTAGGATATTCTTGTTTATAACAATCTTATTACAATGACCATGATCTAGGAAATATCATTTTGTCTCATCTTAAGCCATGCGGATGGAAGTTTCTCTTGGTTTTAATAATACTTAATTATTCAAAACATTTCCTTTATTAATGCTGCGATGGTTTGTCGATACACATCACGATTTCCAACATCGAAAAGCGTTCTTAAGCGGGTATACCTAACTTTCCATAAAGCTAGTATAACTCTTAAGTTCTCAAAACCAAGTATTACTTCTCTTTCAAAGCGATTTGAAATCTTTTGAAATACTTTAAGTTCTTTATAATCACACATCAAGCGATTATAAACAAATCATTTACCTTTTAAAACCAAAAAGTGTTTTCTTATCTACATAAAGCTGTTATAACCAACTTCCCATAAAGCCCTTATAACAATTTATGTTTTAAACACATCGAATACATATAGCAAATGTACGTCTACCGTACTACATAGTTCACACATATCATGCTAGAAGAGATAAGAAGAGGTTCACATACCTCGCGACGATTATCGACTAATAGCAAAATGCTCAGAAGTACCTCAAGCCGTGTACTCCTTAAGCCAAGTAGAGCGCCCACGTAGTACTTCAACCTATAAGGCCACAAGCGCTTATTAACATCTAGATCTTATCGTAGAACATTCTACCGAAAATTCGACGGCCTCCCCCACATGGCGTAAATCTCTCTCTATCGGCGGCTATCAAGCCAACCGGGGTTATACATCTAACCCGAACGTGTACAATTCTACTCCACGGTACTACTACACAAGTCTCATGTCTGATCTATGTAAAAAGCGATTCGATTCTTGAGCTTAAGTCGAGACATTGCCACAAGCTATGTTGATTATATATATATAGTATACTTTAACTATATTTTCCTCTGACATGTAATATCCAATTACAATAGGGGACAAGATATTTACCTCGCTAAGCCCATAATTATCCAAATATAAAGTCGATCACAGGCAATCGTTTAGCTCGACTCCGGCGCTCCAACCCGCTCTAAACCACCCTTAGAAGTTCTAACCAACTTCTTACAATACTCCAACGGACTATGGAGATTTTCCTAGGGTTTCGGTTTTGTGGTAGTGGGAAGTATAATAGTATTTACAGGCTTTTCGTATAGGTATAACCTTAGAATACAACAAGGTATACGGCTAAGGTAATTTGGGCATTATAACAATACTTTTGAGAGTATTTCTACCGAGAGGGGGGGTATTATATGAAAACAAACTAGGCTAGGGGTACCCAGCACACCACAAAGGAGGGGTGGCTACCCCTCGGCCTACCCACTGGGGACTCTCGGCGAGGGGAGAGAGGGCTCTCGGCCAAGACACTACACTAAGGGGAAGGAAGAAGCTTTGAGACTTAGGCAATTTTGTGAATGAATTAGTCTTCAAAGGGGTATTTATAGGTCAAGTGAAAGCCAACCAATGGCCAAGATTACACCAACTGTTAGGCAAGTGTAGGGCCAAGATTCACCCATGTGTACCTAGCCAACTTGCACACAAAATATCTACCAAAAATATCTCCCACTTGCCTTCCCAAATCGTCAGCGCCGCCTTGCCCACGATGAGAGGGTGCCAAGTGTCGCCCTCTCGTTGGTCCAAAATGTTCCGTCTCTCGAAAAATCCGCAAAAATAAGAAAAGACATAGCCGAATTTTCCTCTTGAGTTATGAAAAGCGTTTAGTCAACGACTCTAGCAAGGTGTTGTGCACAAATGCCGTTCGGCGAGCCACTAGGCGGGGTGACACGTGTCGCCTCCTCCTGCCCAAAATAAAACATCTTCAAAATATCCATAATGGCCAAAATCTCGAAAACAAAGTGGGCCCACAAAGCGTAAATTTCTCCCGTGGGCCCCACGTGACCATTTCGAAAATAAAATTCCATAATTCTCTAATATTCCAGAAGTCAGAATACCAAATCTGGGAATCAATTCCCGTTAACGAACCTTTTTCCTTCACAAACCGGAAACTTTTCCGTGGAAAAATCGCCTCTTTCTTCCTTTCCAATCTTTCTGTCGTATTCTCGTACGTACGTCCTCGCATACATACCCTAGAACTACGGGGTATAACATATATGTTGAAAGGCAATCGTTTTGGTTGGCCTATTTTCTTTATCTTGATCCATGTCTATTTAAAATGTTTAAGTTTTTATTTCCGCTGGTTTTTCTCTGATGTTGTATCACTAGGGTGCCCGGGGTTAGGCACCAGTCACGGGCCCGGGTTTGGGGTGTGACACTTACAGACTCAGGGTAACATACCAAAAGATAAGCCTCCGAAGAAACGAGGCTTCCCAATCTGTTGGCGATCCTATGGCGAGGATCCTGACGATGTACCTACTGCGGCGTGACGGCCGAAGGAGGTCGATAACAGTACCAAGTATGTGAAAGCGTAAAATCGTAAATGAAATCATAATAGTCTATATAAAGCGGGAGACATGTATGATAACCAAACTACGATTCACAACATAAAAGCGATCATGTCAGTCGGGGACTCACGCCCTGCCATCCGCCACGCCGTGGAACTCCTTCCTCACCGCCAGCCTAGGTACAAATCGTCGTGTGGAATCGTTTCGGCCCATCCCATGGGACTCGGTAAAGAATCATGTAGAATCGTGTCCGACCCATCTCATGGGACTCGGTGAAGAATCGGGTGGAATCGTGTCGACCCGTCCGTGGGACTCGGTGAAGAATCAGATGAAATACGTGTCCCGGCCCATCTCATGGGACTCGGTGAAGAATCAGATGAAATACGTGTCCCGGCCCATCTCATGGGACTCGGTGAAAAATCAGATGAAATACGTGTCCCGGCCCATCTCATGGGACTCGGTAGCATAGAAATACAACACTTGCACAACAAAGGCTATCACCACAAGCATAGGCAAGTTACACACAACTCAAGGTTATTTTATGCCAAAGTCCAGGTTCTGACCCCAAAGTATTACGCACGTTAAATTCTTTTTTAAAAGATTCATTTCTTTTATAAAGGTCACCCGATACTCGTAGTATTAAAAATAGAGTGACTCACATTTATAGGTAAACCAAAACACTTTCATTTTCAACATCAAGTAACAACATTCTTTTCCCTAAGTTCAAGTTTGGCTAATTTCAAGAACTTAAGCCTCTTATTTTAGAAAGGTTTCGTAGTTCATAGTCTTAATCACTTAAGAATATAATTCTCTTTTAAACAATTTGAGAAACATATGCCTTATATGTGAGTAGGTTATTCTTGTTCAAAGTCAATCTTATTAAAGCAGTCATGATCTAGGAAATGTAATATCATTTTGTCTCATCTTAGCTTCTATGCAGATGGAGGTTTCTACTGGTTTTAATAATACTTAATTAGTCAAAACATTTCCCTTTGTTATGACGCGATGGATTGTCGATACTCATTCTGATTTCCGAAATCAGTAAAACATTATTCCTTTTAAAAACCAAGTACTCATTACTCACGAATGAGGTTTCACATTTTTTAACAAAATTCATATTAATTCAATTAAGTCAAGTCTCTTATCTTTTAAGATCAAGTCTCTTAACTTCTTAAAATCAATAAACCATTCTTTTTATCTCTCTTAAGTCGTTATACCTAACTTCCCATAAAGCTAGTATAACTCTTAATCTTTCAAACCAAGTATTATTCTTCTTTCAAAAAGGATTCTTAATTCTTTTGAAATACTTCAAGATTCTTATATTTCAGGCTTAAGTCAAAAGACATTGCCGTACAACTACGTTCAGTTAACACATGCGTCGCCTACCGTACTATATATATATATTCTTTAAAATACTTCGATTCTTATTATTGGGCTTAAGTCAAAAGACATTGCCGTACAACTACGTTCAGTTAACACACGTACGTCTACCGTACTATATATATATATACTTTAAAATATCATGCTCAAGAGGATAGGAAGAATCACATACCTCGCGATGATTATCGACTATAAGCAAAACGCTCCACGGCTATAACCCGGCTAGCCTTGTCCACCTTCCAAGTAGTACATGCTACTCGCAGAACATTCAACCAATAAAGGTTATAAGTCTCATCAAATACACCTATGTGTAAATCTGATTCGATCTTCTTTAATATTCTTACGATGTGATCTATTCAAGTCTTTTCTGTAATATCCTTCTATTACAGTTCAATTCTCTTCTATGAATCTTATATTCATTTCTAATAATACTACAGTATGTAATTTCCAATTACAATATAAGGACAAGAGTATTTACCTCGATGAGCCCAAAATTATCCAAGTTATAAGTCGATCCTGAGCAACGTTTTAGCTCCTACTCCGGGCGCTCCAACCCGCTCCAAACAACCCTTAGAAGTTCTACGCAACTTCTTCTTAATACTTCAACCGGCTATGAAGATTTTTCCTTAGGGTTTCGTTTAGTGGCTAAAGGAAGTATAATAGTATTTCTGGGCTTTTAGTATAGGTATAACCTTGGAATACTACAAGGTATTAGGGCCAAGGTATTTGGGAATAGTAACAATACTTGGAGAGTATTTTTCTACCAAGGGGGGGAGTATTATACGAAACAACTAGGCAGGGGGTTGGTTTGGCCAAGGCTCTCTAGGGGAGGACTTGGGCGAACACTTCAACAAGGGGGAGGGATTTCAAGACTTGGAGAAATGATTTTTGGATGAAGAAATCCTTCAACTTAGGGGGGGTATTTATAGGCCAACCAATGGCCAAGATGAAGCCAAGTTTTAGGCAAGTGTAAGGTGTAGATTAAGCCATGTGTTGTGTGGGTCCCACTTGGTCATCAACCACACAAATATCCTACCAAACATTGACCAAACATTTTAGGCAACAAAAAGGAGAAACACGTGCAAGCCTGAAGCTTCCAAGCAAAAATCGTCAACCTTGGACACCTAAGGGTGACACATGTCGCCTCCAATTGTCCAAAATATTTCATCTCTCGGAAAAATCCGCAAAAATAATAAATGACATAGCCGTATTTTTCCCTTCGCAAAGTTTGGAAAACGTTTCGTCGGAAAACGATTCTTTTCGTGTGTTGTGCACAAAATTTTCGGTCCTTGCCTAACTTAAGGCTTAAACTTTTATACGTACGCCCTCACGTACATACCCTGGAAATATGGGGTATAACATTCTCCCCTCCTTAGAAACATTCGTCCCGAATGTTCCTTCCACGACGGATAACGATAAAGTTTCTCTTAACAAGTTGCCAATGCCACACCTGGCCACAAAATAACACACGCGCAATTACTTAACCCAAGTCAACGAGGAATCACCTCTAGCATTACAAAATCTTCCACCCCCAGTCTAAAAGATACCCCCTTCGCACCTTTACTTCACAAAAGTAATGATCATTTCTATTTTCTTAGCACATGCTCGCTTCTTCCCTTACTCGTCGTACCCTTCTCGTACACTCGAATTCTTCCTAATAACCTTACCACATTTCTGTTATTGCTTCAGTTCCCAAAATCTCATCACGCCGCCGGGTGATACCTTCGAAGACCCACCGTCGACTGAACTCCAAGTGTCGACGCCGATCATCCGCATGACTTCTGTTGTCTCTGAGCTGCTAAAAATCCTCCTCTGGATAAGCCTCACCTTATCCACATTCTGCGGGATCAAGTAGGGACCAACTATCTGAACTTTTCCAACATCGAACAAATCGACCGGCAATCAATACTTCCGCCCATACAAGGCTTCTTAAGGTGACATCCGAATACCGAAATGGTAGCTAGTATAATACTCACTCAACAAGAGGCAAATAATCCTCACAGCTACCCCTGAAATCAACACGCCGGCCCGTAACCTATCCTCAAACTCCTTTAAGGCCATTCCCGGACTTCACGATCTGATTCTAGTGGAACACATCCGCGAACTCGTACGATGGCCATCTAAACTTGGGCCTAGCACCCTCGTGACCCTACCAACTGGCGGGACCACCTCGAACTGACCCCACCACAAAACAGGCCGCGGGTTGACCCGTGAATGGTCCTCATTCGACCCACTATCGTGCCAACCACTTGTTCCCCCTATCCGGATCAATCTCACAATCATGTCACGAAAACCTAGTGGTCTTCTTAGCTCGACTACCCTCTCATTTTATACCACTCAGGGACTTATCACGCAAATATATCCCACGTATACAATGCACCCCGACAAAGGTCAACATAAACATAAATCTTTTACTCAAGATGGCCTCGCATCTAAGGTCTCTACGTATAAAACTCTAAGGCTCACAATTTCTAGGTACTGACCTTACCCTTTACTCACCAGGCCTTTAAATCACAATTTTAACATAATGCTATCTGAACATAATACTTAGCACATTATCATATCATCAACGCATACTAGTCTTTAGAGGGGTAAGAATATACCTGTATCAACTGCTTCATTTTCCCTTCGTCGCTCTAACCATAATCCTGCCCTGCAGGGCGCATAACTATAAGGCGATGAACACGCCGCAGGCCGGTGGTGAGTCGTCTGCCTGCATCCTTCCTATTAGGACAGTTTCTCATCACATGGCCCTGACGGCCGCAGGAAAAACAAGCACCAGTAAAAAGACGACATTCCCCGGGATGACGTCTACCACATCGTGCACCGAGAAACTGAATCCGGTGGCTAGAACCCGTGCATACCTGTGAACGAAGCCACGACCGGCTCAGTACCGAGCGTCCCGAAGGCGTGGAGGACCACTCTGCACTGGCGGAGGTACATAACTAGTCTGCTGCTGAGGCGGCCCGCCTCGAAAGTTACCAAAGGACCCTGCTGTTCTGGCCCTCTTCTGCTGATCCCGGTCATTCCGTCGACCTCTCCGTGCCCGCATCCCGGTCATGAGCTTGCATGCGGGCAATGTCCATGCCGGTGAAGAGCTACACCGTACAAGCCTCGCCAAGTAATCATCTAGCCCGGTGGCGTAGCGGTGTACTCGTCCTCCATGCTCGGCCTACAGCGGGGACATACCGAGCTAATGAGTCGAACTCCACATTGTACTCTCTAACCGTCCGCCCGTCCTGCCTCAACGTCAAAAATCTGTCGGCCCGAGCCCTCCTCATCTGTGGGGGCAAGAAATGTGCAAGAAAAGCCCTTGAGAACTCGTCCCATACGGCTGGAAGTGCATGCTCTCCCCGGGACAGCTCCCACGAATCGACTGCAGTATCACGCAGCTGATGCGAACCCAATACCACCGACTCTGCCTCTGAGGCTCTGATCACTCTCATGATCCGCTGTAGCTGTCGGATAAACTCCTGAGGGTCATCCTCAGCTCTCGATCCATAGAACACTGGCGGGCTACAACTCAGAAAGTCCCGTAGTCTCAAACTGTCTGCTCGGGGGTGAACTACGGGTGCTACTGGGACTGGAACTGCTGCATCCAGCCTATCCTCATATCTGGCCACGACCCTGGCCAGTAACTGGGCCATCTCCTTGTACCCCATCTCATCTGCTCCAGGCTGTGGGACTGGAGGCTCAGGTACTGTAGTCTCAGCAGCCACTGCTGCGGCTCTAAACTCTGCTGGTGCTGGCGGCGTCGCAAAACTCGCCGTCTGAAGCACTATCTCAGGTAACGACTGGGCCTCTGCCCTGGTAACCCTCCGTGCTCTACTCGCAGCTCCCTCGGCTGCCTTGCCCTTCTGGGCCCGGGTTGCCTTACGCGGAGGCATAACTGGTAAAGGAAAGGAATACGTCAGAGGGGTCCAACTTATCACACAGCTCTAAGGCACGATCTCAGAATGAGAAGAATGGAAACCAATCCTAAATGTCCTATAGCCTCCTGATTATAGATGTGGTGCACAACACACCGATAATCAAGACTCTACTAGACACGGTCTGTAGACACTTTCCGAGGATTAAGCGCTCGATACCACTTTTGTCACGACCGAACTGGGCGTGGTGGTGCCTTACGGGCACCCAAGTAGTCATACATCAGTAATCGGTGAATATAAATAAGACATGAAACAATTATAAAATGAAAACAGTTTATCCATGAAAATATCGCCTTTCATTTGTATATATAATAAAACTTTGAGCAGCTACATCCCATTTACAAACCTGCCCACAACAGTACTACAGACCTCTAAGAAAGTGATAATAACTATGACGGGACAGGGCCCCGCCATACCCCTGAATGTACAAGAACTTACAGACTCAGGGTAACATACCAAAAGATAAGCCTCCGAAGAAACGAGGCTTCCCAATCTGAATTGTGATCCTATGGCGAGGATCCACAACCAATGTACCTCTACTGCGGCATGAACGCGGCCCAGAGGTCGATAACAGTACCAAGTATGTGAAAGCGTAAAATCGTAAATGAAATCATAATAGTCTATATAAAGCGGACATGTATGATAACCAAACTACGATTCACAACATAAAAGCGATCATGTCAAGTCGTCGGGGACTCACGCCTCAAGCCATCCTCACGTGCGTGGAACTCCTTCCTCACCGGCGATCTAGGTACAAATCGTGTGGAATCGTGTCGGCCCATCCAATGGGACTCGGTAAAGAATCATGTAGAATACGTGTCCCGGCCCATCTCATGGGACTCGGTGAAGAATCAGGTGGAATACGTGTCCCGGCCCATCCCGTGGGACTCGGTGAAGAATCAGATGAAATCGTGTCGGCCCGTCATGGGACTCGGTGAAGAATCAGATGAAATACGTGTCCCGGCCCATCTCATGGGACTCGGTAGCATAGAAATACAACACTTGCACAACAAAGGCTATCACCACATGCATAGGCAAGTTACACACAACTCAAGGTTATTTTATGCCAAAGTCCAGGTTCTGACCCCAAAGTATTACGCACGTTAAATTCTTTTTTAAAAGATTCATTTCTTTTATAAAGGTCACCCGATACCCGTAGTATTAAAAATAGAGTGACTCACATTTATAGGTAAACCAAAACACTTTCATTTTCAACATCAATTAACAACATTCTTTTTCCTAAGTTCAAGTTTGCCTAATTTCAAGTACTTAAGCCTCTTATTTTAGAAAGGTTTCGTAGTTCATAGTCTTAATCACTTAAGAATATAATTCTCTTTTAAACAATTTGAGAAACATATGTCTTATATGTGAGTAGGTTATTCTTGTTCAGTTACAAGGAGATGGCCCAGTTACTAGTTAGGTTTATGGCGAGACTTGAGGACAGACGGGAGCCGGTGGTACCAGTAGTGCACCCCAGGGCCGATAGTTGGAGACTTCGGGACTTCTTAAGTTGCAGTCCACCAGTGTTCTATGGATCGAGAGCTGAGGATGACCCTCAGGAGTTTATCCGACAGTTACAGCGGATCATGAGAGTGATCAAGGCCTCAGAGGCAGAGTCGGTGGTATTGGGTTCGCATCGGCTGTGTGATATTGCAGTCGACTGGTTGGATTCGTGGGAACTGTCCCGGGGGGAGCATGCGCTTCCAGCTGTATGGGACGAGTTCTCAGGAGCATTTCTTGCACATTTCTTGCCCCCACAGATGAGGAGGGCTCGGGCCGACAGATTTTTGATGTTGAGGCAGGACGGGCGTACGGTTCGGGAGTACAACGTGGAGTTCGACTCGTTGGCCCGATATGTCCCGGCGTTAGTGGCAAATATGGAGGACAGAGTGCACCGCTACGTTACGGGGCTCGATGACTACTTGGCAGAAGCTTGCTCGGGTGTAGCTCTTCAGCCGGGCATGGACATTGCCCATGCGAGCTTATGCACAGGTGTGAGCGGAGAGGTCGACGGAATGACGAGTTCAGAAGAGGCGAACAGCAGGGCCTTTTGGCGACTTTCGAGGTGGACCGCCTCAGCAGCAGACTAGTTATGCGCCTCCACCAGTACATAGCGGTCCTCCACAGTCTTCAGGGCATCCAGAGTATTCAGGAGCAGGTCAGGGCTCCAAGGGTTCAGGTTTTCGGGGGAGTAGTGGTGTTGACCAGATGAGGCCACCCTTACCTCAGTGTGGCCGTTGCGGTAGAATCCATAAGGGGGAGTGTCGTGCTGGTTCGGGAGGTTGTTTTACATGCGGCCAGCAGGGCCATTTTGCGAGAAATTGTCCGACCAGAGGTAGCGCGGATGTAGAGACTCGGCCTTCAGGATCTATGGCTGGTTCATCACCTTCTACAGCTATGAGCCCTGCAGGGCAGGCCTATGATTAAAGTGAAGCGGTAGATACAGGTATATCCTTAACCCTCTAGAGATTAGTATGCTTGATATGGTGATCTTATTATTGTGTGCTATGTACGGATAGCGTTGTGTTATTGATGTGTTAGAAAACATGGTTAGTTGAAAGGATAAGTATGGGGGTATGGAAGGTGTGAACCTTAGAATATTACGCGTTGAGACCTTAGATGTAAGTTCGTCTCGAGTACAAGACTTTGCGGGTAATCCTTGTCGGAGAGCATTACATACATAGGGTGTATTAGTGGGATAATTCCTTGGGTTGTGTAAGATGAGAGTGGTAGCTTTCAGGACTTGTGTAGGTAAGATTGTTCTGGATCGGGGAACAAGAGTCTGGTGCGATTATGGGTCGGGTTGAGGACCATTCGCGGGTCAACCCGCAGCCCGTTTTGGGGTGGGGTCAGTTCGAGGTGGTCCCAATGTGTGATAGGGTCACGAGGGTGCTAGGCCTAAGTTTAGGTAACCATCGTACGAGTTCGTGGATGCGTTCGACCAGAATCGGATCGTGAAGGTCGGGAATGGCCTTAGAGGAATTGAAACTAGTAAGATGACCAAGTTTGGAGATAGTAACTCCAGGGTTGTGGAAATTGAAGCGGTAACTGAAGTGTGGAACGTATACTATAGAGAGTTCGGGTGTACGAGAAGGGTACGACGAGTAAGAAGAGAAGCGAACATGTGTTATGAGAACGGAAGTGATTATTTCTTTTGTGAGGTGAAGATGCGAAGGGAGTATCCTTTAGACCATGGGTGGGAACTTTTTGTGATGATTGGAGGTGTTTCCTCGTTGGCTTGGATTTGAGTTTTGCGCACATGTTATATTCTGGCCAGTGGTGGCATGATCGGTTTTTATGTAAGTATAGTAGTGGAGACTATACCGGCACACGTTTGATTAGAGACTTAGAAGGAACATTCGGGACGAATGTTTCTAAGGGGGGAAGAATGTTATACCCCGTAGTTCCAGGGTATGTATGTGAGGACGCACGTACGAGAATACGATAGAAATTTTGGAAAGAAAGAAAGAAGTGATTTTTTTCGACGGAAAAGTTTCCGGGTTTTGTGAAGGAAAAAAGTTCGTTAATGGGAATTGGATTCCCAGATTTGGTATTTGGACTTCTTGGATTATATTAGAATTATGAGATTTTATTTTCGGAAATGGTCACGTGGGGCCCACTGGAGAAATTTACGGTTTTGTGGGGCCCGCTTTATTTTTGAGATTTTCGGTATTTTGGATATTTTCGGAAGACGAAATATTTTGGACGAGTCGGGGGGCGACACGTGGCACCTTGGCCGAAATTGGAGGGACAAGTGGCTAGCCACTTGTCCCCTTAGCCGAAATGGCCATGACACTTGGAGATTGATTTCGTTGGACATGTGGTGTGGTGGGACCCACACACACATGGCCCAATATTGACCACCCACTTGCTATGATCCTAACCCTTGTTTCCCCTATAAATACCCCCTTTGTTGAAGAGTAATTTCATCCACACTTGAAGCTTTCCAAAGCAAAATACTCCCTCCCATTTAGCTTTGTTTTTCGTGCCCCTCCCCCACTTGTGTAGAAATACTTGGAGTATTATTGTATAATTCCAAATACATTGGCCTAGTATCCCTAGTAGTATTCCAAAGTTATTTCAATACTAGGAGCCCGGAAATGCTACTTTATTCCAATAGTCGCAAAACGAAACCCTAGAAAATCTTCATAAGCTTGGTTGAAGTGTTAAGAGAAGTTGTTTAGAAACTTCTAAGGGTCGCTTGGAGCGGGTTGGAGCGTAAGGAATTGGAGCTAAACGTTGTCCAGGATCGACTTATAATCTTGGATAATTTTGGGCTTATCGAGGTAATGATCTATGTCCCCCTATTATAATTGGATATTACATGTTTTAGTAGTTATACTTGAGTATATTATATTGGAAGGATGATTATAAAGGATTGAACTGTATTTACATTGGACTGTACTTACAGTAGACTTGTGTAGTATTCGTGAGCGAGAATTGAACACGTCAGGTTAGGCGTGTAATCCCACGAGTTGTTGGCACAGTAGCGGGCCTTGATAGGAGGAGATTTATGTGATAAGCGGGGAGGTGTTGCGAATTTTACGTAGAATAAAGGAATCTGGTATTTAGAATATTCAACGAAAAGATCTAGAAGTTGATAGACGTTTCATGGCCATTATAGGTTGAAGTACTACGAGTAGCGTATTCTACTTGAAGGGTGGAAAAGGCTAGCAAAGTTGTAGTACTTGGAGCATTTTGCTAATTGCCGATAATCGTCGCGAGGTATGTGAACCTCTTCCTATCTTTTCTAGCATGATTGTTGTGAACTATGTAGTACGGTAGACGTACATGTGCTAAGTGAATTGGTTGGTTTAAAACATAAAGTGTTATAATAGCTTTATGGGAAGTTAGTTATAACGACTTTATGTAGGTAAAAGAATGATTTATTGATTTTAGAAGTTAAGAGACTTGATCTTGAAAGATAAGAGACTTGACTTATAAATGACTTGATAGGAAATATTAAGGACTTGGTTTGTGTTAAACAGTTGTGAAACCGCTTTTATGAGAAATGGGTATTTGGTCTTTAAAAGGAACTTGATTTCTAAAAGAAAAGAGACTGGAGGAATTGAAGAGTTTTTGGTTTAAAAGAGAGACATAGTTTTGTCTTAAATTGGTTTAAAACATAAAGTGTTATAACAGCTTTATGGGAAGTTAGTTATAACGACTTTATGAAAGCAAAAGAATGGTTTTATCATTGGTTTTAAAATGGTAACTTGATTTAAGTATAGGTTACTTGTTTTGAAAAGAGTAAGTATTTGAGTTTTAAAGAGTATACTTGATGTTTTTTTAAAAGGAAGGCACTTGGTTTAAAAGTATAGAGTACTTGATTTTAAAAGTCGTGTAAAGGTTTTCTGAAAGTAAAGTAATTTGGTTTGAACATGAAATGTGTTTTTGATACTACGAGTATTAGTATCTTTTACGTAAAATGAGGTCTTTTTGAAAGAATGAAAGTAGGTATTATTTTTGGGTTTGAAACCCGTATTGTTGACATAAAATGAAAGTACCTTGAGTTGTGTGTAACTTGCCTATGTTTGCGTGTGATAGCCTTGTCGTGCTAGTATTGTATTTCTATACCACCGCGTCTCTCGATGGAGGGCCGACTGATTTGTTATGATCTTACTTGGAGGTACAGCGTGTGGCGAGCATTCCGCAGTGCGCCTGCGGTTATTATTCCATGGACTAGCTCTCCATGAGGTTTTACTGATTCGGCTTGGTATCTGGTAGTTGGCTCTCGTACTTGCCCCGAAGTCGTGGTTGTTTCGGCTTGGTATCTGGTAGTTAGCCTTCGTACTTGCCCCGTTCAGTTTTGTGATGAAGTCTCGTGATTCCGGCTTGGTATCTGGTAGTTAGTCTTAATCGCCTTGCCCGGCCATTACGTGGCGCAGCTTAGTATCCGGTAGTTGGCTTTCGTACTTGCCAGGTCAACCGTGGTATGGTTATATAGATTTGTTGAGTACGACTTTGGTATCGGTAGTTGGCTTTCGTACTTGCCCCGTCTCATGGCTGATTCGGCCTTGGTATCTGGTAGTTAGCCTTCGTACTTGCCCCGTACGGTTTTTATAACACAGGTGGGACCTGGTGTTCATGTGTACTTCTTGGTGTTGTTATATCATAGACTGCCGGCAGTGAGGAAGGTATTCCACGGGCATGATTGATGTTGTGGGCGTGAGACCCATAGTTATAATTGAGTAATGACTTTGAGGGCGTGAGTCCCTGACTTGACGTGACTGCTTACATATTATGTACTGTAGTTTGGTTATCATATATGTCT
The DNA here is from genome assembly GCA_029844215.1 of Przewalskia tangutica. NCBI lineage: Eukaryota > Viridiplantae > Streptophyta > Magnoliopsida > Solanales > Solanaceae > Przewalskia > Przewalskia tangutica. Next base: position 53,071,594 of record CM056726.1, read on the forward strand.
CCTGATTTATATAGACTACTATTATTTCATTTCACGATATTTTGATTTCACATACTTGGTACTGTTGTCTTGACCTCGCCGAAGTGCGTTCATGCCGCAGGTAGAGGTACATTGGTTGTGGATCCTCGCTCATAGGATCACAGTTCAGCGTTTTGGGAAGCTCCGTTTCTCCGGAGGCTCATCTTTGGTATAGTCCCCTGTCAGTGTAGTTACTTGTACATTCAGGGGTATGGCGGGGCCCTGTCCCGTCATAGTTATGGTTACATTCTTAGAAGTGCATGTAATCTTGTTGTGGGCAGGGTTTGTAAAAGGATTTAACTGTTCAGTTTGATATATATATATATGTATATATTCAGGAAGGTGACCGTTTTGGTTAGCATGTTTCATACTTTATGTCTTGTCTCATGTTTTAGTTTTTATTTCCGCTGATTTTCTCTGATGTTGTATCACTAGGGTGCCCGGGGTAAGGCACCAGTCGCGGGCCCGAGGTCGGGTCGTGACACTAATTTTCGGATTAGGGTTCCAATATCCAAAACACTTATCAAACTTCATACTATATAACTCATGCTTGCTAATATCCAAAGCTACAACAATAAGTAAACTTAATTACTAAAACGACAAGATTATACCTTTATAAGCCCTTAAAATTTCCAAGATTCAAAGTCGCTCCTTAGCAAATTCTTAGCTCCTTTCCTTATGTTCCAATCCGCTCCAAGCACTCCTTAGAAGCCTATGAAGAACCCATCTTCAAGTTCCAACTTCAAAGTTGAAGAACTCCTTAAGTTTCCGCCTTGCGACTAATACGAAAACGCCGTTTTTCTGAAATCTTTCTATTGAGATAACCTTATAATACCCTTAGGGACATTGGGTTAAAGTCTTGTGAAATATGGATCACAAACTAAAATTTTTTGTGTGGAACTTGCACTAAAGCCGAGAGCTATGTATGAAGAACAAGAGTGTGTGATTTTTCTAAGTGTTGGAAACTTAGTCTTGCACTAGTAGTATGCTTATATAACACATTGGAGGGCTAAGACTTAAACAAATGGGTGGCTAAGATAAAGATCACATGGATAATAGCCAAGTGGACAAGTTGACTTGGTCAACAATCTCAAGCTTAGCAAGACTTATCTTCCACCATGGTCAATGACCATTTTAACCTTGCATGAAATCGTCCAAGACCATATGAGGGGGTGTCACGTGTCGCCCTCTCATTCGTCCATAAAATTTCGTAACCCTCGTGGGCCCCACAAAACGTAAAATTCCTCGGGTGGGCCCCACCTGACCAAATCCGTAAAAAATAAATTTCCATAAGGTTAAGAGTTCCATACTCTTCAAATAATGCATTTTGTGAATCCAATACTCAACAACGAACATTTTTCCTTTCCGACGTTCGGAAGATTTTCCGCCGGAAAAACAATTCTTCCTTTCGTACTAATTTCCAAGTCTTGATTCATTACGTACATTCTCTTTTACATGTCCTGGACTTACGGGGTGTAACATTCTTCCCCCATTAGAAACATTCGTCCCCGAATTTTCTTAGTCAGTTGTCAAGCTATACAAACTCCGGCATAAACTCTATACTATGCCTAACAGTCAACACTCCACAAGACTAACGATGCCACACATGGCCACCACCTAACATCCGTAAACATATCAATGGACCTTCCGTCCACGACCCCTTCTCACAAAACTCGAAGGTTACGGTCTTCTAAAACACGGGATCCTTAGAGGTTCCTTTACTTCTTACTTGTCATACTTTCTCGTACTTTCAACTTATTTAGTAAATGCACAACATCTCAAATATTGTTTCTGTTCCCCAATCCTTGGAGTTACTAACCAAACTTGGCCATTATGCTACTTGAATTTCCGCTAAGGCTCTTCTCAGTCCTTACGACCTGATTCCGGTGGAACGCGTCCACAACCTCGTACAACAATTAACTAAACTTGGGCCTGACATCCTCAGGACCCTACCACATAACGGGACCATTTCTAACTGACATCACCCCATTCCTTACTACCGATTGACCCGAAATGAGTCCATAACCCGACCCATCGTCACACTTAACTTCTCATTCTTAGTCTGAAATAAATCTCTCTCTTATCTCAATGTACTTCTCACCCTATCCCCCTATTCACTAGAGGTTCGTCACATAAGCCAAAGTATTTCTACTGTACATCCTTCCCTATCGGTCTAACACTTATTATGGGGTAATTACAACTTGTGAACTCTACACAACTATAGTCTCAGTTCACTTATCATTCTAGTCAACATTCCTAACTTTTCATTTTACTAATCACAGTATCCTACCTCTGGGGGTACTATCACTTACAACTACTAGCAACAAAAGGAAACATGTATGCTAGGGCGAAATCTGAATCTATCTATGCACGTATGATTCAAAAGAATCGAAATATACTTGTAACCCCATGCGATGTCGCCTCCTGATCCTGTCCCGTAGTCACGTCATCTCTGCAGTTCGAAGGACCGCCAGAACTATAAACTCCACCCTGACCTCTACCACGACTGGCTGACATCTGAACACCCTGCCCTGGGGGACGCACAGCTGTGGAGGAAAGGTAACCAACCATCGGCCTCATAGGCTGAGCCACCTTACCGGTGCTCTTTCTAAAAGGACATACCCTCCGAATATGGCCCGGACGACCACAACAAAAACAAACACCTGTGCCATAACGGCATTTCCCCGAATGACGCTTACCACATCGATACATCGAGAATAGGTGGCCTCGGCCGAAAGTCCTCTGCTCCTCGGAGAACCTCGACCACTGGAGCTTGGACCGCTCCTAAATACCTTGTGGAGTCAATCTACTTTGTGAGCTGGGGTATGTATTGGGTAAGTGGGACGAATATCTCACTCATTCTTGAAATTTGCTCATCCAAAACTCACGGGATAACCAACCGGTCCTAGCCTCTTACGCTGATCTACGCGTTGGCCCTCTACCCTCTGTACACACATGCATGGCCGAATAACTTCCTGCTGGTGAAGCACCGCCTTATCTTGGTCAATAACATAATCGCTTCCTCGCGACACTATAGTCTTCTCCTAGCGAGAAGCTGCAGCTCGTGTCTTTGGGGCCTCAAAACCTGGCGCAGATGAACTCGCCGACTGTGGCACAACATCTGGTATACCCTGGGCATAAGCCCTATCAACTCTCTGAGTCTGACTGGTAGCTCCTGCTACTCTTTTGCCCTTCTGGGCGACTGTTGCCCTCCTTGGAGGCATAGCTGTAACACAAAAATACGTCAGAGAGGAATTATCTTACTAACACAACTCTATGGCACGATCTCAGAGTGAGAAGAATAGAAACCAACTCTTAAATGTCCTGTAGCCTCCTGCTTATGGGTGTGGCGCGCAACACGCCGATAATCAAGACTCTACTAGACACGGTCATGACATTCCGAGGATCCGCTCGATACCACTCTGTCACGCCCCGAACCCCGGGCCCGTGACAGGTGCCCTACCTGGGCACCCTTCTACCTAACTAACACAAGTAAACTGCGGAATTTAAATAACACCTCTTTTTTTTTTAAACCAACGTACGTGCAAGGGCTAAGCCGACAAGACTGCCATATAATATACATAACAAAAGACATTACACCGTACATGAGTCCTATCCCACATATGAATACAGACCTCTAAGAGTTATACTGAACTATGACAGTGTTATACCCCGTAGTTCCAGGGTATGTATGTGAGGACGTACGTACGAGAATACGACAGAAAAATTTGGAAGGAAGAAAGATGTGATTTTTCGACGGAAAAGTTTCCGGTTTTTGTGAAGGAAAAAGGTTCGTTAATGGGAGTTGGATTCCCAGATTTGGTATTTGGGCTTCTTGGATTATATTAGAATTATGAGATTTTATTTTCGGAAATGGTCACGTGGGGCCCACGGGAGAAATTTACGGTTTTGTGGGGCCCACTTTGTTTTTGATATTTTCGGTATTTTGGATATTTTCGGAAGATGAAATATTTTGGACGAGTCGGGGGGCGACACGTGTCACCCCATGTGTCACCTTGGCCGAATTGGAGGGACAAATGGCTAGCCACTTGTCCCCTTGGCCGAAATGGCCACTACACTTGGAGCTTGAAATCGTTGGCCATGTGGTGTGGTGGGACCCACACACACATGGCCCAATATTGACCACCCACTTGCATTAATCTTGACCCTTGAATTCTCTATAAATACCCCTTTAAGTGGAAGACTTATTTTCATCCCACACTTAAGCTTCCAAGGCAAAATACTCCCCTCCCCTTTGTAGTTGTTTCGTCCCCCCCTCCCCCACTTGTGTAGAAAATACTTTGAGTATTATTGTATTATCCCAAATACCTTAGCCTAGTATCCCTAGTTGTATTCCAAGTTATTTCAATACTAGGAGCCCGGAAATACTACTTTATTCCAATAGTCGCAAAGTGAAACCCTAGAAAAATATTCCTAGCTTGGTTGAAGTGTTAAGAGAAGTTGTTTAGAAACTTCTAAGGGTCGCTTGGAGCGGGTTGGAGCGTAAGGAGTTGGAGCTAAACGTTGCTCAGGATCGACTTATAATCTTGGATAATTTTGGGCTTATCGAGGTAATGATCTATGTCCCCCTATTGTAATTGGGTATTACATGTTGTAGTAGTTATACTTGAGTATATTATTTGAGGATAGAAGATAGATAGAATTGAACTGTATTTACAATGGATTGTATTTACAGTAGACTTGTGTAGTATATCTGTGAAGTAGAATTGAACACGTCCGGTTAGACGTGTAATCTCCTGGGAGTTGTTGGCCTGGTAGCGGGCCCGAGTAGAGGGGGAGGTGCTGCCGAATTTTCTGTAGAATAAGGAATCTTGTATTTTGAATATTCTACAAAGAGATCTAGAAGTTGATAGACGTTTTATGGCCAGTATAGGTGGAAGTACTACGAGTAGCGTATTCTACTTGAAGGGTGGAAAAGGCTAGCAAGGTTGTAGTACTTGGAGCATTTTGCTAATTGTCGATAATCGTCACGAGGTATGTGAACCTCTTCCTATCTTTTCTAGCATGATTGTTGTGAACTATGTAGTACGGTAGACGTACATGTGCTAAGTGAATTTGATTGATTTATTGATTTTAAAAGATAAAGGACTTGACTTATATTTGACTTGATATGATATGTGAAGAACTCGAATTGTGTAGAAAGTTGTGAAACCTCATTCGCGAGTAATGAGTACGTGGTCTTTAAAAGGATAATGATTTACTGATTTCGGAAATGAGAATAAGTATCGAACAAACCACTGCAGCGTTAATAAAGGAAAATGTATTGACAAATAATTAATTATTATTAAAAACCAGTAGAAACCTCCATCTGCATAGAAGCTAAGATAAGACAAAATTGTATTACATTTCCTAGATCATGGCTGCTTTAATAAGAATCATTATAAACAAGCAATAATTTTCTTAAATTTCCAAAGTAAGGAACTTGATTTCTAAAAGAAAAGAGACTTGAGGAATTGAAGAGTTTTTGGTTTAAAAGAAAGACATGGTTTTGTCTTAAATTGGTTTAAAACATAAAGTGTTATAACAGCTTTATGAGAAGTTAGTTATAACGACTTTATGAAAGCAAAAGAATGGTTTTATCATTGGTTTTAAAATGGTAACTTGACTTTAAAAGGAGAAGTGTTTTGGTCTAAAAAGAAGACATGGTATTGTCTTAATTTGGTTTAAAAAGGAAAGTATGGAAGTTATTTTGGTTTACTTAAAATATTAGTCACTCTATCTTGATAATACGGGCATCGGGTGACCTTTGTAAAAGAAATGGATCTTTTAAAAAGAATTTAACGTACGTAGTACTTTGGGTTAAAACATGGACTTTGGCATAAAATGAAAGTACCTGGAGTTGTGTGTAACTTGCCTACGTTAGTGTGTGATAGCCTTGTCGTGCTAGTATTGTAATTCTACCACCGCGTCCCTCGATGGAGGGCCGGCTGATTTGTTATGATCTTACTTGGACGTACCGGCAGTGACGGAGCATTCCACGGGTACGCTTCTGCGATTATTATTCCATGGACTAGCTCTCCATGAGGTTTTACTGATTCGGCAGTATCGGTAGTTGGCTCGTACTTGCCCAGGTCGTGGCTGATTCAGTATCCGTAGTTAGCCTTTGTACTTGCCCCGTTCAATTTTGTGACGAAGTCTCGTGATTCCGGCTTGGTATGTCACGACCCGAACCCGGGCCCGTGACTGGTGCCTTACCCCGGGCACCCTAGTGATACAACATCAGAGAAAATCAGCGGAAATAAAAACTTAAACATATAAAAAAAACAGTGAAATAAGAAAGCAGGCTAACCCAACGGTTACCTTTTTGTACATAAATTAAAACTTGAACAGTTACATCCCTTACAAACACTTGTGATTACTCTGAGACCTAAGAATTTGAAACCATAATGACGGACAGGGCCCGCCATGCCCTGAATATACAAAAGCCTACTACTTGAGAACCGTACCACAGACAAGCTTAGGAGATATGGAGCTTTCGAGAATCGAACAGCGATCCTAAGAGAGTGGATCGACAAGCTATGTACCTCTACTGCGGCATGGGCGCAACCAAGGAGGTCGATCTGAACAGTACCAAGTATGTGAAACTGTAAAATACTGTAAATGAAATCATACTAGTCTATATAAAGCAGGACACATGTATGATAACCAAATTCTGACACCCAACATATAAGCGATCATATCAAGATAGGGACTCATGCCCGTGAAATCATCACTCAAATACAACCCGAATTTAACGCACAATGGCGCGTGCCGGCATCTCACCTCGGTATAAGCATGGCCATGGAACCATCCTAGTGGGCCCATACCCGTGGACCATCCAACGTGTCAGTATGCCCAGAGGAAATAACAAGATGATACTCACAGTGGAAGCATACCCGTGGGCTACCCAACGTGTCAGTATGTCCAAACAACTAACCAGATAACACTCCTAATGGAAGCATACCCGTGGGCTACCCAACGTGTCAGCATGTCCAAGAGGATCGATCTGATGGAAGCATACGTGGGTTACCCAACGCCACGTCGATGTCCATCAATCAACCGGATAGCCCCTCCATCGAGAGACTCGGTAGCACACAACCAAACACTTGCACAACAAAGGCTACCACAACAAGCATAGGCTAGTACACACAACTCAAGGTACTATAAATACTTCCTAACACAACATCAAGTATACCATTAAAAACCCAAGTACTTAACCCCTTAAGGATCAAGGTACTCCTACCTTTTATAAACAAGTCACTTATGTTTTTCCATCACAAGGAGTTCAATATTTGAAAACGAGTTACTTCCCTTTTTCCAAAATCAAGTTACCATTCTAAAATCCAATAATGAGTCCATTTCTTTATTTTCCATAAAGTCGTTATAACTAACTTCCCAATAAGCTATTACAACACTTTATGATTAATAAAACAAGTCAAGGCAAAATCATGCCTTTCTTTTAAACCAAAATACTTCAAACTCTTAAGTCTCTTTTCTATTAGAAAACGAGTTCCTTACTTTGAAACCTTTAGGAAAATCAGAACTTGATTTCAATAATTCTCATTAGAGCAGCCATGATCTAGGAAATGTAATGTCATTTTGTCTTATCTTAGCTTCTATGCAGATAGAGGTTTCTACTGGTTTTAATATGATTAATGTCATTACTTCTTTCCTTTATCGACGCTGCATTGGCTTGTTCGATCCTTATTCCCATTTCCGAAATTTGTAACGTTATTCTTTTAAAAACAATTATTCATTTCTCACAAATTAGGTTTTATACTTTTCAACACCATTTAGGTCAATTACAAGTCCGTCTCTTATCTTTTGAAATCGACAAACCATTCTTTTAACTACATAAAATGGTTATAACAAACTTCCCATAAAGCCGTTATAACACTTTATGTTTTAAACCAACCAATTACCACTATAAACATTTATGAGACCAATAGGGCTCATTCTTTAACCACCGAGTACCTGCTACCAACGGATAAGACTTTACTACTATTTCCACACAATGAAGCCCTTAACACTTCATATCAAGTCAAGACACAAAAGGGAAAATCAAATTCCTTTAACACACGTGCGTCTACCGCACTATATATTTTACAAATAGTCATGCTGAAGAGGATAGGAAGAATCACATACCTCGCGACGATTGCCGACAATAAGCAAAATGCTCCACCGTATTATCGCCCTTAAGTAGAATATGCTACCGTAGTACTTCAATCCTATAAGGGTCATAAAACGTCTATCAAACTCTAGCTTCGAACGTAGAATAACTAAGTGCAAGGTCCCTAAATTCTACGGTAATTTGGACGGCACTTCCTTTGTTCTGACTTACTATGCCACCTCTTTCAAGGTCGAATTCAATAACCAAACTACCCCAATAATGCAAAATAAACCAATAACCCATGCCATTCTTGGCCAACAATAAACCAACCCTAAACTCCTTTCAACCCTTTCCAATCCAAGTTCTTAGGCCTAACATGATATCTAGCCCTAGACATCTTCAACAAGACAACAAGATCCAACTCTATTCAAATAAAACAGCCTCAGGCTCAATTCTAAACTACTAAAATATAACAGCCTCAGGCTCACATCTATACTACTAAAATATAACAGCCTTAGGCTCATAACCAAGAGAAAAGGGGAAACTTTTACCTTAAGGAATAGCCCACAAAAACCCCTTTTTCTTCCACCTCTTTCCGTCAAAATCGCCCACCAGCATTACCCACAATTTTACCCACACTTTTTCTTCTTGCCGCCGCTCCAACAATCTCCTCTAAAGCTAGGTTTTCTTCCAAAAAACTAGAGAGAAGAGAGAGGGTTTTCCATGGAAGGGTTTTGAAATGAAATGGCCAAGTCTTCCAAGACTTGGCCCTAAAATAGGCCCTAATCTGGTCAAAAAGGATGGGAGGGACACTTGTCACCCTCCCATAGGTTTTTAACAAAATATCTCCTGATTTCAGCCTTTTATCGCGAAAAATCCCGCCTTGGCGCCATGCGGCCACAGCCAGCGCTTCCACTTCCAGAAAATGTTCCAAAGATTCGGCGCCAGCGCTGAAACCCCGCGGACCCAGAACAACCGCCGCGCGCCACGCATTCCGAGCCGCGGCGTTGTACCCACGAGCCGAAATCGCTGCTGCTGCGCGCAAACTTGAAACTTCCATAACTTTTGACTCATGTCCTATCGATTTAGCGGTTTATTGCGTTGGGATCTAGATTTAACGAACTACATATTAGGCTTTTAAACACCTCGAAACTCTTAACAACTGGGGTACAACACTCCAAGGTAAACTCAAAATCCGTCCAACACATGTTTGTCAACTTATCTATCGACTCTCAAAACTTATCTTCCTTGGTATGTTCTTAACTTAACTCCTTGAATTTACGGGGTGTAACATTCTCCCCCCCTTAGAAACATTCGTCCCGAATGTTCCTTCTAAGTCTCCAAAACGCAGACGCCGGTATAGTCTTCACTATTCCATTCTCAAAAGAAATCAGTTATGCCACTCATGGACTTACCACTAGAAAAATACTCCCCACATACTATGTACTTCCGACAAGGATCACTGTAAAATCTTTTACCCAAGACGGTCTTACATCTAGGTTTCAATTGTCATAATTTCTATGGTTCAAAATTTTCTCATCCTCAGACTTACCCTTATCACTAATCAGGCTTCTAAATCACATTTATAACACAAAGTTATCCGAACATAACACTTAACACATCACTATAACATCAATGCATACTAGTCTCTAGTGGGTTAAGAATATACCTGTAACTATTACTTCACTGCCCCTTCATGCCGTTCTACTCATGTTCCTTCCCTGCACGGCGCACAAAAGGAGGAGATGAATCAGCCACTGATCCCGAAGGCTGAGTCTCTACATCCGCGCTATCTCTGGTTGGACAATTCCTCGCAAAATGGCCCTGCTGGCCGCATGCAAAACAAACCCCCATTCCAGCACGACACTCCCCACCATGGAGCCTACCACAACGGCCACAACGAGGTAGGGGTGGTCCCATCTGACTAACGCCCCGCTCCCGAAAAACACGAAACACAGGAGCCACGACCGCTCACGAATTCCTGAACGCCCCGGCGTGATGGAGCACTCATCTTGGTGAGGTAAATAACTAGCTCGCCTTGAGGCCGCCTCGAAGGTCACCAGAGGACTCTACTGTCCTGGCCCTCTTCTGCTGATCTTGGTTAATCTGTCGACCTCTACGCTCCTCAGTCTGGAGCGCATAGGCCTGGATGCGGGAAATGTCCATGCCCGGCTGAAGAGCTACTGTTGTGCATCCCTCCGCTAAATAATCATCGAGCCCGGCGACATAACGGTGCACTCTATCCTCCATATCGGCCACCACAATGGGACATACCGCCAATGAGTCAAACTCTACATTGTACTCCCGGAATGCGCCTCTTTGTCTTAGCATCAAAAATTTGTCGGCCGTGCCCTCTCATCCGCGAGGCAAGAAATGGCCAAGGAAAGCCTCGAGAACTCACCCCAACCACCGGAGTGCATGTTCCCCACAGGACAGCTCACGAATCAAACTGCCGATCGCAGATCACACACCGATGTGAACCAAAACCACCGACTCGGTCTCCGGCCTTGATCACTCTACGATCCGTCAGAATCGCTTGATGAACTCCTGCGGATCATCCTCAGGCCTCGACCCGTAGAACTCAGGTGGGCTACAACTCAGAAAATCCCGTAGCCTCAAACTATCTGACCTCGGGTGAACTATGGGTACTACTGGAACTGCTGCATCCAGTCTATCCTCGTGCCTGGCCACGATCCTGGCCAATAACTGGGCCATCTCCTTGTAACCCATCTCCTCTGCCCCAGGCTGCGGGACTGGAGGCTCAGGTGTCGTAGTCTCAGGAGAGACCGCTGCTGCTCTACTCGCAGCTCCCTCTGCTGCCTTGCCCTTCTGGGCTCTGGTTGCCTTGCGTGGAGGCATCACTGGTATACAAAGAACACGTCAGAGGGAGTCCAACTTATAACACCGCTCTAAGGCACGATCTCAGAGTGAGAAGAATGGAAACCAATCCTAAATATCCTATAGCCTCCTGATTATAGATGTGGTGCACAACACACCGATAATCAAGACTCTACTGGATACGGTCTGTAGACACTCTCCGAGGATTAACTGCTCTGATACCACTTTTGTCACGACCCGAACCCGGGCCCGTGACTGGTGCCTTACCCCGGGCACCCTAGTGATACAACATCAGAGAAAATCAGCGGAAATAAAAACTTAAACATATAAAAAAAACAGTGAAATAAGAAAGCAGGCTAACCCAACGGTTACCTTTTTGTACATAAATTAAAACTTGAACAGTTACATCCCTTACAAACCTGCCCACATTACTCTGCACCTAAGAATTTGAAACCATAATGACGGGACAGGGCCCCGCCATGCCCCTGAATATACAAAAGCCTACTACTTCAGGGAACCGTACCACAGGACAAGCTTCCGGAGATATGGAGCTTTCCGAGAACCGAACAGCGATCCTAAGAGAGTGGATCAGCAAGCTATGTACCTCAACCTGCGGCATGAACGCAGCCCCCAGAGGTCGATAACAGTACCAAGTATGTGAAATCGTAAATATCGTAAATGAAATCATACTAGTCTATATAAAGCGGGACATGTATGATAACCAAATTACAAAGACTACAACATATAAGCGATCATATCAAGATAGGGACTCATGCCGTGAAATCATCACTCAAATACAACCCGAATTTAACGCCGAATGGCGCGTGCCCCGGCATCTCACCTCGGTATAAGCATGGCCATGGAACCATCCTAGTGGGCCCATACCCGTGGACCATCCAACGTGTCAGTATGCCCAAAGGAAATAACAAGATGATACTCACTGTGGAAGCATACCCGTGGGCTACCCAACGTGTCAGTATGTCCAAACAACTAACCAGATAACACTCCTAATGGAAGCATACCCGTGGGCTACCCAACGTGTCAGCATGTCCAAGAGGATCGATACAGTGGAAGCATACCCGTGGGCTACCCAACGCGTCAGTATGTCCATCAATCAACCAGATAGCCGGCCCTCCATCGAGAGACTCGGTAGCACACAACCAAACACTTGCACAACAAAGGCTACCACAACAAGCATAGGCTAGTACACACAACTCAAGGTACTATAAATACTTCCTAACACAACATCAAGTATACCATTTAAAACCCAAGTACTTAACCCCTTTAGGATCAAGGTACTCCTACCTTTTATAAACAAGTCACTTATGTTTTTCCATCACAAGGAGTTCAATATTTGAAAACGAGTTACTTCCCTTTTTCCAAAATCAAGTTACCATTCTAAAATCCAATAATGAGTCCATTTCTTTATTTTCCATAAAGTCGTTATAACTAACTTCCCAATAAGCTATTACAACACTTTATGATTAATAAAACAAGTCAAGGCAAAATCATGCCTTTCTTTTAAACCAAAATACTTCAAACTCTTAAGTCTCTTTTCTATTAGAAAATGAGTTCCTTGCTTTGAAACCTTTAGGAAAATCAGAACTTGATTTCAATAATTCTCATTAGAGCAGCCATGATCTAGGAAATGTAATGCCATTTTGTCTTATCTTAGCTTATATGCAGATGGAGGTTTCTACTGATTTTAATATGATTAATGTCATTACTTCTTTCCTTTATCGACGCTGCATTGGCTTGTTCGATCCTTATTCCCATTTCCGAAATTTGTAACGTTATTCTTTTAAAAACCAATTATTCATTTCTCACGAATTAGGTTTTATACTTTTCAACACCATTTTGGTCAATTACAAGTCCGTCTCTTATCTTTTGAAATCGACAAACCATTCTTTTAACTACATAAAGTGGTTATAACAAACTTCCCATAAAGCCGTTATAACACTTTATGTTTTAAACCAACCAATTACCACTATAAACATTTATGAGACCAATAGGGCTCATTCTTTAACCACCGAGTACCTGCTACCAACGGATAAGACTTTACTACTATTTCCACACAATGAAGCCCTTAACACTTAATATCAAGTCAAGACACAAAAGGGAAAATCAAATTCTTTTAACACACGTGCGTCTACCGCACTATATATTTTACAAATAGTCATGCTGAAGAGGATAGGATGAATCACATACCTCGCGACGATTGTCGACAATAAGCAAAATGCTCCACCGTATTATCGCCCTTAAGTAGAATATGCTACCGTAGTACTTCAATCCTATAAGGGTCATAAAACGTCTATCAAATTCTAGCTTCGAACGTAGAATAACTAAGTGCAAGGTCCCTAAATTCTACGGTAATTTGGACGGCACTTCCTTTGTTCTTACTTACTATGCCACCTCTTTCAAGGTCGAATTCAATAACCAAACTCCCCCAATAATGCAAAATAAACCAATAACCCATGCCATTCTTGGCCAACAATAAACCAACCCTAAACTCCTTTCAACCCTTTCCAATCCAAGTTCTTAGGCCTAACATGATATCTAGCCCTAGACATCTTCAAAAAGACAACAAGATCCAACTCTATTCAAATAAAACAGCCTCAGGATCAATTCTAAACTACTAAAATATAACAGCCTCAGGCTCACATCTATACTACTAAAATATAACAGCCTTAGGCTCATAACCAAGAGAAAAGGGGAAACTTTTACCTTAAGGAATAGCCCACAAAAGCCCCTTTTTCTTCCACCTCTTTCCGTCAAAATCGCCCACCAGCGTTACCCACAAGTTTACCCACACTTTTTATTCTTGCCGCCGCTCCAACAGTCTCCTCTAAAGCTAGGTTTTCTTCCAAAAAACTAGAGAGAAGAGAGAGGGTTTTCCATGGAAGGGTTTTGAAATGAAATGGCCAAGTCTTCCAAGACTTGGCCCTAAAATAGGCCCTAATCTGGTCAAAAAGGATGGGAGGGACACTTGTCACCCTCCCATAGGTTTTTAACAAAATATCTCCTGATTTCAGCCTTTTATCGCGAAAAATCCCGCCTTGGCGCCGCGGCCCCGCCGCCGGCGCCGCGGCGCTTCCACTTCCGAGAAAATGTTCCAGCATTCCGGCGCCGCGGCCCTGCATTCCGGCGCCGCGGCGCTGAAACCCCCGCGGACCCCCAGAACAACCGGCGCCGCGGCGCTGTACCCCTGAACCGAAAACTGCTGCTGCCTGCCTGCGCACCAAACTTGAAACTTCCATAACTTTTGACTCCGATGTCCTATCGACGAACGGTTTGTTGCGTTGGGATCTAGATTTAACGAACTACATATTAGGCTTTTAAACACCTCGAAACTCTTAACAACTGGGGTACAACACTCCAAGGTAAACTCAAAATCCGTCCAACACATGTTTGTCAACTTATATATCGACTCTCAAAACTTATCTTCCTTGGTATGTTCTTAACTTAACTCCTTGAATTTACGGGGTGTAACATGGTATCTGGTAGTTAGTCTTCGTACTTGCCCCGACCAGCTACGTGGCGCAGGTGGTATCTGGTAGTTGGCTTTCGTACTTGCCCTGGGTCAGCTTCATGGTATGGTTATGTAGATTTGTTGGTACGGCTTTGGTATCTGGTAGTTGGCTTTCGTACTTGCCCCGGTCAGTTGATGATGCGGCTTTGGTATCTGGTAGTTAGCCTTCGTACTTGCCCCGTACGGTTTTTATAACACAGGTGGGACCTGGTGTTCATGTGTACTTCTTGGTGTTATTATATCATAGACTGCCGGCAGTGAGGAAGGTATTCCACGGGCATGATTGATGTTGTGGGCGTGAGACCCATAGTTATATTTGAGTGATGACTTTGAGGGCGTGAGTCCCTGACTTGACGTGACTGCTTACATATTATGTACTGTAGTTTGGTTATCATATATGTCTCCTATTTTATATAGACTACTATGATTTCATTTACAGTATTTTCAGTTTCACATACTTGGTACCTGTTGTACTGACCTCACTGCGAAGTGCGTTCATCTGCATGAGTAGTACATCGGTTGTGGATCCTCGCTCATAGGATCACAGTTCAGCATTTTGGGAAGCTCTGTTTCTCCGGAGACATATCTTTGGTATAGTCCCCTGTCAGTGTAGATACTTGTACATTCAGGGGTATGGCGGGGCCCTGTCCCGTCATAGTTATGGTTACATTCTTAGAGGTCTGTAGTACTGTTGTGGGCAGGGTTTGTAAAAGGATTTAACTATTCAGTTGATATATATATGTATATATTCAGGAAGGTGACTATTTTGGTTAGCATGTTTCATACTTTATGTCTTGTCTCATGTTTTAGTTTTTATTTCCGCTGATTTTCTCTGATGTTGTATCACTAGGGTGCCCGGGGTAAGGCACCAGTCGCGGGCCCGAGGTCGGGTCGTGACAGACGGGACAAGGCCCCGCCGTACCCATAACTGTACAAAAGCCTGTACTGAAAGAACTTATACCAAAAAGATAAACTCCCGAACAGAAGGAGCTATCCAAAAACTCTGAGCAGGGTCCTACACCTGCCGATCACCAAACAGCGTACCTAAACCTGCGGCATGAACGCAGCCCCCCGAAGGAGGTCAGTACGAAGAATGTACCAAGTATGTGAAACGATGAAATCGTAATGAAATCATAACAGTATAAACAAAGCAGAGACATGTATGATAGCCAACCTACGATACACAATACATATGATCATATCAAGTCGTGGCGCGTGCCCTCAAAGTCATTACTAAAATATAACCATGGGTCTCACGCCCATAATATCAATCATGCCCGTGGAATCCTTCCTCACTGCCGGCAGTCCATGATAATCAAATTACAGTACACTGTGCCTTACTAACAATGAGAGTAAATAGTAGTATTCTTACAATATAAACTAGGAAGCTCACGATCAAAGCAGGACCACCCGCCCGCAGTATCATTAAGCAATCCTACTCCTGGGACTATTTCACCCGCATAGGTCGCGTGGACCCGCATGTGACAAACCCGCAACCCGGAATGAGGTGGGGTCAGTTTGGGGTGGTCCCGCCAGATGATAGGGTCACGAGGGTGTTAGGCCCAAGTTTAGGTAACCATCGTACGATTTCGCAGATGTGTTCGACCAGAATCGGATCGTGAAGGCCGGGAATGGCCTTAGAGGAATAAAAGGCTAGTAAAATGACCAAGTTGGGAGGTAGTAACTCCAAAGTTTTGAAAACTGAAGCGATGACTGAAGTATGGTACGTATACTAGAAAGAGTTCGAGTATACGAGGAGGGTACGACGAGTAAGAGAAGAGGCGAAGATGTGTTAAGAAGATAGAAGTGTTCTATTGTGGCCATATGTGGCAATTTTGCAAATTGTTCAAGTTATGGGGGACTATGTCGTTATCTGAGTTAATTGAATCTTGAAGGAACATTCGGGACGAATGTTTCTAAGGGGGGGAGAATGTTATACCCCGTAGTTCCGGAATATGTATGTAAGGGCGTACGTACGAATGTATAAACCCTAATTAGGGTAAGAATGAAAGAATTGTTTTCCGACGGAAAATATTCTGAACCTTGTGAAGGAAATTTTACGGTTTCAATATTATTTTTTCCAATTATGAAATTTTTCCGAGAGATAAAATATTTTGGACCAATAGGAGGGCGACACGTGTCACCCCAAGTAGACATAGTGGACGGTTTTTTCAAGATTAGTGGGCAAGACAAGTGGTCAAAAGTCTTGAATGGCATTTGCATGGGTGGGACGTTTTTTGCAAGGTTAGTGGGCAAGTCAAATGGTCAAAGTCTTGCATGACATTTGTGGGACAAGTGGAGAAAGGAACCTACACAAACAATCTATACCATACACATGTTTCAATCCTAACCCTTGGTTGTCCTATATAAACCCCTTTAGTTGATGAAAATCTTCCACACTTAGAACATTTCAAGACTTGAAAATATTTTCTCTCCCTTTTCCTAGTTGCTCTCGTCCAAAGCCCATTTTTTTTGAGCAATTGTTGTCCAATAATTCTTAAACTTCTAAGTGTTCTTCCTTAATGTATTAGGAAGATTTTTAACCAAGAGTTAGACAAGATTTCACACCCCTAGCCTCAAAAACCACACCTTGGCCGAGAGCTTGCCTAAGTGAAACCTTAGTGTTCTTCACTTTTTGGAGTTAATTCTTGAATAGAAGTTGGTTAGGAACTTCTAAGGGTGACTTGTGGTGGTTTGGAACACAAATATTTGGAGCTAAAACTTGCTTAGGAACGACTTTAAGTTCTTGGATATTTTTGGGCTAAATTGAGGTAATGAACCTTAACCTCTTTGTGAAGTTGATTATTATGTATATTGGATATTATACATATATTGGAAGTATATTATGAAGTATGAGACATAAGGAAAGATTTGGATCTTGTTAAGATGTTAAAAGGAGAATTGGCATATTAGCCATTAAAATGGTAAAAATGTATCCATTACTTACTAAGAAGTTAACAACAAAGAAACTATAACTTATATAAAGATTGGAATATAAGTTGAAGGATTAATGAAGTAATTAGATAAGTAAAATTGTAAAAGTTGACCAAGGACCCCAACTTAAGGACCGTATTTACTTTGGACTGTATTTACATTGTTGTTAAGGGGAAGATTGTTAAATCGCGTTCCGTTTGGGCGTGTGATCCCCTTCTTTAATTATTGTTGTTATTAAAGAGAGATTGTTAATCGCGTTCCGTTTGGGCGTGTTATCCCCTTCTTTAATTATTGTTGTTATTAAGGAGAGATTGTTAATCGCGTTCCGTTTGGGCGTGTTATCCACTTCTTTAATTATTGTTGTTGTTAAGGAGAGATTGTTAATCGCGTTCCGTTTGGGCGTGTAATCCCTTTCTTTAAATTTCAGAATTATTGCGCCTTATTTATGGCATGTTGGTTACTATCACCGTGCCTTGAAAAAGGTGGAGGATTGAGTAGAAACGGGGGAAGTGCTGCCCAATTTTCCGTAGAATAAGAATTGTACTTAGAAGAATCCTACGTAAAACTAGAAGTTGATAGGCGTGTTTTGACTATTATAGGTTGACATTCTGCACGCGACATATCCGACTTGGCAAGTCGATTTAGCCGAGGAGGTATGTGATTCTTCCTATACTCTTGAGCATGATATTTGTGAAATATATATAGTACGGTAGACGTACGTGTGTAAAATGAATTTGGTTTATTTAAAACATAAAGTGTTATAATAGCTTTATGAGAAGTTAGTTATAATGACTTTATGAAGATAAAATGGAGACTTGATTTTGAAAGATAAGAGACTTTACTTATAAACGACGTAATCTTGAAAGATAAGAGACTTTACTTATAAACGACTTGATTTTGGAAAAGGAGAAGAAACTGGATTTAAGTATGGGTTACTTGTTTTAAAAAAAAAGAGTAAGTTACGGGGTTTTTAAAGTATACTTGATGTTATCTTAAAACTATAAAGTACTTGATTTTAAAAAGCCTTGTAAAGATTTTCGGAAGGTGTAGTAATTTGGTTTGAAAAGATAACGTGTTTGATACTACGAGTGATAGTATCGTATGGCTTTTACGTAAAAAGAGGTATTTATGAAAGAATGAAAGTATGTAGTATTTTGGGGTTGAAACCCGGATTGTTGACATAAAAATAAAAGTACGTTAAAATTGCCTATGCTTGTTATGATAGCTTTGTTGTGCAAGTGTTTGATTTTGTGCTACCGTGTCTCTCGGTGGAGGGCCGGCTATTTGATTGATTGTTGGACATACTGACACGTTGGATGGTCTACGGGTATGTGTCTACTTTGAGTATTATCTGGTTATTTCTTTTGGACATACTGACACGTTGGGTGGCCCACGGGTATGCGTCCACTTTGAATATTATCTTTTTATTTCCTTTGGACATACTGACACGATGGGTGGCCCACGGGTATGCGTCCAGTAGGATGGTTTCATGGCCATGCTTATACCGAGGTAAGATGCCGGGGCATGCGGTCATTGTGAGGGATTAATCCCCGGGTTATGTTATTAGTCCATGGACCGCTAATCCATGAAGCTTGCCGCGGTGACGAACAATCACGGGCTTGATTTGTACATGTGGTTACAGGCGCACTTTAGATACTTGTCCTGGTCATTTCTCGTGTATCGGCAGGCTCTGGTAGATGGCTTAAGATACTTGCCACGGTCATATCTCGTGAGACGGTAGGCTCTGGTACGCTAGCTTAAGATACTTGCCTCGGCCAGTTGCGTGGCTAGTTTTTGGATCTGGTAGTTGGCTTCCGTACTTGGCCCGTGAAGTTTTATGACTAGCCTTCGGATCTGGTAGTTGGCTACTCTACTTGGCCCGATCGGTTTGATGTCGCAGGCAGGATCTAGTGTTCCGGTTCACATATGGGTGTTGTTGTACATCATGTACTGCCGGCAGTGAGGAAGGAGTTCCACGGGCACGATTGATATTGTGGGCGTGAGACCCACAGTTATGTGTGAGTGATGATTTTGAGGACATGCGTCCCTTACTTGACATAATTGTTCACTTATTGCGAAATGGTTTTATAAAATGATGAAATGTGATTTCATTACAGTATTTTCAGTTTCACATACTTGGTACCTGTTGTACTGACCTCCTTCGGGGGGCTGCGTTCATGCCGCAGGTAGAGGTACACCAGTTGTTGATCCTCGCTCATAGGATCGCAGTTCAGCGTTTTGGGAAGCTCCGTTTCTCCGGAGGCTTATCTTTTGGTATGGTTCCCTGTCATTGTAGGTACTTGTACATGCAGGGGTATGGCGGGGCCCTGTCCCGTCATAGTTGTATAAAAACTCTTAGAGGTCTGTAGTACTGTTGTGGGCAAGGTTTGTAAAAAGGATTTAACTGTTCAAGTTTTTAATTTATATACAGAAAGGTAACCGTTTTGGTTAGCCTGTTCTTATGTTAATCTATTGTTTCATGTCTTTGATTTTATTTTCGCTGATTTTCTCTGATGTTGTGTCACTAGGGTGCCCGGGGTAAGGCACCAGTCGCGGGCTCGGGAACGGGTCGTGACAAAAGTGGTATCAGAGCAGTTAGTCCTCGAAAAGTGTCTACAGACCGTGTCTAGAAGAGTCTTGATTATCGGTGTGTTGTGCACCACATCTATAATCAGGAGGCTGCAGGACATTTAGGATTGGTTTCCATTCTTCTCACTCTGAGATCGTGCCTTAGAGCTGTGTTATAAGTTGGACCCCTCTGACGTACTTCTTTTTACCAGTTATGCCTCTGCGAAAGGCAACCAGGGCCTAGAAGGGCAAGGCAGTAGGAGGAGCTGCGAGTAGAACACAGATGAGTTCGATGGCGCAGGCCCGGTCATTACCCGAGGTAATACCTCAGACGGCGAGTTCCACGACACCGCCGGCCCAGCGAGTTTAGAGCGCAGCGGTGGCCTCACGAGACCACGGTACACGAGCCTCGGCCCACATCACAGGCAGAGGAGATGGGTTACAAGGAGATGGCCCAGTTATTAGCCATGATCGTAGCTAGGCACGAGGATAGGCTGGAGACAACAGTTTCGGTAGCACCCGTAGTTCACCCGAGATCGGATGGTTTGAGACTTCGGGATTTTGTGAGTTGCAGCCCACCAGAGTTCTATGGGTCGAGTCCTGAAGATGATCCGCAGGAGTTCATCAAGCGATTCTGTGGATCATGAGAGTGATCAAGGCTTGGATCTGAGTCGGTGGTCTTAGGTTCGCATCGGCCGCGTGATCTGCGATCGTGGTTTGATTCATGGGAGGCTGTCGGGGAGCATGCGCCTTCGGTTTGGGGCGAGTTCTCGAGGCATTTCTCGGCCATTTCTTGCCGCCACGTATGAGAGAGCGCGGGCGATAGATTTTTGATGTTGAGACAGGCGGGCGGACGGTTCGAGTACAATGTAGAGTTTGACTCATTGGCTCGATGCGTCCCGCTTTAGTGGCGAACATGGAGGGCGAGTGCCGCTATGTCACCGGCTCGATGATTACTTAGCGAGAGTTGCTCGGGTGTAGCTCTTTAGCGGGCATGGACATTGCGCGTGCGAGCTTATGCACTTGGATGTGAGAGCGGAGGCAAGCGGATTGACCAATACCAGCGAGAAGAAGGCGGGGCAATGGTCCTTTGGTAACTTTCAAGGCGGACGGCTTGCCAGACTAGTTATATGCCTCGCCCGATGAGTGGTCCTCTGATTGTCACGACCGAACCGGGCCGTGGCCGTGCCTTACCGGGCACCCAGTAGACATACATCGAGTAACGGCGGAATATAAAACAAGACATGAAACAATATGAAGTGAAAGCAGTTTATCTGAGAAAAGTTGCCTTTCGGCATATATATATAAAAACTTGAGCGATTACATCCCTTTTGCAAACCACACAACAAGATACTCTGCACCTCTAAGAATGTTATAACAACAATGGCGGGACGGGGCCGTCATACCACGAATGTAAGTACCTACAACGACGGGGACTATACTAAAGATAAGCCTCGAGACACGGAGCTTCCCAAACGCTGTTGTGACCCTATGGCGAGGATCAACAATCGTGTACCTACATGCGGCATGAACGGCCCGAAGGAGGTCGATCTAACAGTACCAAGTATGTGAAGCGGAAAATCAGTAAATGAAATCATAATAGTCTATATAAAGCGAAGACATATATGATAACCAATTTACGATACACAATATGTGATCGTGTCAAGTCGGGGACTCACGCCTTAAAGTCATCACTCAAATATAACCATGGGTCTCATGCCCACAATATCAATCATGCGTGGAATTCCTTCCTCACCGCCGTGATCCATGATATAAAAGCACCAAGGAATACATGAACACCGAGTCCCACCGTGTCATAATAAAACCATACGGGGTAAGTGCGAAGGCATAGCGACTACTAAAACCACGGTACCAACAATGCTATAAAAGCGTATCACGAGGTCTTTCTGCACCGCCACATGATCGGCCGCCACTCTCCTCGGTATCAATGTGCGCGTCTAATCCAGAACTTACCGCACTCGCGATAGGCCACACATAGGCCCGCATGAGGTATTCCTCGCATCGGGGGTAGCTAACCCGCGGTATCCTCCTGGACCCTCGAAGTCCGCATAGTCACACAGACCACATAGTCACACAGACCGCATGAGGCACTCCTCGCATCGGGATAATACACCCGGAATGATCAATCCTGGAACTCCCGCAGCTCCGCATAGGTCACACAGACCCGCATGAGCTATTCCTCGCATCGGGGGCGGCTAACCCTCTGAATTTCAAGTCAGGGGTGTAAGTGATATAATAGCAGTACAACAGCTTATCGTTAAACAACATAAGCACAACAAGGGAACCCCCTTTACACAAACGTTACAAGATACTAACACACGTAGCATCATAACATGTTTACTTATCAAACCAACAAGAAAGTATTACAAGGCTATCACAAAGCAACATAGTCAATTTATTCACACAAGGTACTTTCTATTTTATGTCAACAAGTTCGGGTTTTTATCCCCAAAGTACTTCATACATTAACTTCTTTAAAAAGATCCGTTTCTTTCACAAAAGGCACACGATACCCGTAGTATCAAAAGTAGAGTGACTATCTTTTTAAGTAAACCCAAACAACTTCCCTACCTTCTTTTTGAACCAACTTAAGACAAAAGCATGCCTTCTTTTTTTCAACGAAAACACTTCAAATTTTCAAGTCTTTGTCTTTTATAAATCAAGTCCTTACTTTGAACTTTTTAAGAAAAATCAAAACTTGTTTATTAATGATCTTATTAAAGCAGTCATTATCTAGGAAATGTAATACAATTTTGTCTTATCTTAGCTTCTATGCAGATGGGGGTTTCTACTAGTTTTAATAATACTTACTTAGTCGATACATTTTCCTTTATTAGCGCTGCAGTGGTTTGTTCGATACTTATTTCCCTTTTCCGAAATCAGTACAAGGCTTTCATAAACAATTAAGTAAACCGTTCTTTTTATCTTTCTTAAGTCGTTATACCTAACTTCCCATAAAGCTGGCATAACTCTTAAGCTTTTAAAACCAAGTATTACTCTTCTTTCAAAAACGATTCATACTTCTTTTGAAATACTTCAAGATTCTTATTATTTAAAACTCAAGTCAAAAGACATCGAAGTAAAACCACGTTCAGTTAACACACGTACGTCTACCGTACTATATATATATATATATATTAAAATATCATGCTCAAGAGGATAGGAAGAATCACATACCTCCTCGGCGAAATCCACCTGCCAAGTCGAATATGTCGCGCGCAGAGTATCAACCTATAATAGTCAAATACGTCTATCAACGTCTAGACTACTCTGTAGAATATTCTAAGCAGAAGGTTCTTACTTCTACGGAAAATTGGGCAGCACTTCCCTACCCGTCAAACTACTCAAGTCTACTGTAAATACAGTCCTATGTAATTACAGTTCAATTCTCTTCTTTTATACCATCCTTCTATAAATTTTATACTTAATTCTAAACTACTACGATATGTAATCTCCAATTACAATAGAAGGACAAAGATATTTACCTCGATAAGCCCAAAATTATCCAAGATTAAAGTCGATCCTGAGCAAGGTTTAGCTCCTATTCTGTACGCTCCAATTCGCTCCAAGAAACCCTTAGAAGTTCTATACAACTTCTACTTAATACTTCAACCAACAATGAAGATTTTCCTAGGGTTTCGTTTTGTGACTAATGGATATAAAGTAGTATTTCTGGGCTTTTAGTATAGAGGTAACTTTGGAATACTACAAGGTATTTGGCTAAGGTATTTTGGAATAGTAACAATACTTGGAGAATATTTTTCTACCAAGGGGGGGGGGGGGTGTGTTGCGGACGAAAGCTACTAAGAGGGGGGAAGTTTGGACGAGAACTTCAACTAAAGGGGGGAAGGATTTTAAGACTTGGAAATTGTTTTATGGATGAAGAAGTCTTGCACAAGAGGTGGGTATTTATAGAACCACCAAGGGCCAAGATTAAAACAAATGGAGGGTGAAGATTTGGATCCATGTGAAGAATGAGGTCTTCCAACCAAGTGTCCACCACAATGTTGGGACATATGTCCACCACAACCTTGGGACATATGTCCCCCAAAACAATGAGCCATGTGGCCTTCCACTAGCACCAAAAAAACGTCCACTACCTACTCCCACTCAACCAAAGAAATATCTTCCAAGACTTGACCATTTGACTTGTCCACTAGCCCAACATTTTCGTCCAACCCATGTCAACTAAGGGTGACACATGTCGCCCTCCTATTGGTCCAAAATATTTCGTCTCTCGGAAAAATCCGTAATCGGTTAAAATATTAAAAACGTAGAATTTCCTTCACAAGGTTCGGAATCTTTTCCGTTGAAAGTTCACAATTTCATCCTTAACCTAATTAGGGTTTGTACAAATGTATGTACGTCCTCACATACATACTCTGGAAATACGGGGTATAACATTCTCCCCTCCTTAGAAACATTCGTCCCGAATGTTCCTTCTCAAGACAGATAACGATAAAGTTCCTCATAACTTAAACAGTTTGCAAATGCCACACATGGCCACAATACAACACGCGCAAATACTTAAATCCAAGTCCACAAGGAATCACCTCTAGCATCACAAAAGCTCCCACCCAAGGTCTAAAAGATATTCCCTTCGCACATTTACTTCACAAAAGTAATGATCACTTCTATTCTCTTACTCGTCGTACCCTCCTCGTACACTCGAACACTTCCTAAATAAACTTACCACCTTCATGTTATTGCTTCAGTTTCCAAAATCTCGGGGTTACTATCTCCAACTTGGTCATCATTAACTGGGAACACTCTGGATGGATCTCCGATACTTTTCCGAACATAGCAACATGAAAGACCGGACGTACTGCCTCCTACGTCGGACGGCAAAGCTAACTTATAGGCAACCTGGCCTATTCTCCAAATGATCTGAAAACGCTCAAAGTACCACGGGCTAAGTTTCCCCTGCTTTCCAAATCTCGTCACGCCCTTCCGGGGTGGTACCTTCAAGAAAACCCACCGTCAACCTGAACTCCAAGTGTCGACGTCGATTATCCGCACGACTTTTGTTGACTCTGAGCTGCCAATAACCTCTCCTGGATAAGCTTCACCCTATCCACATCCTGCTGAATCAAGTATGAACCAACTATCTGAACCTTGCCAACATCGAACCAATCGACTGGCAACCTACCCTTACGCCCATACCCGGCTTCATAAGGCGACATTCGAATACTGAAATGGTAGCTATTATAATACTCACTCAATAAGAGGCGAAAATCCTTACCGCTACCTCTGAAATCAAAAACACCGGCCCGAGGGTGAATGCAATACTGAGACTCACCAGAGTTCCTAACCTTGCCTGGTAAAACCTCCATAAAAAGAAATAGCCAGAACCGGGCTCCACCGTCATAAAGTAAATGTAGAAACGCCGTGCAGTCTTACAACCTTCCCGATATATAACATCTCGCATAACCTCTCGCCGAGTAAACAGCTCGATCGAAAGACAAGATGGTGACCTCATCGCCCGACTACTGGTCGAACGCGTCCACGAACTCGTACGATGGTTAACTAAACTTGGGCCTAACACCCTCGTGACCCTATCACAAAGTGGGACTACCACAATTTTTCCTTACTTCAAACCGGGCTGCGGGTTGACCCGCAATCTGGCCTCAACCCGACCCATTTATCGCGCCAAGCTCTTGTTTCCCGATCCGGAACAATCTCAACATCGAGTCACGAAAACCTAGTGGTCTTCTTAGCTCAACTACCCTCTTTCATTTCACACTACTCAGGGACTTATCACACAAACATATCTCACGTATACTATGCACTCCGATAAGGGTCAAACATAAAAATAAATCTTTTACTCAAGATGGCCTTGCCTCTAAGGTCTCTACGTATAAAACTCTAAGGCTCACACTTTCCCTATCCCCAATCTTACCCTTTTACCTAACCATGATTTCTAATCACAATTAACACAATGATATCTGAACATAACACTTAAAATATACTCATCTTATCACACATACTAATCTCTAGAGGGTTAAGGATATACCAGATTCTTTGCTTCACTCCCTTTGTCGTCTAATCAATCCCGCCTGGGGCGCATAGCTAGGAAGGTGATGAACTAACCACCGATCCTCGGCGTGAGTCTCTACATCCGCGCCACCTCGGTCGGATAATTTCTCGCAAATGGCCCGCTGGCCGCAAGCATAACAAGTTGTCGAAGAACGACACTCCCACAATGACACCTACCACAACGCCACACCGGCGCGGGTGGCCTCCGCTAACACCCTTCCTCTCCGAACCACCGACCGCAATCGATCCGTAGGCCGAGTCCTCCTACTTGCATCCTCATACTTGAACATTCTTTCACAAGGCCACGACGGCCGCAGTAAAACAAACACCAACAAAAAGACGACATTCCCGATGACGCCGCCACACCGTGGAACACCGAGGAAAATCAATCCGGGCCGGAACCTACGTGTATCGTGAACCGGAAGCCCCGAGCTCGACCAACTCCCGTGATAGCCCGAACGCCCTAAACCCCGCGAGGACCACTGCATCGGGCGGAGGCGCATATCCATCACGGCCGAGGCGATTCGCCTCGAAAGTTACCAAAGGACCTCGCCGACCGCCTCTTCGCTGGTCTTGGTTAACCCGCCGATCCTACGCTTTCGGCTGCGCGTAAGCCCGCACGCAGCCATGCTCAAGCCTCGATCAAGATCTACTCTTGCACAACCCTTCTTTAGATAATCATCAAGGCCCGCGATAAATCGGTACATAATATACTCTCTGGTTGCTAAATCCCTAGCTAGTAACAGGGTCGTCTCTTTGCAATACATACTTTCTGCTACTGGTCGTGGAACTGAAGGTCAAGATATCATGGCCGCAGTAGGAACTGCTGCCGCTGTGCTAAACTTTGCTAGGGCTGGCGACATAGCAGAACTCCCCGAATGAAGCACCACCTCAGGTGATGATTGGTCCTGTTCCCTCGTAACCCTCTCAGGTTTCTACTCGCGCCTCCTCGATCGCTTGCCCTTCTGGGCCCGGGTTGCCTTGCGCGGAGGCATAACTGGTAAGGGAAAGAAATACGTTAGAGGGGTCCAACTTATAACACAGCTCTAAGGCACTATCTCAGAGTGAGAAGAGTGGAAACCAATCCTAGATATCTTATAGCCTCCTGATTATTGGTGTGATAATCAAGACTCTACTAGATACGGTCTGTAGACACCTTCCGAGGATTAACTGCTCTGATACCACTTTTGTCACGACCCGAACCCGGGCCCGTGACTGGTGTCTTACCCGGGCACCCAAGTAGACATACATCAGAGTAACCAGCGGAATATAAAACAAGACATGAAACAATATGAAGTGAGAAACAGTTTATCTGAGAAAAGTTGTTTTTCGGCATATATATATATAAACTTGAACAGTTACATCCCTTTTACAAACCCTGCCCACAACAGTACTACAGACCTCTAAGAATGTTATAACAATAATGGCGGGACAGGGCCCCGCCATACCCCTGAATGTAAGTACCTACAACGACAGGGGACTATACCAAAGATAAGCCTCCGGAGAAACGGAGCTTCCCAAAACGCTGAATCGTGACTCCATGAGCGAGGATCAACAATCGTGTACCTACCGCGGCATGAACGCACCCCAAGGAGGTCGATAACGGGTACCAAGTATGTGAAATCAAAAATCGTAAATGAAATCATAATAGTCTATATAAAATGTAAGACATATATGATAACCAATTTACGATACACAATATGTAAGCAAATATGTCAAGTCGTGACTCACGCCTTAAAGTCATCACTCAAATATAACCATGGGTCTCATGCCCACAATATCAATCATGTCCGTGGAATTCCTTCCTCACCGCCGATCCATGATATAAAAGCACCAAGGAATACACATGAACACGTGTCCCACTGTGTGTCATAATAAAACCGTGGGGTAAGTGCGAAGGCATAGCCGACTACTAAAACCCACAGTACCAACAATGCTATAAAATCAGATCACGAGGTCTTTATAGACCGCGCACATGATCGAAGCCGCCACTCGCCTCGGTATCAATGCGCGCGTCTAATCTCGAACTTACCGCACTCG
The DNA here is from genome assembly GCA_029844215.1 of Przewalskia tangutica. Taxonomy (NCBI): domain Eukaryota; kingdom Viridiplantae; phylum Streptophyta; class Magnoliopsida; order Solanales; family Solanaceae; genus Przewalskia; species Przewalskia tangutica. The sequence continues at coordinate 53,099,688 of CM056726.1, forward strand.
CATAGGCCACACATAGGCCCGCATGAGGTATTCCTCGACGGAGTAGCTAACCCGCGGTATCCTCCCGGACCTCGAAGTCCGCATAGTCACACGCATCGCATAGTCACACGCACCGCATGAGGCACTCCTGACGGGATAATACACCCGGAATGATCAATCCTGGAACTCCCGCAGCTCCGCATAGGTCACACAGACCCGCATGAGGTATTCCTCACATCGGGGGCGGCTAACCCTCGGAATTTCAAGTCAGGGGTGTAAGTGATATAATAGCAGTACAATGGCTTATCGTTAAACAACATAAGCACAACAAGGGAACCCCCTTTACACAAACGTTACAAGATACTAACACACGTAGCATCATAACATGTTTACTTATCAAACCAACAAGAAAGTATTACAAGGCTATCACAAAGCAACATAGTCAAGTTATTCACACAAGGTACTTTCTATTTTATGTCAACAAGTTCGGGTTTTTATCCTCAAAGTACTTCATACATTAACTTCTTTAAAAAGATCTGTTTCTTTCACAAAAGGCACACGATACCCGTAGTATCAAAAGTAGAGTGACTATCTTTTTAAGTAAACCCAAACAACTTCCCTACATTCTTTTTGAACCAACTTAAGACAAAAGCATGCCTTCTTTTTTTCAACGAAAACACTTCAAACTTTCAAGTCTTTGTCTTTTATAAATCAAGTCCTTACTTTGAACTTTTTAAGAAAAATCAAAACTTGTTTATTAATGATCTTATTAAAGCAGTCATGATCTAGGAAATGTAATACAATTTTGTCTTATCTTAGCTTCTATGCAGATGGGGGTTTCTACTTGTTTTAATAATACTTACTTAGTCGATACATTTTCCTTTATTAGCGCTGCAGTGGTTTGTTCGATACTTATTTCCCTTTTCCGAAATCAGTACAAGGATTTCATAAACAATTAAGTAAACCGTTCCTTTTATCTTTCTTAAGTCGTTATACCTAACTTCCCATAAAGCTAGCATAACTCTTAAGCTTTTAAAACCAAGTATTACTCTTCTTTCAAAAACGATTCATACTTCTTTTGAAATACTTCAAGATTCTTATTATTTAAAACTCAAGTCAAAAGACATCGAAGTAAAACCACGTTCAGTTAACACACGTACGTCTACCGTACTATATATATATATTAAAATATCATGCTCAAGAGGATAGGAAGAATCACATACCTCCTCGGCGAAATCCACCTGCCAAGTCGAATATGTCGCGCGCAGAGTATCAACCTATAATAGTCAAATACGTCTATCAACGTCTAGACTACTCTGTAGAATATTCTAAGCAGAAGGTTCTTACTTCTACGGTAAATTGGGCAGCACTTCCCACCCGTCAAACTACTCAAGTCTCATCAGAATACAAATTCCATGTAATTACAGTTCAATTCTCTTCTTTTATACCATCCTTCTATAAATTTTATACTTAATTCTAAACTACTACGATATGTAATCTCCAATTACAATAGAAGGACAAAGATATTTACCTCGATAAGCCCAAAATTATCCAAGATTAAAGTCGGTCCTGAGCAAGGTTTAGCTCCTATTATGTACGCTCCAATTCGCTCCAAGAAACCCTTAGAAGTTCTATACAACTTCTACTTAATACTTCAACCAACAATGAAGATTTTCCTAGGGTTTCGTTTTGTGACTAATGGATATAAAGTAGTATTTCTGGGCTTTTAGTATAGAGGTAACTTTGGAATACTACAAGGTATTTGCTAAGGTATTTTGGAATAGTAACAATACTTGGAGAATATTTTTCTACCAAGGGGGGGGGGGGGGGGGTGTTGCGGACGAAAGCTACTAAGAGGGGGGGGGGGGGAAGTTTGGACGAGAACTTCAACTAAAGGGGGGAAGGATTTTAAGACATGGAAATTGTTTTGTGGATGAAGAAGTCTTGCACAAGAGGGGGGTATTTATAGAACCACCAAGGGCCAAGATTAAAACAAATGGAGGGTGAAGATTTGGATCCATGTGAAGAATGAGGTCTTCCAACCAAGTGTCCACCACAATGTTGGGACATATGTCCACCACAACCTTGGGACATATGTCCCCCAATACAATGAGCCATGTGGCCTTCCACTAGCACAAAAAAAACGTCCACTACCTACTCCCACTCACCCAAAGAAATATCTTCCAAGACTTGACCATTTGACTTGTCCACTAGCCCAACATTTTCGTCCAACCTATGCCAACTAAGGGTGACACATGACGCCCTCCTATTGGTCCAAAATATTTCGTCTCTCGGAAAAATCCGTAATCGGTTAAAATATTAAAAACGTAGAATTTCCTTCACAAGGTTAGGAATCTTTTCCGTTGAAAGTTCACAATTTCATCCTTAACCTAATTAGGGTTTGTACAAATGTACGTACGTCCTCACATACATACTCTGGAAATACGGGGTATAACATTCTCCCCTCCTTAGAAACATTCGTCCTGAATGTTCCTTCTCAAGACAGATAACGATAAAGTTCCTCATAACTTAAACAGTTTGCAAATGCCACACATGGCCACAATACAACACGCACAAATACTTAAATCCAAGTCCACAAGGAATCACCTCTAGCATCACAAAAGCTCCCACCCAAGGTCTAAAAGATTTTCCCTTCGCACATTTACTTCACAAAAGTAATGATCAGTTCTATTCTCTTACTCGTCGTACCCTCCTCGTACACTCGAACACTTCCTAAATAAACTTACCACCTTCATGTTATTGCTTCAGTTTCCAAAATCTCGGGGTTACTATCTCCAACTTGGTCATCATTAACTGGGAACACTCTGGATGGATCTCCGATACTTTTCCGAACATAGCAATATGAAAGACCGGACGTACTGCCTCCTACGTCGGACGGCAAAGCTAACTTATAGGCAACCTGGCCTATTCTCCAAATGATCTGAAAACACTCAAGGTACCTCGGGCTAAGTTTCCCCTGCTTTCCAAATCTCGTCAAGCCCTTCCGGGGTGGTACCTTCAAGAAAACCCACCGTCAACCTGAACTCCAAGTGTCGACGTCGATTATCCGCACGACTTTTGTTGACTCTGAGCTGCCAATAACCTCTTGTTACACCCCGTAAATTCAAATATTAGATAAGTTGGCAATCATGTGTCTAACGGATTTTAAGTCTTATTTGGAGTGTGGTACCCCAATTTGTTTTAAATATGTATGGGGTGTTTAGCAAGCCTAGTATTAAGTTGGATGAGTCTAGTTTCCAACGCAACAAACCGCTCGTCGATAGGACATCGGAGCGGAGGCGTATGGGCGTTAGAAATTCTGTAAGCAGGCGCAGAGGAAGGATTTTCGTGTCAGGCGTCTCAGCGCCGCGGCGCCGTCAGCAGGGCCGCGGCGCCACTAATCCTGAAAATCCTCGGAGGTTTCGGCGCCAAGGCGCCAAGGCGGGATTTTTTTCTGCGGACAGTGCTTAAAACAGGGGATACTTTCGAAAAGAGCCTATGGGAGGGTGACAAGTGTCCCTCCCATCCTGTTGACCACGAAAAGGACCCTATTTTAGGACCAAGTCTTGAAAGACTTGGTCATTTCATCTTAGAACTCCTAAAAACCCTCTCCCTTTCTCTCTTGAGATTTAAGAAAAGCCTAGCTTAGTGGGTTTTGTTGGAGCGGCGGTAAGAAGGCAAAGTGTTGGTAAGCTTGTGGGAAGCACGAGGACGAGGTTGACGGGGATAGGAGTTGAAGAAAAAGAGCTTTAGTGGGCTAACCCAAAAGGTAAGAGATTTCCTCTTCTCTTGGAATTGATAATAATCCTTGTTATAGTTAATATTGACCACATGAATCATGTGTTAGATTGATATGTATTATAGGTTTTGCTAGCCATTTGAAATGAGAAATACAAAGGAAATCGATAGTTATACTTGTCGCATGTTATGTAAGTATACGCTTATAATTGGGAAATTGGTTGTGACTATAACAAGCATGAAAACATTACGGATGGATTTATGGTGGTTATACTATATAATCGGAAAGGACCATTCGTATTGGACTACTTTATTTAAATTGTGGTGAGCCAATTGAGGCTGTTTGGTTATTGAATTCGGCCTCGAAAGAGGTGGCAAAGTATGTATAAACAAAGGAGGTGCTGTCCGATTTTCCGTAGAAAATAGCGACTTAACACTTATAATATTCTACGTTGAAGTGAGGCATTAATAGACGTATTGTGAATATCATAGGTTGACACACTTCGGGCGGGACTTTGTACTTGGAAAGTGGTTTGACCCGGCAAGGTATGTAGAACTATTCCTATCTTTGAGCATGTTTAGTTTCACGTATATAGTACGGTAGACATACAAGACTTTGACATTCTTTACTAGCTTTATGAAATGCCAAGTCGGGTGAGTTAGGAGATTAACTCACTTCTTTGAAAATACTAAGGATGTCTTAAAGTTTTATTAAGGTTAAGGGACTTGAAGAGTTTTAAAGTATGTGATACTTGTTTCGTTTTAAACGTATAAGTCCCTTGGATAGGAAATTGTACTTGACTAAGGTATAAAGTGAATATAACGACTTTATGGGGAGTTGGTTATATTGACTTTATGGAAAGATAAATGACTTGATTTAATGGAAGGCAATTCGATTTTAAGGCATCAATTGCCAAAGATTTTATAAGACATGAGTCACTTGATTTAGAAGCCTAATTTTTATTTCTAAAAGTATTGTGACTTGTCTTGAAAAGAAATTGTAACTTGATACTACGGTTATTAGTATCTTGGAAGTGTTATAATGAAATGAGTCATTCTAAAAGAATAGAAGTACGTAGTACTTTGGGTTAAATTCCCGGATTTTTATAAAAGACATGATAGTGCCTTAGGTAAACTAAAATGAGAGTGTATATGAACAAGAATAGTAAGAAGTTAGGGGATTTCTTAACTTGCTTATATATTGTATGATGTCGATAGAGCTTATGTTATGTGTGATAGCCGATTTGGGCTAGTGATATATTATTCGTCATGGTCATTCCCGATTGTGGCATTGTATATTTCCGCGGATTTGCTAACCACCATGCGAGGAATACCTCATGCGAGTCCGTAAGGGCTTATGCGGCTGAAATATTCCCATGCGGGCGGGTCAAGCCTATGCGAGGAATACCTCATGCGAGTCCGTAGGCTTATGCGGTGAAATAGTCTCATGCGAGGAATACCACGCGGGTCCACCGGGCCTACGCGGTGAAATAGTCCCAGTAGGATTTCAATCCTATTTTTCGTTGTAAGTATACACCTATTTTACTCTCATCGTTAGTAAGGCACAGTGTACTGTAATTTGATTATCATACATGTCTCCGGCTTTGATTTAGACTTGTGATGTAATTACAGTATTTTTTTCCAGTTTTACATACTTAGTACATATTGTGTAATCGACTCTTCCTGGGGCCGTTCATGCCGCAGAAAGTGGTAAGGTGTCATGGATCCACACTCTTAGGATCACTTATCAGACGTCGGAAGCTCCATTCTCCGGAGGCTTGTCTTTCTTTTGGTACAGTCTTTCCCTGATGTTGGGCTGTAAGAACTGAGTTGTAAAGTTGTACTTTTGACTTTATTTATATTATGGAAGGCGGCCTTATCGGCTAGCCTGTGTTGTTATATTGTTTACACCTGTGTTTATGTTGTGTATGTTCCGCTGCTATTCTCTGATGTATATCAACAGGTGCCCGTGTAGGGCACCGCCGCGCCCGGTCGGTCGTGACAAAAGTGGTATCGAGCGCTTAGTCCTCTGAAAGTGTCTACGCATCGTGTCTAGTAGAGTCTTGATTATCGTGTGTTAGGCACCACATCTATAATCGTGAGGTCACAGGACATTTAGGATTGGTTTCCATTCTCTCTCCGAGATCGTGCGAGAGCCGCCCTATTAGGTTGAATCCTCTCCGACCTAGTCTTATGAATGCATATGCCTCCACGGAAGGCACTGAGCCCAGAAGGGCAGCAGCAGAGTCGCTAGCGGTACTGTGAGGGTTACACTGCTCAGGCACAGACTATGCCTGAGGTAGTAGGCGGGTCGGCGAGTTCAGCCACGCCGGCAGTGTTAGAGGAGCCGAGAGCGGCAGTAGCTCCAGAGGTTCCGATACCAGAGCCTCCAGTTCCCCAGCCAGCTGCTGAGTATAGAGACTACGGGGAGCAGATTCGGTTGTTGACCAGTATAGTAGCCGGGCAGCGACAGAGCAGCAACCACCCTGTGAGCCGAGCTTATGGATTAGGGATTTTCTGGGATGTCATCCACCTGAGTTTTATGGTTCGAGGTCTGATGAGGATCCGCAGGAGTTCATTCGGCAGCTACAGCGGACCATGCAGGTTCTTAGGGCTTCAGAGACAGAGTCCGTTACACTAGCCTCTTACCGGTTACGCGATATTGCGTTGAACTGGTTTGAGTCGTGGTTGCTTTCGAGAGGTGATGATGCTCTTCCAGCTATTTGGGAGGAGTTTACAGAGGCCTTCATGGATCACTTCTTGCCTCCTGAGATGAGGAGAGCCCGGGTAGACAGATTCTTGACCTTGAGGCAGAACGGGAGGATTGTTAGGGAGTACAACCTGGAGTTTGACTCCTTGGCCAGGCATGATCACACTATCAGAAATGACATGGCGGATAGAGTTCATCGATATGTGATGGGGCTAGACCGTCATATGATTACAGCATGCTTGGGGGTGGCTCTTCAGCCCGGTATGGACATTGCTAGGATGCAGTCCTATGCACATGGGATAGATGATAGAGAGAGGGAAGACCAGATTGACGCAGGCCAGCCCAAGAGGCTGTGACATCGTGGTCTCGGGGCGCTTCGAGGCGACAAATTTCAAGAAGCAGACTGGTCCACTTTCCACCAAGACAGAGTACTCGTCACGGTTTTCTCGCGAGGTCCGATCAGCAAGGTCATTCGTAAGGTGTCGTGGCTCTAGGGCTTCGGGTTTCGCGAGGCGAGATCCTCGCCGATCGAGACCACCCACACCTCGGTGTGCTCGATGCGAGGTCTCACCTGTGCGAGTGTCGTGTTCCCGCAGGAGGTTGTTACTCAGGCCACCGGGCCACTGAAGAGGATTGTCCGCTCAGAGGCGATGGGTGGTACAAAGACACCGACGGATCGGGCTTCGGGTCTTCCTCCTTCGTGGTTATGCGCCCGAGGCGTGGTACTCACTGACAGGCAGCCGCAGAGGTCGGTGGTGGTTCCAGTTCTAGCGGTCCCCGAACCGCATATATTCTCTAGCCACCGCCAGATCGTGAGGCTTCCTCGACGCCGCCATGTACACATCGATTTCAGGCTGTGATGTTTATGCTTTGATAAATCCAGGTTCTACCTTGTCTTATGTGTCCCCTCTTATTGCAAGTATAATCGGGATAGAGCCGGTGTCGATAGAGCCATTTGAGGTAGCTACGCCAGTGGGTGATTCGGTGTTAGCTGAGCGGGTGTATAGAGGTTGTCCGGTATTTATTTACGCCGCCGACTTGCGACTTGATAGAACCGGAGATGATAGATTTTGATGTCATTATGGGTATGGATCGTTGGCTTCTTGTTATGCCAACGCTGATCGTAGGGACAGTTGGTTCGTTCCAGCCGCGAGCCGCTTATCGAGTGGAGGGGCAACACAAAGACGCCGAGGGTAGGTTTATTTCTTACCTCAAGGCTAGGAAGATGGTGCGTAAGGGTACATCTATCATCCGTTCGGTATTCGATACAGGCCGAGGTGCCGTTCTTGATCGATGCGATGGTTAGGGAATTTGCAGATGTGTTCCCAGATGATCTTCCGGGTATCCCTCCTGAGAGGGAGATTGAGTTTTGTATTGACACGTTGCCAGACACTCGACCTATTTCCATTCCTCCATACAGGATGGCACCTGCCGAGTTGAGGAGTCAAGGACCACCAAAGATTTCCGGAAAAGGCTTTATCAGGCCTAGTGTATCTCCCTGGGGAGCGCCGGTGTTGTTTGTGAAAAAGAAGGATGGGACGCTGCGTATGTGGGTTGACTATAGCCCCAGTTCTTACTCTTACTGAGGGGTTAGACGGGTACGTGATCTATTTTGATGCCTCGGGTATCGGGCTAGGGTGTGTTTTGATGCAGCACGGCAAGGTTATAGCCTGTGCTTCCCGGCAGTTACGGAAGCATGAGAGGAATTACCCTACCCATGACTTAGAGTTGGCCGCGGTTAATCATGCCTTGAAGATTTGGAGACACTATTTGTACGGGGTTCATGTGGATATTTATACAGACCACAAGAGCCTCCAGTATATCTTCAGTGCATGAGTGAACCTGAGACAGAGACGGTGGTTAGAGTTGCTGAAAGATTATGATGTTGATATTCTCTACCATCCGGGGAAAGCCAACGTAGTTGCGGATGCATTGAACCGTAGATCGATGGGGAGCCTGTCAGAGGTACAGTCAGAGAGACAGGACATGGTCCGTCAGATCCACCAGTTAGCGAGCCTTGGGGTTCGATTGATCGATACCGACGATAGTGGGGTACGGGTTCGTGAGGTTGCCGAGTATTCCATCGTTGATGAGGTGAAGAGGCGACAGTTTGAGGACCCAGTGTTGGTGCGGTATCGACATGCAGCTCTTCGGGAAGAGAAGAGTCTATTCGAGGTAGCACCTGATGGGGTGCTGAGGTTTGAGGGCCGGTTGTGTGTTCCCGATGTGACAGGACTTCGTCAACAGATTCTGGGGGAGGCACACAGTGCTCGATATTCTATTCATCCGTGGTCGACCAAGATGTACCATGACCTCAGATGTTTGTATTGGTGGGATGGCCTGAAGAGAGACGTGGCAGGTTTTGTTGCACAGTGTCCTAATTGCCAGCAGGTCAAGGTTGAGCACCAGAGGCCCAGTGGATTATTGCAGTCTATTGAGATTCCGAGCTCCGATGTCCTATCGACGAGCGGTTTGTTGCATTGGAAACTAGACTCATCCAAATTAATACTAGGCTTGCTAAACACCCCATACATCTTTAAAAAAAATTGGGGTACCACACTCCAAATAAGACTTAAAATCCGTTCGACACATGATTGCCAACTTATCTAATATTTGAATTTACGGGGCGTAACATTCTTCCCCCCTTAGAAACATTCGTCCCGAATGTTCTTTCGGAGTAAACTTTTAATTAGCAACATAGTTTCCTTTCACAACCCCGACCTACTAATAATGTCACACAAGGCCACATAATAGCATTAAGCAAATAAACACTTCAATTTAAAACTTGGCAAGTAAGGGAAGATGGATTACCTGAAGGTATAGGGAATAAGTGAGGATACTTCCTCAGCATGTCCTCCTCCGCTTCCCAAGTCATCTCCTCCCGATTATCATTCCTCCACAGGACTTTGATGGAAGCTACATCCTTGGTCCGCAGTCGCCTGACCTGGCGATCGAGTATCGCTATGGGACTCTCCTCATACGATAACCCCTCTGTTACCTGGATCTCACTGGTAGGGAAAACTCTCGCTGGATCTCCGATACACTTCCTCAACATAGAAACATGGAAGACCGGATGTACCACCTCTAACTCTGATGGCAGATCCAACTCGTAGGCAACCTTGCCCACTCTACGAATGATCTGGTAGGGCCCAATGTACCTTGGGCTGAGTTTCCCCTTCTTACCAAATCTCATTACACCCTTCATGGGTGACACCTTCAAGAAGACCCAATCGTCTACCTGAAACTCCAAATGCCGACGCCGATTATCCGCATATGACTTCTGCCGACTCTGAGCTGCTATCGCCTCTCCCGGATAAGCTTCACCTTATCCACACCGTTGTACCAAGTCCGCCAACTAATCGCACTCGCCCACGTCGAACCAACCGATCGGCGACCTGCATTTCCGCCCATATAAAGCCTCGTATGGCAGTCATGTCCAGCTCTATCAAGTCGACTAGGGTCTGACGACTGCATAAGGTCACTAGACAAGCCCTATATACTCGCCGAGCTACCACTGAATCACCCACTGGTGTAGCTACCTCGAAAGGGTCTATGGACTCAGGCTCTATCCCAATCCTACTAGCAATAAGGGTAGATATATAGGACAGAGTAGAACCCGGATCTATCAAGGCATACACATCAAACCCAGAAACTGATAAGGTACCTGTGACGACATCAGGTGAAGCCTCCTGATCCTGCCGGCTGGACAAGGCATAAATGCGGTTCTGAGGACCGCTAGAATCGACCGCGCCACGACCGCCGCGACTGCTGGTCCATGAGTACCCTGCCTTCCGGGGCGAGTAACTGTAGGAGATGAAGAAGACCCGGCGAAAGAACCTATAGGCGACTTACCATCAAGATCGCCTTTGGTCGGACAGCCGCAAAGTGACCCCGCCGCTACAATCAGAACAAACTCCCGTAGCGCACCATAATTCCCTGGGATCTACCGACGGCCACACCGAGGGTGGTGGTCCCGATCGCCAGCACCTTCGCTACTCGACGCTCAAGTCCCGGGCCCCGGTCCGCCTCGAATATCCCGGCCGCCCCGAGGACGAGCAGAGTGCTCAGCCGGGCCGTGGTGCAAACCTAGATCGCCGAGGCCGCCCACTCGATAACTACCAAGGACTCGCCGCCCCGGTCCTCTTCGCCGCTGTCACAACCCGCCGGCTCGACGCCTCGCATCTCAGCGTATGAGCTCGCATACGGTAATATCCATGCCTGGCTGAAGAGCCACACCCGCATAAGACTCGGCCATATAATCATCTAGCCCGGTGACGTAGCGATGCACCCTGTCCTCCATATCTGCTACCAACGCAGGGACATATCGAGCCAACGAATCGAACTCAACATTATACTCCCTAATCGCGGCGCCCTCTGCCTCAAAGAACAAAAATCTGTCGGCCCGTGTCCTCCTCATCTGTGGAGGCAAGAAGTGAGTGAGAAAGGCCTCCGAGAACTCGTCCCAAGTAGCTGGGGACGCGTGATCTCCCCGAGATAACTCCCACGAATAAAACCAATCGACTGCGGTATCACACAGCCGATGTGAACCGAAGATCACGGACTCGGTCTCTGAAGCCTTGATCACCCGTGACGATCCTTCAGAATCGACGGATGAACTCTCGCGGATCATCCTCGTTCGACCCGTAGAACTCGCGGGCTACAACTCGTAAAATCCCGTAGCCTCAAACTGCTCGATTCGGGTGAACCGCAGTATCAGCTGAACGGCATCGCCGATCCACCTATCCTCATGTTCGCCACAATCTCGCCAATAATCGGGCCATCTCTCAGAACCCATCTCGCTCGCTTCCAGCCGCGGATCGAGGTGTAGGTACGGTGGTCTCATCAGCCACTGTTGCGGCCCTAAACCCTGCTGGGGATGGCGGCGTCGTGGAACTCGCCGTCTCGGGTGTAGACTGGGCATGTGCCCTCGTGACTCTAGGTGTCCCACTAGCAGCTCCCTCGCCGCTGCCTTCTCGGGCACGGTTGCCTTACGCGAGGCATAATCGCATAGTAAAAGGGATACGTTAGAAGGGTCCAACTTATAACACGCTCTAAGGCACGATCTCGTAATGAGAAGAATGGAAACCAATCCTAAATATCCTATAGCCTCGATTATTGGTGTGGTGCACAACACACCGATAATCAAGACTTACTAGATACGGTTCAGACACTTTCCGAGGATTAATCGCTCGATACCACTTTTGTCACGACTGCCCGGCCGTGGATCGTGCCTTATCCGCACCCAAGTAGTCATATATCGAGTAATCGTGAATATAAAAACAAGACATGAAACAGCTTGTAAATGAGACACGCTTTATGTGAGAAAATGTCGTCTTTCTAAGATATATATATAAACATAGTTTTTGCAGTTACATCCCAACTGTACAATAGGACTACAGACCTCTAAGGAAGTAAACAACTATGGCGGGACAGGGCCCCGCCATACCCTGAATGTGCAAAACTATCTACAACGACAGGGAGATCATACCCAAAAGTAGAGCCTCCGGAGAAGATGGAGCTCCTGACACCAAAGCAAAGATCCTAAGGATGTGGATCTAGCACCGCTGCCTTACCGCGGCATGAACGCAGCCTCAAGGAGGTCAAGACAACAGTACCAAGTATGTGAAATCAGAAAGTACTTAAATGAAATCATATCATTTTAAAACCAGTTTACAAATATGTATGAAACAACCAAGGTAACCGCACATAGTGCCACATCATAAACAAGAGCAACAATAGGTAAACTGTAACAGGTCTTTTCTAGGCTGCGAATGATCGAAGCAAGGCCAATCGCCCATAGTATCATTGTGCATGCCTAATCCTGGACTCCCGCAGTCCGCATAGGCCACTCACGTGGGCCCGCATGAGGTATTCCCCGCATCGAGGGTAGCTACTCCTCGGCATCGTCCTGGACTCGTAGTCCGCATGGCCACATAGACCGCATGAGGTATAACCCCGCACACTAACCTGGAACTCTCGTAGCTCCGCATAGGTCCCCTGGACCCGCATGAGGTATTCTCGAATCATGGTCCCAGACCGCCTGAGTCTACCCCGCATCGGAGGGCAGCTTAACCCCCGATAATATGTCAAGAGGTGAGTGATATAATACTAACATAACAGCTTTGTCACGACCCGATTTCGGGCCCGTGACTGGTGCCTTACCCCGAGCACCCTAGTGATACAACATCAGAGTAATCAGCGGAACATAAAACGATACAAGACATAATATGAAATATGAAACAATAATCTGAGAAAAACTTGCCTTTCGGCATATATATAAACAACAACTTTTTCAACATGAAATGCTTTAATCCTTTTACAAACCCCGCCACAACAAGATTACATGCACTTACGAATGATATGACACCAACGACGGGACAGGGCCCCGTCATACCCCTGAATGTAAGCACCTACAACAACAGGGGACTATACCAAGATAAGCCTCCGGAGAAACGGAGCTTTCCCAAACGCTGAACTGTGACCCTAGGGGCGAGGATAAACGACTGGTGTACCTTTACTCGGCAGATGAATGCAGCCCAAGGAGGTCGATAACAGTACCAAGTATGTGAAACTAAAAATAACATCAGAAATGAAATCATAGTAGTCTATACAAAGAAGGAGACATGTATGATAACCAAACTACGCTTTACAATAAATAAGCAATATGTCGTTAGGGACTCACGCCTCAAAGTCATCACAATAAAACCGCACGGTAAGTACGAAGGCATAGCCGACTACTAAGACCTCGCATCACAAATGCCATAAATCGTATCACGAGGTCTTTCTGCATCGCACTACATGATCGGCCGCCATTTGCCCGCAGATCAATGCGCGTGTCTATCCTCGAACTCTCGCAGCCCGCATAGGTCACACACGACCCGCATAAGGTATTCCTCGAATCATGGTCCTAGACCGCCTCGAGGTACACCCCGCATCGGCGACTTAACCTTCGTATCCGCCTAGGCTCCCGCAACCCGCATAGTCTCAAAAGACCGCATAGTCTCAACAGACCGCATAGGAATCCCCGCGTCAGGCTAAACACCCGAATGATCAATCCCGAGCTCTCGTGACCGCATAGTCACAAGGACCGTGATAGCCGATAGACCGCATCAAGGGTGGCAAGCCCTCGGTATAATAAGTCAAGGGGGTAGGTGAAATAATAATAGTACAATGGACTTACCGTTTAGTAACGTAAGCACAGCACGAATGACTCCCCTTACATAACAACCACGAGATACTAACACACGTAGCATCCTAACATGTTTACTTTATCAAATCAACAAGAAAGTATTACAAGACTATCACAAACCAATACAATCAAGTTATTCACACAAGGTACTTTCTACTAACAAGTTTGGGTATCTATCCCCAAAGTACTTCACACATTAAATCTTTAAAAGATCCGCTTCTTTCCCATAAGTCACGTAATACCCGTAGTATAAAATAGAGTGACTGTCTTTTTTAAGTAAACCAAAACACTTACCTTTGTAAAATCAAGTAACAACATTATTTTCCAAACGTTCAAGTTTGCCTAATTTCAAATGTTCACGTTTCTTATTTTAGAAAGGTTTCGCCGTTCATAGTCTTATTCATTTAAGAATATAATTCTCTTTTAAACCATCTAAGAAACATAAGCCTTATGTGTGAGTAGGATATTCTTGTTTATAACAATCTTATTACAGCAGCCATGATCTAGGAAATATCATTTTGTCTCATCTTAGCTTCTATGCAGATGGAAGTTTCTACTGGTTTTATTAATACTTCATTAATCAAAACATTTCTTTATTAACGCCGCATGGTTTGTCGATACACATTCGATTTCCAAATCAAGAAAACATTATCCCTTTTAAAAATCAAGTACTCATTACTCACGAATGAGGTTTCACACAAATTCATTGATTAAGTTAAGTTTCTTATCTTACAAGATCAAGTCTCTTAACTTCTAAAATAAATCATTCGCTTTATCTCTCTTAAGCCGTTATACCTAACTTCCCATAAAGCTAGTATAACTCTTAAGTTTTTAAAACCAAGTATTACTCTTCTTTTAAAAACAGCTTCTTAATTCTCTTGAACTATTTCAAGATTATTATTATTCGGGCTTAAGTCAAAAGACATTGCCGCATAACCACGCTCAATTAACACACGACGCCTACCGTACTACATAGTTATACACATATCATGCTAGAAGAGATAGGAAGAGGTTCACATACCTCGCGACGATTATCGACTATTAGCAAATCGCCCACGGCTATAACCCGCTTAGCCGGTCCACCTTCTCTCAAGAGTACATGCTACTCACGTAACATTCAACCTATACAGTTACACAAGTCTATCAAAGTCTAGACTACTCGGTAGAATAAATCTAGATACAAGATCCTACGGAAATTGGGCACTCTTCCCTACCCACAACTACAGTGTCATCAGAATACACCCACGTAATTACAGCTTCCTCTTCTTTAAATTCAGCTTAAGTCCAAAGACATTGCCACAAGCTATGTTCAGTTATATATATAGTATACTTCAACTATATATTCCTACAACATGTAATATAGGGGGACAAGATAATTACCTCGATAAGCCCATAATTATCCAAGTAGAAATGTCGATCCCGGGCAACGTTAGCTCGACTCCGAGCGCCCAACCCGCTCCAAACTACCCTTAGAAGTTCTAACCAACTTCTACATACTACTCCAACTAACCATGGAGATTTTCCTTAGGGTTTCGGTTTGTGGACCGACGGAAGTATAATAGTATTTCGGGCTTTTCAGATAGGTATAACCTTAGAATACTACAAGGTATACTGGCTAAGGTAATTTGGGCATTATAACAATATTTGGAGAGTATTTCTACACCACAAAAAGGGGTATTATACGAAATCAACTAGGCTAGTGGGTACCACTAGCACCACAAAGAGGGGGGGGAGGGCTCTCGGCCAAGGGGGAGGGGGATGGTGTTGGACGAGAACACTACTAGGAGAGGGGGAGGATTTTAACACTTAGAGAATTTTAGGAATGGATGAAGAAGTCTTCCAAAGGGGGGGTATTTATAGGTCAAGCAAAGGCCAACCAATGGCCAAGATCATGCCAAGTGCAAGGCAAGTGTAGGGCCAAGATCTTGCCAAGTGCACCTTATCCATCTACCACCAAAATATCCTACCAACCCCTTGACCAAACAAGGCCAATTCGGCCAACCCCTATTACCGCCCAACGTGCTCCAATGAGAGGGTGACAAGTGTCGCCCTCTTGTTGGTCCAAAATGTTTCGTCTCTCGGAAAAATCCGCAAAAATTAAAAATGACATAGCCGGATTTTTCCCTACGAAAGCTGTGAAAACGTTTCGTCGAAAAACGACTCTAACCGGGTGTTGTGCACAAAATAATTTTCGGCCAAGCCACTTTAAAGGTTCAAATTTTCTACGTACGTCCTTACGTACATACACTGGAAATACGGGGTATAACAAGCTTATCGTTAAACAACATAAGCACAACAAGAATGCCCTCTTATACAAATGTTACAAGACACTAACACACATAGCATCATATCATGTCTACTTATCAAACCATCTTATTATTCTTTCCATAAATCAATATAAGTCTTTTATAAACACATAAGTAAACTGTTCCTTTTATCTTTCTTAAGTCGTTATACTTGACTTCCCATAAAGCTAGTATAACTCTTAAGCTTCTTGTTTTAAAAACAATTATTATTCTTCTTTCAAAACTGATTTATAATTCTGTTGAAAGACTTTAAGATCTTTATTATTCAGGCTTAAGTCAAAAGACATTGCCGTAAAGCTACGTTCAGTTACGTACGTCTACCGTACTATATATATACTTTAAAATATCATGCTCAAGAGTATAGGAAGAATCACATACCTTCTCGGCGAAATCCACCTGCCAAGTCGAATATGTCGCGCGCAGAGAATCAACCTATAATAGTCAAATACGTCTATCAACGTCTAGACTACTCAGAAATGATTCTAAGCGAGGGTTCTCTATCCTACGGAAAATTGGGCAGCACTTCCTACCCGTCAAGCTACTCAAGTCTCATCAGAAACAAATTCTATGTAAGTACAGTTCAATTATTCTTCATTTATACCCTTCTACTGTGATAACAGTTCAATTCTATTCTTTAATATCCAATTACAATAGAAGGACAAGAGTATTTACCTCGATAAGCCCAAAATTATCCAAGTTAAATGTCGCTCCTGAGCAAGGTTTAGCTCCTAATTTGTACGCTCCGATAGCTCCAAGAAACCCTTAGAAGTTCTACACAACTTCTACTAAAATACTATAAGGGATTTGGGCTAGGGTATTTTGGAATAGTGAAGTACTTGGAAGACAACTTTCTACCAAGGGAGGGGGGGTAAGTTTCGCCAGACTACTAGGCTAGAAGGGGGTGTTTCGCCAAGGGCCTTCACAAGGGGGAGGGGAGTGTTTGGACGAAACACTACAAGAGAGGAGGCATTTGTCAAGACTTGGAAATTGATTTGTGGATGAAGAACTCTTCATCTTAAGGGGGGTATTTATAGGCCAACCAATGGCCAAGATGAAGCCAAGTGGTAGGAAAGTGTAAGGTCAAGATTTGGGCAAGTGTCCTTATTCATCTACTACACCAAAATATCCTACCAACTCCTTGACAAAAAAACCATTCCAATCGTCCAAATGGACGCCTCACGTCCACCAACTAGAGGGTGACAAGTGTCGCCCTCTCGTTGGTCCAAAATGTTTCGTCCCTCGGAAAAATCCGCAAAAATAATAAATGACATAGCCGGAATTTTCCCTTCGCAAGTTTTGTAAAACGTTTCGTCGGAAAACGATTCTTTTTGATAGGTGTGCCCAATCTTTTTCGTCCAATGCCTAACCTTAAGGCTAAACTTTTGTATGTCTGCCCTCGCGTACATACTCTGGAAATATGGGGTATAACAATAAAACTGCTGGAAAATCAGCCACCAACATGTATGTTTAATGTGGATAAATGGCTAATGAAAGTCCTAAAGAATAAGGGTGTTAAAGGCTTCACATTGTACCCTTAATGTTGTTTATTTATGGACTATTATTGTGGACTGTTTTAATGTGATTGTGGGGCAGAATTTTACACGTCAAGTTAGGCGTGTAATCCCCTTTGGTTAACTGTTGGTTATGCCCTTAAGTGTGGTTTGTTGGTTGTTGAATTCGGGCCTTGGAAAAGGTGGAAAAGTACGTAGAAACAGAGGAAGTGATGCCCAATTTTCCGTAGAATAAGAGACCCTTTAGTTGGTATTAATCTACCTTAGAAAGCTTGGAATTGATAAACATGTTATTGTGTTTATAGGTTGAAGTACTTTGAGACGTATTCTAGATTGTAGAGTTGGTTAGTCGCCAAAAAGGTATGTGAACTACTTCCTTCTATCGGCATGATTGATTATTGAAGTGTACTTGTCTTGATTCTTGAAGTACACGCCCCTTGTTATTTGAAGTATACTTGCCTTGTTATTTGGAGTATACATGACTCATTTCTTGAAGTATACTTGCCTTGATTTTAGAAGTATACTTGACTTGATCTTGATAGAGTTCTATCGGAACCTAATCCCCTGTGATATACTTCTTTGATAGTACTTTGGATTTCCTAAAATAGAAGTTGAACGTCTATATACTTCTTTGATAGTAATTTGGGGTTTCCAAAATGGAAGTTAGTTATAACGGCTTTAGGAGAAGTCAAAAGAATGGTTTACTTGATTGATTTAAAAGAGGATAAATGACTTGATTTAAAGAGAAGTAACTTGATTTAAAGGTGTGAATTACTTGAGATTTGAAAGTATAAGTTACTTGGTTTGAAAGGTGTCACGACCCGAACCCGGGCCCGTGACTGGTGCCTTACCCCGGGCACCCTAGTGATACAACATCAGAGAAAAACCAGCGGAAATAAAAACTTAAACATACAAATAGATATGGATCAAGATAAAAGAAAATAGGCCAACCAAAATGGTTGCCTCTCAACATATATATATATATATATATATATCGACATTTGAATAGCATAATCCTTACAACCCCGCCACAACAAAGGCTGCACTTCTAAGATTTTTACAACAACTATGACGGGACAGGGCCCCGCCATACCCCTGAATGTATAAGAACCTACAGGCTCAGGGTAACATACCAAAGATAAGCCTCCGAAGGAACGGAGCTTCCCAATACGCTGAAATGTGATCCTAAAAGTGGGGATCAACACTGGTGTACTCTACCGCGCATGAACGCAGCCCGAAGCGAGGTCGATAACAGTACCAAGTATGTGAAATCGAAAATATCAGAATGAAATCATAGCGATCTATATAAAGCGGGAGACATGTATGATAACCAAACTACGATTCACGATAAATAAGCGATATGCAAGTCGTGACTCACGCCTCGAGTCATCACTCAAATATAACTATGGGTCTCACGCCCGCAACATCAATCATGCCCGTGGAATACCTTCCTCACTGCCGGCAGTCTATGATATAATAACACCAAGGAGTACATATGAACACCAAGTCCTACCTGATGCCAAAACCGTACTAACAATACTATAAAACCAAACCACGAAGCTGACACGGGGCAAGTACGAAGCCGACTACCGATACCGCGCCGTGTCACGTAGCCGACCGGCAAGTACGGTGGCTAACTACGTGTACCAAGGCCGTGTCACGAGACTTCGTCACAAAACATCCAAACCACGAAGCTGATACGGGGCAAGTACGAAAGCCGACTACCAGATACCAAGGCCGTGTCACGTAGCTGACCGGGGCAAGTACGAGGACTAACTACCAGATACCAAGGCCGTATCACGAGACTTCGTCACTAAACTGAACGGGGCAAGTGCGAGGGCTAACTACTGTGTACCAATCGAATCAGCCACGAGACGGGGCAAGTACGAAAGCCGACCACCAGATACCAAGGCCGAACAGTAAAACCTCATGGAGAGCTAGTCCATGGAATAACACTATCAACAGGAGCGTACCCGTGGAATTCTCCGTCACTGCCGGCACGTCCAAGTAAGTTCTCAACAAGTCAACCGGCCCTCCATCGAGAGACGCGGTAGTATAGAAACACAATTCTTGCACAACAAAGACTATCAAAATAAGCATAGACAAGTTTCACAACAACAAGCATAGACAAGTTATACACAACTCAAGGTACTTTCATTTTATGTCAAAGTCCGGGTTTTAACCCTAAAGTACTACGTACGTTAAGTTCCTTTTTAAAGATCCATTTCTTTTACAAAGGTCACCCGATACTCGTAGTATAAAAATAGAGTGACCAACATTGTTAAGTAAACCAAAACACTTCCCTTTGTAAAATCAAGTAACAACATTATTTTCCAAACGTTCAAGTTTGCCTAATTTCAAATGCTCAAGTTTCTCATTTTTGAAAAGGTTTCGTAGTTCATAGTTTTAATCCTTTTAAAACATAATTCTTTTAAACAATTTGAGAAACATATGCCTTATATGTGAGTAGGTTATTCTTGTTTATAATCAATCTTATTAAAGCAGCCATGATCTAGGAAATGTAATATCATTTTGTCTCATCTTAGCTTCTATGCAGATGGAGGTTTCTACTGGTTTTAATAATACTTAATTATTCAATACATTTCCTTTTATTAGCGCTGCAGTGGTTTGCTCGATCCTTATTCTGATTTCCGAAATCAGTAAAACATTATTCCTTTTAAAAACCAAGTACTCATTATTCACGAATGAGGTTTCACACTTTTAACAAAATTCATATCAATTTAATTAAGTCAAGTCTCTTATCTTTTAAGATCAAGTCTCTTAACTTCTAAAATCAGTAAACCATTTTCTTTACCTCTCTTAAGACGTTATACCTAACTTCCCATAAAGCTAGTATAACTCTTATGTTTTCAAAACCAAGTATTACTCTTCTTTCAAAACGGTTTCTTAATCTTTTGAAATACTTCAAGATTCTTTATTATTCAGGCTTAAGTCAAAAGACATTGCCGTAACACTACATTCAGTTAACACACGTACGCCTACCGTACTATATATATATTCTTTTAAAATACTTCAAGATTCTTATTATTCAGGCTTAAGTCAAAAGACATTGCCACACGACGCTCACGCACTATATATTCTTTTAAAATACTTCAAGGTTCTTATTATTCAGGCTTAAGTCAAAAGACATTGCCACACGTACGTCTACCGTACTATATATATTCCTTTAAAATATCATGCTCAAGAGTATAGAAAGAATCACATACCTCGTGACGATTATCGACTATAAGCAAAACGCTCCACGGCTATAACCCGGCTAGCCTTGTCCACCTTCCAAGTAGTACATGCTACTCGCAGAACAATCAACCAATAAAGGTTATAAGTCTACTGTAAATACAGTCCTATGTAAGTACAATTTAATCTTCTACTGTAATATTCTTCTGATGCGATTTCAGTTTAAGTCTTTTTCTGTAATATCCTCTATTACAGTTCAATTCTCTTCTATGAATCTTATATTCATTTCTAAACAACTACAGTATGTAATTTCCAATTACACTAGAAGGATAGGATTATTTACCTCGGTAAGCCCAAAATTATCCAAGTTTAAAGTCGATCCTGAGCAACGTTTAGCTCCTACTCCGAGTGCTCCAATCCGCTCCAAACAACCCTTAGAAGTTCTACGCAACCTCTACTTAACACTTCAACCGACTATGAAGGTTTTCCTTAGGGTTTCATTTAGTGGCTAAATGAAGTATAATAGTATTTCCGGGCTCTACGTATAGAGGTAACTTTGGAAAGTACTACAAGGTATTTGGGCTAAAGTATTTTGGTATTATAACAATACTTGGAGAGTATTTCTCTACCAAGAGGGGGGGGTAGGCTCGGCTAGAACCACTAGGCAAGGGGGTGCCGAGGGCCTTTCTCAAAGGGGAGGGGGGAATGGCTTTGGACGAGCTCACACAAAGAGGGGGGGGGGAGGATTTTAACACTTAGAAAATGATTTTTGGATGAATAAGTTCATCAACTAAGGGGGGGTATTTATAGGTCAAGCAAGGGCCAACCAATGACCAAGATCAATCCAAGTGTTAGGCAAGTGTAAGGTGTAGATTAAGCCATGTGTACCTTATCCATCTACCACACCAACTATCACAAAATATCCTACCTAACCAAGACCTCCCATTTTGTCCAAGCCGCCCACAATCACGCCCAATGTGAGGGTGACACATGTCACCCTCCCGTTGGTCCAAAATATTTCGTCTCTCGGAAAAATCCGCAAAAATTATAAATGACATAGCCGTATTTTTCCCTTCGCAAGTCTTGTAAAACGTTTCGTTGAAAAACGACTCTTTTCGGTACTTGTGTACAAATTTCGAACCTTGCCAACTTTAAGGCTTAAATTTTTATACGTACGCCCTCACGTACATACTCTGGAAATACGGGGTATAACATTCTCCCCTCCTTAGAAACATTCGTCCCGAATGTTCCTTCTCAAGACGGATAACGATAAAGTTCTTCTTAACTTAAACAAGTTGCCGATGCCACATATGGCCACAAAAAATAACACACGCTACAGTACTTAACCCAAGTCAACGAGGAATCACCTCTAGCATTACAAAAGCTTCCACCCCCCGGTCTAACAGATATTCCTTCGCACCTTTACTTCACAAGGGTAACGATCATTTCTATTCTCTCAGCACATGTTCACATCTATCCTTACCCGTCGTACTCTTCTCGAACACTTGAACTTCTCTAGTATAATGCACATACTTCACCATCGTTTCAGTTCCCAAAACTTTGGAGTCACCACCTCCAAACTTGGTCATCTTACTAGCCTCAATCTCCCTTAAGGCCATTCCCGGCCTTCACGATCCGCTTCTGGTCGAACATATCCACGAACTCATACGATGGTCATCTAAACTTGGGCCTAGCACCCTCGTGACCCTACCACCAGGCGGGACCACCCAGAGCTGACCCCACCTTGAAACAGGCCGCGGGTTGGCCCGCAACATGGCCCCAACCCGACCCACTTAATGCATCAAGCTCTTGTTTCCCGATCCGGAACAATCTTACCTATACAGGTCATGAAAGCTACCACTTCCATTTTACACCACCCAAGGAATTTTCCCACAATTACTCCACGTATACTTACATTCTGACAAAGATCACCCGCAAAATCTTGTACTCAAGACGGCCTTACATCTAAGGTCTCAACTGTAATATTCTAAGGTTCATCATTTTCTCACCCTGTGCTTACCCTTTTACTAACTGTGCTTCTAAATCACATTTTAGCACAAAGCTATCCGAACATAATACTTAACACATTATCATCACATCAATACATACAAGTCTCTGCAGGGTTAAGGATATACTCAAAATAAGCGTTCAAAGGACCGCTAAAATCGAACTTCCACCGCGCCTCGCCGTGGCTCACGGTATGAACATCCCGCCTAGCTAAGAAGGTGAAGAACCCGCAATCGATCCCGTAGTCAGGTTATTCTACCACGCTCGGCTCTGATAGCCGCCAGATGGCCCGCTGCCGCAAGAATAACAATCTCCCAAGTTAGTACGACACTCTCCTTATGAAGTTTTCCACAACGCCACACCGAGACAAGTGGCGACCTCATCCGCGAGCACTTACTCCTCAAAATCTGAAACTCAGGAGCCCCGACCGCCTCAATATCCCGGCGTCCCGGCGTGCGAGGACCACTGCATCCGGGCGGAGGTACATAACTAGTCTGGCCAGGCGGTCGGCCTCGAAGGTTATCAAAGGACCACTGCTCGCCTCTTCTCGCGATTCGTCATTCCGCCGATTTCTCCGCCTCACATCCAAGTGCATAAGCTCGCATGCGGCAATGTCCATGCCCGGTGAAGAGCTACACCAACAACTCGCTAGGTAACCATCGGGCCTCAGAACATATCGGTGCACTCGATCCTCCATACTAGCTACTAACGCGGGACGACGAGCCAATGAGTCGAACTCCACATCAGACTCCGATCGTGACGTCCGCTTCGCCGCAACACCAAAAATCTGTTTACCGAGCCCTCCTCATCCGCGAGGCAAGAAATGTGCAAGAAAAGCCTCGAGAACTCGTCCCAACGGCCGGAAGTGCATGCTCTCCCGACAGCCTCACGAATCAAACCGCCGATCGCAGATCACGCAATGACGCAACCTAGACCACCGACTCGGTCTCCGATGCCTTGATCACTCTTATGATTCGTTGTAATCGCTTGATGAACTCCCGCGGTCATCCTCGACTTCACCCATAAAACTCGCGGGCTACAACTCGTAAAAATCCCGTAGCCTCAAACTATCCGATCTAGGGTGAACCATCGGTGCATCGAACCGCCGCTGGCCCACCTATCCTCAAGTTCGCCACAACTCGCCATTAATCGCCCACTTTATAACCCATCTCTTCGCCTGCATCGTGGACTGAGGCTCGTATCGTGGTCTCTCAGAGATCGCCACGTTTACTCGCAGCCTCCTCACGCTTTGCGCTTTCGGGCCCGGTTGCCTTACGCGAGGCATAATCGTAAAGGAAAGGAATACGCCGTAGGGTCCAACTTATCACACTCTAAGGCACGATCTCGTAATGAGAAGAAGCGGAAATCGCCACGACTGCTCGAGCGTGGATCGTGCCTTACCCGCACCAATGCCATCATACATCGAGAAAATCAGCGGAAATATAAAACAAGATATGAATCAATGAAAATTGAGACACATTTTATATGAGAAAGTCGCTTTCGCATATATATATAACCCAAGTTTTGCGCTACATCCCAACTGCATAATAGAGCTACTGCACTCTAAGGAAGTAACAACTATGGCGGACAGTGCCCGCCATACCCCGAATGTACAAAACTATCTACAATACAGGAGATCATACCCAAAAGTAGAGCCTCCTAGAAGATGGAGCTCTGCACACCAAAGCAAAGATCCTAAGGATGTGGATCTAGCACTGCTTGCCCTTACCTGCAGATGAACGCAGCCCAAGGAGGTCAAGATAACAGTACTAAGTATGTGAAATCAGAAAGTACTTAAATGAAATCATATCATTTTAAAACCAATTTTACAAATACGCATTTAAACAACTAAGGTAACCGCACATAGTGCTACATCATGAACAAGAGCAACAATAGGTAAACAGTAATGTGTCTTTTCTAGGCTACGAATGATCGAAGGCGGCCAATCGCCCATAAGATCATTATGCAGCCTAATCCTCGACTCGTAGTCCGCATAGGCCACTCACATAGCCCGCATGGGTGTAACCCCGCATCGAGGGTAGCTACTCCTGCATCGCCCCGACGCGTAGTCCACATGGCCACATAGATCGCATGAGGTATAACCCCGCACACTAACCGAACTCGTAGCTCGCATAGGTCCTCGACCCGCATGAGGTATCCTCGCATCATAGTCACACAGATCGCACGAGGTATACCCCAGATCGGAGTAGCTTAACCCCTGATATGTCAAGAGGTGAGTGATATAATACTAACATAACAAATTATCGTTAAACAACATAAGCACAACAAGAATACCTCTTATACAAACGTTATAAAGACACTAACACACATAGCATCATATCATGTCTACTTATCAAACCATCTTATTATTCTTTCCATAAATCAATATAAGTCTGTTATAAACACATAAGTAAACTGTTCCTTTTATCCTTCTTAAGTTGTTATACCTAACTTCCCATAAAGCTAGTATAACTCTTAAGCTTTTTGTTTAAAAACCAATTAGTTCTCTTCTGTTAAAAATGATTCAGTATTCTTTTGAAATGCATCAAGATTCTTATTATTCAGGCTT
Organism: Przewalskia tangutica; assembly: GCA_029844215.1. Taxonomy (NCBI): domain Eukaryota; kingdom Viridiplantae; phylum Streptophyta; class Magnoliopsida; order Solanales; family Solanaceae; genus Przewalskia; species Przewalskia tangutica. Next base: position 53,124,892 of record CM056726.1, read on the forward strand.
AAGTCAAAAGACATTGCCGTAAGTATTATTCAGGCTTAAGTCAAAAGACATTGCCGTAATTATTATTCAGTTAACACATGTACGTCTACCGTACTATATATATATTTTAAAATATCATGCTTAGGAAGAATCACATACCTTCTCGGCGAAAACCACCTGCCAAGTTGAATATGTCGCGCGCAGAGAATCAACCTATAATAGTCAGACACGTCTATCAACGTCTAGACTACTCTGTAAACAGTTCTAAGCAGAGGGTCCTTTATTCTACGGAAAATCGGGCAGCACTTCCCTACCCGGTGAGCTACTCAAGTCTACTGTGAAAACAGTCCTAAGTAAGTATAGTTCAATTATTCTTCTTTTAAACCCTTCTACTGTGATAACAGTTCAATTCTATTCTTTAATAACCTTCTAAGTATTTTATACTTATTTCTATACTTCTACAGTATGTATTCTCTAATTACAAAAGAAGGATAAGATTATTTACCTCGGTAAGCCCAATAATATCCTAGATATAAGTCGATCCGGAGCAAGGTTTAGCTCCTAATTTGTATGCTCCAAAAGCTCCAAGGACCCTTAGAAGTTTCCAACAACTTCAACTTAAATACTAAAAGGGATTTGGGCTAGGGTATTTTGGGCATTATAACAATACTAGAAGGCAACTTTTCTACCAAGGGAGGGGGGGTAGTGTTTCGGCTAGGGCTTCTTTTAGGGGGTATTCGCCAAGGCTTCAAGGGGGATGAGGCTTAGGACGATGGCTCACAAGGGGGAAGGAGGATTTAGACTTGGAAATTTGTGATGAATAAGTCTTCAAAGAGAGGGGTATTTATAGGGAAACCAAGGGCCAAGATCAAGCCAAGTGGGGGGCAAGTGGAGGGCCAAGATTTGCCCAAGTGCCCCTTAACCTACTCCTCAAATCACTCCTCAAACAAAGGTCCATGTTTTAAGCCCCAAAAACCTCTCAATCGTCCAAGGCAAAAGGCCACTTGAGGGTGACAAGTGTCACCCTCTCGTTGGTTCAAAAAGGTTCCGTCGCTCGGAAAAATCCGCAAAAATTAGAAATGACATAGCCAAAATTTACCCTACGCGAATCGTGTAAAACGTTTAGTCGGAAAACGATTCTTTTAGTGAGTTGTGCCCAAGTATTTTCGTCCAAAGCCTAACCTTTAAGGCTAAACTTTTGTACGTATGCCCTCACGTACATACTCTGGAAATTCGGGGTATAACATTCTCCCCTCCTTAGAAACATTCGTCCCGAATATTCCTTCCCAAGACAGTTAACGATAAGGTTCTTCAAAACTTAAACAGTTTGCAAATGCCACACACGGCCACAAAACAACACTTAGGCATAAACGATAATTTAAAATTTACAAATAGGAAAGTGAATTACCTGGAGGTGTGGGGAATAGGTGAGGATACTTCTGCCTCATGTCCTCCTCGCCTTCCCACGCCATCTCCTCCTCGAGCTCGCTCCGCCACAAGACTTTGACGAAACCACGCCCCGTCCGCAGACGCCTAACCCGACGATCGATTATTGCTATGGAATCTCTCATACGATAACCCCTGGCCACCGACATCGCCAATCGGATGCACTCTAGATGGATCCCCGATACATCTCTCAAAGATAGAAACATGAAACATCGATGCACCGCCTCCAGATCGGACGGCAGATTCAACTCATAGGCAACCTTGCTTACCTCGCGGACAACTGACACGCCCAATGTACTGGCCGAGTTTCCTTTCTTCCCGAATCTCATCACACCCTTCATGGATGACACCTTCAGAAAACCCAATCATCAACTCGAACTCGGATGCCGACGACGATAATCGTGATATGACTTCGCCGACTCGAGCCGCCAAGAATCGCCTCCCGATAAGCTTCACCTTATCCATCGCTCGTGCACCAAATCCGTCCCACTAATCGCACTCGCCCACATAGAACCAGCCTATCGCGATCCGCACTTCCTCCCATACAAGGCCTCATAAGGCGCCATCCGAATACCGGAGTGGTAGCTATTATTATACACAAACTCAACTAGAGGCAAATGATCCTCCCAATACCCTCGGTCAATAACACAGCTCGCAGATATCCTCGAGTCCGGATAGTGCGCTCGGCCGTCCGTCTGCTCGTGGATGGAATGCGACTGTGCTCACTGGCCCCTAATCCCTTCTCGAAGGACCTCCAGAAGATAGCCGTAAACTGGGCTCCGCAGTATGATATGATCGAAATAGGGACCCCATGCACCGACGATCTCTGATGTAAAGTCCGCATAATCTTCAAAAAAGTCGCCCCGACGGAAGAAAGTGGGCTGATTTCACCGCCGACGATAACCCATATAGAATCATGTCTCCTCCGAGCGAGGTAATCCCGTGATGAAGTCCATGTTGATCACCTCCCACTTCCGTGTCGGGATCTCTATCGTCAGAATAAAACCACCGTGCCTCCGTGCTCTACCTTCACCGCCGACAACACGGGCACCGAGCTACGAACTCGCAACGCCCTCTTCAAGCCATCCCACCAATACACGATCTAAGGTCGTGGTACATCTTGGTCGACTTCGATGGATAGAGTAACGCCTACCAGTGTGCTTCCCAAGAACTCACAAGTCCTCAAACATCCGAACACACAACTCGCCTCAAACCTTAGCACCCCAAAAGTGCTACCTCAAGCGACCTTCCACTCACGAAGAGTCGACACGATAACGCGTCAAAGCCGATCTCGAATCGCCTCTTCACCTCCTCGACGATGGAAGACTCGCAACCTCACGAACTCGAACCCCATCGCTATCGTAATCAATCAAACGGACACCAAGGCTCGCTAATCGATGCAAATCACGAACCAGTCCTCCTCTCCGGCCGCACATCCGATAGGCTACCCATGGACCTACGACTGGGCATCCGCCATAACATTGGCCTTCCCCGTGGTACAGATGTCAACATCATAATCCTCGAGCAACTCTAACCACCGCCTCTGTCGTAAGTTCACTCTCCGTCAAGATATACCGAGGCTCTTGTGGTCTGTATAAATATCCACATGAACCCCATACAAGTAGTGCCTCCAGATCTTCAAGGCGTGAATCACCGCTGCCAACTCCAAATAATGGGTGGGGTAGTTCCTCTCGTGTTTCTTCAGCTGTCGGGATGCATATGCTATAACCTTGCCCTGCTGCATCAACACACATCCCAACCCGATGCGCTCGACGATCACAATACACGCATATAACCGCTCGACCTCCAAGAGTAAGAACAGGGCGCCGCTGCCTCTTTTCAAGAATCAAAACCCCGCCACAAGCATCACCATCAAACTTAGCCGCTCGAGTCACCGAGTCAATGGTGTAGATAGAAGCAAACTTCTCCACGAACCGATAATAACTCGCAAGGCCCGTAAAATCGCGAACCTCAGCCGAGTAGTAGGTCTAGGCCAAGTCCTCGATCGCTTCGATCTTGGCCGATTCCACCCGAATGCCATCACCCACAATATGCCCAAGAAAAGCCACCGGTTAACCAAAACTCACATTTGGAAAACTTGGCGCACAATCGCTGGTCTGGAGAACTCTCAAAGATAGCCCCTCAAATGCTCCGCATGCTCCTCGCTCCGAGCGAATAAACCAAGATATCATCAATGAACACTATCACAAACGGGTCCAAAATGATTTGAACACTTGTTCATCGATCCATGAATACCACGAGCATCGTCAACCCAAAAGACATGACTGAACTCATAATGCCCGCATCGGTCCGAATGCGCCCTAGGGACATCCGCTCTCGACTTGTACTGATGATAGCTCGATCGCAGATCAATCTTGAGAAACATCTCGCTACCGCAATCGGTCTAACAAATCATCAATCTCGGAAGGGGTATTCGTTTAATGGTCACCTTGTTCACCGTCAGATCAACACACATGCGCAGCTGGCCCCGCCCTTCTTCTTCACGAACAATACCGCGCTTCCCTGGAGAAACACTAGGTCCGATGAAGCCTTTCTCCAAAGAAATCTCTAAGCTGATCCTTCAACTCTCAACTCGGCAGTGTCATTCTCAGATGGCGGAATGGAAATAGCCGAGTGTCCGCAAAGACATCGATACAAAACTCTATCTCTCTCTCGTGAGGGATACCCGGAGGTCGTCTGAAACACGCCCGGGAATTCTCTCGACTACCGAATCGATCAAAAATCTGCATCGCAGCCTCGTGATCAAACACCCGAACGAGATGGTAGATGTACTTCTCGCACCATCTTCCTAGCCTCGAGGTAGGAAATAAACCTACCTCGGCGATACCGTGCTCCTTCCCACTCAACAACCGGCTCTCAGAAACTGGAACCGCATTACTCTCTCCTCGCAGCTACATTGGCGTAGCAAGAAGCTAGCCAATCCATACCCATAATCACGCCGAAATCGGTCATGTCCAAATCTATCAAGTTCGCTAGGTCCGACGATCAGAATGGTTACCGACAAGCCCTATATACCCGCCGAGCTACCACCGAATCACCCATCGCGTAGCTACCTCAAAAGGGTCTATGGACTCGTGCTCTATCCCTATCCTACTAGCAATAAGGGGAGATATATAGGACAGAGTGAACCCGATCTATCAAGGCATACACATCAAATCCAGAACCGATAAGGTACCGCGGATTTACGCCAGTGAGGCCTCCGATCCCCGCCGGCCGACAAGGCATAAATGCGTTCGAGGATCGCTAGAATCGACCCGCGCCACGACTGCCGCGACTGGCCGCCCATGAGTACCACGCCCCGGGCGAGTAATCGTAGGAGATGAAGAAGACCCGAAAGACCTCGTAGTCGACTCTACCTCTGCGCGCTCGCCTGACAGCTCGCAAAGTGGCCCGCTGGCCGCAATCAGAGCAAACCCTGAGCAGCACTCACACCCGTAATGGGATCTACCGCACGGCCACACCGGCGGGTGGTCCCGATCGGCTAACACCTCTGCCACCTCGAAGTCTCAAGTCTCGGGGCCCCGCCCCGCCTCGAATACTCTGGCGAGGCTGAGGACGGCAGGAGTGCTCGAGCCGGGCCGTGCGACCCAGACCGCCGCCGAGGCCGCCCACCTCGATAACTACCAAAGGACCTCGCCGCCCTGGTCCTTCTCGCCGCCGGCCAACCCGCTTGCCTCTACGCCTCGCATCCAAGTGCATGAGCCTGCATGCGGGTAATGTCCATACCCGGCTGAAGAGAAACACCCGCACAATACTCGGCCATATAATCATCTTGCCCGGTGACGTAGCGGTGCACCCTATCCTCCATATCTGCTACCAACGCTGGGACATATCGAGCCAATGAATCAAAATCGACATTGTACTCCCTAATCGGTGTCCTCTCGCCTCAGAACAAAAATCTATCGCCGCGCCTCTCATCCGCGAGGCAAGAAGGAGTGAGGAAATCCTCCGAGAACTCATCCCAAGTAGCCGGGACGCGTGCTCTCCCGGGATAACTCCCATGAATCAAACCAATCGATCATGTATCACGCACCGATGCGAACCAAGATCACGGACTCGGTCTCCGACGCCCGATCACCTCATAATCCTCTCAGAATCGACGGATGAACTCCTGCGGATCATCCTCCGGCCTCGACCCGTAGAACTCTGGCGGGCTACAACTCAGGAAATCCCGTAGCCTCAAACTGTCTGCCCTCGGGTGAACCACGGGTGCTACTGGGGCTGGAACTGGAACTGCCGCATCCAGCCTGTCCTCATGTCTGGCCACGATCCTGGCCAGTAACTGGGCCATCTCTCTGTAACCCATCTCATCTGCTCCAGGCTGTGGGACTGGAGGTGTAGGTACTGTGGTCTCATCAGCCACTGCTGCGGCCCTAAACCCTCCTGGGGTCGGCGGCGTCGTAGAACTCGCCGTCTCGGGTATAGACCGGGCTCGAGCCTCGTGACTCTAGGTGTCCCACTAACAGCCTCCTGCCGCTTGCCCTTCTCGCCCGGTTGCCTTACGCGAGGCATAATCATAGGTAAAAAGGAATACGTTAGAGGGGTCCAACTTATAACACAGCTCTAAAGCACGATCTCAGAGTGAGAAGAATGGAAACCAATCCTAAATATCCTATAGCCTCCTGATTATTGGTGTGGTGCACAACACACCGATAATCAAGACTCTACTAGATACGGTCTGTAGACACTTTCCGAGGATTAACTGCTCTGATACCACTTTTGTCACGACTGCCTGGGCCCGGATCGTGCCTTACCCGCACCCAAGCCATACATCGTAGAAAATCAAAAATATAAAACAAGATATGAATCAATGAAAATTGAGACACGCTTTATATGAGAAAAGTCGCTTTCGATATATATATATAACCCAAGTTTTGCGCTACATCCCAACTGCATAATAGAGCTGCACTTAAGGAAGTAAACAACTATGGTGGGACAGGCGCCATACCCTGAATGTACAAAACTATCTACAATACAGGGAGATCATACCCAAAAGTAGAGCCTCCGGAGAAGATGGAGCTCCTGACACCAAAGCAAAGATCCTAAGGATGTGGATCTAGCACCTGCTTGCCCTTACCTGCGGCATGAACGCAGCCCCCCGAAGGAGATCAGTACAACAGGTACTAAGTATGTGAAACTGTAAAGTACTTAAATGAAATCATATCATTTTAAAACCAAATTTACAAATATGCACGAAACAACCAAGATAACCGCACATAGTGCCACATCATGAACAAGAGCAACAATAGGTAAACTGTAACAGGTCTTTTCTAGGCTACGAATGATCGAAGCAGGGCCAATCGCCCATAGTATCATTATGCAGGCCTAATCCTGGACTCCCGTAGTCCGCATAGGCCACTCACATAGGTATAACCCCGCATCGAGGGTAGCTACTCCCGGCATCGCCCCGACTCGTAGTCCGCATGGCCACATAGACCGCATGAGGTATAAGCCCGCACACTAACTCGAACTCGTAGTTCGCATAGGTCCTCGACCCGCATGAGGTATCCTCGCATCATAGTCACTGCATCGCCTCGAGGTATACCCCGCGACGGAGAGGCGACTTAACCCCCGGTAATATGTCAAGAGGTGAGTGATATAATACTAACATAACAACTTATCGTTAAACAACATAAGCACAACAAGAATACCCTCTTATACAAACGTTACAAGACACTAACACACATAGCATCATATCATGTCTACTTATCAAACCATCTTATTATTCTTTCCATAAATCAATATAAGTCTGTTATAAACACATAAGTAAACTGTTCCTTTTATCCTTCTTAAGTTGTTATACCTAACTTCCCATAAAGCTAGTATAACTCTTAAGCTTTTTGTTTAAAAACCAATTAGTTCTCTTCTGTTAAAAATGATTCAGTATTCTTTTGAAATGCATCAAGATTCTTATTATTCAGGCTTAAGTCAAAAGACATTGTCGTAAGTATCATTCAGGCTTAAGTCAAAAGACATTGCCGTAATTATTATTCAGTTAACACATGTACGTCTACCGTACTATATATATATTTTAAAATATCATGCTTAGGAAGAATCACATACCTTCTCGGCGAAAACCACCTGCCAAGTTGAATATGTCGCGCGCAGATAATCAACCTATAATAGTCAGACACGTCTATCAACGTCTAGACTACTCAGAAATGCTTCTAGCAGGGTCCTTTATTCTACGGAAAATCGGGCAGACTTCCTACCCGTGAGCTACTCAAGTCATCAGGAAAACAAATCCTAAGTAAGTATAGTTCAATTATTCTTCTTTTAAACCCTTCTATTGTGATAACAGTTCAATTCTATTCTTTAATAACCTTCTAAGTATTTTATACTTATTTCTATACTTCTACAGTATGTATTCTCTAATTACAAAAGAAGGATAAGATTATTTACCTCGGTAAGCCCAATAATATCCTAGATATAAGTCGATCCGGAGCAAGGTTTAGCTCCTAATTTGTATGCTCCAAAAGCTCCAAGGACCCTTAGAAGTTTCCAACAACTTCAACTTAAATACTAAAAGGGATTTGGGCTAGGGTATTTTGGGCATTATAACAATACTAGAAGGCAACTTTCCTACCAAGGGAGGGGGGTAGTGTTTCGCCAGGGCTTCTTATGGGGGGGTATTCGGCCAAGGCTTCTCAAAGTGGGAGAGTGAGGCTTAGGACGAGGGCTCACAAGGGGGAAGGAGGATTGAGACTTGGAAATTTGTGATGAATAAGTCTTCAAAGAGAGGGATATTTATAGGGAAGCCAAGGGCCAAGATCAAGCCAAGTGGGGGCAAGTGGAGGCCAAGATTTGCCCAAGTGCCCCTAACCTACTCCTCAAATCACTCCTCAAACAAAGGTCCATGTTTTAAGCCCCAAAACCTCTCAATCGTCCAGTAAGGTGCCACTGAGGTGACAAGTGTCACCCTCTCGTTGGTTCAAAAGGTTCCGCTCGGAAAAATCTGCAAAAATTAGAAATGACATAGCCGAATTTACCCTACCCGAGTCGTAAAACGCTTCGGAAAAACGATTCTTTTAGTGAGTTGTGCCCAAGTATTTTCGTCCAAAGCCTAACCTTTAAGGCTAAACTTTTGTACGTATGCCCTCACGTACATACTCTGGAAATTCGGGGTATAACAGAAACCAATCCTAAATGTCCTGCAGCCTCCTGATTATAGATGTGGTGCACAACACACCGATAATCAAGACTCTACTAGACACGGTCTGTAGACACTTTTCGAGGACTAATCGCTTCGATACCACTTTTGTCACGACCAACCCGCCCGTGATCGTTCCTTACCCCGCACCCTAGTGATACAACATCGTAGAAAAACCAATAAATAAAAACTTAAAAATACAAATAGATAATGATCAAGATCAAAGAAAATAGGCCAACCAAAACTGTTGCCTCTCACCATATATATATATATATATCGACATTTGAACAGCATAATCCTTACAACCCCGCCACAACAAAGGCATGCACTTCTAAGATTTTTACAACAACTATGACGACAGGCCCCGCCATACCCTCGAATGTATAAGAACCTACATGTGCTCGTGGTAACATACCAAAGATAAGCCTCAAGGAACTGAGCTTCCAATACGCTGAAATGTGATCCTAAAAGGGATCAACATCGGTACTTCTACCGCGGCATGAACGCACTTCAAGGAGGTCGCATAACAGTACCAAGTATGTGAAATCAAAATATCAGAATGAAATCATAGCATCTATATAAAGCAGAGACATGTATGATAACCAAACTACAGCTCACGATAAATAAGCATATGCAAGTCGTGGACTCACGCCTCGTAGTCATCACTCAAATATAACTACGGGTCTCACGCCGCAACATCAATCACGCCCGTGGAATACCTTCCTCACCGCCAGCCATGATATAATAACACCAAGGAGTACATATTGTCACGACCAAATCGCCTGGATCGTGCCTTACCCGCACCCTAGTGACACAACATCGTAGTAATCACGAACATAAAACAACAACATGAGATAAATGTAAATATAAAACAATAATCAGGAAACTTGCCTTTCGCATATATATAACCATCAACTCTTTTACAAATGAACAAATTAATCCTTTTTACCAACCCCGCCTACAACAAGATTACATGCACTCTAAGAATGATACGACACAATGGCGGACAGGGCCCCGCCAAACCCCCGAATGTAAACACTTACTACGACGGGACTATACCACCGATAAGCCTCCGAGAAACGAGCTTCCCAAACGCCGAATCGGACCACGAGAGCTAGGATCAACGATCGATGTACCTCAACTCGCGCAGATGAACGCAGCCCGGGCGAGGTCGATAACAAAAATTAGTATGTGAAACTAAAAATAAATATCAGAAATGAAATCATAGTAGTCTATACAAAGCAGAGACATGTATGATAACCAAACTACGATTCACCATAAATAAGCCATGTCAAGTCGTGACTCACACCTCAAGTCATCACTCAATTTAACAATGGGTCTCACGCCCACAACATCAATCGTGCGTGGAATACCTTCCTCACCGCCATAGCTTTATGATATACAAGCACCAAGGAATACATATGAACACCGTGTCCCACCGTGTCCTAATAAAACTGCATGGTAAGTAAGGCATAGCCGACTACTAACACCTACGCACTAACAAGGTCATAAATCAGATTATAAGATTCGCCTGCATCGCACATGATCAAAGCCGCCACTTGCCCGCAGATCTAATGCGCGCGTCAGTCCTGGAACTTCCCGCAGCTCCGCATAGGCCAATCTCATCGGCCCGCATGAGGTATTCCCCGTATCGAGGGTAGCTACTCCCCGGCATCGTCCTGGACTTTCGAGTCCGCATGGCCACAAGGACCGCATGCCCATAAAGGACGATACTAACTCGAACTCTCGTAGCCCGCATAGGCCCTCAGACCCGCATGAGGTATTCTCGAATCATGGTCCTGCATCACTCGAGTCTACCCCGTGACGGAGGGCGCTTAACTCCCTAATCATCTCAAGAGATGAATGCCACAATACTATCATAACGATCGATAGTTAATAAGCACAATCAAGGAAACCCCTTACACAAACATCACAAGATACTCACAAACGTAGCATCCTAACACGTTTACTTATCAAGGCAACAAGAAAGTATTACAAGGCTATAACAAACCAATACAATCAAGTTATTCACACAAGATACTTTCTACTAACAAGTTCGTATCTATCCCCAAAGTACTTCACACATTAAAATCTAAAAAAGATCTGCTTTTTCACATAAGTCACACAATACCCGTAGTATAAAATAGAGTGATCGCTCTTTTAAGAAAACTAAAACTCTTACCTTTGTAAAATCAAGTAACAACATTATTTTCCAAACGCCCAAGTTTGCCTAATTTCAAATGTTCACGTTTCTTATTTTAGAAAGGTTTCGTAGTTCATAGTCTTATTCATTTAAGAATATAATTCTCTTTAAACAACTGAGAAACATAAGCCTTATATGTGAGTAGGATATTCTTGTTTATAACAATCTTATTACAAAGACCATGATCTAGGAAATATCATTTTGTCTCATCTTAGCTTCTATGCAGATGGAAGTTTCTACCGGTTTTAATAATACTTAATTATTCAAAACATTTCCTTTATTAACGCCGCAGTTGGTTTGTCGATACACATTCTCGATTCAAATCAAGAAAGATTCTTAAGCCGTTATACCTAACTTCCCATAAAGCTAGTATAACTCTTAAGTTTTCAAACACCAAGTATTACTTCCTTTCAAAATGATTCAAAATCTTTTGAAATACTTCAAGTTCTTTCTTATCATATAACAAGCCGCTTATAGTTCAAATCGCTTACCTTTTAAAACCACATGTATTTTCTTACTAACATAAAGCTGTTATAACCAACTTCCCATAAAGCCGTTATAACACTTTATGTTTTAAACCACTCAAACACATTTAGCACATGTACGGCTACCGTACTACATAGTTTCACACATATCATGCTAGAAGAGATAGGAAGAGGTTCACATACCTCGCGAGTATCGACTACAGCAAAACGCTCCAAGTACTTCCAAACGCCGGCTACCCCTTAAGCCACGTAGATCGCGCCACACGTAGTACATCAACCTATAAGGCCACAAGGCGCTATTAACATTTAGATCTCATCAGAGAACATTCTACCAAAATTCGCAAAGACTCCCGCAACAACAGAAACCTCCTCCACTAACGAGGCCGGCTACCAAGCCAACCGTGGGTTATACATCTAACCCTAACTGTACAATTCTACTCCACCACTACTACTACACAAGTCTCACTGTAATACACCCATGTAATTACAGTCAGCTTCTTCAGCTTAAGTCCAAGGACATTGCCACAAGCTATGTTCAGCTATATATATAGTATACTTCAACTATATAATCTAACGACATGTAATTTCCAATTACAAATAGAGGACAAGATATTTACCTCGATAAGCCCATAATTATCCGAGTTTAATGTCGATCCCGGCAATCGCTTAGCTCCAACTCCGAGCGCCCAACCCGCTCTAAACCACCCTTAGAAATTCTAACCAACTTCTACACAATACTCCAACGGACTATGGAGATTTTCCTAGGGTTTCGGTTTGGACCGACGGAAGTATAATAGTATTTCTGGCTTTTCAGATAGGTATAACCTTAGAATACTACAAGGTATACTACTAAGGTAATTGGGCATTATAACAATACTGAGAGTATTTCTACACCACAAAGCGGGGGATGATACGAACGCAACTAGGCTAGTGGTGTACCTCGGCCAAGGCCTCTGGAGGGTGCACCCCGGCCAAGGCCTCACAAAGGAAGGGGGAGGACGAAACCATAAGGGAGGGGAGGATTCTAACACTTAGGAAATATTTAGGATGAAGAAGTTCATCAAAGGAGAGGGTATTTATAGCACAAGCCAAGGCCAACCAATGGCCAAGATCTAGCCAAGTGTATAGCAAGTGTAAGGCCAAGATTCACCCAAGTGCCCCTAGACCCTACTCCTTAAAACCCTCACAAATATCTACACAAAAATCAACCAAGACTTGCTCATTCAATCTACCCTAACGCCCTTCAGTCCACCAACGAGAGGTGCCAAGTGTTGCCCTCTCGCTGGTCCAAAACGCTTCGCCTCTCGGAAAAATCCGCAAAAATACTAAATGACATAGCCGTAATTTACCCTTCGTAGTTAGGTAACGCTTCGTAAAACGACTCTAACCAAAGTTGTGCACAAACATATTTTGCCCGCGGTGCCACACGGGGTGACACGTGTCGCCCCCCGATTCGTCCAAAATATTTCGTCTTCCGAACATATCTATAACGGCCAAAATCTCAAAATCAAAGCGGGCCCCCCAAAACCGGAACTTTCGCCCGTGGGCCCCACGTGACCATTTCCAAAATAAAATTCCATAATTCTAATATAAGCTAAGAAGTCCAAAAACCAAATAAGGGAATCCAATTCCCATTAACGACCCTTGTTCCTTCACAAAACCTAAACTTTTCCGTGGAAAATTCACCCTTTCTTCCTTTCCAATCTTTCGCCAGATTCTCGCACGCACGCCCTCGCATACATACCACGGAACTACGGGTATAACATTCTTCCTTAGAAACATTCGTCCCGAATGTTCCTTCTAAGTCTCAAAACAAACGTGCGCCAGTATAGTCTTCACTACTATACTTACGAAACAATCCTGCCATACCTGGCCACAGAAATACCTGCGCAACATACTTATATCCAAGTCTACGAGGAAACACCTCTAACATCACCACAAATAATACCACTTTTGTCACTTTGTCGCGAGCCTTGCTCCGACGACCCAACAAATGGTACCGGGCTGCATGCGATCACCGGTCGCCAGACACCAACCCTTACCACATTTCTGATACTGCTTTAGTTTCCAAAACTCGTCACACCCTGACCGGGGTGGTACTTTCAAGAAGACCGACCGTCAACCTGAACTCTAAGCGTCGTCGCCGATCATCCGCACGATTCCTCTGAGCTGCCAGAACTTCTTCTAGACGAGCTTTACCCTATCCACAGTCTGCTGGAACAAGCCTGATCCAACTATCTGAACCCTGCCAACATCGAACCAATCGACCGGCAACTTACACTTCTGCCCCAACAAGGCTTCGTAAGGCGACATCCGAACACTGAAATGGTAGCTTAAACGCTCCCTCCACAGGAGACAACAATCCTCGCAACTTCCCCTGAAATCCACACACTGGCCCGAGGGCGAATGCGATTCTGAGACTCACCTGAGTCCTTAACCTCGCTCGTAAAACTTCCGTAAACAAAACAGCCGTAAACTGGCTCCATCACCGCCATAAGGTGAAGGTAGGCACCCCGTGCAGCCTTACAACCTTTCTGACAAATCAACACTGCCGAGTGAACGGTCCCGACCGAAGAACACGATGGGCTGCCCCCATCGACCGACCACTGGTCGAACGCATCCACGAACTCGTACGCTGGTCAACTAAACTTGGGCCTAACACCCTCGTGACCCTAACACAAGGCGGGACCACCACAACCGCATTCACCACCAAACATGCCGCGGTTGACCCGCAACACGGCCTCAACCCGACCCGCATTGCGCAAACACTAGCTCTCCAAGGAACAATCTCACTAAACACGCTACGAAAACCTAACGTCTTCTTAGCTCAACTACCCTCTTTCATTTCATACCACTTAGGACCTATCCCAAACATAGCTCACGTGCACTATGCACTCCGATAAGGATCAAACATAACACTACACCTTTACTCGAGATGGCCTTACCTCTAAGGTCCAGACGTATAACACTCTAAGGCTCACACCTTCTATTCCCCAAAATCTTACTCGGTTAACCCACCATGATTTCTCATCACAACTACCACGCCGCTATCGAACATAGCACTTAAGGTATACTCACCTTGAAAGTTACCAAGGACTCACGCTCGCCCTCTTCTCGCCCTCGTTAACCCACAATCTCTACGCTTTTTCGCTGTACATAAGCCCGCATACGTGCCATGCTCAAGCCCAATCAAGAATTACTCTTGCACAACCTCTCTTAGGTAGTCATCAAGACTCGTGGTACATCGGTATAATCTCCGTAGCCAAATCTATAGCTAGTAATGTGGTCGCTTTGCAATCCATATTCACTGCTCGGCCGTGGAAGCGTTCAAATATCGTGGACGCAGAGGAACCGCCATCGTGCTAAACTCGGGCTAGTGACGCCGCAGAAATCCACGAACGGCACTACCCTAGGTAATGATTGGGCTCGTGCCTCGCAACCTTCCGAACTCAACTCGCAGCCTCCTGGCCGCTCGCCTCCCGCCCGGGTGCCCTACGCGAGGCATAACGATAAGGGAATGAATTTCGTCGAGGGTCCAACTTACAACACAGCCTAAGGCACGATCTCGAGTGAGAAGAATAGAAACCAATCCTAAATATCCTATAGCCTCCTCGATTATTGGTGTGGTGCACAACACACCGATAATCACGACTCTATCGATACGGTTCGTAGACACTTTCCGAGGATTAATCGCTCGATACCACTTTTGTCACGACCAAATCGGCCCGTGATCGTGCCTTACCCCGCACCCTAGTGACACAACATCGAGTAATCACGAACATAAAACAACAAATGAGATAAATGTAAATATAAAACAATAATCAGGAAAACTTGCCTTTCGCATATATATAACCATCAACTCTTTTACAAATGAACAGCTTAATCCTTTTTACCAACCCCGCCACAACAAGCATTTCATGCACTTCTAAGAATGATACGACACAATGGCGACAGTGGCCCCGCCAAACCCCGAATGTAAACACTTACTACGACAGGACTATACCACCGATAAGCCTCCGAGAAACGGAGCTTCCCAAACGCTGAATCGTGACCACGAGAGCTAGGATCAACGATCGATGTACCTCAACTCGCGATGAACGCAGCCCCGGGCGAGGTCGCATAACAGCTTACGAGTATGTGAAACTAAAAATAAATATCAGAATGAAATCATAGTAGTCTATACAAAGCAGAGACATGTATGATAACCAAACTACAGCTCACCATAAATAAGGCAACATGTCAAGTCGTGACTCACACCTCAAGTCATCACTCAATTTAACAATGGGTCTCACGCCCACAACATCAATCGTGCCCGTGGAATACCTTCCTCACTGCCGGCAGTTTATGATATACAAGCACCAAGGAATACATATGAACACCAGGTCCCACCTGTGTCCTAATAAAACTGTACAGGGTAAGTACGAAGGCATAGCCGACTACTAACACCTACGCATCAACAAGGTCATAAATCAGATTATAAGATCTGCCTGCATCATCACATGATCAAAGCCGCCACTTGCCCGCAGATCTAATGCTGCGCGTCAGTCCTGGAACTTCCCGCAGCTCCGCATAGGCCAATCTCATCGGCCCGCATGAGGTATTCCCCGCATCGAGGGTAGCTACTCCCCGGCATCGTCCTGGACTTTCGAGTCCGCATGGCCACAAGGACCGCATGCCCATAAAGGACGATACTAACTCGAACTCTCGTAGCTCGCATAGGCCCTCAGACCCGCATGAGGTATTCTCGAATCATGGTCCTGCATCACCGAGTCTACCCCGCATCGGAGGGCGCTTAACCCGGAATCATCTCAAGAGATGAATGCCACAATACTATCATAACGATCGATAGTTAATAAGCACAATCGCGGAAACCCCTTACACAAACATCACAAGATACTAACACACGTAGCATCCTAACACGCTTACTTATCAAGGCAACAAGAAAGTATTACAAGGCTATCACAAACCAATACAATCAAGTTATTCACACAAGATACTTTCTACTAACAAGTTCGCATCTATCCCCAAAGTACTTCACACATTAAAATCTAAAAAAGATCTGCTTTCTTTCACATAAGTCACACAATACCCGTAGTATAAAATAGAGTGATCGCCTTTTAAGAAAACTAAAACTCTTACCTTTGTAAAATCAAGTAACAACATTATTTTCCAAACGCCCAAGTTTGCCTAATTTCAAATGTTCACGTTTCTTATTTTAGAAAGGTTTCTCAGTTCATAGTCTTATTCATTTAAGAATATAATTCTCTTTTAAACAATCTGAGAAACATAAGCCTTATATGTGAGTAGGATATTCTTGTTTATAACAATCTTATTACAGCAGCCATGATCTAGGAAATATCATTTTGTCTCATCTTAGCTTCTATGCAGATGGAAGTTTCTACTGGTTTTAATAATACTTAATTATTCAAAACATTTCCTTTTATTAACGCTGCAGTGGTTTGTCGATACACATTCCGATTCAAATCAAGAAAGCATTCTTAAGCCGTTATCCCTAACTTCCCCTAAACCTAGTATAACTCTTAAGTTTTCAAACACCAAGTATTACTTCTCTTTCAAAATGATTCAAAAATCTTTTGAAAATACTTCAAGTTCTTTCTTATCATATAACAAGCCAGTTATAGTTCAAATCGCTACCTTTAAAAACCACATGTATTTTCTTACTAACATAAAGCTGTTATAACCAACTTCCCATAAAGCCGTTATAACACTTTATGTTTTAAACCACTCAAACACATTTAGCACATGTACGTCTACCGTACTACATAGTTTCACACATATCATGCTAGAAGAGATAGGAAGAGGTTCACATACCTCGCGACGAGTATCTGTTATACCCCGTATTTCCAGAGTATGTACGTAAAGGAATACGTACAAAAAGTTTTGGTCTTAAAGTTAGGCCTTGGACGATTTTTAGGCACAACTCACAAAGCGAACGGTTTTCCGACGAAACGTTTCCAAATTTTCATAGGATAAATTCCGCCATGTCATTTCTTATTTTTATGATTTTTCCGAGAGACGTAACACTTTGGACCAATGAGAGGGCGACACTTTCCACCCTCTCATTGGTGGACTTGTCACGGCATTAGGGCCGATTGAATGCCAAAGCCTTGTCATAAAGTTGGCTAGATATTTTGTGTGCAAGTTGGCCAAGGACACTTGCCTAAATCCTCACCCTACACTTGCCTTGCACTTGGCATAATCTTGGCCATTGGTTGGCCATGTCTTGACCTATAAATACCCCCCCTTGTTGAAGAGTTATTTCATCCTAAATTGAGCAATCTATCTAAGTCTCAAATCCCTCCCTCTCCCTCTTGTTGTTTCGTCCAAACACACCCCTCCCCTTGAGAAGCTTGGCCGAGGCTACCCTACCCCCTAGCCTAGCCGAAACCTACCCCCCCTCCCTTGGTAGAAAAGTTGCCTTCTTGTATAGTTATAATGCCCAAAATACCCTAGCCCATATACCTTAGCACTTGGTAGAAGTTGTGAAGAACTTCTAAGGTTTCCTTGGAGCATACAACTTAGGAGCGAAACCTTGCTCAGGCGCGACTTTTTCTAGGATATTATTGGGCTTACCGAGGTAACTAGTCCTAACCCTCTTTTGAATTAGAATATATATACTGTTGTAATATAAGAATAAGTATAAATACTTAGAAGGTTGTTAAGGAATAGAATTGAACTGTAACACCTTAGAAGGGTATAAAAGAAGAATATACTAATCAGATTTTACATAGGACTGTTACAAGAGACTTATATAGCTCACCGGTAGGGTTGTGCTGCCCGACTTTCCGTAGAATTGAGGACCCTCTGCTTAGAATGACCTACGTAATAGTCTAGACTTTGATAGATATCTGTGACTATTATAGTCGATTCTCTGCACGACATACTCGACTTGGCGAGGATTTCGCCGGTAAGGTATGTGATTCTTCCTATAGCATTATATTTTACAATATGTATATTGTACTGTAGACGCATACGTGTTAAATCGAATAATACTTACGCAATGCCTCACGGCTTAAGCTCGAATAATACGCATGACGAATGCCTCACGCTTAAGCTCCGAATAATAAAGAATCAAAACATTTCAAAAGGACTACTGAACCATTTATTAAACAGAAGAGAACTAATTGATTTTTGAAACAGAAGCTTAAGAGTTATACTAGCTTTATGGGAAGTAAGTATAACCACTTAAGATTGATAAAAGAAACAAGTTTGCCTATGTGTTATAACAGACTTATATTGTGAAAAGAATAATAAGATGGTTTGATAAGTAGACATGATATGATGCTATGTGTGTTAGTATCTTGTAACGGTTGTATAGGTGAGTATCCTTGTTGTGCTTATGTTACTTAAAGATAAGTTGTTATGTTAGTATACTATCACTCACCTCTTGAGATGATACCGGGGGTTAAGCTGCCCTCCGATGCGGGGTAGACTCAGGCGGTCTGGGACCATGATTCGAGAATACCTCATGCGGGTCCAGGGGGCCTATGCGGAGCTACGAGTTCCGTGTTAGTATGCGGGTTATGCCTCACGCGGTCTCAGGCCATGCGGACAATGAGTCCAGATTTACGCCGAGGAGTAGCTACCTCGATGCGGGTTACACCTCACGCGGCCCACGTGAGTGGCCTATGCGGACTCGAGTCCAGATTAGGCTTGCGAATGATGATATGGGCGAGTGGCCCTGCTTTCGATCATTCGCCGCCAGACAAGACCTATTACGCTTACTCATTGTTGATCTTGTTTATGATTTGACAATACGAGCGGTTTCATTGGTTGTTTCATACATATTTTAAAACTGGTTATAACTAAAATTATATTTTATCATTTAAGTACATTACATTTTCGCATACTTAGTACTTGTAATCGACCTCCTTCGGGGCCGCGCTCATGCCGCAGTAAGGGCAAGTGTGCTAGATCCGCATCCTTAGGATCTCTACGTTGGTGTCGAGCTCCATCTCTTCCGAGGCTCTACTTTTGGTATGATCTCCCGTTGTAGATAGTTTTTGTACAGTCAGGGTATGGCGGGGCCCTGTCCCGCCATAGTGGTATATTTCCTTAGAGGTCTGTAGTCATGTTGTACAGTGTCGGATGTAACTGCTAAAACATGATTATATTTATATATGCCGAAAGGCGATGTTTTCTCACAAAATCTGTGTCTTGTTTTATAAACTATTTTATGTCTTGCTTTATGTTTCACTGATTACTGATGTATGACTACTGGGTGCCCTTGCAGGCACTACCACGGCCCCGAATGGGTCGTGACAAAAGTGGTATCGAGCGCTAATCCTCTGAAAGTGTCTACAGCACCGATCTAGTAGTCTTGATTATCGGTGTGTGCAGGCACCACACCAATAATCGTGAGGCTATAGGATATTTAGGATTGGTTTCCATTCTTCTCATTCCGAGATCGTGCTTTAGAGTCGTGTTATAGGTGGACCTCTAACGTATTCCTTTCCGTAATGCTTATGCCTCCTCGTAAGGCAACCCGCCCGTGGCGGCAAGGCAGCCGAGGAGTCGCTAGCAGACACCCAGAGTCACGAGGGCTCGTGCCCGGCCTATACCGTAGACGGCGAGTTCTATGACGCCGCCACCAAAGATAGACCACAAGCACCCACACCTCCCGCCCCACACCGGGCGAGGAGTTAGGGTACAAGGAGATGGCCCAGCCTTTTGGCTAAAGTCAGGCCCGACACGGAGAGGCCGACGCGCCTGGGCCTCCAGCTCCAGCGTTTGCCGCACCCGTTGTTCACCCGAGGCGCAGAGTTTGAGGCTACGAGACTTTCGAGCCAGAGTCTCACGGAGTTTTATGGGTCGAGGCCGAGGATGATCCGCAGGAGTTCATCCGCCGCCAGAGGATTTTGAGAGTGATCGGGCGCCGAGACCGAGTCTGCGGATCTTTGGTTCACATAGGCCGCGTGATACCGCAATGATTGGTTTGATTCACGGAGTTATCCCGGAGAGCACGCGTCCCAGCTACTTGGGATGAGTTCTCGCAGGCTTTCTCACTCACTTCTTGCCTCCACGCATGGCGAGGGCGCGGCCGATAGATTTTTACCATCGAGGCAGAGAGGACGACCGCCGTGAGTACAATGTCGAGTTTGATTCATTGGCTCGATATGTCCCAAAGATTGGTAGCAGATATGAGGATAGGTGCACCGCTACGCCACCGCTAGACGACTATATGGCCGAAGTCTTGTGCGGGGTTTCTCCACCGGTATGGACATTACCCGCATGCGCAGCTCACGCCTCGATGCGAGGAACGCAGAGGTCGACGAGTGACGACAGCAGCAGGTTAAGGCCAGACGGAGGGTCTTCGTGGTTATCGTGGGCGGCCTCAAGAAGTTAGCCTAGATTCGCACCACACCAAAGACAGAGCACTCGCACCGCCCTCAAGACCCACGCTGAGGGCGCACTGGGGCCCTGTGGCTTCGGACGCCCAGTAGCAGAGGTATCGCCGACGGACCACCCCAGCTGGCCGATGCGGTAGATCCCATTACGGGAAGTGTGGTACTACTTTTGGATCTTGTTACAGTTGTGGCCAGCAGGGTCACTTTGCGAGGACTGTCCGACCGGGGCACGCGGTAGGGCTCACCTTCAGTTCTCGTTGCCGCTTCATCATCTCCTACGCTACTCGCCCGAGGGCGTGGTGCTCTGGGTCGCAGGTCGCGCAGAGGTCGTGGCTCGTGTCCCAGCCTAGCGGTCCTCGTAACCGCATTTATGCTTTGTCCACCGACAGATCGTGAGGCCTCACCGATGTCGCCGTGTACCTTATCGGGCTCGGTTTGATGTGTATGCTTTGATAGATCCGGTTCTACTGGCCCTATATATCTCCCTTGTTGCTAGTAGGATGTGGATAGAGCCCGAGTCCATAGACCCTTTCGAGGTAGCTACGCCAGCTGGGTGATTCGGTGGTAGCTCGGCGTATATAGGGCTTGTCTGTGACCATTTACAGCCGCCGACCAGCCGACTTGATAGAGTGGAGATGTTTGACTTTGATGTGATTACGGGATGGATTGGCTAGCCTCTTGCTATGCCAATGTAGACCGCAGAGAGAGTAGTAGTACGGTTCCAGCTCTGAGGAGCCGGTTGTTGAGTGGGAGGAGCACCAGACGCCGGCGGTAGGTTTATTTCCTACCTCGGCTAGGAAGATGGTGCGAAGGGGTATATCTACCATCTCGCTCGTGTTTGATAATCAAGCCGAGGTGCCGATTTTCCGTCGGGCCCAGAGTCGAAGTTCCCGCACGTGTTTCCTGATGACCTCGGGTATCCTCCCGAGAGGAGATCGAGTTTTGTATAGATGTGTTGCGATACTCGCCTATTTCCATTCCGCCATACGTAATGGCACCGCCGAGTTGAGAGAGTCAAGGATCACTTTAGGATTTGCTAGAGAAGGGCTTCATTAGGCCCGTTTCTCCTCGGGGCGCCGTATTGTTCGTGAAGAAGAAGGACGGACGCCGCACGTGTGTTGATTACAGTGCACCAACAGGTGACCATTAAGAACAGATACCCTCCCGTGATTGATGATTTGTTCGACCAGCTGCAGGTGCGAGATGTTTCTCCAAGATTGATCTGCGATCGCTATCATCAAAAGTGCGAGTCGAGAGTGGATGTCCCTAGGATCGCATTCCGACCAGACGCATTATGAGTTCGTGGTCATGTCTTTGGTTGACCAATGCTCCGCCAGATTCATGGATTTGATGAACCGAGTGTTCAAACCATTTTTGGACACGCTTGTGATAGTGTTCATTGATGATATCTTGGTTTATTCTCGCCAGAGGAGGAGCACGCGTGCATTTGGCGATCAGGCCGACAGCTTCTCAGACCAGCGATTAGACGCCAAGTTTTCCAAATGTGAGTTTTGGTTGACTTCATGGCGCTGGGCATATTGTCGGGCTGATGGCATTCGAGTTGATACGCCAAGATCGAGGCGCCAGACTTGGCCTGCACCTACTACTCCGGCAGAGGTTCGCAGCTCGGGCCTTGCAGGTATTATCGCGTTCGTGGAGAAGTTTGCTTCTATCTCTCGCACCATTGACTAGGCCGACTCGTAGGCAAAAGTTTCATGATCGATGCTTGTGAGCGTGGTTTCCGCTTTGAAAGAGAGATCCGACGACCGCCTCGTTCTTACTCTTCCGCAGGTCCAGATGGTTATGTCGTATTGTGATGCGCCGCATCGGGTTGGGATGTGTTGATGCAGATGGCAGAGTTATAGCATATGCATCCCGACAGCTTGAAGAAACACGAGGAACTACCCCACCCATGATTTGGAGTCACCGTGATTCACGCTTTCAAGATCCTGAGGCACTATTTGTATGGGTTCACGTGGATATTTTTACGCACCACAAGAGCCTCCAAAGATATCTTCACCAGAGGAGCCGAACTTACGGCGAGGCGGTGGTTGGAGTTGCTTAAGGATTACGATGTTGATATCCCGTACCACCCGGGAAGGCCAATGTCAGGCGTATGCCTTAGTCGTAGGTCGATGGGGAGCCTATCAGATGTGCAGCCAGAGAGGAGGGACATGGTTCGTGATTTGCACCAGTTAGCAAGCCTTGGTGTCCGTTTGATTGATTCTGATAGCAATGGGGTTAGAGTTCGTGAGGTTGCCGAGTCTTCCATCGTTGAGGAGGTGAAGAGGCAACACTCGAGGATCCAGCCTTTGATTCGATATCGTGATACACTCTTCGCAGGGCAAGGGTCCTTGAGGTAGCACCACGGGTGCTAAGGTTTGAGGGCGTTGTGTGTTCCAGATATTTCGTGACTTCGCAGCAGGTTCTGGGGAAGCACACAAATACAAGCGTTTCTATCCATCCGGTCGACTCAAGATGTACCACGACCTTAGATCCGTGTATTGGGATGGCTTGAAGAGGACGCTGCAGGTTCGTAGCTCCGCCCGTGTTGTCGCAGTAAAGGTAGAGCACCGAGACCCGTGGTTTGTTACAGCGATAGAGATCCCGACCTGGAAGTGGGAGGTAATCAACATGGACTTCATCACAGGATTACCTCGCACTCAGAGGAGACATGATTCTATATGGGTTATCGTCGACAGGCTGACGAAATCAGCCCACTTTCTTCCCGTCAGGACGACTTTTTCTACCGAGGATTATGCGCCGACTTTACATCCGAGAGATCGCCGATCGCATGGAGTCCCTACTGATCATATCGCATGCAGGAGCCCGCCACTACCAACTTCCTGAGGTCCTTCCAGAGGGTTTAGGACGCAGTGAGCTCGAGCATCGCATTTCATCCACGCATGCACGGACAGCAGAGCGCACTATCCGCACTCGAGGATATGTCGCGAGCCCGTGTTATTGACTTCAGGTAGTTGGGAGGATCATTTGCCTCTAGTTGAGTTCGCGTATAATAATAGCTACCACTCCAGTATTCAGATGGCGCCTTATGAGGCCTTGTATGGGAGGAAGTGCAGATCGCCTATAGGTTGGTTCGAGGTGGGCGAGGTGCAGCTAGTGGGACCAGATTTGGTGCAGCAGGCAGTGGATAAGGTGAAGCTTATCCGAGAGCGGCTATCGACAACCGTAGTCGATGTGTAAGTCGATGCAGATCATCGCCGCCGACATCCGAGTTTGCAATTGATGATTGGGTTTTCTAAAGGTGTCACCCATGGCGGTGTGATGAGATTCGGAAGAAAGGGAAACTCACCAAGCGTACATTGGGCCGCTTCGCATTGTCCGCAGGTAGGCAAGGTTGCCTATGAGTTGGGTCCGCCGTCCGATCCGAGGCAAGGCATCCATGTTTCACGTTTATGCCGGCGAGATGTATCGGGATCCATCTAGGGTACATCCGATTGACGATGTCCAGTGACCGAGGTTATCGATGAGGAGATTCCCATAGCGATAATCGATCGCCGTGTTAGGCGTCTCATGACGAAGGACGTGGCTTCCACAAAGTCTTGTGGCGAACGAGCTCGAGGAGGAGATGACGGGAAGCCGGTGAGGACATGAGGCGTATATCTCACCGCTCCCACCCTCCGTAATTCACTTTCCTACTTGTAAATCTTCATTATCGCTTATGCCTAAGTGTTGTTTTTGGCCGTGTGTGGCTTTTGCAAACTGCTTAAGTTTTGAAGAACCTTATCGTTATCTGTTTGGGAAGGAACATTCGACGAATGTTTCTAAGGAGGAGAATGTTATACCCTCAGATTTGCAGTATGTACGTAAAGGAATACGTACAAAAAGTTTTGGTCTTAAAGTTAGGCCTTGGACGATTTTTAGGCACAACTCACAAAGCGAACGGTTTTCCGACGAAACGTTTCCACAGCTTTCATAGGATAAATTCCGGCTATGTCATTTCTTATTTTTGCGGATTTTTCCGAGAGACGTAACACTTTGGACCAATGAGAGGGCGACACTTTCCACCCTCTCATTGGTGGACTTGTCACGGCATTAGGGCCGATTGAATGCCAAAGCCTTGTCATAAAGTTGGCTAGATATTTTGTGTGCAAGTTGGCCAAGGACACTTGCCTAAATCCTCACCCTACACTTGCCTTGCACTTGGCATAATCTTGGCCATTGGTTGGCCATGTCTTGACCTATAAATACCCCCCTTGTTGAAGAGTTATTTCATCCTAAATTGAGCAATCTATCTAAGTCTCAAATCCCTCCCTCTCTCTTGTTGTTTCGTCCAAACACACCCCTCCCCTTGAGAAGCTTGGCCGAGGCTACCCTACCCCCCTAGCCTAGCCGAAACCTACCCCCCCTCCCTTGGTAGAAAAGTTGCCTTCTTGTATAGTTATAATGCCCAAAATACCCTAGCCCATATACCTTAGCACTTGGTAGAAGTTGTGAAGAACTTCTAAGGTTTCCTTGGAGCATACAACTTAGGAGCGAAACCTGCTCAGCGCGACTTTTCTAGGATATTATCGGGCTTACCGAGGTAACTAGTCCTAACCCTCTTTTGAATTAGAATATATATACTGTTGTAATATAAGAATAAGTATAAATACTTAGAAGGTTGTTAAGGAATAGAATTGAACTGTAACACCTTAGAAGGGTATAAAAGAAGAATATACGAATCTGCATTTTACATAGATCAAGCTTTCAAGAGACTTATATAGCTCACCGTAGGGTTGTGCTGCCCGACTTTACGTAGAATTGAGGACCATCTTTTTAGTATGAACTACAGTATAGTCTATAAATTGATAGATATCTGTGAGTATTATATTCTGATTCTCTGAGCGCGACATAATAGACTTGGCGGGAGGATTTCACGGTAAGGTATGTGATTCTTCCTAAAGCATGATATTTTACAATATGTATATAGTACGGTAGACGCATACGTGTTAAACTGAATAATACTTACGGAATGCCTCACGCTTAAGCTCGATAATACGTGACAATGCCTCACGCTTAAGCTCAATAATAAAGAATCAAAACATTTCAAAAGGGACTATCGAACCATTTATTAAATGTAAGAGAACTAATTGATTTTTGAAACAGGCTTAAGAGTTATACTAGCTTTATGGGAAGTAAGTATAACCACTGAGATTGATAAAAGAAACAAGTTTGCCTATGTGTTATAACGGACTTATATTGTGAAAAGAATAATAAGATGGTTTGATAAGTAGACATGATATGATGCTACGTGTGTTAGTATCTTGTAACGCTTGTATAGTGAGTATCCTTGTTGTGCTTATGTTACTTAAAGATAAGTTGTTATGTTAGTATACTATCACTCACCTCGAGATGATACCGGGTTAAGCCGCCTCCGACGCGGTAGACTCAAAGTGTCCAGGACCATGATTCGAGAATACCTCACGCGGTCCAGGGGCCTACGCGAGCTACGAGTTCCGTGTTAGTATGCGGGTTATGCCTCACGCGGTCTGGTGGCCACGCGACAGCGAGTCCAGATTTACGCCGAGGAGTAGCTACCCTCGACGCGGGTTACACCTCATGCGCCCACGTGAGTGGCCTACGCGACTCCGGAGTCCAGGATTAGGCTTGCGAATGATGATACGGGCGAGTGGCCCTGCTTTCGATCATTCGCCGCCTAGACAAGACCTATTACGCTACCTATTGTTGATCTTGTTTATGATGTGACACTACGCGGTTTCTTTGGTTGTTTCATACATATTTGTAAACCGGTTTTAACTAAAATGATATGTTTTCATTTAAGTACTTTACGCTGCATACTTAGTACTGTTGTACCGACTCCTTCGGGGCTGCTCATGCCGCAGTAAGGGCAAGCAGTGCTAGATCCGCATCCTTAGGATCTCTACGTTGGTGTCGTGAGCTCCATCTCTTCCGAGGCTCTACTTTTGGTATGATCTCCCGTTGTAGATAGTTTTTGTAATAGTGGTATGGCGGGCCCCGTCCCGCCATAGTGGTATATTTCAGAGGTCTGTAGTCATGTTGTACAAAGGTCGGATGTAATCGCTAAAACATGATTATATTTATATATGCCGAAAGGCGATGTTTTCTCACAAAATCAGGTCTTGTTTTATAAACTATTTTATGTCTTGCTTTATGTTTCACGATTATTCTCGATGTATGACTACTGGGTGCCCCTAAGGCACCACCACGCCCCGAATGGGTCGTGATGATCGACTCATAGCAAAACGCCCAAGTACTTCCAAACGCCGGCTACCCCTTAAGCCACTTATATCGCGCCACAAGTAGTACATCAACCTATAATGCCACAAGGCTCTTATTAACATTTATATCTCATCGTAGAACATTCTACCGAAAATTCGCAAAGACTCCCCCGCAACAGCAGAAACCTCCTCCTCTAACGAGGCCGGCTACCAAGCCAACCAGGGGGGGGTTATACATCTAACCCTAACGGGTACAATTCTACTCCACGGTACTACTACACAAGTCTACTGTAATACAGTCCTATGTAATTACAGTTCAGTTCAGTTCTTCAGGCTTAAGTCCAAGGACATTGCCACAAGCTATGTTCAGTTATATATATATAGTATACTTCAACTATATAATCTAACGACATGTAATTTCCAATTACAAATAGAGGGACAAGATATTTACCTCGATAAGCCCATAATTATCCGAGTTTAATGTCGATCCTGGGCAATCGTTTAGCTCCAACTCCGAGCGCTCCAACCCGCTCTAAACCACCCTTAGAAATTCTAACCAACTTCTACACAATACTCCAACGGACTATGGAGATTTTCCTAGGGTTTCGGTTTTGTGACTGACGGGAAGTATAATAGTATTTCTGGGCTTTTCGTATAGGTATAACCTTAGAATACTACAAGGTATACGGCTAAGGTAATTTGGGCATTATAACAATACTTGAGAGTATTTCTACACCACAAAAGGGGGGGGTATTATAAAAAGCAACTAGGCTAGTGGTGTACCTCGCCAAGGCCTCAGGAGGGTGCACCTCGCCAAGGCCTCACAAAGGAAGGGGAGGGACGAAACCATAAGGAAGGAGGGGAGGATTCTAACACTTAGGAAATATTTAGGATGAAGAAGTTCATCAAAGGAGAGGGGTATTTATAGCACAAGCCAAGGCCAACCAATGGCCAAGATCTAGCCAAGTGTATAGCAAGTGTAAGGCCAAGATTCACCCAAGTGCCCCCTAGACCCTACTCCTTAAAACGCTCACAAATATCTACACAAAAATCAACCAAGACTTGCTCATTCAATCGGCCCTAACGCCTCTTTTCAGTCCACCAACGAGGGTGCCAAGTGTTGCCCTCTCGTTGGTCCAAAACGCTTCGCCTCTCTAAAAATCCGCAAAAATACTAAATGACATAGCCGTAATTTACCCTTCGTAAGTTAGGTAGAACGCTTCATTTAAAAACGACTCTAACCGTGTCAGGTGCACAAACATATTTCGCCCGCGGTGCCACATGGGGTGACACGTGTCGCCCCGATTCGCCCAAAATATTTCGTCTTCCGAAAATATCTATAACGCCAAAATCTCAAAATCAAAGCGTTCTACAAAACCAGAATTTCTCCGTGGGCCCCACGTGACCATTTCCAAAATAAAATTCCATAATTCTAATATAATCTAAGAAGTCCAAAACCAAATATGGGAATCCAATTCCCATTAACGAACCTTTTCCTTCACAAAACCTAAACTTTTCCGTGGAAAATTCACCTCTTTCTTCCTTTCCAATCTTTCTGTCGTATTCTCGTACGTACGTCCTCGCATACATACCCTGGAACTACGGGGTATAACACATATGAACACCAAGTCCTACCTGATGCCAAAGCCGTACTAACAATACTATAAAACCAAACCACGAAGCTGACACGGGGCAAGTACGAAAGCCGACTACCAGATACCAAGGCCGTGTCACGAAATGACCGGGCAAGTACGGTGGCTAACTACCGTACCAAGGTCGTGTCACGAGACTTCACAAAACATCCAAACCACGGCCGATACGGGCAAGTATGAAAGTCGACTACGGATACCAAGGCCGTGTCACGAGTCGACCGGCAAGTACGAGGACTAACTACCAGATACCAAGGCCGTATCACGAGACTTCGTCACTAAACTGAACGGGGCAAGTGCGAGGGCTAACTACCAGGTACCAAGGCCGGATCAGCCATGAGACAGGGCAAGTACGAAAGCCTACCACCAGATATCAAAGCCGAACAGTAAAACCTCATGGAGAGCTAGTCCATGGAATAACACTATCAACGTGAGCGCACTGCGGAATTCTCCACACCGCCAAGACGCCCAAGTAAGTTCTCAACAAGTCAACCGACCTCCATCGAGACGCAGAGTATAGAAACACAATTCTTGCACAACAAAGGCTATCAAAATAAGCATAGACAAGTTTTACAACAACAAGCATAGACAAGTTATACACAACTCAAGGTACTTTCATTTTATGTCAAAGTCCGGGTTTTAACCCTAAAGTACTACGTACGTTAAGTTCCTTTTTAAAGATCCATTTCTTTTACAAAGGTCACCCGATACTCGTAGTATAAAAATAGAGTGACTAACATTGTTAAGTAAACCAAAACACTTCCCTTTGTAAAATCAAGTAACAACATTATTTTCCAAACGTTCAAGTTTGCCTAATTTCAAATGCTCAAGTTTCTCATTTTTGAAAAGGTTTCGTAGTTCATAGTTTTAATCCTTTAAAACATAATTCTCTTTTAAACAATTTGAGAAACATATGCCTTATATGTGAGTAGGTTATTCTTGTTTATAATCAATCTTATTAAAGCAGCCATGATCTAGGAAATGTAATATCATTTTGTCTCATCTTAGCTTCTAAGCAGATGGAGGTTTCTACTGGTTTTAATAATACTTAATTATTCAATACATTTCCTTTTATTAGCGCAGTTGGTTTGCTCGATCCTTATTCCGATTTCCAAATCAAGAAACATTATTCCTTTTAAAAACCAAGTACTCATTATTCATGAATGAGGTTTCACACTTTTAACAAAATTCATATCAATTTAATTAAGTCAAGTCTCTTATCTTTTAAGATCAAGTCTCTTAACTTCTAAAATCAGTAAACCATTTTCTTTACCTCTCTTAAGACGTTATACCTAACTTCCCATAAAGCTAGTATAACTCTTATGTTTTCAAAACCAAGTATTACTCTTCTTTCAAAACGGTTTCTTAATCTTTTGAAATACTTCAAGATTCTTTATTATTCAGCTTAAGTCAAAAGACATCCAGTAACACTACATTCGCTTAACACACGACGCCTACCGTACTATATATATATTCTTTTAAAATACTTCAAGATTCTTATTATTCGTGCTTAAGTCAAAAGACATGCCACACGTACGCTCACGCACTATATATTCTTTTAAAATACTTCAAGGTTCTTATTATTCAAAGCTTACGTCAAAAGACATTGCCACACGACGCTCACCGTACTATATATATTCCTTTAAAATATCATGCTCAAGAGTATAGGAAGAATCACATACCTCGTGACGATTATCGACTATAAGCAAAACGCTCCACGGCTATAACCCGGCTAGCCTTGTCCACCTTCCAAGTAGTACATGCTACTCGCAGTAATACCAACCAATAAAGGTTATAAGTTCATCAGAAATACAAATTCTATGTAAGTACGCTTAATCTTCATCGTAATATTCTTCTGATGCGATTTCAGTTTAAGTCTTTTTCTGTAATATCCTCTATTACAATTCAATTCTCTTCTATGAATCTTATATTCATTTCTAAACAACTACAGTATGTAATTTCCAATTACACTAGAAGGATAGGATTATTTACCTCGGTAAGCCCAAAATTATCCAAGTTTAAAGTCGATCCTGAGCAACGTTTAGCTCCTACTCCGAGTGCTCCAATCCGCTCCAAACAACCCTTAGAAGTTCTACGCAACTTCTACTTAACACTTCAACCGACTATGAAGGTTTTCCTTAGGGTTTCGTTTAGTGGCTAAAGGAAGTATAATAGTATTTCTGGGCTCTACGTATAGAGGTAACTTTGGAAAGTACTACAAGGTATTTGGGCTAAAGTATTTTGGTATTATAACAATACTTGGAGAGTATTTCTACCAAGTGGGGTAGGCTCGACTAGAACCACTAGGCGGGGGTGCTCACGAGGGCCTTTCTCAAAGGGGAGGGGGGAATGGCTTTGGACGAGCTCACACAAAGAGGGGGGGGGAGGATTTTAACACTTAGAAAATGATTTTTGGATGAAGAAGTTCATCAACTAAGGGGGGGTATTTATAGGTCAAGCAAGGTCCAACCAATGGCCAAGATCAATCCAAGTGTTAGGCAAGTGTAAGGTGTAGATTAAGACATGTGTACCTTATCCATCTACCACACCAACTATCACAAAATATCCTACCTAACCAAGACCTCCCATTTCGTCCAAGCCGCCCACAATCACGCCCAATGTGAGGGTGACATATGTCACCCTCCCGTTGGTCCAAAATGTTTCATCTCTCGGAAAAATCCGCAAAAATTATAAATGACATAGCCATATTTTTCCCTTCGCAAGTCTTGTAAAACGTTTCGTCGAAAAACGACTCTTTTCGGTACTTGTGTACAAATTTCGAACCTTGCCAACTTTAAGGCTTAAATGTTTATACGTACGCCCTCACGTACATACTCTGGAAATACGGGGTATAACAAAAGGTATAAGTAACTTGATTTTAAAAGTATACTTGTCTTGATATTAAAAAGTGTAGAGTCACTTGGTTTTAAAAGTATAAGTTAATTGGTTTAAAAAGTGTAAAATACTTAAAAGTGAAAGTGCCTTGATGCTACCAGTGCTAGTATCTTTGGGTTTTATAAAAAGGGAAGTTATTTTACTCTTAGAAGTTAAGGGTATTCATGTTGTGGTTTCGGTGTTTAAAGCATGTCTGAATGGTTCCTAAAAGTCCTTACCAAGTCTTATGGGAGATGCTAGTAAGAGTTTTAGGAAGTAGTTCTATCTATTTCATTAATAGTACTTGAGTTTCTAAATAGAAGTTGTTCTATCTATTCTCTTGATAGCACCTTGGGTTGTTTAATTGAAAGGTATAAATTACTTGGTGTTAAAAGTATCCTTGACTTGATTTGAAAGGTATAACTTACTTGAGTTTAAAATGTGTAGTAATTTGATTGTTAAAAATGGAAGTGTCTTGATACTACGGGTGTTAGTGTCTTGATTATTTTAAAAGGAAGGCATAGTAATTGTCTTGGTTTATTTAAAAAGGAAGGCATGATATTGTCTTGGTTTTTCTAAAAATGAAAGTTTGTTATAATGGCTTTATGGGAAGTTGTTATAACAGTTTTGTAGAAAGTCAAGAGATGGTTTAAAATGTTATATAGAAATCATGTGAGAATGTCCATGATTAAATCCTTAACATAGTACATGAAATGAAAGTTCCTTGAGTTTATAAAGTGAAGTTCATTATATGCGTTTGGTACATGAGCTGTTGGTACCTTGACATTTCTAAAAGGAAAGTTTATTTTAATATTTTGTAACTGATGCATTGGTACTTTGGTTTATTTCCTTGACAGTATTTGTGTATATTTGATCCATGGATGTGCTTCCATGATGTGAGTAGAGATACTCATACGTGTATATTTACCTATGTGGGTTCGATTCCCATGAATAATATCTACGGATAAGATCCGTGATGCGAGTATAGATACTCATGCAGGTATAATTACCTATGCAGGTTCGATTCCTATGCGGGTTCGATTCCCATGAATAATCCACGGACAAGATTTGTGATGCGAGTAGAGATACTCATGCAGGTGTAATTACCGATGCGGGTTCGATTCCCATAAAATAGATATACATATTGATTTTTGGGCAGGTGTCCCTGTCTTTTATATGACTCTCATTACTCTCATATTTGCAAGGTGAAATTGTACTGTTATTTTGATTATCATAATTGCCTCCTGTTATATTTGGACTGTGTGATCTCCCTTACAGTACTTATTGTTTCACATACTTAGTACATTTTTCATACTGACCCCCTTTCTCCGGGGGGTTGCATTCATGCCGCAGGTTTAGGTACGCAGTTTGGTGATCTGCAAGTGTAGGATCCTTGCACAAAGTTTTTGGGATATTTCCATTTGTTCCGGGGCTTATCATTTTGGTATAGATCTTCTTTACAGGCTTTTGTACAGTTATGGGTACGGCGGGGCCTTGTCCCGTCATAGTTCTGTAAAACTCTTAGAGGTCTGTATTCATATGTGAGATTGGACTCGTGTACAGTGTAGTATCTTTTGACTATATATATACGGCATCCTTATCGGCTTTGCCCTTGCATGTTTGTTTAAAAAAAATGAGTGTTATGTAACTTTCGCGGGTAACTTGTGTCGTTTGGGTAAAAGGGTGCCCAGGTAGGGCACCAGTCGCGGGTCCGGTGTTCAGGTCGTGACAGTTTTATATACATTCATGGGTACGGCGGGGCCTTGTCCCGTCACAGTTATGTGTCCAAACTCTTAGAAGTCTGTATTCATATGTGGGCTGGACTTATGTATAAATGTGGTTTCTTTTTTGTTGTTATATATGTAATGGCAGCCTTGTCGGCTTTTCCTTTGTTCGGAAAAAAAGAGAGTGTTATTTAGCTTTCGCAGGTTACTTGTGTTGTATGAATAGAAAGGTGGTCAGGTAGGGCACCAGTCGCGGGCCCGGGGTTCAGGTCGTGATAGAGTGATATCAGAGTAGTTAGTCCTCGAAATGTCTACAGACCGTGTGCAGTAGAGTCTTGGTTATCGGTGTGTTGTGCACCAGACCCATAAACCGAAGGCTACAATACATTTAGGATTGGTTTCCTTCTTCTCACTCTGAGATCGTGCGATAGAGCTGTGTTGTTAGGGTAGTCTCTCCCTAACGTATTATTGTGGTTGCATCTATGCCTCCGAGAAATGCAACAGTGGCCCAAAATGGATTATATGGACTTCGTATCTAGATTGGTAAAAAATTGTTGTATAGTTGGTATAATGATGATGTGTATCTGTATGAGCATATTTATTTGGGGCCATGTGTGTTGTCTGAAATGATTATGGATTACCATGAGTTGGTTAAGCTTTAATAATTGCTTGAAGGGTGTGCAACCTTTTATTGAATCCACACCTAGGCATAATATATGTGCTACTTTGGGAAGTTTAGGAGGAGATGAGCTGTTTAAGAGAGGGACGGACTCTTAAGAGATCATGGTTAATTAATTGATGGCATACCATGTTGTTAGATTAAGTTATGTTGAATGCTTAAGTGATATGTGCGAATAATATTGGTATGGAGTAAATAGAGTTGTTACGATTAAGACAACATGACTTTGAGATTATGAGAAACTATCTTACCCGTATGTGGGGTGAGATAATATAAGCTTGGGACATGGAATAATTGAGAATCTTAGAATATTAGATAACCGTTGAGACCTTAGATACAAGGCCTTCTTGAGTAAAAGACTTTACTGTTGATATTGGTTAAGGTACATGGTATATGTGAAGTATAATGACCAAGTTGGATGTAGTAACTCCAAGGATTCGAAAACATAAGCAATATTTGAAATTATGTACGTATACTAGAATAAGTTTGAAAGTACGAGAAGAGTACGACAAGTAAGAAAAGGAGAGAACAAGTGTTAAAAGAATTGAAGTGTTTATAGTTATGACTTGTGAAGGTACGAAAAGAGAATCCTTTTTGACCATGAATGAGAGTTAATTGTGATGATACACACACACTAGATTTGATTTCCTCGTTTGGGTTTTGGTTGATGTATATGCATATGTGATATGTTGTGGCCATGTGTGGCATATTTGGTTTCGTTAAGTGTAGTTAAGGAGACTATGCCGAGATTTGTTTAGCATGAACCTGTTATGAACATTCGGGATGAATGTTTCTAAGGGGGGAAAGATGTTACACCCCGTAGTTCCAAGACATGTATTTGAGAACGTAAGGAAGGAAGTAAGATTTGAACGTGGGAAGAAAGTATAGCTACATTTTCTTAAGGAAATATTTCAAAAATGTGAAGACGACAATTTGAGTACTCGGAGTTCAATTCTCCTAATTGGAATTAAGGAATTAGTTTTGGATTTTGAAATCTCGGATTTGGTCATGTGGGGCCCACGGCAAAATTTTACGATTTTGTGGGGCCCACGAGATTTTGAGATATTTTGGCCAAATATAGATATTTTGGGGAAGAAATAATTTTGACTAATAAGAGGGTGACACATGTCACAACCCACTTGGCTTGACTTTGACTTAGATATTTATGAAGACAAGTGGACAAGTGGGTCCCACTCCACTTGTCCATACACTTGGCAAGATCTCATCCTTTGAGATGATTTATATATACAAGCAACAGTGCAAGACTTCATCTACACTTAGCCATATTTCATTACACAAATATATCCCTCTTCTCGTTGTGTACTCTCGGTTTTGGCTAAGACTTATGAACAAATATTCCTAATCTTCCAATTTTAGCTTGTGTGATGCAAGATTAAGGTTCCTAACCAAGTGTTAAACCAAGTTAACTCTCCAAGACCCTCAAGCTTGCCTTGGCCGAAAATTGTTGGGTGAAAACCCTAACTTGTCGTCGACTTTTTGGAAGCGAAATGTGAAGTAAAGTTGGTTATAATCTTGTGATGGATGTTTGTATGTGATTGGAACTTGGAGAAGTGGAGCGAAATGAAAATTGCGGGCCAAAACCCTTGTGACCTTGCTCTCGGCTTTTTGGACATTTTTGGGTAAGAACTCTTCTTTCTCTTGAAGTAATTGGATGTTACATGTTATTATGGTTAGTAGATGAGCATGTGTTAAGAAGAATGAAGATTAAAAAGTGTTTGGAACATTTTAGGGTGTCTTGGCCGAGACTAGCTATTTTGTGCGACATTGGATTCATTGGATATTGTTGTTGTTAATTACACTTGTCGCATGTTAAAATGAAGTAATATGGTTGTTGATATGTGACATGGAATACATATAAGTGTTGAAATGAGAATTGGATTATATAGAATTATGGAAAAAGACTTTGGATTATTGTAGTTGTTGTTGGCCGAAAACTGTTAGACGTCATCGTGTCGTTTTATGGACTGTTTGGTGGCGTTGGAATGCTGGGAATTCATCCAATAATATGCATGTTTCAATGTTGTAATTACTAATGAAAGTCCTAAGGAAATAAGGGGTGGTAAGACGTTTAAAGGCCTCACATTTTACCCTCGTTATTGTACAATTGTGGGCTATTTTGTGCCTAGAAATATGGACGGTTTATATATGATTGTGGGGTAGCATTTTACACATCTAGTAGGCGTGTAATCCCCTTTGGTTGTTGTATGGATTGTGCCCTTAGTCGGGGCTTGTTGGTTGTTGAAATTGGGCCTTGGAAAAGGTGGAAAAATACGTAGAAACAAAGGAAGTGCTGCCTAATTTTTCGTAGGAATGAGAACTTTACTTAGTCCATAACCTACCCTTAAAGGCATGTAGTTGATAGATATGCTATTATCATTATAGGTTAAAGTGCTACGGGAGGCGTATTCCACTTAACAGATTGGTAGAAGAAAACGATAAGGTATGTGAACCTCTTCCTTCTCTCTTTTGGCATGTTCTACGTGTGAACCATAACTGTGGTATTGTTTCAAAAGTTATTCTACTCTTAGAATTAAGGAGTATTCATATTGTTGATTCTATGCTAAAGCCATGTCTGAATTATTCTTAAGTCCTTACCAAGTCTTATGAGAGATGTTGGTAAGAGTTTTTAGTAAGATTTGGTGTCGAGTTGGTACAGATGACAAGTTTTAGTATGTGGAACTCTCCCTATCTTTCGTTGAGCATGAACCTTATAAAATGTGTAGTACGGTGGACGTACATGTTTTAAATGAATTCGGATTCCTTGTGGTACATGAAGTAAGTTACTTGACTTGATTTTATATGTGAAGATGACTTGATTTTATATGTGAAAGTGACTTGATTTGAAAAGTATAAGATACTTGATTTTGAAAGGAGCAGTAACTTGATTTAAAGGTAATAGTTACTTGGTTTTTAAAGTGCAAGTGCCTTGATGCTACAAGTGCTAGTATCTCGGGGTTTTATAAAGGAAAGAAGGTATGGTAAACGTACATAGTATTTTGGGTTCAACTCCCTAATATTGCATGATATGATTCTTTTTATAAGAATGAATGTACCTAGTACTTTGGGTTCATTTCCCTATGTTACATGACATGATAATGCCTTGGTTTTATTAAAAGGAAAGTGGTGATAGTGCCTTGGTTTGTTAAAAAGGTAAGATGTGATAGTGCCTTAGTTTTCTAGAATGAAAGTTTGTTATAACGGTTTTATGGAAAGTAAAAAAGATGGTTTAAAATGTCATATGGTTGTATTGATACACCGAGTCCCACAACGGGCCGGGTTATGTTATAGATGCAATATACCGAGTCCCGCAAATGGGTCGGGTTACGTCATATAAAGATCATTACACCGAGTCCCACAAATGGGTCGGGCTACATTACACAAAAGATTACACCGAGCCCCACAATGGGCCGGGTTATGTCATGTAGATGCATACACCGAGTCCCATCATGGGTCAGGTTATGTTATATTGCTGCATACACTGAGTCCCATAAATGGGTCGGGTTCCGTCATATTGCATCATCACACCGAGTCCCACAAATGGACCGGGTTACGTCATATTGCATCATCACACTAAGTCCCACAGATGGGTCGGGTTATGTCACATATTGCATTATTACACCGAGTCCCACAAATGGGCCGGGTTACGTCACATGTTGAAGCATACACCGAGTCCCGCAAATGGGTCGGGTTACGTCACACATATTGATAATTACATCGAGCCCCAAAATGGGTCGGGTTACGTTATATTGATGATTACATCGAGTCCCTCAATAAAGGGCCGGTTTATGTTATATGAGATACATTATCTATATGTATATGAACTTGATGATTCTCTGAGTAAGCATTCATGATGTTGATATGACTCGAATTGAAAAGGTATAGTTGGCTCTATTATGGCACGATTGGCTCTGATATTTGATTTTCATACTTGTCCCTGTCATTCTTTGTACAGTTATGATCATGTCTAATGTACTTCATATTTACATACTTGGTACATTGTTGTACTGACCCCTTTCGGTGGGCTGCGTTCTTGCCCGCAGGTATTAGGTACTCAGTTGGGTGATCTGCGAGCTTAGGATCTCCACTCAGCTTTCAGTGAGGTAGCTCCATTATTCTGGAGTTTTCCATGTTGGTACGGAGTTGTATTATGGTTTTATGTACATTCATGTACGGCAGGGCCTTGTCCCGTCACAGTTATGTGTCCAAACTATTAGAGGCCTGTATTCATATGTGGGCTGGACTTATGTACAATTGTGGTTTCTTTTTGGTTGTTATATATGTGATGGCAGCCTTGCCGGCTTTGCCTTTGTTCGGAAAAAAAATATTATTTAGCTTCCGCAGGTTACTTCTGTTGTATGAATAGAAGGGTGCCCAGGTAGGGAACCAGTCGCGGGCCCGGGGTTCGGGTCGTGACAAGGAAGATGGTTACAAGCTTATAGAGGATATGTGTGCGTGATTGTAACGCGAAGAGGTGGTGTAAAAGGAAGCAGTTTGGCCGAGAACTTGTGGGCAGTTTTGGCTAAAGTGAAAGGTAACGATTTCTTCTTCCTCTTTAAGATTAATGGAAGTTTCATGATGTTATAGTTAAGATATGAACTTGTGTTAAGTGAAAAGGAGAATAATAAGTGCATGAGACAGTTTTGGCATGTTAGCCGATTGTGGACAGTTTTGTGTTGTGGGCTCGTTCGATATTGTTGTGCAATTTTAGGGACTGTTTTGTGGTGTTAGAATGCTGAAAATTCAACCACCATTATGCTTGTTTAAGTATAGTAATTGCTAATGAAAGTCCTAAGGGAATAAGGGTGTAGAAATGTGTAGAAACCCTCGTTGTTGTTGGATTATGGACTATTTTTTGGGCTATTTTTATGGACTATTTTTATACAGATTATGAGGTTGTTTTACGTGAGAAATAGGTATGTAAATCACCTTAGTTAACTGGTTGGTTGTGCCCTTAATTGGTGCTTGATTGTTGATGAAGTTGGCCTTATTGAAAGGTAGAAAAATACGTATAAGTAGGGGAAGTGCTGCCCAAATTTTTATACGAAAAGAGAACCTTTACTTGGTATATGTCTTATACTAAGTATTCATGAAGTTGATAGACATGTTATTGTGGTTATAGGTTGAAGTACCTAATTGAGACGTATTCTACTTGTCGTGTTGGTTAGTCGTCAATAAGGTATGTGAACCTCTTCCTTCTCCTTTTGACATGTTCTACGTGTGAACCATAAATGTGGTATTGTTTCAAAAGTTATTATACTCTTAGAAGTTAAGGAGTATTCATGTTGTTGATTCTATGCTAAAGGCATGTCTAAATTATTCCTAAGTCCTTACCAAGTCTTATGGGAGATGTTGGTGAGAGTTTTTAGAAAGTATTGGAGTCGAGTTGATCTTGCTAAGTTACAGCACTAATGAAAAAAGGTATCGAACAAGCCATTGCAGCGTTAAATGAAAAAGGAATCGACAATCAATTATATTGAAATGAGTAGAATTTCCATCTGCATAGAAGCTAAGATATAACCAGTTCGTTTTACACTTTCTAGGTTCACAACTGATTAGATAAGATCATTATTAATATATAACCTGCTAAAGGCTCATAAAATGGATTAATTTGGCAATTAGGATCGGTTATCACTATGCAAAGGTTTCCTTAATGTTAGCCAGAGGAGCGAGACGAATTTAGATTAATCGAGTCGGTACATACGACAAGCGGTATGTGACTCTTCCTTTCTTCTTTGAGCGTGAACTTTATAAAATGAGTGTATGATGGACGTACGTGTTTTAAAAGAATCTAGATTTCATGTGGTACATGAGGTGATAGTAACTTGATTTTAAAAGTATACCTGACTTGATTTGAAAAGAATAAGTCACTTGGTTTTAAAAGTACAAGTTCCTTGATTTTAAAAGTATACGTATCTTAATTTTAAAAGTGAAAGTGCCTTGATGCTACAAGTGCTAGTGTCTTGTGGTTTATAAATGAAAGGATGTACGACAGACGTACATGGTTCTATTGGATCTTATTTCTAAAAAGGAAGGCATGGTATTGTCTTGATATTTCTAAAAAGGAAGGCATGGTATTGTCTTGATATTTCTAAAAAGGAAGGCATGGTATTGTCTTGATATTTTTAAAAAGGAAGGCATGGTATTGTCTTGATATTTCTAAAAAGAAAGGCATGGTATTGTCTTGATATTTCTAAAAAGGAAGGCATGGTATTGTCTTAGTGTTTCTAAAAAGGAAGGCATGATATTGCCTTGGTGTTTCTAAAAAGGAAGGCATGATATTGCCTTGGTTTTACTAAAATAATAGTTCATTCTATTTGTTCTAATGAGAGTCAAAGATTATTTTAACTTGCATATGTTTGCTCATATAGCCATTCGTGCAAGTGTTATATTTCCACATCACCGCGTCCCTCACTAGAGGGCCGGTAACATTATGTATATATTTCATGGATTAGCTCCCATGACGTGAGTTGGTACACACTCATTGCGGGTCTGAAGGACTCATGCGGGTTCAATTCCCAGTATATTATTCCATGGACTAGCTCTCCCAGATGCGGGTATCGAGTACATATATCCATTGCGGGTCTACAAGATTCATGCGGGTTCGAGTCCCATGCAGGTGAAATAGTCCCATGAGTAGAATTGCATAATGATCCTGAGGGCAGGTGTCCCTGATTTTGGCATGACTTTCATATTTTGAAAATGTACAGTTTTGTCACGACCAGACAGGCCGCGACCCGGCGCCCTAATATCGCCATTACACTAACCTGTCGCATATAACCCAACTGACACTAAGTGTTACACCCCGTAATTCCATGACATGTGTATAAGAACGTACGTAAACAAGACTTCGAGACTGTAGAATTTATCGGAATTATGGAAATTTCGGGAAATGAAATATTATGGACCGATAGGAGGGTGACACATGTCACCCCCTTATAGGCTTGGTCGAATTGACCAAGGTCAAATATGCAAGTCTTGAAGACAAGCTTGACAAAATTGACTAAGTCAACTTGCCAACATGACAAAGATTTCTAGTCTTGATAAATCCAAGCCACACAATTTTTTTAATCTAGACCCTTCATTGTATTATATATACATATACAAGTAGAAAGACTTATCACAACACTTAGAAAAATTTCCACAACATTTTTGTTCTTGAGGTGAGCTTTCGGCTTTGGCACTAATCCCACACAAAAAAATTTCTTTTGTGGTTCAATAATCTCAATACTTTAAACCAAGGTTCCTAGATGTATTGTAAGGTTATCTCAATAGAAAGATCCCGGAAAAACTATGTTTTCACGTTAGTCGCAAGATGAAAACCTAAGTTGTTTTCATAGTTTTGGTTGGAAATTGAAGGGAAGTTGTTTATGAACTTCTAAGGACTTCAAATAGCGGATTGGAGCGTAAAGGAAAGGAGCCAAGTTGCTAAGGAGCGACTTTGAATCTTGGAGTTATATTTGGGCTTATCAAGGTAAATCTTCGTCTTACTTTTGTAATTAAAGACTACATGTTGTAGTAGGTTGATAATTGATCATGTGAATTATATTATGAAGATTGATATGTATTATGGAATATTGGAAGCCTAAATCCGAGAATGAGCTTGTTAGCCATTGAAATTGAAATACAATTTAGCTATTAGTTTTAGTCGTCGCATGTTATATAAAGAAGGGATTATAGTTATTAAAATTGGTTGCGACTATATAAAATGTTAGAATGACAATATGGATTGAAAAGGAATTGGAAAGGATTATATGTG
Organism: Przewalskia tangutica; assembly: GCA_029844215.1. Classification (NCBI taxonomy): domain Eukaryota; kingdom Viridiplantae; phylum Streptophyta; class Magnoliopsida; order Solanales; family Solanaceae; genus Przewalskia; species Przewalskia tangutica. The sequence continues at coordinate 53,166,450 of CM056726.1, forward strand.
GTTGTACATTGTAGCCGAAATGGACATTTAATATTGGACTATTTTATAAATTGTGGGGCAGAATTTTACACGGCTTGTAAGGCGTGTAATCCCCTTTGGATAGCTGAATTATTGAGCCTTAAATGTGGCATGTTTGGTTGTTAAATTCGGGCCTTGAAAAAGGTGGAAAAGTACGTAGAAACAAAGGAAGTGCTGCCCGATTTTCCGTAGAATAGGAAGTTTTATACTTATAATTTTTCTACGTTAGAAGCTAGAAGTTGATAGCCATATTATGGTCATTATAGGTTTACATTCTATGTGCGACATATTCAGCTTGGCAAGTGGATTAAGTCGGAAAGGTATGTGGAACTTTCCCTATCTCTTGAGCATGAGTATTTACAAATATATAGTACGGTAGACGTACAGGCTTTAAATGAATTCAGTTTCATTTTGATATCATTGACTTGATGTAAAGTATGTAAGTTTGGTTGAGTTGAAAAGTTAAACTCATGTTGTCACGACCCGTTCCGGGGTCCCTGACTGGTGCCTTACCCGGGCACCCAAGTAGTCATACATCAGAGTAATCAGCGGAATATAAAACAAGACATGAAACAGTTATAAAATGAGACACAGTTTATCTGATGAAAAGCTTGTCTTTCGGCATATATATATAAATAACCCAAGTTTTGCAGTTACATCCCAAATGTACAATAGGACTACAGACCTCTAGGAATGTAAACAACTATGGCGGGACAGGGCCCCGCCATACCCTGACTGTACAAAACTAATTACAACAGGGAGAGCATACCCAAGTAGAGCCTCGGAGAAGATGGAGCTCACGACACCAATGCAAGAGATCCTAAGGATGTGGATCTAGCACTGCTTGCCCACCTGCGGCATGAGCGGCCCGAAGAGGTCGATAACAGTACTAAGTATGCGAAACTGTAAAGTACTTAAATGAAAACATATCATTTTTTTTAAAATCAGTTTACATATATGTATGAAACAACCAAGGTAACCGCACATAGTGCCACATCATAAACAAGAGCAACAATAGGTAAACTGTAATGGTCTTTTCTAGGCTGCGAATGATCGAGCGAGGCCAATTGCGTAGTATCACCATGCAAGCCTAATCACGGACTCCGTAGTCGCATAGGCCACTCACATAGGCCCGCATAGGGTATATAACCCGCGTCGAGGGTAGCTACTCCTCGGCATCGTCCTGGACTCGTAGTCCGCATGGCCACATAGACCGCATGAGGTATAACCCCGCACACTAACCTGGAACTCCCGTAGCTCCGCATAGGTCCCCTGGACCCGCATGAGGTATTCTCGAATCATGGTCCTGCATCACTTTGAGTCTACCCGCATCGGAGGCGGCTTAACCCCCGTTAATATGTCAAGAGGTGAGTGATATTACACTAACCTAACAGCTTATCGTTAAACAACATAAGCACAACAAGAATACTCTCTTACACAAACGTTACAAGACACTAACACACATAGCATCATATCATGTCTACTTATCAAACCATCTTTATTTATTCTTTTCACAAATCAATATAAGTCTGTTATAAACACATAGGCAAACTGTTTCTTTTATCATTCTTAAGTGGTTATACCTAACTTCCCATAAAGCTAGTATAACTCTTAAGCTTCGCATTTAAAACCAATTAGTTCTCTTACATTAAAAATGATTCATAATCTTTTGAAATGCTTTGAATCCTTATTATTAGTGCTTAAGTCGCGAGACATTGCGTAAGTATTATTCGAGCTTAAGTCGAAAGACATTGCCGTAGTTATTATTCGCTTAACACGTATGCGTCTACCGTACTATATATTTTAAAAATATCATGCTTTAGGAAGAATCACATACCTTCTCGTGAAATCCACCGCCAAGTTGAATATGTCGCGCAGAGAATCGATTTATAATAGTCAGACACGTCTATCAACGTTCAGACTATTCTGTAAACAGTTCTAAGTAGAGGGTTTTATATCCTACGGAAAATTGGGCAGCACTTCCCTACCCGGTGAGCTACTCAAGTCTCATCAGAAAACAGTCTAAGTAAATGCTGATTTGATTATTCTTCTTTTAAACCCTTCTACTGTGATAACAGTTCAATTCTATTCTGTAATATTCTTCTAAGTATTTAATACTTATTCTTATACTACTACAATATGTATTCTCTAATACAAAAGATGGTTAGGATTATTTACCTTGGTAAGCCCAATAATATCCTAGATAAAAGTCGATACGGAGCAAGGCTTAGCTCCTAAGTTGTACGCTCCGATAGCTCCAAGGAAACCTTAGAAGTTCTTCACAACTTCTACTAAGTACTAAGGGATTTGGGCTAGGGTATTTTGGGCATTATAACAATACTAGAAGGCAACTTTTCTACCAATGGAGGGGGGTAGATTTCGGCTAGGCTAGGGAGGGGGGTAGCCTCGGCTAAGCTTCTCCAAAAGGGGGGGAGGGGGGAGGTGTTTGGACGAAAAGAGGTTCAAGGGAGAGGGAAGGATTTTAGACTTGAAAGGCTTTTGTGGATGAAGAACTCTTCATCACAAGAGGGGTATTTATAGGTCAAGGGATGGCCAACCAATGGCCAAGATTATGCCAAGTGCAAGGCAAGTGTAAGGTCAAGATTAGGGCAAGTGTCCTTGGCCAACTTGCACACAAAATATCCTACCAACTCCAAGACAAAATTGGACACTCCAATCGGCCTCAATTCCGCCTCACATCCATCAATGAGAGGGTGACAAGTGTCGCCCTCTCGTTGGTCCAAAGTGTTTCGTCTCTCGGAAAAATCCGCAAAAATTAGAAATGGCATAGCCGGAATTTATCCTACGCGAGTCTTGTAAAACGTTTCGTCGGAAAACGATTCCTTGAGTGAGTTGTGCCCAAAAACGTGCCATGCCTAAACTTTTAAGGCCAAACTTTCGTACGTACGCCCTCACGTACATACTCCGGAAATACGGGGTATAACATTCTCCCCTCCTTAGAAACATTCGTCCTGAATGTTCCTTCCCAAACGATTAACGATAAGGTTCTTCATAACTTAAACAGTTGTAAATGCCACACACGGCCACAGAACAACACTTAGGCAAAAACGATAACGAAAATTTACAAGTAGGAAAGTGAATTACCTGGAGGTGTGGGGAATAGGTGAGGATACTTCTGCCTCATGTCCTCCTCGGCTTCCCACGTCATCTCCTCCCGAGCTCGTTCGCCACAAGACTTTGTGGAAGCCACGTCCTTGGTCCGCAGACGCCTAACTCGACGATCGACTATCGCTATGGGAATCTCCTCATACGATAACCCTCGTCACTGGACATCGTCGTCGGGTGTACCCTAGATGGATCCCGATACATCTCCTCAAGATAGAAACATGAAACACGGATGCACCGCCTCCGGATCGGACGGCAGATTCAACTCGTAGGCAACCTTGCCTACCTGCGGACAATCAAACGCCCAATATACCTTGGTGAGTTTCTTCTTCCGAATCTCATCACACCGCCATGGGTGACACTTTAGGAAAACCCAATCATGAACCTCGAACTCCAGATGCCGACGACGATGATATGCATATGACTTCGCCGACTCGGTGTCGAGAACCTCTCTGGATAAGCTTCACCTTATCCACTGCTCGCAAATCTGGTCCCACTAGCCGCACTCGCCCACATCGAACCAACCTATAGGCGATCTGCACTTCCTCATACAAGGCCTCATAAGGCGCCATCGAATCCGGAGTGGTAGCTATTATTGTACGCAAACTCAACTAGAGGCAAATGATCCTCCAGCTACCCACGAGTCGATAACACGGGCTCGCGAGATATCCTCGAGAGTGCGGATAGTGCGTTCTGCTGTCCGTCCGTCTGTGGATGGAATGCGATTTCGAGCTCACTGCGTCCTAAACCTCTCTGGAAAGACCTCCGGTTAGCCGTGGCGGGCTCCTGCATGCGATATGATCGAAATAGGGACTCATGCGATCGACGATCTCTCGGATGTAAAGTCGGCATAATCCTCACTAAAAGTCGTCCTGACGGGAAGAAAGTGGGCTGATTTCGTCAGCCTGTCGACGATAACCCATATAGAATCATGTCTCCTCTGAGTGTGAGGTAATCCTGTGATGAAGTCCATGTTGATCACCTCCCACTTCTAGGTCGGGATCTCTATCGTCTGTAACAAACCACCAGGCCTCTGGTGCTCTACCTTTACCTGCTGACAACACGGGCACTGAGCTACGAACTCTGCAACGTCCCTCTTCAAGCCATCCCACCAATACACAGATCTAAGGTCGTGGTACATCTTGAGTCGACCACGGATGGATAGAGTAACGCGCTAGTGTGCTTCCCAGAACTCTGCCAAGTCCTCAAACATCTGGAACACACTGCCCTCAAACCTTAGCACCCCATCAAAGCTACCTCAAAGGACCGCGCCTCACGAAAAGTTGTATCACGATAATGTGTCAAAATCGATCCTCGAACTGTTGCCTCTTCACCTCGCCGACGATGGAAGACTCGGCAACCTCACGAACTCGAACCCCATCGCTATCGTAATCAATCAAACGGACACCAAGGCTCGCTAATCGATGCAAATCATGAACCATGTCCCTCCTCTCTAGTTGCACATCTGATAGGCTCCCCATCGACCTACGACTAAGAGCATCTGCCACAACATTGGCTTTCCCCGGGTGGTATAGGATATCAACATCGTAATCCTTAAGCAACTCTAACCACCGTCTCTGTCGTAAGTTAAGCTCCCTCTGGCTAAAGATATACTGGAGGCTCTTGTGGTCTGTATAAATATCCACATGAACACCATACAAATAGTGCCTCAGATCTTGGCGTGAATCACCACGCCGACTCCAAATCGTGGGTGGGGTAGTTCTCTCGTGTTTCTTGGTGTCGGGATGCATACGCTATAACCTTGCCATCTTTGCATCAACACACATCCCAACCCGATGCACGATCGCAATACACAACATAACCGCAGACCTCCGGAAGAGTAAGAACGGGCGGTCGTCGATCTCTCTTTCAAAGAATCGAAACCCCGCCACAAGCATCGACCATCAAACTTGGCCGCCTTACGAGTCGGCCTAGTCAATGGTGCGTAGATAGAAGCAAACTTCTCCACGAATCGCCGATAATATCCTGCAAGGCCCGAAAATCGCGAACCTGCAGCCGGAGTAGTAGGTCTAGGCCAAGTCTGGCGCCTCGATCTTGGCGTATCCACTCGAATGCCATCGGCCGACAATATGCCCAAGAAAAGCCACGAAGTCAACCAAAACTCACATTTGGAAAACATGGCGCATAATCACTGGTCTGAGAAGCTGTCGGCCTGATCGCCAAATGCTCGCGTGCTCGCTCTGAGCGAGAATAAACCAAGATATCATCAATGAACACTATCACAAGCGTGTCCAAAAATGGTTTGAACACTCGGTTCATCAAATCCATGAATCTGGCCGAGCATTGGTCAAACCAAAAGACATGACCACTGAACTCATAATGCGTCTGGGTCCGAATGCGATCCTAGGGACATCCACCTCTCGACTGCACTTTGATGATAGCCCGATCGCAGATCAATCTTGGAGAAACATCTCGCACTCGCAACCCGGTCGAACAAATCATCAATCACGGGAAAGGGTATCTGTTCTTAATGGTCACCTTGTTCACCGTGCAGTAATCAACACTGCGCGGCGTCCGTCCTTCTTCTTCACGAACAATCTGGCGCTCCCGGGGAGAAACACTAGGCTGATGAAGCCGCTTCTCCAGAAATCCCTAAGCGATCCTTCAACTCTCTCAACTCGGCAGTGCCATTTTGTATGGCGGAATGGAAATAGGCGAGTGTCCGCAATATGTCTATACAAAACTCAATCTCCTCTCGGGAGGATACCGGAGGTCGTGCTGAAACACGTCGGGAATTCTCGACTACTGAATCGATCAAAATCACGCTGCAGCCTCGAGATCAACACCGAGCGAGATGGTAGATATACCCTTTCGCACTATCTTCCTAGCCTTGAGGTAGGAAATAAACCTACCCACCGGCGATACCGTGCTCTCCTCCCACTCAACAACCGGCTCGCCAGAAAGCTGAACCGTACTACTCTCTGCAGTCTACATTGGCGTAGCAAGAAGCTAGCCAATCCATCCCCATGATCACTTGAAGTCAATCATCTCCAACTCTATCAAGTCGGCTAGGGTCCGGCGTAAATGTCACAGGACAAGCTCTATATACCCGCCGAGCTACCACCGAATCACCCGGGCGTAGCTACCTTGAAAGGTCTATGGACTCGTGCTCTATCCCTATCCTACTAGAAACAAGGGGAGATATATAGGGGACAGTAGAACCGGATCTATCAAAGCATACATCAAACCCAAAATCGATAAGGTACCGTGACGACATCGGTGAGGCCTCCGATCTGTCGGTTCGGACAAAGCATAAATGCGGTTACGAGGACCGCTAGAATGGGACGTGCCACGACCTCTGCGCGACCTGCTGGTCCATGAGTACCTTGCCCTCGGCGAGTAGGCTGTCGGGGATGAAGAAGACGGCGAAAGAACTTGTGGTGACCCTACCATCGCCTTGCGCCGCGGTGGACGGTTCCTCGCGCATAGTGACCTGCGGCCACAATCGAAACAAGCTCCGTGCGCAGCACCACAACTCCGGTGGGATCTACCGTCGCCACACCGAGGGGTGGTCGATCGCCGATCATCTGCTGCTGCGGGCGTCAAGTCTGGGGCACTGGTATGCCCTCGAATATCCTGGCTGTTCTGAGAACGGTACATGAGTGCTCCGGTGGTGTGGTGCAAATCTAGATCGCGGTGAGGCCGCCCACCACGATAGCCACCAAAAGACCCTGCCGTCCTGGTCTTCTTCTGCTGCTGTCAACCCGTCGGTCTCTACGCTCCTCGCATCCAAGAGCATGAGCCTGCATGCGGGTAATGTCCATACCGGTGAAGAAACACCGCATATGACTCGGCCATATAATCATCTAGCGGTGACGTAGCGGTGCACCCTATCCTCCATATCTGCTACCAACGGGACATATCGAGCCAATGAATCAAACTCGACATTGTACTCACGACAAGGTCGTCCTCTCTGCCTCGGCAGAAAAATCTATCACCGCGCCCTCTCATCCGTGGAGGCAAGAAGTGAGTGAGAAAGCCTCGAGAACTCATCCCAAGTAGGCGGGGCGCGTGCTCTCCCGGGATAACTCCACGAATCAAACCAATCGATCGCGGTATCACGCGGCTATGTGAACCAAAGATCACGCACTGGTCTCGACGCCCGATCACTCTCAAAATCCTCAGGTGACGGATGAACTCACGTGGATCATCCTCGGCCTCGACCGTAAAACTCGCGGGCTACAACTCGTGAAGTCTCGTAGCCTCAAACTCTCTGCCCTCGGGTGAACCACGGGTACGACTGGGGCTGACTACGCGCATCGACTGTCCTCGTATGCGGCCACGATCCCGGCGATGGCGGGCCATCTCTCAGAACCCATCTCATGCTCCGGTGTGGGCGGAGGTGTAGTCTTGTGGTCTCATCGGCGCTGCTGCGCCCTAAACCCTCACGGTCGTGGCGTCGTGAACTCGCCATCTCGGTATAGGCGGGCCGAGCCCTCATGACTCTAGGTGTCCCACTAGCAGCTCCCTCGGCTGCCTTGCCCATCTGGGCCCTGGTTGCCTTACGTGGAGGCATAACTGTTACAGAAAAAAGGGATACGTTAGAAGGGTCCGACTTATACACAGCTCTAAGGCACGATCTCAGAATGAGAAGAATGGAAACCAATCCTAAATATCCTATAGCCTCCTGATTATTGGTGTGGTGCACAACACCGATAATCAAGACTTCTACTAGATACGGTGCAGACATTTTCCGAGGATTAATCGCTCGATACCACTTTTGTCACGACTGCCTGGTCCGTTAATCGTGTCTTACCCGCACCAGTAGTCATACATCAGAGTAATCAGCGGAATATAAAACAAGACATGAAACAGTTGTAAAATGAGACACAGTTTATCTGATGAAAAGTTTGCCTTTCGGCATATATATATAAATAACCCAAGTTTTGCAGTTACATCCCAAATGTACAATAGGACTACAGACCTCTAGGAATGTAAACAACTATGGTGGGACAGGGCCCCGCCATACCTCGATCAGATAAAACTAATTACAACAGGGAGAGCATACCCAACAGTAGAGCCTCCGGAGAAGATGGAGCTCCTGACACCAATGCAAAGAGATCCTAAGGATGTGGATCTAGCACCTGCTTGCCCTTACCTGCGGCATGAACGCAGCCCCCCGAAGGAGGTCAGTACAACAGGTACTAAGTATGCGAAACTGTAAAGTACGTAAATGAAAACATATCATTTTTTTAAAATCAGTTTACATATATGTATGAAACAACCAAGGTAACCGCACATAGTGCCACATCATAAACAAGAGCAACAATAGGTAAACTGTAACAGGTCTTTTCTAGGCTGCGAATGATCGAAGCAGGGCCAATTGCCCGTAGTATCAGCACGCAAGCCTAATCCTGGACTCCCGTAGTCTGCATAGGCCACTCACATAGGCCGCATAGGTATATAACCCGCATCGAGGGTAGCTACTCCTCGGCATCGCCCCGACTCGTAGTCCGCATGGCCACATGACGCATGAGGTATAACCCGCACACTAACCGGAACTCCGTAGCTCCGCATAGGTCCCTGGACCGCATGAGGTATTCTCGAATCATGGTCCTGCATCACCGAGTCTACCCGCGTCGGAGGCGCCTTAACCCGTGTAATATGTCAAGAGGTGAGTGATATTACACTAACCTAACAGCTTATCGTTAAACAACATAAGCACAACAAGAATACTCTCTTACACAAACATTACAAGACACTAACACACATAGCATCATATCATGTCTACTTATCAAACCATCTTTATTTATTCTTTTCACAAATCAATATAAGTCTGTTATAAATACATAGGCAAACTGTTTCTTTTATCATTCTTAAGTGGTTATACCTAACTTCCCATAAAGCTAGTATAACTCTTAAGCTTCTTTAAAACCAATTAGTTCTCTTACATTAAAAATGATTCAGAATCTTTTGAAATGCTTTGGATCCTTATTATTCGTGCTTAAGTCGCGAGACATTGCGTAAGTATTATTCGAGCTTAAGTCGAAAGACATTGCGTAGTTATTATTCAGTTAACACGTATGCGTCTCTTGTACTATATATTTTAAAAATCTCATGCTTTAGGAAGAATCACATACCTTCTCGGCGAAATCCACCTGCCAAGTTGAATATGTCGCGCGCAGAGAATCAGCCTATAATAGTCAGACACGTCTATCAACGCGTCGCACTATTCTGTAAATGATTCTAAGCGAGAGGGTTTTATATCCTACGGAAAATTGGGCAGACTTCCCTACGGTGAGCTACTCAAGTCTCATGAAAAGCGATCCTAAGTAAGTAAATGCTTGATTATTCTTCTTTAAACCCTTCTACTGTGATAACAGTTCAATTCTATTCTGTAATATTCTTCTAAGTATTTAATACTTATTCGTATACTAATACAGTATGTATTCTCTAATAAAAAAGAGGGTTAGGATTATTTACCTCGGTAAGCCCAATAATATCCTAGATAAAAGTCGATCCGGAGCAAGGCTTAGCTCCTAAGTTGTACGCTCCGATAGCTCCAAGGAAACCATAGAAGTTCTTCACAACTTCTACTAAGTACTAAGGGATTTGGGCTAGGGTATTTTAGGCATTATAACAATACTAGAAGACAACTTTTCTACCAAGGGAGGGGGGGTAGATTTCGGCTAGGCTAGGGGGGGGGTAGCCTCGGCTAAGCTTCTCCAAAAGGGGGGGGAGGTGTTTGGACGAAAAGAGGCTCAAGGGAGAGGGAAGGATTTTAGACTTGGAAGGCTTTTGTGGATGAAGAACTCTTCATCACAAGAGGGGTATTTATAGGTCAAGGGATGGGCAACCAATGGCCAAGATTATGCCAAGTGCAAGGCAAGTGTAAGGTCAAGATTAGGGCAAGTGTCCTTGGCCAACTTGCACACAAAATATCCTACCAACTCCAAGACAAAATTAGACACTCCAATCGGCCTCAATTCCGCCTCACATCCATCAATGAGAGGGTGACAAGTGTCGCCGTCTCGTTGGTCCAAAGTGTTTCGTCTCTCGGAAAAATCCGCAAAAATTAGAAATGGCATAGCCGGAATTTATCCTACGCGAGTCTTGTAAAACGTTTCGTCGGAAAACGATTCCTTGAGTGAGTTGTGCCCAAAAAACGTGCCATGCCTAAACTTTTAAGTCCAAACTTTCGTACGTACGCCCTCACGTACATACTCCGGAAATACGGGGTATAACACATGTGATCTTAAAGAATGAAATGCTTGGTTTAGAAAGACATAAAGTGTTATAATGGCTTTATGGGAAGTTAATTATAACGACTTTATGGAAAGTTAAATGAGTGGCTTACTCAAATGATTTAAACAAGGATAAATGACTTAGTTTTAAGAAAGACAACTTGATTTAAAGGCATAAGTTGCCTAAGTTTTGAAAGTAGAAGTCACTTGGTTTAAAAACCTTGAAATGAATTTCTAAAGGTGTGGTGACTTGTTTTGAAAAAGTAAGCATGCTTTGATACTAAGGGTGTTAGTATCTTGGGGTTTTATATAAAAAGAAGTCTTTTGAAAAGAATAGAAGTACGTAGTACTTTGGGTTAAATTCCCGGATTTTTTCATGACATGTTAGTGCCTTAAGTTTAATAAAATGAGAGTGTGTGCTAATTAAGTCTAATAAGAGTTAAGGGATTTCTTAACTTATGTTATGTGATTATGATAGCCGGTTGTGCTTATGTTATGAGATTATGATAGCCAATTGTACTTATGTTACGTGATTATGTTAGCCAGTTGTGCTTGTGATATATGATTCATTACGGGGTCATTCCCCGGGCATGTTGCATTTGCATATTCCGTGGATTTTCTCCTCACGATGCGAGGAAGTTACTTCATGCGAGTCCATAGGGCTCATGCGGGTGAAACAGTCCCATGCGGGGCGGACCAGTCCTATGCGAGGAAATTACCTCATGCGAGTCCGTAGGGCTCATGCGGGTGAAACAGTCCCATGCAGGGCAGACCAGTCCTATGCGAGGAAATTACCTCATGTGGGTGCATACGGCCTATGCGGGTGAAATAGTCCCAGGAGTAGGATTGCATAATGATACTACGGGCGGATGACCCTAGGTTAATCATAAGCTTCCTGTTTTAAAACCGGCAAAGTTTATTCGTGATTACTCTCATTATTAGTAAGGCACAGTATACTGTTATTTTGGTTATCATACATGTCTCCAGCTTTATTTTAGACTATATGATTTCATTTCAGTACTTTCAGTTTCACATACTTGGTACATATTTTGTACTGACCCCCTTCCTCGGGGGCTGCGTTCATGCCGCAGGTAGAGTTAAACAGGTTGCTGATCCTCACTCTTAGGATCACTGTTCAGCTGTTGAGAAGCTCCATTACTCCGGAGGCTTATCTTTGGTTCAGATCCCTGGTATTGTCGGTTGTTGTACATTCAGGGGTATGGCGGGGCCCTGTCCCGTCACAGTTGTTATGTCAAAACTCTTAGAGGTCTGTAGTCATATCTTGTGGGTCAGTTTGATAAAGAAGGGATGTAACTGCTTTTGGATATGTAATTGTATATATATGTCCAGGAAAGTAGCCTTATCGGATAACCTGTTGTTTATTTTTGTTGTTATACGTTATGTGGTTATGTATGTTCCGCTGATTATCTCTGATGTATACCTATAAGGGTGCCCAGGTAGGGCACCAGTCACGGGCCCGGGGTCGGGTCGTGACAAAAATGGTATCAGAGCAGTTAGTCCTCGGAAAGTGTCTACAGACCGTGTCTAGTAGAGTCTTGGTTATCGGTGTGTTGTGCACCACATCTATAACCAGGAGGTTGCAGCTATGAGAAAGGCAGCAGTGACCCAGGAATGATTATGTGGATTGCGTATCCAGGTTGGTAATAATCGTTGTATAGTTGGTATATGACATACAGCTATACGGATTTATGTATGAGGGTCATTTATGGGTTGCCTAGAATGCTTATAGATTACAAAGAATTGGTAAGGACTAAATAGATACCGGAAAGGTATGAAACAGTTTAATGAATTCTCATCAAGGTTTTACGTGCTAATTTGAGATAATTAGGAGATGATGAGCTGTCTGAGAAGGTAATGAACCCTTAAGAAATCATGATTAAGGGACTTAATAGAAGACTATGTTATTAAATTTAGCTACGTGGTATGCTTAAGAGAATTGTACGGATGAGATTCGTATAGAGTAATTATGGTTGTTGTGATTGAGATAACACGATTGAGAGTTTATGAGAAGCTATTTTACCCGTATACGGGGGGTGGAACATGGAAATTGTGAGCCTAAGAATATTGATAACCGTTGAGACCTTAGGTATATAAGGCCTTCTCGGGTAGTAAAAATTTAAGTCAGACGAAGAATAAGAGTTAAGTGCGACCCCGAGTCGGGTTATGGACCTATTATGGGTCGACCCATAGCATGTAATGAAGCGGGGTAAGTTAAGGGTTGTCCCGCTATATGACAGGGTCACGAGGGTGCAAGGCCCAAGTCTAGTTAATCGTTTTATTGGTTCGTGTACGCGTTCCACCGGAACCGGATCGTGAGAGCCAGAAATGACCTTAAATTGTTCAATATAGTAACTCCAAATATTGGAGGCCAGAATCAGTATGGAGGTTATGTGTGTATGCTATGATAAGTTTGGAAGTACGGGAGGAGTACAACCAGTAAGAAAGAGATCAATCAAGTGTAAAGGAATAGAGCTTGAATCCATAAGAACCTTTCGAGGTAGCTACACCCATGAGCGATTGGGTGATAGCTGAGCGGGTAAATAAGAATTGTCCGGTGATGATACAGTCATCAGACCCTAGCAGACCTAGTAGAGATGGATATGACAGACTTTGAGGTCATTATGGGTACAGACTAGTTGGCTTCTTGTTAGGCAAATATTGACTGTAAAGGGAGATTGTGTCACGCCCCGAACCCCTGGGCCCGCAACTAGTGCCGTACCTGGGCACCCTTCTATTCATACAACACAAGTAATTTATGGAAGGTAAATAACACTTTTTTTTTCTTAAACAAAGGCAAAGCCGATAAGGCTGCCATGATATAAATAACTCCCGAATGGGATTACAACTGTTCAACAATAAAAATACATCTTACGCCAGTCCAACCCATATATGAATACAGACCTCTAATAATTTGGATGAATACTATGACGGAACAAGGCCCCGCCGTACCCCTGAATATATCTAGCCATAATGACTAGCTCCGGAACATTGGAGCCATCTCAAAATTCTGAGCAAGGATCCTAAGCTCGCGGATCCACAACTGAGTAGCTAGACCTGCAGACATGAACGCATCCCCCCCGAAGGAGGTCAGTACAACAAGGTACTAAGTATCTAAACAGGAAGTACAGGAAATAAGATCATAACGGTACCAAAGAATAACAGGGGCAAGTATGAAATCAAATACCAGATCCTACCGTGCCATATGAAATCAAAGTCGAATGTACCTTGTATCACTGTACTACTGTATCACCGTATCATTGTAACACTGTACTATTATAACACCGAGAGTCAACTATGCCTTTTTAAGTATATAAAACCACACAGTCCAAATATAACACATGGGGCAAGTACGACAACTAAAATAACAGTACAACAATGTTTATCAATATGAAAGTAGTGAGAATCAACTTTATCTTTTAAGCCCTGGCTTTACAAAATGAGATTTACCACCTCATTTCAAATCATGAAACCACTGAACCTTTTCATTTATGAAATCAACACCATTTCAACATATAAAAGCCATGACACATTCAGGTTCATATGCCCTCAAAATCATTATGCATTTCTAACCATGGGTCTCAAGTCCGAAATATCAAAGAGTGCCCGTGGAATCCTTCGTCACTGTCGACAGCCGCAAGTGTAAAATATATATATATATATATATGTAACACGCCCGTGGAATCCTACATCATTTTCGGCGTGCACATATGCAATATATATAAATATCTCATGCCCGTGGAATCCCTCATCTTGGGTACATGACTTCATGGAGAGCTAATCCATGGAATAATAATAGTATATAACATGCCCGTGGAATCCCTCATCTCGGGTACATGTCTTCATGGAGAGCTAGTCCATGGAATAATAATAGTATATAACATGCCCGTGGAATCCCTCATCTCGGGTACATGTCTTCATGGAGAGCTAGTCCATGGAATAATAATATCATCCGGGAATTGAACCCGCATCATGGACACATGCCCCCGGAATCCTCCATCGGTGTAAGCATGTCCATGGAACAATATAGTGGAAGCATGCCCGTGGAATCCTTTATCATTGTCGGCACGTCCAAGTAAATAATACAACAATGGAACCACACACATGGAATTCCTCCATCATGTAAACATGTTCAAGTAATTAATACAACAATGTTGTCGGCCCTCCAGTGAGGGACGCGGTCCAAATATCAAGATTGTACACATATAGCTGTCACAAGAAACTATGTACACTTTAAATCATCTTCGACTCTCCTTACATAAATAGAATGAGTATCCTTTTAGAACTACCAAGACACTAACAAGTCTTTCATTGTATAACTCCAAGACACTATCACATAGTTCATTAAGGATTAAGACCCATTACAATAATTGTACGTCCGACACTTTTGCTATCAAGTTCAAGTTACCTATACTTTTAAAGTTAAGTAACTTATACCTTTAAAACCAAGAACTTCTTCTTTCAACATTAAGTCATTCATTCTCTTTAAATCAAGTAATCCCTACTTTTCAAATCAAGTAATCTATACTTTCCACATCAAGTTACTAAACCTTTAGAAATTCAATTCAAGGTTTTGAAATCAAGTAACTTCTCTTTAAATCAATCAGTCACATAGACTTTCCAAAATAGCTCAAATCTCATAACTTTCAAAATAATCAAGTCTCTTAACTTTAGAAATCAAGCCCCATAACTTGAAAAATAATGTCTCATAATCTTTAAAGAAATCAAGTCTCATAACTTTAAATCAAAGTCTCATAACCTTTAAAGAAATCAAATCTCATAACTTTGAAAATCAAGTCTCATAGCTTTAATTCAAAGTCTCATAATCTTTAAAGAAATCAAATCTCATAACTTTGAAAATCAAGTCTCATAACTTTAATTCAAAGTCTCATAATCTTTAAAAAAATCAAATCTCATAACTTTGAAAATCAAGTCTCATAACTTTAATTCAAAGTCTCATAATCTTTAAAGAAATCAAATCTCATAACTTTGAAAATCAAGTCTCATAACTTTAATTCAAAGTCTCATAATCTTTAAAGAAATCAAATCTCATAACTTTGAAAATCAAGTCTCGTAACTTAAATTCAAAGTCTCATAATCTTTAAAGAAATCTATCAAGTCACATAGACTTACCAAATGATTCAAGTCACATAGACTTCTCAAACAATTCAAGTCACATTGACTTATCAAATAATGCAAGTCACCTAGACTTATCAAATAATTCAAGTCACCTAGACTTACCAAGATCAAGTCACATAGACTTACTAAAATCATGTCAAAAAAAGGAAGAAGTTCACATACCTCGTGACGACTAACCAACACGACAAGTAGCAATACGCTCCAATGTACTTCAACCTTAGCGTCTATTCCACATGCCAAGTAAAATGTACTACACGTAGTACTTCAACCTAAAATGACAATAGCACTTCTATCAACTACAAGCTATCAAGTGTAGGACTTGTACCAATTAATGGCCCTCTAATTCTACGGAAAATTGGGCAGCACTTCCTTTGTTTCTACGTACTTTTCCACCTTTTCCAAGGCCCGTATTCATCAACCAACAAGCCACATTTAAAGCACAACCAATAGTTAACCAAAGGGGATTACACGCCTAACTTGACGTATAAAATTCTGCCCCACAATCTATACAAAACAATCCACAATTTCATCAACAATAAGGGTAAAATATGAAGCCTTTAACCCTTTTTCACCTTTATTTCTTAGGATTTTCATTAGCCAATTCTAACACATTAAACATGCATAATTTTCACTGAATTTCCAGAAGTTTACACGCCCAAAACATTCCATAAAAACTGTATAATAACGTCCAACAGTTTTATACATTTCTCGGCCAAACAACTACAGTCCGATAACTCTTTCCTTAATCCTTTTTATTCCAATTCGAGTTCCAAAACTTTTACATAAGTTATAACAAATTATTAACAACAATATTAATCCATTATAAGATACAATAGGTGAAGATAACAATGACAATAACCAACGAATTCCATTTACACCAAATCTGTCCCAAATCGGTTTTAGCCCCAAATATGGCTCAAACGCTTTTTATTCTTCATTCTTTTTAACACAAGTTCATCCATACATTATAACAATAAGTAATATCCAATTACTTTAAAAGAAGAACACCTCATATTTTGCCCAAAAACGCCCCAAAACAGTCCGGTCTTTATTGGTCCGCAGTTTTCGTTTCGCTCCACTTCTTCAAGTTCCAATCACATATATGTATCCCCTACAACCTTAGGAGCAACTTCTCTTCATGTGTCGCTTCCAAAAAGTCGACGAAAAACCCCTAGGGTTTCATTCTATTTTCGGCCCAACCTAGATTTAGGGGTTAAGGGTGCTTAATCTTGGAAATAAGATACTTTGATCTTGTTCTTGTTATCTATGGTGATTTTGAAATATCTAGGTTAAGGAGAGATGAGGGTTTGTATGGATGAAGGTCTTATGTTCCAAGTCTTTAAGACTTATCTATATATACTAAGGTGGTGTCTTTGCAAGACAAGTGGAGAGGGCACTTGCTCTCCTCCTATTGGTCAAGAATTCTCTTCACAAAAATAACATCCCACCCTTAGCCAACTTTTCTCAACAATTTCGATGGCCCTATACCATCCAACACCAAGACTTAATAATTTAACACTTAGTCCATACTTCTATTTGAAAGAATTCAATTACTAGAATTAATTATTGTCATCACATTAATCTCGAAATTTTTTCGTATAAGGAAATGTAAAAATCCTTTCCTTTCGACATTCCAATCTTAATTCTATAATCATATTATCACTTAGTAGCTATGGAAATACGAGGTGTAACATTCTCCCCTCCCTTAAAAACATTCGTCCCGAATGTTCCTTCTAAGTCTCCAACTACACATGCACCGGTATAGTCTTCACTACTATACTTACGAAACCAATTATGCCACATATGGCCACAATATATCACACATGCATATACGTCAGTCAAATCCAAACGATGAATCAAATCTAAGGTGAGTATCATCACTATTAACTCCCATTCATGGCCTAAAAGGATTCTCCTTTCGTACTTTCATTATTCATACTATAACACTTCAATTCTTTTAACACTTGTCCACTCCTTTTCTTACTTGTCGTACTCTTCTCGTACTTCCAAACCTTTTCTAGTACACGTACATAATTTCAAATATTTCTTCTGTTCTCCAATCCTTGGAGTTACTATATCCTAACTTGGTCATTATACTTGGATTAAATTTCCTTTAAGGCCCTTCTCGGCCCTCACGACCCGGTTTTGGTAGAACACGTCCACGAACTCGTACAACAATTAACTAAACTTGGGCCTTGCACCCTCGTGACCCTATCACATAGAGGTACCACCTCCAACTTACCCCACTCCATTTCGAGCTACGGGTTGACCCGCAATCAACCCACAACCCGACCCATTGTCGCACTTAATTCTCATTCTTGGTCTGAAATAAATCTTACTACTCGAGAAGGCCTTATACCTCTAAGGTCTCAGCGGTTATCAATATTGTTACACCCCGTAATTCCAGGACATGTTTAAGAGAATGTACGTAAGGAATCAAGACTTGAAAATTGGTACAAAAGGAAGAATTATTTTTCCGAAGGAAAATCTTCCGAACGTCGGAAAGGAAAAATGTTCTTTGATGAGAATTGGATTCTCAAAATGCATTATGTGAGGAATATGAAACTTATTATCATTATGGAAACTTATTTTTACGGATTTGGTCACGTACGGCCCACCCGAGAAATTTTACGTTTTGTGGGGCCCAGAGGGTTACATAATTTTATGGACGAATGGGAGGGAGACACGTGTCACCCCCCACATGGCTTGCTCGAATTAATACAAGGGTATTATGGTCATTGACCATTGTGGATGATCAAATCTTGCAAGCTTGAGATAATTGACTAAGTCAACTTGTCCACTTGGCTAGATATTTAATCTCCTCCATCCAAGCAACACAAGTATTGTGATCTAAGCCCTCCATTGTTTTATATATACTACACTAGTGCAAGAACAAGTCTTCAACACTTAGAAAAAAATTAGAGAAACCTTGTGCTAGCAAGATAGCTCTCAGGTTCATCACCAATCCCACACAAATTTTTTGTAATTGTGGTTTTTTATTCACAAGACTTTAACCCAAGGTCCCTAAGGGTATTGTAAGGATATATCAATAGAAAGATCTCGGAAAAACGACGTTTTCACGTTAGTCGCAAGGAGAAAACCAAAGTCGTTTTCATAAGTTTGGATTGGAAATGGAAGAGAAGTTGGTTGTGAACTTCTAAGTGCTTCAAATAGCGGTTTGGAGCGTAAAGGAAAGGAGCTAAGAGTTTCTAAGGAGCGAGTTTGAAACTTGGAATTTTATAAGGGCTTATAAAGGTAAAAATCTTGTCGTTTTAGTAATTAAGATTACGTATTGTTGTAGCTATGGATATTAGAAAGCATGACGTATTGTCATGACCCGACCCCGGGCCCACAACTGGTGCCCTACCTGGGCACCCCTTTCAGGTATACATCAGAGAATAGCAGCGGAACATACACAACACAAATAAACACTTAGACAATAAACAACAACAGACTAGCCGACGAGGCCACCTTTCGTACAATTTACATAATCCAAAAACAGAACAATACATCTTTTTTTTCTTTACAACCCAATCCACAAGATATGACTATAGACCTCTAAGAATAACAAATGTGGCGGGACAGGGCCCCGCCATACCCGTGAATGTACAACAACCGACAATACCAGGGATCTGTACTAAGGATAAGCCTCCGAGTAATGGAGTTTCTCAACAGCTGAACAGTGATCCTAAGAGTCAGGATCAGCAACCTGTATACTCTACCTGCGGTATGAACACAGCCCCCCGAAGGAGGTCAGTACAACATGTACCAAATATGTGAAACTAAAAGTACTGTAGTGGAATCATAAGTCTAAAGTAAAGCTGGAGACATGTATGATAACTCAAATAACAGTACACTGTGCCTTACTAACAATGAGAGTAAATAAGAGTATACTTTACTGCATAAAAATAGGAGGCTCATGATCAAAGTAGGGCCACCCGCCCGTAGTATCATTAAGCAATCCTACTCCTGGGACTATTTCACCCGCATAGGTCATGTGTACCCGCAATGAGGTAACTTCCTCGCATAGGCTGTATCCGCCCGCATAGGTCGTATGGACCCGCATGAGGTATTCCTCTCATAGGACTATTTCACCCGCTTAGGCCCGATGGACCCGCAATGAGTACAAATGCCGCACTCGCATCATGGGTAGCAAATCCATGGAATTAGTAGTAACCCGGGGTTTTACCCCGTAAGAATAACATAAGCTAGCACAACCGGCTATCATTTTAGTTTCCACTCGATAACCGACTTACCGGGAAACCGGAATCGAGCCAACCTCTCTATGCAGTCAACGTTGGCATAACAAGAGGCCAACTAGCCCGTACTCATAATGACTTCAACGTCTGTCGTAACATCTCTGCTAGGTCTGCTAGGGTCTAACGACTGTATCATTATCAGCAATTATCTACCCGCTCAGCTACCATCCAACACTCACGGGTGTGGTCACCTCGAAAGGTTCTTATGGATTCAGGCTCTATTTCTTTACACTTGGTTGCTCTTTTTTTTTACTGGTCGTACGCTTTCCGTACTTCCAAACTTATACTAACATACGTACATAACTTCCATACTAAATCTGGCCTCCAATCTTTGGAGTTACTAAATTAAACAATATAAGGCCATTTCCGGCTCTCACAACCTGGTTCCGGTGGAATGCGTCCACGAACCCGTAAAACGATTAACTAGACTCGGGCCGTGCACCCTCGTGACCCTGTGACGTAGCGGGACTACTACCAACTGATCCCATTCCATTACAGGCTATGGGGCGACCCTTAATAGGCCATCAACCCGACTCGGTGTCGCACTTAACTCTTATCCTTGGTCTGTCTTAACTTTTTACTACCCGAGAAGGCCTTATATACCTAAGGTCTCGGCGGTTATCAACATTCTTAGGTTCGCAATTTCCATGCTCCAAGCCTACCTTATCAGTTCCCCTGTAAATGGGTATAAAAACTTCTGGTAATACCATAATCGTGTTGTCTTGACCACAACAACCATACTTACTCCATACGGATCTCACCCGTACCACTCTTAATCATACCACGTAGCTTAATCTATTAACATAGTCTTCAATTAAGTCCCTTAATAAAACTTCTTAAGGGTCCATTTCCTTCTCATACAGCTCATCATCTCCTAATTATCTCAAATTAGTACGTAAAACCTTGATGAGAGTTCATTAAACTGTTTCATACCTTCCCGGTATTTATTTAGTCCTTACCAATTCCTGGTAATCTAGAATCATTCTAGGCAACACATATGTGACCCTCATACATAAATTCGTATAGCTGTATGTCATAATACCAACTATACTACAAATATTACCAACCTGGATACGCAATCCACATGATCTTTCCTGGGTCACTGCTACCTTTCTCGTAGCTGCAATCAAAATAACTTGTTAGGGAGAGACGACCCTAACCACACAGCTCTATCGCACGATCCCAGAGTGAGAAGAATGGAAACCAATCCTAAATTCCCTGCAGCCTCCTGGTTATAGATGTGGTGCACAACACACCGATAACCAAAACTCTACTAGACACGATGCGTAGACACTTTCCGAGGACTAACTGCTCTGATACCACTTTTGTCACGACCCGACCCCGGGCCCGCGACTGGTGCCCTACATGGGCACCCCTTTCAGGTATACATCAGAGAATAGCAGCGGAACATACACAACACAAATAAACACTTAGACAATAAACAACAAAGCTAGCCGAGCGCCTTTCGTACAATTTACATAATCCAAAAGCAGAATTATACCGTATTTCGGTAGTATATGCGTGAGTGCGTCGTATTATAATTTGAGCCTTAAAGTTGGCTAGTTTCGAAATTTGTACACAACACCCGATTAGAGTCGTTTTTCGACGAAGCGTTTCCACTTTCGTAGGAAAATTCGGCTATGTCATTTATAATTTTTGCGGATTTTTCCGAGAGGCGAAACATTTTGGACCAACGAGAGGCGACACTTGTCACCTCTAATTGGAAGAGTGGACGGACGAAAGTGGGAAGGTTGGCACGTTTTTGTGCATTGTTTTGGTCAAGGAGTTGGTAGGATATTTTGGGTAGATGGATAAGGTTGCATACGGCTTAATCTTGACCTTACACTTGCCTAACACTTGGATGGATCTTGGCCATTGGTTGGCCTTCACTTGACCTATAAATACCCTCTAGTTGAAGACTTTCTTCATCCAAAACTTGAGCAATCTAACTAAGTCTCAAAATACTCCCTCTCCTCAGCTTTCGTCCACCACACCTCCCCTTTGAGATCCCTTGGCGAGAGCCACCTCCCTCCCGGCAGGTGTTTTGCGTGGGGTACCCCCTAGCCTAGTTGTCTCGTATAAATACCCCCTTTTGTGGTATAGAAATACTCTCCAAGTATTGTTATAATGCCCAAATACCTTGGCCCAAATACCTTGTAGTATTCCCAGGTTACACTTTTACAAAAGCCAGAAAATACTATTATACTTCCTCACCACAAAAACGAAACCCTAAGTAAATCTTCACCCGTAGTTGAAGTCATAAGTAGAAGTTGGTTAGAACTTCTAAGGGTTGGTTGGAACGGATTGGAGCACCCGGAGTAGGAGCTAAACGTTGTTCAGGATCGACATATAAACTCGGATAATTTTGGGCTTATCGAGGTAAACATTCTTGACCTTCTGTTGTAATTGGAAATTACATGTTGTAGGAGTATATAGTTAAGTATACTATATATATATCTGAACATAGTTGTGCGGCAATGTCTTTTGACTTAAGCCTGAATAATACTTACGGCAATGTCTTGCGACTTAAGCCTGAATTTAAAGAAGAGAATCAGTAATTACATAGGGTGTATTCAGATGAGACTTGTGTAACATTCTTGTGTAGTAGAATTGTACCCGTCCGGTTAGACGTGTTAACCCCCCCCTGGTTGGCTTGGTAGCCGGCCTCGATAGAGGAGGAGATTTACGCTGTTGCGGGGGGGGGGGAGGTGCTGCCGAATTTTCTGTAGAATATTCTACGTCGGGATCTAAAGATATTAATAGGCGCTTTGTGGCCTCTATAGGTTGTAGTACTACGTGTGGAGTGATCTGCTTGACTGAGAGGGTAGCCGGTTTGAGGTACTTGGGCGTTTTGCTATTAGTCGATAATCGTCGCGAGGTATGTGAACCTCTTCCTATCTGTTCGGCATGATATGTGTATAACTATGTAGTACGGTGAAGCGTACATATGTTTAATGTATTTGATTGGTTTGAAACATAAAGTGTTATAACGGCTTTATGGGAAGTTGGTTATAACGACTTTATGTAGGTAAGAAAGTACTTGTGGTTTTAAGAGGTAGCGATTTGAACTATAAGCGGTGGCTATGTGATAATAAAGAACTTGAAGTATTTCAAAAGATTTTGAATCATTTTGAGAGAAGAAGTAATACTTGGTTTTGGAAACTTAAGAGTTATACTAGCTTTATGGGAAGTTAGGTATAACGACTTAAAAATGTTTCTTGATTTGGAAATCAGAATGTGTATCGACAAACCACTGCAACGTTAATAAAAGGAAATGTTTTGGACAGATTTAGTATTATTAAAACCAGTAGAAACTTCCATCTGCATAGAAGCTAAGATGAGACAAAATGACATTCCCTAGATCATGGCTGCTTAATAAGATTGATTATAAACAAGAATAACCTACTCACTTTTAAGACATAGGTTTCTCAAACGTTTAAAGGAGAATTATGTTTTAAAGGATTTAAAACTGTGAACTACGAAACCTTTTTCTAAAATGAGAAACTTGAGCATTCGAAATTAGGCAAACTTGAACGTTTGGAAAATAAGGTTGTTACTTTTTTTTTTTTTTAGGTAAATGCAAATATTATAAAAGAACAAACGAAAATAACAGGGAGCTACAATCAGTCGTTGAGGGTTCTCAATCTTCAACGTAAGCATAAACGCGAAATGAAAGAGAGGGTGATGGGGCGTTCACACAAAGGTGACGTTACAGGAGGGAATTAAATCATATTGTGGCTTCCGAGTATCATTTGCACGCTCAGTAGGTGCAATAGATGCATTCATGGGGGAAATCAAGACTAGTGCATCATTGGGAATGGTTGCCATTCATTAGTGACACTTAGATTCAGGGGTTGTTGTCTCATTACACGAGAGGGAGCTTTGGATCCCGCTTCATTTAAGTCTGATCCCTTGGATTCCGATTTATTAATGGTCATGTAGTTCCTAGGCTCATTGGAAATAGAATTCACTTTGTTTCCCATAACTGACTTCGATCCTTGCATTACTGGAATAATTAATGACCCATGGGCACCCTCCTGACCCGTCTTAGTATTCTGTCCATCATAATGACCCGTTATTGAAAGAGGCACATAGGTACCCATAACCTTAACGTGAGACGCCTCGGCTCCCTCAACATTAATGCAAGGCTTCTTACCCACAACTGACTTCGAACCTCGCATAACGGGGATAATCAATGTCCCTTGAGCACCCTCCTGAACCGTCTTGGTATTCTTACCATCATAAAGACCCGTCATTGAAGGAGACTCGTTGGTACCCGCAGCCTTAAAGTGTAACGCCTCGGTTCCCACAGCTTTAATGCAAGGCTCCTTTCCCACAACTGACTTCAATCCTTGCATAATGGGGATAATCAATGTCCCATGGACACCTCCAAAGCGTCTTGGTATTACATTCATCATAATGTCCCGTCATTGGAAGAGGCTCATTGGTACCCGTAGTCTTAAATGCTTCAATGGTCGAGACAAAATCAGAATTCTTAGGCGTCTTGGAATAGAACGACCCTTCGAATTCCACATTGGTTGATCTTCCAAGACTCATTTGAATAGTAGATCCTTCGGTTCCCCTGGCCATCAAGTTTCCATACCTTTTTGGACGAGCTACCCCTTTAGTTTCCGCATCCTTTGAATTCAATAGAAGAGTTGACTCTTCGGTTCCCACCCTTATCAAGTTTCGATGTCCCATTGAATGAGATGTTTCCTTGGTTATCTCAGTAATTAAATTCCCCAAGTTACCAAGTCTCGTTTGAAGAGTAGACCTTCCAACTCCCGCACGATTTGTAATCTCAAGAGCCTTTGGAAAAAAACCAACTTCGGACCCTACAAACAAGGAACGAAAACCCTTGGTCTGTAGCCATGACTCGTGACCACCATCATGATCAAACAGCAACCCATGAACACCCATCTGACCCTCGCCCGACCGGAACCACCCTCAAGATCCGCCATCAACCGGAGCCACCCATGTGACCCGTCTTCCTCGAGAAGGGTGGCGTTTGAAACCGCACCACCTTCATTCCCAAAAGTCCCAACTTCGAAAGAAGCACCTAATGAATGAGGATTAGGAGCAGCATCAGTTGTAGCACTCAAATAATGAGGCGTGCCATAGACATCCGCAACAAAAGAATGCATCAAATTACTAGACCTCTTATGGCTAAAAAACCCCTCGGCTTCCACAACCTTAGCATTTCCAAGGCCAATTGGAAAAGACAAGTTCTCGGAGTCAACCACTAAAGGCTGGTGGCCCATGGACTTTCCCAAGACCCATGCCCACCCACGACCCGCGATCGACCCGTGACTAACCTTGAGTCCCGTTGACCCGGCATCAAAGTGGCGCGGAAAAAACTCTTTGCACTCAGAAACCAAGGAACGGATGTCCAAGGATTCAAGCCTCAAACCCTGAACATCAACACCTCCTTCCTGCACCCCGGGTCCACCCTCCATACCCACTTTCGACCCGGGATCACTATCAAGATCCGCAATCTCCTCGGAGCCAGGGGTGCCTACCGGAATCGTAGCAGCCTTTCCGACTACTAATGACGGAAGGTTAGGAGAAACCAAGAGCTGCTTCTTCAACCCAAGACCACCAGCATGACCCTCTTGCACACCAAGATCACCCTCCTTACCTGCCTGTCCCGAATATTCCGCAATATTCAGAGAAGCAAACAGGCCATCGCCGGAAGCTGCCCCCCTCGGAAATGCAAACTTCAAATTCATATCTTGTATCTTGTAATCTTGAACAATCAAAATAATCTCTTTCATTCTTTTGGCTGAAATCTTTGTATTCTTTCTCATGGCTATAAGGAAGTTACCTTACTCTATAACAAATCTGTTAGAGTGAGCATGAAAGGAACACACCAACTTCAACGTAGGATGGATTAGATCAAAGAACAATCCGTGTCATAGAAGAAGGAAGACGTAGAAGAGCAACTAGGAAAAAATGTTGAGAGCATTTTCGCCTAGTGAGAGAATAAGGTTGTTACTTGATTTTACAAAGGAAAGCATTTTGGTTTACTTAACAATGTTAGTCACTCAAATTTTATACTACGGATATCGGGTGACCTTTGTAAAAGAAATGGATCCTAAAAGGAATTTAACGGACGTAGTACTTTAAGGTTAAAATCCGGACTTTGACATAAAATGAAAGTACCTTGAGTCGTGTGTAACTTGCTTATGCTTGTTGTTATGAAACTTGACCATGTTACGTGTGATAGCCTTGTTGTGCAAGTACTGTGTTCTACTCGACTCTGGGTTCATCCGAATGTATTTCACTTGATTCTGGGTCATCAGGAATGTATTTCACTTGATTCTGGGTCATCCGAATGTATTTCACTTGATTTCGGGTCATCCGAATGTATTTCACTTGATTAAGGGTCATCCGAATGTATTTCACTTG
This sequence comes from Przewalskia tangutica, assembly GCA_029844215.1. Classification (NCBI taxonomy): domain Eukaryota; kingdom Viridiplantae; phylum Streptophyta; class Magnoliopsida; order Solanales; family Solanaceae; genus Przewalskia; species Przewalskia tangutica. Next base: position 53,192,623 of record CM056726.1, read on the forward strand.
ATTACGGGTCATCCGAATGTATTTCACTTGATTAGGGTCATCCGAATGTATTTCACTTGATTAAGGTCATCCGAATGTATTTCACTTGATTCTGGGTCATCAGGAATGTATTTCACTTGATTACGGGTCATCAGGAATGTATTTCACTTGATTCTGGTTCATCAGGAATGTATACCACTTGACTCTGGTTCATCCGGAATGTATTTCATGACTACGGTTCATCAGAATGTATTCCACGTTTCTATATTGGGTCCATAAGATGGGCGAGACACTGATTATCGTATCACATGATTTGTACCTAGACTGCCGGCAGTGAGGAAGAAGTTCCACGGGCATGAGGGATGACTTTGAGGGCGTGAGTCCCTGACTTGACATGGCTGCTTCTATGTTGTGAACTGTAGTTTGGTTATCATACATGTCTCCTGCTTTATATAGACTATTATGATTTCATTTACAGTATTTTACAGTTTCACATACTTGGTACCTGTTATCTTGACCTCCTTGAAGTGCGTTCATCTGCATGAGTAAAAGGTACATCGGTATCGATCCGCTTTTAGGATCACCTTTTCAGCGTATTGGGAAGCTCCGTTCCTTGAGGCTTATCTTTTGGTATGTTACCACAGTCAGTAGATTCTTATACATTCGGGGTATGGCGGGGCCACTGTCCGTCATAGCCATTGTAAAAATCTTAGAGTGCATGCTTTGTTGTGGGCGGGGTTTGTAAAAAGGATAAGCTGTTGGGTATTTATGTATATATGATGAAGGCAAGCTGTTTTGGTTGGCTTTGTTTATTTATCTTTTCTCTTAATTCATGTTCATGTTTTTATTTCCGCTGATTTTCTCGATGTTGTATCACTAGGGTGCCCGGTAAGGCACGATCCACGGGCAGGTTGGTCGTGACAAAAGTGGTATCGAGCGATTAGTCCTCGGAAAGTGTCTGACCGTGTCTAGTAGAGTCTTGATTATCGGTGTGTTGTGCACCACATCTATAATCGTGAGGCTGCAGGACATTTAGGATTAGTTTCCATTCTTCTCATTACGAGATCGTGCCTTAGAGCCGTGTGATAAATTGGACCCTCGACGTATTCCTTTCCTTTACGATTATGCCTCGCGTAAAACCTTGAGCCCGGATGGGCAAAGCGATCGAGGAGGCTGTTAGTGAGATCTGAGAAGTACGAGCGCGAGCGGTCGATACACGAGACGATTCCAACGGCGGGTTTCGCGCCGCCACGCCAGCGAGTTTAGAGCGCGGCGGTGGGCTGCTGAGACTCTGATACTGAGCCTCGATCCTGACTGGAGCCGATGAGATAGGGTACAAGGATATGGCGATTCTTGGCGGTCGTGGCGATATGAGGATAAGTGAATCGCGATTCCGGCCCAGCGGCACCGTAGTTCACCCCGGCGACGATTTGAGACTACGGGACTTCTGAGTTGTAGCCTCCGGTGTTCTATGGATCGAGAGGCGAGGCGACCCTCGGGAGTTTATCCGACAGCTCTGACGGATCGTGAGTGATCGAGCCTCGAGCGAGTCGGTGGTATTGGGTTCGCATCAGTGCGTGATCTGCGATTGGCCCGTTTGATTCGTGGAGCTGTCTCGGGAAGAGCATGCACTTCCAGATTTGGGGCGAGTTCTCGAGGCATTTCTTGCACATTTCTTGCCTCACAGATGAGAGGGCTCGGTAAACAATTTTTGACATTGAGGCGGGGCGGGCGGGCGGTTAGAAGTACAATGTGAGTTCGACTCATTAGCTCGGTATGTTCCGGCAGTAATGCGGATATGGAGGAGCAGTACACCGCTACGTCACCGGGCTGGGCGATTACTTGGCGAGGCTTATGCGGGTGTAGCTCTTCACCGGGCATGGACATTGCCGCGTCTGGCTCATGCACTAGGATGTGAGGCACGGAGAGGTCGGCGGAATGGCCGAGATCGGCGAGAAGAGGCGAGCAGCGAGGTCCTTTGGTAACTTTCGAGCGGACCGTCTCGGGCGATCTAGTTATGTACCTCCGCCCGATGCAGTGGTCCTCCACATCTTGGTCATTCGGGGTATTGGGGCTGGTCGAGCTCGAGGGCTTAGTTCCGCGAGTTTACGTGAGTGCTAGCGGCCGAGATTCATGTCCCCTCGGTGTGCGCGATGTGGCAAACATCATCGGAAATGTCGTCTTTTTGGTGCTTCACTGCGGCGTCGGGGCCATGTGGCGAAGGCGTGCTTATAGGAGAATACCGGCGGCAGCGCGACCTACCGGATCGATGGCGAGTTCATCGCGCCTACGATTATGCGCCTGCAGGCGGACTTATGATTAGAGTGGGCGGTAGCCAGTATATCCTTAACCATCTTGAGGCTTGTATGTTTTGATGTTATGTTAATGTGTTAAGTGTTATGTTCGGATAGCTTTGTGCTAAAATGTGATTTAGGAACATGGTTGGGGAAAATGGGTAAGCACAGGGTGAGAAAATGATGAACCTTAGAATATTACAGTTGAGACCTTAGATGTAAGGCCGTCTTGAGTACAAGATTTTGCGAGTGATCCTTGTCAGAGTGCATTTTATGCCTAGAATATATTGTGTGATAAGTCTCTGGGTTGGGTAAATGAAAGTGGTATCTTTCATGATGTGATTAGCAAGGTTGTTCCGGATCGAGAAACGAGAGAGTCGGCGTGACAGAGGCTCGGGTTGAGGACGTGTTGCGTGTCAACCAGTAGACCGGAATGTGGTGGGGTGTGCTCTGGGTGGTCCCGCCAGGTAGTCACGAGGGTGCTAGGCCCAAGTTTAGATGACCATCGTATGAGTTCGTGGATATGTTCGACTGGCGGATCGTGAAGGCGGAGTGGCCTTAAGGAAGATTGAGGCTAGTAAGATAACCAAGTTGGAGGTGGTGACTCGAGGTTTGGAGAAGCGAAGTGATGGCGGAAGTGTGAGTGCATTATCTTTGGAAGAGTTCAAGAGTTCGAGAAGTGTACGACGAGTAAGGGTAGAGGCGAGCATGTATTGCGATCATAGATATGATCATTTCTTGTAAAGGGAGAAGGTGCGAAGGATGTATATTTTAGACCTCAGGAATCGCATGCAGTCCGGTACCATTTATTGGGTCGCCGGAGTGACACTAGAACCTCGCGGCAAAGTGACAAAAGTTTGTGATGTAGAGGTGTTTCCTCGTGGACTTGGATATAAGTATTTGCGTGCATGTGTTGTTTCGTGGCCAGTTGTGGCGTTGGCAACTTATTAGAAGACCTTTATCGTTATCCGTCTTGAGAAGGAACATTCGGGACGAATGTTTCTAAGGAGGGGAGAATGTTATACCCCGTATTTCCAGAGTATCTACGTGAGCGCGTACGTATTATAATTTGAGCCTTAAAGTTGGCTAGTTTCGAAATTTGTACACAACACCCGATTAGAGTCGTTTTTCGACGAAACGTTTCCACAGCTTTCGTAGGGAAAAATCCGGCTATGTCAATTATAATTTTTGCGGATTTTTCCGAGAGACGAAACATTTTGGACCAACGAGAGGGCGACACTTGTCACCCTCTAATTGGAAGGAGTGGACGGACGAAAGTGGGAAGGTTGGCACGTTTTTTGTGCATTGTTTTTGGTCAAGGAGTTGGTAGGATATTTTGGGTAGATGGATAAGGTTGCACATGGCTTAATCTTGACCTTACACTTGCCTAACACTTGGATGGATCTTGGCCATTGGTTGGCCTTCACTTGACCTATAAATACCCCTCTAGTTGAAGACTTTCTTCATCCAAAAACTTGAGCAATCTAACTAAGTCTCAAAATACTCCCTCTCCCTTGAGCTTTCGTCCACCACACCCCCCTCCCCCTTCCCTTTGAGGTGTTTTGCCGTGGGGTACCCCCCCCTAGCCTAGTTGTCTCGTATAAATACCCCCTTTTGTGGTATAGAAATACTCTCCAAGTATTGTTATAATGCCCAAATACCTTGGCCCAAATACCTTGTAGTATTCCCAAGGTTACACTTTTACAAAAGCCCAGAAAATACTATTATACTTCCCTCAGTCACAAAAACGAAACCCTAAGTAAATCTTCACCCGTAGTTGAAGTCATAAGTAGAAGTTGGTTAGAACTTCTAAGGGTTGGTTGGAACGGATTGGAGCGCCCGGAGTAGGAGCTAAACGTTGTTCAGGATCGACATATAAACTCGGATAATTTTGGGCTTATCGAGGTAAACATTCTTGACCTTCTGTTGTAATTGGAAATTACATGTTGTAGGAGTATATAGTTAAGTATACTATATATAGATCTGAACATAGTTGTGCGGCAATGTCTTTTGACTTAAGCCTGAATAATACTTACGGCAATGTCTTGCGACTTAAGCCTGAATTTAAAGAAGAGAACTGAACTGTAATTACATAGGGTGTATTACGATGAACTTGTGTAACATTACTATGTAGTAGAATTGTACGTCGGTTAGGCGTGTTAACCCCCACTGGTTGGCTTGGTAGCGGCCTCGATAGAGGAGGAGATTTCTGTTGTTGCGGGGAGAGTCTTTGCCAATTTTTACGTAGAATATTCTACGTCGGGATCTAAAGATATTAATAGGCTCTTTGTGTCCGCGATAGGTTGTAGTACCACGTGTGGCGTGATCTGCTTGGCGAGAGTGTGGCCGACGGTTTGAGGTACTTGGGCGTTTTGCTATTAGTCGATAATCGTCGCGAGGTATGTGAACCTCTTCCTATCTGTTCGACATGATATGTGTATAACTATGTAGTACGGTAGACGTACATATGTTTAATGTATTTGATTGGTTTGAAACATAAAGTGTTATAACGGCTTTATGGGAAGTTGGTTGTAACAGCTTTATGTAGGTAAGAAAGTACTTGTGGTTTTTAAGAGTAATCGATTTGAACTATAAGCGGTGGCTATGTGATAATAAAGAACTTGAAGTATTTCAAAAGATTTTTGAATCATTTTGAGAAGAAGTAATACTTGGTTTTGGAAACTTAAGAGTTATACTAGCTTTATGGGAAGTTAGGTATAACGGCTTAAAAATGTTTCTTGATTTGGAAATCAGAATGTGTATCGACAAACCACTGCAGCGTTAATAAAAGGAAATGTTTTGGACAGATTTAGTATTATTAAAACCAGTAGAAACTTCCATCTGCATAGAAGCTAAGATGAGACAAAATGACATTCCCTAGATCATGGCTGCTTAATAAGATTGATTATAAACAAGAATAACCTACTCACTTTTAAGACATAGGTTTCTCAAACGTTTAAAGGAGAATTATGTTTTAAAGGATTTAAAACTGTGAACTACGAAACCTTTTTCTAAAATGAGAAACTTGAGCATTCGAAATTAGGCAAACTTGAACGTTTGGAAAATAAGGTTGTTACTTGATTTTACAAAGGAAAGCATTTTGGTTTACTTAACAATGTTAGTCACTCAAATTTTATACTACGGATATCGGGTGACCTTTGTAAAAGAAATGGATCCTAAAAGGAATTTAACGGACGTAGTACTTTAAGGTTAAAATCCGGACTTTGACATAAAATGAAAGTACCTTGAGTCGTGTGTAACTTGCTTATGCTTGTTGTTATGAAACTTGACCATGTTACGTGTGATAGCCTTGTTGTGCAAGTACTGTGTTCTACTCGACTCATCGGTTAATCATCCGAATGTATTTCACTTGATTAGGGTCATCCGGTAATGTATTTCACTTGATTACCGGGTCATCCGGGAATGTATTTCACTTGATTACCGGGTCATCCGGGAATGTATTTCACTTGATTACCGGGTCATCCGGGAATGTATTTCACTTGATTACCGGGTCATCCGGGAATGTATTTCACTTGATTACCGGTTCATCAGGAATGTATTCACTTGACTACCGGTTCATCAGGAATGTATTCCACTTCATCCGTTTCTATATTGGGTCCATAAGATGGGCCGAGACACGTATCGTATCACATGATTTGTACCTAGGCTGGCGGTGAGGAAGAAGTTCCACGGGCATGAGGATGACTTTGAGGAGTGAGTTCTGACTTGACATGACGCTTCTATGTTGTGAGCGTAGTTTGGTTATCATACATGTCTCTGCTTTATATAGACTATTATGATTTCATTTCTGATATTTCTGATTTCACATACTTGGTACTGTTATCGACCTCCTTGAAGTGCGTTCATCTGCTGAGTAAAGGTACATCGGTTGTCGATCCGCTTTTAGGATCACCTTTCGTATTGGGAAGCTCCGTTCCTTGAGGCTTATCTTTTGGTATGTTACCACAGTGCAGCAGATTCTTATAAATTGAGGGTATGGCGGGGCCCTGTCCGTCATAATTTGTTGTAAAAATATTAGAGTGCATGCTTTGTTGTGGCGGGGTTTGTAAAAAGGATAACTGTTCGGGTATTTATGTATATATGATGAAGGCAACTGTTTTGGTTGGCCTGTTTATTTATCTTTTCTCTTAATTCATGTTCATGTTTTTATTTCCGCTGATTTTCTCTGATGTTGTATCACTAGGGTGCCCGGGGTAAGGCACCAGTCACGGGCCCGGGTTCGGGTCGTGACAAGAACAATACATCTTTTTTTTCTTTACAACCCAATCCACAAGATATGACTATAGACCTCTAAGAATAACAACTGTGGCGGGACAGGGCCCCGCCATACCCGTGAATGTACAACAACCGACAATACCAGGGATCTGTACTAAGGATAAGCCTCCGGAGTAATGGAGCTTCTCAACAGTTGAACAGTGATCCTAAGAGTCAGGATCAGCAACCTGTATACTCTACCTGCGGCATGAACACAGCCCCCCGAAGGAGGTCAGTACAACATGTACCAAATATGTGAAACTAAAAGTACTGTAGTGGAATCATAAGTCTAAAGTAAAGCTGGAGACATGTATGATAACTCAAATAACAGTACATTGTGCCTTACTAACAATGAGAGTAAACAAGAGTATACTTTACTGCATAAAAATAGGAGGCTCATGATCAAAGTAGGGCCACCCGCCCGTAGTATCATTATGCAATCCTACTCCTGGGACTATTTCACCCGCATAGGTCCGGTGGACCCGCAATGAGGTAACTTCCTCGCATAGGCTGTATCCGCCCGCATAGGTCGTATGGACCCGCATGAGGTATTCCTCGCATAGGACTATTTCACCCGCACGAGACTATTTCACTCGCTTAGGCCCGATGGACCCGCAATGAGTACAAACGCCGCACTCGCATCATGGGTGTTACACCCCGTATTTACAGGACATATTTTAAGGAACGTACGTAAGAACTCACAAGTGTTAAGATTTGAGACTTGTAAAAATTTATCGGAATTATGAAATTGTCGGAAAACGTATTATTATGACGAATGGGAGGGCGACACGTGTCACCCCCCTTAATGATGCCTTGGTCGAATTATGCATGGCCAAAATGGTCATTGACCATTGTCTTGGATGACTAAGTCTTGCAAGTAGCAAGCTTGACAATCTTGACCAAGTCAAAGGACCCACAAAGGTCTTGATATTTAATAAGAGCTTATCCTAGCCACCCAAATGGTTGCATCTTGACCCTCCAAGGTGCTATTTAATACTACTAGTAGCAAGAGTGAGCTTAACACTTAGAAAAAATTCTTGAAAATTTGAAGAACTCAAGGAAAGCTCTCGGGTTCCATCACTTTGAAAAGGAAAAAAAATTGTTTCTTGTCCATTTAACTCCACACTTTAAACCAAGGTTCTTGAGGGTAGTGTAAGCATATCTCAATAGAAAAATCTTGGAAAAGATAGTTTACGGGTTAGTCGCAAAACGAAAACCTAGTTGTCTTTCTAGGTTTTGTTTGGAGATTTGAAGGATATTTGTTGGTGTTGTTCTAAGGGTCTCAACAAGCGGATTGAAGTGTCTTGGAGAGGCTTTAAACTACTAAGGAGCGACTTCGGATTGGAGTTGGATTAAGTTTCTTTGAGGTATAATCTTGTCTTTTAAAAGTGTTACAAGATTATATATTTATATTATTGTTGTTAGCTTTACATGTTGCTAGCATGAAGTTGATATGTTGAAGTTTATAAGTATTATGGATTGCTTGTAGCTTAAATCCGAAATGTTATACAAGCCACTTGAAGATTGGATTACTAATTGGTCGTTTATTAGAAATCGTCGCATGCCACTTACTTGAAGATTATGGTAGTTATAATCAAATGCGACTTGATATCATGTTATGCTACCAATTTGGATTGAAATGGAAATTGGATAAGAATTGGTATTGTTGTATTCATTATGGCCGAAAATTGGACTAGTAGTTGTTTTAGCTTGTTATCGTTTGTGGGGCGGAATTTTACACGTCTAGTAGGCGTGTAATCCCCTATTGATTAATTGCTTTGATTGTGCCTTAAATGCGGCGTGTTTGGTTATTGTATTCGGCCTTGAAAAAGGTGGCAAAGTTAGTAAAAACAAAGGAGGTGCTGTCCGATTTTCCGTAGAATTTAGCAACTTGACACTTATAATATTCTACGTTTGAAGTAAGGCTTTAATAGACGTATTGTGAATATTATAGGTTGACATACTATGGGTGGTACTTTGTACTTGGCAAGTGGTTGACCCGGCAAGGTATCTAGAACTTTTCCTATCCTTTGAGCATGACTAGTTGCACGTATATAGTACGGTAGACGTACAAGATCTTGATATCCTTTACTAGTTTATTGAATAGCCAAGTTGGGTGAGTTAGGAGATTAACTCACTTCTTTGAAAATATTAAGGATGTCTAATGTTTTATTAAAGTTAAGGGACTTGAAGAGTTTTAAAGTATGTGATACTTGTTTCGTTTTAAACGTATATGTCCCTTCGATAGGAAATTGTTTATGGCTAAGGTATAAAGCGAATGTAACGACTTTATGGGGAGTTGGTTATATTTGCTTTATGGAAAGATAAATGACTTAATTTTAATGAAAAGGTAATTTGATTTTTAAGGCATCATTTTCCTAAGGTTTTATAATAAAAGGAGTCACTTGATTTAGAAACCTAACTTTATGTTTAATGTATTGTGACTTATCTTGAAAAGTAATTTTGACTTGATACTACGGTTTATAGTATCTTGGAAGTTCTATATGAAAATGAGTCATTTTTAAAAGGTTGGAAGTACGTAGTACTTTGGGTTAAACTCCCGGTTTTATTATAACATATTAGTGCCTTAAGTTAACTAAAATGAGAGTGTAGACGAATAAGACTAATAAGAAGTTAGGGGGATTTCTAACTTGCTTATTTATTGTATGACGGCCGGTAGAGATAGGGTAAGAGTATAAGTGAGGGGTAAACCCCCAAGACGCTATACCACCTTCTCCAGGATAAGAGTATAAATGAGGGGTAAACCCCCAAGACGTTATACCACCTGTTTTATTACCTTCTCCAGGGTAAGAGTATAAATGAGGGGAAAACCCCCAAGACGTTATACCACCTGCTTCAGGGTAAGAGTATAAATGAGGGGTAAGAACCCTTAGACGTTATACCACCTGTTTCTATGGGTTCGCCACCTATGATTTGATCGGGAGTCTCCTATTGTGACGTTGTACGTATTCCCTTGATTTACTCTCATTGTTAGTAAGGCCTTTGTGTCTTGTAATTTTGTTATCATACATGTCTCGGCTTTGTTTTAAACTTATGTTGTAATTACTGATACTTTCGATTTTACATACTTAGTACATATTGTGTCTTGACCCCACTTCTCGGGGGCTGCGTTCATGCCGCAGGAAAGGGTAAGCAGGTGGTGGATCCTCATTCTTAGGATCACTTATCAGACGTCAGAAGCTCCATTTATCCGGAGGCTTGTCCCTTTTAGTACGATCTTTTCCACAGTGTTGTAGATTTATGTACATTCGGGGTATGGCGGGGCCACTGTCCATACGATTGTTAATTCTAAGTGCGTATTCACATTTGTGGTTGGGCTGTAAGAACTGATGTTGTACAGTTGTACTTTTGATTTGAGTTATATTATGGAAGGCGACCTTATCGGCTAGCCTGTGATGTTTATTGTTTACACATATATTTCTGTCATGTATGTTCATTGCTATTCTCGATGTATACGAGCAGGGTGCCGGGTAGGACACGATCGCGGCCCGAGGTCGGTCGTGACAAAAGTGGTATCGAGTAGTTAGTCCTCGGAAAGTGTCTCTGAGACCGTGTCTAATAGAGTCTTGATTATCGGTGTGTTGTGCACCACATCTATAATCGAGGTCGCGAGACATTTAGGATTGGTTTCCATTCTTCTCTCTCGAGATCGTGCGATGAAAGTCGTCTTATTAGGTTGAATCCTCTGCGACCTAGTCTTATGAAAGCAGATATGCCTCCACGGAGCGACCGGGGCCCGAGAAGGGCAAGCGGCGGAGGAGGCGCTAGCGGTACTCGAGAGGGTTACGGACTCGGGCACATGCTATGCACGAGGTAGTAAGCGGTCGGCGAGTTCAGCCACGCCGACGATATTAGAGGCGAGAGCGGTAGCTCGAGTTCGGTACGAGCCTCCATTTCGCGGCCGGTCGAGTATAGAGACTACGGGAAGCGGTCCGGTTATTGACCGATATAGTAGTCGGAAAGCGCCCGGCGAGCGGCGGCCACCTAGGGCCGGCGGTTTGCGGGTTAGGGATTTTACAGGTTGTCATCCACCCGAGTTTTATGGTTCGAGGTTGGATGAGGATCGCGAGGAGTTCATTCGGCGGCTACTGACGGACCATGCGAGTTCTTAAGGCTTCGTAGACGAGTGCATTACGCTAGCCTCCTACCGGTTGCGCGATATTGCGTTGGCTGGTTTGAGTCGTGGTTGCTTTCGAGAGGTGATGATGCTCTTCCGGTGTTTGGGAGGAGTTTACGAGGCCTTCATGGATCACTTTTGCCTCACGAGATGAGAGAGCCGGGTAGACAGATTCTTGACCTTGAGGCGAGCAGGAGGACTATCGGGAGTATAGCTTGGAGTTTGACTCCTTGGCGGACATCGCATACTATTGTAGGCGACATGGCGGATAGGGTTCATCGTTTTGTGATGGGGCTTGGCCGTCATATGATTACCGCGTGCTTAGGTGTGGCTCTTCACCCGGTATGGACATCGCCGGATGCGAGCCTATCTGCGAGGATAGAGGATAGAGAGGAGGACAGTTGGCTCGAGCCCGGCCCAAGAGGCGGGACATCGAGTTCGGGCGCGATTTTGAGGCGGGACAGCCTCGTGCGAACGGCCCACTTTCCGGCCAGCCTGAGTGCTCCTTCCGCGATTTACGGCAAGAGGTCTGATCAGCCAGGTCATTCAAGAGCAGGTCAGGGCTCCGGGACTTCGGGATTTCAGGGAGGCAGGAACCGTCACCGATCGGGACCACCCACACCTCAGTGTGCTCGATGTGGTAGGTTTCACCAGGGCGAGTGTCGCAAAGCTTCGGGAGCTTGTTACTCGTGTGGCTAGCAGGGCCATTTGAGGAGAGATTGTCCGTCTAGAGGCGGCATGGGTGGTACGGTGCAGCCGACATGATCTGTTGCTGGGTCTTCTTCTCCTTCTGTGGTTATGCGCCCGGGCGTGGTACTCGCGGGCCGGCGGGCGCGGTAAGTCGTGGTGGTGGTTCCAGTTCTAGCGGTCCACAGAACCGCATATATTCATTAGCCAGCCGCCAGGATCAGGAGGCTTCCCCTGACGTCGTCTGTTATACCCCGTAGTTGCAGGGTATGTATGTGAGGACGTACGTACGAGAGTACGGCAGAAATTTTGAAAAGAAAGAAAGATGTGAGTTTTCGGCGGAAAAGTTTCCGGTTATTTGTGAAGAAAAAGGTTCGTTAATGGGAATTGGATTCCCAGATTTGGTATTTGGACTTCATAGATTATATTAGAATTTTGAGATTTTATTTTCGGAAATGGTCACGTGGGGCCACGGAGAAATTCTGGTTTTGTGGGGCCCACTTTGTTTTCGAGATTTTGGCCATTGTGGATATTTTTCGGAAGACGTTTTTTGAGGGCCAATAGGAGGGTGACACGTGTCACCCCCGCCTAGGTGGCTTGGCCGAATGACATTTGTGCACAACACCCGGTTAGAGTCGTTTTTCGGCCCAAACGTTTTCGCGTAACTGCGAGGAAAATTCCGGCTATGTCGTTTTGTATTTTTGTGGATTTTTCCGGCGGCGAAACATTTTGTACCAACGAGAGGGTGACACTTGTCACCCTCAGTGGGCAGTAAAGTGAAGCTCAAGTGGGACGAATTCATGCCTTGTTTTGGCCTTGTTTTGTGCAATGTTTTGTGCAATGTTTTGTGGCTTGTTTTGTGGAGTAGGGTCTAGGGTGCACTTGGCTTGATCTTGGCCTTACACTTTCCTTGCACATGGCTTGATCTTGGCCATTGGTTGGCTTTTGGTTTTGCTATAAATACCCCCCTTATGTTGATGAACTCTTCATCCACAAATGAAACCTTCCAAGCCTAAAATCCCTCCCTCCTCTAGTGTTGAGTTCGTCCAACTCATCCCCCCCCTCTTTTGAGAGTCTTGGCCGAGGGCCTCCTCCCTCCCCCTTTGTGGTGCCTTGGCCGTGGGGTACCCCACTGCTAGTTGTTTTCGTATAATACCCCTTGTTGTGGTATAGAAATACTCCCCTAGTATTGTTATAATGCCCAAAATACCTTAGCCTTGTACCTTGTAGTATTCCAAAGATACCTCTATACGTAGAGCCCGGAAATACTACCTTTTGTCCTTTTTAGTCTCAAACCGAAACCCTAAGGAAATCTTCATAGTTGGTTGAAGTATTTGAGTAGAAGTTGGGTAGAACTTCTAAGGGTTGTTTGGAGTGGTTTGGAGCGCACGGAGTAGGAGCTAAACCTTGCTCAGGATCGACATTATAACTTGGATAATTTGGGCTTGTCGAGGTAATTATCTTGTCCCTCTATTGTAATTGGAAATTACATGTTTGTTAGAATATATAGTTGAAGTATACTATATATGGAACTATACTTAGTATTCGGCAATGTCTTTTGACTTAAGCCTGAAGAATAAAGAATCGATGCCTTTGTATTTACATAGGGTGTATTGCGATGAACTTGTGTAGTATTCTTTGTGTAAAATTTTACACGTCCGGTTATACGTTTAAACCCACCGGTTGGCTTGGTAGCCGGCCTCGATAGAGAGGAGATTTACTGTTGTTGCGGGGAGAGTCTTTAATTTGCTGTAGAAAGATAGAAACTTGTGTTTTGGGGTTAATAGACGTTTGTGACCTTTATAGGTGAAAGTACTAAGAGTAGCGTATTTTACTCGAGGAGTGGAAAGGGCTAGCAAGGTTGTAGTACTTGGAGCATTTTGCTTATTGTCGATAAATCGTCGCGAGGTATGTGAACCTCTTCCTATCTTTTCTAGCATGATTGTTGTGAACTATGTAGTACGGTAGACGTACATGTGCTAAGTGATTTGGTTGGTTTAAAACATAGGGTGTTATAATAGCTTTATGGGAAGTTAGTTATAACGACCTTATGTAGGTGAAAATGGTTTCTTGATGTTAGAAGTTAAGAGACTTGATCTTATAAGATAAGAGACTTAACTTATTTGTTTTAATGTGGATGTTTGTGTGAAACCTCATTCGTGAGTAATGAGTACTTGGTTTTAAAGGGATAATGTTTCTTGATTTGGAAATCGGAAGGTGTATCGGCAGCACCCTGCGGCGTTAATAAAGGAAAATGTATTGAATAATGATGTGTTGTATTAAAACCGGTAGAAACCTCCATCTGCATAGAAGCTAAGATGAGACAAAATGATATTACATTTTCTAGATCATGGTCTTTGTAATAAGATCGTTATAAACAAGAATAAACTACTCACATATATGACATATGTTACTCAATTGTTTTAAAAGAGATTAAGACTATGAGTTATGAAACCTTTCTAAAATAAGTGACTTGAGCATTTGAAAATGAGAAGCTTGAGTAATTGAAACTAGGCAAAGCGGAACTTAGGAAAAGAATGTTGTTACTTGATTTTGAAAAGGAATGTGGGTTGGTCATTCTAATACTACGGGTATCGGGTGACTTTATAAAAGTAATGGATCTCTTTTAAAAGAACTTAACGTATGTAGTACTTTGGGGTTAAAAACCCGGACTTTGGCATAAAATGAAAGTACTTTGAGTTGTGTGAAACTTGCCTATGCTTGTTGTTGTGAAACTTGCCTATGCTTGTGATGATAGCCTTTGTTGTGCAAGTGTGGTATTTCTGTGTTACCGCGTCTCTCGATAGAGGGCCGGTCGACTTGTTGAGAACTTACTTGGACGTGCTGGCAGTGATGGAGAATTCCACGGGTATGTTTCTATTTTGATTACTGTCTTGTTGTTGATGTCACATGGACATGTCTACACCGAGGTAGAATTCCGGGGGCATGCGGTCATGCGGTCGGGTTGATTACCCGATATATTGTTATTGTGGTTACATGGACATGTCTACACCGAGGTAGAATTCCGGGGGCATGTGGCCATGCGGCAGGGTTGATCACCCAGTATATTATTGTTGATGTCACATGGACGTGTCTACACCGAGGTAGAATTCCGGGGGCATGTGGCCATGGGGCATTGGTATTATTGTTGCATCATGGACATGTCTGCCGTCTGAGAATTAGGGGCATGCGGCCGTGATGCGAACATGATTGATGTTGTGGGCGTGAGACCCATAGTTATATTTGAGTGATGACTTGAGGCGTGAGTCCACGATGGACATAGCCTTTTATGTTGTGAATCGTAGTTTGGTTATCATACATGTCTCCGCTTTATATAGACTAGTATGATTTCATTCTGATATTTTCTGATTTCACATACTTGGTACTGTTGTCTTGACCTCCTTGAGCTGCGTTCATGCCGCGGTAGAGGTACATCGGTCGTGGATCCTCGCTCTTAGGATCTCGATTCAGCGTTTTGGGAAGCTCCGTTTCTCGAGGCTTATCTTTCGGTATGTGTTCCACGAGTTGTAGGTTCTTGTACATTCGGGGTATGGCGGGAGCCCTGTCCGTCATAGTTGTTGTAAATCTTAAGTGCATGTAATCTTGTTGTGGGCGGGGTTGTAAAAAGGATTAAAGCATTCGTTTTGAAAGAGTTGTATTTATTTATGTTATTGGAAGGTAACCGTTAGGTTGGCTTTGTTTTATGTTCATATATCTTGTTTCTTGTTAAAGTTTTATTTTCCATTTGGTTTTCTCGATGATTGTATCACTAGGGTGCGGGATAAGGCACGATGCGGGCCGAGCGAGTCGTTACATCGTCGCGTACATTATTGATTTCATCTTTGTGGCGTTTATGCTTTGATAGATTCGTGTTCTACCTTGTCCTATGTGTCCCTCTTATTGCGGGTAGAATCGGGATAGGCGGTCGATAGAGCCTTTTGAGGTAGCTACGCATATGGGAGATCGGTGTTAGGCGGCGGGTGTCTGAGAGGTTATGCGGTTTATATTTCTGATCGTCGGACCACTTGCAGACTTGATAGAAATTTGGAGATGACGATTTTGATGTCATTATGGGTATGGGTGGTTGGCTTCTTGTTATGCCAACGTTGGTATGTAGGGACGAGTTGGTTCGGTTCTAGTTTCTGGCGAGCGATTATCGAGTGGAAGGGCAACACGGCGTCGTAGGGGTAGGTTTAATTCTTACCTCAAGGCAAGGAAGAGGGTGCGAGAAAGGTACATTTATCATCCGTTCGGGTATTTGACACGAGAGGTGAGTGCGGTTCTTGATCGATGCCGATGGTTAGGGAGTTTCGGATGTGTTCCCGGATGATCTTGGGTATCCTCCGAGAGGAGATTGAGTTTTGTATTGACATGTTGCGGACACTCGACTATTTCCATTCCGCCATACGAGGATGGCTTTCTTTGAGTTGAGGAGTGAAGGACCGGTGAAAGATTTGATGGAGAAAGGCTTTATCAGGCCTAGTGTATCTCCCTGGGGAGCGCCGGTTTTGTTCGTGAAGAAGAAGGATGAGACACTGCATATGTGTGTTGATTCTGAGCGGTGAATAAGGTAACCATCAAGAATAGTACCCGCTCCCGGATTGATGATTTGTTTGACGATTGCGAGTGCGAGGCATTTCTCAAAGATAGACTGCGATGCAGTTATCATCAGTCACGAGTTCGAGAGGCGACATCCCAAAGCGCATTCGGGACGGTATGGGCACTATGAGTTGAGTTATGTCTTTCGGTTTGACCAACGCTCCAGGGTATTTATGGATTTGATGAGCAAGGTGTTCAAGTCATTTTGGATACATTTGTGATTGTATTCATTGATGACATCTGGTTTATTCGCGGACGAGCGAGCATCAGATCACTTGAGGGCGGTACTTGGGTCCTCGGGCCGTGATTATTCGCCAAGTTCTCAAGTGTGAGTTTTGGTTGGCCTCGATGGCATTCTGGGGCATATTATTGGGGTGATGGTGTTCGCGTGGATACGGCAAAGGTGAGGCGATCGATTCTTGGCGAGACCTCTTACTCCGGCCGAGGTGCGCATTTCTTAGAGTGGCGGCGGTATTATCGTAGGTTTGTGGAAGCGGTTGCTTGATTTCAAGACCGCTGACTAGGTGACTCGGAAGCGACCAAGTTCCGATGGGCGAGGCTTGCGGCGGGGTTTCCGATTCTTTGAAAGAGAGGTTGACTCTGACCCAGTTCTTACTCTTCCTGAGGGTTAGGCAGTGCGTGATCTATTGTGATGCCTCGGGTATCGGGCTAGGGTGTGTTTTGATGCGGCCACGGCAAGGTTATAGCCTATGCTTCCCGGCGATTCTAAGCATTGGCGCGATTATTCATGCCTTCAAGATTTGGAGACATTATTTGTATGGGGTTCATGTGGATATTTATACGACCACAAGAGCCTCGGTATATCTTCGAGCGGAGGAGTGAACTTGAGGCAGAGGCGGTGGTTAGAGTTCTTTGAAAGACTATGATGTTGATATTCTATACCATCAGGGAAAGCCAACATAGTTCTTGATGCCTTGAGTCGTAGATGATCGATGGGAGCACATCAGAATGCGGCGGAGAGACAAGACATGGTCCGTCAGATCCACCAGTTAGCGAGCCTTGGGGTTCGATTGATCGATACCGACGATAGTAGGGTACGGGTTCGTGAGGTTGCCGAGTCTTCCATCGTTGATGAGGTGAAGAGGCGACAGTTTGAGGACCCAGTGTTGGTACGGTATCGTGATGCAACTCTTCGGGAGGAGAAGAGTTTATTCGAGGTAGCGCCTGATGGGGTGCTAAGATTTGAGGGTCGGTTGTGTGTTCCCGATGTGTCAGGACTTCGTCAGTAGATTCTGGTGAGGCACACAGTGCTCATTATTCTATTCATCCGGGGTCGACCAAGATGTACCATGACCTCAGATGTTTGTATTGGTGGGATGGCCTGAAGAGGGACGTGGCATGTTTTGTTGCAAGTGTCCAAATTGCCAGCAGGTCAAGGTCGAGCACCAGAGGCCCAGCGGATTATTGCAGTCTATTGAGATTCTGACTTGGAAGTGGGAGGTGATCAACATGGACTTTGTTACAGGGTTAACTCGTACTCAGAGGAAGTACGAGTCCATTTGGGTTATTGTTGACAGGCTGACGAAATCAGCCCATTTCCTTCCAGTCAGGACGACGTTTTCGGCTGAGGACTATGCCAGATTATACATCAGAGAGATTGTGAGGCTGCACGGTGTCCTTGTGTCGATTATATCTGATAGAGCCCGGTTATGGCTAACTTCGGAGGTCTTTCGAAGGGTTTAGGGACACAGTGAGTCTCGATCTGACATTTCATCCTCAAACCGAGGCGGCGGGCGTATTATCGAACACGAGGATATGCTGCGTGCCTGCGTGATTGATTTCAGGGGTAGCTGGGAGGATCATTTGCCTCTTGTGGAGTTTGCTTACAACAACGGCTACCATTCCGATATCTGAGATGGCGCCATACGAGGCTTTATATGGGCGGAAATGCAGGTCGCCGATTGGTTGGTTCGACGTGGGAGAGGTACAGTTAGTTGGCCCAGACTAGGTTCAGCAGGCTGTGGATAAAGTAAAGCTTATCCAGGAGAGACTGTTAGTAGCTCAGAGTCGGCAGAAGTCATATGCGGATAATCGGTGTCTGCATTTGGAGTTTCAGGTAGACGATTGGGTCTTCTTGAAGGTGTCACCCATAAAGGGTGTGATGAGATTCGTTAAGAAGGGGAAACTCAGCCCAAGGTACATTGGGCCCTACCAGATCGTCCGTAGAGTGGGAAAGGTTGCCTACGAGTTGGATCTGCCATCAGAGTTAGAGGCGGTACATCCGGTCTTCCATGTTTCTATGTTGCGGAAGTGTATCGGTGATCCAGCGAGAGTTTTCCCTACTAGTGAGGTCCAGGTGACAGAGGGGTTATCGTATGAGGAGAGTCCCATAGCTATACTCGATCGCCCGAGTCGGCATCGCGGACCAGGATGTAGCTTCGTCAAAGTCTGTGGAGGAATGATAACAGGAGGAGATGACTTGGGAAGCGGAGGAGGACATGTTGAGAAGTATCCTCACTTATTCCCTAGACCTTGTGTAATTCGTTTTCCCTTACTTGTCAAGTTTTAATTGAAGCATTTGTTTTGTGTAAATGTTATTATGTGGCCATGTGTGGCAGTATTGGTATGTCGGGGTTGTGTAAGGAAACTATGTCGCTAATTATAAGTTTGACTCCTAAAGAACATTCGGGGACGAATGTTTCTAAGGGGGGAAGAATGTTACACCCCGTATTTACAGGACCTATTTTAAAGGCGTACGTAAGAACTCACAAGTGTTAAGATTTGAGACTTGTAAAAATTTATCGGAATTATGAAATTGTCGGAAAACGTATTATTATGACGAATGGGAGGGCGACACGTGTCACCCCCCTTAATGATGCCTTGGTCGAATTAGGCATGGCCAAAATGGTCATTGACCATAGTCTTGGATGACTAAGTCTTGCAAGTAGCAAGCTTGACAATCTTGACCAAGTCAAAGGACCCACAAAGGTCTTGATATTTAATAAGAGCTTATCCTAGCCACCCAAATGGTTGCATCATGACCCTCCAAGGTGCTATTTAATACTACTAGTAGCAAGAGTGAGCTTAACACTTAGAAAAAATTCTTGAAAATTTGAAGAACTCAAGGAAAGCTCTCGGGTTCCATCACTTTGAAAAGGAAAAAAATTTGTTTCTTGTCCATTTAACTCCACACTATAAACCAAGGTTCTTGAGGGTAGTGTAAGCATATCTCAATAGAAAAATCTTGGAAAAAGATAGTTTACGGGTTAGTCGCAAAACGAAAACCTAGTTGTCTTTCTAGGTTTTGTTTGGAGATTTGAAGGATATTTGTTGGTGTTGTTCTAAGGGTCTCAACAAGAGGATTGAAGTGTCTTGGAGAGGCTTTAAACTACTAAGGAGCGACTTCGGATTGGAGTTGGATTAAGTTTCTTTGAGGTATAATCTTGTCTTTTAAAAGTGTTATAAGATTATATATTTATATTGTTGTTGTTAGCTTTACATGTTGCTAGCATGAAGTTGATATGTTGAAGTTTATAAGTATTATGGATTGCTTGTAGCTTAAATCCGAAATGTTATACAAGCCACTTGAAGATTGGATTACTAATTGGTCGTTTATATTAGAAATCGTCGCATGCCACTTACTTGAAGATTATGGTAGTTATAATCAAATGCGACTTGATATCATGTTATGCTACCAATTTGTATTGAAATGGAAATTGGATAAGAATTGGTATTGTTGTATTCATTATGGCCGAAAATTGGACTAGTAGTTGTTTTAGCTTGTTATCGTTTGTGGGGCGGAATTTTACACGTCTAGTAGGCGTGTAATCCCCTATTGATTAATTTCTTTGATTGTGCCTTAAATGCGGCGTGTTTGGTTATTGTATTCGGCCTTGAAAAAGGTGGCAAAGTTAGTAAAAACAAAGGAGGTGCTGTCCGATTTTCCGTAGAATTTAGCAACTTGACACTTATAATATTCTACGTTTGAAGTAAGGCTTTAATAGACGTATTGTGAATATTATAGGTTGACATACTACGGGTGGGACTTTGTACTTGGCAAGTGGTTGACCCGGCAAGGTATGTAGAACTTTTCCTATTCTTTGAGCATGACTAGTTGCACGTATATAGTACGGTAGACGTACAAGATCTTGATATCCTTTACTAGTTTATTAAATAGCCAAGTTGGGTGAGTTAGGAGATTAACTCACTTCTTTGAAAGTATTAAGGATGTCTAATGTTTTATTAAAGTTAAGGGACTTGAATAGTTTTAAAGTATGTGATACTTGTTTCGTTTTAAACGTATAAGTCCCTTGGATAGGAAATTGTTTATGGCTAAGGTATAAAGCGAATGTAACGACTTTATGGGGAGTTGGTTATATTTGCTTTATGAAAAGATAAATGACTTAATTTTAATGAAAAGACAATTTGATTTTTAAGGCATCATTTGCCTAAGGTTTTATAATAAAAGGAGTCACTTGATTTAGAAACCTAACTTTATGTTTAAGGTATTGTGACTTGTCTTGAAAAGTAATTTTGACTTGATACTACGGTTTATAGTATCTTGGAAGTTCTATATGAAAATGAGTCATTTTTAAAAGGTTGGAAGTACGTAGTACTTTGGGTTAAACTCCCGGTTTTATTATAACATATTAGTGCCTTAAGTAAACTAAAATGAGAGTGTAGACGAATAAGACTAATAAGAAGTTAGGGGGATTTCTAACTTGCTTATTTATTGTATGACGACCGGTAGAGATAGGGTAAGAGTATAAGTGAGGGGTAAACCCCCAAGACGCTATACCACCTTCTCCAGGATAAGAGTATAAATGAGGGGTAAACTCCCAAGACGTTATACCACCTGTTTTATTACCTTCTCTAGGGTAAGAGTATAAATGAGGGGCAAACCCCCAAGACGTTATTGTCACGACCCGAACCCGGGCCCGTGACTGGTGCCTTACCCCGGACACCCTAGTGATACAACATCAGAGAAAAACCAGCGGAAATAAGAACGTAAACATACAATTAGATATGGATCAAGATAAAAGAAAATAGGCCAACCAAAACGGTTGCCTTTTTGCAAGTATATATATATCGACATTTGAACAGTTACAATCCTTACAACCACACTTGCCACAATTACTCTGCACCTCTAAGATTTTTACAACAACTATGACGGACGGGGCCCGCCATACCTGAATGTACAAGAACCTGCGCACTCGTGGTAACATACCAAAAGATAAGCCTCGAAGGAACGGAGCTTCCCAATCTGCTGAAATGTGATCCTATAAGCGGGAATCGACGGTAGATGTACCTCTACTGCGGCATGAGCGCGGCCTGAAGAGGTCGACCAAGTATGTGAAGTATGTGGCGAAAATCAGTAAATGAAATCATACTAGTCTAAATAAAGAAGGAGTAATGTATGATAACCAAACTACAGTACACACATATAACATTTATATCAAGTCAGGGACTCACGCCCTCCAAGTCATTACTCAAATATAATTATGGGTCTCACGCCCACAACATCAATCATGCCCGTGGAATACCTTCCTCACTGCCGGCAGTCTATGATATGATAACCCCGAAGTACACCAACACCAAGTCCTACACGATGCCAAAGCCGTACTAACAATACTATACAACCAAACCACGGGCGACACGGCAAGTACGAAGCCGACTACGGATACCAAGGCGGTCACGTGGCGGCCAGGGCAAATCGAGGCTAACTACCAGTACCAAGGCGTATCACGAGACTTCGTCACTACACTGAGCGGGGCAAGTGCGAGGGCTAACTACCGGTACCAAGGCGAATCACCACGAGGCGGGGCAAGTCTGAAAGCCGACCACCGGATACCAAGGCGAGCGGTAAAACCTCATGGAGAGCTAGTCCATGGAATAACACTATCAACGGGAGGCGTGCGGTGGAATTCTCCACCGCTGCAAGCGCGTCAAGTAAGTTCTCAACAAGTCAACCGGCCCTCCATCGAGAGACGCGGTAGTATAGAAACACAATTCTAGCACAACAAAGGCTATCACAATAAGCATAGACAAGTTTCACAACAACAAGCATAGGCAAGTTATACACAACTCAAGGTACTTTCATTTTATGTCAAAGTCCGGGTTTTAACCCTAAAGTACTACGTACGTTAAATTCCTTTTTAAAGATCCATTTCTTTTACTAAGGTCACCCGATACTTGTAGTATAAAAATAGAGTGACTAACATTGTTAAGTAAACCAAAACACTTCCCTTTGTAAAATCAAGTAACAACATTATTTTCCAAACGTTCAAGTTTGCCTAATTTCAAATGCTCAAGTTTCTCATTTTCGAAAAGGTTTCGTAGTTCATAGTTTTAATCCTTTAAAACAATTTGAGAAACATATGCCTTATGTGTCAGTAGGTTATTCTTTGTTCATAACAATCTTATTAAAGCAGCCATGATCTAGGAAATGTAATATCATTTTGTCTCATCTTAGCTTCTATGCAGATGAAGGTTTCTACTGGTTTTAATAATACTTTATTAGTCAATACATTTCCCTTTATTAGCGCTGCTGTGGTTTGTTCGATACTTATTCTGATTTCCGAAATCAGTAAAACATTATTCCTTTTAACAACCAAGTACTCATTACTCACGAATGAGGTTTCACACAAACATTCATATTAATTCATTTAAGTCAAGCCTCTTATCTTTTAAGATCAAGTCTCTTAACTTCTAAAATTAATAAACCATTCTTTTTATCTCTCTTAAGTCGTTATACCTAACTTCCCATAAAGCTAGTATAACTCTTAAGCTTTTAAAACCAAGCATTATTCTTCTTTCAACAAGGTTTCTTAATTCTTTTGAAATACTTCAAGATTCTTATTATTCAGGATTAAGTCAAAAGACATTGCCGTAAAACTATATTCAGTTAACACACGTACGTCTACCGTACTATATATATATATATTCTTGTAAAATACTTCCAGATTTTTATTATTCAGGCTTAAGTCAAAAGACATTGCCGTAAAACTATATTCAGTTAACACACGTACGTCTACCGTACTATATATATATATTCTTGTAAAATACTTCCAGATTCTTATTATTCAGGCTTAAGTCAAAAGACATTGCCACACGTACGTCTACCGTACTATATATATTTCTTTAAAATATCATGCTCAAGAGTATAGGAAGAATCACATACCTCGGGACGATTATCGACTATTAGCAAAACGCTCCACGGCTATAATCCGGCTAGCCTTGTCCACCTTCCAAGTAGTACATGCTACTTGCAGAACATTCAACCAATAAAGGTTATAAGTCTACTGTAAATACAGTCCTATGTAAGTACAGTTTAAACTTCTACTTTAATACTCTTCTGATGTGATTTCAGTTCAAGTCTTTTCTGTAATATCCTTCTATTACAGTTCAATTCTCTTCTTTTATACCATCCTTATACGTCTTATATTCATTTCTATACTACTACAGTATGTAATTCCAATTACAACAGAAGGACAGTAGTATTTACCTCGATAAACCCAAAATTATCCAAGTATAAACGTCGATCCTGAGCAAGGTTTAGCTCCTAATTGCACGCTCCGAGAAACCCTTAGAAGTTCTTCACAACTTCTACTTAACACTTCAACCGACTATGAAGGTTTTCCTTAGGGTTTCGTTTAGTGGCTAAAGGAAAGTATAGTAGTATTTTCCGGGCTTTTCGTATAGAGGGTACTTGGAAATACTACAAAGGTTTTGGGCTAGAGTATTTTGGCATTCCAACAATACTTGGAGAAGTATTTCTCAACCAAGGGGGGGGTATTTCTCGAAAACAACTAGGCTAGGGGGGGTACCCCTCGGCTAGAACACTACAAAGGGGGAGGGGTGCTCTCGGCCAAGGCCTTTCTCGAAGGGAGGGGAGTTGGACGAGAGCTCACAAGGGAGAGGGAGGGATTTTTAGACTTGGAATTTATCAAGAGAGGATGAAGAATAAGTCTTCAACTAAGGGGGTATTTATAGGTCAAGCAATGGCCAACCAATGGCCAAGATGAAGCCAAGTGCAAGGCAAGTGTAGGGTGTGGATTCATCCATGTGTACCTTATCCATCTACCATACCAACTATCACAAAATATCCTACCTAACCAAGACCCCCATTTCGTCCACTAGCCGCCCACAATCACGCCCAATGTGAGGGTGACACATGTCACCCTCCCGTTGGTCCAAAATGTTTCATCTCTCGGAAAAATCTGCAAAAATTATAAATGACATAGCCGTATTTTCCCTTCGCAAGTCTTGTAAAACGTTTCGTCGAAAAATGATTCTTTTCGGTACTTGTGTACAAATTTCGAACCTTGCCAACCTTAAGGCTTAAATTTTTATACGTACGCCCTCACGTACATACTCTGGAAATACGGGGTATAACAGTTATACCACCTGCTTCAGGGTAAGAGTATAAATGAGGGGTAAGAACCCTAAGACGTTATACCACCTGTTTCTATGGGTTCGCTACCCATGATTTGATCGGGAGTCTCCTATTGTGATGTTGTACGTATTCCCTTGATTTACTCTCATTGTTAGTAAGGCACTGTGTACTGTAATTTTGTTATCATACATGTCTCCGGCTTTGTTTTAAACTTATGTTGTAATTGTCACGACCCGAACCCGGGCCCGTGACTGGTGTCTTACCCCGGGCACCCTAGTGATACAACATCAGAGAAAACAAGCGGAAAATAAAACATAAACAAGAAACAAGATATATGATCATAAAACAGGCCAACCAAACGGTTACCTTCCAATAAAATATATATAAACAACTTTTTCAAAACGAACAGTTTAATCCTTTTACAAACCACACTTGCAACGGTACTACTGGACCTCTAAGAGTTTTTATACAACATGACGGGACGGGGCCTCGCCATACCACAGATGTACAAGAACCTACAACTCGGGTAACATACAAAAGATAAGCCTCGGAGAACGGAGCTTCCCAACGTGGCGTGATCCTAAGAGCGAGGATCAACTACCGATGTACTCACTGCGGCATGAACGCAGCCCGAAGGAGGTCGATCTGGCAGTACCAAGTATGTGGCGAAAAATACTGCAGCTAAATCATAACAGTCTACATAAAGCGGGAGACATGTATGATAACAAAAATACAGTACGCAACATAAAAGCAGTCAAGTCAGGGACTCACGCCCTCAACGCCATCACTCAATATAACTATGGGTCTCACGCCCACAATATCAATCATGTTCGCATCATGGCGCGTGCCGGGTCTGCATCGGTGTAGACATGTCCATGATGCAACAATAATAACAATGCCGCATGACCACATGCCCCGGTCTGCCTCGGTGTAGACATGTCCATATAACATCAACAACAATATCTTTGGGTGATCAACCCGCCGCGTAGCCCACGTGCCCCGGAATTCTGCATCGGTGTAGACATGTCCATGTAACCACAATAACAATATATCGGGTAATCAACCCTGCCGCATGGCCACATGCCCCCGGAATTCTGCATCGGTGTGGACATGTCCATGTAACATCAACAACAATATACCACACAACCAGGCTATCACAAACAAGCTCAAGCAAATTACCATACTTCTAGAATTTTATAAAAGATCCACTCTTTCTCAAGAAGTCACCTAATATCAACATTTGCACAACAAAGGCTATCTCAACAAGCATAAGCAAGTTATACAACAACAAGCATAGGCAAGTTATACATAACTCAAGGTACTTCCATTTTATATCAAGTCCGGATTTTAACCCTAATGTACTACGTACGTTAAATTCCTTTTAAAGAGATCCATTCCTTTTATAAAGGTCACCCGATACCCGTAGTATAAAAATAGAGTGACTCACATTTCTAGGTAAACCAAAACACTTTCCTTTTCAACAACATTCTTTCCCCTAAAGTTCCAATTTGCCTAATTTCAATTACTCAGGTCTCTTTATTTTAGAAAAGTTTCATAGTTCATATTCTTAATCATTTAAGAATATAATTCTCTTTTAAACAATCTGAGAAGCATATGTCTTATACGTCAGCCGTTTATTCTTGTTTACAACAATCTTATTCACAACCATGATCTAGGAAATGTAATACAATTTTGTCTTATCTTAGCTTACATGCGGATGGAGGTTTCTCTTGGTTTTAATAACAATTAGTTATTTGTCAATACACTTTCCTTTATTAAGCGGCTATTGTGGTTTGCTCGACACTTATTCTCATTTCCGAAATCAGTAAAACATTATTCTTTTTTAAAAACCAAGTACTCATTACTCGCGAATGAGGTTTCACAACACTTTTAACAAAATGTTAATAACCAAGTAAAACAAGTTAAGTCTCTTATCTTTCAAGATCAAGTCTCTTAACTTCTACAATCAATAAACCAATCTTTTACCTACATAGAGTCGTTATAACTAACTTCCCATAAAGCTATTATAACACCCCATGTTTTAAACCAACCAACTCATTTAACACATGTACGTATACCGTACTACATAGTTTACAAAGCATCATGCTAGAAAGGATAGGAAAAGGTTCACATACCTCGCGATGATTTTCGACAATAAGCAAAACGCTCCACAGTACTGTAACCCGGCTAGCCTTTTCCACTCTTCAAGTAGAATACACTACTCGTAGTACTTCCACCTATAAGGCCACAAATGTCTATTAACTTCTAACCGCATGGTTCCAAATTCTACAGAAAATTCGGCACCTCACACATGGCAGCGTAAATCTCCTCTCTATCGAGGCCGCTACCAAGCCAACCAGGGGGTTATACGCCTAACCGGCGTGTACAATTCTACTACAGTAATACCACACAAGCCTCATGTCTGATCTATGTAACTACAGTTGAGTTCTCTTCTTTATTCAGGCTTAAGTCAAAAGACATTGCCGCAAAGCTATGTTCAGATCTATATATAGTATACTTCTACTATATAATCCTACAACATGTAATTTCCAATTACAATAAGGGGACAAGAGTATTTACCTTGATAAGCCCAAAATTATCCAAGTTATAATGTCGATCTTGAGCTAGGTTTCGCTCGTACTCCGGGCGCTCCCATCGGCTCCCAACCCCCCTTAGAAGTTCTAACCAACTTCTATTTAAATACTTCAACCAACTATGAAGATTTCCTTAGGGTTTCGGTTTGAGACTAAAAGGACAAAAGGTAGTATTTCCGGGCTCTACGTATAGAGGTAACTTTTGGAATACTACAAGGTAAAGGCTAAGGTATTTTGGGCATTATAACAATACTTGGAGAAGTATTTCAATACCACCAGGAGGGGTATTATACGAGAACAACAAGGCAAGGGGGGGTGTACCCCTCGGCCAACACAACTAGGAGGGGTACCTGCCGGCCACAAGCCTCTCAAAGGGGAGGGGTGTGGCGGACACAACAAGAAGAGGAGGGAGATTTCAAGACTTGGAAACATTTGTGGATGAATGAAGTCTTCAAAAGGGAGGTATTTATAGGGAAGCCAAGGGCCAACCAATGGACAAGATCAAGCCATGTGCAAGGCAAGTGTAAGGCCTTGATCAAGCCATGTGCACCCTATCCCTACTCCACCAAACATGGCACAAAACAAGGCACAAAACAAGGCCAAAACAAGGCCAACACAAGGCCTGAAAACAAGGGAGAGCGTCCCATTTCGTCCATGAACCGCCACTGAGGTGACAAGTGTCACCTCTCGTTGGCCCAAAAATGTTCCGTCGCTCGGAAAAATCCGCAAAAATACTTAACGACATAGCCGGAATTTTCCCTTCGCAAGTTCAGTAAAACGTTTCGTCGAAAAACGATTCTTTACGGGGGTTGTGCACAAAAATTTCGAAACTTGCCTAACTTTAAGGCTCAAAATTTCTACGTACGCCCATACGTACATACTCTGGAAATACGGTATAACATTCTCCTCGCCGAAACATTCGTCCGAATGTTCCTTCTCAAGACGGATATCGATGAAGTTCCTCTAACAAGTTGCCAGCGTCACGCGGCAGCACGAAATAACACACGTTCTCTTCCTTCCTTACTCATTGCCCCCTCGAACACTTGAACTCTCGATATCGTACCTACTTGATCATCGCCGGTTTCCAAAGCGTGAGTCACTACCTCGAACTTGGTCATCTTACTAGCTTCACTTTCCGCCAAGGCCATTCCGCCTTCACGAACCGATTCTGGTCGAACGCGTCCACGAACTCATACGATGGTTAACTAAACTCGGGCCTAGCATCCTCGTGACCCTACCACTGGCGGGACCACTCGAATCGACCCGCCCACAAACCGGGCTGCGGGTTGACGCGAATGGTCCTCAACCCGACCAATCGCGCACACTCTTGTTCCCGATCCGAACAATCTTACCTATTCAAGTCATGAAAGCTACCACTTCCATTTTACACAACCCAAGGAATTCCCACAATAACTCCACGTATACTCGCACTCGATAAAGGTCAAACATAAAATAAATCTTTTACACAAGGCGACGCACCTCTAAGGTCTCAATCGTGAAATAGTCTAAGGTTCACACTTACCACGCCCCGAGCTTACCGCCTACACTAACGAGTTTCTAAATCACATTTTAGCACAAATCTATCCGAACATAACACTAAACACATCAGCATACAAAACTCTAGAGGTTAAGGATATACTGTCTCTACGGCTTTTCTAATCACGATCACGCCTGCGGCATAGCTAGTGAAGGTGATGAACCACCATCGATCTGAAGGTGATCGTAACATCCGTGCTACCCTTGGTCGGACAGTTCCTCATAAAATGGCCTGCTGTCGCAAAATAACAAGCTCCCTTGGCACCACGACACTCCGAAATGCGGTCTACCATCGACCACAGGTAGGGGTGATGCGTCGGCCAACACCCTACTTCCCGAAACACGAACCGCTTGGAGCCACGACGCTCCGAATACTCTGGATGCCACGAAGGTTGTGGAGGACCACTGCCTTGGCGGAGGTACAAAACTAGTCTGCCTTTGAGGCGGTCCGCCTCGAAAGTCACCAAAGGACCACTGTTGCTCGGCCTCCTGCGATCTTGGTCATTCAGTCGACCTCTCGCTCTTCACCCCAGTGCATAAGCTGCGCATGCGGGCAATGTCCATGCCGGTGAAGAGCTACGCTGAACAAGCCTCTGTCAGTAATCATCTAGCCGGTGGCGTAGCGGTGCACTCTATCCTCCATGGTTGCCACCAAAGCGGGGACATACCGAGCCAAGCGAGTCAAACTCCACGTTGTACTCCCGAACCGTCGCCTCTCTGTCGGCATCGCCGTCATCGGCCGTGCCCTCGCATCTGCGGAGGCAAGAAGTGAGTGAGGAATGCCTCGAGAACTCATCCCATCTTCTTTGAGCGCATGCTCTCCCGGGGCGGCTCACGAATCAAACGGTCATTGCGGTATCACGCACGCGGCCGATCTGAACCCTAGACCAGCGACTCGGTCTCGAAGCCACGATCACTCTCATGACCAGTAGCGCCGGATGAACTCCTGTGGATCCTCCTCAGGCCTCGCCCCGTAAAACTCTGGCGGGCTACAACTCAGAAAGTCCCGCTGCCTCAAACTATCCGATCTCGGGTGAACGGCTGGTCTTCTTTGGGCTGGGCTAGCTGCGTCCGGCCTATCCTCATATCGGCCCACGACCTTGGCGGCAAGCGACCATCTCCTTGTACCAACTCCTACTGCGGTGTGGGGTGGAGGCTCAGTCGTGGTCTCAGCGACCATTGCTGCGACTCTAAACTTCTTTGGGGTGGCGGCGTCGTAAAACTTCGCCGTCTGAAGCACAATCTCAGTCTTGGCCGGGCTGCGCCTCGTACTCCTCTGTATCTCACTAGCGGCACCCTGGCTGTCTTGCCATACAGGCTCTGGTTGTCTTCGCGGAGGCATAAGCGGTAAAAACGAGATCGTCGGAGGGTCCGACTTACAACACGACTCTGAGGCACGATCTCGGAATGAGAAGAATGGAAACCAATCCTAAATGTCCTGCGACCTCACGATTATAGATGTGGTGCACAACACATCGATAATCAAGACTTCTACTGACACGGTGCGTAGACACTTTCAGGATTAAGCGCTCACGATACCACTTTTGTCACGACCGAACCGGGCGTGGTAGTGCCTACCGGGCACCTAGTGATACAACATCGAGAAAACCGTGGAAAATAAAACATAAACAAGAAACAAGATATATGATCATAAAGCAGGCCAACCAAAGCGGTTACCTTCCAATAAAATATATATAAACAACTTTTTCAAAAGCGAGCAGTTTAATCCTTTTACAAACCACACTTGGCGATTACTACGGACCTCACAGAGTTTTTATACAACATGACGGGACGGGGCCCGCCATACCACAGAATGTACAAGAACCTACTGACTCGGGGTAACATGCAAAAGATAAGCCTCGGAGAAGCGGAGCTTCCTGTGACGTGATCCTAAGAGCGAGGCTCAACTACCAATTTACTCCTACCCGGCATGAGCGCGGCCCGAAGGAGGTCGATTACGGTACCAAGTATGTGGCGAAAAATCTGCGGCTAAATCATAACGATCTACATAAAGCGGGAGACATGTATGATAACAAAAATCTGATGCAACATAAGCGATCAAGTCGGGGACTCACGCCTCAGCGTCATCACTCAATATAACTATGGGTCTCACGCCCACAACATCAATCATGTTCGCATCATGGCCGCATGCCCCCGGAATTCTGCATCGGTGTAGACATGTCCATGATGCAACAATAATAACAATGCCGCATGACCACATGCCCCCTGTTATACCCCGTATTTTTCAGAGTATGTACGTGAGGACGTACGTAGAAAATTTGAGCCTTAAGTTAGGCAAGTTTCGAAATTTGTACACAACACCCGATTAGAGTCATTTTTCGACGAAACGTTTCCACAGCTTTTGTTGGGAAAATTCCGGCTGTGTCATTTATAATTTTTGCGGATTTTTCCGAGAGACGAAACATTGTGGACCAACGGGAGGGTGACATGTGTCACCCTCACATTGGAACAAATGGGGCGGCAATGGTGGACGAAAAAGAGGGCTTTAGTTGGTAGGATATTTTTGTGCAAGTTGTGTGGTAGATGGATAAGGTACACATGGTGGAAATCTAACCCTACACTTGCACCACACTTGTCTTCATCTTGGCCATTGGTTGGCCATGGCTTGACCTATAAATATCCCCCTAAGCTTGAAGAGTTCTTCATCCAAAAATGTGCCTAAGTCTTGAAATCTCCCTCCCCTCTCCTTGTAGTAGTCGTCCGCCACACCTCCCCTTTGAGAAGGCCCTTGGCGAAAGTATCCCCACTCCTAGTGGTGCTAGCAGTGGGGTACCCCACAGCCTAGTTGTTTTCGTATAATACCCCCTTTTGTGGTATAGAAATACTCTCTAGTATTGTTATAATGTCCAAAATACTTTAGCCCAAATACCTTGTTGTACTTTCCAAGGTTATACTTATCTGGCTTGGAAAATACTATTATACTTTCCTTTAGCCACTAAGCGAAACCACTAAGGAAAAATCTTCACCGTAGTTGAAGTATTAAGTAGAAGTTGTGTAGACACTTCTAAGGGTTTCTTGGAGCGTTTTGGGCGCGCAGTAGGAGCTAAACCTTGTTCGAGAACGACATATAAACTCGGATAATTTTGGGCTTATCGAGGTAAACATTCTTGACCTTACATTTGTAATTGGAAATTACATGTTGTAGGAATATATAGTTGAAGTATACTATATATAGAATGAACATTATAATTGTGCGGCAATGTCTTTTGACTTAAGCTGAATAATACTTACGGCAATGTCTTGCGACTTAAGCTGAATTTAAATAAGAGAAGCTGTAATTACATGGGGTGTATTCTGATGAACTTGTGTAGCATTCTTTGTGTAGTAGAATTGTACACGTCCGGTCAGACGTGTTAACCCCCCCCCTGGTTGGCTTGGTAGCCGGCCTCGATAGAGGAGGAGATTTCTGTTGTTGCGGGGAGAGTCTTTGCGAATTTTATGTAGAATATTCTACGTCGGGATCTAAAGGTATTAATAGGCGCTTTGTGGCCTCTATAGGTGGTAGTACTACGTGTGGAGTGATCCACTTGGCTTAAGGAGTAGCCGGCGGTTTGAGGTACTTGGAGCGTTTTGCTATTAGTCGACAATCGTCGCGAGGTATGTGAACCTCTTCCTATCTCTTCTAGCATGATATGTGTGAACTATGTAGTACGGTGAGCGTCATGTGCTAAATGTATTTGATTGGTTTAAAACATAAAGTTTTATAAAGGCTTTATGTGAAGTCGTTTATAACAGCTTTATGTGGATAAGCAAATACTTTGTGGTTCCTAAAAGGTAACTGATTTGAATAATAACTGGCTTGATATGTGTTAATAAAGAACTTGAAGTATTTCAAAAGATTTATGAATCGTTTTGAAAGAATGAATAGTACTTGGGTTTTGAAAAGTGAAGAGTTATACTAGCTTTATGGAAAGTTAGGTATAACGGCTTAAGAATGTTTCTTGATTTGGAAATCGGAATGTGTATCGACAAACCAACTGCGGCGTTAATAAAAGGAAAATGTATTGACTAATGAAGTATTATTAAAACTCTGTAGAAACCTCCATCTGCATAGAAGCTAAGATAAGACAAAATGATATTACATTTCCTAGATCATGGGTGCTTAATAAGATTGATTATAAACAAGAATAACCTACTCACATATAAGACATATGTTTCTCAAAACGTTTAAAGGAGAATTATGTTTTAAAGGACTAAAACTATGAGCTACAAAACCTTTTTCTAAAATGAGAAACTTGAGCATTGAAATTAGGCAAACTTGAGCGTTTGGAAAATAAGGTTGTTACTTGATTTTTACAAAGGAAAGCATTTTGGTTTACTTAACAATGTTAGTCACTCAAATTTTATACTACAGGTATCGGGTGGCCTTTGTAAAAGAAATGGATCTTAAAAGGAATTTAATGGACGTAGTACTTTAAGGTTAAAAATCGGACTTTGATATAAAATGAAAGTACCTTGAGTCGTGTGTAACTTGCTTATACTTGTTGTTATGAAACTTGACCATGTTACGTGTGATAGCCTTGTTGTGTAAATCGTGTTCTACTCGACTAGGTTCATCAGGAATGTATATCACTTGACTCTGGGTCATCAGGAATGTATATCACTTGATTCGGTTCATCCGGAATGTATTTCACTCGACTAGGTTCATCCGAATGTGTTCGCTTGATTAGGTTCATCAGAATGTATTTTACTTGAGGCCGGTTCATCCAGGAATGTATTTCACTTGAGGCCAGGTTCATCAGGAATGTATTTCACTTGAGGCCAGGTTCATCCGAATGTATTTCACTTGACTCTGGTTCATCAGAATGTATTCCACCCTTTTTCTATATTGGGTCCATGAGATGGGCGAGACACATTATACGTATCACATGATTTGTACCTAGGCTGGCGGTGAGGAAGGAGTTCGGGCATGAGGATGACTTTTAGGCGTGAGTCACGACTTGACATATTTGCTCTTATGTTGTGAAGCGTAGTTTGGTTATCATATATGTCTCTCTGCTTTATAGACTATTATGATTTCATTTCTGATATTTTCTGATTTCACATACTTGGTACTGTTATCTTGACCTCCTTGAAGCTGCGTTAAATCTGCATGAGTAAAAGTGTCGTATCGATCCTCCTTATAGGATCACATTTCGGCGTGTTGGGAAGCTCCGTTCCTTGGAGGCTTATCTTTTGGTATGTTACCACAGTGCAGTAGATTCTTATACATTCGGGGTATGGCGGGAGCCTGTCCGTCATAGCCGTTGTAAAAATCTTAAGTGCATGCTTTGTTGTGGCGGGGTTTGTAAAAAGGATAAGCTGTTGGGTATTTTATGTATATATGATGAAAGCTGTTTTGGTTGACTGTTTATTTATCTTTTCTCTTAATTCATGTTCATGTTTTTATTTCCGCTGATTTTCTCGATGTTGTATCACTAGGGTGCGGGGTAAGGCACGATCACGGGCAGGTTGGTCGTGACAAAAGTGGTATCGAGCGATTAGTCCTCGGAAAGTGTCTGACCGTGTCTAGTAGAGTCTTGATTATCGGTGTGTTGTGCACCACATCTATAATCGGAGGCTATAGGACATTTAGGATTGGTTTCCATTCTTCTCATTACGAGATCGTGCCACAGAGTGTGTGATAAGTTGGGCCCTCGGCGTATCCATTTTTTTACGATTATGCCTCGCGTAAGGCAACCGAGCCAGTGGGCAAGGCGATCGAGGAGCTGTTAGTGAGATCTGAGGAGTACGAGCGCGAGCGGTCGATACAGGCGATGCCGACGGCGGGTTTCGCGACGCCGCCCAGCGAGTTTAGCGCGGCGATGGCTGCTGAGACTCTGATACACGAGCCTCGATCCCCACACTGGGCCGATGAGATAAGTACAAGGAGATGACCCGATTCTTGGCGAGTCGTGGCGAGATATGAGATAATTTGGATGCAATTCCGGCCCATTGATAGCACCGTAGTTCACCCCGGCGGGCGGTTTGAGGCTACGTGATTTCTGAGTCAGCCCTCCGTGTTCTATGGATCGAAGCGGAGGCGACCTCGTGAGTTTATCCGACGCCTGACGGATCGTGAGTGATCGAGCCTCGAGCGGCGGTGGTATTGAGTTGCATCAGTGCGTGATCTGCGATTGGTAGTTTGATTCGTGGAGCTGTCGGGAAGAGCATGCACTTCCAGCAGTTTGGGCGAGTTCTCGAGGCATTTCTTGCACATTTCTTGCCTCCGCGAGATGAGGAGGGCTCGGTAAGCAGATTTTTGACGTTGAGGCGGGGCGGGCGGACGGTTAGAAAGTACAATGTGAGTTCGACTCATTAGCTCGGTATGTTCCAGCTGTAATGCGGATATGGAGGCGAGTACACCGCTACGTCAGGCTGGGCGATTACTTAGCGAGGCTTATGCGGGTGTAGCTCTTGGTAGGCATGGACATTGCCGCGTGCAAGCTTCATGCACTAGGATGTGAGGCACGGAGAGGTCGACGGAATGGCGAGATCGGCGAGAAGAGGCGAGCAGCGAGGTCCTTTGGTAACTTTCGAGGCGGACCGCCTCGGCCGATCTAGTTATGTACCTCCACCGATGAGTGGTCCCCTCGATCTTGGGGCGTCCGGGGTATTCGGGGCTGGTGAGCTCGGGGCTTAGTTCCGCGGTATACGTGAGTGCTAGCGGCGGGATTCATGTCCCCTCTGTGTGCGATGTGGCAAACATCATCGGGAATGTCGTCTTTTTGGTGCTTGTTTCACTGCGGCCGTCGAGGGCCATGTGAGAAGCGTGCTTATAGGAGAGTACGGCGGCTTAGCGCGACTCTAGGATCGATGGCGAGTTCATCGCCTTCTACGATTATCGCCTGCGAGTGGACTTATGATTAGAGTGGAGCGGTAGCCGGTATATCATAACCATCTAGAGTTTTGTTTGTTATGATAATGTGTTAAGTGTTATGTTCGGATAGCTTGGTGCTAAAATGTGATTTAGAAACATGCTTAGTGAAAGGGTAAGCACAGGGGTGAGAAAATGATGAACCTTAGAATATTACGATTGAGACCTTAGATGTAAAGGCCGTCTTGAGTACAAGATTTTGCGAGTGATCCTTGTCGAGTGCATTTTATGCCTAGAATGTATTGTGTGATAAGTCACAGGTTGGCTAAATGAAAGTGGTAGCTTTCATGATGTGTTTTAGCAAGATTGTTCCGTGTCGGGAAGCAAGAGTTGGCGCGATAGTGGGTCGGGTTGGGGCCGTGTTGCGGGCCAACCAGCGTCCGTTCGAGGAAAGGTCAGCTCTGGGTGGTCGCCCGGTGGCGGTCACAAGGGTGCTAGGCCCAAGTTTAGATGACCATCTTATGAGTTCGTGGATACGTTCGACCAGAATCAGTTCGTGAAGGCGAGTGGCCTTAGAAATCGAGGTTAGTAAGATGACCAAGTTTGGAGGTAGTGACTCGAGGTTGGAAAGCGAGCGTTGGTGAAGTGTGGTGCGTATGCTGGGAAGAGTTCGAGTGTTCGAACAGGGTACGACGAGGTAGGGGAGAAGTGAATGAGTGTGATCGTTTCTTTTGTGATAACAGAGGTGTTTCCTCGTGGACTTGGGATTTCGTATTTTTGTGCATTTGTTATTTCATGGCCAGGTGTGGCATGATTGTTTTCGTACGTATAGCAGTGAAGACTCTACTGGCGCATGTTTGTGTCGAGACTTGAGAAGGAACATTGGGACGAATGTTTCTAAGGAAGAATGTTATACCGTATTTTTGAGTATGCGTGAGGGCGTGCGTAGAAAATTTGAGCCTTAAGTTAGGCAAGTTTGAAATTTGTACACAACACCCGATTAGAGTCGTTTTTAAATGAAAGCGTTTCCACTGACTTTTGTTGGGAAAATTCCGGTGTGTCATTTATAATTTTTGCGGATTTTTCCGAGAGGCGAAACATTGTGGACCAACGGGAGGGTGACGTGTGTCACCTCGCATTGGAACAAATGGGGGCGCAATGGTGGGACGAAAAGAGGGCTTTAGTTGGTAGGATATTTTTGTGCAAGTTGTGTGGTAGATGGATAAGGTACACATGGTGGAAATCTAACCTACACTTGCACCACACTTGTCTTCATCTTGGCCATTGGTTGGCCATGGCTTGACTATAAATACCACTAAGCTTGAAGAGTTCTTCATCAAAAATGTGCCTAAGTCTTGAAATCTCCCTCCCCTCTCCTTGTAGTAGTCGTCCGCCACACCCCTCCCTTTGAGAAGGCCCTTGGCGAAAGTATCCCCCTCCTAGTGGTGCTAGCCGTAGGGTACCCCACTGCCTAGTTGTTTTCGTATAATACCCCTTTGTGGTATAGAAATACTCTCTAGTATTGTTATAATGTCCAAAATACTTTAGCCCAAATACCTTGTTGTACTTTCAAGGTTATACTTATCTGGCTTGGGAAAATACTATTATACTTTCCTTTAGCCACTAAACGAAACCACTAAGGAAAAATCTTCACCGTAGTTGAAGTATTAAGTAGAAGTTGTGTAGACACTTCTAAGGGTTTCTTGGAGCGTTTTGGGCGCGCGGAGTAGGAGCTAAACCTTGTTCGGGAGCGACATATAAACTCGGATAATTTTGGGCTTATCGAGGTAAACATTCTTGACCTTACATTTGTAATTGGAAATTACATGTTGTAGGAATATATAGTTGAAGTATACTATATATAGAACTCAACATTATAATTGTGCGGCAATGTCTTTTGACTTAAGCACTGAATAATACTTACGGCAATGTCTTGCGACTTAAGCTGAATTTAAATAAGAGAACTGACGTAATTACATAGGGTGTATTCTGATGAACTTGTGTAGCATTCTTTGTGTAGTAGAATTGTACACGTCCGGTCGGACGTGTTAACCCCCACTGGTTGGCTTGGTAGTGGCCGGCCTCGATAGAGGAGGAGATTTCTGTTGTTGCGGGGAGAGTCTTTGCGAATTTTACGTAGAATATTCTACGTCGGGATCTAAAGGTATTAATAGGCGCTTTGTGGCCTCTATGGGTGGTAGTACTACGTGTGGAGTGATCCACTTGGCTTAGGAGTAGCCGGTTTGAAGGTACTTGGGCGTTTTGCTATTAGTCGACAATCGTCGCGAGGTATGTGAACCTCTTCCTATCTCTTCTAGCATGATATGTGTGAACTATGTAGTACGGTAGGCGTCATGTGCTAAATGTATTTGATTGGTTTAAAACATAAAGTGTTATAAAGGCTTTATGGGAAGTCGGTTATAACGACTTTATGTGGATAAGCAAATACTTTGTGGTTCTAAAAGGTAAGCGATTTGAATAATAAGCGGCTTGATATGTGTTAATAAAGAACTTGAAGTATTTCAAAAGATTTATGAATCGTTTTGAAAGAATGAATAGTACTTGGGTTTTGAAAAGTGAAGAGTTATACTAGCTTTATGGAAAGTTAGGTATAACGGCTTAAGAATGTTTCTTGATTTGAAATCGAATGTGTATCGACAAACCATGCGGCGTTAATAAAGGAAAATGTATTGACTAATGAAGTATTATTAAAACACTGTAGAAACCTCCATCTGCATAGAAGCTAAGATGAGACAAAATGATATTACATTTCTAGATCATGGTCTTAATAAGATTGATTATAAACAAGAATAACCTACTCACATATAAGACATATGTTTCTCAAAGCGTTTAAAGGAGAATTATGTTTTAAAGGACTAAAACTATGAGCTCTGAAACCTTTTTCTAAAATGAGAAACTTGAGCATTGAAATTAGGCAAACTTGAGCGTTTGGAAAATAAGGTTGTTACTTGATTTTTACAAAGGAAAGCATTTTGGTTTACTTAACAATGTTAGTCACTCAAATTTTATACTACAGGTATCGGGTGGCCTTTGTAAAAGAAATGGATCTTAAAAGGAATTTAATGGACGTAGTACTTTAAGGTTAAAAATCCGGACTTTGATATAAAATGAAAGTACCTTGAGTCGTGTGTAACTTGCTTATACTTGTTGTTATGAAACTTGACCATGTTACGTGTGATAGCCTTGTTGTGTAAAGTACTGTGTTCTACTCGACTACCGGTTCATCCGGGAATGTATATCACTTGACTACGGGTCATCAGGAATGTATATCACTTGATTAGGTTCATCAGAATGTATTTCACTCGACTACGGTTCATCCGAATGTGTTTCGCTTGATTAGGTTCATCAGGAATGTATTTTACTTGAGGCCGGTTCATCCGGAATGTATTTCACTTGAGGCCGGTTCATCCGGGAATGTATTTCACTTGAGGCCAGGTTCATCCAGAATGTATTTCACTTGACTCTGGTTCATCAGAATGTATTCCACCCTTTTTCTATATTGGGTCCATGAGATGGGCGAGACACATTATCGTATCACATGATTTGTACCTAGGCT
This sequence comes from Przewalskia tangutica, assembly GCA_029844215.1. Lineage (NCBI taxonomy): Eukaryota > Viridiplantae > Streptophyta > Magnoliopsida > Solanales > Solanaceae > Przewalskia > Przewalskia tangutica. The sequence continues at coordinate 53,231,475 of CM056726.1, forward strand.
GGCGGTGAGGAAGGAGTTCCACGGGCATGAGGATGACTTTTAGGCGTGAGTCACGACTTGACATGATCGCTCTTATGTTGTGAGCGTAGTTTGGTTATCATATATGTCTCTGCTTTATAGACTATTATGATTTCATTTCTGATATTTTCTGATTTCACATACTTGGTACTGTTATCTTGACCTCCTTGAGTGCGTTCATCTGCGAGTAAAAGTACATCGACGTCGATCCACCTTATAGGATCACATTTCACGTGTTGGGAAGCTCCGTTCCTTGGAGGCTTATCTTTTGGTATGTTACCACAGTGCAGCAGATTCTTATACATTCGGGGTATGGCGGGCCACTGTCCGTCATATTGTGTAAAAATCTTAGAGTGCATGCTTTGTTGTGGGCGGGGTTTGTAAAAAGGATAAGCTGTTGGGTATTTTATGTATATATGATGAAGGCAATTGTTTTGGTTGACTGTTTATTTATCTTTTCTCTTAATTCATGTTCATGTTTTTATTTCCGCTGATTTTCTCGATGTTGTATCACTAGGGTGCGGGGTAAGGCACGATCACGGCCCGGTTCGTCGTGACAAAAGTGGTATCGAGCGATTAGTCCTCGGAAAGTGTCTGACCGTGTCTAGTAAGTCTTGATTATCGGTGTGTTGTGCACCACATCTATAATCGTGAGGCTATAGGACATTTAGGATTGGTTTCCATTCTTCTCATTCCGAGATCGTGCCACTAGAGGCGTGTGATAAGTTGGGCCCCTCAGACGTATCCATTTTTACGATTATGCCTCGCGTAAGGCAACCTGTGCCCAGTGGGCAAAGCGATCGAGGAGTTAGTGAGATCTGAGAGAATGCGAGCGCGAGCGGTCGATACACGAGACGATGCCAGCCGGCGGGTTTCGCGGCGCCCGCCCGGCCAGCCGAGTTTAGAAGCGCGGCGGTGGCTGCCGAGACTCTGATGCACGAGCCTCGGTCCCACGGCTGGAGCCGATGAGATAAGTACAAGAGATGACCCGATTCTTGGCGGCGGTCGTGGCGGATATGAGATAAATTTGGATCTGCGGCCGTTCCGGTGATAGCACCGTGGTTCACCCCGGCGGGACGGTTTGAGGCTACGTGATTTCTGAGTTGTAGCCTCCGGTGTTCTATGGATCGAAGCGGGGCGACCCTCGAGTTTATCAAGCGACTCTGACGGATCGTGAGTGATCGAGCCTCGAGCGGCGGTGGTATTGGGTTCGCATCACCGCGTGATCTGCGATTGGTAGTTTGATTCGTGAGGCTGTCGGGAAGAGCATGCACTTCCAGCAGTTTGGGACGAGTTCTCGAGGCATTTCTTGCACATTTCTTGCCTCGCGGATGAGAGGCTCGGGTAAACAGTTTTTGACGTTGAGGCGGGGCGGGCGGACGGTTAGAAGTACAATGTGGAGTTCGACTCATTAGCTCGGTATGTTCCGCCAGTAATGGCGGATATGGAGACGAGTACCGCTACGTCACGGTGGGCGATTACTTGGCGAGCTTATGCGGGTGTAGCTCTTGCGGGCATGGACATTGCCCGCGATGCAAGCTCATGCACTAGGATGTGAGGCACGGAGAGGTCGACGGAATGGCGAGATCGCGAGAAGAGGGCGAGCAGCGAGGTCCTTTGGTAACTTTCGAGGCGGACCGCCTCAGCAGCAGTCTAGTTATGTACCTCCACGATGAGTGGTCCCGCCGATCTTGGGGCGTCGAGTATTCGGGGCTGGTCGAGCTCGAGGCTTAGTTCCGCGGTATACGTGAGTGCTAGCCAGCGGGATTCATGTCCCCCTCAGTGTGCGATGTGGCAAACATCATCCCGGGGAATGTCGTCTTTTTACTGGTGCTTGTTTCACCTGCGGCCGTCAGGGCCATGTGACGAGAGACTGTGCTTATAGGAGAGTGCGGCGGCTTGGCGCGGCCTGCGGATCGATGGCGGGTTCATCGCCTTCTGCGATTATGCGCCTGCGAGTGGACTTATGATTAGAGTGGAGCGGTAGCTTCAGGTATATCCTTAACCATCTAGAGTTTTGTTTGTTATGATAATGTGTTAAGTGTTATGTTCGGATAGCTTGGTGCTAAAATGTGATTTAGAAACATGCTTAGTGAAAGGGTAAGCCTGGGGGTGAGAAAATGATGAACCTTAGGCAAGTGTAAGGCCTTGATCAAGCCAAGTGCACCCTATCCCTACTCCACCAAACATGGCACAAAACAAGGCACAAAACAAGGCCAAAACAAGGCCAAAACAAGGCACAAAACAAGGGGAGAGACGTCCCCATTTCGTCCACCCAAACCGCCACTTGAGGGTGACAAGTGTCACCCTCTCGTTAACCAAAATGTTCCGTCGCTCGGAAAAATCCATAAAAATACTAAGCGACATAGCCGAATTTTCCCTTCGCAAGTTCGATGAAAGCGTTTAGTCAAGCGATTCTTTACGGGGTTGTGCACAAAAATTTCGAAACTTGCCTAACTTTAAGGCTCAAACTTTCTCGTGCGCCCATACGTACATACTGGAAATACGGGTATAACAGTAATTCTGATGCTTTCGATTTACATACTTAGTACATATTGTGTCTCGACCCTTCCACCGGGCTGCGTTCATCTGCGAGAAAGGGTAGCGGTGGTGGATCCTCATTCTTAGGATCACTTATCGGACGTCGAAGCTCCATTTATCAGGAGGCTTGTCCGCTTTTAGTACGATCTTTTCCACAGTGTTGTAGATTTATGTACATTCGGGGTTTTGGCGGGGCCCTGTCCACGATTGTTATTCCTGAAGTGCGTATTCACATTTGTGGTTGGTATAGAAGCGATGTTATGCAGATTGTACTTTTGATTTGGGTTATATTATGGAAGCGGCCTTATCGGCTAGCTTTGTGATGTTTATTGTTTACACATATATTTACGTCATGTATGTTCATTGCTATTCTCGATGTATACAGGCAGGGTGCCGGGTAGGGCACCGATCGCGGCCGGTCGGTCGTGACAATGGGTAACAAATCCATGGAATTAGTAGTAACGGGTTTTACCGTAAGAATAACATAAGCTAGCACAATGGCTATCATACATAACATAAGCACTACCGACACCATACATAACATAAGCGCTACCGCTTATCATAACATAACATAAGCACTCTGAACATCATAACATAACATAAGCAAGTTAAGAAATCCCCCTAACTTCTTATTAGTCTTATACATATACACTCTCATTTTAGTTTACTTAAGGCACAAACGTGTCATTATAAAATCCGGGAATTTAACCCAAAGTGCTACGTACTTCTACTCTTTTAAAATGACTCTTTTTCATATAAAACATCCAAGATACTAATAACCATAGTATCAAGTCGTATCTACTTTTCAAGACAAGTCACAATACCTTTTAGAAATACGTTTATAGGCTTCTAAATCAAGTGACTACTTTCTTTTAAAACCTTAAGCAATTGATGCCTTCAAATCAATTTGTCTTTCATTATTTCAAGTCATTTATCATACTTACATTACTTGGAGTAAACCACTCTTATTAACTTTCCATAAAGCTATTATAACCAACTTTCCATAAAGTAGTTATATTAACTTTATACTTTAGGCAATTACGTTCTTCCATATATCCAAGGGACTTATACTTTCAAACAATACAAGTATCATATACTTTCAAAAAAAATACTTCAAGTCCCTTAACTTTGAAAACTAAGACATCCTTAATACTTTTAAACAAGTGAGTTAATCCCCTAACTCAACCAACTTGGACATTCTTAAAACAAGTAAAGGATATCAAAATCTCGTACGTCTACCGTACTATATAGGTACAACTACTCATGCTCAAGAGATAGGTAAGTTCCACATACCTCTTCGACTCAATCCACTTGCCAAGTTGAATACGCCGCGCGTAGAATGTCAACCTTTGATATCTACCCTTCAATAATGACAATGAAACTGATTCCCTTTACAAGTTAATCTTGGTTGTCTTTTTCAAAGCTCTCGTAACTCCCGCGAAAGTTGTTGAAATTTTCTCTAATGCACTACGTTTTTTTTACACAAGTTCAAAAAGAAAACTTTTGTAACAAATAAATGTTAAAAGAATCATGGTAGGTTTTATCTTACACGTGTTCTCCATGCCATTTAAGTGCCCTTGACTCATCAATTTATTGTCTCCCACTTAACTCTTTAATTTCTCTAATTGCCGCCACATCGAATGGGCGGAAGATATCCACCCAAGATTTATCCCCTACTCATTTGTTAGTTACCCACTTTATTAATTACCAAGCAAAACTTGTCTTGCTTGTTCTCGCCCAATATGGGCAATGTGAGGGTGACACGTGTCGTCCTCCGGTTGATCCAAAATATTTCATCTCCCAAAATTCCGATAAATTCTATAAGTCTCAAATATCAAATTCGGGAACTCAATTTCCATTACTAAACATTTTCTTTTACGAGGCTCGGAATAATTTTTCCATAGGAAAAAGAAATCTTTCTATCGTTTAAATATTGAAATCAAAATTTCTCACGTACGTTCTCTTACACGTGTTGTTATACCCCGTAGTTCCGGAGTATGTATGTAAGGACGTACGTACGAATGTATAAACCCTAATTAGGGTAAGAATGAAAGATGTGATTTCTCGACGGAAAATATTTCCGAACCTTGTGAAGGAAATTTTACGTTTTCGATATTTTATCCAATTATGGAATTTTTCCGAGTGATTAAATATTTTGGACCAATAGGAGGGCGACATGTGTCACCCCAAGAGCCATGTTGGACGTTTTTTTTTCAAGACTAGTGGGCAAGACAAGTGGCCAAAAGTCTTGCATGGCATTTGCATGGTAGTGGACGGTTTTTGCAAGAATTAGTGGGCAAGTCAAATGGTCAAAGTCAAATGGTCAAAGTCTTACATGGCATTTGTGGGACAAGTGGAGAAAGGAACCTACACAAACAATCTATACCATACACATGTTTCAATCCTAACCCTTGGTTGTACTATATAAACACCTCTAGTTGATGAAATCTTCCACACTTAGAACATTTCAAGACTTGAAAATATTTCCTCTCCCTTTCCTAGTGTTCTCGTCCAAAGCCCCTCTTTCTTGAGCAAATGTTGTCCAAAAATTCTTAAACTTATAAGTGTTCTTCCTTAATGTATTAGGAAGATTATTAACCAAGAGTTAGACAAGATTTCACACCCCTAGCCTCAAAAACCTCACAAAGCCGAGAGCTAGTTTATTTGGAACCTTAGTGTTCTTCACTTTTTGGAGTTAATTCTTGAATAGAAGTTGGTTAGGAACTTCTAAGGGTGACTTGTGGTGGTTTGGAACACAAATATTTGGAGCTAAAACTTTCTTAGGAACGACTTTAAGTTCTTGGATATTTTTGGGCTATATTGAGGTAATGAACCTTAACCTCTTTGTGAAGTTGATTATTATGTATATTGAATATTATACATATATTGGAAGTATATTATGAAGTATGAGACATAAGGAAAGATTTGGATCTTGTTAAGATGTTAAAAGGAGAATTGGCATATTAGCCCTTAAAATGGTAAAAATGTATCCATTACTTACTAAGAAGTTAACAACAAAGAAACTATAACTTATATAAAGATTGGAATATAAGTTGGAAGACTAATGAAGTAATTGGATAAGTAAAATTGTAAAAGTTTGCCAAGGACCCCAACTTTAGGACTGTATTTACTTTGGAATGTATTTACTTTGGACCGTATTTACATTGTTGTTAAGGGGAAGATTGTTAATCGCGTTCCGTTTGGGCGTGTGATCCCCTTCTTTAATTATTGTTGTTGTTAAGGGGAAGATTGTTAATCGCGTTCCGTTTGGGCGTGTGATCCCCTTCTTTAATTATTGTTGTTGTTAAGGGGAAGATTGTTAATCGCGTTCCGTTTGGGCGTGTGATTCCCTTCTTTAATTATTGTTGTTATTAAGGAGAGATTGTTAATCGCGTTCCGTTTGGGCGTGTTATCCCCTTCTTTAATTAGTGTTGTTATTAAGGAGAGATTGTTAATCGCGTTCCGTTTGGGCGTGTTATCCCCTTATTTAATTATTGTTGTTGTTAAGGAGAGATTGTTAATCGCGTTCCGTTTGGGCGTGTGATCCCCTTCTTTAAATTTTGGAATTATTGCGCCTTATTTATGGCATGTTGGTTACTATTATCGGGCCTTGGAAAATGTGGAGAATTGAGTAGAAACGGGGGAAGTGCTGCCCAATTTTTCATAGACTATGAGAAGTCTTACTTAGAAGAATCCCACGAAAAACTAGAAGTTGATAGGCGTGTTTTGACTATTATAGGTTGACACTCTGCGCGCGACATATCCGACTTGGCAAGTGGATTTAGCCGAGGAGGTATGTGATTCTTCCTATCCTCTTGAGCATGATATTTGTGAACTATATATAGTACGGTAGACGTACGTGTGTTAACTAAATTTGGTTTCACTTTGATGTCTTTTGACTTGTGTTTTAATTAATAAGAATCTTGAATATTTCAAAAAGAGTTATGAATCATTTTTGGAAGAAAAGTAATACTTGGTTTTTAAATAAAACTTAAGTGTTATACTAGCTTTATGGGAAGTTTTGTATAACGACTTAAGAAAGTTAAAAGGAACGATTTACTTATTTGTTTATAAAAGCCTTGTAATGATTTCTGAAGGTGTGGTAAGTTGGTTTGATAAATAAACATGTTATGATGCTAAGTGTGTTAGTATCTTGTGATGTTTGTGTAAGGAGGTTATTCTTGTTGTGCTTATGTTGTTTAACGATAAGCCATTGTGTTAGTATTATATCACTCACCCTCCTGACTTATTATGATGTCGGGGGTTAAGCTGCCCCCCGATGCGAGGAATACCTCATGCGGGTCCATGGGACCTATGCGGAGCTGCGGGAGTTCCAGGAATGCGATGCGAGGAATACCTCATGCGGTCCATGTGGCCATGCGGATTGCGGGAATCCAGGATGTTGCCGAGGGTTAGCTGCCCTGCGATGCGAGGAATACCTCATGCGGGCCTATGTGGCCTATCGAACTGCGGAGTTCGAGTTAGACGCAGACAATGATCTGAGCGAGTGGCTCGGCCGATCATTTGGCGGTGTAGAAAGACCTCGTGATCTGATTTTATAGCATTGTTGGTACGGTGGCTCTAGTAGTCGGCTATGCCTTCGTACTTACCCCGTACGGTTTTATTATAACACAGGTGGGACCTGGTGTTCATGTGTATTCCTTGGTGTTTTATATCATGGACTGCCGGCAGTGAGGAAGGAATTCCACGGGCATGATTGATATTATGGGCATGAGACCCATGGTTATATTTGAGTGATGACTTTGAGGGCGTGAGTCCCTGACTTGACATGACTGCTTACATATTGTATATCGTAAATTGGTTATCATATATGTCTCCTGTTTTATATAGACTATTATGATTTCATTTCTGATATTTTGATTTCACATACTTGGTACTGTTGTCTTGACCTCGCTTGGGTGCGTTCATCTTGCAGTAGAGGTACATCAGTCGTTGATCCTCGCTCATAGGATCACAGTTCAGCGTTTTGGGAAGCTCCGTTTCTCCGGAGGCTTATCTTTTGGTATGATTCCCTGAGATTGTAGGTACTTGTACATTCAGGGGTAAGGCGGGGCCCTTTCCTGTCATAGTTATTATAAAAATTCTTAGAGGTCTGTAGTACTGTTGTGGGCAGGGTTGTAAAGGATGTAACTGTTCAAGTTTTGGTATATATATACATGCCGAAAGGCGACCTTTTTCTTGGTTAGACTGTTCTTACTCTTTATTGTTTCATGTCTTTATTTTTATATTCCGCTGGTTACTCTGATGTATATCTACTTGGGTGCCCGGGTAAGGCACCAGTCACGGGCCCGGGATCGGGTCGTGACAAAAGTGGTATCAAAGCAGTTAGTCCTCGGAAAGTGTCTGACCAGTGTCTAGTAAGTCTTGATTATCGGTGTGTTGTGCACCACATCTATGTCGGAGGCTGCAGGACATTTAGGATTGGTTTCCATTCTTCTCACTCGAGATCGTGCCTTAGAGGCGTGTGATAAGTTGGACCCCTCCCAGCGTGCCGTTTTCACGATTATGCCTCCGCGCAAGCAACCGGGCCCGGAAGGGCAAGGCAACGAGAGGCTGCGAGTAGAAGCGGCGATCTCTGAGACCACGATACTGAGCCTCGATCCGCGATGCAGGCGAGAGAGATGAGTTACAAGAGTGGGCCCGATTAATGGCGTGGTTGTGGCGACTTGAGGATAGGCTAGACGCAGTTCAGCTGGCGCGATGGTTCACCCAGTTAGATAGTTTGAGGCTACGGGATTTTACGAGATGTAACCCGCGAGTTTTATGGGTCGAGGCACGAGGATGATCCGCGAGAGTTCATCCGGCGATTCTGACGGATCATGAGTGATCAAGGCATCGGAGACCGAGTCGGTGGTCTAGGTTCGCGTCGGTGCGTGATCTGAGTCGATCGTTTGATTTGTGAGGCTGTCGGGAGGCATGCACTTCCAGTGTATGGGGACGAGTTCTCGAGGCATTTCTTGCACTTCTTGCCTCCGCGGATGAGGAGGGCTCGGTAAACAGATTTTTGGTGTTGCGGCGAAGCGGCGTGCGGTTCGGGAGTACAATGTGAGTTCGACTCATTGGCGATGCGTCCCGCATTAGTAGCTAGTATGGAGGATCGAGTGCACCGATATGTTCTGAGGCTCGATGATTACCTAGCGAAGAGTTGTTGGTGTAGCTCTTGTGGGCATGGACATTGCCGCATGCGAGCTTATGCACTTGGAAGTGAGGCGGAGAAATCGACGGAATGACGAAGATCGTGAAGAGGCGAGCAGCGGTCCTTTGGTGACTTTCGAGGCGCACCGCCTCGGCGGAACAAGTTATGTACCTCGCCCGATGCAGTGGTCCTCGCGGCGCCCGGTACGCCGGGATATTCAGGAGCAGGTCGGGGCTCCCAGGTTTCAGATTTTCAGGGGAGTAGGAGTGCTCGCCGGATGAGGCCACCCATAGCTCAGTGTGACCATTGTGGTAAAGCCCATAGAGGGGAATGTCGTACTGGTTTAGGAGATTGCTATACTTGCGACCGACAGGGCCATTTGACGGGATCTTGTCAGGCCGAGTAGCTTGGTGGGATAGCACAACTACTAGGCGATTGCGGGTTCTTCACCTTCCATAGCTAGGCATGATGTTCATACACCGGCGGGCCACGGTAGAGGTCGCGGTGGAAGTTCCCAATTTTAGCGGTCCTTTGAACCGCCTATTTTCAGGTATATCCTTAACCCTCTAGAGTTTTGTATGTATTGATGTATTGATGATGTGTTTAGTGTTATGTTCGGATAGCTTTGGGCTAAAATGTGATTTAGAAACACAGTTAGTGAAAAGGGTAAGCTGTGGGGTGAAAATGATGAACCTTAGAATATTCTGATTGAGACCTTAGATGTAAAGTGTCTTGAGTACAAGATTTTGCAAGTGATCCTTGTCAGAGTGCATTTTTATGCCTAGAATGTATTGTGTGATAAGTCCCTGGGTAGTGTGAAATGGAAGTGGTAGCTTTCATGACCTGTATAGGTAAGATTGTTCCGGATCGGGGAACAAGAGCTTGAGGCGTTAAGTGGGTCGGGTTGGGGCCATGTTGCGGGCCAACCGCGGCTGTTCGAGGTGGGGTCAGCTCTGGGTGGTCCGCCAGGTGGTAGGGTCACGAGGGTGCTAGGCCCAAGTTTAGATGACCATCGTATGAGTTCGTGGATATGTTCGACCAAAAGCGGATCGTGAAGGCCGGGAATGGCCTTAAGGAAGATTGAGACTAGTAAGATGACCAAGTTTGGAAGTGGTGACTCCAAAGCTTTGGGAACTAAAGCGATGGCTAAAGTGTGGTACGTATACTAAAAGAGTTCAAGTGTTCGAGAAGTGCGGCAGTAAGGAAGGAAGAGAACGTGTGTTATTTTGTGGCCAGGTGTGGCATTGGCAACTTGTTAAGAAGAACTTCATCGTTGTCCGTCTTGAGAAGAAACATTCGGGACGAATGTTTCTAAGGAGGGGAGAATGTTATACCCCGTATTTCCAGAGTATGTACGTGAGGGCGTACATATAAAAATTGAAGCCTTAAAGTTGGCAAGGTTCGAAAATTTGGGCACAAGTGCCGAAAGGAGTCGTTTTTCGACGAAACGTTTTACTAAACTTACGAATGGAAAAATACGGCTATGTCATTTTTAATTTTTTCGGATTTTTCCGAGAGACGAAACATTTTGGACCAACGGGAGGGTGACAGTCACCCTCACATTGGAAGCTTTTGGGGCGGCATTTGGACGATTGGGTGGCATGGGAGTTGGTAGGATATTTTGTGCAAGTTGGTGTGGTAGATGGATAAGGTGCACATGGCTTAATCCTAGCCCTACACTTGCCTAACACTTGGATGAATCTTGGCCATTGGTTGGCCATTGCTTGACCTATAAATACCCCTCTAAGTTGAAGACTTTCTTCATCCAAACTTGAGCAATCTTTCTAAGTCTCAAACTACTCCTCCTCTTGAGTTTAGTCCACCACACCCTCCCCTTTGAGAGGCCCTTGGCGAAACCTACCCCACTGCCTAGTTGTTTTCGTATAAATACCCCCTTTGTGGTATAGAAATACTTCTCCAAGTATTGTTATAATGCCCAAATACTTTAGCCCTTATACCATGTAGTACTTTCCAAAGTTACCTCTATACGAAAAGCCCGGAAAATACTATTATACTTTCCTCGATCACAAAAAGCGAAACCCTAAGGAAAATCTCCATAATTGGTTGGAGTACTAAGTAGAAGTTGTGTAGAACTTCTAAGGGTTGTTTGGAGCGGATTGGAGCACTCAGAGTAGGAGCTTAACGTTGCTCAGGATCGACTTTTAACTTGGATAATTTTGGGCTCATCGAGGTAAATACTACTGTCCTTCGATTGTAATTGGGAATTACATCGTAGTTGAATTGAAATGAATATAAGATTCATAGAAAAGAATTGAACCGTAATAGAAGGATATTCTGAGAATAGACTTGAATTGAAATCACGTGAGAAGAATATAAGTAGAAGATTGAATTGTACTTACATAGGTGTATTTCTGATGGTGATAACCTTTATTGGTTGAATGTTCTGCAAGTAGCATGTGCTACTTAGAAGGTGGATAAGGCTAGCCGGGTTATAGCCGTGGAGCGTTTTGCTTATAGTCGATAATCGTCGCGAGGTATGTGATTCTTCCTATACTCTTGAGCATGAAACATTTTAAAAGAATACATATAGTACGGTAGACGTACGTGTGCCAATGTCTTTTGACTTAAGCCTGAATAATATGTATATATTATATGGTAGATGTACGTGTGCTAACTGAATATAGTTGTACTGCAATGTCTTTTGACTTAAGCCTGAATAATAAGAACCTTGAAATATTTTAAAAGGAATATAGATATAGTACGGTAGACGTACGTATGTTAACTGAATGTAGCGTTACGGCAATGTCTTTTGACTTAAGCCTGAATAATAAGAACCTTGAAATATTTTAAAAGGAATATAGATATAGTACGGTAGACGTACGTATGTTAACTGAATGTAGCGTTACGGCAATGTCTTTTGACTTAAGCCTGAATAATAAAGAGTCTTAAAGTATTTCAAAAGAATTAAGGAACCTTTTTGAAAGAAGAGTAATACTTGGTTTTGAAAACATAAGAGTTATACTAGCTTTATGGGAAGTTAGGTATACCGTCTTAAGAGAGATAAAAAGAATGGTTTACTGATTTTTAGAGACTTAATCTTAAAAGATAAGAGACTTGACTTAATTGTATTGATATGAAGTTTGTTAACAATGTGAAACCTCATTCGTGAGTAATGGGTACTTGGTTTTAAAAGGAATAATGTTTCTTGATTTGAAATCGAATGAGTATCGACAAACCACGGCAGCGTTAATAAAGGAAAATGTAATGAATAATGAAGTATTATTAAAACCAGTAGAAACCTCCATCTGCATAGAAACTAAGATGAGACAAAATGATATTACATTTCCTAGATCATGGCTGCTTAATAAGATTGATTATGAATAAGAATAACCTACACTCATATAAGGCATATGTTACTCAAATGTTTTAAAAGAGATTAAGACATTGAACTATGAAACTTTTCTAAAAATAAAGAGCCTTGAGTAAATTGAAATTAGGCAAACTGGAACCTTAGGGAAAAGAATGTGGTTGAAAAGGAAAGTGTTTTGGTTTACCTAAAAATGTGAGTCACTCTATTTTATACTACGGGTATCGGGTGACTTTTATAAAAGGAATGGATCTCTTTAAAAGGAATTTAACGTCACGTAGTACTTTAGGGTTAACACCCGGATTTTGACTTAAAAGGAAAGTACTTGAGTTGTGTATAACTTGCCTATGCTTGTTGTTGTGTAACTTGCCTATGCTTGTTGTTGTGTAACTTGCCTATGCTTGTTGTTGGGTAACTTGCCTATACTTATTGAGATAGTATTTGTTGTGCAAGAATTGTGTTTCTATTCTACCGCGTCTCTCGATGGAGGGCCGGTTGACTTGTTGAGAACTTACTTGGACTTACCGGCAGTGACGGAAGATTCCACGGGTACGCTTCCATTATTATTATTACATGGGCATGTCTACACCGATGATGTGGACATGTGACCATTATGGTTATTTATGGCGAAGTATCGTGACTTACGGTTGTGATCGGGTGCGTAGCCTGTTTACTTGCCCCCGTCAGCTACGTGACGCAGGTGGATCTGGTATAGGTTATTGCACCGCCACGCGTGTCGCCAGCGGCGAAGTATCGTGACTTACGGTTATGATCGGGTCGTAGCTGTTTACTTGCCCGTCGGCCACGTGGCGCGGTGGATCTGGTATAGGTTATTGCACGCCACGCGTGCCGACCGCGAGTCGGTATTTGGATGGAGCGCCGTGACTTACGGTTGTGATGCAGTGCGTGGCGATTCACTTGCCCGTCGCCTACGTGGCGCGGTGGAGGCGTGGAGGCTATTGCACTTGCCACGTGTCGACTTCGTGATATGGTTGTCTTGTATTATTGGTACGGTCGGATCTGGTAGTTATACTTGCCGTCTGAGTTTTATTATTTCGAGTAGGACACGGTGTTCACATATACTCCTTGGTGTTGTTATATCATAGGCTAGGCGGTGAGGAAGGAATTCCACGCGAGTGATGATTTGGAGCGTGAGTCCACGACTTGATATATTGTTTAATTGTGGTGTCTTGTAGTTTGGTTATCATACATGTCTCACGCTTTATATAATCGCTATGATTTCATTTCTGATATTTCTGATTCACATACTTGGTACTGTTATCTTGACCTCCTTGAAGTGCGTTCATCTGCGGTAGTGAGTCGGTCATTGTCGATCCATTTTAGGATCACCTTTCGTCTTGGGAAGCTCCGTTCCTTGGAGGCTTATCTTTGGTATGTTACCACGATGTCAGTAGGTTCTTGTACATTCGGGGTATGGCGGGGCCTGTCCGTCATAGTTGTTGTATAAATCTTAGAAGTGCATGCCTTTGTTGTGGCGGGGTTGTAAGGATTATGGCTGTTCAAATGTCTATACATATATATATGTTGAAAGGCAACCGTTTTGGTTGGCCTATTTTCTTTATCTTGATCCATGTCTATTTAAATGCTTAAGTTTTTATTTCCATTTGGTTTTCTCGATGTTGTATCACTAGGGTGCGGGGTAAGGCACGATCCACGGGCCGGGCGAATTCGTGTGATATTTACTTTAATTTGTATTTACTTTGGACCGTATTTACATTATTGTTAAGGGAAGATTGTTAATCGCGTTAGTTTGGGCGTGTGATCCCTTCTTTAATTATTGTTGTTGTTAAGGGGAAGATTGTTAATCGCGTTCCGTTTGGGCGTGTGATCCCCTTCTTTAATTATTGTTGTTGTTAAGGGGAAGATTGTTAATTGCGTTCCGTTTGGGCGTGTGATCCCCTTCTTTAATTATTGTTGTTATTAAGGAGAGATTGTTAATCGCGTTCCGTTTGGGCGTGTTATCCCCTTCTTTAATTATTGTTGTTGTTAAGGAGAGATTGTTAATCGCGTTCCGTTTGGGCGTGTTATCCCCTTCTTTAATTATTGTTGTTGTTAAGGAGAGATTGTTAATCGCGTTCCGTTTGGGCGTGTGATCCCCTTCTTTAAATTTCGGAATTATTGCGCTTTATTTATGGCATGTTGGTTACTATTATCGGGCCTTGGAAAAGGTGGAGAATTGAGTAGAAACGGGGGAAGTGCTGTCCAATTTTTCATAGACTAAGAGAAGTCTTACTTAGAAGAATCCCACGAAAAACTAGAAGTTGATAGGCGTGTTTTGACTATTATAGGTTGACACTCTGCGCGCGACATATCCGACTTGACAAGTTGATTTAGCCGAGGAGGTATGTGATTCTTCCTATCCTCTTGAGCATGATATTTGTGAACTATATATAGTACGGTAGACGTACGTGTGTTAACTAAATTTGGTTTCACTTTGATGTCTTTTGACTTGTGTTTTAATTAATAAGAATCTTGAATATTTCAAAAAGAGTTATGAATCATTTTTGGAAGAAAAGTAATACTTGATTTTTAAATAAAACTTAAGTGTTATACTATCTTTATGGGAAGTTAGGTATAACGACTTAAGAAAGTTAAAAGGAACGATTTACTTATTTGTTTATAAAAGCCTTGTAATGATTTCTGAAGGTGTGGCAAGTTGGTTTGATAAATAAACATGTTATGATGCTAAGTGTGTTAGTATCTTGTGATGTTTGTGTAAGGAGGTTATTCTTGTTGTGCTTATGTTGTTTAACGATAAGCCGTTGTGTTAGTATTATATCACTCACCCTCCTGGCTTGTTATGATGCCGGGGGTTAAGCTACCCCCCGATGCGAGGAATACCTCATGCGGGTCCATGGGATCTATGCGGAGCTGCGGGAGTTCCAGGAATGCAATGCGAGGAATACCTCATGCGGTCCATGTGGCCATGCGGATTGCGGGAATCCAGGATGTTGCCGAGGGTTAGCTGCCCTGCGATGCGAGGAATACCTCATGCGGGCCTATGTGGCCTATGCGGAACTGCGGGAGTTCCAGGATTAGGCCGCGATGATATCTGCGGGCGAGTGGCTCAGCTTCGATCATTTGGCGGTGTAGAAACACCTCGTGATACAGTTTTATAGCATTGTTGGTACGGTGGGTTCTAGTAGTCGGCTATGCCTTCGTACTTACCCCGTACGGTTTTATTATGACACAGGTGGGACCTGGTGTTCATGTGTATTCCTTGGTGTTTTATATCATGGACTGCCGGCAGTGAGGAAGGAATTCCACGGGCATGATTGATATTGTGGGCATGAGACCCATGGTTATATTTGAGTGATGACTTTGAGGGCGTGAGTCCCTGACTTGACATGACTGCTTATATATTGTATATCGTAAATTGATTATCATATATGTCTCCTGTTTTATATAGACTATTATGATTTCATTTCTGATATTTTGATTTCACATACTTGGTACTGTTATCGACCTCCTTGAAATTTGCGTTCATCTGCGGTAGAATACATCGATCGTTGATCCTCGCTCATAGGATCACAGTTCAGCGTTTTGGGAAGCTCCGTTTCTCCGGAGGCTTATCTTTTGGTATGATTCCCTGAGATTGTAGGTACTTGTACATTCAGGGGTAAGGCGGGGCCCTGTCCCGTCATAGTTATTATAAAAATTCTTAGAGGTCTGTAGTACTGTTGTGGGCAGGGTTGTAAAGGATGTAATTGTTCAAGTTTTGGTATATATATACATGCCGAAAGGCGACCTTTTTCTTGGTTAGACTGTTCTTACTGGTTAGACTGTTCTTACTCTTTATTGTTTCATGTTTTTATTTTTATATTCCGCTGGTTACTCTGATGTATATCTACTTGGGTGCCCGGGTAAGGCACCAGTCACGGGCCCGGGATCGGGTCGTGACACGTGTCCTGGAACTACGGGGTGTAATATTCTTCCCCCCTTAGAAACATTCATCCCCGAATGTTCTTTTGGGAGTCAAACTTAAAGATAGCGACATAGTCTCCTTACAACCCCTACATACCAATAATGCCACACGTGGCCACATAATAATACTCATACTAAAATGTCAAGCTGAATCCCATGTGTCAACATCGATTATCTGCATAAAGCTTCTGCTGACGCTGAGCTTACTAATAATCTTTCTTGGATAAGCTTCGCCTTATCCACAGCCCGCTGAATCAAGTCTGGACCAAATAACTGAACCTCGCCTACGTCGAACCAACCAATCCGACGATCTACACTTTCTTACATACAAGGCCTCATACAGGGCCATCTGAATACTGGAAGGGTATCTGTTATCATATGTAAACTCAACAAGAGGCAAATGACCCTCCCAGCTTATCTCTGAAATCAAGAACACAGGCCCGCCACCTATCCTCAAGTGCCTGGATAGTACGCTCTGTCTGTCCATCAGTCTGAGGGTGTAATGCAACACTGAGACTCACCTGTGTCCCTAATCCCTTCTGAAAAAATCTCCAAAAGTTATTCGTAACCGAGCTCATCTGTCTGACATCATAAATGTAGGAACCCCGTGCAGTCTCACAATCTCCCTGCTATATAAGCTAGCATAATCCTCAACCGAGTAAGTGGTCCTAACCGGAAGAACACAGTTGGTTTCGTCAGCCTATTTACCATGACCCCCAGGGATTCACACTTCCTCTGAGTACGATGCCACCCTGTAACAAGATCCATATTAATTACCTCCCATATCTAAGTTGGGATTTCAATCGCTTGTAATAGCCCACTGGGCTTCTGGTGTTCAACCTTGACCTGCTACTAATTCGGACATTAAGCAACAACTCTACTATGTCCCTCTTCAGGCCATCTTACCAATACATACATCTGAGGTCACGACACAACTTAGTCGACCCCGAACAATTAGAGCAATAAGCATTGCGTGCCTTCCCTAAAACCTGCTGACAAGTCCTGCAACACCGGGTACACACAATCTATCCTCATATCACATCACCTCATCCGGTGCTACTCAAACAGGCTCTTCTCTTCTCGGAGAGTCGTACCTCGATACTGTATCATAACTGGATCCTCATATTGTCGCCTCTTCACCTGCTCAACGAAGGAAGACTCGACAACCTCTCGGATCTAAACTTCATTCACTTCGAAAGCAATTAATCGAACCCCTCGGCTCTGTAGCTGATGAATCTTACGGACCATGTCCTGTCTATCTGGCTGCCCACCTGGCAGACTACCCATAGATCCACGTCTAAGAGCATCTGTAACCATCTCGGCTTTCCCCGGGTGGTATAGGATATCAATATCACAATCCTTGAGTAACTCTAACCACCGTCTCTATCGCAATTTTTAAGTTGTCTCTGTCTGAAGATGTACCGGATGCTTTTGTGGTTTGGACAAATATCCACATGAAGTCCATATAAGGGATGCCTCTAAATCTTAAAGATACGATTAACTGTCGCCGACTCTACATCGTGAGTAGCGTAATTTCTTTCATGCTTCCCTATCCGCCGGGAAACATAGGCTCTAACCTTATCGTGTTGCGTCAGAACACAACCTAGCCCAACACCCAAAGTGTTACTTAATAACCTAACCCTCTAGTCTCTCAGAAGGGGTTAGAACTGTAGTCGTGGTCAACTTATCTTTTAATAACTGGAAGCCTTTCACATACCTGCGAAATATTCGGGTATCCTTAATCTCTATTATGGTTCATGCTTCCCTTTCTCTGTTGCAACCAAACTTGGTCACAACTTAGATTTGATTCCTTTGCTTGCCTCATGGCTAAGACTTCCTGTCAATCACAATTTTTAGGGGGAGATTTCCTTGACCTCGTCAAGTAGTAACCCAATTATTTTCTCCCAGCTCGTAGAGCTTATAGTCAGGTGTTCAACCTCCATTCATGGTATTACATAATCCAATGACTTGTCAATATTACTTATCGTTCGAGTGTCTACTCGTCTTTCCTCAATAAGTTATTTCAAGTTGTCCCGGGGTCCCTTACCCCTCCATATTTCCTTACCATCTTTCTCGTCAGTACAGATGCTACCACCTTTTCTCGAGGTGTTCTTACTGCCCATTATTTACTAATGGTCTTTACACTAGTCTGGAGTAATCATATCTCGTGCAACTTACATAACCATAGTCGTATTCTCTTTTATCATTCTGGTCATAACCCTTCCTTATGCTTATTAATAGCAAGAGTATCTCTATCTTGATTCATAATCATACTGTAACGCCCCGAACCCGGGCCCGTTACTGGTGCCTTACCCCGGGCACCCTAGTGATACAACATCAGAGAAAACCAGCGGAAAATAAAACATGAATCATGAAACAAGAGATATAATAAATAGGCAGGCCAAAGCGATTTGCCCGATATATCATAAAACCGAACAGTTTAATCCTTTTACAACCACACTTGTGATTCTACAGACCTCTAAGATTTACAACGACTATGACGGACGGGGCCCGCCATACCACAGATGTACAAGAACCTACAACTCGGGAACACATACCAAAAGATAAGCCTCGGAGAAGCGGAGCTTCCCAAACGCAATCGAGATCACGAGGCGAGGATCCACGGCCGATGTACCTCTACTGCGGCATGAACGCGGCCCGAAGGAGGTCGATCTGGCAAGTACCAAGTATGTGAAGCGTCAAATCGTAAATGAAATCATAATAGCTTAACAAGCGGGAGACATGTATGATAACCAAAATACGATGCAACATAAAAGCGATCAAGTCGGGGACTCACGCCTCAAAGTCACCACTCAAATATAACTATGGGTCTCACGCCCATAACATCCATCATGTTCGCATCATGGCGCGTGCCCCGGAATCGCCTCGGTGTAGACATGTCCATGATGCAACAATAATAACAAGGCGCGTGGCCACATGTACCGGAATCTGCATCGGTGTAGACATGCCCGTGTAACCTCAATAAGAATATCTTTGGTCAACCCCGCGCGTGGCCACGTACCGGAATCTGCGTCGGTGTGAACGCGTCCATGTTGCGATAATAACCATATATCGGGTAATCAACCGCCCGCGTGCCGCGTGCCGGAATCTTGCATCGGTGTAGACATGTCCATGTGACATCAACACAAGAGCGATAATCAAAATGGAAACATACCCGTGGAATTCTCCATCACCGCCCGACGTCCAAGTAAGTTCTCGACAAGTCGGCCCTACCTGTCGAGAGACGCGGTAACACGAAATACCACTTGCGCGAAAGGCTATCATCACAAGCATAGGCAAGTTTCACAACAACAAGCACGCGGCAAGTTTCACAACAACAAGCATAGACAAGTTTCACAACAACTCAAAGTACTTTCATTTTATGCCAAAGTCGGGTTTTAACCCCAAAGTACTACATACGTTAAGTTCTTTTTAAAAGAGATCCATTACTTCTATAAAAGTCACCCGATACGTAGTATTAGAATGACCAACCCACATTCCTTTTCAAAATCAAGTAACAACATTCTTTTCCTAAGTTCGGTTTGCCTAGTTTCAATTACTCAAGCTTCTCATTTTCAAATGGTTTCACGATTCATAAACTTAATCACTTGATTTATTTTTAGAACAATTGAGTAATATATGTCTCACGTGAGAGTAGGTTATTCTTGTTTACAACATTCTTATTACAGCAGCCATGATCTAGAAAATGTATATCATTTTGTCTCATCTTAGTTTCTATGCGGATGGAGGTTTCTCTGGTTTTAATACAATTCATCATTATTCAATACATTTTCCTTTATTAACTGCGGTGGTGCATCGATACATTCGATTTCCGAAATCGATAAATCATTATCCTTTAAATAAAACCAAGTACTCATTACTCACGAATGAGGTTTCACACAAACATTCACATTAAAACAAATAAGTTAAGTCTCTTATCTTATAAGATCAAGTCTCTTAACTTCTAACATCAGTAAACCATTTTCTTTACCTCTCTTAAGACATTATACCTACTCCTCATAAAGATAGTATAACTCTTTTTAAAAACTTTTAAAACCAAGTGTTACTCTCCATTCCAAAACGATTTATAAATCTTTTGAAATACATCAATTTATTTATTATAACTAGCAAGTTATAATTAACATCAGTTACCTTTTAAAACCAAAAAGTATTTTCTTACCTACCTAAAGTCGTTATAACTGACTTCCCATAAAGTCGTTATAACACTTTATGTTTAAGAACAATCAAACACAGTTAACACATGTACGTCTTAAGTACTACATAGTTCACACGTATCATGCTAGAAGAGATAGGAAGAGGTTCACATACCTCGCGACGAGTTATCGACAATAAGCAAAATGCTCCAAGTACTACAACGCACTAGCCACTTTCCACTCGAGTAGAATACGCTACTCTTAGTACTTTCACCTATAAAGGTCACAAACGTCTATTAACCCCAAAACACAAGTTCTATCTTTCTACGAGAAAATTCGGCACCTCACATGGCAGCGTAAATCTCCTCTCTATCGAGTAGCTACCAAGCCAACCAGGGGGTTCACACGTCTAACGGACGTGTACCATCCTACTCGATAATACTACACAAGTCTACTGTCTGATCCATGTAAATCTGATTCGATTCGATTCTTTATTCTTGAGCTTAAGTCAAAAGACATTGCCACAATACTAAGTTCAATTCTATATATAGTATACTTCAACTATATATTCAAACACGTAATTTCCAATTACAATAGAAGGACAGTAGTGTTTACCTCGATAAGCCCAAAATTATCCAAGTATAAAGTCGATCTGAGCAACGCTTAGCTCTACTCAGCGCTCAAACAACCCTTAGAAGTTCTAACCAACTTCTACTTACAACTTCAACAACGGGTGAAGATTTCCTTAGGGTTTCGTTTTTGTGGCTAAAGGAAGTATAATCGTATTTTCTGGGCTTTTGTATAAGTGTAACCTTGGGAATACTACAAGGTATTTGGGCGAGGTATTTGGACATTATAACAATATTAGGAGAGTATTTCTATACCACAACAAGGGTATTATACGAAAACAACTAGGCTAGGGGTACCCACGCCAAGGCACCACAGAGGGGAGGGTGGCCTCTCGGCCAAAGCCAAACTTTAAGGGGAGAGGGCTCTTGGGCGAGTCAACAAGAGAGGAGGAGGGTTTCCAAGACTTGGAAGATTTTTGGATGAATGAAGTCTTCAAAGAGAGGGGGGTATTTATAGCAAAACCAAAAGCCAACCAATGGCCAAGATCCTTCCAAGTGTATAGCAAGTGTAAGGCCAAGATCAAGCCAAGTGCACCCTAACCCCTACTCCACAAAACATGGCACAAAACAAGCCACAAAACAAGGCACAAAACCATGAACCAATCGGCGAGGCCAAGCTCCTCTTTCTTAGTCAATGAGGGTGACAAGTGTCACCTCCCGTTAATCCAAAAATGTTCGTCGCTCGGAAAAATCCGCAAAAATACTAAATGACATAGCCGGAATTTTTCCAACGTAAGTAATGAAACGTTTAGTCGTAAAACGACTCTATTCGGCACTTGTGCCCAAATTTCGAACCAAAGCCAATTCTTAAGGCAAAAAAATTTAATACGTACGCCCTCACGTATATACTCTGGAAATACGGGGTATAACATTCTTCCCCCCTTAGAAACATTCGTCCCGAATGTTCCTTCAAGGTCTCAAAACAAGCGGTGTCGTTATAGTCTTCACCGCTATACGTTTAAAACAATCATGCCACGCTGACCACAAAACACACGTTCACTTCTCCCTTACTCGTAGTACTGCGTCACGAACACTCGAACTCGTTCTAGTGTCCGTACCACCACACTTCAACGCTATTTCCAACCCTTGGAGTCACTACCTCGAACTTGGTCATCTCACTAACCTCAATTTCCCTAAGGCCATTCCGGCCTTCACGACTGATTCGATCGAACGTATCCACGAACTCATACGATGGTCATCTAAACTTGGGCTAGCACTCTCGTGACCACCGCTGGCGGGACCACCCGAGCGACCGCTTCCTCAAAGCGGACGCGGGTTGGCCCGCATGGCCCCAACCCGACCATCGTAGCGCCAACTCTCTAGTTTCTTGATCGAACAATCTTACCTTTACAGTCATGAAGCTACCACTTCCATTTCACACTACTCGAGGACTTACCCTTTTCACTAACGGGTTTCTAAATCACATTTTAGCACAAAGCTATCCAAACATATCATTAAACACATCAACAACATCAATACACATAAAACTCTAGAGGGTTAAGGATATACCTGAAACTAGGCGGTTCAAGGACCGCTAAAACTGGGAACTTCCACCGCGACTTCTCTGGTGGCATATCGCTCTAGTAGTGCATGCTATCCTACCAGTGCTACCCACAGTGGGACGGTCTCTCGTCATATGGCCCTGTTGGTCGCAAGAATAACAAGCTCCCTTGGTACTACGACACTCTCGAAATGCGGTCTACCGCATCGACCCACCGAGGTAGGGGTATTGCGTCGCCAACACCCTACTCCGCGAACATCGAAACACAGGAGCCCGGACACGCTCTGAATATCCCGAGGTCGAAAGGCTGCGGAGGGCCACTCAGAATGGCGGAGGTACATAACTAGTCTGCTTCTTTGGCGGTCCGCCTCGAAAGTCGCCAAAATATCCGGCCGTCTTGGCTTAACCTGTGGCGGTCCGCTGCGTCGATCTCTGCGCTCGCCGCACCCAGTGCATGAGCACGAATGCGGGCAATGTCCATGCGGTGAAGAGAAACACCGAACAACTCTCGCTAGGTAATCATCGATCCTCGTAACATATCGGTGCACTCGATCCTCCATACTAGCTACTAATGCGGGAACATACCGCCAATGAGTCGAACTCACATTGTACTCCCGGTATGCGCGGTTACGCCTCAACATCAAAAATCGCCGGCCCGAGCCCTCGCCGTTTGTGGAGGCAAGAAATGTGCGGGAAGGCCCCGAAAACTCGTCCCAAGCGGTGGAAGTGCATGCTCTCCCGGGAAAGCTCACGAGTCAAACCAATCGGCTGCGGTATCACGCGGCCGATCGAACAAATGTCCGCACTCGATCTCTGAAGCCTTGATCACCGCGCATGATCCTCTGCAATCGACGGATGAACTCCTGCGGATCATCCTCGGCCTCGACGTAAAACTCGGGCGGGCTCTGACTAAGGAAATCCGTAGCCTCAAATGCGCCTCGGGTGCACTACAGTCTTCTTTGGGCTGGGCTAACTGCGTCCGGCCTATCCTCATATCGGCCTGACCACGGCAATAATCGGGCCATCTCGCGTGACCCGTCTCCCGCTCGGTGTGGGGTGGAGGCTCAGTCTTGTAGTCTCGGCGACGGCCGCGGCTCTAAACTCTCTTTGGTCTTTGGCGGCGTCGCAAAACTTCGCCGTCTGAGCACTACCTCAGTCTTGGCCAGGGCTGCACCTCGTACTCCTCTCAATCCCACTAGCGACTCCTCTGCCTTGCCCTTCGGGCCACTGGTTGCCTTCGCAGGCATAATCGGTAAAAACGAAACACGTCGGAGGGTCAACTTACAACACGGCTCTAAGGCACGATCTCGTAATGAGAAGAATGGAAACCAATCCTAAATGTCCTATAGCCTCACGATTATAGATGTGGTGCACAACACACCGATAATCAAGACTACTAGACACGATGCGTAGACACTTTCAGGACTAATCGCTCGATACCACTTTGTAACGCCCCGAACCCGGGCCCGTTACTGGTGCCTTACCCCGGGCACCCTAGTGATACAACATCAGAGAAAACCAGCGGAAAATAAAACATGAATCATGAAACAAGAGATATAATAAATAGACAGGCCAACCAAAACAGTTGCCTTCAGTATATACATAAAACCCGAACAGTTTAATCCTTTTACAACCACCTTGCAGATTCTACAGACCTCTAAGATTTACAACGACTATGACGGGACCGGGCACCGCCATACCCCTGAATGTACAAGCACCTACAACTCAGGGAACACATACCAAAAGATAAGCCTCGGAGAAAGCGGAGCTTCCCAAAGCTGGCGAGATCACGAGGCGAGGATCCACGACCGATGTACCTCTACTGCGGCATGAACGCGGCCCGGAAAGTCGGTCTGGCAGTACCAAGTATGTGAAACTGTCAAATACTGTAAATGAAATCATAATAGCTTAAAAAGCAGGAGACATGTATGATAACCAAAATACAGTACGCAACATAAAAACAGTCAAGTCAGGGACTCACGCCCTCAAAGTCACCACTCAAATATAACTATGGGTCTCACGCCCATAACATCCATCATGTTCGCATCATGGCCGCATGCCCCCGGAATACTGCCTCGGTGTAGACATGTCCATGATGCAACAATAATAACAAGGCCGCATGGCCACATGCCCCGGAATCTTTGCGTCGGTGTAGACATGCCCATGTAACCTCAATACGAATATACTGGTCAACCCTGCCGCATGGCCACATGCCCGGAATCTTGACGGTGTAGACACGTCCATGTTGCAGTAATAACCATATATCGGGTAATCAACCCGCCCGCATGGCCGCATGCCCCCGGAATACTGCATCGGTGTAGACATGTCCATGTGACATCAACACAAGACAGTAATCAAAATGGAAACATACCCGTGGAATTCTCCATCACTGCCAGCACGTCCAAGTAAGTTCTCAACAAGTCAACCGGCCCTCTATCGAGAGACGCAGAATACGTAAATACCACACTTGCACAGCAAAGGCTATCATCACAAGCATAGGCAAGTTTCACAACAACAAGCACAGGCAAGTTTCACAACAACAAGCATAGACAAGTTTCACAACAACTCAAAGTACTTTCATTTTATGCCAAAGTCCGGGTTTTTAACCCCAAAGTACTACATACGTTAAGTTCTTTTTAAAAGAGATCCATTACTTCTATAAAAGTCACCCGATACCCGTAGTATTAGAATGACCAACCCACATTCCTTTTCAAAATCAAGTAACAACATTCTTTTCCTAAGTTCCGGTTTGCCTAGTTTCAATTACTCAAGCTTCTCATTTTCAAATGGTTTCACATCATAAACTTAATCACTTGATTTATTTTTAGAACAATTGAGTAATATATGTCTCACGTGAGTAGGTTATTCTTGTTTACAACATTCTTATTACAACAGCCATGATCTAGAAAATGTATATCATTTTGTCTCATCTTAGTTTCTATGCAGATGGAGGTTTCTACTGGTTTTAATACAATTCATCATTATTCAATACATTTTCCTTTATTAACGCCGCATGGTCCTGTCGATACACATTCGATTTCCAAATCAAGAAATCATTATCCCTTTAAATAAAACCAAGTACTCATTACTCACGAATGAGGTTTCACACAAACATTCACATTAAAACAAATAAGTTAAGTCTCTTATCTTATAAGATCAAGTCTCTTAACTTCTAACATCAGTAAACCATTTTCTTTACCTCTCTTAAGACATTATACCTACTCCCCATAAAGCTAGTATAACTCTTTTTAAAACCTTTTAAAACCAAGTGTTACTCTCCCTTCCAAAACGATTTATAAATCTTTTGAAATACATCAAGTTCTTTATTATAACTAGCCAGTTATAATTCACATCAGTTACCTTTTAAAACCACAAAGTATTTTCTTACCTACCTAAAGCTGTTATAACCAACTTCCCATAAAGCTGTTATAACACTTTATGTTTAAGAACAATCAAACACGCTTAACACGTATGCGTCTACCGTACTACATAGTTCACACGTATCATGCTAGAAGAGATAGGAAGAGGTTCACATACCTCGCGACGATTTATCGACAATAAGCAAAATGCTCCAAGTACTACAACCTTGCTAGCCCTTTCCACTCCTCGAGTAGAATACGCTACTCTTAGTACTTTCACCTATAAAGGTCACAAACGTCTATTAACCCCAAAACACAAGTTCTATCTTTCTACGTAAAATTGGCAAAGACTCTCCCCGCAAACAGAAATCTCCTCCTCTATCAAGGCCGCTACCAAGCCAACCAGTGGGGTTCACACGTCTAACCGGACGTGTACCATCCTACTCAGTAATACTACACAAGTCTACTGCAATACAGTCCTATGTAAATACAGTTCAGTTCAGTTCTTTATTCTTCAGGCTTAAGTCAAAAGACATTGCCACAATACTAAGTTCAGTTCTATATATAGTATACTTCAACTATATATTCAAACACGTAATTTCCAATTACAATAGAAGGACAGTAGTGTTTACCTCGATAAACCCAAAATTATCCAAGTATAAAGTCGATCCTGAGCAACGCTTAGCTCCTACTCCGAGCGCTCCAAACAACCCTTAGAAGTTCTAACCAACTTCTACTTACAACTTCAACAACGGGTGAAGATTTCCTTAGGGTTTCGTTTTTGTGGCTAAAGGAAGTATAATCGTATTTTCTGGGCTTTTGTATAAGTGTAACCTTGGGAATACTACAAGGTATTTGGGCCAAGGTATTTGGACATTATAACAATATTAGGAGAGTATTTCTATACCACAACAAGGGGTATTATACGAAACAACTAGGCTAGTGGGGTACCCAGCCAAGGCACCACAAAGGGGAGGGTGGCCTCTACCAAAGCCAAACTTTAAGGGGGAGAGGGGCTCTTGGACGAGAGTCAACAAGAGGGAGGGGAGGGGTTTCCAAGACTTGGAAGATTTTTGGATGAATGAAGTCTTCAAAGAGAGGGGGGTATTTATAGCAAAACCAAAAGCCAACCAATGGCCAAGATCCTTCCAAGTGTATAGCAAGTGTAAGGCCAAGATCAAGCCAAGTGCACCCTAACCCCTACTCCACAAAACATGGCACAAAACAAGCCACAAAACAAGGCACAAAACCATGAACCAATCGGCCAAGGCCAAGCTCCTCTTTGAGTCCAACGAGGTGACAAGTGTCACCCTCCCGTTAATCCAAAAATGTTCCGCCGCCGAAAAATCCGCAAAAATACTAAATGACATAGCCGGAATTTTTCCAACGTAAGCTGTGGAAACGTTTCGTCAGAAAACGACTCTATTCGGCACTTGTGCCCAAATTTCGAACCAAAGCCAATTCTTAAGGCAAAAAAAAATTTAATACGTACGCCCTCACGTATATACTCTGGAAATACGGGGTATAACACATACAGTTTCATACATGTGTACTACCTGTATTTATATCCTTACGACACTTCCTCGACCATTTCGTAACGTCGTTCACAATTACCCCAACACAAAACTTTTCCCACGGTTATCTAAAACTGTAACCTATGGTATGACTATACTGAAGACCTTACCCGTCTCCTATCCTTCGTCTAACAACATGGGTACACGTAACCCCATAATACGTAAAACTATCCTTTACGCGGGGGAGAGAACTTATCTCCCTTACAAAAGCTTAATCATCAAGCGCCACCTTACAGTCGTATAGATTTTCAAAACCTACCAACGATGTCTTTTGTTTTCCATAGGCAGCATTCGTACTTATCTTATTCTTGCTTGCGCGCTATCCTGAACTTATCCGGAAGGTCGTGGCCCTGACCGCCACACCAAACCAACTCCAAGTACCCCCCAAGGGCACTTAAAATAAACTCCTTCAAATTCAAGTACTTCTTACCTTCTGCCTCAATTCACCTCAAATGAACAAGTCACACAGACTTATTAAAAACAATGATGTCACAGAAGGAAGGATAATTCACGGGTTACCACCACTTCTCTTCCTTTCCACTCGATAACCGACTTACCGGGAAACCGGAATCGAGCCAACCTCTCTATGCAGTCAACGTTGGCATAACAAGAGGCCAACTAGCCCGTACTCATAATGACTTCAACGTCTGTCGTAACATCTCTGCTAGGTCTGCTAGGGTCTAACGACTGTATCATTATCGGCAATTATCTACCCGCTCAGCTACCATCCAACACTCACGGGTGTGGTCACCTCGAAAGGTTCTTATGGATTCAGGCTCTATTTCTTTACACTGCTGCTTTTTTACCGGTCGACGCTTCCGTACTTCCAAACTTATACTAACATACGTACATAACTTCCATACTAAATCTGGCCTCCAATCTTTGGAGTTACTAAATTAAACAATATAAGGCCATTTCCGGCTCTCACAACCTGGTTCCGGTGGAATGCGTCCACGAACCCGTAAAACGATTAACTAGACTCGGGTCGTGCACCCTCGTGACCCTGTGACGTAGCGGGACTACTACCAACTGATCCCATTCCATTACAGGCTATGGGGCGACCCTTAATAGGTCATCAACCCGACTCGGTGTCGCACTTAACTCTTATCCTTGGTCTGTCTTAACTTTTTACTACCCGAGAAGGCCTTATATACCTAAGTTCTCGGCGGTTATCAACATTCTTAGGTTCGCAATTTCCATGCTCCAAGCCTACCTTATCAGTTCCCCTGTAAATGGGTATAAAAACTTCTGGTAATACCATAATCGTGTTGTCTTGACCACAACAACCATACTTACTCCATACCGATCTCACCCGTACCACTCTTAATCATACCACGTAGCTTAATCTATTAACATAGTTTTCAATTAAGTCCCTTAATAAAACTTCTTAAGGGTCCATTTCCTTCTCATACAGCTCATCATCTCCTAATTATCTCAAATTAGTACGTAAAACCTTGATGAGAGTTCATTAAACTGTTTCATACCTTCCCGGTATTTATTTAGTCCTTACCAATTCCTGGTAATCTAGAATCATTCTAGGCAACACATATGTGACCCTCATACATAAATTCGTATAGTTGTATGTCATAATACCAACTATACTACAAATATTACCAACCTGGATACGCAATCCACATGATCTTTCCTGGGTCACTGCTGCCTTTCTCGTAGCTGCAATCAAAATAACTTGTTAGGGAGAGACGACCCTAACCACACAGCTCTATCGCACGATCCCAGAGTGAGAAGAATGGAAACCAATCCTAAATTCCCTGCAGCCTCCTGGTTATAGATGTGGTGCACAACACACCGATAACCAAAACTCTACTAGACACGGTCTGTAGACACTTTCCGAGGACTAACTGCTCTGATACCACTTTTGTCACGACCCGACCCCGGGCCCGCGACTGGTGCCCTACATGGGCACCCCTTTCAGGTATACATCAGAGAATAGCAGCGGAACATACACAACACAAATAAACACTTAGACAATAAACAACAACAGGCTAGCCGACGAGGCCACCTTTCGTACAATTTACATAATCCAAAAACAGAACAGTACATCTTTTTTTTCTTTACAACCCAATCCACAAGATATGACTACAGACCTCTAAGAATAACAACTGTGGCGGGACAGGGCCCCGCCATACCCCTGAATGTACAACAACCGACAATACCAGGGATCTGTACTAAGGATAAGCCTCCGGAGTAATGGAGCTTCTCAACAGCTGAACAGTGATCCTAAGAGTCAGGATCAGCAACCTGTATACTCTACCTGCGGCATGAACACAGCCCCCCGAAGGAGGTCAGTACAACATGTACCAAATATGTGAAACTAAAAGTACTGTAGTGGAATCATAAGTCTAAAGTAAAGCTGGAGACATGTATGATAACTCAAATAACAGTACACTGTGCCTTACTAACAATGAGAGTAAACAAGAGTATACTTTACTGCATAAAAATAGGAGGCTCATGATCAAAGTAGGGCCACCCGCCCGTAGTATCATTAAGCAATCCTACTCCTGGGACTATTTCACCCGCATAGGTCTTGTGTACCCGCAATGAGGTAACTTCCTCGCATAGGTTGTATCCGCCAGCATAGGTCGTATGGACCCGCATGAGGTATTCCTCTCATAGGACTATTTCACCCGCTTAGGCCCGATGGACCCGCAATGAGTACAAATGCCGCACTTGCATCATGGGTAGCAAATCCATGGAATTAGTAGTAACCCGGGGTTTTACCCCGTAAGAATAACATAAGCTAGCACAACCGGCTATCATACATAACATAAGCACTACCGGCTTACCATACATAACATAAGCGCTACCGGCTTATCATAACATAACGTAAGCACTACCGGCTTATCATAACATAACATAAGCAAGTTAAGAAATCCCCCTAACTTCTTATTAGTCTTATACATATACACTCTCATTTTAGTTTACTTAAGGCACAAACGTGTCATTATAAAATCCGGGAATTTAACCCAAAGTGCTACGTACTTCTACTCTTTTAAAATGACTCTTTTTCATATAAAACATCCAAGATACTAATAACCATAGTATCAAGTCGTATCTACTTTTCAAGACAAGTCACAATACCTTTTAGAAATACGTTTATAGGCTTCTAAATCAAGTGACTTCTTTCTTTTAAAACCTTAAGCAATTGATGCCTTCAAATCAATTTGTCTTTCATTATTTCAAGCCATTTATCATACTTACATTACTTAGAGTAAACCACTCTTATTAACTTTCCATAAAGCTATTATAACCAACTTCCCATAAAGTAGTTATATTAACTTTATACTTTAGGCAATTACGTTCTTCCATATATCCAAGAGACTTATACTTTCAAACAAGACAAGTATCATATACTTTAAAAAAAAATACTTCAAGTCCCTTAACTTTGAAAACTAAGACATCCTTAATACTTTTAAACAAGTGAGTTAATCTCCTAACTCAACCAACTTGGACATTCTTAAAACAAGTAAAGGATATCAAAATCTCGTACGTCTACCGTACTATATAGGTACAACTATTCATGCTCAAGAGATAGGAAAGTTCTACATACCTCTTCGACTCAATCCACTTGTCAAGTTGAATACGCCGCGCGTAGAATGTCAACCTTTGATATCTACCCTTCAATAATGACAATGAAACTGATTCCCTTTACAAGTTAATCTTGGTTGTCTTTTTCAAAGCTCTCGTAACTCCCGCGAAAGTTGAAATTTTCTGAACGAAAAAAATAACAAAGTGGTCCCTTCGTTTCCTTTTAAAAAAAATCTCCGCAACATATCACGTTCTCATAGGTGAAACCTCCCTTTCTATTTGAAAATTCACTTGTAAACGTTTTATCCCATATCTGAATTAACCAAATTGGTCTCTAATGCACTACGTTTTTTTTAACTATTCAAAAAAGCAAACTTTTGTAACAAATAAATGTTAAAAGAATCATGGTAGGTTTTATCTTACACGTGTTCTCCATGCCATTTAAGTGCCCTTGACTCATCAATTTATTGTCTCCCACTTGACTCTTTAATTTCTCTAATTGCCGCCACATCGAATGGGCGGAAGATATCCCCCCAAGATTTATCCCCTACTCATTTGTTAGTTACCCACTTTATTAATTACCAAGCAAAACTTGTCTTGCTTGTTCTCGCCCAATATGGGCAATGTGAGGGTGACACGTGTCGTCCTCCGGTTGGTCCAAAATATTTCATCTCCCAAAATTTCGATAAATTCTATAAGTCTCAAATATCAAATTCGGGAACTCAATTTCCATTACTAAACATTTTCTTTCACGAGGCTCGGAATAATTTTTCCATAGGAAAAAGAAATATTTCTATCGTTTAAATCTTGAAATCAAAATTTCTCACGTACGTTCTCTTACACGTGTCTTGGAACTACGGGGTGTAATAGGTATATAGTATGAGGTTTGATAAGTGTATTGGCTATTGGAACCCTAATCCGAAATTAGCATGTTTAGCCTTTGAGATTGTAATTCAATTTGATTATTAGTTTAGTCGTCGCATGTTATATAAAGAAGGAATCATAGTTGTTGAAGTTGTTTATGACTATATAACATGTTAGACCTAAGAACTTGGATTGAAAAGAATTGGAAAGGATTTTTGTTGTTGTACAAGTTAGCCGAGAATGGCTTTGAATATGGAACTAGTTGGTATTAATTGTGGGGCAGAATTTTACACGTATTGTAAGGCGTGTAATCCCCTTTGATTGGTTGATGTATTGAGCCTTAAATGTGGCATGTTGGTTATTGATTATCGGGCCTTGAAAAAGGTGGAAAAGTACGTAGAAACAAAGGAGGTGCTGCCCGATTTTCTGTAGAATAAGAGACCGTATACTTAGTATTATTCTACGTTGGAAACTAGAAGTTGATAGTCGTGTTGTGGCCATTATAGGTTGACAATTCTACGTGCGGCGTATTCGACTTAGCTTGTGGATTAAGCCAGAAAGGTATGTGAACCATCTCCTCTTCTTCTAGCATGATTCCTTATAATAAAGTAAGTAAGTCCTACTCCTTAAATGATTCATTCCTTGGTTGTACTTGGATTGCCTAATATAGAATTTGTTCTATATACTTCCTTGATTGTACTTTGATGTTTAAATTGAAAGTTGTTATAATCCATTACCTTGATGAAGTTTGGATTTTCAAAAGTGAAAGTGTTTGACTTGAAGTTCATAGAGTCTTAAAAAGGAAGTGGTTTCCAAATCTTTTGGCTAGTGTCTTAGTTCCAAAACCTAAAGGTTGTTATAACTGCTTTAGGGGAGTCAAATGAGTCATTTACTTAATTGATTTAAAAGAGGAGAAATGACATGATTTAAGAGAAGTAACTTGTTTTAAAGGTGTGAGTTACTTGAGATTTAAAAGTATAAGCTACTTGATTTCTAAAGTTAAGAGACTTGAAGTATTTTGAAAGTTAAGCTACTTGATTTCTAAAGTTAAGAGACTTGAAGTATTTTGAAAGTTAAGAAACTTGATTTCTAAAGTTAAGAGACTTGAAGTATTTTGAAAGTTAAGGAACTTGATTTGAAAGTATATGATACTTGGATTTAAAAGTATAAGTCTCTTGGTTATAAAAAGAATGAATTTGTCTAAAACCATAAAGGGTTATAACGGCTTTATGGGAAGTTGGTTATAACGGCTTTATGGAAGGTTAAGAAAGTTGTCTATTTTGGTTGATAGGCATGAGTTGCCTAGGTTGTGAAATTTTAAGTTACTTGGTTTCAAAGTCTCGAAATGAATTTCTAAAGGGGTAGTAACTTAATTTGAAAAATAGACATACATTGATATTACGGGTGTTAGTATCTTGGGGTTTTATATAAAAAAAGAGTCTTTTGAAAAGAATGGAAGTACGTAGTACTTAGGGTTAAAATCCCGGATTTTTATATAAAACGAAAGTGCCTTGAGCTTATAAAATGAAATTCATTTTTGTATGATAATGAAAGTCTAAAGATTTTATGAACTTGCCTATGTGTGCTTGTGATAGCCTTTGAGTGCAAGTATTATATTTTTACGCTGCCGCGACTCTCGGTTGGAGGGTCGGCTGTCTTGTTGTGAGTTTACTTGGACGTACTGACGGTGATGTGGGATTCCACGGGTATGCTTCCATTATGATTGATCCTTGGACATACTTATACGATGTGGGATTCCGAGGCATGCGACCAGGAGGCGGGTTAAATTCCCGGATTGTTTGTATTACTCCTTGGACATGCTTATACGATGTGGGATTCTGGGGCATGCGACCAGGAGGCGGGTTAAATTCCCGGATTTGTTTGTATTACCCCATGGACATGCTTATACGATGTGGGATTTCGGGGCATGCGACCATGTTGGATATTGTTATTCCATGGACTAGCCCTCCATGAGATTTAGTGACACGGGATGGTCTGGTAGAGAGCTTTCATACTTGCCCCGGTCAGTGGCTGTCGTAGGATGGTCTGGTAGATAGCTTTCGTACTTGCCCCCGTCAGTTCTATTGCACAGTTGGTACGGTAGGCTCTGGTAGATAGCTTTCGCACTTGCCCCGGTCATATCTCGTGACGACAGGCAGGATCTGGTAGTTAGCTTTCGTACTTGCCCGCCGATTATCGACGCAGTCGATCCGTAGTTGGCTTTCGTACTTGCCCGCCGCTTTATGATGCAGGCTGGATCTGGTGGTTCGTTTTCCTACTTGGCCCATACAATTTTTAGGACACAGGTGGGACTTGGTGTTCATGTATGCTTATTGGTGTTATATTATATCATGGACTGCCGGCAGTGAGGAAAGATTCCACGGGCATGGTTGATATTATGGGCGTGAGACCCATGGTTATATTTGAGTAGTGACTTTGAGGCATGCGTCCACGACTTGATATGATCGCTATGTATTATGTATCGTAGTTTGGCTATCATACATGTCTCTGCTTTGTATAGATTGTTATGATTTCATTACGTATTTTCGCCACATATTTGGTACATTTTTCGCATCGACTCCTTCGGCCGCGTTACGCCGCAGTTTAGGTACGCAGCTTTGGTGATCTGCAGTGTAGGACCGCCCGAGTTTTGGATAGCTCCATCTGTTCAGGAGTTTATCATTTTGGTATAGATCCTTCAGTACATGCTTTTGTACAGTTATGGGTACGACGGGGCCTTGTCCCGTCATAGTTCAGTAAAACTCTTAGAGGTCTGTATTCATATGTGGGATTGGACTCATGTACAGTGTAGTGCCTTTTTGTTATGTATATTATATGGCAGCCTTGTCGGCTTTGCCCTTGCATGTTCATTGGTTTTAAAAAAAAAATGAGGTGTTTTTTAGTTCCGCGGTTTACTTGTGTCAGTTAGGTAGAAGGGTGCCCAGGTAGGGCACCAGTCATGGGCCCGGGGTTCGGGGTATGACAGAGTGGTTTCAGAGCAGTCATGTTACACCCCGTAATTCAAGAACATGATTATAGAATTAAGATTGGAATGTCGAAAGGAAAGGATTTTTACATTTTCTTATACGGAAAATTTTCGAGTTTAATGTGATGACAAGAATTAATTCTAGTAATGGAATTATTTTTCATTAGAATTATGGACTTAGTGGATTTATTAAGTCTTGGTATACTATGTTACATGTCCATCGAAATGGGATGAAAAATAACTAAGTGTGGATGAAATATTTTGTGAAGAAATACTTGGCCAATAGGAGGTTAGCAAGTGCCCTCCCCACTTGTCTTGTGAAGACTCCACACATCTTTATATAGATAAGTCTTGAAGACTTAGAACAAAATATATTCATCCATACAAACCCTCATCTCTCCAAAAACCTAGAGCAATTCGAAATCCCCATATCCAAAGACAAGATCAAGATCAAAGTATTTTCTTTCCAAGATTAAGCACCCTTAACCCCTAAATCTAGGTTGGGCCGAAAATAGAATGAAACCCTAGGGGTTTTCCGTCGACTTTTTGGAAGCGAAACGTGAAGAGAAGTTGATCCTAAGGTTGTAGGGGATACATATATGTGATTGGAACTTGAAGAAGTGGAGCGAAACGAAAACTGCGGACCAATAAAGACCGGAATGTTTTTGGGCAAAAAATGAGGTAAAAGTCCTTCTTCTTTTAAATTAATTGGATATTACTTATTGTTATAATGTATGGATGAACTTGTGTTAAAAATAATGAAGAATAAAAAGCGTTTGAGCCATTTTTTGGGGCTAAAACCGATTTGGGACAGATTTGGTGTAAATGGAATTCATTGGTTATTGTCGTTGTTATCTTCACCTATTGCATGTTATAATGGATTAATATTGTTGTTAATAAGTTGTTATAACTTATGTAGATGTTTTGGAACTCGAATTGGAATAAAAAGGATTAAGGAAAGAGTTATCGGATTTTAGTTGTTGCGTAGAATCTATAAATCGCTGGATATTGTCGTGCAGTTTTTAGGGACTGCTTTAGACGTGTTGTATGCTGGAAAATCAGCCCCTATATTTCATGTTTAATGTAGTAGATTGCTAATGAAAACCCCGAAGGAATAAGGGTGTGGAAAGGCGTTGAAATGCCTCACATTCCACCCTCGTTATAGTAATTATGGACTGTTTTAGGGGCTGTTTTGGTATGGTTTTGGGGCAGAATTTTACATGTCCTGTTAAGGCGTGTAATCCCCTTTGGTTAGCTGAATTGTTGGGCCTTAAATGTGGCGTGTTTGGTTATTGAATTCGGCCTTGAAAAAGGTGGCAAAGTATGTAGAAATAAAGGAAGTGTTGTCCGATTTTACGTAGAATTTAGTGACTTTGCACTTAGAATATTCTATGTTCGAAGCTAAAGGTTAATGGACGTATTATGGCCATTATAGGTTGAAGTACTAAGTATAGCGTATTCTACTTGAAGGATGGAATAGCTATCAAGGTTGAAGTACTTTGGAGCATTTTGCTATTTGTCGATAATCGTCGCGAGGTATGTGAACCTCTTCCTTCTTTTGACATGATTCTATGTATGGAATATACATGTAGTACTATTCCATGATTCCTTCTACTCTTAGAAGTTAAGAGGTATGTATGTTGATTTACTCTACATAAGGGTTATGTCTAAGTTATCCTAAGTTCTTACCAAGTCTTATGGGTGATGTTGGTAAGAGTCGTTAGGAGGTATTTGGAGCTAAGTTGACTTGGCTAAGTTACGGCCCAAATGAGAATAATAATCGAACAAGCCACTGCAGCGTTAATAAAGGAAAATGTAATGACAATCAATTAAGTTAAAATGAGTAGAATTCTCCATCTGCATAGAAGCTAAGATAAGACAAAATTGTATTATATTTTCTAGATCATGGCTACTCGATTAAGATCGTTATAAATAAGTATAACTTATTCACAACGCACCAAAGTATATGTTACTTAATTTATAAGAATTTACGTATGAAGTTTTAAGACTATGAACCTCAAATTTTTAAAAGGTTAAGGGACTTTATTTTTCAAGTTATGGGACTTGATTCTTAAAGGAAGAAATGAATTAATTTAAAAGTATAGAATACTTGATTTGGAAAGTATTGATTTCTTGCCATTCTAAAGTTAAGAAACTTGTTTTCTTAAAAGTTAAGAGACTTGAAGTATTTTGAAAGCTATGTGATTTGAATTGAAAGTATAAGTTTCTTGGTCATAAAAGGAATGAATTTGTCTAAGATATAAAGAGTTATAATGGCTTTATGGGAAGTTGGTTATAACAACTTTATGAAAGATTAAAAGAATGGTTTTCTTCAGTAATGTAAGCAAAGAAATGATTCGAAATAAAGAAGGGCAAATTATTTTAAAGGTACCAATTGCTTAAGGTTTTAAAGAAAGAAGTCACTTGATTTAGAAGCCTATAAATGTATTTCTAAAAGGTATTGTGACTTGTCTTGAAAAGTAGATATGACTTGATACTACGGTTATTAGTATCTTGGAAGTTTTATTTGAAAGAGAATCATTTTAAAGGAGTAGAGGCACGTAGTACGTTGGGTTAAATTCCAGGATTTTATAATGACATGTTAGTGCCTTAAGTAAACAAAAATGAGAGTGTATATGAACAAGCTAATAAGAAGTTAGGGGATTTCTTAACTTGCTTATGTAATGTATGATAAGCCGGTGGTGCTTATGTTATGTATGGTAAGCCGGTGGTGCTTATGTTATGTATGATAAGCCGGTAGGGCTTATGTTATGTATGATGGCCGGTTGAGTTAGGGTAAGAGTATAAATGAGGGGTAAACCCCAAGACGTTATACCACCTTCTTCGTGGTAAGAGTATAAATGAGGGTAAACCCCAAGACGTTATACCACATTCTTCAGGGTAAGAGTATAAATGAGGGGTAAACCCCCAAGACGTTATACCACCTGTTCCGTGGATTTGCTACCCATGATGCGAGGAATACCTCATGCGAGTCCTTATGGGCTTATGCGGGTGAAATAGTCCCATGCGGGCGGGTACAGCCTATGCGAGGAATACCTCATGCGGGTCCACAGGACCTATGCGGGTGAAATAGTCCCAGGAGTAGGATTGCTTATCGATACTGCGGGCGAGAGACCCTGCTTTGATCATGAGCCTCCTATTTTTATGCAGTATACCTTTATGGGCAGACTTATGTGATTTTATCGCGTCCCAGATTGGGCCGGGCAGTATACCTTTATGGGCAGACTTATGTGACTCTATCGCGTCCCAGATTGGGCCGACAGTATAGGCGTTCCTCCATAAAGGGACAGATTAGGTTATGCAAGATACGTAAGTTATATGTTTATGAACTTGATGAGTTTTCTTAAGTATGTACGTAAGAATTTGACTATACTCTTATGGAAAAATGGGAAAAGATAATAAGGTACGTGTCACGACCCGATCTCGGGCCCGTGACTGGTGCCTTACCCCGGGCACCCTAGTGATAACAACATCAGAGAAAATCAGCGGAAAAAAATTTAAACAGGAAACAAGAGACAACATAAGAAAACAGGCTAACCAAAACGGTCACCTTCATGTATATACATAAGACCGAACAATTATAATCCTTTTACAAACCCTGCCCACAACAGTACTACAGACCTCTAAGAATGTAACAACAACTATGACGGGACAGGGCCCCGCCATACCCCTGAATGTACAAGTATCTACAATGACAGGGGACTATACCAAAAGATAAGCCTCCGAGGAAACGAAGCTTCCCAACGCTGAACTGCGATCCTATGAGCGAGGATCAACAACTGGTGTACCTCTACCTGCGGCATGAACGCAGCCCCCCGAAGGAGGTCAGTACAACAGGTACCAAGTATGTGAAACTAAAAAATACTGTAATGAAATCACATTTCATCATTTTATAAAACCATTTTGCGATAAGTAAAGTAAGTGGGACGATGCCCCAAAATAATCACTCACACATAACTATGGGTCTCACGCCCATAATATCAATCATGCCCGTGGAACTCATTCTCATCGCCAAGAGCATGATGTAAAACAACACCCATATGTGAACCTGAACACTAGATCCTGCCTGCGTCATCAAACCGATCGGGCCAAGTACAATAGCCCACTACCAGTTCCAAAAGCTAGTCATAAAACTTCACGAGCAAAGTACGGAAGCCAACTACCAGATCCAAAAGCTAGCCACGCAACTGGCCGAGGCAAGTACCATAAGCTAACGTACCATAGCCTACCGTCTCACGAGATATGACCGAGGCAAGTATCTCAAGCTATCTACCAGAGCCTGCCGATACACGAGAAATGGCCAGGACAAGTATCTAAAGTGTGCATGAACCACATGTACAAATCAAGCCCGTGATCGCTCGTCACGGCGGCAAGCTTCATGGATTAGCGGTCCATGGACTAATAACAAAACCCTCACAATGACCGCATGCCCCGGCATCTTACCTCGGAAAGCATGGCCATGAAACCATCCCATCGACGCACGCCCGGACCATCCATCGTGTCGCATGTCCAAAGGAAATAACAAGATAATACCCAAAGTGGACGATACTCGTGGACCATCCAACGTGTCGATGTCCAAAAGAAATAACGGATAATACTCATAGTGGACGATACTGCGACCATCCAACGTGTCAGTATGTCCAAGCAATCAATCAGATAGCCGGCCCTCCCCGAGAGACACGGTAGCACACAATCAAACACTTGCACAATAACGGTTATCACAACAAGCATAGGCAAGTTCAACGTACTTTCATTTTATGTCAACAATATGGGTTTCAAACCCAAAAATAATACCTACTTTCATTCTTTCAAAAAGACCTCTTTTTACGTAAAAGATACTAATACTCGTAGTATCAAAAACACATTTCCTTTTCAAACCAAATTACTTTACTTTCGTAAAAACCTTTACAAGACTTTTAAAATCAAGTATTGTATACTTTTTAAACCAATTGCCTTTCTTTTAAAACAACATCAAGTATACTCTTTAAAACTCAAATACTTACTCTTTTCAAAACAAGTAACCTATACTTAAATCAAGTTACTTCTCTTTTTCTGAAGTCAAGTTGTTTATAAGTCAAGTCTCTTATCTTTTAAAATCAGTCGTTTATCTTTCAAAATCAAATCTTTCTTTTATCTTCATAAAGTCGTTATAACTAACTTCCCATAAAGCCATTATAACACTTTATGTTTTAAACAACAAAATTTATTTCACACACGTACGTCTACCGTACTATATAGTTCACAACAATCATGCTCAAGAGTATAGGAAGAATCACATACCTCTTCGGCTTAATCCACAAGACAAGTCGAGTATGCCGCGCGTAGAAGAACCACCTATAACAACCACAAAATATCTATCAATCTCTAGTTCTCTTCGTAGCATATTCTAAGTAAACAGTTCTCTATTCTACGGAAAATTCGGCAGCACCTCCCCCCCTCGCAAACACATAAATAACCTCCCCCTAACAATGTCTGCTACCAAGCCAACAACTCCAAGGGGATTACACGTCTAACCGGACGTGTTCAAATCTGCTTCACAATAATACTACACAAGTTCATCAGAATACAAATTCAATGTAAATACAGTTCAATCCTTTATAAGCATCCTTCCAATATATCTTATACTCAATTCTAAACTACTACAATATGTAATATCCAATTACAATAGGGGGGACATAGATCATTACCTCGATAAGCCCAAAATTATCCAAGATATAAGTCGATCCTGAGCAACGTTTAGCTCCAAATACTTACGCTCCAACCCGCTCCAAGTAACCCTTAGAATTTTTTAAACAACTTCTCTAAACACTTCAACCAAGCTAGGAAGATTTTTCTAGGGTTTCGTTTTGCGACTATTGGAATAAAGTGGTATTTCCGGGCTCCTAGTATTGAAATAACTTTGGAATACTACTAGGGATACTAGGCTAAGGTATTTGGGATTATACTACAATACTTGAAGTATTTCTACACAAGTGGGGGAAGGGGGACGAAAATACAAGCTAAAGGGAGGGAGTGTTTTGCCTTGGAAAACTTAAGTGTGGGATGATAATAAGTCTTCAACTAAGGGGGTATTTATAGAGAATTCAAGGGTCAAGATCATAGCAAGTGGGTGGTCAAGATTGGGCCATGTGTGTGTGGGTCCCACCACACCACATGGCCAACGAAATGCTCTTCCAAGTGTCATGGCCATTTCGGCCAAGGGGACAAGTGGCTAGCCACTTGTCCCTCCAATTCGGCCAAGGTGCCACATGGGGGTGACACGTATCGCCCCCGACTCATCCAAAATATTTCGTCTTCCGAAAATATCCAAAATATCGAAAATCCTAAAAACAAAGCGGGCCCCATAAAACCGTAAATTTCTCCCGTGGGCCCCACGTGACCATTTCCGAAAATAAAATCCCAAAATTCTAATATAATCCAAGAAGTCCAAATACCAAATCTGGGAATCCAATTCCCATTAACGAACCTTTTTCCTTCACAAAATCCGGAAACTTTTCCGTCGAAAAATCACATCTTTCTTTCTTTCCAAAATTACTGTCGTATTCTTGCACGAACGTCCTCACATACATACCCTGGAACTACGGGGTATAACAGTACGATTAAGTTCACGAGACGGAAATGACACGGTAGGATCTGGTATTTACCATTTTTTTATACTTGTCTCTGTCATTCTTTTGTACAGTTATGATTTGTTAGTAGTACCTTATTTTTCGTTCCATATTCGGTACCTGTTGTACTGACACCCTTCGGGGGGCTGCGTTCATGTCTGCAGGTTTAGGTACACAGTTGTGGATCCGCGAGCTTAGGATTCCGATTCAGCATTTTGAGATGGCTCTAATGTTCCGGAGCTTGTCGTCATGGTTATGTATATTCAGGGGTACGACGGGGCCCTGTCCCGTCATAGCATTGGTCCAAATCTTAGAGGTCTGTATTCATATGTGGGCTGGACTGGCTAGAGTTGTTTTTACATTGTTAAACAGTGTAGACCCTTTCGGATAATTTTTATGTTATGGCAGCCTTATCGGCTTGACCTTAGTTTTTTTTTTTTTTTAAAAAGTGTTATTTATCTTCCGCAGAAAAAAAGTGTTATTTATCTTCCGCAGTTTATTATTGTTATACCCCGTATTTCCAAGAGTATGTACGTAAGGACGTACGTAGAAAAGTTTGGGCTTTTAAAGTGGCTTGGCCGATTTCACTTTGTGCACAACACCCGATTAGAGTCATTTTTCGACGAAACGTTTTACATAACTTGCGAAGGGAAAATTCCGGCTATGTCATTTTTAATTTTTGCGGATTTTTCCGAGAGACGAAACATTTTGGACCAACAAGAGGGCGACACTTGGCACCCTCTCATCAGCGTGGTGTGGGCGGAATTGACGATTTGGGCATGTGGGAGTAGGTAGGATATTTTGTGTTGGTTGGTGTGGTAGATGGATAAGGTGTACTTGGATGAATCTTGGCCCTACACTTGTATAGCACTTGGCTAGATCTTGGTCATTGGTTGGCCTTTGCTAGACCTATAAATACCCCTCCCCTTTGAAGACTTATTCATCCTAAAATGTTCTAAGTCTTAGAAATCCTCCCCCTCCCTTCTTGTTGTTCTCGCCCTCCCTTTGGGAGGCCCTTGGCCGAGAGTTCTCCCCTCGCCGAGAGTACCCCTAGTGGGGTAGGCCGAGGGGTATACACCCCCCCCTTGTGGTGTTGTCTCGTATAAATACCCCCCCTCTTGGTAGAAATACTCTCAAAAGTATTGTTGTAATGCCCAAATTACCTTAGTCGTATACCTTGTAGTATTTTAAGGTTATACCTATACTAAAAGCCCAGTTATACTATTATACTTCCCGTCAGTCACAAAACCGAAACCCTAAGAAAAATCTCCATAGTTAGTTGGAGTAGTATGTAGAAGTTGGTTAGAACTTCTAAGGTGGTTTAGAGCTGGTTGAGCGCGAGTCGAGCTAAACGTTGCCTGTGATCGACTTTATAGTTGGATAATTATGGGCTTATCGAGGTAAATATTTTG
Source organism: Przewalskia tangutica (assembly GCA_029844215.1). Taxonomy (NCBI): domain Eukaryota; kingdom Viridiplantae; phylum Streptophyta; class Magnoliopsida; order Solanales; family Solanaceae; genus Przewalskia; species Przewalskia tangutica. The sequence goes on from CM056726.1 coordinate 53,274,118, forward strand.
TCCTCTATTGTAATTGGAAATTACATGATGTTATAATATATAGTTTAATTATACTATATATAGTAATCAAAGTTGTTATCGGCAATGTCTTTGGACTTAAGACTGAATAATAAGAAACCTTTTCGAAAGAAGAGTGATGAACTGTAATTACATAGGACTGTATTTCAGTAGACTTGTGTAGTATTACTGTAGAGTAGATTTGTACACGTCCGGTTAGACGTGTAGAACCCCCCCCTGGTTGGCTTGGCAGCCTACCGATAGAGAGGAGATTTACGCTGGCGGGGAGGTGTCACGAATTTTCGGTAGAATGTTCTACGATAAGATCTAGATGTTAATAAGCGCCTTGTGGCCTGATAGGTTGAAGTACTACGTGTGGCGCGATCTACTTGGCTTAAGGAGTCGCCGACGGCTGAGGTACTTGGAGCGTTTTGCTATTAGTCGATACTGCCGCGAGGTATGTGAACCTCTTCCTATCTCTTCTAGCATGATATGTGTAACTATGTAGTACCAGAGACGATACGTGTTAAATGTATTTGATTGGTCTAAAACATAAAGTGTTATAACGGCTTTATGGGAAGTTGGTTATAACAACTTTATGTATGTAAGAAAATACTTGTGGTTTTTAAAAGGTAACTGATTTGAACTATAACTGGTTGGTTATGTGATAATAACGAACTTGAAGTATTTTAAAAGATTTTTGAATCATTTTGAAAGAAGAGTAATACTTGGTTTTTGAAAACTTAAGAGTTATACTAGCTTTATGGGAAGTTAGGTATAACGGCTTAAGAATGTTTTATCGATTTGAAATCGTAACGTATCGACAAACCACCGCAGCGTTAATAAAAGGAAATGTTTTGATGATTAAAACCAAGAGAAACTTCCATCCGCATGAAGCTAAGATGAGACAAAATGATATTTCCTAGATCATGGCTGCTGTAATAAGATTGTTATAAACAAGAATATCCTACTCACATATAAGGCTTATGTTTTCTCAGATGGTTTAAAAGAGAATTATATTCTTAAATGAATAAGACTATGAACTACGAAACCTTTCTAAAATAAGAACCGTGAACATTTGAAATTAGGCAAACTTGGACGTTTGGAAAATAATGTTGTTACTTGATTTTACAAAGGTAAGTGTTTTGATTTACTTCAAAAGATAATCACTCTATTTTCATATACTATGGGTATTGTGTGACTTTTGTAAACGTAACGTATCTTTTAAAAGATAATGTATGAAGTACTTTGGGAATAGATACCCGATCTTGTTAATCATATATTAGAATGTACCTTGTGTGTATAACATAATTGTGTTGGTTTGTGATAGCCTTGAAATACTTTCTTGTTGATTTGATAAGTAAACATGCTAGGATGCTACGTGTGTTAGTATCTTGTGATGTTTTGTGTAAAGGGGGTTTTCCCTCGACTGCGCTTAAAGTTGTTTGACTCTCAGCCGTTATGTTGGTATTGTACCACTCACCTTGACTTGTCTCCGAGGTTGTCGCCTCCGATGCGGGGTAGACTCAGTGATGCAGGACCATGATTCGAGAATACCTCATGCGGGTCCGGGATCCATGCGAACTACGGAGTTCCGTGTTAGTTTGCGCCCTCGTGGTCACGCGCGGTTGTGGCCACGCGGATCGCGAGTCCGTGACGATGCCGGAGTAGCTACCCTCGACGCGAGGAATACCTCACGCGGCCTACGAGGTTGGCCTATCGCGAGCTACGGAGAGTTCGTGGCTGACGCGCATTTGATATCGCGCGAGTGACCACTTTGATCATGTGACGCCTAGACAGATATCATGATACGCTTATGACTCGCGGCATCTTGGGTGTTAGTAGTCGGTTATGCCTTCAGATTTACCCCGCACTATTTTATTAGGACACAGTGGGACACGTGTTCATGTACTTCTTGGTGCTTTTATATCATAAATCGCCAGCCGGCGAAGGTATTCCACGCATGATTGATGTTATGGGCGTGAAACCCATAGTTACATCGAGTGATGACTTTGAGGCGTGAGTCCTCGACTTGACATGATCGCCATTTATTGTGAATCGTAGTTTGGTTATCATACATGTCTCGCTTTATAGACTATTATGATTTCATTTACGATTTTCGGGCCACATACTTGGTACTGTTAGACCTCGACTTCTGGGATCGCGTCATGCCGCAGTCGAGGTACACCGCCGTTGATCCTCGCCTTAGGGTCACAGCTCAGTTTGGGAAAGCTCCGCTTTCTCGAGGCTTATTCGTATAGTCCCCTGTTGTAGGTGCTACATTCGGGGTATGACGGCCCCGTCCCGCCGTTGTTGTCATATCATTCGTAGAGGTCTCAGTAAGTCGTTGTAAGGTGGTTTGTAAAAAGGATTAAACTGCTCATTTTGAAAGAGTTGTTATTTATATATGCCGAGAGGCCACTTTTCTTCGATAAACATGTGTCTTCTTTACATTGTATCATGTATTGTGTTTTATGTTCCACTGACACTCGATGTTGTATCACTAGGGTGCCCGGTAAGGCACGACCACGGCCCGGTTCGGTCGTGACAAAAGTGGTATCGAGCGCTTAATCCTCTGAAAGTGTCTACGCATCGTATCCAAGAGAGTCTTTATTATCGGTGTGTTGTGCACCACACCAATAATCGTGAGGCTATAGGATATTTAGGATTGGTTTCTATTTCTTCTCGCTCGAGATCGTGCCCTAGAGCCTGGTGATAAGTTGGACCCTCTAACGTATTTCTTTTCCTTACCGCTATGCCTCCGTAAGGCAACCCGGCCTGTGAGGGCAAGGCACCAGGAGCTGCGACAGAGTACAGAGGGTTACGAGGCACACGCCCAACCATCACCCGAGTTAGGTGCTTGCTCGGGAAGTTATGCTACGTCACCACCCCAAAGCAGAGTTTAGTACGGCGCAGCCCTACTGCGCCATGATATATGAACCTTCGCCCACGACCGTGACGAGAATATAGATTGCAAAGAGGCGACCACATTAGCTATGGATTTGGCTACCGAGAGTATACCGATGTACCGCGAGTCTTGATGACTATCTAAGAGAGGTTGTACAAGAGTAATTCTTCGCTAGGCGAGCATGGCCTCGTATCGGGCTTATGCGCGGCAGCAGTCAGTGTAGAGATCGACGTTAAGGGCGACACAGAAGAGGCCGTAATGTGCAGGTCCTTTGGTAACTTTCGAGGCGAGTCACCTCACCACGGATTAGATTTGCACATCCACCGCGCAGTGGTCTTCCACGATTTCGTGACGTTCGGGTACGCAGGAGTTGGTCGTAACTCCGTGGCTTCCGCTCACACAGGATGCACGCCATCCCGGAATGTCGCCTTTTAGTTGGTACTTGTTGTACCTACGACCGCCGTGGTCCGATGTCGAGAGTGTCCTTGTAGGAGGACTTATCCTTCAGATCGGTGGGTAGTTCGTCATCTTCCCTAGCTGCGCCTCTACGGGCGGGTTTGATTAGAACGACTTAAGTGGAGCAAGAAGAGATACAGGTTTATCCTTAACCCTCTAGAGATCATTATGCATGATAAGATGGGTATATGATAAGTGCTATGTCCTGATAGCAGTGTGTAAGTTGTGATTAGAAATCATGGTTAGTAACCGGGAAAGATTTGGGGGATAGAGAAAGTGTTAGCCTTAGAGCTTTTTACGTGGAGACCTTAGAGGCAAGACAATCTTGAGAGAAAGATTACATTTGTGTTTGATCCTTATCGGAGTGCATAGTGCACGTGAGCTATGTTTGGGATAAGTCCCTGAGTAGTGTGGAATGAAGGAGGGTAGTTGAGCTAAGAAGACCGCTAGGTTTTCGTAACGTGATTAGTGAGATTGTTCCGGATCGGGGAGCTAGTATTTTTGCGCGTTGCCGGGTCGGGTTGAGGCCACGTTGCGGTCAACCCGCGCCCGTATGGTGGTGGGCCGGTCAGTGGTCCCGCCTTGTGGTAGGGTCACGAGGGTGTTAGGCCCAAGTTTAGTTAACCAGCGTACGAGTTCGTGGATGCGTTCGACCAGTAGTCGGGCCGAGGAGGTCGGTCCCTCTTGTCTTTTAGTCGGGACCGTTTACTCGGCAGAGGGTTATGCGAGATGGTATATCTGAAAGGTGGTAAGGCTGCACGGGGTGCCTTCTTTCACCTTATGAACAGACAGTGGAGCCCAGGTTACGACTGTTTCTTTCTGGAAGTTTTACCAGGCAGGGTTAGGAACTCGCAGTCTCCTCAGACGCGTCGCCTCGCCGTTGTTTGGATTTTAGGGGTAGTTGTGAGGATTGTTATCTCCTGTTGGGGAAGTGTTTTATAGCTACCATTTCAGTGTTCGGATATCGCCTTATGACGCCTTGTAGGGCGGAAGTGTTGCCTGGCCGATTGGTTCGACGTTGGCGTTCGATAGTTGGTTCATACGTGTTCAGCAGGATGTGGATAGGTGAAGCTTGTCTAGAAGAGGTTCCGCACTCGTAGAAATCGCGGCGGATAAGCGCGACGACGCCAGAGTTCGTGTTGACGGTCGGTCTTCTTGAAAGTACCACCCTGTGTCATGTGACGAGTTTTGGAAAACAGAGGAACTTAGCCCGAGTTACTGGGCCCTTTAAGTTCATGTGAAGAACAGGCCGGTTGCCTATATGTTAGCATTTGCAGTCCGACTTAGGAGGAAGTACGTCCGGTCATTCGTATTGTAATGATCGCGAAAGTATCGCAGATCCATCCAGAGTGTTCCCAGATAATGATTACCACGATAGAGATAGTAACACCGAGATTTGGAAACCAAGCGATCGTAAATGTGGTAAGAGTTCGAGTGTACGACACCTCGTGGATCGCATGCAGCCCGGCACCATTTGTTGGGTCACGAGTGACACTAGAACCTCGCGCAAAGTGACAAAAGTGGTATCACGACGAGTAAAGGAAGCGAGCATGTATGGCGAGCATAGATGTGATCATTTCTTTTGGAAGGAGAAGGTGCGAAGGAAGTATATTTTAGACCCCGGAGAGAGGTGTTGGTGGTGATGTTAGAGGTGTTTCCTCGTGGACTTGGATGTCAGTCGTTTGCGCAAGTTGTTTCGTGGCCATGTGTGGCGTGTTTGTTTCGTAAGTATAGTAGTGAAGACTATACTGGCGCGCGTTTGTTTTGAGACTTAGAAGGAACATTCGGGACGAATGTTTCTAAGGAGGGGAGAATGTTATACCCCGTATTTCCAAGAGTATGTACGTAAGGACGTACATAGAAAAGTTTGGGCTTTTAAAGTGGCTTGGCCGATTTCACTTTGTGCACAACACCCGATTAGAGTCATTTTTCGACGAAACGTTTTACATAACTTCATGAAGGAAAATTCCGCTATGTCATTTTTAATTTTTATGGATTTTTCCGAGAGACGAACATTTTGGACCAACAAGAGGGCGACACTTGGCACCCTCTCATCAGCGTGTGTTGGGCGGAATTGACGATTTGGGCATGTGGGAGTAGGTAGGATATTTTGTGTTGGTTGGTGTGGTAGATGGATAAGGTGTACTTGGATGAATCTTGGCCCTACACTTGCATAGCACTTGGCTAGATCTTGGCCATTGGTTGGCCTTTGCTAGACCTATAAATACCCCTCCCCTTTGAAGACTTATTCATCCTAAAATGTTCTAAGTCTTAGAAATCCTCCCCCTCCCTTCTTGTTCTCGTCCTCCCCCTTTGGGAGGCCCCTGGCCGAGAGTTCTCCCCTCGCCGAGAGTACCCCCAGTGGGTAGGCCGAGGGTATACACCCCCTCGTGGTGTTGTCTCGTATAAATACCCCCTCTCTTGGTAGAAATACTCTCAAAAGTATTGTTGTAATGCCCAAATTACCTTAGCCGTATACCTTGTAGTATTCTAAGGTTATACCTATACTAAAAGCCCAGTTATACTATTATACTTCCCACACCACAAACCGAAACCCTAAGAAAAATCTCCATAGTTAGTCGAGTAGTATGTAGAAGTTGGTTAGAACTTCTAAGGGTGGTTTAGAGCGGTTGAGCGCTGGAGTCGAGCTAAACGTTGCCCAGATCGACTTTATACTTGGATAATTATGGGCTTATCGAGGTAAATATCTTGTCCTCTATTGTAATTGGAAATTACATGATTTTTAGACTATATAGTTGAAGTATACTATATATAGAATCAACGTTGTTATCGCAATGTCTTTGGACTTAAGCCAATAATAAGAAACCTTTTCGAAAGAAGAGTCTTTGATCAGAATTACATAGGACTGTATTTCAGTAGACTTGTGTAGTATTACTGTAGAGTAGATTTGTACACGTCCGGTTAGGCGTGTAACCCCCCCTGGTTGGCTTGGTAGCCGGCCTCGATAGAGGAGGAGATTTACGCTGTGGCGGGGGGGAGGTGCTGCCGAATTTTCTGTAGAATGTTCTACGATAAGATCTAGATGTTAATAAGCGCCTTGTGGCCTTATAGGTTGAAGTACTACGTGTGGCGCGATCTACTTGGCTTAAGGAGTAGCCGACGACTTGAGGTACTTGGAGCGTTTTGCTATTAGTCGATACTCGTCGCGAGGTATGTGAACCTCTTCCTATCTCTTCTAGCATGATATGTGTGTAACTATGTAGTACGGTAGACGTACATGTGTTAAATGTATTTGATTGGTCTAAAACATAAAGTGTTATAACGGCTTTATGGGAAGTTGGTTATAACAGCTTTATGTATGTAAGAAAATACTTGTGGTTTTTAAAAGGTAACTGATTTGAACTATAACTGGTTGGTTATGTGATAATAACGAACTTGAAGTATTTTAAAAGATTTTTGAATCATTTTGAAAGAAGATTAATACTTGGTTTTTGAAAATTTAAGAGTTATACTAGCTTTATGGGAAGTTAGGTATAACGGCTTAAGAATGTTTTACTGATTTCGGAAATCAGAATGTGTATCGACAAACCATCGCGGCGTTAATAAAAGGAAATGTTTTGTGATTAAAACCAGAGAAACTTCCATCCGCATGAAGCTAAGATGAGACAAAATGATATTTCCTAGATCATGGCTGCTGTAATAAGATTGTTATAAACAAGAATATCCTACTCACATATAAGGCTTATGTTTTCTCAGATGGTTTAAAAGAGAATTATATTCTTAAATGAATAAGACTATGAACTACGAAACCTTTCTAAAATAAGAACCGTGAACATTTGAAATTAGGCAAACTTGGACGTTTGGAAAATAATGTTGTTACTTGATTTTACAAAGGTAAGTGTTTTGATTTACTTCAAAAGATAATCACTCTATTTTCATATACTACGGGTATTGTGTGACTTTTGTAAACGTAACGTATCTTTTAAAAGATAATGTATGAAGTACTTTGGGAATAGATACCCGATCTTGTTAATCATTTATTAGAATGTACCTTGTGTGTATAACATGATTGTGTTGGTTTGTGATAGCCTTGAAATACTTTCTTGTTGATTTGATAAGTAAACATGCTAGGATGCTACGTGTGTTAGTATCTTGTGATGTTTTGTGTAAAGGGGTTTTCCTCGATCGCGCTTAAAGTTGTTTGACTCTCACCGTTATGTTGGTATTGTACCACTCACCTTGACTTGTCTCCGAGGTTGCGCCTCCGTGCGGGGTAGACTCAGCGATGCAGGACCATGATTCGAGAATACCTCTGCGGGTCCAGGATCCATGCGGAACTACGGAGTTCCAGTTAGTTTGCGGCCCTTGTGGTCATGCGGTCTTTGTGGCCACGCGGTGCGAGTCGAGGATGATGCCGGGAGTAGCTACCCTCGATGCGAGAATACCTCATGCGGGCCTATGAGGTTGGCCTATGCGAGCTACGGAGAGTTCGAGGCTAGACGCACATTTGATATCTGCAGGCGAGTGACCAACTTTGATCATGTGACGGTCAGACAGATATCATGATCTGATTATGACCATGTTAAATCGTGGGTGTTAGTAGTCGATTATGCCTTCGTACTTACCTGTCTTGTTTTATTAGGACACAGTGGGACACGGTGTTCATGTGTACTTCTTGGTGCTTTTATATCATAAAGCTAGGCGGTGAGGAAGGTATTCCACGCATGATTGATGTTATGGGCGTGAGACCCATAGTTACATTAGTGATGACTTTGAGGCGTGAGTCTCGACTTGACATATTTGTCTATTTATTGTGAATCGTAGTTTGGTTATCATACATGTCTCTGCTTTATAGACTATTATGATTTCATTTACGATATTTTGATTTCACATACTTGGTACTGTTGTCTTGACCTCGCCGGTGCGTTCATGCCGCAGTTGAGGTACACCATCGTTGATCCTCGCTCTTAGGGTCACGATTGGCGTTTGGGAAAGCTCCGTTTCTCCGAGGCTTATCTTCGTATAGTCCCTGTTGTTGTAGGTGCTACATTCGTGGGTATGGCGGCCCTGCCTCGTCGTTGTTGTCATATCATTCGTAGAGTCTGTAATCGTTGTGGCGGGGTTTGTAAAAAAGTTAAAGCTGCTCATTTTGAAAGAGTTGTTATTTATATATATGCCGAGAGGCCACTTTTCTTCAGATAAACATGTGTCTTCTTTACATTGTATCATGTATTGTGTTTTATGTTCCGCTGATTACTCTGATGTTGTATCACTAGGGTGCCCGGGGTAAGGCACCAGTCACGGGCCCGGGTTCGGGTCGTGACAATTATGTTGTATGAGTATAAGGGTGCCCAGCTAGGGCACCAGCCGTGGCCCGGGGTCGGGTCGTGACAAAAGTGGTATCAGAGCAGTTAGTCCTCGGAAAGTGTCTACAGACCGTGTCTAGTAGAGTCTTGATTATCGGTGTGTTGTGCACCACATCTATAATCAGGAGGCTGCAAGGCATTTAGGATTGGTTTCCATTCTTCTCACTCTGATATCGTGCGATAGAGTTGTGTTGTTAGAGTCGTCTCTCCCTAACGAGTTATGTTGATTGCAGCTACGATAAAGGCAGCAGACCCATGAAGGACTATGTGGATTGCGTATCCAGGTTGGTAATGATTATAGTATAGTTAGCATTGTGACATACAGCTATACGAAGTTATGTATGAGGGTCAGACGTGTGTTGCCTAGAATGATTTTAGATTACCAGGAGTTGGTAAAGACTAACTAGATACCGGGAAGGTATGGAACAGTTAATGAATTCTCGCCAAGGTCTTATGTTTTATTTTGGGATAATTGGGAAAGGATGAACTGTCTGATAAGGCAGCGGACCCTTAAGAAGTCATGTTAATAAACTTAATGGAATGTCGTGTTAATATATTAAGCTACGTGGTGTGCGTAAGAGGATTGTACAGATGAGATCCGTATAGAGTAAGTAAAGGTTGTGGTGATCAAGACGACACGATTATGGTATTGTGAGAAGTTATTGTACCGTTCTGAGGGGATCGTAAGGTAGGCTTGGAGCATGGGAATTGCGAGCCTAAGAATATTGATAACTGCCGAGACCTTAGATATATAAGGCTTTATCTGGCAATAAGATTTTAAGTCAGACTAAGGATAAGAGTTAAGTGCGATGCGGAGTCGGGTTGAGGACATATTACGGGTCGCCTCATAGTTTGAAATGGAGTGGGATCGGTTGGTAGTAGTTCCGCTACGTGATAGGGTCACGGGGTGCAAGGCCCAAGTCTAGTTAATTGTTTACTGGGTTTGTGGGCGCGTTCCACCTAACAGTCGTGGGAGTCGGAAATGGCCTTATGTTGTTTAAAAGAGTGACTCCAAATATTAGAGGCCAGAATCGGTATGGAAGTTATGTATGTATGCTAGTATGAGTTGGAAGTACGGAAGAGAATGCGACCAAGAAGAAAGATAACAACCAAGTGTAAAGGAATAGAACTGAATCCATAAGAACCTTTCGAGGTAACTACACAGTGAGTGTGTGGGGTGGTAATGAGCGGGAATATGAGATTTTCCGGTGATGATCTGATCGTCGGACCTAGTAGACCTAGTAGAGAGGATTATGACAAACTTTGAGGTCATTATGAGTATGGGCTAGTTGGCTTCGTGAGTGCCAAGGTTGACATTTTAGTATAAGTATTGTTATGTGGCCATGGGTGGCATATGTTGTATGAAGGGTGTTGTCACGACCCGAACCCGGGCCCGTGACTGGTGCCTTACCCCGGGAACCCTAGTGATACAACATCAGAGAAAATCAGCAGAAATAAAAACATGAACATGAATTAAGAGACATGATTAAATAAACAGGCCAACCAAAACAGTTGCCTTCAGTATATATACATAAATACCCGAACAGTTATCCTTTTACAAACCACCGCCACAATGTTATTCTGACCTCTAAGATTTTTACAACAGCTATGACGGGACAGGGCCCCGCCATACCCCTGAATGTACAAGCATCTACAGACTCAGGGTAACATACCAAAAGATAAGCCTCCGAAGAATGAGGCTTCCCGACACGCTGAACTGTGATCCTATGAGCGAGGATCCACAACCGATGTACTTCTACCTGCGGCATGAACGCAGCCCCGAGGAGGTCGATAACAGTACCAAGTATGTGAAATCAGAAACACGTAAATGAAATCATAATAGTCTATATAAAGCGGGAGACATGTATGATAACCAAACTACGATTCACAACATAAAAGCGATCATGTCAAGTCGTGACTCACGCCTCAAGTCATCCTCATGCGTGGAACTCCTTCCTCACCGCCATCTAGGTGTAAATCGTGTGGAATACGTGTCGGCCCATCCGTGGGACTCGGTAAGAATCATGTGAAATACGTGTCGGCCCATCTCGTGGGACTCGGTAGATAATCATGTGGAATACGTGTCCCGGCCCATCTCGTGGGACTCGGTAGAGAATCATGTGGAATACGTGTCCCGGCCCATCTCGTGGGACTCGGTAAATAATCAGATGGAATACGTGTCCCGGCCCATCTCGTGGGACTCGGTGAAGAATCGTTCATAACAAATCAGCCGGCCCTCCATCGAGAGACGCGGTGGTATAGAAGTACAGTTGTCATGACCCGATTCGGGGCCCGTGACTGGTGCCTTGCCCCGGGCACCCTAGTGATACAACATCAGAGTAATCAGCGGAACATAAAGACAATACATGAAACCAATGTAATAAGACAGTGAAATAAGAAGACAGGCTAACCAAAAACGGTTACTGTCAGTATATATAAATAACAATTTGAACAGTTACATCCCTTTCTACCACTCTGCCCATAACAGTACTACAGACCTCTAAGAATGATATGACAACAACGACGGGACAGGGCCCCGTCATACCCCTGAATGTAAGCACCTACAATCAACAGGGGACTATACCAAGATAAGCCTCCGGAGGAACGGAGCTTCCCAAACGCTGAATCATGACCACAGAGCGAGGATCAACGACCGGTGTACCTTTACCTGCGGCATGAACGCAGCCCCCCGAAGGAGGTCAGTACAACAGGTACCAAGTATGTGAAACATGAAGATACTGTAAATGAAATCATAGTAGTCTATAGAAAGCAGGAGACATGTATGATAACCAAACTACAGTTCACAATAAATAAGCAGTCATGTCTAGTCAGGGACTCACGCCCTCCAAGTCATCACTCCAATATAACAATGGGTCTCACGCCCACAACATCAATCATGCCCGTGGAATACCTTCCTCACCGGCGATCGATGATAGAAAAGCACCAAGGAATACACATGAACAGCGGTACCACGTGTCCAAATAAAGCGATGCGAGGGTAAATGCGAAGGCATGCCGCCTACTAACACCTACGGTACTAACAAGGTCATAAATTGTATCATGATATCTGTCTAGGCGTCACATGATCAAAGCTGGTCGCCGCCCGCAATATCAAATGTGCGCGTCTAGCCACAGAACTCCCGCGACTCGCATAGGCCGGTCATAGGCCCGCGTGAGGTATAACCCCGCATCGAGGGTAGCTACTCCGGCGTCGTCACTGGACTCGCGATCCGCATGGCCATATAGACCGCATGACCATAAAGGCCGCACACTAACACCGGAACTCGTAGCTCGCATAGGCCCCGAGGACCCGCGTGAGGTATTCTCGAATCATGGTCCTGCATCACCGAGTCTACCCCGCATCGGAGGGCAGCTTAACCCCCGGAAACACGGTGAGTGGTATAATACCAACATAACAGTTTATCGTTTAAACAACCTAAGCACAATCAAGGGAAAACCCCTTTACACAAACATCACAGATTACTAACACACGTAGCATCCTAATATGATTATTTATCAAATCAACACGAAGGTATTACAAGGCTATCACAAACCAACACAATCCAGTTATACACACAAGGTACATTCTATTATATGATTAACAAGATCGAGTATCTATTCCCAAAGTACTTCATACATTATCTTTTAAAAGATACGTTACGTTTACAAAGTCACACAATACCGTAGTATATGAAAACTAGAGTGATTATCTTTTGAAGTAAAGCAAAACACTTCTCTTTGTAAAATCAAGTAACAACATTATTTCTCAAACGTCCAAGTTTGCCTAATTTCAAATGTTCACGTTTCTTACTTTAGAAAGGTTTCGTAGTTCATAGTCTTATTCATTTAAGAATATAATTCTCTTTTACACTATCTGAGAAACATAAGCCTTATATGTGAGTAGGATATTCTTGTTTATAACAATCTTATTACAATGACCATGATCTAGGAAATATCATTTTGTCTCATCTTAGCTTATGCGGATGGAAGTTTCTCTTGGTTTATATAATACTTAATCTGTCAAAACATTTCCTTTTATTAACGCTGCGTTGGTTTGTCGATACACATTCGATTTCCAAATCGGTAAAACATTCTTAAGCGTTATTACCTAACTTCCCATAAAGCTAGTATAACTCTTAAGTTTTCAAAACCAAGTATTACTTCTTCTTTGAAATGATTCAAAAATCTTTTGAAATACTTCAAGTTCTTTATTAACACATAATAAGCCGCTTATAGTTCAAATCGATTTACCTTTTAAAAACCACAAGTATTTTCTTACCAACATAAAACATTTATAACCAACTTCCCATAAAGTAGTTATAACACTTTATGTTTTAAACCAATCAAATACATTTAGCACGTATGCGTCTACCGTACTACATAGTTCACACATATCATGCTAGAAGAGATAGGAAGAGGTTCACATACCTCGCGACGAGTATCGACTAATAGCAAAACGCTCCAAGTACTTCCAACCGTCGGTTACTCCTTAAGCCAAGTAGATCGCGCCACACGTAGTACTCAACCTATAAGGCCACAAGGCCCTTATTAACATTTAGACCTCATCGTAGAACATTCTACCGAAAATTCGGCAGCACCTCCCCCCCCGCAACAGCGTAAATCTCCTCCTTTATCGGGCCACTAAGCCAACCAACGGGGTTATACGTTAATCCGGACGTGCACAATTCTACCTCACGTAAAAGCTACACAAGTCTATGTCTGATCTATGTAAATCTGATTCGATTACTCTTCTTTGAAAAGGTTTCTTATTATTGGGCTTAAGTCAAAAGACATTGCCGATAACAACGTTGATCTATATATAGTATTCTTCAACTATATAATCTAACAACATGTAATTTCCAATTACAATAGGGGGACAAGATATTTACCTCGATAAGCCCATAATTATCCGAGTTTAAATGTCGATCCTGAGCAAGGTTTAGCTCTCTCTCGTGCGCTCAGGCCAGCTCCAAACAACCCTTAGAAGTTCTAACCAACTTCTACTTATTACTCCAACTAACTATGGAGATTTTCCTTGGGTTTCGGTTTTGTATTGACGGAAAGTATAATAGTATTTCTGGGCTTTTTGTATAAGTATAACCTTAGAATACTACAAGGTATATGGCTAAGGTAATTTGGGCATTATAACAATACTTTTGAGAGTATTTCTACCAAAGGGGGTATTATACAAAAACAACTAGGCTGGGGTACCCACGGCTAGCACCCAGGAGGGGAGGGGCTCTCGGCCAAGGGGAGGAGGAGGCTCTTGGCCGAATTCTACACTAAGGGGAGGAGGAGGAGGATTTAACACTTAGAATATTTTAGGAATGGATGAAGAAGTCATCAAAGAGGGTATTTATAGCACAAGACAAAGCCAACCAATGGCAAGATCTAGCCAAGTGCATAGCGGTGTAGGGCAAGATTCACCCATGTGTCCTTAACCAACTAACACACAAAATATCCTACCAACTCCTCATCAATTCGTCCAAGGTCCACCCTCACGTCCATGATGGGAGGTGCCAAGTGGCGCCTCTCGTTGGTCCAAAATGTTTTCTCTCGGAAAAATCCGCAAAAATTAAAAATGACATAGCGGGATTTTGCCCTCCGAAAGCTGTGAAAAGTTTGCGTCTAAACACGACTCTAATCGGGTGTTGTGAACAAATAAATTTCGGCCAAGCCTAATTCTCAAGTTCAAATTTTCTACGTACGTCCTTACGTACATACTCGGGAAATACGGGGTATAACATTCTCCCCTCCTAGAAACATTCGTCCGAATGTTCCTTCTAAGTCTCAAAACAAGCGTGCGCCAAGATAGTCTTCACTACCATACTTACGAAACAATCACGCCCTGATGGCCACGAAACAAGCTGCAAAATACTTACATCCAAGTCCACGAGGAAACACCTCTAACATTACCACAAACACCTCTCTCCGGGGTCTAAAATATACTTCCTTCGCACCTTCTCCTTACAAAAGAAATGATCACAACTATGCTCTTCATACATGCTCGCTTCTTCCCGATACCACTTTTGTCACTTTGCGAGGTTCTAGTGTCACTCGGCGACCCAACAAATGGTGCGGACTACGCGATCCCCGAGGTCGTCGTACACTCGAACTCTTACCACATTTACGATCGCTTGTTCCAAAACTCGGGTTACTATCTCTAACGTGGTCATCATTAGCGGGAACACTCTGGATGGATCTCCGATACTTTCCGATCATAACAATCTGAAAAGACGGACGTCTTGCCTCTAAGTCGGACGGCAAAAGCTAACATATAGGCAACGGCCTACTACTGCACCAGATCTGTAAGGCCCAAAGTAACTCGGGCTAAGTTCCTCTGTTTTCCAAAACTCGTCACACCCAGGGGTGGTACTTTCGAAGACCGACCGTCGGCACGAACTCTAAGCGTCGTCGCCGATTATCCGCCGCGATTTCTCCGAGCCGCGAACCTCTTCTAGACAAGCTTTACTCTATCCACGATGCTGGAACAAGCTGAACCAACTATCTGAATCCCGCCAACATCGAACCAATCGGCCGACTCACATCCGCCCCTACAAGGCTTCATAAGGCGACATCCGAACACCGAAATGGTAGCTTAAACACTCCTTCAACAGAGACAACAATTCTCGCAACTATCCCTGAAATCCAAACAACGGCCGAGGCGAATGTGATTCTGAGACTTACTTGAGTTCCTAACCTTGCTGGTAAAACCTCCGGAAAGAAAAGCGGCATGACACGGGCTCCACTGCGACATAAGGTGAATGTAGGCACCTCGTGCGACCTTACAACCTTTACGATATATCATCTCGCATAACCTCTGCCGAGTAAGCGGTTTTGCTAGAAGACAAGGCGGTGACCTCGCCGGCGACTGCGGTCGAATCGTCCACGAATTAAATCGTTGGTTAACTAAACTTGGGCCTAACACCCTCGTGGCCTACCACAAGCGGGACCACCACAAACCCGCGCCCACCATACATGCCGCGGGTTGACCCGCAACGTGGCCTCAACCCGACCGCCGCAACGCCGCTCGCGAAGGAAAACTCTCACTAATCACGTTACGAAAACCTAGCGGTCTTCTTAGCTCAACTACCCTCTTTCATTCCACACTACTCAGGGACTAATCCCACAAACATAACTCACGTGCACTATGCACTCCTATAAGGGTCAAACATAAACAATACATCTTTTTCTCGAGATGGCCTTACCTCTAAGGTCTCTACGTATAAAACTCTAAGGCTCACACCTTCTCTATCCCCCAAATCTTACTTGGTTAACCCACCATGATTTCTAATCACAACTAACACACTGCTATCAGAACATAGCACTTAAGGTATACTCACCTTATCACACATACAGATCTCTAGAGGGTTAAGGATATATCTATATCTACTGCTTCACTCCCCTTAGTCGTTCTAATCAAACCTGCCCCGTAAGGCGCATAGCTAAGGAAGATGACAAACTATCCACCGATCCTGAAGGCTAAGTCCTCCCGCAAGGACACTCTTTCGACATCGGACCCTGACGGTCATAGGTACAACACGTACCAACTAAAAGACGACATTCCCCGGGATGACGCACGCCGTGTGAACACCGAAAAAGCGAATCGGATGGTGGAACCTACGTGTGGCGTGAACCAGAAGCTCGAGCTCGACCAACTCCTGCATACCCGAGCGTCACGAACCTGTGGAGGACCTTTCTGCCTTGATGGATGCGCATAATCTAATCTGCGGTAAGGCGACTCGCCTGAGTTACCAAAGGACCTTGCTACTGGCCTCTTCTGCGTCGCCCGTTAACTCGCCGATCTACGTTTCTCGGCTGCTGCGCGCATAAGCCCGTACGTGCCATGCTCAAGCCTGGCGAAGAACTTACTCTTTGCACAACCTTCGTTGATATTCATCAAGACTCGCGATACATCGGTATACTCTCGGTAGTCAAATCCATAGTTAGTAACGGTCGCCTCCTTGAAATCTATATTCTGTTCCGGTCGTGGGCGAAGGTTCAAATATCATGGCGCGATGGAATCGCCGCCGTGCTAAACTCTGCTGGGGCTAGTGACGTCGCAAAACTCCCGAATGAAGCACCACCCGGTGATGATTGGGCTGTGCCAGCGTAACCTGCGTACTCTACTCGCGGCTCCTCGGTGCCTTGCCCTCTGGGCGGGTTGCCCAACGGAGGCATAGCGGTAAGGAAAGAAATACGTTAGAGGTCCAACTTACAACACAACTCTAAGGCACGATCTCGAGTGAGAAGAATAGAAACCAATCCTAAATATCCTATAGCCTCCACGATTATTGGTGTGGTGCACAACACCGATAATCAAGACTCTCATCGATACGGTCATAGACACTTTCCAGGATTAATCGCTCGATACCACTTTTGTCACGACCGATCCGGGCGTGGTCGTGCCTTGCCGGGCACCCTAGTGATACAACATCGAGTAATCGCGGAACATAAAGACAATACATGAAACCAATGTAATAAGACGGTGAAATAAGAAGACAAAGCAACCAAAAGCGGTTCACCGTCGGTATATATAAATAACAATTTGAACAGTTACATCCTTTCTACCACTCGCCCATGCGCGATTACTCTGCACCTCTTAGAATGATATGACAACAACGACGGACAGGGGCCGCCATACCACGAATATGGCGCCTACAATCAACGGGGACTATACCAAGATAAGCCTCGGAGGAACGGAGCTTCCCAACGCTGAGCGTGACCCTAAGAGCGAGGATCGGCGGCGGTGTACCTTTACTGCGGCATGACGCGGCCCCGAAGGAGGTCGATAACAGTACCAAGTATGAAACATGAAGATCGTAAATGAAATCATAGTAGTCTATAGAAAGCGGGAGACATGTATGATAACCAAACTACGATTCACGATAAATAGCGATCATGTCTAGTCGGGACTCACGCCTCAAGTCATCACTCAATATAACAATGGGTCTCACGCCCACAACATCAATCATGCGTGGAATACCTTCCTCATGGCGATCGATGATAGAAAAGCACCAAGGAATACACAAGAACAGCGAGTCCCACGTGTCCAAATAAAGCGATGCAGGTAAATGCGAAGGCATAGCCGTCTACTAACACCCACAAGACTAACAAGGTCATAAATTGTATCATGATATCTGTCTGGCCGTCACATGATCAAAGCCGGTCGCCGCCCGCAATATCAAATGTGCGCGTCTAGCCACGAACTCCTGCACTCGCGCATAGGCCGATCTCATAGGCGCGTGAGGTATAACCCCGCATCGGTAGCTACTCCCGGCGTTCACGGACTCGCGATCCGCATGGCCATATAGACGCGCATGACCATAAAGGCCGCACACTAACACGGAACTCTCGTAGCTCGCGCAGGCCCCGAGGACCCGCATGAGGTATTCTCGAATCATGGTCCTGCATCGCGAGTCTACCCGCGTGGAGGCGGCTTAACCGGAAACACGGTGAGTGGTATAATACCAACATAACGGTTTATCGTTTAAACAACCTAAGCACAATCGAGGAAAACCCCTTTACACAAACATCACAGAATACTAACACACGTAGCATCCTAATATGATTATTTATCAAATCAACACGAAGGTATTACAAGGCTATCACAAACCAACACAATCCAGTTATACACACAAGGTACATTCTATTATATGATTAACAAGATCGAGTATCTATTCCCAAAGTACTTCATACATTATCTTTTAAAAGATACGTTACGTTTACAAAAGTCACACAATACGTAGTATATGAAAACTAGAGTGATTATCTTTTGAAGTAAAGAAAACACTTCTCTTTGTAAAATCAAGTAACAACATTATTTCTCAAACGTCAAGTTTGCCTAATTTCAAATGTTCACGTTTCTTACTTTAGAAAGGTTTCGTAGTTCATAGTCTTATTCATTTAAGAATATAATTCTCTTTTACACTATCTGAGAAACATAATCCTTATATGTGAGTAGGATATTCTTGTTTATAACAATCTTATTACAGCAGCCATGATCTAGGAAATATCATTTTGTCTCATCTTAGCTTCTATGCAGATGGAAGTTTCTACTGGTTTATATAATACTTAATCTGTCAAAACATTTCCTTTTATTAACGCTGCGATGGTTTGTCGATACACATTCGATTTCAAATCAAGAAACATTCTTAAGCCGTTATTACCTAACTTCCCATAAAGCTAGTATAACTCTTAAGTTTTCAAAAACCAAGTATTACTTCTTCTTTCAAATGATTCAAAATCTTTTGAAATACTTCAAGTTCTTTATTAACACATAATAAGCGCTTATAGTTCAAATCGATTTACCTTTTAAAAACCACAAGTATTTTCTTACCAACATAAAGTCGTTATAACCAACTTCCCATAAGTCATTATAACACTTTATGTTTTAAACCAATCAAATACATTTAGCACGTATCGTCTACCGCTACATAGTTCACACATATCATGCTAGAAGAGATAGGAAGAGGTTCACATACCTCGCGACAGTATCGACTAATAGCAAAACGCTCAAGTACTTCCAACCGTCGGCTACTCCTTAAGCCCGGTAGATCGCGCCACACGTAGTACTCATCCTATAAGGCCACAAGCGCTTATTAACATTTAGACCTCATCGTAGAACATTCTACCGAAAATTCGCGACACCTCCCCAAACAGCGTAAATCTCTTCCTCTATCGGCGGCTACCAAGCCAACGGGGTTATACGCTTAATCCGGACGTGCACAATTCTACCTCACGTAAAAGCTACACAAGTCTCATGTCTGATACGCCCATGTAAATCTGATTCGAGACTCTTCTTTCAAAAGGTTTCTTATTATTCAGCTTAAGTCAAAAGACATTGCGATAACAACGTTCGATCTATATATAGTATACTTCAACTATATAATCTAACAACATGTAATTTCCAATTACAATAGGGGACAAGATATTTACCTCGATAAGCCCATAATTATCCGAGTTTAAATGTCGATCCTGAGCAAGGTTTAGCTCTACTCCGTGCGCTCAGGACCAGCTCCAAACAACAATTATAAGTTCTAACCAACTTCTACTTATTACTCCAACTAACTATGGATATTTTCCTTAGGGTTTCGGTTTTGTGACTGACGGAAAGTATAATAGTATTTCTGGGCTTTTTGTATAAGTATAACCTTATAATACTACAAGGTATATGGCTAAGGTAATTTGGGCATTATAACAATACTTTTGAGAGTATTTCTACCAAAGGGGGGGGGTATTATACGAAAACAACTAGGCTAGTGGGGTACCCAGCACTGCCGAGGGGAAGGGCTCTCGGCCAAGGGAGAAGGAGGAGGCTCTTGGCCGAATTCTACACTAAGGGGAGGGAGGAGGATTTAACACTTAGAATTATTTTAGGAATGGATGAAGAAGTCATCAAAGAGGGGGGTATTTATAGCACAAGCCAAAGCCAACCAATGGCCAAGATCTAGCCAAGTGCATAGCAAGTGTAGGGCCAAGATTCACCCATGTGTCCTTAACCAACTAACACACAAAATATCCTACCAACTCCCCTCATCAATTCGTCCAAGGTCCGCCCCTCACGTCCGCCAATGGGAGGGTGCCAAGTGGCGCCCTCTCGTTGGTCCAAAATGTTTCGTCTCTCGGAAAAATCCGCAAAAATTAAAAATGACATAGCCGGAATTTTCCCTCCGAAAGCTGTGAAAACGTTTCGTCGAAAAACGACTCTAATCGGGTGTTGTGAACAAATAAATTTCGGCCAAGCCTAATTCTCAAGTTCAAATTTTCTACGTACGTCCTTACGTACATACTCGGGAAATACGGGGTATAACAACAGTATTTGCACAACAAGGCTATCAAACACAAACATAGGCAAGTTACACACAACTCAAGTTTATTTTAGGCCAAAGTCCAGGTTCTGACCCCCAAAGTATTACGTACGTTAAATTCTTTTAAAAAGATCCATTTCTTTTATAAAGGTCACCCGATACCCGTAGTATTAAAATAGAGTGACTCACATTTTTAGGTAAACCAAAACACTTTCCTTTTTAACATCAAGTAACAACATTCTTTTCCAAAAGTTCAAGTTTGCCTAATTTCAAATACTTAAGTCTCTTATTTTAGAAAGGTTTCATAGTCCATAGACTTAATCACTTAAGAATATAATCCTCTTTTAAACAATTTGAGAAACATATGTGAGTAGGTTATTCTTGTTCGTAATCAATCTTATTAAAGCAACCATGATCTAGGAAACGTAATATCATTTTGTCTCATCTTAGCTTCTATGCAGATGGAGGTTTCTACTGGTTTTAATAATACATAATTAGTCAAAACATTTCCTTTTATTAACTGCAGATGGTTTGTCGATACTCATTCGATTCCCAAAATCGAACACATTATTTCTTTTAAAAACCAAGTACTCATTACTCACGAATGAGGTTTCATACTAACATCCATATTAAGTCAAGTCTCTTATCTTTTAAGATTAAGTCTCTTAACTTCTAAAAATCAGTAAACCATTCTCTTTATCTCTCTTAAGACGTTATACCTAACTTCCCATAAAGCTAGTATAACTCTTATGTTTTCAAAACCAAGTATTACTCTTCTTTCAAAAGGTTTCTTAATTCTTTCAAATACTTCAAGATTCTTATCACACATCAAGTCGCTTATAAGTCAAATCGCTTATCTTTAAAACCCACAAAGCATTTCTTACATAAATAAAGTTGTTATAACCAACATCCCATAAAGCCGAAATAACACTATATCTTTTAAACCAATCAAATAAATTCAACACGTATGCGTCTACCGTACTACATAGTTATACACATATCATGCTAGAAAAGATAGGAAGAGGTTCACATACCTCGCGACGATTATCGACTAATAGCAAAACGCTCCAAGTACCTCAAACCGTCGGCTACCCTTAAGCCAAGCAGATCACGCCACACGTAGTACTTCAACCTATAGAGGCCACAAGGCGCCTATTAACATCTAGATCTCATCGTAGAATATTCTACAGAAAATTCAAAGACCTCCCTGCAACAGCGTAAATCTCCTCCTCTATCGAGGCCGGCTACCAAGCCAACCAGGGGGGGGGGTTTATACGTTTAACCGGACGTGTACAATTCTACTTCACAGTACTGCTACACAAGTCTACTGTAATACAGTCCTATGTAATTACAGTTCAGTTCTCTTCTTTAAATTCAGGCTTAAGTCAAAAGACATTGCCGCACAATTATGTTCAGTTCTATATATAGTATACTTCAACTATATATTCCTAAAACATGTAATT
The DNA here is from genome assembly GCA_029844215.1 of Przewalskia tangutica. NCBI lineage: Eukaryota > Viridiplantae > Streptophyta > Magnoliopsida > Solanales > Solanaceae > Przewalskia > Przewalskia tangutica. The sequence continues at coordinate 53,296,078 of CM056726.1, forward strand.
TCCAATTACAATAGAAGGTCAAGAGTGTTTACCTCGATAAGCCCAAAATTATCCAAGTTTATATGTCGATCCTGAGCAAGGTTTAGCTCCTACTCCGTGCGCTCCAACCCGCTCCAAACAACCCTTAGAAGTTCTACGCAACTTCTACTTAACACTTCAACCGACTATGAAGGTTTTCCTTAGGGTTTCGTTTTTGTGACTGAGGGAAAGTATAATAGTATTTTCTGGGCTTTTGTATAAGTGTAACCTTGGGAAAACTACAAGGTATTTGGGCCAAGGTATTTGGGCATTATAACAATACTTGGAGAGTATTTCTATACCACAAAAGGGGGGTATTTATACGAGACAACTAGGCTAGGGGTACCCCACGCCAGACACCACAAAGGGGAGGGGAGGCTCTCGCCAAGGGCTCTCAAAGGGGAGGTGTGGTGGACTAAAGCTCTCACTAAGAGGAGGAGGAATTTAACACTTAGAACAATTTTGGATGAAGAAGTTCATCAACATAGAGGGGTATTTATAGGTCAAGCAATGGCCAACCAATGGCCAAGATCACTCCATGTGTTAGGCAAGTGTAAGGCCAAGATCAAGCCAAGTACACCTTATCCATCTACCACAACAACTTGCACAAAATATCCTACCAACTAAAGCTCCCCCATTTCGTCCATTTCCGCCCACTATTGCTTCCAATGTGAGGGTGACACATGTCACCCTCCCGTTGGTCCAAAATGTTTCGCCTCTCGGAAAATCCGCAAAAATTCTCAATGACATAGCGGAATTTTCCTTCGCAAGTTTAGTAAAACGTTTAGGTAAAAACGATTCTTTCGCACTTGTGCCTAAATTTCGAACTTAGCCTAACTTTAAGGCTCAAATTAAAATACGTACGCCCTCACGTACATACTCTGGAAATACGGGGTATAACATTCTCCCCTCCTTAGAAACATTCGTCCCGAATGTTCCTTCTCAAGACGGATAACGATAAAGTTCCTCCAGCAAGTCGTCAACGCCACACCTGGCCACGAAAAAAACACATGCGCGCAAATACTTAAATCCAGGCCAACGAGGAACCACCTCGATGATGCAAAACAATACCAACTCTCGCTCTTGGTCCAAGGGACACTCCCTTCGCATATTCATTTCTCAAAAATGATTACTCCCATCTTTCAGCACAAGTTCACTTCCTTCCTTACTCGCCGTGCCCTTCTCGAACACTCGAACTCTTCTTAGTACACGTACCACACTTCAGTCAACGCTTCTGTTCCCAAGACTTTGGAGTCACCACCTCCAAACTTGGTCATCTTACAAGCCTCAATCTCCCTTAAGGCCATTCCCGGCCTTCACGATCCGCTTCTGGTCGAACATCTCCACGAACTCATACGACGGTCATCTAAACTTGGGCCTAGCACCCTCGTGACCCTACCACCTGGCGGGACCACCCAGAGCTGACCCCACCTCGAAACAGGCCGCGGGTTGGCCCGCAACATGGCCCCAACCCGACCCACTTAACGCATCAAGCTCTCGTTTCCCGATCCGGAACAATCTTACCTATACAGGTCATGAAAGCTACCACTTCCATTTCACATGTTATACCCCGTATTTCCAGGGTATGTACGTGAGGGCGTACGTATATAAATTTGAGCCTTAAAGATTAGGCAAGAATGAAATTTTGTGCACAAGTACCGAAAGGAGTCGTTTTTCGACGAAACGTTTCCACAGCTTTCGTAGGGAAAATTCCGGCTATGTCATTAATAATTTTTGCGGATTTTTCCGAGAGACGAAACATTTTGGACCAACGGGAAGGTGACATGTGTCACCCTCACATTGGAAGGAAGTGGACGGCCAAAGGGATAAGTGGGCACGTTTTTTGTGCAAAAATTATGGTCAAGGGTTAGGTAGGATATTTTGTGTAGTTGATGAGGAAGTGGGACCCACAAACACATGGCTTCATCTTGACCTTACACTTGCCTTACACTTGGATAGATCTTGGCCATTGGTTGGCCATTTCTTGACCTATAAATACCCCTCTAAGTTGATGAACTTATTCATCCAAAAATTGTCTAAGTCTTGAAAAATCCCTCCCTCTCCCTCTTGTTGTTTTCGTCCACCACACCCCCTCCCCCTTGAGTGAGCTTGGCCGAGAGCCACCCCCTCCCCTTTGTAGTGCCCTAACCGTGGGGTACACCCCCCCTAGCCTTGTTGTCTCGTATAAATACCCCCCTTTTGTGGTATAGAAATACTCTCCAAGTATTGTTATAATGCCCAAATACCTTGGCCCAAATACCTTATAGTATTCCCAAGGTTACACTTATACAAAAGCCCAGAAAATACTATTATACTTCCCTCAGTCACAAAAACGAAACCCTAAGTAAATCTTCACCCGTAGTTGAAGTGTTAAGTAGAAGTTGGTTAGAACTTCTAAGGGTTGTTTGGAGCGGGTTGGAGCGCACGGAGTAGGAGCTAAACCTTGCTCAGGATCGACATATAAACTCGGATAATTTTGGGCTTATCGAGGTAAACACTCTTGACCTTCTATTGTAATTGGAAATTACATGTTGTTGGAATATATAGTTGAAGTATACTATATATAGAATTGAACATAGTTGTGCGGCAATGTCTTTTGACTTAAGCTCGAATAATACTTACGGAATGTCTTGCGACTTAAGCCCAATTTAAATAAGAGAATCGAACAGTAATTACATAGACTGTATTATAGTAGACTTGTGTAGCATTCATCGTAGTAGAATTGTACACGCCCGTTAGACGTGCAAACCCCCTGGCTTGGTAGCCGCCTCGATTGAGGAGATTTACGCCATGCAGTGGGAGGTGTCGCCAATTTTCTCAGAGAATATTCTACATTGAGATCTAGGATGTTAATAGGCGCCTTGTGGCCTCTATAGGTTGAAGTACTACGTATGGCGTGATCTACTTAGCTTAAGGAGTAGCCGACGGTTTGAGGTACTTGGAGCATTTTGCTATTAGTCGATAATCGTCGCGAGGTATGTGAACCTCTTCCTATCGTTTCTAGCATGATATGTGTGAGCTATGTAGTACGGTAGACGCATACGTGTTAATCAGATTTGGTTGTTTTAAAACATAAGTGTTATACTAGCTTTATGGGAAGTTAGGTATAACGTCTTAAGTGGTAAATGAATGGTTTATTAATTTCAAAAGTTAAGAGATCGGATCTTATAAGATAAGAGACTTAACTTAAATAAATTAATATGGATTTTGTGTGAAACCTCATTCGTGAGTAATGAGTACTTGGTTTTTAAAAGGAATAATGTTTTACTGATTTCGGAAATCAGAATGTGTATCAATAAACCACCAAATGTTAATAAAGGAAAATGTATTGAATAATTAAGTATTATTAAAACCCGTAGAAACCTCCATCCGCATGAAGCTAAGATGAGACAAAATGATATTACATTTTCTAGATCATGGTCGCTTAATAAGATTGATTATGAACAAGATTAACCTACTCACCTATGGCATATGTTACTCTATTGTTTTAAAAAGAGGTTAAGACATTGAACTATGAAACTTTTCTAAAAAGAGACTTGCGTAATTGAAATTAGGCAAACCGAACTTTTAGGAAAAGAAAGGCATTGTGTTGTCTTAAAATGGTTTAAAACATAAAGTGTTATAATGACTTTATGAGAAGTTGGTTATAACGACTTTATGAAAACAAAAGAAGGGTTTTATCATTTGTTTTAATGTGGTAACTTGACTTTTAAAAGAGAAGTATTTTAGTCCAAAAGGAAGGCATGGTATTGCCTTAATTTGGTCTTAAAAGGAAAGTATGAAAGTTGTTTTGGTTTACTTAAAAGATATAAGTCACACATTTTTATATACTACGTATCGGGTGACTTTTAGAAAAGGAATGAATCTCTTAAAAGGAATTTAACGACGTAGTACTTTAGGTTAAAATCCGACTTTGACATAAAATGAAAGTACCTTGAGTTGTGTATAACTTGCCTATGCTTGATGTTATGAAACTTGACCATGTTACGTGTGATAGCCTTATTGTGCAAGATCGTGTTCTACTCGACTACCGGTTCATCCGAATGTATTTCACTCGACTCACCGGTTCATCCGAATGTACTTCACTCGACTACCGGTTCATCCGAATGTATTTCACTCGACTACCGGTTCATCCGGAATGTATTTCACTCGACTCACGGTTCATCCGGAATGTACTTCACTCGACTACGGCTCATCCCGAATGTATTTCACTCGACCACGGCTCATCCGGAATGTATTCCACTCGACTCACGGTTCATGGGATGAACCGGAATGTATTCCACATGTTTCTATCTTTGGGTCCATAAGATGGGCCGAGACCGTTATACGTATCACATGATTTGTACCTAGATCGCCGGCTGAGGAAGGAGTTCCACGCGTGAGGATGACTTTGAGGGCGTGAGTCTCTGACTTGACATGACTGCTTTTATGTTGTGAACTGTAGTTTGGTTATCATACATGTCTCCTGCTTTATATAGACTATTATGATTTCATTTACGATTTTACGCTTCACATACTTGGTACTGCCAGATCGACTTCCTTCGGGCCGCGTTCATGCCGCAGGTAGAGGTACATCGACTGTCGATCCCCGCTTATAGGATCACATTTCAGCGTATTGGGAAGCTCCGCTCCTTCGGAGGCTTATCTTTGGTATGTTACCCTGAGTCTGTAGGTTCTTGTACATTCGTGGTACGGGCCCCGTCCCGTCATAGTTGTTGTCACTTCTGAGGTTTGTAGTATCGCTGTGGGCGTAGTCCGTAAAGGATAATCGTCGTGTTTATGTATATATACCAAGGCAACCGCTTTTGGTTGGCCTGCTTATTTATCATGTCTCTTAATTCATGTTCATGTTTTTATTTCACTGATTTTATCTCGATGTTGTATCACCAGGTGCCCGGTAGGCACGATCCACGCCCGGTTCGGTCGTGACAAAAGTGGTATCGAGCGCTTAGTCCTCGAAAGTGTCTACGCATCGTGTCTAGTAGAGTCTTGATTATCGGTGTGTTGTGCACCACATCTATAATCGTGAGGCTATAGGACATTTAGGATTGGTTTCCATTTTTCTCATTCTCGAGATCGTGCCCTGTAGCCGTGTGATAAGTTGGGCCCTCCGACGTATTCCTTTCCTTTACCGCTATGCCTCCGCGTAAGGCAACCTGTGCCCGTATGGGCAAGGCGATGAGGAGCTGGTGAGATACAGAGGAGTACGAGGCGCAGCCCTGGCCGGCTCGAGATGCTTCCGACGGCGAAGTTTCGCGACGCCGCCAAAGACCAAAGCAGAGTTTAGAGCCGCAGCAGTGGCTGCTGAGACTACAGTACCTGAGCCTCCGGTCTCACAGCCTGGAGCAGATGATATGGGGTACAAGGAGATGGCGCCATCGCCGTGGTCGTGGCCGATATGAGGATAGGCGGATGCAGCAGCTCAAATTCCAGAGCACCCGTAGTTCACCCCGAGCAAGCGGTTTGAGGCTACGTGACTTTCTCGAGTGTAGCCTCGCCAGTGTTCTATGGATCGAGCCGAGGATGACCTCAGAGTTTATCCGACAGCTACAGCGGATCATGAGAGTGATCAGAGTCTCAGAGGCAGAGTCGGTGGTATTGGGTTCGCATCAGCTGCGTGATACTGCAGTTGACTAGTTTGATTCGTGGGAGTTGTCCCGGGAAGAGCATGCACTTCCAGCCGTATGGGACGAGTTCTCAAGGGCTTTTCTTGCACATTTCTTGCCCCCATGCATGAGGGCTCGGGCCGGCAGATTTTTGACGTCAAGGTGACGCGGACGGTTAGAGAGTATAATGTGGAGTTCGACTCATTGGCTCGATATGTCCCCACTTTAGTGGCGACCATGGAGGACAGAGTACACCGCTACGTCACCGGGCTAGATAATTACTTGGCAGAGGCTTGTACGGGTGTAGCTCTTCAGCCGGGCATGGACATTGCCCGCATGCAAGCTCATGCACTAGGATGTGAGGCACGGAGAGGTCGACGGAATGACCGAGATCAGCAGAAGAGGCCGAGCAGCAGGTCCTTTGGTAACTTTCGAGGCGGACCGCCAAGCAGCAGCCTAGTTATATACCTCCACCAAGATGCAGTGGTCCCCGCGCCGCCGGGGCGCTCGTGGTATTCGAGCCTGGTCGAGCTCCGTGGCTTCCGTTCTGGTATGCGTGAGTGCTAGCGCCAGGATTCATGTCCCTCAAGGTGCACGACGATGGCAAACAAAGATCCCGGAATGTCGTCTTTTATCGGTGCTTGTTTCACTCGCGCCGTGGCCATGTGACGAGAGTGCTTATAGGAGGGGTACCGCAACATGACGCAGCCTCACGGACGCGGCGTGTTCATCGCTTTCATACGGTTATGCGCACTGCAGTGCGCACCTATGATTAGAGTGAGCGGTAGCTTCGTATATCCTTAACCTCTGAGATTGGTATGCGTGATATGATGACCTTATATTTTTGTGCTATGTACGAATAGCGTTGTGTTATTTGTGAGTTAGAAAACATGGTTAGTTGGAAGGATAAGTATGGGGGCATGGGAAGTGTGAACCCTAGAATATTTCATGTTGAGACCTTAGAGGTAAGGTCGTCTTAAAGGAGAGTTTCTTACGGTTAGTCTTTGTTGAAATACTTGGTATGCGTAAAATGTGTTGTGGGATAAGTCCATGGGTAGTGTGAAAAGGAAGTGGTAGCTTTCATGACCTGTATAGGTAAGATTGTTCCGGATCGGGGAACAAGAGCTTGATGCGTTAAGTGGGTCGGGTTGGGGCCATGTTGCGGGCCAACCCGCGACCTGTTTTAAGGTGGGGTCAGTTCTGGGTGGTCCCGCCAGATGGCAGGGTCACGAGGGTGCTAGGCCCAAGTTTAGATGACCATCGTATGAGTTCGTGGATATGTTCGACCAAAATCAGTTCGTGAAGGCCGAGAATGGCCCTAGAAGAAATCGAGGATAGTAAGATGACCAAGTTTGGAGGTAGTGACTCCAAGGGTTGGAAACAGAAGCGTTGACTGAAGTGTGGTACGTATACTAGAAGAGTTCAAGTGTTCGAGAAGAGTACGACGAGTAAGGGTAGAGGCGAGCATGTATTGCGAGCTTAGATTTGATCATTTCTTGTGAAGGGAGAAGGTGCGAAGAATGTATATTTTAGACCTCAGGGATCGCATGCAGTCCGGTACCATTTGTTGGGTCGCCGGAGTGACACTAGAACCTCGTGGCAAAGTGACAAAAGTTTGTGATGTTAGAGGTGTTTCCTCGTGGACTTGTATGTAAGTATTGGCGCAGGTGTTTCTGTGGCCAGGTGTGGCAGGATTGTTCTCGTAAGTATAGTAGTGAAGACTATACTGGCGCATGTTTGTTTTGAGGCTTAGAAGGAACATTCGGGACGAATGTTTCTAAGGAGGGGAGAATGTTATACCCCGTATTTCCAGGGTATGTACGTGAGGGCGTACGTATATAAATTTGAGCCTTAAAGATTAGGCAAGAATGAAATTTTGTGCACAAGTACCGAAAGGAGTCGTTTTTCGACGAAACGTTTCCACAGCTTTCGTAGGGAAAATTCCGGCTATGTCATTAATAATTTTTGCGGATTTTTCCGAGAGACGAAACATTTTGGACCAACGGGAGGGTGACATGTGTCACCCTTACATTGGAAGGAAGTGGACTGCCAAAGGGAAAAGTGGGCACGTTTTTTGTGCAAAAATTGTGGTCAAGGGTTAGGTAGGATATTTTGTGTAGTTGATGAGCAAGTGGGACCCACAAACACATGGCTTCATCTTGACCTTACACTTGCCTTACACTTGGATAGATCTTGGCCATTGGTTGGCCATTTCTTGACCTATAAATACCCCCTCTAAGTTGATGAACTTATTCATCCAAAAATTGTCTAAGTCTTGAAAAATCCCTCCCTCCCTCTCTTGTTGTTTTCGCCCACCACACCCTCCCCTCGAGCGAGCTTGGCCGAGAGCCACCCCTCCCCTTCAGTAGTGCTCTAACCGTGGGTACACCCCTAGCCTTGTTGTCTCGTATAAATACCCCTTTGTGGTATAGAAATACTCTCCAAGTATTGTTATAATGCCCAAATACCTTGGCCCAAATACCTTATAGTATTCCCAAGGTTACACTTATACAAAAGCCCGTAAAATACTATTATACTTCCTCACCACAAAAACGAAACCTAAGTAAATCTTCACCCGTAGTTGAAGTGTTAAGTAGAAGTTGGTTAGAACTTCTAAGGGTTGTTTGGAGCGGGTTGGAGCGCACGGAGTAGAGCTAAACCTTGCTCAGATCGACATATAAACTCGGATAATTTTGGGCTTATCGAGGTAAACACTCTTGACCTTCTATTGTAATTGGAAATTACATGTTGTTGGAATATATAGTTGAAGTATACTATATATAGAATTGAACGTAGTTGTGCGGCAATGTCTTTTGACTTAAGCTCGAATAATACTTACGCAATGTCTTCGCGACTTAAGCTGAATTTAAATAAGAGAATCGAATCAGAATTACATAGGGTATCAGACAGAGACTTGTAGCATTACCGTGTAGTAGAATTGTACACGCCCGTTAGACGTGCAAACCCCCGGTTGGCTTGGTAGCCTCGATTGAGGAGGAGATTTACGCCGCTGCAGTGTGGGGAGGTGCCAATTTTCTCGTAGAATATTCTACATTGAGATCTAGGATGTTAATAGGCGCCTTGTGGCCTCTATAGGTTGAAGTACTACGTATGGCGTGATCTACTTAGCTTAAGGAGTAGCCGACGGTTTGAGGTACTTGGAGCATTTTGCTATTAGTCGATAATCGTCGCGAGGTATGTGAACCTCTTCCTATCGTTTCTAGCATGATATATGTGAGCTATGTAGTACGGTAGACGCATACGTGTTAATCAGATTTGGTTGTTTTAAAACATAAGTGTTATACTAGCTTTATGGGAAGTTAGGTATAACGTCTTAAGGGTGGTAAAATGAATGGTTTATTAATTTCAAAAGTTAAGAGACTGGATCTTATAAGATAAGAGACTTAACTTAAATAAATTAATATGGATTTTGTGTGAAACCTCATTCGTGAGTAATGAGTACTTGGTTTTTAAAAGGAATAATGTTTTACTGATTTCGGAAATCAGAATGTGTATCAATAAACCACTGCAGCGTTAATAAAGGAAAATGTATTGAATAATTAAGTATTATTAAAACCCGTAGAAACCTCCATCTGCATAGAAGCTAAGATGAGACAAAATGATATTACATTTTCTAGATCATGGCTGCTTAATAAGATTGATTATGAACAAGATTAACCTACTCACCTATGGCATATGTTACTCTATTGTTTTAAAAAGAGGTTAAGACATTGAACTATGAAACTTTTCTAAAAAGAGACTTGCGTAATTGAAATTAGGCAAACTGGAACTTTTAGGGAAAAGAAAGGCATTGTGTTGTCTTAAAATGGTTTAAAACATAAAGTGTTATAAACGACTTTATGGGAAGTTGGTTATAACGACTTTATGAAAACAAAATAAGGGTTTTATCATTTGTTTTAATGTGGTAACTTGACTTTTAAAAGAGAAGTATTTTGGTCCAAAAGGAAGGCATGGTATTGCCTTAATTTGGTCTTAAAATGGAAAGTATGAAAGTTGTTTTGGTTTACTTAAAAGATATAAGTCACACATTTTTTATATACTACGGGTATCGGGTGACTTTTAGAAAATGAATGAATCTCTTAAAAGGAATTTAACGTACGTAGTACTTTAGGGTTAAAATCCGGACTTTGACATAAAATGAAAGTACCTTGAGTTGTGTATAACTTGCCTATGCTTGATGTTATGAAACTTGACCATGTTACGTGTGATAGCCTTATTGTGCAAGTACTGTGTTCTACTCGACTACCGGTTCATCCGGGAATGTATTTCACTCGACTACCGGTTCATCCGGGAATGTACTTCACTCGACTACCGGTTCATCCGGGAATGTATTTCACTCGACTACCGGTTCATCCGGGAATGTATTTCACTCGACTACCGGTTCATCCGGGAATGTACTTCACTCGACTACCGGTTCATCCGGGAATGTATTTCACTCGACTACCGGTTCATCCGGGAATGTATTCCACTCGACTACCGGTTCATGGGATGAACCGGGAATGTATTCCACATGTTTCTATACTGGGTCCATAAGATGGGCCGAGACCTGTTATACGTATCACATGATTTGTACCTAGACTGCCGGCAGTGAGGAAGGAGTTCCACGGGCATGAGGGATGACTTTGAGGGCGTGAGTCCACGACTTGACATGATCGCTTTTATGTTGTGAATCGTAGTTTGGTTATCATACATGTCTCCGCTTTATATAGACTATTATGATTTCATTTACTGATTTTACGCTTTCACATACTTGGTACTGTTGATCGACCTCCTTCGGGCCGTTCATGCCGCAGGTAGAGGTACATCGACTGTCGATCCCCGCTTATAGGATCACATTTCAGCGTGTTGGGAAGCTCCGTTCCTTCGGAGGCTTATCTTTGGTATGTTACCCTGAGTCTGTAGGTTCTTGTACATTCAGGGGTATGGCGGGCCCTGTCCCGTCATAGTTGTTGTCACTTCTTAGAGGTCCAGAGTACATGTGGCGTAGTCCGTAAAAGGATAACCGTTTCGTGTTTATGTATATATACCAAGGCAAATCGCTTTGGTTGGCCTGTTTATTTATCATGTCTCTTAATTCATGTTCATGTTTTTATTTCCGCTGATTTTCTCTGATGTTGTATCACTAGGGTGCCCGGGGTAAGGCACCAGTCACGGGCCCGGGTTCGGGTCGTGACATCACACTACCCATGGACTTATCCCACAACACATTTATACGCAACCAAGTATTTCAACAAGGACTAACCGTAAAATCTTTTATTCAAGATGACCTTACATCTAAGGTCTCAACATGAAATATTCTAAGGTTCACACTTCCCATGCCCCCATACATATCCTTTCAACTAACCATGCTTTCTAACTCATAATCAACATAACGCTATCCGTACATAGCACACAATAATAAGGTCATCATATCATGCATACAAATCTCTGAGGTTAAGGATATACGAATCTACCGCCCACTCTAATCATAGGCTCACTGCAGGCGCATAGTCCGTAGAAGGCGATGAACTCGCCATCGACCTAGGGCCGAGTCATTCTGTCGCATCCTTCCTATTATGACAGTTCTCGTCATATGGCTCGACGGCCGCAGAAAACAAGCACCGATAAAGACGACATTCTCGATGACGCCCGCTACATTGTACACCGAGGAAAACTCAACCCGATCGCTAGAACCTATGTATATCTGTGGAACCGAAGCCCGGAGCTCGACCAGCCCCGAATACCTCAACGCCCCGACGATCGCGGGGACCATTCGCATCGGCGGAGGTACATAACTAGTTCACGAGGCGCCCGCCGAAGTTACCAAAGGACCTCGCATTGCTCGCCTCTTCTCGCTGACCTGGTCATTCCGCCGACCTCCGTGCTCACATCCCAGCCGCATGAGCCAGACGCGGCAATGTCCATGCCGGCAAGAGCTACACCCGACAAGCCTCGCAGTAATCATCCACCGGTGACGTGGCGGTGTACTCGCCCTCCATATCGCTACTACTGGAACATACCGAGCTAATGAGTCGAACTCCACATTGTACTTCTAACCGCCCGCCCGCCCCGCTCAACGCCAAAAATCTGCCCGAGCCCTCTCATCTCGCGGGCAAGAAATGTGCAAGAAAAGCCCTGAGAACTCGCCCCATACGGCTGGAAGTGCATGCTCTTCCCGACAGCTCCACGAATCAAACTATCAATCGCAGATCACGCGGTGATGCGAACTCAATACCACCGACTGCCGAGACTCGATCACTCATGATCCAGAGTCGCTGTGATAAACTCCCGAGGGTCATCCTCGCCTCGATCCATAGAACATCAAGCGCTACAACTCGTAAAGTCACGTAGCCTCAAACCGCTCGCCGGGTGAACTACGGTGCTATCGGGCCGGAATCGCCGTGATTCAAACTATCCTCATATTCGCCACGACTCGCCAGAATCGCCATCTCTTGTACTTATCTCATCTCGCTTCCAGCCGTGGACCGAGGCTCAGTCTCGTAGTCTCGCAGCCATTGTTGCGCGCTCTAACTCGCCGGTGGCGGCGTCGCAAAACTCGCCGTCAAGCACAATCTCGTGCATCGACCGCTCGCGCTGCATCTCTCAGATCCCACTAGCGCCTCCTCGCCTGCCTTGGGCTCGCTGGTTTTACGCGAGGCATAATCGTAAAACGAAATACGTCAGAGGGGTCCAACTAATCACACAACTCTAAGGCACGATCTCAGAATGAGAAGAAATGGAAACCAATCCTAAGTGTCTCAGCCTCACGATTATAGATGTGGTGCACAACACATCGATAATCAAGACTCTACTAGACACGGTCTGTAGACACTTTCCGAGGACTAACTGCTCTGATACCACTTTTGTCACGACCCGAACCCGGGCCCGTGACTGGTGCCTTACCCCGGGCACCCTAGTGATACAACATCAGAGAAAATCAGCGGAAATAAAAACATGAACATGAATTAAGAGACATGATAAATAAACAGGCCAACCAAAACAGTTGCCTTCAGTATATATACATAAATACCCGAACAGTTATCCTTTTTACAAACCCTGCCCACAACAAAGGCTGCACTTAAGATTTTTACAACAGCTATGACGGGACAGGGCCCCGCCATACCCCTGAATGTACAAGCATCTACAGACTCAGGGTAACATACCAAAAGATAAGCCTCCGAAGAATGGGGCTTCCCGACACGCTGAACTGTGATCCTATGAGCGAGGATCCACAACCGATGTACTTCTACCTGCGGCATGAACGCAGCCCCCCGAAGGAGGTCAGTACAACAGGTACCAAGTATGTGAAATCAGAAACATCAGAATGAAATCATAATAGTCTATATAAAGCAGGAGACATGTATGATAACCAAACTACAGTTCACAACATAAAAGCAGTCATGTCAAGTCAGGGACTCACGCCCTCAAGTCATCCCTCATGCCCGTGGAACTCTTTCCTCACCGCCAGCTTAGAGTAAATCGTGGAATACGTGTCCCGGCCCATCCCGTGGGACTCGGTAAAGAATCATGTGAAATACGTGTCCCGGCCCATCTCGTGGGACTCGGTAGATAATCATGTGGAATACGTGTCCCGGCCCATCTCGTGGGACTCGGTAGAGAATCATGTGGAATACGTGTCCCGGCCCATCTCGTGGGACTCGGTAAATAATAATCGATGGAATACGTGTCCTACCATCTCGTGGGACTCGGTGAAGAATCGTTCATAACAAATCAGCCGGCCCTCCATCGAGAGACGCGGTGGTATAGAAGTACAGTATTTGCACAACAAGGCTATCAAACACAAACATAGGCAAGTTACACACAACTCAAGTTTATTTTAGGCCAAAGTCCAGGTTCTCGACTTCCAAAGTATTACGACGTTAAATTCTTTTAAAAGATCCATTTCTTTTATAAAGGTCACCCGATACGTAGTATTAAAATAGAGTGACTCACATTTTTAGGTAAACCAAAACACTTTCCTTTTAACATCAAGTAACAACATTCTTTTCCAAAAGTTCAAGTTTGCCTAATTTCAAATACTTAAGTCTCTTATTTTGAAAGGTTTCATAGTCCATAGACTTAATCACTTAAGAATATAATCCTCTTTAAACAATTTGAGAAACATATGAGTAGGTTATTCTTGTTCAGAATCAATCTTATTAAAACAAACCATGATCTAGGAAACGTAATATCATTTTGTCTCATCTTAGCTTCTATGCAGATGGAGGTTTCTACCGTTTTAATAATACATAATTAGTCAAAACATTTCCTTTTATTAACGCCGCAGTTTGTCGATACTCATTCGATTCCCAAAATCGGTAACACATTATTCCTTTTAAAACCAAGTACTCATTACTCACGAATGAGGTTTCATACTAACATCCATATTAAGTCAAGTCTCTTATCTTTTAAGATTAAGTCTCTTAACTTCTAAAAATCAAGAAACCATTCTCTTTATCTCTCTTAAGACGTTATACCTAACTTCCCATAAAGCTAGTATAACTCTTATGTTTTCAAAACCAAGTATTACTCTTCTTTCTAAAAGGTTTCTTAATTCTTTCGAAATACTTCAAGATTCTTATCACACATCAAGTCGCTTATAAGTCAAATCCGCTTATCTTTAAAAATCGTAAAGCATTTTCTTACATACATAAAGTCGTTATAACCAACTTTCCATAAAGCCGTTATAACACTTTATGTTTTAAACCAATCAAATACATTCAACACATGTACGCTACCGCATTTACATAGTTATACACATATCATGCTAGAAAAGATAGGAAGAGGTTCACATACCTCGACGATTATCGACTAATAGCAAAACGCCCAAGTACCTCAAACCGCTTGGCCCCTTAAGCCAAGCAGATCACGCCACACGTAGTACTTCAACCTATAGAGGCCACAAGGCGCCTATTAACATCTAGATCTCATCGTAGAATATTCTACGTAAAATTCAAGACCTCCCCGCAATAGCAGAAATCTCCTCCTCTATCGAGGCCGGCCACTGCCAACCAGTGGGGTTTATACGCTTAACCTGACGTGTACAATTCTACTTCACAAGATCGCTACACAAGTCTATCAGAATACACCCTATGTAATTACAATTTAGTTCTCTTCTTTAAATTCAGGCTTAAGTCAAAAGACATTGCCGCACAATTATGTTCAGTTCTATATATAGTATACTTCAACTATATATTCCTAAAACATGTAATTTCCAATTACAATAGAAGGTCAAGAGTATTTACCTCGATAAGCCCAAAATTATCCAAGTTTATATGTCGATCCTGAGCAAGGTTTAGCTCCTACTCCGTGCGCTCCAACCCGCTCCAAACAACCCTTAGAAGTTCTACGCAACTTCTACTTAACACTTCAACCGACTATGAAGGTTTTCCTTAGGGTTTCGTTTTTGTGACTGAGGGAAAGTATAATAGTATTTTCTGGGCTTTTGTATAAGTGTAACCTTGGGAATTCTTCATCGGTGCAGACATGTCCATTTAACAACAATAACAATATATCGGGTAATCAACCCTGCCGCATCGCCACATGCCCCCGAAATTCTGCATCGGTGCAGACATGTCCATGTAACAACAATAACAATATATCGGGTAATCAACCCTGCCGCATGGCCACATGCCCCGGACTCGGGCGCAGACATGTCCATGTAACAACAATAACAATATATCGTAATCAACCCGCCGCGTGGCCACATGCCCCTGACTCGTGACGGCGTATATGTCCATGTAACAACAATAACAATATATCGTAATCAACCCGCCGCATGGCCGCATGCCCCAAATTACCAGACGGCGCATACGTCCATGTAACAACAATAACAATATACCGGTGATTAACCCGCCGCATGGCCTCATGCCCCCGGACTCAGACGGTGCGTACATGTCCATGTAACAACAATAACAATATACCGCCTCCATCGAGAGACGCCAGAGCATAGAATACAACTTTTACACAAAGAAGGCTATCACAAGCAAGCACAAGCAAATTACCATACTTCAATTCTCTTACAAATATCCATTCTTTCACAAGAAGTCACCGATACCAACACTGTAGTATCCAAAACAGAGTAACTATTATTTTAAGTAAACCAAAATAATTTCCCTTTTTAAAGACAAGTAACCTTCTTTTCCAAAAGTTCAAGTTTGCCTAATTTCAAATACTCAAGTCTCTTATTTTCGAAAGGTTTCAGTAGTTCATAGTCTTAATCACTTAATAACATAATTCTCTTTAAAACAATTTGAGTAACATATGCCTTATGTGTGAGTAGGTTATTCTTGTTTATAACAATCTTATTAAAGCAGCCATGATCTAGAAAATGTAATACAATTTTGTCTTATCTTAGCTTCTATACAGATGGAGGTTTCTACTGGTTTTAATGATAATTAATTAGTCAATACATTTTCCTTTATTAACGCTGCAGTGGTTTGTTCGATACTTGTCCTCATTTCCGAAATCAATATAACATTATTCCTTTTAAAACCCAATTACCCATTTCTCATTAAAGCGGTTTCACAACTTTTTAACACAACCCAAGTCCTTATTATTTCACATCAAATCTTTTATCTTTTAAAAACCACAAACCATTTCTTTGCCCACATAAAGTTGTTATAACAAACTTCCCATAAAGCCGTTATAACACTTTATGTTTTAAATCAACCAAATTCATTTAACACATGTACGTCTACCGTACTACATAGTTCACAACATATCATGCTAGAAAATATAGGAAGAGGTTCACATACCTCGCGACGATTATCGACAATTAGCAAAACGCTCCAAAGCATCAGAACCCTGCTAGCCCTTTCCACCCTCCAAGTAGAATACGCTACTCGTAGTACTTCCACCTATAATGGCCATAAAATGCCTATTAACTTCTAGTTCTCTTCGTAGAACATTTCTAAATACAAGGTTCCATATTCTATGGAAAATTCGGCAGCACCTCCCCCCCGCAACCACAAAAATCTCCTCCTCTAACAAGGCACGCTACTAAGCCAACAACTCCAAAAAGGGGGGGTTACACGTCTAACCGGACGTACAACATCGCCCCACAATAATACTACAAGTCTCATCAGAAATACAGTTCAATTCTTTATAAACATCCTTCCAATATATCTTATACTCAATTCTAAATTACTACAATATGTAATATCCAATTACAATAGAGGGACATAGATCATTACCTCGATAAGCCCAAAATTATCCAAGATTATAAGTCGATCCTGAGCAAAGCTTAGCTCCAATTCCTTATGCTCCAACCCGCTCCGAGCAACCCTTAGAAGTTTCTAAACAACTTCTCTTCAAGATCCAACTCCAAAAAGTGAAGAACACTTAGGCTAAAACTATGGCAAGTTTCGGCCAAGGTAAGGTTTCTAGGCTAGGGGTGTGAAATATTTCCAACTCTTGGTACACAATCTTCCTAACACTCTAAGGAAGAACACTTAAAACTTTAAGAATTTTTGGACAACTTTAGCTCACAATTTCAGCCCATGGCCGAGAGCTCACAAGGAAAGATGAGGGAATTTTTCAAGACTTGGAAACTCTCTAAGTGTGGATGAAGAAGTCTTGCATTAAAGGGGGTATTTATAGAGAAATCAATGGCCAAGATCTAGGCAAGTGTATGGTGAAGATTGGGTCCAAGTGTGTGGGTAATTAGCCTACCAAATGTCCACCACAAAAATGGGACAAGTGGCTTGCCATTGTCCCCCAAAAAAAACGTCCAAGTGTCCATGTGGTCCCCCTAATTTTTCGGCCAATGAGCCACATGGGGTGCCATGTGTCGCCCCCTACTAGTCCAAAATATTTCATCTTCCGAAAATATCCGTAATGCCAAAAATCCGAAAATAAAGTGGGCCCCACAAACCGTAAATTCCTCCCGTGGGCCCCACGACCAATTCTGGAAATAAAATTCCATAATTCTCAAAAATTCCAAAAAGTCCGAATACCAAATCTGGGAATCCAATTCCCTTTAACGAACATTTTTCCTTCACAAAATTCGGAATCTTTTCCGTCGAAAAATCACATTTTTCTTCCTTTCCAATTTTTGTGTCATATTCTCGTACGTACGTCCTCACATACATACCCTGGAACTACGGGGTGTAACATTTTTCCCCCCTTAGAAACATTCGTCCCGAATGTTCCTTCTAAGTCTCAAAACATACATGCGCCGGTATAGCCTTCACTACTATACTTACCAAACCAATTATGCCACCAATGTCCATAATATAACATACGCGAAAAACTCCAATCCAAGCCAACGAGGAATCACATCTAACGTGTATAACATCACCATAAGCTCCTACCCAAGGTCTAAAGGATACTCCCTTCGCATCTTCACTTCACAACAAAATGATCTCTTTTATTTTGTTAACCCACGTTCACTTCTTTCCTTACTCGCCGTACCCTTCTCGTACACCCGAACTCTCTCTAGTACACGTACTATACTCCAGTCATCACTTCGCTCAAACCTCGAGTCACTACCTCCAAACTTGGTCATCTTACTAACCTCAAATTCCTATAAGGCCATTCCCGGCCTTCACGATCTGATTCTGGTCGAACATATCCACGAACTCATACGATGGTTACCTAAAATTGGGCCTAGCACCCTCGTGATCCTACCACCTGGCGGGACCACCTCGAACTGACCCCACCTCACTCCGGGCTGCGGGTTGACCCGCGATCTGGCCTCAACCCGACCCGCTATCGCCCAAACTCTCTCGTTCCCGTCCTGAACAATCTTACTAATTCACGTCATGAAAGCTACCACTTCCATCTCACACTACCCATGGAATTATCCCACAATATATTTCACGCATACCAAGTACTTCGACAAAGACCAACCGTAAAATCATCCACTCAAGGCGGCCTTGCATCCGAGGTCCTAACTGTTATAAATTCTAAGGCTCACAATTGTCTCGTCTCCAGACTTATCCCTTTTCCAACTACCCACGTTTTCTAATTCGCACTTAACACAATGCTATCCGCACATAGCACTCCACATGTATCTACCATAACAACATAAACAAGTCTCTTAAGAGCTAAAGATATCTCCGCAACCACGCTCACTTTCCTTTGTCGCTCTAATCATAATCCTCGCCTGCAGTCGCCTAGCTATACAAGGCGATGAACCACCACCGATCCCGGCGTCGAGTCTCTACATCTGTGCTACCGCCTGGACAAACTCTCACCAAATGGCCCTGGCCGCAAGCATACAAGCTATCGGCAAGACGACACTCCCATAATGGAGTCTATTACAATGGCCACAACGAGGTAGGTGACTCATCCGACTAACACCCCTTCTCCCGAACAATCAACCCGCCATCGACCCGATAGTCGAGTCATCCTTCAGTATCCTCCTACTGACATCCTCCCATCACACGGCCCGACGGCCGCAAGTATAACAATCTCCCAAACTAGCACGACACCGAGGATCATCCTCGCCTCTCTATCCATAGAACTCGCGAATCGCAACTCAAGAAATCCCAAGTCTCGCACTATCGGATCGCGGTGAATCATCGTACTGCTGAACCACCTGCCTCGTCCGCCTCATTCCCACCACCACCTAGCTAGTAACTTGGGCCATCTCCTTCTAACTCATATCCTCGGCTCCTGGTTGTGGAACTGGAGACCCAGGTATCGTGGTCTCAGTAGCTACTGCTACTGCTCTAAACTCTCCTGGGGCTAGCGGTGTCGCAGAACTCCCCGAATGAAGCGCTGTCTCAGATAATGATTGGGCCCGTGCCCTGGTAACCCTTTGTGCTCTACTCGCAGCTCTCTTCACGCTTGCCCTTCGGGCTCGTTGCCTTGCGAGGCGCACGTACATAAGAATATGCTAGAGGAGTCCAACTTATAACACAACTCTAAGGCACGATCTCGAGTGAGAAGAATGGAAATCAATCCTAAATATCTCAGTAGCCTCTCGATTATAGATGGTGCACAACACACCGATAATCAAGACTCTACTAGACACGATC
Organism: Przewalskia tangutica; assembly: GCA_029844215.1. Lineage (NCBI taxonomy): Eukaryota > Viridiplantae > Streptophyta > Magnoliopsida > Solanales > Solanaceae > Przewalskia > Przewalskia tangutica. The sequence goes on from CM056726.1 coordinate 53,315,687, forward strand.
AGAGACACTTTCCGAGATTAATCGCTTGATACCACTTTTGTCACGACTCGACCTGCCCGCGATCGTGCCTTACCCTGCACCCTAGTGATACAACATCGAGAAAATCAACTAAATAAAACTTAAACAGAAACAAGATACAACATAAGAAAACAAAGCAATCAAACGGTTGCCTTCTTGCATATATACAGAAAATTTGAACAGTTACATCTTTTACAAACCCTCGCACAATAAAGACATGCACTTCTAAGAGTGTAATAACAACTATGACGGACAGGCTCCCGCCATACCTCGAATGTACAAGAACCTACAACTCAGGAAACATACCAAAAGATAAGCCTCCGAGAAACGAGCTTCCATACTGAATCGTGATCCTATGAGCGAGGATCAACAATCAAGTACTTCTACCGCAGCATGAACGCAGCTTCAAGGAGGTCAAGATAACAGTACTAAGTATGTGAAATCAAAATATCAGAATGAAATCATAGTAGTCTATATAAAACAGGAGACATATATAATAACCAAACTACAGTACATAACATAAAAGCAGTCATGTCAAAGCAGGGACTCACGACCACAATATCAATCATGCCCGCATCATGGCCACATGCCCCCGGAATTCTCCATAGGTGTAGACATGTCCAGATGCACAAAGATACCGTAATCAACCCCGCCGCACGGCCACATGCCCCCGACTGCAGACGGCAGAGCATGTCCATGTAACAACAATAACAATATATCGTAATCAACCTCGCCGCATTGACCACATGCCTCGACTTCAGACGGTGCGTATATGTCCATGTAATAACAATAATAATATATCGTAATCAACTCGCCGCATGACCACATGCCTCGACTCGTGACGGCGTATATGTCCATGTAACAACAATAACAATATATCGGGTAATCAACCCGCCAGACGGCCGCATGCCCCTAATTTCAGACGGCAGTATATGTCCATGTAACAACAATAACAATATACCGTGATTAACTCCGCCACGTGGCCGCATGCCCCGAATTGCAGACGGCATACATGTCCATGTAACAACAACAATATACCGCCTCCATCGAGAGACGCCAGAGCATAGAATACAACTTTTACACAACAAGGCTATCACAAGCAAGCACAAGCAAATTACCATACTTCAATTCTCTTACAAATATCCATTCTTTCACAAGAAGTCACCTGATACCAACACTCGTAGTATCCAAAACAGAGTAACTATTATTTTAAGTAAACCAAAATAATTTCCCTTTTTAAAGACAAGTAACAACCTTCTTTTCCAAAAGTTCAAGTTTGCCTAATTTCAAATACTCAAGTCTCTTATTTTCGAAAGGTTTCGTAGTTCATAGTCTTAATCACTTAATAACATAATTCTCTTTTAAAACAATTTGAGTAACATATGCCTTATGTGTGAGTAGGTTATTCTTGTTTATAACAATCTTATTAAAGCAGTCATGATCTAGAAAATGTAATACAATTTTGTCTTATCTTAGCTTCTATACAGATGGAGGTTTCTACTGGTTTTAATGATAATTAATTAGTCAATACATTTTCCTTTATTAACGCTGCAGTGGTTTGTTCGATACTTGTCCTCATTTCCGAAATCAATATAACATTATTCCTTTTAAAACCCAATTACCCATTTCTCATTAAAGTGGTTTCACAACTTTTTAACACAACCCAAGTCCTTATTATTTCACATCAAGTCTTTTATCTTTTAAAAACCACAAACCATTTCTTTGCCCACATAAAGTTGTTATAACAAACTTTCCATAAAGCCGTTATAACACTTTATGTTTTAAATCAACCAAATTCATTTAACACATGACGCTTCACCGTACTACATAGTTCACAACATATCATGCTAGAAAAGATAGGAAGAGGTTCACATACCTCGCGACGATTATCGACAATTAGCAAAACGCTCCAAAGTACTGTAACCCTGCTAGCCCTTTCCACCCTCCAAGTAGAATACGCTACTCGTAGTACTTCCACCTATAATGGCCATAAAATGCCTATTAACTTCTAGTTCTCTTCGTAGAACATTTCTAAATACAAGGTTCCATATTCTATGGAAAATTCGGCAGCACCTCCCCCCCGCAACCACAAAAATCTCCTCCTCTAACAAGGCACGCTACTAAGCCAACAACTCAAAAAAGGGGGGGTTACACGTCTAACCGGACGTGTACAACACTGCCCCACAATAATACTACAAGTCTACTGTAAATACAGTTCAATTCTTTATAAACATCCTTCCAATATATCTTATACTCAATTCTAAATTACTACAATATGTAATATCCAATTACAATAGAGGGACATAGATCATTACCTCGATAAGCCCAAAATTATCCAAGATTATAAGTCGATCCTGAGCAAAGCTTAGCTCCAATTCCTTATGCTCCAACCCGCTCCGAGCAACCCTTAGAAGTTTCTAAACAACTTCTCTTCAAGATCCAACTCCAAAAAGTGAAGAACACTTAGGCTAAAACTATGGCAAGTTTCGGCCAAGGTAAGGTTTCTAGGCTAGGGGTGTGAAATATTTCCAACTCTTGGTACACAATCTTCCTAACACTCTAAGGAAGAACACTTAAAACTTTAAGAATTTTTGGACAACTTTAGCTCACAATTTCAGCCCATGGCCGAGCTCACAAGGAAAGATGAGGAATTTTTCAAGACTTGGAAACTCTCTGTGTGGATGAAGAAGTCTTGCATTAAAGGGTATTTATAGAGAAATCAATGGCCAAGATCTAGGCAAGTGTATGGTGAAGATTGGGTCCAAGTGTGTGGGTAATTTGCCTACCAAATGTCCACCACAAAAATGGGACAAGTGGCTTGCCATTGTCCCCCAAAAAAAACGTCCAAGTGTCCACGCTGTCCCCTAATTTTTCGCCAACGAGCCACACGGGTGCCATGTGTCGCTCTACTAGTCCAAAATATTTCATCTTCCAAAATATCCAGAATGCCAAAAACTGAAAATAAAGTGGGCCCCACAAACCGTAAATTCTCCCAGGCCCACGACCACCTGGAAATAAAATTCCATAATTCTCAAAAATTCCAAAAAGTCCGAATACCAAATCTGGGAATCCAATTCCCTTTAACGAACATTTTTCCTTCACAAAATTCGGAATCTTTTCCGTCGAAAAATCACATTTTTCTTCCTTTCCAATTTTTGTGTCATATTCTCGTACGTACGTCCTCACATACATACCCTGGAACTACGGGGTGTAACATTCTTCCCCCCTTAGAAACATTCGTCCCGAATGTTCCTTCTAAGTCTCAAAACATACATGCGCCGGTATAGCCTTCACTACTATACTTACCAAACCAATTATGCCACCAATGTCCATAATATAACATACGCGAAAAACTCCAATCCAAGCCAATGAGGAATCACATCTAACGTGTATAACATCACCATAAGCTCCTACCCAAGGTCTAAAGGATACTCCCTTCGCATCTTCACTTCACAACAAAATGATCTCTTTTATTTTGTTAACCCACGTTCACTTCTTTCCTTACTGCACTCTTCTCAGACACCCGAACTCTCTCTAGTACACGCACTATACTCCACCATCACTTCGCTCAAACTCGAGTCACTACCTCCAAACTTGGTCATCTTACTAACCTCAAATTCCTATAAGGCCATTCCCGGCCTTCACGATCTGATTCTGGTCGAACATATCCACGAACTCATACGATGGTTACCTAAAATTGGGCCTAGCACCCTCGTGATCCTACCACCGCGACCACCTCGAATCGACCCCACCTCACTCCGGCCGCGGTTGACCCGCGATCCGCCTCAACCCGACCCGCCATCGCCCAAACTCTCTCGCTCCGATCCGAACAATCTTACTAATTCACGCCATGAAGCTACCACTTCCATCTCACACTACCCATGGAATTATCCCACAATATATTTCACGCATACCAAGTACTTCGACAAAGACCAACCGTAAAATCATCCACTCAAGGCGGCCTTGCATCCGAGGTCCTAACTGTTATAAATTCTAAGGCTCACAATTGTCTCGTCTCCAGACTTACTCCTTTTCCAACTACCCACGTTTTCTAATTCGCACTTAACACAATGCTATCCGCACATAGCACTCCACATGTATCTACCATAACAACATAAACAAGTCTCTTAAGAGCTAAAGATATCTCCGCAACTACTGCCTCACTTTCCCTTTGTCGCTCTAATCATAATCCTGCCCTGCAGGTCGCCTAGCTATACAAGGCGATGAACCAGCCACCGATCCCGAAGGCTGAGTCTCTACATCTGTGCTACCTCTGGTCGGACAAACTCTCACCAAATGGCCCTGTTGGCCGCAAGCATACAAGCTATCGAAGCAGTACGACACTCCCCATAATGGAGTCTATTACAATGGCCACAACGAGGTAGGGGTGACCTCATCTGACTAACACCCCCTTCTCCCGAACAACTGAACCCGCCACTGACCCGATAGGCTGAGTCATCCTTCTTGTATCCCTCCTACTTGGACATCCTCCCATCACATGGCCCTGACGGCCGCAAGTATAACAATCTCCCAAACTAGCACGACACCCTGAAGATCATCCTCAGCTCTCTATCCATAGAACTCTGGCGAACTGCAACTCAAGAAATCCCGAAGTCTCAGACTATCGGATCGCGGTGAATCATCGGTACTATCGAACCACTGCCTCGCCCGTCTCATTCCCACCACCACTTAGCTAGTAACTTGGGCCATCTCCTTCTAACTCATATCCTCGGCCTCGGTTGGAATCGAGACCTGTATCGTGGTCTCGTGAGCTACCGCCACGCTCTAAACTCTCAGGGCTAGCGTGTCGCAGAACTCCCGAATGGCTGTCTCAGATAATGATTGGGCCCGTGCCCTGGTAACCCTTTGTGCTCTACTCGCAGCTCTCTCTGCTGCCTTGCCCTTCTGGGCTCTGGTTGCCTTGCGTAGAGGCGTAACGGGTACATAAGAATATGCTAGAGGGAGTCCAACTTATAACACAACTCTAAGGCACGATCTCAGAGTGAGAAGAATGGAAATCAATCCTAAATATCCTGTAGCCTCCTGATTATAGATGTGGTGCACAACACACCGATAATCAAGACTCTACTAGACACGGTCTGTAGACACTTTCCGAGATTAATCGCCTGATACCACTTTTGTCACGACTGACTGCCCGCGATCGTGCCTTACCCCGCACCCTGGTGATACAACATCGAGAAAATCAGCTAAATAAAAACTTAAACAGAAACAAGATACAACATAAGAAAACAAAGCAACCAAACGGTTGCCTTCTTGCATATATACAAAAATTTGAACGCATATCCTTTACAAACCCCGCACACAACAAGATTTCATGCACTTCTAAGAGTGTAATAACAACTATGACGGACAGGCCTCTCCATACCCCTGAATGTACAAGAACCTACAACTCAGGGAAACATACCAAAAGATAAGCCTCCGGAGAAACGGAGCTTCCCAATACGCTGAACTGTGATCCTATGAGCGAGGATCAACAACCGAAGTACCTCTACCTGCGGCATGAACGCAACCCCCCGAAGGAGGTCAGTACAACAGGTACCAAGTATGTGAAAGTGAAAATACTGTAAATGAAATCATAGTAGTCTATATAAAACAGGAGACATATATAATAACCAAACTACAGTACATAACATAAAAGCAGTCATGTCAAAGCAGGGACTCACGCCCTCAAAGTCATCACTCAAATATAATCAAGGGTCTCACGACCACAATATCAATCATGCCCGCATCATGGCCACATGCCCCCGGAATTCTCCATCGGTGTAGACATGTCCAGGATGCAATAACAGTATACCGGGTAATCAACCCTGCCGCATGGCCACATGCCCCTGACTGCAGACGGCAGAGCATGTCCATGTAACAACAATAACAATATATCGGGTAATCAACCCTGCCGCATGACCACATGCCCCCGGAATTCTGCATCGGTGAAGACATGTCCATGTAACAACAATAATAATATATCGGGTAATCAACCCTGCCGCATGACCACATGCCCCCGGAATTCTGCATCGGTGCAAACATGTCTATGTAACAACAATAACAATATATCGGGTAATCAACCCGCCGCATGGCCGCATGCCCCGACTGCAGACGGCGGCGTATGTCCATGTAACAACAATAACAATATACCGTGATTAACCCGCCGCATGGCCGCATGCCCCTAATTGCAGACGGCGGCATATGTCCATGTAACAACAATAACAATATACCGCCCTCCATCGAGAGACGCGGTAGCATAGGTATACAACTTTTACACAACAAGGCTATCACAAGCAAGCACAAGCAAATTACCATACTTCAATTCTCTTACAAATATCCATTCTTTCTCAAGGAGTCACCTGATATCAACACTGTAGTATCCAAAACAGAGTAACTATTATTTTAAGTAAACCAAAATAATTTCCTTTTAAAGACAAGTAACAACCTTCTTTTCCAAAAGTTCAAGTTTGCATAATTTCAAATACTCAAGTCTCTTATTTTCAAAGGTTTCAGAGTTCATAGTCTTAATCACTTAATAACATAATTCTCTTTTAAAACAATTTGAGTAACATATGCCTTATGTGTGAGTAGGTTATTCTTGTTTATAACAATCTTATTAAAGCAACCATGATCTAGAAAATGTAATACAATTTTGTCTTATCTTAGCTTCTATGCAGATGGAGGTTTCTACTGGTTTTAATGATAATTAATTAGTCAATACATTTTCCTTTATTAACGCTGCAGATGTTTGTTCGATACTTGTCCTCATTTCCGAAATCAATATAACATTATTCCTTTTAAAACCCAATTACCCATTTCTCATTAAAGCGGTTTCACAACTTTTTAACACAACCCAAGTCCTTATTATTTCACATCAAGTCTTTTATCTTTTAAAAACCACAAACCATTTCTTTGCCCACATAAAGTTGTTATAACAAACTTCCCATAAAGCCGTTATAACACTTTATGTTTTAAATCAACCAAATTCATTTAACACATGTACGTCTACCGTACTACATAGTTCACAACATATCATGCTAGAAAAGATAGGAAGAGGTTCACATACCTCGCGACGATTATCGACAATTAGCAAAACGCTCCAAAGCATCAGAATCGCTAGCCCTTTCCACCTCCAAGTAGAATACGCTACTCGTAGTACTTCCACCTATAATGGCCATAAAATGCCTATTAACTTCTAGTTCTCTTCGTAGAACATTTCTAAATACAAGGTTCCATATTCTATGGAAAATTCGGCAGCACCTCCCCCCCGCAACCACAAAAATCTCCTCCTCTAACAAGGCACGCTACTAAGCCAACAACTCTAAAAAGGGGGGGTTACACGTCTAACCGGACGTGTACAACACTGCCCCACAATAATACTACAAGTCTACTGTAAATACAGTTCAATTCTTTATAAACATCCTTCCAATATATCTTATACTCAATTCTAAATTACTACAATATGTAATATCCAATTACAATAGAGGGACATAGATCATTACCTCGATAAGCCCAAAATTATCCAAGATTATAAGTCGATCCTGAGCAAAGCTTAGCTCCAATTCCTTATGCTCCAACCCGCTCCGAGCAACCCTTAGAAGTTTCTAAACAACTTCTCTTCAAGATCCAACTCCAAAAGTGAAGAACACTTAGGCTAAAACTATGGCAAGTTTCGCCAAGGTAAGGTTTCTAGGCTGTGGTGTGAAATATTTCCAACTCTTGGTACACAATCTTCCTAACACTCTAAGGAAGAACACTTAAAACTTTAAGAATTTTTGGACAACTTTAGCTCACAATTTCAGCCCATGGCCGAGAGCTCACAAGGAAAGAGGAGGGAATTTTTCAAGACTTGGAAACTCTCTGTGGATGAAGAAGTCTTGCATTAAGGGGTATTTATAGAGAAATCAATGGCCAAGATCTAGGCAAGTGTATGGTGAAGATTGGGTCCAAGTGTGGGTAATTTGCCTACCAAATGTCCACCACAAAATGGGACAAGTTGGCTTGCCACTTGTCCCCAAAAACGCCCAAGTGTCCATGGTCCCCTAATTTTTCGGCCAACGAGCCACATGGGGTGCCATGTGTCGCCCTACTAGTCCAAAATATTTCATCTTCCAAAATATCCGTATTGCCAAAAACTGAAATAAAGTGGGCCCCACAAACCGTAAATTCTCCCTGGCCCCACGACCAATTCCGGAAATAAAATTCCATAATTCTCAAAAATTCCAAAAAGTCCGAATACCAAATCTGGGAATCCAATTCCCTTTAACGAACATTTTTCCTTCACAAAATCCGGAATCTTTTCCGTCGAAAAATCAAATTTTTCTTCCTTTCCAATTTTTGTGTCGTATTCTCGTACGTACGTCCTCACATACATACCCTGGAACTACGGGGTGTAATATTTTGGAAGCGAAACGTGAAGAGAAGTTGATCCTAAGGTTGTAGGGGATACATATATGTGATTGGAACTTGAATAAGTGGAGCGAAACGAAAACTGCGGACCAATAAAGACCGGACTGTTTTGGGGCGTTTTTGGGCAAACAATGAGGTAAAAGTCCTTCTTCTTTTAAATTCATTCGATATTACTTATTGTTATAATGTATGGATGAACTTGTGTTAAAAATAATGAAGAATAAAAAGCGTTTGAGCCATTGTTTGGGGCTAAAACCGATTTGGGACAGATTTGGTGTAAATGGAATTCGTTGGTTATTGTCGTTGTTATCTTCACCTATTTCATGTTATAATTGATTAATATTGTTGTTAATAAGTTGTTATAACTTATGTAGATGTTTTGGAACTCGAATTGGAATAAAAAGGATTAAGGAAAGAGTTATCGAATTTTAGTTGTCTTGTAGAATCTATAAACTGCTGATATTGTCATGCAGTTTTTAGGGACTGCTTTAGACGTGTTGTATGCTGGAAAATCAGCCCCTATATTTCATGTTTAATGTAGTAGATTGCTAATGAAAACCCCGAAGGAATAAGGGTGTGGAAAGGCGTTGAAAGGCCTCACATTCTACCCTCGTTATAGTAATTATGGACTGTTTTAGGGGCTGTTTTGGTATGGTTTTGGGGCAGAATTTTACACGTCCCGTTAAGGCGTGTAATCCCCTTTGGTTAGCTGAATTGTTGGGCCTTAAATGTGGCGTGTTTGGTTATTGAATTCGGCCTTGAAAAATGTGGCAAAGTATGTAGAAATAAAGGAAGTGTTGTCCGATTTTCCGTAGAATTTAGTGACTTTGCACTTAGAATATTCTACGTTCGAAGCTAAAAGTTAATGGACGTATTATGGCCATTATAGGTTGAAGTACTAAGTATAGCGTATTCTACTTGAAGGATGGAATAGCTATCAAGGTTGAAGTACTTTGGAGCATTTTGCTATTTGTCGATAATCGTCGCGAGGTATGTGAACCTCTTCCTTCTTTTGACATGATTCTATGTATGTAATATACATGTAGTACTATTTCATGATTCCTTCTACTCTTAGAAGTTAAGAGGTATGTATGTTGATTTACTCTACGTAAGGGTTATGTCTAAGTTATCATAAGTTCTTACCAAGTCTTATGGGGGATGTTGGTAAGAGTCGTTAGGAGGTATTTGGAGCCAAGTTGACTTGGCTAAGTTACGGCACAAATGAGAATAAGAATCGAACAAGCCACTGCAGCGTTAATAAAGGAAAATGTAATGACAATCAATTAAGTTAAAATGAGTGGAATTCTCCATCTGCATAGAAGCTAAGATAAGACAAAATTGTATTATATTTTCTAGATCATGGCTACTCGATTAAGATCGTTATAAATAAGTATAACTTATTCACAACGCACCAAAGTATATGTTACTTAATTTATAAGAATTTACGTATGAAGTTTTAAGACTATGAATGTCACGACTCGCCCGGTTCGTGATCGTGCGCCTTACCCGCACCCAAGTAGTCATACATCGAGTAATCGGAATATAAAAACACAAGACATGAAACAATTGTAATAGACACATTTTATCTCGAGAAAGTGGTGCCTTTCGCATATATATATAAAAATCGCGCTTACATCCCAACCGCATAATAGGACTACTGCACTCTAAGGAAGTAAACAACTATGGCGACAGTGGCCCGCCATACCCTGAATGTACAAAACTATCTACACAACAGGGAGATCATACCCAAAAAGTCGAGCCTCCGGAGAAGATGGAGCTCCTGACACCAAAGCAAAAGATCCTAAGGATGTGGATCTAGCACTGCTTCCTTACTCGCGGATGAACGCAGCCCCCCGAAGGAGGTCAGTACAACAGGTACTAAGTATGTGAAACTGTAAAGTACTTAAATGAAATCATATCATCAATTTTTACAAATATGCACGAAACAACCAATGTAACCGCACATAGTGCCACATCATAAACAAGAGCAACAATAGGTAAATCAGAATGTGTCTTTTCTAGGCCGCGAATGATCGGGCGAGACAATCACCCATAGTATCATTATGCAAGCCTAATCTCGACTCGTATCCGCAGATAAAGCCACCTAGGCCCGCATGAGGTATTCCTCGCATCGAGGGTAGCTACTCCCTGCATCGCCCCGACTCGTAGTCCGCATGGCCACATAGACCGCATGACCATAAAGGCCGCACACTAACACGAACTCGTAGCCCGCATAGGTCCCCGACCCGCATGAGGTATTCTCGAATCATGGTCCTGCATCACCGAGTCTACCCCAGACGGAGGCGCTTAACCCCAGATCATGTCAAGAGGTGAGTGATATAATACTAACATAACAGCTTATAGTTAAACACCATAAGCACACCAAGAATACCCTCTTATACAAACGTTACAAGACACTAACACACATAGCATCATATCATGTCTACTTTATCAAACCATCTTATTATACTTTCCGTAAATCAATATAAGTCTTTTATAAACACATAAGTAAACTGCTCTTTTATCTTTCTTAAGTCGTTATACTTAACTTCCCATAAAGCTAGTATAACTCTTAAGCTTCTTGTTTAAAAACAAATATTCTTCTTCTTTCAAAACTGATTTATAATTCTTTTGAAAGACTTTAAGATCTTTATTATTCAGCTTAGGTCAAAAGACATTGCCGTAAAGCTACGTTCGCTAACACACGCACGCCTACCGTACTATATATAGACTTTAAAATATCATGCTCAAGAGTGTAGGAAGAATCACATACCTTCTCAGCGAAATCCACCTGCCAAGTCGAATATGTCGCGCGCAGAGTATCAACCTATAATAGTCAAATACGTCTATCAACGTCTAGACTACTCTGTAGGAAGTTCTAAGCAGAGGGTTCTTAATTCTACTAAAATCGGGCAGACTTCCTACCCGTAAGCTATACAAGTTCATCAGAAACCACCCTATGTAAGTACAGTTTAATTCTTCTTCTCATATACCCTTCATCGTGATTACAGTTCAATTCTATTCTTTAATATCCTTCTATATCTTATAATCAAGTCTTAACTATTCTTATATGTAATATCCAATTACAATAGAAGGACAAGAGTATTTACCTCGATAAGCCCAAAATTATCCAAGTATAAATGTCGATCTTGAGCAAGGTTTAGCTCCTAATTTGCACGCTCCGATAGCTCCAAGAAACCCTTAGAAGTTTCTACACAACTTCTACTATCTACTTCAACCAACAATGAAGTTTCTCTTAGGGTTTCGTTTAGTGACAAATGGAGATAAGGTAGTATTTCTAGGCTTTTAGTATAGAGGTGACTTTGGAAATACTACAAGGTATAGGCTAAAGTATTTGGGAATAGTAACAATACTTTGGAGAGTATTTTTCACCAGTGTGGGGTACTTGGCCGAGACTTCAAGGAAGGGGGAGGGAGAGGGGTGTTTCGGCTAGGCTCTTTTAGAGGGGGGGGAGAGAGCTTGGACGAGAACTAGAAGGAGAGGGGAGGGACTTTGGAGACTTGGAAATTGATTTGTGGATGAAGAACTCTTCATCTTAAGGGGGGTATTTATAGGCCAACCAATGGCCAAGATGAAGCCAAGTGGTAGGCAAGTGTAAGGTGGAGATTTAGGCAAGTGTCCTTATCCATCTACTACACAAATATCCTACCAACTCCTTGACTTTGTGCAAGGTCACAAAAAACGTGACCAATCAATGCCTCAAGTTGCCGTCCAATGAGGGTGACAAGTGTCACCCTCCCATTGGTCCAAAATATTTCATCTCTCGGAAAAATCCGCAAAAAATATAAATGACATAGCCGGAATTTTCCCTTCGCAAGTTTTGTAAAACGTTTCGTCGGAAAACCATTTGTTTTGTGAGTTGTGCCCAAATTCGCCCTATGCCTAATCTTTAAGGCTTAACTTTTATACATACGCCCCCTCACGTACATACTCTGGAAATACGGGGTATAACATTCTCCCCTCCTTAGAAACATTCGTCCCGAATGTTCCTTCCCAAGACAGATAACGATAAGGTTCTTCATAACATAAACAGTTTGCAAATGCCACACACGGCCACAAAACAACACTTAGGCATATATGACAACGAAAATTTACAAGTAGGAAAGTGAGTTACCTGGAGGTGTGGGGAATAGGTGAGGATACTTCTGCCTCATGTCCTCCTCAGCTTCCCACGTCATCTCCTCCCTGAGCTCGTTCCGCCACAAGACTTTGACAAGCCACGCCCTGGTCCGCAGACGCCTAACTCGATGATCGATTATCGCATGGAATCTCTCATACGATAACTCCTCACCACCGACATCGTCAATCGGTGCACTCTAGATGGATCCCCGATACATCTCCTCAAAGATAGAAACATGAAACACCGGATGCACCGCCTCCGTCGGACGGCAGATTCAACTCATAGCAACCTTGCCTACCTCGCGACAACTGACACGCCCAATGTACCTTGGCCGAAGTTTCCTTCTTCCCGAATCTCATCACACCCTTCATGGGTGACACCTTCAGAAAACCCAATCATCAACCTCGAACTCCGGATGCCGACGACGATGATCGCATATGACTTCGCCGACTACGAATGCGAGCAACCGCTTGGATAAGCTTCACCTTATCCATCGCTCACGCACCAAATATGGTCCTACTAATCGCACTCGCCACATCAAACCAGCCTATCGGCGATCTGCACTTGCTCCCATACAAGGACTCATAATGTGCCATCTGAATACTGGAGTGGTAGCTATTATTATACGTAAACTCAACTAGAGGCAAATGATCCTCCCAGCTACCCTCGGTCAATAACACAGCTCGCAGATATCTCAAGAGTCTGGATAGGCGCCACCGTCCGTCTGTCGCGGATGGAATGCGATTTAGGCTTACTCGCCCCTAAACCCTTCTCGGAAAGACCTCCGAAGTTAGCCATAAACCGGGCTCGTGCGATATGATCGAAATAGGGACTCCATGCAATCGACGATCTCTGATGTAAAGTCCGCATAATCCTCACCAAAAGTCGCCCCGACGGAAAAAGTGGGCTGATTTTGTCACCGTCGACGATAACCCATATAGAATCATGTCTCCTCCGAGTGCGAGGTAATCCCGTGATAAAGTCCATGTTGATCACCTCCCACTTCCGTGTCGGGATCTCAATCGTCGCAACAAACCACCGTGCCTCGTGCTCTATCTTCACTGCGACAACACGGCACCGAGCTACAAACTCGCAACGCCCTCTTCAAGCCATCCCACCAATACACGATCTAAGGTCTTGGTACATCTTGGTCGACCCGATGGATAGAGTAACGCGCTACCGTGTGCTTCTAGAACTCGCCGCCAAGTCCTCAAACATCCGAACACACAACTCGCTTCAAACCTTAGCACCCCATCGTGCTACCTTAAAAGGACCCTTCCTCACGTAAGAGTCGTACACGATACCAAATCAAAACCGATCCTCAAATCGCCGCTCTTCACCTCTCGACGATGGAAGACTCGGCAACCTCTCGAACTCGAACCCCATCGCTATCGTAATCAATCGCCGGACACCAAGGCTCGCTAACTGGTGTAACTCGCGGACCATGGCTCTCCTCTCTGTCTGCACATCTGATAGACTCCCCATCGACCTACGACTAAGAGCATCTGCCACAACCTTGGCCTTCCCCGGGTGGTACAGGATATCAACATCGTAATCCTTGAGCAGCTCTAACCACCGCCTCGCCGTAAGTTCACTCCTCCGTGAAGATATACTGGAGGCTCTTGTGGTCTGTATAAATATCCACATGAACCCCATACAAATAGTGTCTCCAGATCTTTAAGGCGTGTATCACCGCTGCCAACTCCAAATCATGGGTGGGGTAGTTCCTCTCATGCTTCTTAAGATGTCGGGATGCGTACGCTATAACATTGCCCTGCTGCATCAACACACATCCCAACCCGATGCCTGACACATCACAATACACAACATAACCGTCTGGAAGAGTAAGAACGGGGGCGGTCGCCGCCTCTTTCAAAGAATCGAAACCCCGCCACAAGCATCACCATCAAACTTAGCCGCTTCCGAGTCACCCTAGTCAATGGTGCGCAGATAGAAGCAAACTTCTCCACGAACCGATAATAACTCGCGAGGCCCGTAAAGCCGCGCACTGCCGGAGTAAGAGTTCAGGCCAAGTCCCCGATCGCCGATCTTGGCCAGATCTACCCGAATGCCATCACCATAATATGCCCAAGAAAATCCACCGGTTAACCAAAACTCACATTTGGAAAACTTGGCGTATAATCACTGGTCTCGAGAACTCTCAAAGATACCTCAAATGCTCCGCACGCTCCCCGCCTGAGCGAGAATAAACCAAGATATCATCAATGAACACTATCACAAACGTGTCCAAATATGGCTTGAACACTCGGTTCATCAAATCCATGAATACCGCCGGAGCATTGGTCAACCCGAAAGACATGACCCTGAACTCATAATGCCGCACGTCCGAATGCATCTAGGAACATCCGCCTCGACTGCACTGATGATAGCCCGATCGCAGATCAATCTTGGAGAAACATCTCGCACTCGCAATCGGTCGAACAAATCATCAATCCCGGAAGGGGGTATTCGTTTAATAGTCACCTTGTTCACCGCTCAGAATCAACACACATGCGCAGCGCCCCATCCTTCTTCTTCACGAACAATACCGGCCTCCCTGTGAGAAATACTAGGTCCGATGAAGCCCTTCTCCAAAGAAATCTCTAAGCTGATCCTTCAACTCTCTCAACTCGGCAGGTGCCATTCTGTATGGCGGAATGGAAATAGGCCGAGTGTCTGGCAGCACATCGATACAAAACTCTATCTCCTCTCCTGAGGATACCCGGAGGTCGTCTGAAACACATCCGGGAACTCTTCACTACCGAATCGATCAAAATCTGGTACCGCACCTCGAGATCAAACACCCGAATGAGATGGTAGATATACCCTTCTCGCACCATCTTCCTAGCCTCGAGGTAGGAAATAAACCTACCCCTACGATACGTTGTTCCTCCCACTCAACAACCGCTCAGAAACCGAACCGCACCACTCTCCTGCAGATACATTGGCGTAGCAAGACGCTAGCCAATCCATACCCATGATCACATCGAAATCGCCATATCCAACTCTATCAAGTTTCGGCCAGGTCCGACGATCGATATGGTCACCGGACAAGCCCTATATACCCGCCGAGCTACCACCGAATCACCCATCGGCGTAGCTACCTCGAAAGTGGTCTATGGACTCGTGCTCTATCCCTATCCTACTAGCAATAAGGGAGATATATAGATGAGTAGAACCCGATCTATCAAGGCATACACATCAAATCCAGAACCGATAAGGTACCGTGACGACATCGGTGAGGCTCTCCGATCCCGCCGCCGGACAAGGCATAAATGCGTTCGAGGACCGCTAGAATCGACCCGCGCCACGACTCGCCACACTCCGCCCATGAGTACCTTACTCTCCGGCGAGTAAATCAGTAGGAGATGAAGAAGACTGGCGAAAGAACTCGTAGTCGACTTACCATCAAGATCGCCTTGGTCGGACGGCCGCAAAGTGACCGCTACCCACAATCAGAACAAACTCCCGTAGTAGTACCACAATTCCCGCAGTGGGATCTACCGCATCGGCCACACTGAGGGGGGGTGGTCCCGATCGCCAAGACTGCCACGACCCGAACACGCCCGGATCGTGCCTACCCCGCACCCCAAGAGTCATACATCGAGAAAATCAGCGAACATAAATCAATAACATAAAAATAACTAAGTATAAACGATAACCAGTGAAAACTTGCCTTCGCATATATATATAAACAAAGAACTTTTTCAACATGAATAGCTTTAATCTTTTTACAAACCCCGCCACAACAAGATTTCATGCACTTCTAAGAAATTATACAACAACAATGGCGGACAGGCCCCGCCATACCCCGAATGTAAACACCTACAACAACAGTGGAACTATACCACCGATAAGCCTCCGAGCAACGGAGCTTTACCAAACGTGAACCGGACCCTAAGAGCGAGGATCAATGATCGTGTACCTTTACTCGCGGCATGAACGCAGCCTCAAGCGAGGTCGGCATAACAAAAACAGAGTATGTGAAAATGAAAATAAATCGTAAATGAAATCATAGTAGTCTATACAAAGCAGAGACATGTATGATAACCAAACTACGCCATAATAAATAAGCGATATGTCAAGTCGTGACTCACGCCTCAAAGTCATCACTTAAAATAACTATGGGTCTCACGCCCACAACATCAATCATGCCCGTGGAATACCTTCCTCATCACGGCGATCCATGATATGAAAGCACCAAGGAACACACATGAACACCGTGTCCCACTGTGTTATAATAAAATCAGACGGTAAGTACGAAGGCATAGCCGACTACTAAAACCTACAAGATCAACAAGGTCATAAACCGTATCATGAGATCTGTCTGCATCACATGATCAAAGCCGCCACTCGCCCGCAGATCTAATGCGCGATCTAGTCCTGGAACTTTCCGCACCCGCATAGGCCAATCAGATCGCCCGCATGAGGTATAACCCGCATCGAGGGTAGCTACTCCCTGCAGCCGTCCCGACTCGCCGTCCGCACGGCCACAAGCGACCGCATGACCACAAGGGCCGTGATCCTAACTCGAACTCCCGCAGCCCGCATAAAGCCCTCGACCCGCATGAGGTAGTCTCGAATCATAGGTCCATCGACCGCTGAAGTCTACCCCGCATCGGAGGCGCTTAACCGGAATCATCTCAAGAGATGAGTGATGTATAATACTATCATAACTTATCGTTAAACAACATAAGCACAACAAAGGAAAAACCCTTTACACAAACATCACAAGATACTAACACACGTAGCATCCTAGCATGTTTACTTATCAAATCAACAAGAAAATATTACAAGGCTATCACAAACCAATACAATCAAGTTATTCACACAAGGCACTTTTACTATATGATTAACAAGATCGGGTTTTATCCCCAAAATACTTCGTGACATTAACTCTTTTCAAAGATACGTTACTTTACAAAAGTCACACAATACCCGTAGTATATGAAAATAGAGTGATTATCTTTTGAAGTAAATCAAAACACTTCTTTGTAAAACTCAAGTAACAACATTATTTTCCAAACGTCCAAGTTTGCCTAATTTCAAATGTTCATGTTTCTTATTTAGAAAGGTTTCGTAGTTCACGCTTTATTCATTTAAGAATATAATTTTCTAAACCATCTAAGAAACATAAGCCTTATATGTGAGTAGGATATTCTTGTTTATAACAATCTTATTACAAAGACCGTGATCTAGGAAATATCATTTTGTCTCATCTTAGCTTCTATGCAGATGGAAGTTTCTACGGTTTTAATAATACTTAATCACAAAACATTTCCTTTTATTAACGCTGCAGTTGGTTTGTCGATACACATTCTCGATTTCCAAAATCAAGAAACATTCTTAAGACGTTATACCTAACTTTCCATAAAGCTAGTATAACTCTTAAGTTTTCAAAACAAATCAAGTATTACCCTTCTTTCAAAATGAATCAAAACCTTTTGAAATACTTCAAGTTCTTTTATTAACACATAACAAGCCGCTTATAGTTCAAATCGCTACCCTTTAAAACCACAAGTATTTTCTTACCAACATAAAGTCGTTATAACCAACTTCCCATAAAGCCGTTATAACACTTTATGTTTTAAACCAATCAAATACATTTAGCACATGACGCTCACCGCACTACATAGTTCACACATATCATGCTGGAAGAGATAGGAAGAGGTTCACATACCTCGCGACGAGTATCGACTAATAGCAAAACGCCCAAGTACTTCCAACCGCCGCTACTCCTGCCAAGTAGATCGCGCCACGCCGTAGTACTCAACCTATAAGGCCACAAGGCGCTTATTAATATTTAGATCCCTTCAGAGAACATTCTACGTAAAATTCGGCAAGACCTCCCTCCCGCAACAGAAATCTCCTCCTCTATCTGGCCACTGCGGGGTTATACGCCTAAACCGACGCACAATTCTACCTCACGAAGGCTACACAAGTCTCAGAATACACCCCATGTAAATACAGCAAGATTTTCTTTCGAAAAGGTTTCTTATTATTCAAAGCTTAAGTCAAAAGACATCACGATAACTACGTTCAGTTCTATATATAGTATACTTCAACTATATAATCATACAACATGTAATTTCCAATTACAATAGAGGACAAGATATTTACCTCGATAAGCCCATAATTATCCAAGTATAAAGTCGATCCCGGGCAATCGCTTAGCTCCAACCCGCTCTAAACCACCCTTAGAAGTTCTAACCAACTTCTACACAATACTCCAACCGGACTATGGAGATTTTCCTAGGGTTTCGGTTTTGTGACAGGAAGTATAATAGTATTTCCGGCTTTTCAGATAGGTATAACCTTAGAATACTACAAGGTATCGGCTAAGGTAATTTGGGCATTATAACAATACTTTGAGAGTATTTCTACCAAGAGGGGGTATTATACTAAAACAACTAGGCAGTGGGTACCCCACTGCTAGCACCCCAAGGAGGGGTGTCTACCCTCTACCTACCCCACTGGGGACTCTCGCCAAGGGGAGAGAGGGCTCTCGCCAAGACACTACACTACGGGAAGGAAGAAGCTTTCAAGACTTAGGCAATTTTGTGGATGAATTAGTCTTCAAAGGTGGGTATTTATAAGTCAAGTGAAGGCCAACCAATGGCCAAGATCTTGCCAAGTGCAAGGCAAGTGTAGGCCAAGATCTTGCCAAGTGCACCTTATCCAACTACACACAAAATATCCTACCTACTACTTGAAAAAATAGTCACCAATCGCCCAAGCCAACCGCCCACAATGTGCTCCAATGAGAGGTGCTGTGGCGCCTCTTGTTGGTCCAAAATGTTTCGCCTCTAAAAATCCGCAAAAATTAAAAATGACATAGCCGAAATTCCCTACGAAGTCGTGGAAAACGCTTCGTCGAAAAACGACTCTAAACGTGTTGTGAACAAAATTAAATTCGCCAAGCCTAATACAAGTTTCAAATTTTCCACGCACGCCCCACGCACATACTGGAAATACGGTATAACATTCTCCTCCTTAGAAACATTCGTCCCGAATGTTCCTTCTAAGTCTCAAAACAAACGCGCCAAGATAGTCTTCACTACTATACTTACGAGGACAAACTCGCACACATGGCCACCAAACAATCACAAGAAAATGCTTACATCCAAGTCCACGGGGAAACACTTCTAACCTCACCACAATTACCTCTCCACGGGGTCTAGAATATACCTCCTTCGCACCTTTCCTTTACAAAAGAAATGATCACATCTATGCTCGCCATACATGCTCGCTTCTTCCCGATACCACTTTTGTCACTTTGCCGCGAGGTTCTAGTGTCACTCCGGCGACCCAACAAATGGTACCGGACTACATGCGATCCCTGAGGTCGTCAGACACTCAACTTACTACATTTCGACATCGCCAAGATTCCAAAACTCGGGGTTTTCATCTTCAACTTGGTCATCATTAGCTGGGAATACTCTGGATGGATCTCCGATTTCCTTCTCGAACATAACAATACGAAAGACCGGACATACTGCCTCCTAAGTCGGACGACAAAAGCTAACATATAGGCAACCTGGCCTATTCTTCACATGAACTCAAAAGGGCCCAAAACAACTCGGGCTAAGTTCCCTCTATTTCCAAAACTCGTCACACCCAACCCGGGGTGGTACCTTCAAGAAGACCGACCGTCAACCTGAACTCTAAGCGCCGCCGATTATCCGTGACGATTTCCGAGCCGCCGTAACTTCTTCTAGACAAGCTTCACTAACTACATACCGAACAAGCCCGAACCAATCGTTCAACCTTGCCAACATCGAACCAATCGATCAAGAACTTACACTTCCGCCTCTTACAAGGCTTCATAAGGCGACATCCGAACATCAAATGGTAGTTAAAAACATTTCTCTCCAGAGACAACAATCCCACAACTACCCTCAAATCCAAACACCGCCCGAGGCGAACGCGATTCGAGACTCACCGAGCTTAACCTTGCCGTAAAACTTTCCGAAACAAAAACAGCCGCACTGGCTCCACTGTCATCATAAGGTGAAGGTAGGCACCTGCAGCCTTACAACCTTCTCGATAAAAAAATCAACACCGCCGAGTAAACGGCCTTTGCTAGAAAACAAGACGGTGACCGACGCCCGACTACTGGTCGAATGCATCCACGAATTCGCACGTTGGTTAACTAAACTCGGGCCTAACACCCTCGTAACCCCAACCCAAAGCGGGACCACCACAAACTGACCCCACCACCAAACATGCCGCGGGTTGACCCGCAACGTGGCCTCAACCCGACCCGTCAACGCGCTAAACGCTAGCTCCCCGAAGGAAAACTCTCACTAATCACGTTACGAAAACCTAGCGGTCTTCTTAGCTCAACTACCCTCTTTCATGCCACACTACTCAGGGACTAATCCCACAAACATAACTCACGTGCACTATGCACTCCTATAAGGGTCAAACATAAACAATACATCTTTTACTCGAGATGGCCTTACCTCTAAGGTCTCTACGTATAAAACTCTAAGGCTCACACCTTCTCTATCCCCCAAATCTTACTTGGTTAACTAACCAAAATTTCTAATCACCATTTACAATGCTATCAGAATATAACACTTAAGGTATACTCACCCTATCACACATACTAAACCCTAGAGGGTTAAGGATATATCTATATCTACTGCTTCACTCCCCTTAGTCGTTCTAATCAAACCCGCCTGCAGGCGCATAGCTAAGGAAGATGACGAACTACCCACCGATCCTCAAGGCTAAGTCCTCCCGCAGCGACACTCTTTCGACATCGCACTGACGGCCAGGTACAACAAGTACCAACTAAAAGACGACATTCCCGAGATGCCGCCACACCGTGAACACCGAAAATCAATCCACGGCCGAACCTTCGCGGATCGGAACCAAGCTCGAGCTCACCAACTCTCGCATACCCTAACGCCCCAACCCCGCGAGGACCTTCTGCATTTCGTGGATGCGCATAATCTAATCGCCGCGAGGCGACTCGCGCCATGAGTTACCAGCGGCCTCGCCGCTCGCCTTCTCGCCGCCCTTCAACCCGCCGATCTCTACGCTTTGCTGCCGCGCATAAGCCCGCATACAGCCATGCTCGCCTAATCAAGAACTTACTTTTGCACAACCTTCTCGCTGATATTCATCAAGACTCGCGCATACTCGGTATACTCGTAGTCAAATCCATAGTTAGTAACGGTCGCTTTCTGAAATCTATATTCGTTTATCGCGAATCGGCGTTCAAATATCATGGCGCAGCAGGAATCGCCGCCGTTAATCTCTTGGGGCTAGCGACGCCGTAGAACTCCCGAACGAAGCACCACCAAGGTGATAATCGCTCGCCCACGTAACCTTCTCAGACTTACTCGCCGCCGCCGGTGCTCCCGCCTCTACGCCGAGTCATACGGTAAGGTGAAAGAAGTACGTTGAGGGTCCAACTTACAACACGCTTAAGGCACGATCTCGAGTGAGAAGAATAGAAACCAATCCTAAATATCCTATAGCCTCACGATTATTGGTGTAAGCACAACACACCGATAATCAAGACTTTATCGATACGGTCAGACACTTTCCGAGGATTAATCGCTTCGATACCACTTTTTGTCACGACCAACCTCGCTCGGATCGCGCCTTACCTGCACCCAAGAGTCATACATCGTAGAAAATCAGCTAAACATAAATCAATAACATAAAAATAACGGAAGTATAAACGATAACCGTGAAAACTTGCTTTTCGGCATATATATATAAACAAAGAACTTTTTCAACATGAATGCTTAATCCTTTTACAAACCTCGCCACAACAAGATTACTGCACCTCTAAGAAATTATACAACAACAATGGCGACAGGCCCCGCCATACTGAATGTAAACACCTACAACAACAGGAACTATACCATCGATAAGCCTCCGAGCAACGAGCTTTACCAAACGCCGAATCGTGACCCTAAGAGCGAGGATCAATGATCGTGTACCTTTACTGCGGCATGAACGCAGCTCGGCGAGGTCAAGACAACAGTAGTATGTGAAATCATAAATATCAGAAATGAAATCATAGTAGTCTATAAAGCAGAGACATGTATGATAACCAAACTACGCTTAAATAAATAAGCCATGTCAGTTAGGGACTCACGCCAAAGTCACTTAAAAATAACTATGGGTCTCACGCCACAACATCAATCATGCCTGTGGAATACTCCTCATCGCCGGCATCCATGATATTAAAGCACCAAGGAACATACACACGTGTCCCACCGTGTTATAATAAAATCGTCGGTAAGTACGAAGGCATAGCCGACTACTAAAACCACGCATAACAAGGTCATAAACCGTATCATGAGATCTGTCTGAACCGTCACATGATCAAAGCCGCCACCGCTCGCAGATCTAATGTGCGCATCTAGTCTCGAACTTCCCGCACCGCGATAGGCCAATCAGATCGCCCGCATGAGGTATAACCCGCGAGGGTAGCTACTCCCGCGGCCTCGACTCGCCTGCCCGCGGGCCGCAAGCGACCGCATGACCACAAGGGCCGCATCTAACTCGAACTCGCAGCCCGCATAAAGCCTCGACCGCATGGTAGTCTCGAATCATAGGTCCATCGACCGCTGAGTACCCCGCACGGAGGCGACTTAACCCCTAATCATCTCAAGATATGAGTGATGTATAATACTATCATAATGACTTTATCGTTAAACAACATAAGCACAACAAAGAAAACCCTTTACACAAACATCACAAGATACTAACACACGTAGCATCCTAGCATGTTTACTTATCAAATCAACAAGAAAGTATTACAAGGCTATCACAACCAATACAATCAAGTTATTCACACAAGGCACTTTTTACTATATGATTAACAAGATCGGGTTTTATCCCCAAAATACTTCGTACATTAACTCTTTTCAAGATACGTTACTTACAAAAGTCACACAATACCGTAGTATATGAAAATAGAGTGATTATCTTTTGAAGTAAATCAAAACACTTCTTTGTAAAACTCAAGTAACAACATTATTTTCCAAACGCCCAAGTTTGCCTAATTTCAAATGTTCATGTTTATTATTTAGAAAGGTTTCGTAGTTCACGCTTTATTCATTTAAGAATATAATTCTCTAAACCATCTAAGAAACATAAGCCTTATATGTGAGTAGGATATTCTTGTTTATAACAATCTTATTACAATACCATGATCTAGAAATATCATTTTGTCTCATCTTAGCTTCTATGCACGAAGTTTCTATCGGTTTTAATAATACTTAATCAAAACATTTCCTTTTATTAACGCTGCAGTTGGTTTGTCGATACACATTCGATTTCCAAAATCAAGAAACATTCTTAAGACGTTATACCTAACTTTCCATAAAGCTAGTATAACTCTTAAGTTTTCAAAACAAATCAAGTATTACTTCTTTCAAAATGAATCAAAACCTTTTGAAATACTTCAAGTTCTTTTATTAACACATAACAAGCCGCTTATAGTTCAAATCGTTACCTTTAAAACCACAAGTATTTTCTTACCAACATAAAGTCATATAACCAACTTCCCATAAAGACGTTATAACACTTTATGTTTTAAACCAATCAAATACATTTAGCACGTGACGCTCACCGCACTACATAGTTCACACATATCATGTCGAAGAGATAGGAAGAGGTTCACATACCGCGACGAGTATCGACTAATAGCAAAACGCTCAAGTACTTCAATCGCCATTACTCCTTGGCCAGATCGCGCCACACGTAGTACTCAACCTATAAGGCCACGCGCGCTTAATATTTAGATCCTTCGTAGAACATTCTACGTAAAATTTGCAAGACTTCCCGCAACGCGTAAATCTTCCTCCTTATCGGGCCACACTGCCAACCGCGGGTTATACGTTTAAATGACGTGCACATTCTACCACAGTAAGTTCATCAGAATACACTCCCATGTAAATATTTCTAAGAAAGGTTTCTCTTATTATTCAAAGCTTAAGTCAAAAGACATTGCCGATAACTACGCTCTTCTATATAGTATACTTCAACTATATAATCATACAACATGTAATTTCCAATTACAATAGGACAAGATATTTACCTCGATAAGCCCATAATTATCCAAGTATAAAGTCGATCCTGGCAATCATTTAGCTCCAACTCCGAAGGCCCAACCCGCTTAAACCACCCTTAGAAGTTCTAACCAACTTACACAATACTCCAACGGACTATGGAGATTTTCCTGTGGTTTCGGTTTTGACAGGAAGTATAATAGTATTACGGGCTTTTCAGATAGGTATAACCTTAGAATACTACAAGGTATACTACTGGGCATTATAACAATACTTTGAGAGTATTTCTACCAAGAGTGGGTATTATACGAAACAACTAGGCTGTGGCCCACGCCAGCACCCCAAGAGTGGTCTACCCTCGCCTACCCCACTGTGGGACTCTCGCCAAGGGGGAGAGGGCTCTCGCCAAGACACTACACTAAGGGGGGAAGAAGCTTTCAAGACTTAGGCAATTTTGGGGATGAATTAGTCTTCAACGGGGTGGGTATTTTTAGGGCAAGTGAAGGCCAACCAGCCAAGATCTTGCCAAGTGCAGCAAGGCAGTGTAGGCCAAGATCTTGCCAAGTGCACCTTATCCAACTACACAAAATATCCTACCTACTACTTGACAAAAATAGTCACCAATCGCCCAAGCCAACCGCACAATGTTTAATGAGGGTGCCAAGTGGCGCCTCTTTGGTCCAAATGTTTCGCCTCGGAAAAATCCGCAAAAATTAAAAATGACATAGCCGAAATTCCTACGAAAAGCGTGAAACGTTGCCGAAAAACGACTTAACGTGCAGGAACAAATTAAATTCGCCAAGCCTAATACAAGTTTCAATTTTCCACGCACGCCCTACGCATACCGAAATACGGTATAACAGCACTCGCCGCTCGACGCCTCAAGTCCCGGGGCCCCGCCTCAATATTCCGCCGCCCCGGAAGTTGCAGGAGAGATCTGAGCTGGCTGTGGTGCAAATCTAGACTGCTGCTGAGGCCGCCCACCCCGATAGCCACCAAAAGACTCGCCCCGGTCTTCTCGCCGTTTTTCAACCCGCTTCTACGCCTCGCATCCAAGTGCGTGAGCTCGCACGCGGTAATGTCCATGCTCGGTCAAGAGCCACACCCGCACAAGACTCGCCATATAATCATCTAGCCCTGACGAGCCGTTATACCCGTATTTCAGTATGTACGTAAGGACGACGTAGAAAATTTGAACTGAGAATTAGGCTTGGCCGAAATTTATTTGTTCACAACACCCTGCTAGAGTCGCTTTTTACAAACGCTTTACACTTCGTAGGGGAATTTCCGCTAAGTCTTTTTTTATTTTTTGGATTTTTCCGAGACACGAACATTTTGGATCAACAAGAGGGCTGACACTTGTCACCCTCTCATCGGGACACCTTGGGCGAAGGGTCCGAATGGCCATTGGTCGGGCGGGTTGGTAGGATATTTTGGTGGTAGATGGATATGGTGCACTGGCAAGATCTCGCCCTACACTTGCTATGCACTTGGCTAGATCTTGGCCATTGGTTGGCCTTCACTGACCTATAAATACCCACCCTTCAAGACTAATTCATCCACAAAATTGCCTAAGTCTTGAAAGCTTCTTCCTTCCCTTAGTGTGTCTTGGCCGAGAGCCCTCTCTCCCCTTGGCCGAGAGTCCCCAGCTGGTAGGCCGAGGGTAGACACCCCTCTCAGGGTGCTAGGGCCAGTACCCCCTAGCCTAGTTGTTTCGTGATAATACCCCCTCTTGGTAGAAATACTCTCAAAAGTATGTTATAATGCCCAAATTACCTTAGTCAGATACCTTGTAGTATTCTAAGGTTATACTTATACTAAAAGCCCGTAAATACTATTATACTTCCCTTCAATACAAAACCGAAACCCTAAGGAAAATCTCCATAGTTAGTTGAGTATTAAGTAGTTGGTTAGAACTTCTAAGGGTTGTTTGAGCGGTCTGAGCGCACGGAGTAGAGCTAAACCTGCTCAGATCGACATTTAAACTCGGATAATTATGGGCTTATCGAGGTAAATATCTTGTCCCTATTGTAATTGGAAATTACATGTTGTTAGATTATATAGTTGAAGTATACTATATATATAATCGAACGTTGTTATCGCAATGTCTTTGACTTAAGCCCAATAATAAGAAACCTTTTCGAAAGAAGAGTATCGAATCTTTTACATAGACCGTATTACGAGACTTGTGTAGCTTTTCGTGAGGTAGAATTGTGCACGTCCGCTTAGACTTATAACCCCCGTTGGCTTGTAGCCTACCGATAGAGAGAGATTTACGCTGCATGTGGGGAGGTGTCGCGAATTTTCTCAGAGAATGTTCTACGGCGGATCTAAATGTTAATAAGCGCCAGGCCTTATAGGTTGAAGTACTACGTGGCGCGATCTACTTGGCTTAGGAGTAGCCGACTGGAAGTACTTGAGCGCTTGCTATTAGTCGATACTCGCCGCGAGGTATGCGAACCTCTTCCTATCTCTTCTAGCATGATATTGTGAACTATGTAGTACGAGACGCATACGTGCTAAATGTATGTGATTGTTTAAAACATAAAGTGTTATAACGACTTTATGGGAAGTTGGTTATAATACTTTATGTTGGTAAGAAAATACTTGTGGTTTTTAAAAGGTAATCGATCCGAACTATAACCGCTTGTTATGTTAATAAAGAACTTGAAGTATTTCAAAAGATTTTTGAATCATTTCAGAAGAAGTAATACTTTGTTTTTGAAAACTTAAGAGTTATACTAGCTTTACGGAAGTTAGGTAATAACGCTTAAGAATGTTTTAATCGATTTCTAAATCGTAATGTGTATCGACAAACCATCGCATAAGCTAATAAAAGGAAATGTTTTGACAGATTTAGTATTATTAAAATCAAGAGAAACTTCCATCCGCATGTGTTTAAGATGAGACAAAATGATGTTTCCTAGATCATGGCTGCTGTAATAAGATTGCTATAAACAAGAATATCCTATTCACATATAAGACTTATGTTTCTCAGATAGTTAAAGGAGAATTGTATTCTTAAATGAATAAGACTATGAACTACGAAGCCTTTCTAAAATAAGAAACGTGAACATTTGAAATTAGGCAAACTCGACGCTTGATAATAATGTTGTTACTTGATTTTACAAAGATAAGTGTTTTGATTCACTTCAAAAGATAATCACTCTATTTTCATATACTACGGGTATTGTGTGACTTTTGTGAAAGTAACGTATCTTTTAAAAAAATGTTAATGTATGAAGTACTTTGGGGATAAAACCCCGAACTTGTTGGCATATAGTAGAAAGTACCTCGTGTGTATAACTTGATTGTGTTGGTTTGTGATAGCCTTGTAATACTTTCTTGTTGATTGATAAGTAAACATGCTAGATGCTACGTGTTAGCATTCGTGATGTTTGTGTAAAGGGGTTTTTCCTTTGTAGGCTTATGTTGTTTAACGATAAGTCGTTATGTTAGTATTTTACATCACTCATCTCGAGATGATTCCGGTTAAGCCGCCCGACGCGGGTAGACTCAAAGTGTCGATGGACCTATGATTCGAGAATACCTCACGCAGTCCTGCGGCCTATGCGAGCTACGAGTTCCGTGTTAGCGTCCTTACGGGCACGCGTCCATGCGCCATGCGGATCGCGTCCGTGACGACGCCGGAGTAGCTACCGACGCGGGAATACCACGCGGCCGACGAGATTGGCCTACGCGAGTCAGCGGAAGTTCCGTGGCTTGACGCGCACATTAGATATCGCGCAAGTGGCCGCCTTTGATCATGTGACGGTTCAGACAGATCTTATGATACGCCATGACCTTGTTGGTACTGGGTGTTAGTAGTCGGCTATGCCTTCGCATTTACCCCGCACGGTGTTATTATGGCACGTGGACCGTGTTCATGCTGTTCGTGCTTTTATATCATAAATCACGCCGGCTGGGAAGGTATTCCACGCATGATTGATGTCAGGCGTGAGACCCATTATTATATTTGAGTAATGACTTTGAGGCGCGAGTCCTCGACTTGATATGATCGCTTGTTTATCAGGAATCGTAGTTTTGTTATCATACATGTCTCCTCGCTTATATAGACTACTATGATTCCATTTACGATTTTCGCCACATACTTGGTACCGTTGTATCGACCTCCGGGCCGCTCATGCCGCAGTCGAGGTACACCGCCGCTGATCCTAGCTTCGTGGTCACAAGCAACAGATGGAAGCCCGCTTTCTCCGAGGCTTATCAATGGTATATTCCCCGTAATAGGTGTTTACATTCTGGCTGGCGGCCCCCGTCCGCCATTGCCGTATCTTTCTCTGAGGTCCGTAGTAATTGCAAGCGTGGTTTGTAAAGAAAGGATTAAACTGCTCATTTTGAAAGAGTTGTTATTATTATTTATGCCAAGGGCAAGTTTTCTAAAGATAATTGTTGCACGCTTGTTATTTCATGTTGTTGTTATGTTCCTGATTTCTCCGATGTTGTATCACCAGGTGCCCGGTAGGCACCACTACCACGGGCCCGGTTCGGTCGTGACAAAAGTGGTATCGTGAGCGCTTAATCCTGAAAGTGTCTACGCATCGTATCCAAGAGTTTGATTATCGCGTGTTGCGCACCACACCAATAATCGTGAGGCTATAGGATATTTAGGATTGGTTTCTATTTCTTCTCACTCGAGATCGTGCCTTAGAGTTGTTGTAAGTCGACCTCTAACGATTTCTTTCCTTACCGCTATGCCTCCGCAGGCAACCCGCCCAGAGGGCAAGGCAAATGGCGGAGCCGCGAGCAGAGTTCGTGAGGTTACGAGGCACAGCCCAATCATCACCGAGTTAGGTGCTTCATTCGGGAGTTCGCGACGCCACTAGCCCCAAGAGAGTTTAGCACGGCGCAGCCCTATCATGCCATGATATTTGAACCTTCAGCCACGATCGAACTGAATATAGATCGCAAAGAGGACCGTTACTAACTATGGATTTGACTACCGTGAGAGTATACCGATGTACCGCGTAGTCTTGATGACTATCTAAGAGAGGTCGCAAGAGTAATTCTTCATGTTTGAGCATGGCTCGTGTACGCTTATGCGCAACAGCCGAAAACATAGAGATCGACGTTAACGGCGACGGTAAGAGGCCGAGCGAAGGTCCTTTAGTAACTTTTGAGAGTCGCCTCACCAATGGATTAGATTATGCACATCCACCGCAGCGAGGTCCTCCACAAATTTCGTGACGCTCGGTACGCATGAGTTGGTCGAGCTCCAGATCTTCCGCTCATTACAGATGACGCCATCCCGGAATGTCGCTTTAGTCGGGTACTTGCACCATGACCGCCGTGGTCCGATGTCGAAAGAGTGTCCCGTAGAGGACTTAGCCTTCGTGATCGCGGTAGTTCGTCACCTTCCTTAGCTATGCGCTTTCCCACGGCAGTTTGATTAGAACGACTGTGATGAGCAAGAGATTCTGCATATCCTTAACCCTCTAGAGTTCAAAGATGTGTGATAAGACGGTATATCATAAGTGCTATGTTTTGATAGCAGTGTGTTAATATTTGTGATTAGAAATCATGGTTAGTAACCGGGGAAGATTGGGGGATAGAGAAAGTGTGAGCCTTAGAGTTTTATACGTAGAGACCTTAGAGGTAAGGCCATCTCGAGTAAAAGATGTATTGTTTATGTTTGACCCTTATAGGAGTGCATAGTGCACGTGAGTTATGTCATGGATTAGTCCTCGAGTAGTGTGGAATGAAAGAGGTAGTTGAGCTAAGAAGACCGCTAGGTTTTCGTAACGTGATTAGTGAGATTGTTCCGCCGGGAGCTAGTATGACGCGCGTTGCCGGCCGAGGCCACGCCGCGGTCAACCCGCCGCAGTTTGGTGGTGGGTCAGTTTGGTGGTCCCGCTGTTGGGGTTACGAGGGTGTTAGGCCCAGTTTAGTTAACCAACGCACGACTGCGGATGCATTCGACCGCAGTGCCGGCGAGGTCACCGCCTTGTCTTCTAGCAAAGACGCTTTCTCGGCAGTTGTTGATTTTATCGTAAAGGTTGTAAGGTCGCACGGTGCCTACCTTCACCTTATGATAGACAAATGAGCCTGTGGTACGATCGCTTTTGTTTCGAAAGTTTTACTGTGCAAGGTTAAGAACTCAAAGTAGTCTCAGACCGCATTCTCGCCGCTGTTTGGATTTCGTGGTAGTTGTGGGATTGTTGTCTCCTCGAGAGGGAAATGTTTTTAACTACCATTTCGTTGTTCTGATCGCCTTACGAAGCCTTGTAAGGGCGAAGTGTAAGTTGCCGGCCGATTGGTTCGATGTTGGCGCGTTCGCATACTGTTCAGCTTGTTCCAGCAGATCGTGGTTAGTAAGCTTGTCTAGAAGAAGTTCGCACTCGGAGGAAATCGTGACGGATAATCGGCGACGACGCTTAGAGTTCAAGTCGACGGTCGGTCTTCAAGGTACCACCCGGCCGGTGTGACGAGTTTTGGAAACAGAGGAACTTAGCCCGAGTTGTTTTGGGCCCTTTGAGTTCATGGAAGAATAGGCCAGTGCCTATATGATTAGCTTTTGCCGTCCGACTTAGGAGGCGAGATGTCCGCCTTTCAGTTATGTTCGGAAAGTATCGAGATCCATCCAGAGTGTTCCCTAATGATGACCCCGTTAGAGATAGTAACCCAGTTTTAAATCGGCGAAGATCAAGAGTTGGTGCACGACACCGCAGTTGATCGTGACGCACCGGCATCATTTGTCGTTGGTCGCCGAGAAGGTTTGTTTACGCCGCAAAGTGACAAAAGTGGTATCATGTAAGAATGGTGCAGAAGCGGTACGACACGTAAGGGAAGAAGCGGTATGGCGAGCGAGATGTGATCATTTCTTTTGTGGAGAAAGTGCAAGAAATTATATTTTAGACCCTGATGGGAGCGTTCAGATGTTAGAGGTGTTTCTCATGGACTTGGATAAGTATTTGCGCAATAGCCAGGTCTGCGGGCGTGGATTGTTTCGTAAGTATGGTAGTGAAGACTATATCGCGCACGCTTGTTTTGAGATTTAGAAGGAACATTCGACGAATGTTTCTAAGGAGGAGAATGTTATACCCCGTATTTCCAGTATGTACGTGGACGCACGAGAAAATTTGAACTTGAGAATTAGGATTGGCCAAATTTATTTGTTCACAACACCCTGCTAGAGTCGCTTTCGCGAAACGCTTTACACTTTCGTAGGGAATTTCCGCTATGTCTTTTTATTTTTATGGATTTTTCCGAGACACGAAACATTTTGATCAACAAGAGGGCGACACTTGTCACCCTCTCATCGGGACACCTCGCGTAAGGGTTACCGAATGGCCATTGGTTGGTCAAGGGTTGGTAGGATATTTTGGTGGTAGATGGATAAGTGCACTTGGCAAGATCTCGCCCTACACTTGCTATGCACTTGGCTAGATCTTGGCCATTGGTTGGCCTTCACTGACCTATAAATACCCACCCTTCAAGACTAATTCATCCACAAAATTGCCTAAGTCTTGAAAGCTTCTTCCTTCCCTTAGTGTAGTGTCTTGGCCGAGAGCCCCTCTCTCCCCTTGGTCGAGAGTCCCCAGCTGGGTAGGCCGGTGGTAGACACCCCCTCCTGGGTGCTAGCCGGGGTACCCCCTAGCCTAGTTGTTTTCGTGATAATACCCCTCTGGTAGAAATACTCTCAAAAGTATTGTTATAATGCCCAAATTACCTTAGCAGATACCTTGTAGTATTCTAAGGTTATACTTATCACAAAAGCCCGTAAATACTATTATACTTCCTTCACTACAAAACCGAAACCCTAAGGAAAATCTCCATAGTTAGTCGAGTATTAAGTAAGTTGGTTAGAACTTCTAAGGGTTGTTTGGAGCGGTCTGAGCGCACGGCAGTGAGCTAAACCTTGCTCAGATCGACATTTAAACTCGGATAATTATGGGCTTATCGAGGTAAATATCTTGTCCTATCATTGTAATTGGAAATTACATGTTGTTAGATTATATAGTGAAGTATACTATATATAGATCGAACGCTGTTATCGCAATGTCTTTTGACTTAAGCCCAATAATAAGAAACCTTTTCAAAGAAGAGTATCGAACTGCTTACATAGGATCAGACATGAGACTTGTGTAGCTTTTCAGGAGGTAGAATTGTGCACGTCCGGTTTAGACTTATAACCCCGGTTGGCTTGGTAGCCACGATAGAGGAGGAGATTTACGCTGCCATGTGGAGGTGTCGAATTTTCGTAGAATGTTCTACGGCGGATCTAAATGTTAATAAGCGCCAGTGGCCTTATAGTCAAGTACTACGTGGCGCGATCTATTTGGCTTAAGGAGTAGCCGACATTGGAAGTACTTTGAGCGCTTTTGCTATTAGTCGATACTGCCGCGAGGTATGTGAACCTCTTCCTATCTCTTCTAGCATGATACGTGAACTATGTAGTACTGCAGACGCATACGTGCTAAATGTATGTGATTATTTAAAACAAAGTGTTATAACGCTTTATGGGAAGTTGGTTATAATACTTTATGTTGGTAAGAAAATACTTGTGGTTTTTAAAAGGTAATCGATCTCAACTATAATCGCTTGTTATGTGTTAATAAAGAACTTGAAGTATTTCAAAAGATTTTTGAATCATTTCAAAGAAGAAGTAATACTTGGTTTTTGAAAACTTAAGAGTTATACTAGCTTTATGGGAAGTTAGGTAATAACGCTTAAGAATGTTTTATCGATTTCGAAATCGTAATGTGTATCGACAAACCATCGCAGCTAATAAAAGGAAATGTTTTGACAGATTTAGTATTATTAAAATCAAGAGAAACTTCCATCCGCATGTAAGCTAAGATGACAAAATGATGTTTCCTAGATCACGGTCGTAATAAGATTGCTATAAACAAGAATATCCTACTCACATATAAGACTTATGTTTCTCGATAGTTAAAGGAGAATTGTATTCTTAAATGAATAAGACTATGAACTACGCCTTTCTAAAATAAGAAACGTGAACATTTGAAATTAGGCAAACTTCGACGCTTGGATAATAAATGTTACTTGATTTTACAAAGATAAGTGTTTTGATTCACTTCAAAAGATAATCACTCTATTTTCATATACTACGTGTATTTTGTGACTTTGTGAAAGTAACGATCTTTAAAAAAGTTAATGTATGAAGTACTTTGGGGATAAAACCCAACTTGTTGGCATATAGTAAAGTACCTGTGTATAACTTGATTGTGTTGGTTTGTGATAGCCTTGTAATACTTTCTTGTTGATTGATAAGTAAACATGCTAGGATGCTACGTGTGTTAGTATCTTGTGATGTTTGTGTAAAGGGTTTTTCCTTGTCAGTGCTTATGTTGTTTAACGATAAGTCGTTATGTTAGTATTTTACATCACTCATCTCGAGATGATTCCGGGTTAAGCCGCCTCCGACGCGGTAGACTCAGCGGGTCGATGGACCTATGATTCGAGAATACCTCACGCAGTCCTGTGGGCCTACGCGAGCTACGAGTTCCGTGTTAGTGCGCCCTTACGGGCACGCGTCCACGCTACGCGGATCGCGTCCGTGACGATGCCGGGAGAATACCCGACGCGGGAATACCTCACGCGGGTCGATGAGATTGGCTACGCGAGTCGGGAAGTTCGTGGCTTGACGCGACATTAGATATCGCGCAAGTGGCCGCCTTGATCATGTGACGGCCAGACAGATCTTACGATACGCCACGACCTTGTTGTTATCAGGCGCGTGGTGTTAGTAGCGCCATGCCTTCGCATTTACCCCGACGGCAGTTATTATGGCACAGTGGGACCTCGTGTTCATGCAGTGTTCCTTGGTGCTTTTATATCATAAACCGCCGCAGCGGAAGGTATTCCACGCATGATTGATGTCAGGTTATACCGTATTTTCGCAGTATGTACGTAGGACGCACGAGAAAATTTGAAACTTGTACTAAGGCTTGGCCGAATTAATTTTGTTCACAACACCCGCTTAGAGTCGCTTCGACGAAACGCTTTCACTTTTCGTAGGGAATTTCCCATGACATTTCTAATTTTTGCGGATTTTTCCGAGAGACGAACATTTTGATCAACAAGAGCGACACTTGTCACCCTCTAATCGGGGAGGCGTGAATGTGACGGACGAATTGGCCTTGTTGGTCAAGCGGAGTGGTAGGATATTTTGTGTGTTAGTTGGTCAAGGACACTGGGTGAATCTGGCCTTACACTTGTGTAGCACTTGGCTCAATCTTGGCCATCGTCGCCTTCACTTGGCCTATAAATACCCATCCCTTGAAGACTTATTCATCCATTCCTAAATGATCCTAAGTGTTAAAATCCCTCCTCTCCTCTCTTGTCACTCGCCCAAGAGCCCTCTCCCCTTTGAAAGGCCCTCGCCGAGAGCCCTCTCCCCTCCTAGTAGTGTGGCCGTGGCACCCCCAGCCTAGTTGCTTTCGTGATAATACCCCCTCTCTGGTAGAAATACTCTCAAAAGTATTGTTATAATGCCCAAATTACCTTAGCCTTATACCTTGTAGTATTCTAAGGTTATACCTATACGAAAGCCCAGATATACTATTATACTTCCCACACCACCAAACCGAAACCCTAGGAAAATCTCCATACTTTGTCGAGTAGTATGTAAGTTGGTTAGAACTTCTAAGGGTGGTTTAGAGCGGGTCGAGCGCCGGAGTCGAGCTAAACGATTGCCCAGATCGACTTTAACTAGGATAATTATGGGCTTATCGAGGTAATTATCTTGTCCTCTATTGTAATTGGAAATTACATATTGTTAGAATATATAGTTGAAGTATACTATATATAGAACTGAACGTAGTTATCGGCAATGTCTTTTGACTTAAGCCCGATTAATACTTACTGCAATGTCTCGCGACTTAAGCCCAATTTAAAGTATCACCGAATCAGAATTACATAGGTCAGACATAAAGAGACTTGTAGTTGTACCGTGGAGTAGAATTGTACTGCTAGGTTAGACGATAACCCCCGGTTGGCTTGGTAGCCTACCGATAGAGAGAGATTTACGCTGCCATGTGGGGGAGGCCGCGAATTTTCTCAGAGAATGTTCTACGAGGATCTAAATGTTAATAAGCGCTTGTGGCCTTATAGGTTGAAGTACTACGCATGGCGCGATCTACTTGGCTTAAGGAGTAGCCGACATTGGAAGTATTGAGCGCTTTTGCTATTAGTCGATACTCGCCGCGAGGTATGTGAACCTCTTCCTATCTCTTCTAGCATGATATGTGTGAACTATGTAGTACGGTAGACGCATACGTGCTAAACGTATTTGATTGTTTAAAACATAAAGTGTTATAACGCTTTATGGGAAGTTGGTTATAACAAATTTTACGTTGGTAAGAAAATACTGTGGTCTTTAAAAAGGTAATCGATTTGAACTATAATCGCTTGTTATGTGTTAATAAAGAACTTGAAGTATTTCAAAAGATTTTTGAATCATTTTGAAAGAAGAAGTAATACTTGGTTTTTGAAAACTTAAGAGTTATACTAGCTTTACGGAAGTTAGGTATAACGCTTAAGAATGTTTTATCGATTTCGAAATCGTAACGTGTATCGACAAACCATCGCAATGCTAATAAAAGGAAATGTTTTGACAGATTAAGTATTATTAAAACCAGAGAAACTTCCATCCGCATGTAAGCTAAGATGAGACAAAATGATATTTCCTAGATCATGGTCATTGTAATAAGATTGTTATAAACAAGAATATCCTACTCACATATAAGACTTATGTTTCTCGATAGTTAAAAGAGAATTATATTCTTAAATGAATAAGACTATGAGTTACTAAACCTTTCTAAAATAAGAAACGTGAACATTTGAAATTAGGCAAACTCGACGCTTGGAAAATAATGTTGTTACTTGATTTTACAAAGGTAAGTGTTTTGGTTTATTTAAAAAGACAACACTCTATTTTATACTACTGTATCAGGTGACTTATGTGAAAGCAACGGATCTTTTAAAAGATTTAATGTATGAAGTACTTTGTGGTAGATACCCGAACTTGTTAGCTTAAAGTACCTCGTGGTATAACTCGATTGTGTTGGTTTGTGATAGCCTTGTAATACTTTCTTGTTGATTGATAAGTAAACATGCTAGATGCTACGCAGGTTAGTATCTTGTGATGTTGTGTAAAGCGGGTTTTCCTTTGTTGTGCTTATGTTGCTTAACGATAAGTCGCTGTGTTAGTATTTTACATCACTCATCTCGAGATGATTCCGGTTGTCGCTCCGACGCGGGTAGACTCAGCGGTCGATGGACCTATGATTCGAGAATACCTCACGCAGTCCTGTGGGCCTACGCGAGCTACGAGTTCCGTGTTAGCGCGGCCCTTACGGGCACGCGGTCCACGGGCTACGCGGATCGCGTTCGTGACGACGCCGGAGTAGCTACCGACGCGGGAATGCCTCATGCGGGCCGATGAGATTGGCCTACGCGGAGTCGCGGAAGTTCCGTGACTAGACGCGCACATTAGATACCGCGCAAGTGGCCGCCTTTGATCACGTGACGGTCTAGACAGATCTTATGATACGCTTCATGACCTTGTTGGTACTGCTGGTGTTAGTAGCCCGCCATGCCTTCGCATTTACCCCGTGACGGCAGTTATTATGGCACAGTGGGACCCGTGCTCATGTGTGTTCTCGTGCTTTTATATCATAAATCACGGCAGCGGCGGGAAGGTATTCCACGCATGATTGATGTCAGGCCCGAGACCCATTGTTATACTTCGAGTGATGACTGAGGCGCGAGTCCTCGACTTGACATGACCGCTTTGTCAAATCGTAGTTTGGTTATCATACATGTCTCCCGCTTATATGATCGCTATGATTTCATTTACGATGTATTTTCGCCACATACTTGCACTGCAGATCGACCTCCTTCGGGCCGCTCATGCCGCAGTCGAGGTACACCGCCGCTGATCCTAGCTCTCGTGGTCACGCCAGCTTGGGAAGCTCCGCTTCTCCGAGGCTTATCAGCCGTATAGTCCGCCGCCGTAAGTGTTTACATTCGTGGTTTGGCGGCCCCGTCCCGCCATTGTTGTCGATCATTCTTAGAGGTCCGTAGTACCGCAAGGTGGTTTGTAAAAAGGATAAATTGTTCATGTTGAAAAAGTTGCTATTTATATATATACCGAAGGTAACCGCTTTTGGTTAGCCTCGCTTTCTTATTTCACCGCCTTATTACACCGTTTCATGTATTGTCTTTATGTTGCGACACTGACGATGTCTACTGGGTGCCCGGTAAGGCACCATGCCCGGTTCGGTCGTGACAAAAGTGGTATCGTGAGCGCTTAATCTCTGAAAGTGTCTACAGCATCAGATCCAAGAGAGTCTTGATTATCGCGTGTTGTGCACCACACCAATAATCGTGAGGCTATAGGTATTTAGGATTGGTTTCTATTCTTCTCACTCAGATCGCGCTTAGAGTCGTGTTGTAAGTCGACCCTCCGACGATTTCTTTCCCTTACCGCTATGCCTCCGCGTAGGCAACCCGCCCAGAGGCGCGCATGGCGGGTCGCGAGCAGAGTACAGAGGGTTACGCGGGCACAGCCCAATCATCACCGGGTGGTTCTTCATTCGAGAGTTTTGCACGCCACTAGCCCCAGAGAGTTTAGTATAGCGGCGCGCTCCTATCGCGCCATGACATTTGAACCTTCGCCCACGATCGGGAACAGAGAATTTAGATTGCAAAGAGGCGACTCACATTAGCTATAGATTTGGCTACCGCAGAGTATACCGATGTACCGCGAGTCTGAGGACTATCTAAAAGAGGGTTGTGCAAGAGTAATTCTTCACTGGGCTTGATCATGGCCTCAGACGCTTATGCGCAGCAGAGAAGCGTAGAGATCGACGCGTTAACCAAGGACAGCAGGAAGGCCGAGCGAAGGTCCTTGGTAACTTTCGAGACGAGTCACCTCACCAAAGAGATTTGATTACGCACGCCCACCAAGACAGAGTGGTCTTCCACGGATTTCGTGGACGCTCGGCACGCAGGAGTTGGTCGAGCTCCGCATCTTCCGGCTCATTAGCGATGCACGCCATCCCGAATGTCGCTTTAGTCGGGTACTTGTCAGATCCATGACCGCCGTGTCCGATGTCGAAAGAGTGTCCTCAGGAGGACTTAGCCTTCAGGATCGACGGTAGTCGCCACCTTCCTTAGTTGCGCTCTACGGGCAGTTTGATTAGAACGACATGGAGTGAAGCAAGAGATATAGATATATCTTTAACCTCTGAGATCAAGATGCGTGATAAGTGAGTATACCTTAAGTGCTATGTTCGATAACAAAGGTGTTAGTCGTGATTAGATCACGGTTGTTTAACCGAGTAAGATTTTGGGGGATAGAGGCGCGAGCCTTAGAGCTTTTTACGTAGAGACCTTGTGAGCAGGCCATCTCGAGAAAAGGTGTAGTGTTATGTTCGACTTTATCTGAAGCATAGCACGTGAGTTATGTTTGGGATAGTCCCTAGTAGTGTGGAATGAAAGGGGTAGTTGAGCTAAGAAGACCGCTAGGTTTTCAAACGTAATTTGTGAGATTGTTCAATCGTGAGCTAGTATTGCGCGATCACGCCTGCCGAGGCCACGCCGCGTCAACCCGCGTAGGTTTGGCGCGGGTCAGTTGTGGTGGTCCCGCCTGTGTTAGGTCACGAGGTGTTAGCCCGTGTTTAGTTAGCCAGACGAATTGCGGGACGATTCGACCGAGTCGGGCCGGCGAGGTTAGCCGCCTTGTTTTCTAGCAAATACCGCTTACTCTACAGTTGTTGTTTTATCGTAAAGGTTGTAAGGTCGCACGGGTGCCTACCTTCACCTTATGACAGATGGAGCCTGTAGGTCGCTGTTGTTTCCGGAAGTTTTTCCAAGCATGTGTTAAGAACTCAAAGTAGTCTCGACCGCATTCGCCTCGCCGTTGTTCGATTTCGTGATAGTTGCGGGATTGTTGTCTCCCGTGGAGGTAGTGTTTAAGCTACCATTTCGTTGTTCGGATGTCGCCTGAGGCCTCAGGGGCGGAAGTGTAAGTCACGGCCGATTGGTTCGATATTGGCGCGTTCGCATACTGGTTCAGCTTGTTCCAAAGCAGATCGTGGATAGTGAGAAGCTTGTCTAGAAGAGGTTCCGCACCGCAGAAATCGTATGGATAATCAATGACGACGCTTTGAGTTCAGTCGACGGCCGGTCTTCTTAGCGTACCACCCTGGTTCAGCGTGACGAGTTTTGGAAAACAGAGGAACTTAGCCCGGTTACTTGGGCCTTTTAAGTTCATGTGAAGAATAGGCCAGTCGTTTATATGTTAGCTTTTGTCGTCCGACTTAGAGGCAGATGACCGGTCTTTCAGATTGTTATGATCGAAAGTATCGAGATCCATCCGCAGTGTTCCCGCTAATGATGACCACGCAGAGATAGTAACCCGAAGTTTTGGAAACCGGGCAAGATTTAAATGTGGTAAGAGTTCGAGGTACGACACCTCGTGGATCGCATGTAGTCCGGCATCATTTGTTGGGTCGCCGAGTGACACTAGAACCTCGCGCAATGTGACAAAAGTGGTATCGGAAGAAGCGAGCATGTATGGCGAGAATTGATGCGACCATTTCTTTGTTTGGAAAAGTGGAAGAAGTATATTTTAGACCTGAGAGAGGTGTTTGTGGTGATGTTAGAGGTGATTCCTCGTGGACTCGATGTAAGTATTTTGGCGCATTGTTTCGTGCCACCGTGGCGTGATTGTTTCGTAAGTACGGTAGTGAAGACTATATCGGCGCGCTTGTTTTGAGATTTAGAAGGAACATTCGACGAATGTTTCTGGCGAGGAGAATGTTATACCTCGTATTTTCGCAGTATGTACGTAAGGACGCACGAGAAAATTTGAAACTTGTACTAAGGCTTGGCCGAATTAATTTTGTTCACAACACCCGCTTAGAGTCGCTTTTCGACTAAACGCTTTCACACTTTCGTAGGGAATTTCCGCTATGACATTTCTAATTTTATGGATTTTTCCGAGAGACGAACATTTTGATCAACAAGAGGGCTTACACTTGTCACCCTCTAATTGGCGGGAGGCGTGAATGTGACGGACGAATTGGCCTTGTTGGTCAGCGGAGTTGGTAGGATATTTTGTGTGTTAGTTGGTCAAGGACACTGGGTGAATCTCGCCTTACACTTGTGTAGCACTTGGCTCAATCTTGGCCATCGTTGGCCTTCACTTGGCCTATAAATACCCATCCCTTGAAGACTTATTCATCCATTCCTAAACGATCCTAAGTGTTAAAATCCTCCCTCTCCCTCTTGTCGACTCTCGCCCAAGAGCCCTCTCCCCTTTGAAAGGCCCTCGCCGAGAGCCCTCTCCCCTCCTAGTAGCGCCGTGGGTACCCCCTAGCCTAGTTGCTTTCAGATAATACCCCCTCTCGTAGAAATACTCTCAAAAGTATTGTTATAATGCCCAAATTACCTTAGCCTTATACCTTGTAGTATTCTAAGGTTATACCTATACTAAAAGCCCGTATATACTATTATACTTCCCACAATACCAAACCGAAACCCTAGGAAAATCTCCATGGTTTGTCGAGTAGTATGTAGGTTGGTTAGAACTTCTAAGGTGGTTTAGAGCTGGTCGAGCGCTGAGTCGAGCTAAACGATTGCAAGGATCGACTTTAACTAGGATAATTATGGGCTTATCGAGGTAATTATCTTGTCCTCTATTGTAATTGGAAATTATATATTGTTAGAATATATAGTTGAAGTATACTATATATAGAATCAACGTAGTTATCGGCAATGTCTTTTGACTTAAGCCCGATTAATACTTACGCAATGTCTCGCGACTTAAGCCCGAATTTAAAGTAGAATCGAATCAGAATTACATAGGTCAGACATGAGACTCATGTAGTTGTACCGTGAGTAGAATTGTACCCGTAGGTTAGACGTATAACCCCCGGTCGCTTGTAGCCTACCGATAGAGGAGAGATTTACGCCATGTGGGGAGGCGTCACGAATTTTCTCAGAGAATGTTCTACGAGGATCTAAATGTTAATGCGCCTGTGGCCTTATAGGTCAAGTACTACGTGGCGCGATCTACTTGGCTTAAGGAGTAGCCGACTTGGAAGTATTGAGCGTTTGCTATTAGTCGATACTGCCGCGAGGTATGTGAACCTCTTCCTATCTCTTCTAGCATGATATGTGTGAACTATGTAGTACGGTAGACGATACGTGCTAAACGATTTGATTGGTTTAAAACATAAAGTGTTATAACCGCTTTATGGGAAGTTGGTTATAACACTTTACGTTGGTAAGAAAATACTTGTGTCTTTAAAAAGGTAATCGATTTGAACTATAACCGCTTGTTATGTGTTAATAAAGAACTTGAAGTATTTCAAAAGATTTTTGAATCATTTTGAAAGAAGAAGTAATACTTGGTTTTTGAAAACTTAAGAGTTATACTAGCTTTACGGGAAGTTAGGTATAACGCTTAAGAATGTTTTATCGATTTCGAAATCGAACGTATCGACAAACCATCGCAGCTAATAAAAGGAAATGTTTTGACAGATTAAGTATTATTAAAACCAAGAGAAACTTCCATCCGCATGTGCTTAAGATTTAGACAAAATGATATTTCCTAGATCACGGTCACGTAATAAGATTGTTATAAACAAGAATATCCTACTCACATATAAGACTTATGTTTCTCGATAGTTAAAAGAGAATTATATTCTTAAATGAATAAGACTATGAGCTACTAAACCTTTCTAAAATAAGAAACGTGAACATTTGAAATTAGGCAAACTCGACGCTTGGAAAATAATGTTGTTACTTGATTTTACAAAGGTAAGTGTTTTGGTTTATTTAAAAGACATTCACTCTATTTTATACTACGTATCAGGTGACTTATGTGAAAGCAACGGATCTTTTAAAAGATTTAATGTATGAAGTACTTTGGGTAGATACCGAACTTGTTAGCTTAAATTACCTCGTGTATAACTCGATTGTGTTGGTTTGTGATAGCCTTGTAATACTTTCTTGTTGATTGATAAGTAAACATGCCAGATGCTACGCGTGTTAGTATCTTGTGATGTTGTGTAAAGGGGTTTTCCTTTGTTGTGCTTATGCTTAACGATAAGTCATTGTTAGTATTTTACATCACTCATCTCTCGAGATGATTCCGGGTTGCCCTCCACGCGGGTAGACTCAGCGGTCGATGGACCTATGATTCGAGAATACCTCACGCAGTCCTGTGGGCCTGCGCGAGCTACGAGTTCCGTTAGCGTAAGCCCTTTACGGGCACGCGTCCACGTGGCTACGCGATCGCGGTCCGTGACGACGCCGGAGTAGCTACCGACGCGGGAA
Organism: Przewalskia tangutica; assembly: GCA_029844215.1. NCBI lineage: Eukaryota > Viridiplantae > Streptophyta > Magnoliopsida > Solanales > Solanaceae > Przewalskia > Przewalskia tangutica. The sequence goes on from CM056726.1 coordinate 53,358,635, forward strand.
TGCCTCACGCGGGCCGATGAGATTGGCCTACGCGAGTCGCGGAAGTTCCGTGACTAGACGCGCGACATTAGATATCGCGCAAGCGGCCGCTTTGATCATGTGATCGCCTAAACAGATCTTATGATACGCTCATGACCTTGTTGGTACTGGGTGTTAGTAGCCGGCTATGCCTTCGCACTTACCCGTGACGGTGTTATTATGGCATGTGGGACCGTGCTCATGTGTGTTCCTCGTGCTTTTATATCATAAATCACGGCATGAGGAAGGTATTCCACGCATGATTGATGTTGTGGGCCCGAGACCCATTGTTATACTTCGAGTGATGACTGAGGCGAGTCCTCGACTTGACATGATCGCTTTGTAAATCGTAGTTTGGTTATCATACATGTCTCCCGCTTTATATCGCTATGATTTCATTTACGATGTATTTTCGCCACATACTTGCACTGTTAGATCGACCTCTGGGCCGCGTTCATGCCGCAGTCGAGGTACACCGCCGTTGATCCTAGCTCGTGGTCAGCCAGCGCTTGGGAAGCTCCGCTTTCCGAGGCTTATCAGTGGTATAGTCCCCGTCGTCGTAAGTGTTTACATTCGTGGTTTAGGCCCCGCTCCGCCATTGTTGTCGTATCATTCTTGAAGTGCAGGTCTGTAGTGGGCGTGGTTTGTAAAAAGGATAAACTGCTCATGTTGAAAAAGTTGCTATTTATATATATACCGAAGGTAACCGCTTTTGGTTAGCTTTCTTATTTATTTCACCGTTTTATTACATCGTTTCATGTATTGTCTTTATGTTCGTGATTACTCGATGTATGTCTACTGGGTGCCCGGTAAGGCACGATGCCCGGTTCGGTCGTGACATTGTGGCGTGAGACCCATTATTATATTTGAGTAATGACTTTGAGGCGTGAGTCCTCGACTTGATATCGCTTGTTTATCAGGAATCGTAGTTTTGTTATCATACATGTCTCCCGCTTTATATAGACTACTATGATTCCATTTACGTATTTTCGCCACATACTTGGTACCGTTATCGACCTCCTTCGGGCCGCGTTCATGCCGCAGTCGAGGTACACCGCGCCGATCCTAGCTTTCGGTCACAATTCAGATGGAAGCCCTGCTTCTCGAGGCTTATCAGTGGTATATTCCCCTGTCGTAAGAGGTGTTTACATTCTGGGGTTTGGCGGTGCCCTGTCCCGCCATTGCTGTCGTATCTTTTCTTAGAGGTCCTGTAATCGCTGTGGCGGTGGTTTGTAAAGAAAGGATTAAACTGCTCATTTTGAAAGAGTTGTTATTATTATTTATGCCGGGCGGCAAGTTTTCTAAAGATAATTGTTGTACGCTCTTGTTATTTCACGTTGTGTTATGTTCACGATTTCTCGATGTTGTATCACTAGGGTGCCCGGTAAGGCACCGCCACGGGCCCGGTTCGGTCGCGAGCGATGCACGCACCGCCCTCCATATCCGCTACCAACGCAGGGACATATCGAGCCAACGAATCAAACTCAACGCCAGACTCCCTAACTATGCGCCCTCTCTCTCAAGAACAAAAATCGTTTACCGCGCCCTCCTCATCCGCGAGGCAAGAAGTGAGTGAGAAAGGCCTCCGAGAACTCGCCCCAAGTAGCCGGGACGCGTGCTCTCCCGATAACTCCCACGAATCAAACCAATCGATCGCGGTATCACGCACTTACGTGAACCGAAGATCACGACGGTCTCAAGCCTTGATCACTCGTGATAATCCTTCTGTAGACGGATGAACTCCCGGATCATCCTCGTGCCTCGACCCGCAGAACTCGGGCGGCTACAACTCGTAAAATCCCGTAGCCGCAAATGCTCGATCTCGTAAACCATGCGTACGGAGCTGGAATCGCCGCATCCACTTATCTCGCCGTTCGCCACGATCCCGCAAGAATCGACATCTCTCAGAACCCATCTCATCCGCTCCAGCCGGGATCGAGGTGAGGTACTGTGGTCTCATCACCACCGCCGCGCCCTAAACCTCTCGGGTCGGCGGCGCGTGGAACTCGCTGCCTGGATAGATCGGGCCTCGAGCCCTCGTGACTCTCGGTGTCCCACTAGCGCCTCCGCCGCTTTGCCTTCTCGCCCGGTTGCCTTACGTGGAGGCATAATCATGGTAAAAGGAATACGTTAGAGTGGTCCAACTTATAACACGCCTCTAAGGCACGATCTCAGAGTGAAGAATGGAAACCAATCCTAAATACCCTATAGCCTCCGATTATCGCGTGGTGCACAACACACCGATAATCAAGACTTACTAGATACGGTTCAGACACTTTCCGAGGATTAATCGCTTCGATACCACTTTTGTCACGACTGCCTCGGGCGTGGTGCCTTACCCGCACCCAAGTAGTCATACATCGAGTAATCGGAATATAAAAACACAAGACATGAAACAATTGTAATAGACACATTTTATCTCGAGAAAGTGGTGCCTTTCGCATATATATATAAAATCGCGCTTTACATCCCAACCGCATAATAGGACTACACTCTAAGGAAGTAAACAACTATGGCGGGACAGGGCCCCTCCATACCCTGAATGTACAAAACTATCTACACAACAGGGAGATCATACCCAAAAGTCGAGCCTCCGGAGAAGATGGAGCTCCTGACACCAAAGCAAAATACTTCCTTGATTGTACTTTGATGTTTAAATTGAAAGTTGTTATAATCCATTACCTTGATGAAGTTTGGATTTTTAAAAGTGAAAGTGTTTGACTTGAAGTACATAGAGTCTTAAAAAGGAAGTGGTTTCCAAATCTTTTGGCTAGTGCCTTAGTTCCAAAACCTAAAGGTTGTTATAACTGCTTTAGGGGAGTCAAAGGAGTGATTAACTTAATTGATTTAAAAGAGGAGAAATGACATGATTTAAGAGAAGTAACTTGTTTTAAAGGTGTGAGTTACTTGAGATTTAAAAGTATAAGCTACTTGATTTCTAAAGTTAACAGACTTGAAGTATTTTGAAAGTTAAGAAACTTGATTTCTAAAGTTAATAGACTTGAAGTATTTTGAAAGTTAAGGAACTTGATTTGAAAGTATATGATACTTGGATTTAAAAGTATAAGTCTCTTGGTTATAAAAAGAATGAATTTGTCTAAAACCATAAAGGGTTATAACGACTTTATGGGAAGTTGATTATAACGGCTTTATGGAAGGTTAAGAAAGTTGTCTATTTTGGTTGATAGGCATGAGTTGCCTAGGTTGTGAAATTTTAAGTTACTTGGTTTCAAAGTCTCGAAATGAATTTCTAAAGGGGTAGTAAGTTAATTTGAAAAATAGACATACCTTGATACTACGGGTGTTAGTATCTTGGGGTTTTATATAAAAAAAAGTCTTTTGAAAAGAATGGAAGTACGTAGTACTTAGGGTTAAAATCCCGTATTTTTATATAAAACGAAAGTGCCTTGAGCTTATAAAATGAAATTCATTTTTGTATGATAATGAAGGTCTAAAGATTTTATGAACTTGCCTATGTGTGCTTGTGATAGCCTTTGAGTGCAAGTATTATATTTTTACCGCCGCGACTCTGGCCGAGGTCGATCGCCTTGTTGTGAGTTTACTTGGACGTACCGATGATGATGTGGGATTCCACGGGTATGCTTCCATTATGATTGATCCTTGGACATGCTTATACGATTTGGGATTCCGGGGCATGCGACCAGGAGGCGGGTTAAATTCCCGAATTGTTTGTATTACTCCTTGGACATGCTTATACGATGTGGGATTCCGGGGCATGCGACCAGGAGGCAGGTTAAATTCTCGGATTTGTTTATATTACCCCATGGACATGCTTATACGATATGGGATTCCGGGGCATGCGACCATGTTGGATATTGTTATTCCATGGACTAGCCCTCCATGAGATTTAGTGACGCAAGATGGTCCGCAGAGCTTTCGCATTTGCCCCCGCTGGCTATCGTAGGACGGTCCGTAGATAGCTTTCGCACTTGCCCCGCCGCCTCTATTGCACGCTTTGGTACTAGAGTCCGTGAGATAGCTTCAGACTTGCCTGGCCATATCTCATGACGACGTGATGGATCCGTAGTTAGCTGCACCGCCTTGCCATTGTTGACGCAGACGGATCTCGTAGTCGCTTCGTGATTGCCACTGCCGTTTTATGATGCAGGCTGGATCTGGTGGTTCGTTTTCCTACTTGGCCCGTACAGTTTTTAGGACACATGTGGGACTTAGTGTTCATGTATGCTTATTGGTGTTATATTATATGGCAGCCTTGTCGGCTTTGCCCTTGCATGTTCATTTCTTTTAAAGAAAAAAAATGAGGTGTTGTTTAGTTCCGCGGTTTACTTGTGTCAGTTAGGTAGAAGGGTGCCCAGGTAGGGCACCAGTCACGGGCCCGGGGTTCGGGGTGTGACAAATATTCTAAGGTTCACAATTATTCCATATTCCAAGCTTACCTTATCAGTCCCCACATACGGTAAGGTAGCTCTCATAATCTCAAAATTACGTCGTCTTAACCACAACAACCCTATTTACTCCATACCAATATTTTTCACACATATCACTTAAGCGTACAACACGGCTTAATCTATCAACATGGTAAGTTATCAAATCAATTGTACCTGATCCCATAAGGGTCTAACACAATCGTAGACCGTTCATTACCTCCTGACTATTCCAAATCAGTACATATATAAAGCCTAGATGTGGATTCAATAAACTGGTTCACACCTTCCAAGTAATTATCAAGGCTTTACCAACTTATGGTAACTCATAATCATTCTAGGCAACACACATATGACCCCAAGTAAATACGCTCGTACAGACATACATCATCATAATACCATCTATACGATAATTTTACCAACCTGGATACGCAATCCATATAATCCTTTCTGGGTCACTGTTGCCTTTCTCATAGCTGCAACCACAATAATATGTTAGGGAGAGATTACCCTAACAATATAACTCTATCGCACGATCTCAGAGTGAGAAGAAGGAAAACCAATCCTAAATGTACTATAGCCTCCTGTTTATAGATGTGGTGCACAACACAACGATAAACAAAACTCTACTATACACGGTCTGTAGACATTCCGAGGACTAACTGCTCTGATACCACTCTGTCACGCCCCGAACCCCCTGGCCCGCGACCGGTGCCCTACCCAGGCACCCTTATATTCATACAACACAAGTAATTTATGGAAGGTAAATAACACTCTTTTTCTTTCTTAAACAAAGGCAAAGCCGATAAGGCTGCCATGATATATATAACTCCCGAATGGGATTACAACTGTTCAACAATAAAAATACATCTTACGCCAGTCCAGCCCACATATGAATACAGTCCTCTAAGAATTTGGACTAATACTATGACGGGACAAGGCCCCGTCGTACCCCTGAATATACCTAGCCATAATGACAAGCTCCGGAACATTAGAGACATCTCAAAATTCTGAGCAAGGATCCGAAGCTCGTGGATCCACAACTGAGTACCTAGACCTGCAGACATGAACGCAGCCCCCCCGAAGGAGGTCAGTACAACAAGGTACTAATTATGTAAACAAGAAGTACAGGAAATAAGATCATAACGGTACCAAAGAATGACAAGGGCAAGTATGAAATCAAATACCATATCCTGCCGTGTCATATGAAATCAAAGTCGAATGCCTCAGATCACTGTACTCATCAGACACCGTATCATCATTGTAACATTGTACTATTATAACACCGAGAGTCAACTATGCCTTTTTAAGTATATAAAACCACACAATCCAAATATAACACAGGGGAAGTACGACAACCAAAATAACAGTACAACAGTGTTTATCAATATGAAAGTAGTGAGAATCAACTTTATCTTTTAAGCCCTGGCTTTACAAAATGATATTTACCACCTCATTTCAAATCTTGAAACCACTGAACCCTTTCATTTATGAAATCAACACCATTTCAACATATGAAAGCCATGACACATTCAGGTCCACATCCCCTCAAAATCATTATGCATTTCTAACCATGGGTCTCAAGTCCGCAATATCAAAGCGTGCCCGTGGAATCCTTCGTCACTGTCGACAGCCGCAAGTGTAAAATATATATATATGTAACACGCCCGTGGAATCCTACATCACTGTCGGCGTGCACATATGCAATATATATATATATATCTCATGCCCGTGGAATCCTTCATCTCGGGTACATGAGTTCATGGAGAGCTAATCCATGGAATAATAATAGTATATAACATGCCCGTGGAATCCCTCATCTCGGGTACATGTCTTCATGGAGAGCTAGTCCATGGAATAATAATAGTATATAACATGCCCGTGGAATCCCTCATCTCGGGTACATGTCTTCATGGAGAGCTAGTCCATGGAATAATAATATCATCCGGGAATTGAACCCGCATCATGGTCGCATGCCCCCGGAATCCTCCATCGGTGTAAGCATGTCCATGGAACAATTTAGTGAAAGCATGCCCGTGGAATCTTTCATCACTGTCGGCACGTCCAAGTAAATAATACAACAATGGAACCACGCACATGGAATTCCTCCATCATGTAAGCATGTTCAAGTAAATAATACAACAATGTTGCCGGCCCTCCAGTGAGGGACACGGTCCAAATATCAAGATCAGACACATATAGTCACTACAAGCAACTATGTACACTTTAAATCATCTTCGACTCTCCTTACATAAATAGAATGAATATCCTTTTAGAACTACCAAGACACTAACAAGTCCTTCATTGTATAACTCCAAGGCACTATCACATAGTTCATTAAGGATTAAGATCCATTACAATAATTGTACGTCTGTCGTACACTCACTTTATAAACTCAAGGCACTTTCATTTCATGTATTATATTAAGGATTTAATAAGGGACATTCTCACATGAATTCCTTATAACATTTTAAACCATCTCTTGACTTTCCACAAAATTGTTATAACAAACTTCCCATAAAGCCGTTATAACAACTTCCATTTTTAGAAAACTAAAGCACTACCACATCTTTTCTTTTAATACAACCAAGGTGTCACGACCCGATCCCGGGCCCGTGACTAGTGCCTTACCCGGGCACCCAAGTAGGCATACATCAGAGTAATCAGCGGAAAATAAAAACAAGACATGAAACAAGTGTAAAATGACACGCTTTATCCGAGAAAAGTCGCTTTCGCATATATATATACAAAGTCCGCGCTACATCCCAACTGCATAATAGACTACATACCTCTAAGGAAGTAACAACTACTGCGGACAGGCCCCGCCATACCCTGAATGTACAAAACTATCTACAACAACAGGGAGATCATACCCAAAAGTCGAGCCTCCGGAGAAGATGGAGCTCCTGACACCAAAGTAAAGATCCTAAGGATGCGGATCTAGCACTGCTTCCTTACTCGCAGATTTAACGCAGCTCCAAGGAGGTCAAGATAACAGTGCAAGTATGTGAAATCAGAAAGTACTTTAAATGAAATCATATCATTTTAAAACCAATTTTACAAATATGTACGAAACAACTAATGTAACCGCACATAGTGCCACATCACAAACAAGAGCAATAGGTAAATCAGAATGTGTCTTTTCTAGGTCGTGAATGATCGGGCAAGGCCAATCGCCCATAAGATCATTATGCATGCCTAATCTCGACTCCCGCACCGCATAGGCCACCTAGGCCCGCATGAGGTATTCCCGCATCGAGGGTAGCTACCTGCATCGCCCCGACTCGTAGTCCGCACGGCCACATAGACCGCATGAGGTATTCCCCGCACACTATCCTCGAACTCTGAGCTCGCATAGGTCCCCGACCCGCATGAGGCATCCTCGTGACGGGGCGCTTAACCCCGGATATCATGTCAAGAGGTGAGTGGTATAATACTAACATAACGGCTTATCGTTAAACAACATAAGCACAATAAGAATAACCTCTCAAACGTTACAAGACACTAACACACATAGCATCATAATATGTCAACTCATCCAAACATCTTACTATACTTTCCAAAAATCAATACAAGTCTTTCATAAACACATAAGTAAACTGTTCCTTTTATCTTTCTTAAGTCGTTATACCTAACCTCCCATAAAGCTAGTATAACTCTTAAGCTTTTTGTTTAAAAACCAAGTATTACTCTTCTTTCAAAAATGATTCATAATTCTTTTGAAATACTTCAAGATTTTTATTATTTAGACTCAAGTCAAAAGACGTCAAGTAAAACCATGTTCGCTAACACACGACGCTCACCGTACTATATATATATTTTAAAATATCATGCTCAAGAGGATAGGAAGAATCACATACCTCCTTGGCGAAATCCACCTGCCAAGTCGAATATGTCGCGCGCAGAGTATCAACCTATAATAGTCAAATACGTCTATCAACGTCTAGACTACTCTGTAGAAAGTTCTAAGCATACGGTTCTCTATTCTACTAAAATTGGGCAAGATTTCCTACCCACAAACTACTCAAGTTCATCAGAATACACCCTATGTAAGTACTGACAATTCTCTTCTCTTATACCATCCTTCTATGTAATTACAGTTCAATTCTCTTCTTTAATATCCTTCTATGTATCTTATACTTATTTCTATACTACTACAATATGTGATCTCCAATTACAATAGAAGGATAAGATTATTTACCTCGATAAGCCCAAAATTATCCAAGTTATAATGTCGATCCTGAACAACGTTTAGCTCATAATTTGCATGCTCCGATAGCTCCAAGAAACCTGTCACACCCCGAAAATCGGGCCCGTGACTGGTGCCTTACCCCGGGCACCCTAGCGATACATACATCAGAGAAAATCAGCGGAACATAAAACATGAGTCATTAAACAAGAGATATAAAAATAAACAAAGCAACCAAAATAGCTTTTTCAAGATAAACTTAAAACTCGAATAGCTTTAATCCTTTTACAACCCTCGCCACAACAAGATTACATGCACTTAAGATTTACACGACTATGACGGACAGGCCCCGCCATACCTCGAATGTACAAGAACCTACAACTCAGGAACACATACCAAAAGATAAGCCTCCGAGAAACGGAGCTTCCTAACGCTACCAACGGTGATCCTATGGCGAGGATCCACGATCGATGTACTTACCTGGCAGATAACGCAGCCTCAAGGAGGTCGATAACAGTACCAAGTATGTGAAACTGCATAATGTCAGAATGAAATCATAACATACTATACAAAGCAGAGACATGTATGAAAGCCAAACTACAAAGACACCACATATAATAGCTTATATCAAGTCGTGTCTCACGCCCCAACATCAATCATGCCCGTGGAATACCTTCCTCATCACGGCAATGATGATATGATAACAACAATACAAAGAATCCAAATGGAAGCATACCCGCAGCGCTACGATCGTGTCGCATGTCCAAAGGGAAACAATAAGACAACTTTCCAAATGGACGATACCCGCAGCGCTACGATCGTGTCGAGATGTCCAAAGGGAAACAATAGACAAGATTCCAAATGGACGATACCCGCAGCGCCACGATCGTCGGTCAAGATGTCCAAATACCAAATCGGGAATCCAATTCCCATTAACGAACCTTTTTCTTCACAAATAACCGGAAACTTTTCCGCCAAAACTCACATCTTTCTTTCTTTTCAAAATTTTCTCGTACTCTCGCACGCACGCCCTCACATACATACCCGCAACTACGGGTATAACATTCTCCCTCCTTAGAAACATTCGCCCCGAATGTTCCTTCTCAAGACGGATATCGATGAAGTTCCTCTAACAAGTTGTCAACGCCACACTGGCCACGAAATAACACACGCCCTCTTCTTTCCTTACTCGCCGCCCTTCTCGAACACTTGAACTCTCCTAGTACGCACCATACTTCACCATTACCTGCTCGAAAATCTCTGGAGTCACTACCTCCAAACTTGGTCATCTTACCAACCTCAAACTTCCTTAAGGCCATTCCCGGCCTTTACGAACCGCTTCTGGTCGAACACATACACAAACTCATACGATGGTCGCCTAAACTCGGGCCTAGCACCCTCGTGACCTACCACCGGGCGACCACCTGAACCGACTCCCACCCCAAACCGGTTACGGTTGACCCGCAAATGGTCCTCAACCCGACCCCCAACCGCGCCAAACTCTTGTTCCCCGATCCGGAACAATCTTACTAATTCACATCATGAAAGCTACCACTTCCATCTCACACTACCCACGGACTTATCACACAAATAAATCCCACGTATACTACTACTCTGATAAGTGGTCAAACATAAAACGAATCTTATACTCAAGATGACCTTACCTCTAAGGTCTCAGTCGTGAAATAGTCTAAGGTTCACACTTACCATGCCCCCATACGTAACCTTCCAACTAACCATGTATTCTAACTCACACATATCACAATGCTATCCGTACATAGCACACAATAATGAGATCATCATAACAAGCATACCAAAACTCTAGAGGGTTAAGGATATACCGGTTACCGCCCACTCTAATCATAGGCCTCACTGCAGGCGCATATAGAAGGTGATGAACCAGCCACAAACTCGGGCGTCGAGTCGTAACATCCGCGCTTCCTTGGTCGGACAAGCCTCGCAAAATGGCCCCGCGCCGCATGCAAAACAAACTCCCAATCTAGCACGACACTCTCCAAAATGGAGTCTACCACAACGGTCACAACGAGGTAGGGTGGCTTCACCGTTAACACCCTCGCCTCCCGAAATCAACCTCGAGCCCCGACCGCTTCCTCAAGACGCGAGGACCACTCAGATCGCGGGGTATATAGCTAGCTCACTGAGGCGGTCCGCCTCGAAAGTCACCAAAGGACCGCCGCCCCGGCCCTCTTCTGCTGATCCAGGTCATTCCTTCGACCCCTCCGTGCCTCACATCCTAGTGCATGAGCCTGCATGCGGGCAATGTCCATGCCCGGCTGAAGAGAAACACCCGCACAAGACTCAACCATATAATCATCTAGCCCGGTGACGTAGCGATGCACCCTATCCTCCATATCTGCAACTAGCGCAGGGACATATCGAGCCAAAGAATCGAACTCGACATTGTACTCCCGACAGCGCGCGCCTCTGCCTCAAGAATAAAAATCTGCCGCGCCCTCCTCATCTGTGGAGGCAAGAAGTGCGTGAGGAAAGCCCTCGAAAACTCATCCCATACTGCTGGAGGTGCATGCTCTCCCCGGGAAAGCTCCCATGAATCAAACCAATCGATGGTATCACGCAACGATGCGAACCAAAGGTCACAGACTCGGTCTCAAGCCTTGATCACCCGCATGATCCGTCAGAATCGCCGGATGAACTCCTCGCGATCATCCTCGTGCCTCGACCCAGAAACTCGCGGGCTACACTCGTAAAGTCCCGTAGCCTCAAACTATTCGCTCGGGGTGAACCATCGTGCTATCGAATCGAATCGCCGATCCACTTATCTCATATCCGCCACGACTCGCCAATAATCGCCATCTCTCGCGACCATCTCCTCGCCTGCATCGCGGACCGGAGGCTCAGTATCAGAGTCTCAAAGCCATCGCTGCGCTTTAAACTCGCTGGTGCCGGGCGGCGTCGCGAAACTCGCCGCTTCGGAAAGCACTGCTCAGTCTCGACGCTCGCGCTCGAACTCCTCTCAGATCTCACTAGCAGCTCCTCGCCGCTTTGCCCTTCTCGGCTCGCTGCTTGCGCGAGGCATAATCGTAAAACGAGATACGCCGTAGGGTCCAACTCACAACACGCCTCTAAGGCACAATCTCGTAATGAGAAGAAATGGAAACTAATCCTAAATGTCTTATAGCCTCCTCGATTATAGATGTGGTGCACAACACACCGATAATCAAGACTTACTAGACACGGTTCAGACACTTTCCGAGGATTAATCGCTCGATACCACTATGTCACACCCAAAATCGGGCGTGATCGTGCCTTACCCCGGCACCCTAGATACATACATCGTAGAAAATCAAATAACATAAAACATGAGTCATTAAACAAGAGATATAAAAATAAATAAAGCAACCAAAACAGCTGCTTTCAAGATAAACTTAAAACTCGAACAGCTTTAATCTTTTACAACCCCGCCACAACAAGATTTCATGCACTCTAAGATTTACACGACTATGACGGACAGTGGCCCCGCCATACCCTCGAATGTACAAGAACCTACAACTCGTGAACACATACCAAAAGATAAGCCTCCGAGAAACGGAGCTTCCTAACGCACCGAACGGTGATCCTATGAGCGAGGATCCACGACCGATGTACTCTACCGCAGATGAACGCAGCCTGAAGGAGGTCGGCATAACAGTACCAAGTATGTGAAATCGCATAATGTCAGAATGAAATCATAATACTATACAAAGGTGAGACATGTATGAAAGCCAAACTACAAAGACACCACATATAATAGCGATATCAAGTCGTGGTCTCACGCCCCAACATCAATCATGCCCGTGGAATACCTTCCTCATCGCGCAATGATGATATGATAACAACAAGACAACAATCCAAATGGAAGCATACCCGCGCCACGCATCGTGTCGTGATGTCCAAAGGGAAACAATAAGACAACTTTCCAAATGGACGATACCCGCAGCGCCACGATCGTGTCGATGTCCAAAGGGAAACAATAGGACAAAGATTCCAAATGGACGATACCCGCGCGCCACGATCGTGTCAAGATGTCCAAATACCAAACTGGGAATCCACCCCATTAACGAACCTTTTTCTTCACAAATAACCGGAAACTTTTCCGTCGAAAACTCACATCTTTCTTTCTTTTCAAAATTTTCTGCCGTACTCTCGTACGTACGTCCTCACATACATACCCTGCAACTACGGGGTATAACAAAACCCTTAGAAGTTTCCACACAACTTCTACTTACTACTTCAACCAACTATGAAGTTTCTCCTAGGGTTTCGTTTAGTGACTAATGGATATAAAGTAGTATTTCTGGGCTTTTAGTATAGAGGTGACTTGGGAATACTACAAGGGATTTGGGCTAAATTATTTTGGCATAGCAACAATACTTGAAGACAATTTTTCTACCAAGGGAGGGGGGGTATGTTTCGACTAGAACACAAGGAAGTGGGGGGGGGGAGGACTTGGACGAGAACTACAACTAAAAGAGGAAGGATTTTAAGACTTGGAAAATGTTTTGTGGATGAAGAAGTCATGCACTAAGGGGGGGGGGGGGTATTTATAGGACTACCAAGGGCCAAGATTAAGGCAAGTGGAGGGCAAGTGGAGGGTGTAGATTTGCACATGTGTACCTTATCCATCTACTCCACAAATATCACAAAATATCCTACCTAACCTTGACCAATGTTTAAGGCCTTTTTCTTGACAAAAACGTGCCAAGAATTGCCCACAATGTCGTCCACTTGAGGGTGACACTTGTCACCCTCTCGTTGGTCCAAAATATTTCATCTCTCGGAAAAATCCGCAAAAAAATAAATTATTGAACACGCAAAATTCCCTTACAAGGTTCGGAAAATTTTTCGTCGGAAAAACAATCTTCTTCGCTAGTTGTGCACAATTTCATCCCTTATGTCTACTTAAGGCTTGAACTTTTGTACGTACGTCCTCACATACATACTCAGGAAATACGGGGTATAACATTCTTCCCTCCTTAGAAACATTCGTCCCGAATGTTCCTTCCTACGACAGATAACGATAAAGTTCCTCCTAACTTAAACAGTTTACAAATGTCACACATGGCCACAATACAACACTTAAGTACATATGCCAAAGAAAATTAAAATCAGTAAGTAGGAAAGTGAGTTACCTGGAGGTGTGGGGAATAAGTGAGGATACCTCTGCCTCATGTCCTCCTCTGCTTCCCACGTCATTTCCTCTCTGTGCTCGTTCCGCCACAAGACCTTGACGGAAGCCACGTCCTTCGTCCACAGATGCCTAACCTGACGATCGAGTATCGCTATGGGAATCTCCTCATACGATAATCCCTCGGACACCTGGACATCGTCGATCGGGTGTACTCTAGATGGATCCCCGACACATCTCCTCAGCATAGAAACATGAAAAACCGGATGCACTGCCTCCAGATCGGACGGCTGATCCAACTCATAGGCAACCTTGCCTACCATGCGGACAATCTGATAAGGCCCAATGTACCTTGGGATGAGCTTCCCTTTCTTCACAAACCTCATCACACCCTTCATGGGTGATACCTTCAGGAAAACCCAATCATCAACCTCAAACTCCAGATGCCGACGACGATGATCCGTGATACGACTTACCGACTCAGCCGCCAAGAATCGCCCCGATAAGCTTCACCTTATCCATCGCCTCAGATCAAGTCTGGTCCCACTAACTGCACCTCGCCCATATCAAACCAGCCTATCGGCGATCTGCACTTCCTCCCATACAAGGCCTCATAAGGCGCCATCTGAATACTGAAGTGGTAGCTATTATTATACGCAAACTCAACTAGAGGCAAATGATCCTCCCACTACCTCAAGTCAATAACACAGCTCGCAGATATCCTCAAGAACGGATAAGGCGCTCGCTGCCCATCTGCTCCGAGGATGGAATGCAATACTCAGCTCACCAAGGCCCCTAATCCTTCCGAAAGACCTCTGAAGTTAGCCAGAACCGGCTCCTGGCCGATATGATAGAAATAGGGACCCCATGTCACGACCCGAACCCGGGCCCGTGACTGGTGCCTTACCCCGGGCACCCTAGTGATACAACATCAGAGAAAACCAGCGGAAAATAAAACATAAACAAGAAACAAGATATATATCATAAAACAGGCAACCAAACGGTTACCTTCCAATAAAATATATATAAACAACTTTTTCAAAACGAATGCTTTAATCCTTTTACAAACCCCGCCACAACAAAGATTACTGCACTTAAGAGTTTTTATACAACATGACGACAGGCCGCCATACCCCGAATGTACAAGAACCTACAACCTGTGGTAACATACCAAAAGATAAGCCTCCGAGAACGGAGCTTCCTAACGCCGAATCGTGATCCTAAGAGCGAGGATCAACTACCGATGTACTCCTACCGCAGATAACGCAGCCTCGGCGAGGTCGCATAACAGTACTAAGTATGTGAAATCAAAAATATCGCAGCCTAAATCATAATACTACATAAAGCGAGACATGTATGATAACAAAAATACAAGATTTAAACATAAAAGCGATAAGTCGTGACTCACGCCTCAACGCTATCACTCAATATAACTATGGGTCTCACGCCCACAACATCAATCATGTTCGCATCATGGCCGCATGCCCCCGGAATTCTGCATCGGTGTAGACATGTCCATGATGCAACAATAATAACAATGCCGCATGACCACATGCCCCCGGAATTCTGCATCGGTGTAGACATGTCCATGTAACATCAACAACAATATATCGGGTGATCAACCCTGCCGCATGGCCACATGCCCCCGGAATTCTGCATCGGTGTAGACATGTCCATGTAACCACAATAACAATATATCGGGTAATCAACCCTGCCGCATGGCCACATGCCCCGACCAAGATCGGTGTAGACATGTCCATGTAACATCAACAACAATATACCGCATAACCAAAGTATCATAAACAAGCTCAAGCAAATTACCATACTTCTAGACTTTTATAAAAGATCCACTCTTTCTCAAGAAGTCACCTGATATCAACATTTGCACAACAAAGGCTATCTCAACAAGCATAAGCAAGTTATACAACAACAAGCATAGGCAAGTTATACATAACTCAAGGTACTTCCATTTTATATCAAGTCCGGGTTTTAACCCTAAAGTACTACGTACGTTAAATTCCTTTTAAAGAGATCCATTCCTTTTATAAAGGTCACCCGATACCCGTAGTATAAAAATAGAGTGACTCACATTTCTAGGTAAACCAAAACACTTTCCTTTTCAACAACATTCTTTCCCCTAAAGTTCCAGTTTGCCTAATTTCAATTACTCAGGTCTCTTTAGTTTAGAAAAGTTTCATAGTTCATATTCTTATGATTAAGAATATAATTCTCTTTTAAACAATCTGAGAAGCATATGTCTTATACGTGAGCCGTTTATTCTTGTTTACAACAATCTTGTTACAGCAGCCATGATCTAGGAAATGTAATACAATTTTGTCTTATCTTAGCTTCTATGCAGATGGAGGTTTCTACTGGTTTTAATAACAATTAGTTATTTGTCAATACACTTTCCTTTATTAGCGCTGCTGTGGTTTGCTCGACACTTATTCTCATTTCCGAAATCAGTAAAACATTATTCTTTTTAAAAACCAAGTACTCATTACTCGCGAATGAGGTTTCACAACACTTTTAACAAAATGTTAATAACCAAGTAAAACAAGTTAAGTCTCTTATCTTTCAAGATCAAGTCTCTTAACTTCTACAATCAATAAACCAATCTTTTACCTACATAGAGTCGTTATAACTAACTTCCCATAAAGCTATTATAACACCCCATGTTTTAAACCAACCAACTCATTTAACACATGTACGTCTACCGTACTACATAGTTTACAAAGCATCATGCTAGAAAGGATAGGAAGAGGTTCACCTACCTCGCGACGATTTTCGACAATAAGCAAAACGCTCCACAGTACTGTAACCCGGCTAGCCTTTTCCACTCTTCAAGTAGAATACGCTACTCGTAGTACTTCTACCTATAAGGCCACAAACGTCTATTAACTTCTAACCGCATGGTTCCATATTCTACGTAAAATTCGCAAAGACTTCCCCGCAATGACAGAAATCTCCTCATCTATCGAGGCCGCTACCAAGCCAACCAGTGGGGTTATACGCCTAACCGACGTGTAAAATTCTACTACACAAGAATACCACACAAGCTTCATCAATACAGTCCTATGTAACTACAGTTGAGTTCTCTTCTTTATTCAGGCTTAAATCAAAAGACATTGCCGCAAAACTATGTTCAGATCTATATATAGTATACTTCTACTATATAATCCTACAACATGTAATTTCCAATTACAATAAGGGGACAAGAGTATTTACCTTGATAAGCCCAAAATTATCCAAGTTATAATGTCGATCCTGAGCAAGGTTTAGCTCCTACTCCGTGCGCTCCAATCCGCCTCCAACAACCCTTAGAAGTTCTAACCAACTTCTATTTAAATACTTCAACCAACTATGAAGATTTCCTTGTGGTTTCGGTTTGAGACTAAAGGACAAAAGGTAGTATTTCCTGCTCTACGATAGAGGTAACTTTTGGAATACTACAAGGTAAAGGCTAAGGTATTTTGGGCATTATAACAATACTTGGAGAAGTATTTCAATACCACAAGGAGGGTATTATACGAGAACAACAAGGCAAGGGGGGGTGTACCCCTCGGCCAACACAACTAGGAGTGGTACTCTCGCCACAAGGCCTCTCAAAGGGAGGGTGTGGCGGACGAACACAACAAGAAGAGGAGGGAGATTTCAAGACTTGGAAACATTTGTGGATGAATGAAGTCTTCACAAAGGGAGGGTATTTATAGGAAGCCAAGGGCCAACCAATGGACAAGATCAAGCCATGTGCAAGGCAAGTGTAAGGCCTTGATCAAGCCAAGTGCACCCTATCCCTACTCCACCAAACATGGCACAAAACAAGGCACAAAACAAGGCCAAAACAAGGCACAAAACAAGGGGAGAGACGTCCCCATTTCGTCCACCCAAACCGCCACTTGAGGGTGACAAGTGTCACCCTCTCGTTGGCCCAAAAATGTTCCGTCGCTCGGAAAAATCCGCAAAAATACTAAACGACATAGCCGGAATTTTCCCTTCGCAAGTTCAGTAAAACGTTTCGTCGAAAAACGATTCTTTACGGGGGTTGTGCACAAAAATTTCGAAACTTGCCTAACTTTAAGGCTCAAACTTTCTACGTACGCCCATACGTACATACTCTGGAAATACGGGGTATAACACCCCATGCAGTCTCACGATCTCTCGGATGTAAAGTTTGGCATAATCCTCAGCCGAAAAAGTCGTCCTGACGGGAAGAAAGTGGGCTGATTTCGTCAGCCTGTCGACGATAACCCAAATAGAATCATGTTTCCTCGGAGTGCGAGGTAACCCTGTGATAAAGTCCATGTTGATCACCTCCCACTTCCAGGTCGGGATCTCTATCGCCTGCAACAACCCACCAGGCCTCTGGTGCTCTACCTTTACCTGCTGACAACATGGGCACTGAGCAACAAACTCTGCAACGTCCCTCTTCAAGCCATCCCACCAATACACAGATCTGAGGTCGTGGTACATCTTGGTCGACCCTGGATGGATAGAGTAACACGCGTTGTGTGCTTCCCAGAACTCGCCGCCAAGTCCTCGCAATATCCGGAACACATAACTCGCCTCGAACCTTAGCACCCCATCGTGCTACCAAAGGACCATTCCTCACGAAGAGCCGTATCACGGCACCGTGTCAAAACCGATCCTCAAATCGTTGCCTCTTCACCTCCTCGACGATGGAAGACTCGCAACCTCTCGAACTCGAACCCCACTACTATCGTAATCAATCGGAATCTAAGGCTCGCTAGCCGATGCAACTCGCGACCATGCCCTCCTCTCGGCCGCACCTCGATAGACTCTCCATCGACCTACGACTGGCGGCATCCGCCACAACATTGGCCTTCCTCGGGTGGTACAGATATCGACATCATAATCATTGAGTAACTCTATCCACCGCCTCTCGCCGTAAGTTCAAATCTCTCTGCCGAAGATATACCGAGGCTCTTGTGGTCCGTGTAAATATCCACATGAACTCCATACAAATAGTGCCTCCGCATCTTCAAGGCGTGAATCACCGCCGCTAACTCCAAATTATGGGTGGGGTAGTTCCTCTCATGCTTCTTAAGTCGCCGGGATGCGACGCTTATAACCTTACCCCGCCGCATCAACACACATCCAAGCCCGATGCTCGACGATCACAATACACGACATAACCGCTCTAGACCTCCGGAAGAGTAAGAATCGGGCGGCCGTCAACCTCTCCTTCAAGGCCGGAAACCCCGCCACAAGCATCGCCCACCAAACTTAGCTCCTTCCGAGTCACCTTGGTCAAAGGTGCCAAATAGAAGAAAACTTCTCCACGAACCTCCGATAGTAACTCGCAAGGCCCGTAAAGTCGCGCACCTCTATCGGAGTAGAGGTTCAGGCAAACTCGATCGCCTCGATCTTGGCCATATCCACCGAATACCATCGGCCCACAATATACCCAAGAAAAGCCACCAAGTCAGCGTAACTCACACTTCAAAACTTGGCGTATAATCGTTGGTCTCGAGAACTCTCAAAGACAGCCTCTCAAATGCTCCGCATGCTCGCCTCGAGCGAGAATAAACCAAGATGTCATCAATGAATACTATCACAAACGTATCCAAAATGGCTTGAACACTCGTTCATCAAATCCATAAATACCACGAGCATTGGTCAAACCGAAAGACATGACCGAACTCATAGTGCCCGCATCGTCCGAATGCATCCTAGGGACATCCGCCTCTCTAACTCGCACTGATGATAGCCCGATCGCAGATCAATCTTGAGAAACATCTCGCACTGCAACCGATCGAACAAATCATCAATCCCGGGAAGGGGTATTCGTTCTTAATAGTCACCTTGTTCACCGTAATCAACACATGCGCAGGCCCCGCCCTTCTTCTTCACGAACAATACCGCTCCCTGGAGAAACACTGGGCCTGATGAAGCCCTTCTCCAAAGAAATCTCTCACCGGTCCTTCAACTCTCTCAACTCGGCAGTGTCATTCTCGTATGGCGGAATGGAAATAGCCGAGTGTCCGCAAAGACATCGATACAAAACTCTATCTCCTCTCTCGTGAGGATACCCGAGGTCATCCGAAACACATCCGGGAACTCTCTCGACCATCGAATCGATCAAAAATCTGGTACCGCAGACCTCGAGATCAAACAACCGAATGAGATGGTAGATATACCCTTCTCGCACCATCTTCCTAGCCTTGAGGTAGGAAATAAACCTACCCTTGGCGACACGGTGTTCCTCCCACTCAATAACCGCTCCCAGAAATCGGAACTGCATTCACTCTCCTCAGCTACATTGGCGTAGCAAGAAGCTAACCAATCCATACCCATGATCACATCAAAATCGGTCATATCCAATTCTATCAAGTCGGCTAGGGTCTGACGACTGCATAAAGACACCGGGAAAGCTCTATATACCCGCCGAGCTACCACCGAATCACCCATCGCGTAGCTACTCGAAAGTGGTCTATGGACTCGTGCTCTATCCCTATCCTACTAGAAATAAGGGGAGATATATAGGATGCAGTAGAACCCGGATCTATCAAGGCATACACGCCACAACATGAAATCGATAAAGTACCGTGATTTACATCGTGACGCCTCCGTCTGCCACCGGACAAGTCATAAATGCGTTCTCGAGGATCGCTAGAATCGACCCGCGCCATGACCTGCCGCGACTGGCCGCCCATGAGTACCACGCCTCGGGGTGAGTAATCAGAGGAGATGAAGAAGACCGCGAAAGACCTCGTAGTCGACTCCTACCTCTCGCCGCTCTTAGTCGGACACCGCAAATCGACTCGCTGGCCGCAAGTGAAACAAACTCGTGAAGTAGGACCACAATTCGTAATGGGATCTACCGTGACGGCCACACCGGCGGGTGGTCCCGATCGGTTAGCACCTCGCTACCTCGACGTCCAAGTCCTCGGCCCCGGTCCGCCAAGACGGCGGTAGGAGTGCTCGAGCCGGTGTGGTGCAAATCTAGATCGCTGCCGAGGCCGCCCACCCCGAGAGCTACCAAAAGACCTGCCGCCGTGTCTTTTTCTCGCATCGTCACAACCCGTCGGCCTCTACGCCTCGCATCCAAGTGCATGAGCTCGCACGCGGCAATGTCCATACCCGTGAAGAGCTACACTGCGCAAGACTCGCCATATAATCATCTAGCCAGTGACGTAGCGGTGCACCTGCCCTCCATATCGCTACCAACGCAGGGACATATCGAGCCAACGACTAACTCCACGTTGTACTCCCTAATCGGCGCCTCTTTGCTTCAAAGATCAAAAATCTGGCTACCGCGTTTCCTCATCCGTGGCGGCAAGAAATGAGTGAGAAATGCCTCGCAGAACTCGTCCCATACCGGAGGCGCATGCTCTCTCGGGATAGCTCCCACGAATCAAACCAATCGATCGCGGTATCACGCACCGACGCGAACCAAGATCACGGACTCGGTCTCTCAAGCCTTGATCACTCGCATGATCCGTCAGAGTCGCTTGATGAACTCCTCGCGATCATCCTCGTGCCTCCACCCGTAGAACTCGCGGCTACAATTCGTAAAAATCCGTAGCCTCAAACTATCCGACTCTCGGGTGAACCACGTACCATCGAACTGAACCGGCCAGATCCAAATTTATCCTCATGTTCGCCACGATCCCGCCAAGAATCGCCATCTCTCAGAACCCATCTGTTATACCCCGTATTTCCAGAGTATGTACGTAAGGACGTACGTAGAAAAGTTTGGGCTTTTAAAGTGGCTTGGCCGATTTTACTTTGTGCACAACACCCGATTAGAGTCGTTTTTCGACGAAACGTTTTACATAACTGCGATGGGAAAATTCGCTATGTCATTTCTAATTTTTGCGGATTTTTCCGAGACGAACATTTTGGACCAACGAGAGGGCGACACTTGGCACCCTCTCATTGCGTGTAAAATGGACGATTAGTGGCCTTGTTGGTCAAGGGGTTGGTAGGATATTTTGGTGGTAGATGGATAAGGACACATGGGTGAATCTTGGCCCTACACTTGCCTTGCACTTGGCATGATCTTGGCCATTGGTTGGCCTTGGCTTGTACTATAAATACCCCCCCTTTGGAAGACTTCTTCATCCATTCCTAAAATTTCCTAAGTGTTAAAATCCTCCCTCCCTTGTAGTGTGGTTCTCGCCCCAGCCTCCCCTCCCCTTCGAGAGGGCCCTTTGGCCGAAAGCCCTTCCCCTTGGCCGAGAGTACCCCCCCTAGTGGGGTTGGCCGAAGGTATACACCCCTTTGAGGTGTTGTCTCGTATAAATACCCTCTTGGTAGAAATACTCTCAAAAGTATTGTTGTTATACCCAAATTACCTTAGCCGTATACCTTGTAGTATTCCAAAGATACTCTATACGTAGAGTCTTAAATACTACCGTATGTCCTTTTTGTCTCAAACCGAAACCCTAGGGAAAATCTCCATAGTTGGTTGGAGTATTAAGAAGAAGTTGCGTAGAACTTCTAAGGGTTGTTTGGAGCGGGTTGTAGCGCCCAGAGTAGGAGCTAAGCGTTGCCCAGGACCGACATTTTTACTTGGATAATTATGGGCTTATCGAGGTAATTATCTTATCCCCCTATTGTAATTGGAAATACATGTTGTAGGAATATATAGTTGAAGTATACTATATATAGAACTGAACAGAATTTTGCGGCAATGTCTTTGGACTTAAGCCTGAATAATAACTACGGCAATGTCTTTTGACTTAAGCCTGAATAATAAGAATCTGAAGTATTTCAGAAGAATTAAGTAACCTTTTTGAAAGAAGAGTAAAACTTGGTTTTAAAAGCTTAAGAGTTATACTAGCTTTATGGGAAGTTAGGTATAACGGCTTAAGAGAGATAAAAAGAATGATTTATTGATTAAGAAGTTAAGAGACTTGACTTAATTGAATTTTGTTAAAAGTGTGAAACCTCATTCGTGAGTAATGAGTACTTGGTTTTCAAAAGGAATTATGTTTTATCGATTTCTAAATCGTAATAAGTATCGAACAAACCACAAAGCTTAATAAAGGGAAATGTTTTGACTAATAAAGTATTATTAAAACCAGTAGAAACTACCATCTGCATTAGAAGCTAAGATGAGACAAAATGATATTACATTTCCTAGATCATGGTTGTTGTATCAAGATTGTTATGAACAAGAATAACCTACTCACACATAAAGTATATATTTCTCAAATTGTTTTAAAGGATTAAAACTATGAACTACGAAACCTTTCGAAAATTAGAAACTTGAGTAATTGAAATTAGGCAAACTTGAACGTTTGGAAAAGAATATTGTTACTCGATTTTACAAAGAGAAGTGTTTTGATTTACTTCAAAAGATAATCAACCTATTTTCATATACTACGAGTATTGTGTGACTAATTGTGAAAGAACATATCTCTTAAAAAAGTTAATGTATGAAGTACTTTGGGGATAAAAACCCGATCTTGTTAATCATATAGTAGAAAGTACCTTATGTAAATAATTTGATTGTGTTGGTTTGTGATAGCCTTGTAAATACTTCTTGTTGATTTGATAAATAAACATGTTAGGATGCTACGTGTGTTAGTATCTTGTGATGTTTGTGTAAAGGGATTTCCCTTGATTGTGCTTATGTTGTTTAAACGATAAACTGTTATGTTGGTATTATACCACTCACCTTGATTCCGGGGGTTAAGCTGCCCTCCAATGCGGGGTAGACTCAGGCGGTCTGGGACCATGATTCGAGAATACCTCATGCGGGTCCTGGGGGCCTATGCGGAGCTACGAGAGTTTCAGGTTAGTGTGCGGCCTTTATGGTCATGCGGTCTATGTGGCCATGCGGACTGCGAGTCCAGGACGATGCCGGGGAGTAGCTACCCTCGATGCGGGTAATACCTCATGCGGGCCATTGGAGTGGCCTATGCGAGCTGCGGAAGTTCCAGGCTAGACGCGCATTAGATATCACGCGCGAGTGGCCAACTTTGATCATGTGACGGTCTATACAGATCTCATGATACAGTTTATGACCTTGTTTGTACTGTGGATTTTAGTAGTCGGCTATGCCTTAGTACTTACCCCGTACGGTTTTATGATGACACAGGTGGGACCTGGTGTTCATGTGTATTCCTTGGTGCTTTTATATCATAGATCGCCGGCAGCTGAGGAAGGTATTCCACTCTTGATTGATGTTATGGGCGTGAGACCCATAGTTATATTTGAGTGTTGACTTTGAGGGTGCGAGTCCCTGACTTGACATGACTGCTTATTTATTGTGAATTGTAGTTTGGTTATCATACATGTCTCCTGCTTTATATAGACTACTATGATTTCTTTTACGATTTTCGGGCCATACTGTACTGTAGATCGACTCCTTCGGGCCGCGCTCATGCCGCAGTAAAGGTACACCGCCGTTGATCCTCACTCTTAGGTCACAATTCAGCGTTGGGAAGCTCCGCTTCTCCGAGGCTTATTCGTATAGTCCTCGTTGTAGGTACTTACATTCGTGGGTATGACGGCCCTATCCCGCCGTTGTTGTCATATCATTCGTAGAGGTCCATAGTAATCGCTGTGGCGTAGTTGTTTTTGGGATGTAATCGCTCAAATTGTTATTCACATATATACCGGTAACCGCTTTTGGTTAGCCTGCCTTCTTATTTCACCGCCTTATTACATTGGTTTCATGTATTGTCTTTATATTCCGCCGATTTCTCCGATGTATGACTACCGGGTGCCCGTAAGGCACTACCACGCCCCGCTCGGTCGTGACAAAAGTGGTATCGTGAGCGCTTAATCCTCTGAAAGTGTCTACTGCATCGTATCTAGTAGTCTTGATTATCGGTGTGTTGTGCACCACATCAATAATCAGGAGGCTATAGGATATTTAGGATTGGTTTCCATTCTTCTCACTCCGAGATCGTGCCTTAGAGCTGTGTTATAAGTTGGACCCTCTAACGTATTTCTTTCCCTTACCGTTATACCTCCGCGTAGGGCAAACCCGGGCCCAGGAGGGCAAGGCAAATGGCGGAGCCGCGAGTAGAGTACAGAGGTTACGCTGGCACAGCCCAATCATCACCGGTGGTGCTTCATTTGGGAGTTCATGCGACATCGCCGCCCACAGAGTTTAGCGCAATGCAGCAGCTCCATCGCGCCATGATAGTTGAACCTTCAGTTCCACGACCGGGAACAGAGAATATAGATTGCAAAGAGGCGACCCTGTTACTAGCTATGGATTTGGCTACCAGAGAGTATACCGATGTACCGCGAGTCTTGATGAATATCTACGAGAGGGTCGTGCAGGAGTAATTCTTCAGTTAGGCTTGAGCATGGCCTGTGTACGGGCTTATGCACAGCAGGCCTAGAAACGTAAAGATCAACGGGTTAACCAAGGACAGCAGAAGAGGGCCAGAACAGCAAGGTCCTTTGGTAACTTTCGAGGCGAACCACCTCAGCAGCAGATTAGATATGCACATCCACCAGTGCAGAGTGGTCCTCCACAGGGTTCAGGACGTTCGGGGTATGCAGGAGTTGGTCGGAGCTCCAGAGCTTCCGGTTCACGCTACACGGGCGTTCCACCACCGACTCGCTTTTTCCTCGCCAATGTGACAGACGTCATCCCGGGGAATGTCGTCTTTTTGTTGGTACTTGTTTTACCTGCGGCCGTCAGGGCCAGGTGTCGAAAGGACGTCCTAGTAGGAGGGATGCAACTAAGAGGACTTAGCCTTCGGGATCGATGGGTAGTTCGTCACCTTCCTTAGCTATGCGCCCTACGGCGTGTTTGATTAGAACGACATGGAGTGAAGCGGAGATACAGTATATCCTTAACCTCTAGGAATAGTATGTGTGATAAGGTGAGTATACCTTAAGTGTTACATTCGATAGCATTGTGTATACGGTGATTAGAAATCTTGGTTAGTTAACCAAGTAAGATTTGGGGATAGAGGTGTGAGCCTTAGAGTTTTATACGTAGAGACCTTAGAGGTAAGGCCATCTCGAGTAAAGGTGTAGTGTTATGTTTAATCCTTATCGGAGTACATAGTGCACGTGAGATATATTGTGTGATAAGTCCTTGAGTAGTGTGGAATGAAAGAGGGTAGTTGAGCTAAGAAAACCACTAGGTTTTCGTAACGTGATTAGTGAGATTGTTCTGGATCGGGGAGCTAGTATTTCGCAAGCACGGTCGGGTTGAGGCCACGCCGGGTCAACCCGCGGCCTGTATGGTGGTGGGGTCTGTTTGTGGTGGTCCCGCCTTGAGGTAGGGTCACGAGGGTGTTAGGCCCAAGTTTAGTTAACCAGCGTACGAGTTCGTGGATGCGTTCAACCAGTAGTTGGGCCAATGGGGGCGGCCCATCGTGTTTTTTTTCGGTCAGGACCGTTTATTCGGCAGTGTTGTTTTATCAGAAAGGTTGTAAGGCTGCACGGGGTGCCTACCTTCACCTTATGACAGGCAGTGAAGCCCAGGTTATGGCTATTTTCGTTTTCTAAAGGTTTTACCAGGCAGGGTTAAGAACTCAGGTGAGTCACAGAATCGCATTCGCCTCGCCGCGTGTGGATTTCAGGGGTAGTTGTGGGGATTGTTGTCTCCTGTGGAGGGAGCGTTTAAGCTACCATTTCAGTGTTCGGATGTCGCCTTATGACGCCTTGTAGGGGCGGAAATGTAAGTTGCCGTTCGATTGGTTCGATGTTGGCAAGGTTCAGATAGTTGGTTCAGGTTTGCTTCAACAGACTGGGGGGTAGGGTGGAGCTTGTCTAGAAGAGGTTATTGGTAGCCCAGAGTCAACAGAAGTTGTGCGGATAATCAGCGACGATGTTTGGAGTACAGGTTGACGGAGGATCTTCTTGAAGGTACCACCCCGGAGGGGTGTAGCGAGTTTTGGAAAATCAGAGGAAACTTAGCCCGAGTTACTTTGGGCCTTTTTCAGGTCATGTGAAGAGTAGGCCAGATTGCCTATATGTTAGCTTTTGCCGTCCGACTTGGGAGGCAGTATGTCCGGTCTTTCGTATTGCTATGTTCGGGAAAGTATCGGAGATCCATCCAGAGTGTTCCCAGTTAATGATGACCAAGTTGGAGATAATAACCCCGAGATTTGGAAACTGAAGCAGTAACAAAAATGTGGTAGGTTATGAGAAAGAGTTCGAGTGTACAAGAAGGGTACGACATCCTCAGGGATCGCATGCAGTCCGGTACCATTTGTTGGGTCGCCGGAGTGACACTAGAACCTCGCGGCAAAGTGACAAAAGTGGTATCGGGAAGAAGCGAGCATGTATGGCAAGCATAGATGTGATTATTTCTTTTGTAAAGAGAAGGTGCGAAGGAAGTATATTCTAGACCCCGGAGAGAGGTGTTTTGTGGTGATGTTAGAGGTGTTTCCTCGTGGACGTGGATGTAAGTATTTTGCGCGGGTGTTTCTGTGGCCGGTGTGGCGTGTTTGTTCTCGTAATTATAGTAGTGAAGGCTATATCGGGCGCGCTCGCTTTGAGATTTAGAAGGAACATTCGGACGAATGTTTCTAAGGAGGGGAGAATGTTATACCCCGTATTTCCAGAGTATGTACGTAAGGACGTACGTAGAAAAGTTTGGGCTTTTAAAGTGGCTTGGCCGATTTTACTTTGTGCACAACACCCGATTAGAGTCGTTTTTCGACGAAACGTTTTACATAACTTCATGCGATGGAAAATTCGCTATGTCATTTCTAATTTTTGGATTTTTCCGGTAGACGTAACATTTGGACCAACGAGGGCGACACTTGGCACCTCTCATCAGCGGCGTAAAGTGGACGATTGGTGGCCTTGTTGGTCAAGGGTTGGTAGGATATTTTGGTGGTAGATGGATAAGGACACATGGGTGAATCTTGGCCCTACACTTGCCTTGCACTTGGCATGATCTTGGCCATTGGTTGGCCTTGGCTTGTACTATAAATACCCCCCCTTTGGAAGACTTCTTCATCCATTCCTAAAATTTCCTAAGTGTTAAAATCCTCCCTCCCTTGTAGTGTGGTTCTCGTCCTAGCCTCCCCCTCCCCCTTTGAGAGGGCCCTTTGGCCGAGAGCCCTTCCCCCCCTTGGCCGAGAGTACCCCCCCTAGTGGGGTTGGCCGAGGGGTATACACCCCCCCTTTGTGGTGTTGTCTCGTATAAATACCCCCCTCTTGGTAGAAATACTCTCAAAAGTATTGTTGTTATACCCAAATTACCTTAGCCGTATACCTTGTAGTATTCCAAAGATACCTCTATACGTAGAGCCCGAAAATACTACCGTATGTCCTTTTTGTCTCAAACCGAAACCCTAGGGAAAATCTCCATAGTTGGTTGGAGTATTAAGAAGAAGTTGCGTAGAACTTCTAAGGGTTGTTTGGAGCGGGTTGGAGCGCCCAGAGTAGGAGCTAAGCGTTGCCCAGGACCGACATTTTTACTTGGATAATTATGGGCTTATCGAGGTAATTATCTTATCCCCCTATTGTAATTGGAAATACATGTTGTAGGAATATATAGTTGAAGTATACTATATATAGAACTGAACATAATTTTGCGGCAATGTCTTTGGACTTAAGCCTGAATAATAACTACGGCAATGTCTTTTGACTTAAGCCTGAATAATAAGAATCTGAAGTATTTCAGAAGAATTAAGTAACCTTTTTGAAAGAAGAGTAAAACTTGGTTTTAAAAGCTTAAGAGTTATACTAGCTTTATGGGAAGTTAGGTATAACGGCTTAAGAGAGATAAAAAGAATGATTTATTGATTAAGAAGTTAAGAGACTTGACTTAATTGAATTTTGTTAAAAAGTGTGAAACCTCATTCGTGAGTAATGAGTACTTGGTTTTCAAAAGGAATTATGTTTTACTGATTTCTAAATCGTAATAAGTATCGAACAAACCACGCAGTCACTAATAAAGTGGAAATGTTTTGACTAATAAAGTATTATTAAAACCAAGAGAAACTACCATCTGCATTAGAAGCTAAGATGAGACAAAATGATATTACATTTCCTAGATCATGGTTGTTGTATCAAGATTGTTATGAACAAGAATAACCTACTCACACATAAAGTATATATTTCTCAAATTGTTTTAAAGGATTAAAACTATGAACTACGAAACCTTTCGAAAATGAGAAACTTGAGTAATTGAAATTAGGCAAACTTGAACGTTTGGAAAAGAATGTTGTTACTCGATTTTACAAAGAGAAGTGTTTTGATTTACTTCAAAAGATAATCAATCTATTTTCATATACTACGAGTATTGTGTGACTAATTGTGAAAGAACATATCTCTTAAAAAAGTTAATGTATGAAGTACTTTGGGGATAAAAACCCGATCTTGTTAATCATATAGTAGAAAGTACCTTATGTAAATAATTTGATTGTGTTGGTTTGTGATAGCCTTGTAAATACTTCTTGTTGATTTGATAAATAAACATGTTAGGATGCTACGTGTGTTAGTATCTTGTGATGTTTGTGTAAAGGGATTTCCCTTGATTGTGCTTATGTTGTTTAAACGATAAACTGTTATGTTGGTATTATACCACTCACCTTGATTCTGGGGGTTAAGCTGCCCTCCGATGCGGGGTAGACTCAGGCGGTCTGGGACCATGATTCGAGAATACCTCATGCGGGTCCTGTGGGCCTATGCGGAGCTACGAGAGTTCCGTGTTAGCGCGCCTTTATGGTCACGCGGTCTATGTGGCTACGCGGATCGCGAGTCCAGACGATGCCGGGAGTAGCTACCCTCGATGCGGGAATACCTCACGCGGGCCATTGGAGTGGCCTATGCGGAGTCGCGGAAGTTCCGTGGCTAGACGCGCGACATTAGATATCGCGGCGAGTGGCGGCTTTGATCATGTGACGGTCTAGAGAGATCTCATGATACAGTTTATGACCTTGTTTGTACTGTGGATTTTAGTAGTCGGCTATGCCTTCGCATTTACCCCAGACGGTTTTATGATGACACAGTGGACCGTGTTCATGTGTATTCCTCGTGCTTTTATATCATAGATCACGGCGGTGATAAGGTATTCCACGCATGATTGATGTTATGGGCGTGAGACCCATAGTTATATTTGAGTGATGACTTTGAGGCGTGAGTCCCCGACTTGACATGATCGCTATTTATCAGTGAATCGTAGTTTGGTTATCATACATGTCTCCCGCTTTATATAGACTACTATGATTTCATTTACGTGATTTTCGCCACATACTGCAATTGCCAGATCGACCTCCTTCGGGGCCGCTCATGCCGCAGTAAAGGTACACCGCCGTTGATCCTCGCCTAGGGTCACAGTAGCGTTTGGGAAGCTCCGCTTTCTCGAGGCTTATTCGTATAGTCCCCTCGTTGTAGGTACTTACATTCGGGGTATGACGGCCCCGCCCCGCCGTTGTTGTCATATCATTCGTAGAGGTCAGAGTAATCGCCAGGCGTAGTTGTTTTTGGGATGTAATCGCTCAAATTGTTATTCATATATATACCAAGGTAACCGCTTTTGGTTAACTGTCTTCTTATTTCACCGCCTTATTACATTGGTTTCATGTATTGTCTTTATATTCCGCTGATTTCTCGATGTATGACTACCGGGTGCCCGGTAAGGCACTATCCACGGCCCTCGCTCGGTCGTGACACCATCTCATCCGCCTGTGCCGCGGACCGAGGTGCAGTATTGTGGTCTCACTGGGCCGGGCGGCGCTATGGAACTCGCCACCGAGGTATCGCCAGTATAGATCGGGCTCGGGCCTCGTGGCCCTCTCGTGTCCTACTAGCAACTCTACGCTTTGCCCTTCTCGGGCCCGGTTGCCTTGCGCGAGGCATAATCGATACTGTAAAAGGAATACGTTAGAGGGTCCAACTTATAACACAAATTTCAAGGCACGATCTCGAGTGAGAAGAATGGAAATCAATCCTAATTATCCTATAGCCTTCGATTATCGTGTGGTGCACAACACACCGATAATCAAGACTCTACTAGATAAGGTTCAGAGACACTTTCCGAGGATTAACCGCCTCGATACCACTTTTGTCACGACCGATCCTGCCCGCGGATCGTGTCTTACCCGCACCCAAGTAGGCATACATCGAGTAATCGGAAAATAAAACAAGACATGAAACAAGTGTAAAATGAGACACGCTTTATCTCGAGAAAAGTCGCTTTCGCATATATATATATACAAAGTCCGCGCTACATCCCAATTGTACAATAGGACTACAGACCTCTAAGGAAGTAAACAACTATGGCAGGACAGGGCCCCGCCATACCCTGAATGTACAAAACTATCTACAACAACAGGGAGATCATACCCAAAAGTCGAGCCTCCGGAGAAGATGGAGCTCCTGACACCAAAGTAAAGATCCTAAGGATGTGGATCTAGCACTCGCTTTCCTTACTGCAGCATGAACGCAGCCCCCCGAAGGAGGTCAGTACAACAGGTACCAAGTATGTGAAACTGTAAAGTACTTTAAATGAAATCATATCGTTTTTAAAACCAATTTACAAATATGTACGAAACAACCAATGTAACCGCACATAGTGCCACATCACAAACAAGAGCAATAATAGGTAAACTGTAACAGGTCTTTTCTAGGCCGCGAATGATCGAAGCAAGGCCAATCGCCCATAGTATCATTATGCATGCCTAATCCTGGACTCCCGCAGTCCGCATAGGCCACCTAGGCCCGCATGAGGTATTCCCCGCATCGAGGGTAGCTACTCCTCGGCATCGCCCCGACTCTCAGAGTCCGCATGGCCACATAGACCGCATGAGGTATTCCCCGCACACTAACTCCGAACTCAGAGCTCCGCATAGGTCCCCTGGACCCGCATGAGGCATCCCTCGCATCGGGGGGCAGCTTACCCTCAGTATATCATGTCAAGAGGTGAGTGGTATAATACTAACATAACGGCTTATCATTAAACAACATAAGCACAATAATAATAACCTCTCAAACGTTACAAGACACTAACACACATAGCATCATAATATGTCAACTCATCCAAACATCTTACTATACTTTCCAGAAATCAATACAAGTCTTTCATAAACACATAAGTAAACCGTTCCTTTTATCTTTCTTAAGTCGTTATACCTAACCTCTCATAAAGCTAGTATAACTCTTAAGCTTTTTGTTTAAAAACCAAGTATTACTCTTCTTTCAAAAATGATTCATAATTCTTTTGAAATACTTCAAGATTCTTATTATTTAGACTCAAGTCAAAAGACGTCAAGTAAAACCATGTTCAGTTAACACACGACGCTCACCGTACTATATATATATTTTAAAATATCATGCTCAAGAGGATAGGAAGAATCACATACCTTCTGGCGAAATCCACCGCCAAGTCGAATATGTCGCGCGCAGAGTATCAACCTATAATAGTCAAATACGCCTATCAACGCCTAGACTACTCAGAGAAAGTTCTAAGCAGAGGGTTCTCTATTCTACGTAAAATCAAGCATTTCCCTACCCACAAACTACTCAAGTTCATCAGAATACAAATCCCATGTAAGTACAGTTCAATTCTCTTCTCTTATACCATCCTTCTATGTAATTACATTTCAATTCTTTTCTTTAATATCCTTCTATGTATCTTATACTTATTTCTATACTACTACAGTATGTGATCTCCAATTACAATAGAAGGATAAGATTATTTACCTCGATAAGCCCAAAATTATCCAAGTTATAATGTCGATCCTGAACAACATTTAGCTCCTAATTTGCACGCTCCGATAGCTCCAAGAAACCCTTAGAAGTTTCCACACAACTTCTACTTACTACTTCAACCAACTATGAAGTTTCTCCTAGGGTTTCGTTTAGTGACTAATGGATATAAAGTAGTATTTCTGGGCTTTTAGTATAGAGGTGACTTGGGAATACTACAAGGGATTTGGGCTAAAGTATTTTGGCATAGCAACAATACTTGGAAGACAATTTTTCTACCGGGAGGGTATGTTTCGGCTAGAACACAAGGAAGGGGGGGGGGGGGGAGGACTTGGACGAGAACTACAACTAAAAGGGGAAGGATTTTAAACCCAAAATGTACTATGTACATCTATTATTTAGGGTATTAAACCCAAAAGTACTATGTACATCTATTCTTTATAAAGAAAATCGTTTCATGCAATATTAGGGAGTTGAACCCCACACTTTTGCTATCAAAATCAAGTTACCTATAATTTTAAAGTTAAGTAACTTATACCTTTAAAACCAAGAACTTCTTCGTTCAACATTAAGTCATTCATTCTCTTTAAATCAAGTAATCCCTACTTTTCAAATCAAGTAATCTATACTTTCCACATCAAGTTACTACACCTTTAGAAATTCAATTCAAGGTTTTGAAATCAAGTAACTTCTCTTTAAATCAATCAGTCACATAGACTTTCCAAAATAGCTCAAATCTCATAACTTTCAAAATAATCAAGTCTCTTAACTTTAGAAATAAAGCCCCATAACTTGAAAAATAAAGTCTCATAATCTTTAAAGAAATCAAGTCTCATAACTCTCATAACTTTGAAAATCAAGTCTCGTAACTTTAATTCAAAGTCTCATAATCTTTAAAGAAATCAAATCGCATAACTTTGAAAATCAAGTCTCATAACTTTAATTCAAAGTCTCATAATCTTTAAAGAAATCAAATCTCATAACTTTGAAAATCAAGTCTCATAACTTTAATTCAAAGTCTCATAATCTTTAAAGAAATCAAATCTCATAACTTTGAAAATCAAGTCTCATAACTTTAATTCAAAGTCTAATAATCTTTAAAGTAATCTATCAAGTCACATAGACTTACCAAATGATTCAAGTCACATAGACTTCTCAAACAATTCAAGTCACATAGACTTATCAAATAATTCAAGTCACCTAGACTTATCAAATAATTCAAGTCACCTAGACTTACCAATATCAAGTCACATAGACTTACTAAAATCATGTCAAAAGAAGGAAGAAGTTCACATACATCGTGACGACTAACTAACACGACAAGTAGCAATACGCTCCAATGTACTTCAACCTTAGCGTCTATTCCACATGCCAAGTAGAATGTACTACACGTAGTACTTCAACCTAAAATGACAATAACGCTTCTATCAACTACAAGCTATCAAGTGTAGGACTTGTACCAATTAATGGCCCTCTAATTCTACGGAAAATTGGGCAGCACTTCTTTTATTTCTACGTACTTTTCCACCTTAAGGCCCGTATTCATCAACCAACAAGCCACATTTAAGGCACAACCAACAGTTAACCAAAGGGGATTACACGCCTAACTTGACGTGTAAAATTCTGCCCCACAATCTATACAAAACAGTCCACAATTTCATCAACAATAAGGGTAAAATATGAAGCCTTTAACTACCCTTTTTCACTTTCATTTCTTAGGACTTTCATTAGCCAATTCTAACACATTAAACATGCATAATTTTCACTGAATTTCCAGCAGTTTACACGCCCAAAACAATCCATAAAAATTGTATGATAACGTCCAACAGTTTTATACATTTCTCGGCCAAACAACTACAATCCGATACCTCTTTTCTTAATCCTTTTTATTCCAATTCGAGTTCCAAAACTTCTACATCAGTTATAACAACTTATTAACAACAATATTAATCCATTATAACATGCAATAGGTGAAGATAACAACGACGATAACCAACGAATTCCATTTACACCAAATCTGTCCCAAATCGGTTTTAGCCCCAAAAATGGCTCAAGCGCTTTTTATTCTTCATTATTTTTAACACAAGTTCATCCATACATTATAACAATAAGTAATATCCAATTACTTTAAAAGAAGAAGGACTTTGACCTCATTTGTTCCCCAAAAACGCCCCAAAACAATCCAGTCTTTATTGGTCCGCAGTTTTCGTTTCGCTCCACTTCTTCAAGTTCCAATCACATGTATGTATCCCCTACAACCTTAGGAGCAACTTCTCTTCACGTTTCGCTTCCAAAAAGTCGACGGAAAACCCCTAGGGTTTCATTCTATTTTCGGCCCAACCTAGATTTAGGGGTTAAGGGTGCTTAATCTTGGAAAGAAAATACTATAAGGAGAGATGAGGGTTTGTGTGGATGAAGGTCTTATGTTCCAAGTCTTTAAGACTTATCTATATATACTAAGGTGGAGTCTTTTGATGCGCGATTTAATGCACACACTTTAACGCAAGTTCACGTTATCGTGACAAGTAATATAGTCTAGGTAAGACTGAATATGGTCCTCAAGGATTAGTGTTCAAGTACCAATTATCTATCTTTTGGTATCTATTTGGTAACCGATATTTGATTTTGTTGATTATAACTAACAATTATAAATACTGATTAACTATGTGTTTACTTCAGTAGTGATGGAAATAGGGCTTCCAAGTCTCCTCAACTATCCGCGTATATTACTTATTAATGCAGTGAATTGTGGTTCTTCTTCTTTTGGAGCTAGCAGGTTTACTAATTCGTTTTATACTCCCGTTAAGGCTATATAAACACTCAACCCCAGTAGCGCTCCTTTCTACCTTTCGGTGATAAGGATGACTCTATAGGAGGATTAAGACCAAAAATCTTGTTAATCGTCACGCACCATGCGTGAAATTAGGTGTTTAAACCTCTTATTAACGCTACACAAGTAATTGAGGTATTTTCATCCTCAATCCAACCTATGTCTACCCAACTTACAGCATAGTCACAACCTCCTCCTTTCGAAGTTTGATTAGAAATCATATAAATAATGATAATTAGTGATCAATTAATTACCAAGCATTCAAAGAAATTATTGGGTAAATCTCAACAATAAGAAGAACAACCATAACATGCATCAATTCATAACATAAAGTTCAAGTGATTTGATATGGAAAGCCCTATAATGGAATTAGTTCCTAGCCATTGACATGACAAGAACTAATTCAATATCCAACATAAAAACTGAAAGTAAAGTAAAGAAAAGAAAATAAAATTACTAAGTAAAGGTCTCCAATCTTCAACTCCAAGAAGTCTTGTGTTTGTGCAAGAAAGGGAACTCTTGAAAACTGCCTAGGGTTCTCTTTTTATAGCCTCCAAACCGCCCTCAACTTTTCCTCTTCGTGACCTGCACTGCCTAAAACTCGATTTTCCCAGCTTCTGCCACATCAAACTTTTGCGTCTCTCGATAATGGCGCCGGGCGCTCGCTCATAGTGGAGAGCCGCGCACGCAACAAGAGCTGCCGCTCGCAACTTTCTCGAATTTCAAGCTCTGAAACCTCCGTTTTTGCCCTCTTTTCGATTCTTTTCCGCCATCAGCCATTTTAACCAACTTGACTCAAAAGAAAGAAAATTTATCCTAATACGACACTTATTTGTACAAAAAGGGACAAAAGACTAACTAAAAATGACTCAAAAAGTGTATATAAAATACACTGATCAAATACCCCTAAACTTAACCTTTGCTCGCCCTCGAGCAAAGATAAAAAGAAAGAAATAAAGACTCAAGAAAAAGGAAAATAAAGGACTCAATGACATTGATCACTTTGCTGCATTGGTGTTACTTAGAAAAACATGAAGGTTAGCAGAATAATATGCAAGAACATATAGCCTGAAATTTCAGCATTCTAAACACATTAAGCTAGATATTTCGCAAACTCATTTTTATCATGCTTAATGGAAGTCACAATACTGAATCATACATGTTAATTTCAAAAATCCTATGACATTTTTACTTGTTATTCTCCACTAATCATGGATATGCATCTAAGAGATCTTCAGGACTTTTAAGGGTTGTAATGTAGGCTTAGGTGTGGGTAGGTAAAAGTAGGCATTTAGGCTCATTTTTGTGTACCATAAGCTTTTTAGCTTTTTCAGTGTTTCCCTTTTCTTTTGATTTCTTTTCTTCACTTCAAATCTATTTTCCCCTCTTTTGTTTTGAGAGCGTGAAGTATATCATAATAGCAAGCACCCCCAAACTTAGGCTTTTGCCTATTTCCTATAACTTTTTAATTGGGGTGCATCAATCTTGTTTGCTCTTTTTGTCTCTTTTTTAACACACTCTATTCCAACTATTTCACATGTTTACTTATGGCACAAGTATGGGAATATAGGGTGTCAAAGAAAAAGTTCAATTTTTAGGCTCAATGGGGCCGACTAGGGATATTTTTAATTTCAGGGATAGAAAAGAGTGGTAAGAATTGGCTAACAAATAAACGCCTAAGTCATCTCCCTAACATGCATATCCTAACTATTTCGCCTCAAATAGCAAGCAATCATAACACATAGGTTTTCATCATTTAGCATGCACAATTTAAGCAAGAATCTCCAAATAGACAGATTTTGTGAGTTTTTTGCATATCTAACCTAAGTGTTTAGATAGTTGCTTCTAATTCCATTACTTCACTAGGTGTTTCTAGTAACTACAGCATGCATGATCTTTGACAGACAATTATGACTCAAAAGAAAAAAAATTATGACTCAAAATATACACAAAACAATAAAAAAGACTCAAACATTACTATAACAATAAGACACAAATAAGACTGTCATGACCCGATCTCGGGCCCGCGACTGGTGCCTTACCCCGGGCACCCTAGTGATAACAACATCAGAGAAAATCAGCGGAAATAAAATTTAAACAGGAAACAAGAGACAACATAATATACCAGGCTAACCAAAACGGTTACCTTCATGTATATACATAAAACCTGAACCCGAATAAGCATATCCCATTTACAACTCGCCACAACAAGATTTCATGCACTTCTAAGAATGTAACAACAACTATGACGGGGCAGGGCCCCGCCATACCCCTGAATGTAAGTACCTACGATGACAGAGGACTATACCAAAGATAAGCCTCCGGAGAAACGGAGCTTCTCAAAAACGCTGAGTTGTGATCCTATGAGCGAGGATCGACGACCGATGTACCTCTACCTGCGGCATGAACGCAGCTTCAAGGAGGTCGATAACAGTACCAAGTATGTGAAATCAAAATATCAGAAATGAAATCATGTCAGTCTATATAAAACAAGAGACATGTATGATAACCATACAATTTATAACATAAAAGTAGTCATGTCAAGTCAGGGACTTACGCCCTCAAAGTCATCCCTCATGCCCGTGGAACTCCTTCCTCACTGCCGGCAGTCTAGGTATAAATCGTATGATACGTATAACATGTCTCGGCCCATCCCATGGGACACGAGGTGGAATCGTGTGGTATACATGTCCCGGCCCATCCCGTGGGACTCGGTAGAGAATCATATGGAATACATGTCCCGGCCCATCCCATGGGACTCAGTAAAGAATCGTATGGAATACATATCCCGGCCCATCCCATGGGACTCGGTAAAGGATCGTATGGAATACATGTCCCGGCCCATCCCATGGGACTCGGTAAAGGATCGTATGGAATACATGTCCCGCCATCCTACGGGACTCGGTAAAGAATCGTATGGAATACATGTCCCGCCCATCCCACGGGACTCAGAAAGGATCGTATGGAATACATGTCCCACCCATCCCATGGGACTCGTGAAAGGATCGTATGAAATACATGTCCCTACCATCCCACGGGACTCCTGTGAAAGAATCGTATGGAATACATGTCCCACCCATCCCACGGGACTCAGAAAGAATCGTATGGAATACATGTCCCTACCATCCCATGGGACTCGGTAAAGAATCGTCCATAACATTTTAAACCCTCTTTTAAGACAGATTAAGGCAATACCATGTCTTCATTTTAAACCAACACATTTTCCCCTTTTAAAGTCAAGTAACAACATTCTTTTCCAAAAGTTCAAGTTGCCTAATTTCAAATACTCAAGTCTCTTATTTTCGAAAGATTTCATAGTTCATAGTCTTAATCAAATAACGTGATCTCTTTTTAAAACCATTGAGTAACATATGCCTTATGTGTGAGTAGTTATTCTTGTTTATAACAATCTTATTAAAGCAGCCATGATCTAGAAAATGTAATACAATTTTGTCTTATCTTAGCTTCTATGCAGATGGAGGTTTCTACTGGTTAATATAGTTAATTAGTCAATACATTTTCCCTTATTAACGCTGCAGTGGTTTGTTCGATACTTATTCTCATTTCCGAAATCAGTAAAATATTATTCTTTAAAAGCCAAGTACTCATTACTCACGAATGAGGTTTCACAACTTTTTAATAAAATTCATAGTCCTTAACATTTCATAAAACGTCATTTATAAGTTAAGTCTCTTATCTTTTAAGATCAAGTCTCTTAACTTCTAAAATCAATAACCCATTCTTTTACCTACATAAAGTCGTTATAACTAACTTCCCATAAAGCTATTATAACACATTATGTTTTAAACCAACCAAACTCGTTTAGCACACGTACGTCTACCGTACTACATAGTTCACAACAATCATGCTAGAAAACATAGGAAGAGGTTCACATACCTCGCGACGATTATCGACAATTAGCAAAACGCTCCAAGTACTTCAACCCGTCGGCTACTCCTTAAGCCAAGTAGATCACGCCACACGTAGTACTGCACTCCTAAAATGGTCATAGTACTTCTATCAAACCTTACTTACCATTGAAGACTTATACCAATAAAAATCCCTCTAATTCTACGGAAAATTCGGCAGTACTTCCCCCGTTTTTACATACTTTTCCACCTTTTTCAAGGCCTGATAACAGTAACCAACATGCCACATTTAAGACGCAACATTTCCGAAATTTAAATAAGGGGATCACACGCCCAAACGGAACGCGATTGAACAATCTTCCCCTTAACAGAAATGTAAATACAGTCCAATGTAAATACAGTCCAAAGTAAATACACCAAAGTAAATACATTCTTAAGTTGGGGTCCTTGGCCAACTTTTTCCATTTTACTTATCCACTTACTTCATTAGTCATCCAACTTATATTCCATCTTAATATAAGTTATAGTTACTTTGTTATTAGCTTCTTAGCAAGTAAGATACGTTTTTACCATTTTGTGGCTTTCTTGCCAATTTTCATTTTAGCAATTTAACAAGATCCAAATCCTTCCAAACTTTACTCCATATATTATATAATCCATAATATACTTATAATATATGTATAATAACCAATTCACAAAGAGGTTTAAGTTTCACTACCTCAAATAGCCCAAGAATATCCAAGTTCTTAAAGTCGCTCCAAGCAAGTCTTAGCTCCAAATCTTTACGTTCCAATCCGCCACAAGCAACCCATAGAACCTCCTAACCAACTTCTCTTCAAGATTCAACTCCAAAAAGTGAAGAACACTAGGGTTCCAATCTTAGCAAGTTTCGGCCAAGGCAACAAATAGAGGTTAGGGGTGTGAAATCTTTTCCAACTCTTGGTACACAATCTTCCTAACACCTTAGGGAAGAACACTTAAGAGTTTAAGAATTGTTGGAGAAATTTTGCTCAAGAAATGACACCATGGCCGAGAGCTCTAGGTCAAGGGAGGGAGGGATTTTTCTCAAGTCTTGAAATGGTTAAGTGTGGAAGATTTCATCAACTAGTAGTGTATATATAGGACAACCAAGGGCTAGGATGAAGGCAAGTGTGTGGTTGAGATTGGGGACAAGTGTGCGTGGGTCCCACAAGCCACTTGTCCACACTAAAATATCTTGCAAGACAAGGCCACTTGTCTTGCCACTTGTCTAGCACATTTCGGCCATAAGGCCACCTAGGGGGTGACACGTGTCGCCCTCTTACTCGTCCAAAATATTTCATCTTCCAAAAATATCCATAAAAGCCAAAATCTCGAAAACAAAGTGGGCCCCACAAAACCGTAAATTTCTCCCGTGGGCCCCACGTGACCAATTTCGGAAATAAAATTCCATAATTCTCAAATATTCCAAGAAGACCGAATACCAAATCTGGGAATCCAATTCCCATTAACGAACCTTTTTCCTTCACGAAATCCGGGAACTTTTCCGTCGAAAAGTCACATTTTCTTCCTTTCCAATTTTAATGTCGTATTCTCGTACGTACGTCCTCGCATACATACCCTGGAACTACGGGGTATAACAAAGACACCCCCCGAAACTTAAATCACACATTGGGGACAATGTGTGCAAGACTCAAAGACAATAAAAGAAAAGGACACTTACAAACTTGGTTTAAAATAGTGGCGGCGGCGGTGGATAATGCATCGACCATTGGTTGAACAGGGAACTCATCTCGTCAAATTGCTGGTGCAACTGTTGTTGCCCCTGCCTCAATTCTTGTTGCCCTTGTATCAACTCTTGTTGCCCTTGTATCACTGTGTCGAAATGTTGCATCATCCTTCTCTGGTTCTGGAGCAACCGCCCATCATGTGCACCGGAGGTTCCGATTCGCGTTGGTGGTGGTTGCTCCCTGCCGCATATTGAGCCTCTATTTCAGGCTCATCTTCGTTCATGGCGGCCTCTGCTGTTGCTGCTGCTGCTGGTGTTGGTTCTCTTCTTCTTGCTGCTGGGGGGCTTGGGTCTGGGAAGGAGTGCACTATCCCATATGACACAGGCAGTTGGTTTCTCTCATTAGTATCAGTGGGTAGGATTGGGACCCCATTCATGTGGCATAAATTAGTGATAAGTGAGCCATGTCCCAACCCACCTGTTGTTACCAACCTGCTGATTTCTTCAATACTTTGCACTATCTCTTTCCCCACATCAATCGTCTTCCCCGTCATGATTTCATATATCAATTTGATCCTATCTTCTGGAACTCTGGTGAAGTGCGTTGATGGGATCAGACGGGTACTCACGAAATACAGCCAACCCTTGGCTGCTTGTTGAAATGACACCGCCACCCTCTTGACCCATTTCTCGCAATATAAAATGCAGCCCTGTAGTTTCATCGTTCATGCGACGGCATTCCAGTTGATGCTGGTGGTGCTTCTCGACCATGTTCTGAAGTAGCTTCGGTCATCACCCCTTTCTTCAACATCTACTGTTTTCAGAGACACATTTATCACTTCTGCCGTCACAGACATATATCTTCCCCTTACAAAGCATTTATTGTCCACCTTCTCCGGAAAGTTAGCATAGAATTCACGCACCATCGCTGTGTTCATTGGTGCTATCTTTTCCGGGTTTACAAATCTCTTCCACCCCATCATCTCAATCATTGCCCGAATGGGCTCATAGACATCCTCCTCCCCAAGCGAATCCCTTTGATAGTCCATTCCCCTTTCAGGGATTAAGGGCCTAGTACTAAGCTTTTTGTATCTTTCATGTTCTGGCTAACGAACCTAGTATCATCGTATTGAGGGGCTGAGGTGGATGTGGAGGCTCTTCTCTTTCTGGCAGACATGGTTAAATCACTTTTTGCAGCGTTTTCTTAGTATCACAAATGTTCCCCAACACAACAACTGGCATCTACAACACTATCACCCCCAAACTCCAACTTCTGTACTACACAATACCCACAACATCCTTGTATACTCCTCCTCTAAATTTCACAACCAATTTTTCAACACCCCAACGACTTCAACAATGCAACAATCCTCAAAATTATTACCTCCTTTGACTACTGTAAAGCTTTCAAGAAAAGATGAAGATTACCCTTTTTACGGTGTTCTTCAAGGTTTTCTTGCTTCTAATGGTGATTTGAGGCACTGGGATGAAGTTTTGTTGGTTGAAATGGTTAAGAGTTTAGGGACTTTAAGAGTTTTTGGTTGTGTTTGGGTTTGATTTATGGAAGATTTGTGGGTGAGGTTTGAATTTTTGTGGGTTTTGTGGAGAAGAAAGGTTAGGTTTTGGTTTGAAATTGGGAAAATCGGGTTTTGGGCGTCTTTTAATTTCTCGATTTCGCCGCTGCCATCGCATTTGGCGCGTGGCGCCTAACTTATCGCACTACTTGGGAATTTCGCGCCGCGACCGCTACTGGCGCCGCGGCCTAGACTTGGCAATTTTTTTTGGCGCCGCGCCGCCTCGGCGCCGCGACGCTTAATCTTCAAAGACCTTCGCTCTTTTAGCCGCGGCCACCCGCTTTTTCTCGAAATCTCGACTATTCTTCGCTTTTCCGCCTTCAAATTTGTTGGCCTACACC
Organism: Przewalskia tangutica; assembly: GCA_029844215.1. NCBI lineage: Eukaryota > Viridiplantae > Streptophyta > Magnoliopsida > Solanales > Solanaceae > Przewalskia > Przewalskia tangutica. Next base: position 53,401,328 of record CM056726.1, read on the forward strand.
GCCAATCACAACACGTATACTACCTCCGTGAGACCGTTCTTAATAAAAACTACTATATTAATGTAAAATAAATCAAAATACCTGGGTTGCCTCCCAAGTAGCCGTTTTTAACGTCTTTTAGCCGGACGCAAGTTCCTTAACTCAATAAGTGTGGGGTGGATTAACCCCACAACCAATCCATTTTCTCCACATTTTTCGTTTTCTTCTTCTACTTCTCTTCTTAAAATTATTTTCAAGGGGAGGTTCAGGAACACATACCTGCTTTTGTGGAGGTTCGGCATCACATACCTGCTTTTGTGGGCTCATCTCCCTTGGTTTGGCTTGTACTGGCTCACAGGGGGTTTTGATGGTGCTGATTGCAAAGCACCTGCTCATGATTGGTGGCTCAATGATGTGTTTAAATACTTTAAACACCATTTCTTCCTTCTCCACCCTCAACGTCAGCTCTCCTCTTTCTACATCGATCAGGGCTCTCCTGCCGCCAGAATGGTCTCCCAATATGACGGGATCTCGCATCTTCTTCCATGTCGAATGAGAAAATCCGCAGGAAAAAAGAATTTTCCCACTTTAACCAGCACGTCCTCAATCTTCCCCCTTGGGTGCACCACTGTCCTATCGGCTAGTTGCAGGCTCACCGTGGTTGGTTTGGCTTCACCTAATTCCAACCGTTTAAATACCGATAAGGCATTAAATTTATACTTGCCCCTAAATCGCAAAGAGCCCTGTTGCATGTCACCCGGCCAACTGTGCAAGGTAGTGTAAAGCTCTCTGGGTCTTTTAGTTTGAGGCAACTTCTTCGCAGATAGCACCGCACTCCTCCGTTAGTGCTACCATCTCATACTCACGCTTTCTTCTTCTTCCCAAGATCTCCTTCATGAATTTGAAGTAAGAGGCATCCGCTCCAACGCCTATAAAGGGTATCTTTGATATGCATTTTCAATGTCTCCAAAAATTTGGAGAATTGTTTATCAATTGCCTTCACGCAATCTCTGTGGAATGGAATTTTCTCAGTATACTCCTTCTCTGGAGTTTTCTCTACTACTGGGCGAGATTAAACCACCTTTTCTTTCTCTATCTCTGCCCTTTGTTCAACTACCGGCGGAGGTGAATGCTGCTCCAACTGTTTACCACTTCGGTTGTATCGCTGGCATTGTTCTCTGATTCATCTCTCGTTGCTTGGCAGCCTCGTGGCTCTGTTCGATTGCTTTGCTAGCCGACCCACTTGTGTTTCCAAGTTTCAACGAGGATCTAGTTTCGCACGAACTGGTCTGGCGTTGAAGTGCCAACAAAGCTTCTTTCACTCGCCGCTTTTCGGGCCGAACAGTGCATTAAATTGTTGGTGGTGAGGCCCGAGTAAATGGTCGCTGATTTTGGTGTCTTGGTTTTGCATCGCCGTTATATTGATTCTGCCGCCTCGGTCTCTCCATGAGAAATTTGGGTGATTCCTCCACCCTGGATTATATGTGTTGGAGTATGGATTGTTTTGGGGCCTCTGATAGTTACCCACAGCTTGGCACTCTGCCTCATTGGCATATTATTAGGATCAGCTGAAGGACATCTATCGAATGTATGTGGGCCACCACATATTTCATACCATAGGCATCCGTGACCGCATTTCATCGATATTGTATGTTGTTGCACCGCTTGGTCAACAGGCAAGTTGGGCATTCAGGCGGCGATGGCATCTATCTCGTGAACTCCCACCGCTCTCCTACCACTCATCGTCTATCTTCCAGAATACGGTTGTTGGTGGCCATATATTCTAATAATTCGTGAGCTTCGTGCTTTTCCTCATGAATGTCCCACCACAGCATCTATAATTGTTCTGGTTGTTTCGCTCAGCCCGTTATAGAAGATGTGGACCAAGTTCCACAACTCAATACAGTGGTGTGGGCACTTTCTCTGCAAATCCTTGAACCTCTCCCAAGCTTCGTATAATGACTCTCCATCTGCTTGGTAGAAATTATTCAGCTCCCCTCTCAATTTTGCTGCTTTGCATGGGGGAAAGAATTTGGCCAAAAATTTATGTGCCAGCTCTTGCCATGTAAAAATCGAATCAGCTGGCAGTGAATTTAACCATACTTTTGCTCTATCCCTGAGTGAGAAGGGAAAGAGCCTCAATCTGACGACATCATCGAACGTCGTTATATTCGAAAGTTGCACATAGCTTCAAGAAATTAGCTATGTGCATACGTGATCCTCCGATGGGCCCTCCAAATTGCACTGTGTTCTGCACCATGCTTAGAATCGCCGGTTTGATCTCAAAGTTATTCGCTCCTATTGTTGGGAGCCTAATACATGTATGTGCTCCGTTCACCCTCGGCAGCACGTAGTCTCCCAAGCTTCTTTCTGCCTAGACTTGAACTCTTTTCTCGACATCCATAGGTACTCGCCGAGGCATTCCTTGGTTAGGTTGATTTTCACCTAACCCTTCTCTCATCACATTGTTGTTTCGACGCCATCCATCTCAATTAAGGCCGCAATCCGGTTCTTTCTGCTCACTTACGTTTTCTCAATCTCTGGATTGAAGGGAACAAGAGTGTTTGCCCCTCTTCTCTTCGCATAAACTGATTTCCTGAAACAGATCAAAAACAGACAAACAGATCACGACACCCTGATTTTTACCGAAATAAAAATTAAAAAACGTAAAAATAAAAAAAATTAAAAACCAAATTAGAAATTAAAAATAGATAAAATTGATATTGAACTATGCCTAATCCCCGGCAACGGTGCCAAAAACTTGATGCGCGATTAAATGCACACACTTTAACGCAAGTGCACGTTATCGTGACAAGTAATATAGTCTAGGTAAGACTGAATATCGTCCTCAAGTATTAGTGTTCAAGTACCAATTATCTATCTTTTGGTATCTATTTGGTAACCGATATTTGATTTTGTTGATTATAACTAACAATTATAAATACTAATTAACTATGTGTTTACTTCAGTAGTGATGGAAATAGGGCTTCCAAGTCTCCTCAACTATCCGCTTATATTACTTATTAATGCAGTGAATTATGGTTCTTCTTCTTTTGGAGCTAGCAGGTTTACTAATTCGTTTTATACTCTCGTTAAGGCTATATAAACACTCAACCCCAGTAGCGCTCCTTTCTACCTTTCGGTGATAAGGATGACTCTATAGGAGGATTAAGACAAAAAACCTTGCTAATCGTCACGCGTCATGCGTGAAATTAGGTGTTTAAACCTCTTATTAATGCTACACAAGTAATTGAGGTATTTTCATCCTCAATCCAACCTATGTCTACCCAACTTACAACATAGTCACAACCTCCTCCTTTCGAAGTTTGATTAGAAATCATATAAATAATGATAATTAGTGATCAATTAATTACCAAGCATTCAAAGCAATTATTGGGTAAATCTCAACAATAAGAAGAACAACCATAACATGCATCAATTCATAACATAAAGTTCAAGTGATTTGACATGGAAAGCCCTATAATGGAATTAGTTCCTAGCCATTGACATAACAAGAACTAATTCAATATCCAACATAAAAACTGAAAGTAAAGTAATGAAAATTACTAAGTAAAGGTCTCCAATCTTCAACTCCAAGAAGTCTTGTGTTTGTGCAAGAAAGGGAACTCTTGAAAACTTCCTAGGGTTCTCTTTTTATAGCCTCCAAACCGCCCTCAACTTTTCCCTTCAGGCCTGGCCCAAAATTCGTCTAAAAAACTGATTTTCCCGCGTCGGCGCCGGAACTTCTGCGTTGTTCTGATAATTAGCGCCGCGCCCCGCACTCGTTTGCAGAGAGCCGCGCGCTGCAACTTCGCAGTCTCGATAATGGGCGCCGGGCGCTCGCTCATGCTGGAGGCGTCGCGCCGCAACAAGAGCCGCTGCTCGCCACTTTCTCGCATTTCAAGATCTGGAACCTCCGTTTTTGCCCTCTTTTCTCTTCTTTTCCGCCATTGGCCATTTTAACCAACTTGACTCAAAAGAAAGAAAATCTATCCTAATACGACACTTATTTGTACAAAAAGGGACAAAAGACTAACTAAAAATGACTCGAAAAGTGTGTATAAAATACACTGATCATCTTTGCAAGACAAGTGGAGAGGGCACTTGCTCTCCTCCTATTGGTCAAGAATTCTCTTCACAAAAATAATATCCCACCCTTAGCCAACTTTTCTCAACAATTTCGATGGCCCTATACCATCCAACACCAAGACTTAATAATTTAACACTTAGTCCATACTTCTATTGGAAAGAATTCAATTACTAGAATTAATTCTTGTCATCACATTAATCTCGAAAAATTTCCGTATAAGGAAATGTAAAAATCCTTTCCTTTTGAAATTCCAATCTTAATTCTATAATCATGTTCTCACTTAGTAGCTATGGAAATACGAGGTGTAACAGATTGGATCGATTCCAGTTTTCCCGGTGAGCCGATTACCGATGGGAAAGGAATGGAAGTGTTAGTAATATGTAAGTTATTCCTTCATTCTTTGACAATAAATTGTGGAGTCTATGTGACTTGTTTCATTGAAGTGATTGATTTGAATTTAAACGTTAAGAGACAGGGGTAAGAATGTACGATCATTGAAAAAGTTTATGTTAAGTGCCCTTGGGGATACTTGGAGTTGGTTTAGTGTGGCAGTCAGGGCCACGACCTTCCGAATGGTTTCAGGAAAAATGTGCAAAGCAAGGATAAGATAAGTACGAATGCTGCCTACGGAAAATAGGAGATATCATTAATATGTCTTAAAAATCTATACGATTATAAGGTGGCGCTTGATGATTAAGATTACGAAAGGGAGATAAGCTCTCTCCCCCACGTAACAGGATAGTTTTATGTATTATTGAGGGTTATGCGTACACATATTATTAAGCCATAGATATGGGACTGGTAAAGTCCCCGCCATATGCAATAGGTTACAATTTTATTTAACCTTAGAAAAAGGTATTGGGTTGGGGTAATTGAGGACGACACTAGGAAATGGTTGAAGAAGTGTTGTAAGGAGATAAATGCAGTAGTACGCGTGAATGAAACAAAGATGATCGTGAATCAAGATAAGAAATCTTGGCAAGCCAGTGGATTATGTAATACCGTGAGATGATAATTGAACACCTGACTATAAGCTCTATGAGCTGGGAAGAATAGTAGGATTACTACTTGACGAGATCAAGGAAATCTCCCCCTAGATTGTTATCGACAGAAGGTCGTAGCCATGAGGCAAGTGAAGGAATTTGAATCTGAGTATAGTAACCAAGTTTGGTTGCAACAGAAGACTGGAAACAGGAATCATGATTAAGATTGTATCGTGCCCGAATATTTCAGAAGTGTGAGAAAGGCTTCCAGTTATTGAAAGATGAGTTGACTACGACTACAGTTCTAACCCCTCCTGAGGGACTAGAGGGTTGGGTTATTATTGTAACACTTTGAGTGTTGGGCTAGGTTGTGTGCTGATGTAGCACGGTAAGGTTATAACCTACGCTTCCCGGCAACTACAAGAGCATGAGCGGAGTTACCCTAGCCACGATTTAGAGTTGGAAGCAGTTATTCATGCCTTGAAGATTTGGAGGCATTAGTTATGTGGAGGTCAGGTGGATATTTAGGCAGACCACAAGAGTCTCCAGTATATCTTCGGATAGAGGAAGCCAAAATTGCGGCAGAGACGGTGGTTAGAGTTGCTTAAGGATTATGATGTTGGTATCCTATACCACCCGGAGGAAGTCAATGTTATTACAGATGCTCTTAGTCGTAGACCTGTGGGTAGTCTGTCGGATGGACAACCAGATAGATAGGACATGGTCCGTGAGATTCATCAGCTAGCGAGCCTAGGGGTTCAGCTAGTTGATTCCGATAATAGTGGAGTTTAGATACGAGAGGTTGTCGAGTCTTCCCTCATTGAGGAGGTGAAGAGGCGACAATATAAGGATCCAGTTCTAGTGCGGAATTGAGATACGGATCTCCGAGAGGAGAAGAGCCTATTGAGTAAGCACCGGATGGGGTGCTGTAATATGAGGATAGATTGTATGTGCCCGATGTTGCAGGACTTATAATGTGTTTAGGGGAGGCATGCAATGCTCGTTACTCTATTTTGTTCGGGGTCGACTAAGATTTATCATGACCTCAGATGTATGTATTGGTAAGATGGCCTGGAGAGGGACGTAGCAGAGTTGTTGCTCAGTGTCCAATTGATAGCAGGTCAAGTGTGAGCCTCAGAAGCCCAGTGGGATATTATCGACGATTGAGATCCCGACTTAGAAGTGGGAGGTGATTAATATGGATTTTGTTACAGGGTTGCATCGCATCGGAGAAGTGCGACTCTCTGAGGGTCATAGTAAACAGGCTGACGAAATCAGCCCATTTTCTTTCGGTTAGGACCACTTACTTGACTGAGGATTATGCTAGATTATATAGCAGGGAGATTATAAGACTGCACGGGGTTCCTACATTTATGATGTCAGACAAATGAGCTCGCTTTCGCTAACTTCGAGGTTTTCCGAAGGGGTTAGGGACACGCGTGAGTCTCGTGATTGCATTTCACCCTCGGACATGACAGCAGGCATGTTATCCAGATACTTGAGGATAGGTCATGCCCGTGTTATTGATTTCAGGAGAGACTTTTAGCAGCTCAGAGTCGGCAGAAGTCTTATGAAGATAATCGGCGACGACACTAGGAGTTTCAGGTTGACGATTGGGTCTTCTTGAAGGTATCACCCAAGAAGGGTGTGATGAGGTTCGGGAAGAAGGGGAAACTAAGCCCAAGGTACATTGGGCCTTATCAGATTGTCCATAGAGTAGGCAAGGTTGCCTATGAGTTAGATATGCGTCCGCTTGGGAGGCATGTACATCCGATCTTCCATGTTGTTATGTTATGGGAGTGTATCGGAGATCCATCCGTAGTTTTCCTTAGTGATGTCCAAGTGATAGAGGGTTATCGTTTGGAGAGAGTCCCATAGCGATACTTGATCGCCGTGTCGGCGATCACGACTAAGGATGTGGCTTCCACAAAGTCTTGTGGTGGAAAGTTAATAGAGAGGAAATGACATGGGAAACAGAGGAGGACATGATAAAGAAGTACCCTCACTTGTTCCCTACTTGTCGATTTTTATTGACGTGTTAGCATAAGTATTGTTATGTGGCCATGTGTGGCAAGTGTGATTATGTTGGGTATAGTCAAGTGACTATGCCAATACCTATTTAGATGGAACCTCGAAAGAACATTCGGGGACGAATGTTTCTAAGGAGGGGAGAATGTTACACCCCGTAATTCCATGACATGTGTATAAGAACATACGTACGAAAACAAGACTTTGAGACTGTAGAATTTATCGGAATTATGGAAATTTCGGGAAACGAAATATTATAGACCGATAGGAGGGTAACACGTGTCACCCCCTATAGGCTTGGTCGAATTGACCAAGGTCAAATGTGCAAGTCTTGAAGACAAGCTTGACAAAATTGACTAAGTCAACTTGCCAACATGACAGAGATTTCTAGTCTTGATAAATCCAAGCCACACAAATGTTTTAATCTAGACCCTTCATTGTATTATATATACATATACAAGTAGCAAGACTTATCACAACACTTAGAAAAATTTCCACAACATTCTTGTTCTTGAGGTGAGCTCTCGGCTTTGGCACTAATCCCACACAAAAAAATTTCGTTTGTGGTTCAATAATCCCAATACTTTAAACCAAGGTTCCTAGAGGTATTGTAAGGTTATCTCAATAGAAAGATCCCGAAAAAACTACGTTTTCACGTTAGTCGCAAGATGAAAACCTATGTTGTTTTCATAGTTTTGGTTGGAAATTGAAGGGAAATTTTTTATGAACTTATAAGGACTTCAAATAGCGGATTGGAGCGTAAATTAAAGGAGCCAAGTTGCTAAGGAGCGACTTTGAATCTTGGAGTTATATTTGGGCTTATCAAGGTAAATCTTCGTCTTACTTTTGTAATTAAAGACTACATATTGTAGTAGGTTGATAATTGATCATGTGAATTATATTATGAAGATTGATATGTATTATGGAATATTGGAAGCCTAAATCCGAGAATGAGCTTGTTAGCCATTGAAATACAATTTAGCTATTAGTTTTAGTCGTCGCATGTTATATAAAGAAGGGATTATAGTTGTTAAAATTGGTTGCGACTATATAACATGTTAGAACGACAATATGGATTGAAAAGGAATTGGAAAGGATTATATGTGGTTGTACATCAGAAATAATTGGCCATTTAATATTGGACTGTTTTATAAATTGTGGGGCAGAATTTTACACGGCTTGTAAGGCGTGTAATCCCCTTTGGATAGCTGAATTGTTGAGCCTTAAATGTGGCATGTTTGGTTGTTAAATTCGGGCCTTGAAAAAGGTGGAAAAGTACGTAGAAACAAAGGAAGTGCTGCCCGATTTTCCGTAGAATAGAAAGCTTTATACTTAGACTTTTTCTACGTTAGAAGCTAGAAGTTGATATCAATAATATGGTCAATATAGGATGACATTCTATGTGCGCATATTCAACTTGGCAAGTGGATTAAGTCGGAGAGGTACGTGGAACTTTCCCTATCTCTTGAGCATGAGTATTTACAAATATATAGTACGGTAGACGTACGTGCTTTAAATGAATTCAGTTTCATTTTGATATCATTGACTTGATTTAAAGTATGTAAGTTTGGTTGAGTTGGAAAGTTTAATTCATGTGATTTTAAAGAATGAAATGCTTGGTTTAGAAAGACATAAAGTGTTATAATGACTTTATGAGAAGTTAATTATAACGACTTTATGGGAAGTTAAATGAGTGGCTTACTCAAATGATTTTAACAAGGATAAATGACTTGGTTTTAAGAAAGACAACTTGATTTAAAGGCATAAGTTGCCTAAGCTTTGAAAGTAGAAGTCACTTAGTTTAAAAGCCTTGAAATGAATTTCTAAAGGTGTGGTGACTTGTTTTGAAAAAGTAAGCATGCCTTGATACTAAGGGTGTTAGTATCTTGGGGTTTTATATAAAAAAGAGTCTTTTGAAAAGAATAGAAGTACGTAGTACTTTGGGTTAAATCCCGGATTTTTTCATGACATGTTAGTGCCTTAAGTTAAATAAAATGAGAGTGCGTGCTAAATAAGTCTAATAGGAGTTAAGGGATTTCTTAACTTATGTTATGTGATTATGATAGCCGGTTGTGCTTATGTTATGATATTATGATAGCCGATTGTACTTATGTTACATGATTATGTTAGCCAGTTGTGCTTGTGATATATGATTCATTACTGGGTCATTCCCCGGGCATGTTGCATTTGCATATTCCATGGATTTGCTCCCCACGATCCGAGGAAGTTACCTCATGCGAGTCCGTAGGACTCATGCGGGTGAAACAGTCTCATACAGGGCAGACCAGTCCTATGCGAGGAAATTACCTCATGCGGGTCCATACGGCCTATGCGGGTGAAATAGTCTCAGGAGTATGATTGCATAATGATACTACGGGCGGATAGCCCTAGGTTAATCATAAGCTTCCTGTTTTAAAACCGGCAAAGTTTATTCGTGATTACTCTCATTATTAGTAAGGCTCAGTGTACTGTTATTTTGGTTATCATACATGTCTCCAGCTTTATTTTAGACTATATGATTTCATTTCAGTACTTTCAGTTTCACATACTTGGTACATATGTCAGATCGACCCTTCCTCGGGGGGCTGCATTCATGTCGCAGGTAGAGTTAAACAGGTTGCTGATCCTCACTCTTAGGATCACTGTTCAGCTGTTGAGAAGCTCCATTACTCCGGAGGCTTATCTTTGGTTCAGATCCCTGGTATTGTCGGTTGTTGTACATTCAGGGGTATGGCGGGGCCCTGTCCCGTCACAGTTGTTATGTCAAAACTCTTAGAGGTCTGTAGTCATATCTTGTGGGTCAGTTTGATAAAGAAGGGATGTAACTGCTTTTGGATATGTAATTGTATATATATGTCCAGGAAGGTAGCCTTATCGGCTAGCCTGTTGTTTATTTCTGTTGTTATACGTTATGTGGTTAGGTATGTTCCGCTGATTATCTCTGATGTATACCTCTAAGGGTGCCCAGGTAGGACACCAGTCACGGGCCTTGGGTCAGGTCGTGACACTAAGGCCAATAGAAATTCCGACAGCATAATGCTGCAACTATAACATATGCCTGAATAGGCGAGCCGACAAGGCTGCCTTTAAATAAGGATGTACCTGCCTCCTGAGGAGTCACAACTAACCAACATAATAAAACAGGCTAGCCGACAAGGCTGCCACTAAATAAGGGAACATCCCAAAAGAGAAATACAAAAGTACTGCTGAACAAAACATATCTAAACCAACCCGAACATATACAACCCACAACTGTCTACAGACCTCTATAGAAGGACAATGAAATATGGCGGGACAGGGCCCCATTGTACCCTTAAATAAGCACAAGTCTAAGTAATAAGGGTCTGTACCAAAGTGACTGGTTCCGGAACAATGGAGCTCTCCAACAGCTGAATAGATGCCCTAAACTGGGGGGTCACCTAGCTGAGCACCTGTACTTGCGGGCATGAACGCAGCTCTCTCGAGGAAAGGGAGGTCAGTACGAAATAATGTACTGAGTATATAAAACATAAAGCATCAGAAAGGAGATCATAATCGCCGTAAGGTAACTCGAGACATGTATGAAAAATCAGAGATACCAATGCAACTGTACCATATGAAAAGAAAGGCATGTATGTCTAACAATCATCGTAATCAAGGACACCTACGTACATATAACTACCAGGCCCATTCTGGGACTCGATCCTCATACTCCGTGCATATAGCTACCCGGCCCATGCTGGGACTCGGCCTCATACTTGACATATAGCTACCCGGTCCATTATGGGTCTCGGTGAAAGAAGTCATATTCATATACATACCGTACCCGGCCCCCTAGTGAGGGTCTCGGTCGTACCCGACCCCCTAGTGAGGGTCTCAGTGAAGTCATATAATGTGCACATACTGCATCCGACCCATTCTCGGGACTCAGTGAATGAAGTCATCTCTATGTATGTATACCGTACCCCGCCCCTAGTGAGGGTCACGGTGAAATCCTCTTATATGTACATACCCGGCCCGTCATGGGACTCGGTAACATAATCATCTCATATTAGGCACGAATAGAATATCATGAGTAACCATATATAACTTAAATTACCATTTGACTCTTAATGGAATAAGAAAAAGGCAATATCATATCACATATCCTTTAAATCATCTTTTAGAAAATCAAGGCGCTTAGCATATCATGAATCATTATTTTATTAAAACTAGACTCTGAAGGAATCACGTACGTCCGCCGTACTTCCATTAAAATCATGCCAAAAGAAAGAAGAAAGAGTTTTGCAAAATCATGCCAAAGAAAGAAAGGATAGTCTCACATACCGCTTGTCGTTTGTACCAACTCACATCATATCGTCTTGGGTAAAATACGAATTGCAATGTAAACGCAAATGTAATTGCATAAATGACCATAAACATTCTCTGAATTTATTGGCTGACAATAATATCCTAATTGCCTAATTAATTCATTATATGAGCCGTTAGTAGGTTATATTTTTATAGTGATCTTATTTAATCAGCTGTGAACTAGAAAATGTAAAACAAATTGGTTCTATCTTAGTTTCTATGCAGATGGAATTCTAATAATTTATATATAATTGTTTGTCGATACCTTATTCAATTAATGTTGCAATGGCTTATTTTAACATGTTTATTAAAAATATATCTTCTTGTTTATTAAACTAGTTCCAGCATTTAATACTTATTAGTTACTTTGGATTTGCAGAGTAAAATTGGCTTCAGTGTTTACTACAAACTCTCATGGATACCAACATCTTACCCATATGCCTTAATAAGAACATAGGAACAACTTACACATGCTTTTAGCATAGAATCAATAGCACGAATATTCCTTAACTTCTAAGAGTAGAATAACTTATGGAACAATACCACAACTATAGTTCATACGCAGAACATGCCAAAAGAAAGAAGGAGTTGTCTTAACATACCTTTTAGTCGAACTAGCCAAACTCAATATCAGAATACGGGACTTCAACCTATTATAATGGTAATATGACTGTCAATTTCTAAGATTACTAGTATACTTTATATCATATGACAGCTTCCTATTCCACAAAAATTTGGGCAGCACTTCCCCTGTTTATATGTACATCCATAATTACCAAACAAGCCAGCAATACCAATTAACCATATGCAACTTACAGATATAAACATAACAATCTCAATTACTCCATAACTTCATCATAATACGTTCATTTCCTCTTCGTTCATGGGAGATAACAATTACAACAACCAAGGGAACTTAACATACCTATTTCCCTTATAATTTCAACCCCTTAAGTTATATTAGAACAACTTTCAAAAACAGTCCAGGCACCTAGCAATAACGAGAGTCCAAGTCTTCTAGTTTGCAACGTAACACCTTTTTATACATTACTTCTTTTTAGACATGTAGTGGTAGTTACCATAACATATATGTATGTTCATAACTTATATTTCCATCGTCATAATTCCCCAAAATAGTCCCTTAAGATTACAACATAACATATCCAATAATTTCCATGGAATTTCGGCCAACAACAATACCAAACGCTTTCATAATTCCTTAAAATCCAATTGGAGTCCTTTAAATCTAATTCTTATTTCAAGAATTCCATACAACCATTACAAATTAAGTATTAATGTTTCCTTTAACTCAACATGGCATTAGTGACAATAATAATAGAAACAATTAAACCCAAGGTATAAAATAGCCCAAATTTGATCCTTGTAACAATATGTCATAATTCTATAACTCTTTTCTTAACTCTTAAAACCCAACTCACCTTCCAATAATCACATGCATTAACTTAAATTCCAATTTCCTCCTTAATATGAATTCATCTCTTGAATCACAACAACATGCAATTCCAATAATTCAATGAAAAGAGGAATTTTACCTTTAAAATGAGGCCCAAAAATTGCTCACTGTTCTCGGTGTTTAGCCCCTATTTTGCACCATATTTCTTAATTCTTCAACTCCAAAACGACATGCATGAATCCACAATGTTAATGTTACACCCCGTAGTTCCAGGGTATGTATACGAGGACGTACGTACGAGAATACGACAGTAAAATTGGAAAGGAAGAAAGATGTGATTTTTCGACGGAAAAGTTTCCGGATTTTGTGAAAGAAAAATGTTCGTTAAAGGGAATTGGATTCCCATATTTGGTATTTGGACTTTTTGGAATATTTGAGAATTATGAAATTTTATTTCTGAAATTGGTCACGTGGGGTCCACGGGAAATTTTACGGTTTTGTAGGGCCCACTTTATTTTCGGATTTTTGGCATTACGGATATTTTTGGAAGAAGAAATATTTTGGACGAGTAGGGGGACGACACGTGTCACCCCCGTGTGGCCATGTTGGCCGAATTGGAGAAGGACAAGTGGCACATTTTTTTGGTGGACAAGTGGCCCATTTTTGTGGTGGCCACTTGTCCCATTTTTGTGGTAGCCAAATGGTTGGCCAACTACCCACACACATGTACCCCATCCTCACCATCCACTTGCCTAGATCTTGGCCATTGATTTCCCTATAAATACCCCTTGTGTGCAAGACTTTATTTCATCCACATTAGAAAGTTTCCAAGGCAAAAAAATTCCCCTCCCTCCCTTAGTGAGTTCTCGTCCAAACACCCCCCCCCCCCACCTTGAGTAGAATTCTTCAAGTATTGTTGTTATTCCAAATACTTTAGCCTAAATCCCTTGTGGTATTCCAAAAAAATCCCAACATAAGAGCCCGGAAATACTACTTTATTCAATAGTCGCAAAATGAAGCCCTAGAAAAATCTTCATAGCTTAGATGAAGTGTTAAGAGAAGTTGTTTAGAAACTTCTAAGGGTTGCTTGGAGCGGGTTGGGGCGTAAGGAATTGGAGCTAAACGTTGCTCAGGATCGACTTATATCTTGGATAATTTTGGGCTTATCGAGGTAATTACCTATGTCCCCCTATTGTAATTGGAGATTACATGTTGTAGTAGTTTAGAATTGAGTAAGATATATTGGAAGGATGATTATAAAGAATTGAATTGTATTTACATAGGACTGTATTTACAGTAGACTTGTAGTATTATTGTGGAGTAGAATTGTACACGTCTGGTTAGACGTGTAACCCCGGGATTGTTGGTAGCATGCCTCATTAGAGGAGGAGATTTTTGTGGTTGCGGGGGGGAGGTGCTGCCGAATTTTCCGTAGAATAAGGAATCTTGTATCTAGAACTATTCTACGAAGAGATCTAGAGGTTGATAGACGTTTTGTGGCCTTTATAGGTTGAAGTACTACGAGTAGCGTATTCTACTTGAAGGATGGAAAAGGCGAGCAAGGTTAGAGTACGTGGAGCGTTTTTCTAATTGTCGATAATCGTCGCGAGGTATGTGAACCTCTTCCTATCTTTTCTAGCATGATTGTTGTGAACTATGTAGTACGGTAGACGTACATGTGTTAAATGAATTTGGTTGGTTTAAAACATAAAGTGTTATAACGGCTTTATGGGAAGTTTGCTATAACAACTTTATGTAGGTAAAGAAATGGTTTGTGGTTTTTAAATGATAAGAGAATTGACTTATAAATGACTTGATGTGAAATATTAAGGAACTTGATTTCTAAAAGAAAAGAGACTTGAGGAATTGAAGAGTTTTTGGTTTAAAAAAAAGACATGGTTTTGTCTTAAATTGGTTTAAAACATAAAGTGTTATAACAGCTTTATGGGAAGTTAGTTATAACGACTTTATGAAAACAAAAGATGGTTTTATCATTAGTTTTAAAATGGTAACTTGACTTTAAAAAGAGAAGTGTTTTGGTCTAAAAAGAAGGCATAGTATTGTCTTAATTTGGTTTAAAAAGGAAAGTATGGAAGTTGTTTTGGTTTACTTAAAATGTTAGTCACTCTATTTTGATAATACGGGCATCGGGTGACCTTTGTAAAAGAAATGGATCTTTTAAAAGAATTTAACGACGTAGTACTGGGGTTAAAACTCGACTTTGGCATAAAATGAAAGTACTTGAGTTGTGTGTAACTTGCATATGTTTGCGTGTGATAGCCTTGTCGTGCTAGTATTGTATTTCTATACCACCGCGTCTCGATGGAGGGTGGATGATTTGTTATGATCTTACTCGACGCATCGGTGACGAGCATTCCACGCACGCTCGTGATTATTATTCCATGGACTAGCTCTCCACGAGGTTTTACCGATTCGGCTTGGTATCCGTAGTTGGCTCGTACTTGCCCAGGTCGTGGCCGATTCGGCTTAGTATCCGTAGTTAGCCTTCAGACTTGCCCCGCTCGCTTTTGTGGACGAAGTCTCGTAATTCTCGCCAGTATCCGGTAGTTAGTTCGTGATTTGCCCGCCTACCACGTGGCGCAGTGGTATCCGTAGTTGGCTTTCAGACTTGCCTGGGTCGCCCGTGGTATGGTTATATAGATTTGTTGGTACAGCTTTGGTATCTGGTAGTTGGCTTTCGTACTTGTCCCAGTCAGTTGATGATGCGGCTTTGGTATCTGGTAGTTAGCCTTCGTACTTGCCTCGTATGGTTTTTATGACACAGGTGGGACCTGGTGTTCATGTGTACTCCTTCGTGTGGTTATCGTAGATCGCTTCAGCGGCGAGGAAGGTGTTCCACGCATGATTGATGTTGCGGGCATTAGACCAATAGTTATATTTGAGTGATGACTTTGAGGCGTGAGTCCACGACTGACGCGATCGCTACATATTATGTAATCGTAGTTTGGTTATCATATATGTCTCTGCTTTATATAGATTACTATGATTTCATTTACGATTTTCGGGCCACATACTGTACTGTTAGATCGACCTCCTTCTGGGCCGCTCATGCCGCAGAGGTACACACCGCTTGTTGATCCTCGCTCATAGGATCACGCTCATCGTTTGGGAAGCTCCGCTTTCTCGAGGCTTATCTTTGGTATAGTCCTGCCGTTGTAGAGTACTTACATTCGTGGTATGGCGGCCCCGCCCCGTTGTTGTTATAACATTCTTAGGTCCGTAGTATCGCTGTGGGCGAGTTTGTAAAAGGGATGTAATCGTCGTTCATGTTTTATTTATATATTCGTAAAGGTAACCGCTTGGTTAGCCTATTTTCTTATTTCATTATTGTATATCTTGTTTCATGTGTAAGTTTTCATTTCACGATTTTCTCTGATGTTGTATCACTAGGGTGCCCGGGGTAAGGCACTAGTCGCGGGCCCGTGGTCGGGTCGTGACAAAAGTGGTATCAGAGCAGTTAATCCTCGGAAAGTGTCTACAGACCGTATCTAGTAGAGTCTTGATTATCGGTGTGTTGTGCACCACACCTATAATCAGGAGGTTGCTGGATATTTAGGATTTGTTTCCATTTTTCTCACTCTGAGATCGTGCCTTAGAGCTGTGTTATAAGTTGGACTCCCTCTGACGTATTCTTTGCACCCGTTATGCCTCTACGCAAGGCAACCAGAGCCCGTGGCAAGGCAAAGCGAGAGGAGCTATGAGTAGAACACAGAGGTTACGAGGCACGTGCCCGGTCATTACCTAAGATAGTACTTCAGACGACGAGTTTTATGACGCCGCTAGCCCCAGCAGAGTTTAGAGCGGCAGCAGTTTCTACTGAGGCCACGATACCTGAGCCTCCAGTTTCACGACCAGGAGCCGAGGATATGAGTTACAAGGAAATGACCCAGTTATTAGCTAGGCTTGTGGCTAGGAATGAGGACAGACGAGAGTCGGAGGTTCCGGAAGTACTAGTAGTTCACCCTAGATCCGATAGTTGAGATTTCGGGACTTCTTGAGTTGCAGTCCACCCGAGTTCTATGGATCTAGAACTGAGGAAAATCATCAGGAGTTTATTCGACAGTTGCAGCGGATCATGGAAGTGATCAAGACCTCAGAGGCATTTCTTACACACTTCTTGCCCTCGCATTTGCGAGAGCTTCGCGGATAGATTTATGAGGTTGAGGCGAACAGGCGGACGGTTCGGGAATACAAGATAGAGTTTGACTTATTAGCTCGTTATGTCCCCGTTAGTGGCGCATGTGAGGAGAGAATGTCCTAGTAGAGGGATACAGTGGGATGACTTAGCCTACCGTGTCCATGATTCAAAGGATCGGAGAGGAAGAGGTGTTAGCGAGAGGCCACCCCACCTCGGTATGGTCGTTGTGGTAGGGTTCTATGGGGAGTGTCGTACTACTTAGATAGCTTGTTAGGCTTTGCGGCCAGGCCATTTTGCAGAAATTGTCCGAACAGAGATGGCGCGGATGTTACGACTCACCTTCGGATCATGGCTGGTTCATCACCTTCAGAGTTATGCGCCCACAGAGCAAGATTTGATTAGAGCGGCAAAGGGAAAGTGAGGCAAGAGTTACAGGAGATCTTCACTTAAGAGACTTGTTTAGTTGTTATGGTAGATACACGTGGAGTGCTATGTTCTGTTAACATGGTGTAAGTTGTGATAAATCCATGGGTAGTGTGAGACGGAAGTAGTAGCTTTCATGACGTGAATCGTAAGATTGTTCCGGATCGGGAACGAGTTTAGTACGGCTGGTCGGGTTGAGGCCATTTCGTGAGTCAACCCGCACGAATGCGGGTCGGGCTTGGGGTGGTCCCGCTAGATGATAGGGTCACGAGGGTGTTAGGCCCAAGTTTAGGTAACCATCGTACGAGCTGTGGATGCGTTCGACCAGTAGTAGGCCATGGGTCACCATCTTGTCTTTTAGTCGACTTTACTCGCGGAGGTTATGCGAGATGTTGTATATCGTGAAGGTTGTAAGCGTCGCACGGTTCCTACTTTTATTTTTATGGCAGCGAGGAGCCCGCTTTATGGCTATTTCTTTTCGGGAGGTTTTACCAGCGGTGGTTAGAACTCGTGAGTCTCGATTGCATTCACCTCGGCCGACGGACGAACAACGATTTTATCCGCATTCGAGGATAGGTTACGCCTGTTTTGATTTCGTGGTAGCCGAGGATTATTTGCCTCTTGTTGAGCGAGTATTATACTAGCTACCATTTCAGTATTCGGATGGTGCCTTATGAAGCCTTGTATGGGCGAAAGTGTAGGTTGTCGGTCGATTGGTTCGATGTCGGCAAGGTTCAGATAGTTTGGTCCCTACTTGTTTCAGCAGGATGTGGATAAGTGAAGCTTATCCGTAAGAGTTATTAGCAGCTCGAGTCAATAAGTCGTCAGACGACGATCGCGCCGACACTTGGAGTTCAGTTGACGGTGGGTCTTCAAGGTACCACCCCTGGCGGTGTGACGAAATTTGGAAAGGGGAACTTAGCCCGAGGTACTTTGGGCATTTTCAGATCATAGTAGAATAGGCCAAAGTTGCCTATAAGTTAGCACCGCCGTCCGACTTGTGAGGCAAGACGTCCAGATTCCATGTTGCTATGTTTCTAAGAGTAATCGGAGATCCCTCCAGAGTGTTCCCAGTTAATGATGACCAAGTTAGAGATAGTAACCCCGAGATTTTGGAAACTGAAGCAATGACAGAAATGTGGTAAGTATATGAGGAAGAGTTCGAGTGTACGAGGAGGGTACGACAAGTAAGAAAAGAGGCGAAGATGTGAAGTGTCATTTTTATAAGTATAGATGTGAAGAAAGTATCCTTTGGACCATGGGTGGAAGTTTTTGTGTTGTTATACACGTTAGGGGTGATTCCTCGTTGGCTTGGATTGAGTTTTATACAGATGTTATATTATGGCCATGTGTGGCATAATTGGTTTTGTAAGTATAGTAGTGAAGACTATACCGGCGCTTGTATGATTAGAGGCTTAGAAGGAACATTCGGGACGAATGTTTCTAAGGGGGGAAGAATGTTACACCCCGTAGTTCCAGGGTATGTATACGAGGACGTACGTACGAGAATACGACAGTAAAATTGGAAAGGAAGAAAGATGTGATTTTTCGACGGAAAAGTTTCCGGATTTTGTGAAGGAAAAATGTTCGTTAAAGGGAATTGGATTCCCAGATTTGGTATTTGGACTTTTGGAATATTTGAGAATTATGAAATTTTATTTCCGAATTAGTCACGTGGGCCCACTGAAAATTTACTGGCTTTTGTGGGCCCACTTTATTTTTGGATTTTTGGCATTACGGATATTTTCGGAAGATGAAATATTTTGGACGAGTAGGGGGCGACACGTGTCACCCCCGTGTGGCCATGTTGGCCGAATTGTAGAAGGACAAGTGGCACGTTTTTTTGGTGGACAAGTGGCCCATTTTTGTGGTGGCCACTTGTCCCATTTTTGTGGTAGCCAAATGGTTGGCCAACTACCCACACACATGTTGTAACGCCCCGAACCCGGGCCCGTGACTGGTGCCTTACCCCGGGCACCCTAGTGATACAACATCAGAGAAAACCAGCGGAAATAAAAACTTTACACATGAAATGAGAGACATAATAAATAAACAGGACAACCCAACAATTGCCTTCAGTATATATACATAAAACCCGAACAGTTATCCTTTTTACAAACCCCGCCACAACAAGCATGCACTTAAGATTTACAACAACTATGACGGACAGGCCCCGCCATACCCCGAATGTACAAGAACCTACAACTCGTGGAACACATACCAAAAGATAAGCCTCCGAGAAACGGAGCTTCCTAATACGCCAATCGTGATCCTAAGAGCGAGGATCCACGATCGATGTACCTCTACTGCGCAGATGAACGCACCCAAGGAGGTCGCATAACAGTACCAAGTATGTGAAATCAGAAATATCAGTAAATGAAATCATAGCATCTATATAAAGGTGAGACATGAATGATAACCAAACTACAAGACACATATATCGCTTATATCAAGTCGTGTCTCACGCCTTCACATCAATCATGCCCGTGGAATGCCTTCCTCACCGCCTGCCTTCATGATATGATAACACCAAGAAGTACACCCGCACACCAAGTCCTACCGATGCCAAAGTCAGATAACAATTCAAATGGAAGCATACCCGCGCGCTACGATCGCGGTCGTGATGTCCAAAAAGAGAACCACAAGACAAAGAATCAAAATGGAAGCATACCCGCTGCGCATCGTGTCGCGATGTCCAAAAGGAAACAATAAGACAAAGATTCCAAATGGAAACATACCCGCAGCGCTCACGATCGTGTCGATGCCCAAAGGGAAACAATAAAGCGGTATCGAAATGGAAGCATACCCGCAGCGCTTACGATCGTGTCGTGATGTCCAAAGCGATTAGCAAAAGTAACACAATCAATGCGAACGCACGTGGAATTTCTCCGCCACCGCCGCATGTCCAAGTAAGTTCTCAACAAGTCAACCGACCTCCATCGAGAGGCGCGTAGTATAGAAACACAATTTTTGCACAACAAAGGCTATCACGACAAGCATAGGCAAGTTTTACAACAACTCAAAGTACTTTCATTTTATGTCAAGGTCCGGTTTTAACCCTAAAGTACCACGACTTTAAATACCTTTTTAAAAGAGATCCATTCCTTTTATAAAAGTCACCCGATACCCGTAGTATAAAAATAGAGTGACTTACATTTTTAGGTAAACCAAAACACTTTTCTTTTAAAGTCAAGTTACCATATTAAAATCAATGATAAACCCTTTTTCATAAAGTCGTTATAACTAAACTTCCCATAAAGCTGTTATAACACTTTATGTTTTAAACCATTTTAAGACAAACAATGCCTTCCTTTTCCTTAGAGTTCCAGTTTGCCTAATTTCAATTACTCCAGTCTCTTTTTAGAAAAGATTCATAACTCATAGTCTTAATCCCCTTTTAAAACAATTGAGTAACATATGTCTTATGTGTGAGCAGTTTATTCTTGTTTATAACCATCTTGTTACAGCAGCCATGATCTAGGAAATGTAATACAATTTTGTCTTATCTTAGCTTCTATGCAGATGGAGGTTTCTACTGGTTTTAATATCAATTAGTTATTTGTCAATACACTTTCCTTTATTAGCGCTGCTGTGGTTTGTTCGACACTTATTCTCATTTCCGAAATCAGTAAAACATTATTCTTTAAAACCAAGCACTCATTACTCACGAATGAGGTTTCACAATACTTTTAACAAAATGTTAATTACCAAGTAAAACAAGTTAAGTCTCTTAACTTCTACAATCAATGAACCAATCTTTTACCTACATAGAGTCGTTATAACTAACTTCCCATAAAGCTATTATAACACCCTATGTTTGGAACCAACCAAACTCATTTAGCACATGTACGTCTACCGTACTACATAGTTTACAAAACATCATGCTCGAAGGATAGGAAGAGGTTCACATACCTCGCGACGATTATCGACAAGAAGCAAAACGCTCCACAGTACTGTAACCCGACTAGCCTTTTCCACTCTTCAAGTAGAATACGCTACTCATAGTACTTCCACCTATAAGTCCACAAACGTCTATTAAATCTTAAACACAAGTTTCCATCTTTCTACAGAAAATTCGAAGATTTCTCGCCACAACAGAAATCTCCTCCTATATCGAGGCCGGCTACCAAGCCAACCAGGGGGGGGGGGGTTTACACGTCTAACCGGACGTGTACAATTCTACTACACAGTAACACTACACAAGTCATCAGAATACAGTCTATGTAATTACAATTCAGTTCAGCTCTTTATTCTTCAGGCTTAAGTCAAAAGACATTGCCACAATACTAAGTTCAGTTCTATATATAGTATACTTCAACTATACATTCTAACATGTAATTTCCAATTACAATAGAAGGATGAGTGTTTACCTCGATAAGCCCAAAATTATCCAAGTATAAAGTCGATCCCGAGCAACGCTAGCTCCTACTCCGAGTGCTCCAATCCGCCTCCAAACAACCCTTAGAAGTTCTAACCAACTTCTACTCTAAAACTTCAACCAACAATGAAGATTTTCCTTAAGGGGTTTTGGTTTGAGACTAAAAAGGACAAAAGGTAGTATTTCCGTACTCTACGCAAAGAGGTAACTTTTGGAATACTACAAGGTATAAGGCTAAGGTATTTTGGGCATTATAACAATACTTGGAGGAGTATTTCAATACCACAAAGGGGGTACCTCACGAGAACACCCCAAGGTAGGGGGGGTGTGCTCTCGGCCGAAGGCCACTAGGAAGGGGGGAGTACCCTCTCGGCCACTAGGCCTCACGAAAAGGAGGGGAAACTCGCTCAGAGCACAAGAAAGGGAGGAAGGATTTTCAAGACTTGGTGATTTTAGGAATGGATGAAGTCTTCAAGCTTAGGGGGGGTATTTATAGCAAAACCAAAGGCCAACCAATGGCCAAGATCAAGCCATGTGCAAGACAAGTGTAAGGCCAAGATCAAGTCAAGTGCACCCTAACCCTACTCCACAAAACACTCCACAAAACAAGCCACAAAGCAAGGCACAAATCAAGGAACCAATCGGCCAAGGCCAACCATCCCTCTTGGACGCCCAATCGTCCAAGCCACCCCACTTGCCTTCCAATGCAGGTGACACACGTCACCTCCCGCTGGTCCAAAATGTTTCGCCTCTAAAAATCCGCAAAATTATAAATGACATAGCCGAATTTTCCTACGAAAGTCGTGGAAACGCTTTCGTCGAAAAACGACTCTATTCGGCACTTGTGCCCAAATTTCGGTCCTATGCCTAACTTAAGGCTCAATTTCAGACGACGCCCACACGCATATACCTGAAATACGGTATAACATTCTCCTTCCTTAGAAACATTCGTCCCGAATGTTCCTTCTAAGTCTCAAACAAACATGCGCCAAAGATAGTCTTCACTACTATACTTACTAAAACAATCATGCCACACTCGCCACAAAAACACACGCTCACTTCTCCCCTAACTCGTTGTACCCTTTCTAACACTCGAACTCTTTCTAGTATCCGCACTCACACTTCCACAATGCTTCGCTTTCCAACCTTTGAGTTACTACCTCCAAACTTGGTCATCTTACTAACTTCAATCTCCCTTAAGGCCATTCCCGCCTTCACGAACCGATTCTCGTAGAACGCATCTACGAACTCATACGATGGTCACCTAAACCGCCTAGCATCCTCGTGACCCTACCACCGCGGATCCACCTCGAACTGACCCCACCACAACCGGCCGCGGGTTGACCCTCAAATGGTCCTCAACCCGACCCCACAATCAAGGCCACATTCTTGTTCCCCGATACGGAACAATCTTACCAACACACGCCATGAAAGCTAACACTCCCATCTCGCACTACCCATGGACTTATCACACAAATAAATCCCACGTATACTACGACTCGATAAAGGTCAAACATAAAATAAATCTTTTACTCACGACCTTACCTCTAAGGTCTCAATCGTGAAATAGTCTAAGGTTCACACTTCCATGCCCCTGTGCTTACCCTTCTACACTCACCAGTTTCTCAATCACATATTAGCACAAAGCTATCCGAACATAACACTTAACACATTATCTTAACATCAATACATACAAGTCTCTGAGAGGTTAAGGATATACCGAAAATAGGCGTTCAAAGGACCGCTAAATCGGGAACTTCCACCGCGACTTACCGTGGCCCGCCGGTATGAACATCCCGCCTAGCCGGAAGGTGAAGAACCCAGAATCGATCTCAGTACTGTGCTATCCTACCGCATACCCTCGGCCTGACAGCTCCCAAATGGCCTCCTGCCGCATGCAAAACAAACTCCCGACTAGCACGACACTCCCCATCGCGAGTCTACCATACGTCACAACGAGGTAGGGTGGCTTTGGCTAACACCCCGCTTCTCCGAAATCAACCTCGAGCCCCGACCGCCCCCGAATACTGGATGCTGAAGATTGTGGAGGACCACTCAGATCGGGCGGAGGCGCATAACTAGTCTGCCGAGGCGGTTCGCCTCGAAGTCACCAGGACCTCGCTGCTCGCCTCTTTGTCGACCCAGTCATTCCGCCGATCTCTCCGTGCCTCACATCCCAGCAGATGAGCTCGCATGCGGCAATGTCCATGCCCTACAAGAGCTACACCAACAAGCCTCCGCAGTAATCATCTAGCCCTGACGTAGCGGTGCACTCTATCCTCCATGGATGCCACTAAAGCGGGGCATACCGAGCCAACGAGTCAAACTCCACGTTGTACTCAGACGCCCGCTCGCTCTCAAAGATCATAAATCGTTTACCCGCGTTCTCCTCATCCGCGGAGGCAAGAAGTGAGGAATGCCTCGAGAACTCGCCCCATATCTGGAAGCGCATGTTCTCCCCGACAACTCCCACGAATCAAACCGGGCCGATCATGGTATCACGCACCGACGCGAACCTAAGACCACCGACTCGGTCTCCGGCTTGATCACTTACGACCCAGAATCGCCGATGAACTCCTCGCGATCATCCTCGTGCCTCGACCCATAAAACTCGCGCTACAACTCGTAAAGTCCCGTAGCCTCAAACTATCTGCTCGGGTGAACCATCGTGCATAGAACCGGAATCGCGGATTCATTTATCCTCATTCTCGCCACGACTTCGCCAAGAATCGCCATCTCCTTGTACCTTATCTCATCCGCTTCCAGCCGAGACGGAGGCTCAGTATCGTGGTCTCAGCAGCCATCGCCGCGCTCTAAACTCGCTGGGCTGGCGGCGCGCAAAACTCGCCGTCAAGCACAATCTCGTATTGCATCGCCCGCGCTCGCATTTCTCTCAGATCTCACTAGCGCCTCCTGCCTTGCCCTTCCGGGCTCTGGTTGCCTTGCGCGAGGCATAATCGTAAAACGAGATACGCCGAGGGTCCAACTTACAACATGGCTCTAAGGCACGATCTCGTAATGAGAAGAATGGAAACCAATCCTAAATGTCCTATAGCCTCTCGATTATAGATGTGGTGCACAACACACCGATAATCAAGACTCTACTAGACACGGTCAGACACTTTCCGAGGATTAATCGCTCGATACCACTTTGTAACGCCCAACCCGGCCCGTGATCGTGCCTTACCCGGGCACCCTAGTGATACAACATCGAGAAAACCAATGGAAATAAAAACTTTACACATGAAATGAGAGACATAATAAATAAACAAAGCAACCCGATACGCTTTCAAGATATATACATAAAACCCGAACAGCTTATCCTTTTTACAAACCCCGCCACAACAAAGGCATGCACTTACGATTTACAACAACTATGACGGACAGGCCCCGCCATACCTCGAATGTACAAGAACCTACAACTCAGGAACACATACCAAAAGATAAGCCTCCGAGAAACGGAGCTTCCCAATACGCTGAATCGTGATCCTAAGAGCGAGGATCCACGATCGATGTACTTACCGCGGCATGAACGCAGCCCCGGGCGAGGTCGATAACAGTACCAAGTATGTGAAATCAGTAATATCAGAAATGAAATCATAGCAGTCTATATAAAGAAGGAGACATGAATGATAACCAAACTACAGTACACACATATATCAGTTATATCAAGTCAGGGTCTCACGCCCTTCACGTCAATCATGCCCGTGGAATGCCTTCCTCACTGCCGGCAGCATGATATGATAACACCAAGAAGTACACTGCACACCAAGTCCTACCGATGCCAAAGTCAGATTAACAATTCAAATGGAAGCATACCCGCGGCGCTTACACATCGTGTCAGTATGTCCAAAAAGATAACCACAAGACAAAGAATCAAAATGGAAGCATACCCGCGCGCTACGATCGTGTCGTGATGTCCAAAGGGAAACAATAAGACAGCATTCCAAATGGAAACATACCCGTGCGCTACGCATCGTGTCAGTATGCCCAAAGGGAAACAATAAAGCAGCATTCCAAATGGAAACATACCCGTGCGCTACGCATCGTGTCAGTATGTCCAAAGCGATTAGCAAAAGTAACACAATCAACAGGAACGTACCCGTGGAATTTCTCCGTCACTGCCGGCACGTCCAAGTAAGTTCTCAACAAGTCAACCGACCCTCCATTGAGAGGCGCGGTAGTATAGAAACACAATTTTTGCACAACAAAGGCTATCACGACAAGCATAGGCAAGTTTTACAACAACAAGCATAGGCAAGTTTTACAACAACTCAAAGTACTTTCATTTTATGTCAAGGTCCGGGTTTTAACCCTAAAGTACCACGTACTTTAAATACCTTTTTAAAAGAGATCCATTCCTTTTATAAAAGTCACCCGATACCCGTAGTATAAAAATAGAGTGACTTACATTTTTAGGTAAACCAAAACACTTTTCTTTTAAAGTCAAGTTACCATATTAAAATCAATGATAAACCCTTTTTCATAAAGTCGTTATAACTAAACTTCCCATAAAGCTGTTATAACACTTTATGTTTTAAACCATTTTAAGACAAACAATGTCTTCCTTTTCCCTAGAGTTCCAGTTTGCCTAATTTCAATTACTCCAGTCTCTTTTTAGAAAAGATTCATAACTCATAGTCTTAATCCCCTTTTAAAACAATTGAGTAACATATGTCTTATGTGTGCAGCGATTTATTCTTGTTTATAACCATCTTGTTACAAAGACCATGATCTAGGAAATGTAATACAATTTTGTCTTATCTTAGCTTCTATGCAGATGGAGGTTTCTACTGGTTTTAATATCAATTAGTTATTTGTCAATACACTTTCCTTTATTAGCGCTGCTGTGGTTTGTTCGACACTTATTCTCATTTCCGAAATCAGTAAAACATTATTCTTTAAAACCAAGCACTCATTACTCACGAATGAGGTTTCACAATACTTTTAACAAAATGTTAATTACCAAGTAAAACAAGTTAAGTCTCTTAACTTCTACAATCAATGAACCAATCTTTTACCTACATAGAGTCGTTATAACTAACTTCCCATAAAGCTATTATAACACCCTATGTTTGGAACCAACCAAACTCATTTAGCACATGACGCTCACCGTACTACATAGTTTACAACACATCATGCTCGAAGGATAGGAAGAGGTTCACATACCTCTCGACGATTATCGACAAGAATCAAAACGCTCCACAGTACTGTAACCCGACTAGCCTTTTCCACTCTTCAAGTAGAATACGCTACTCATAGTACTTCCACCTATAAGTCCACTAACGTCTATTAAATCTTAAAAACAATTTTCCATCTTTCTACGTAAAATTCGAAGACTCCCGCCACAACAGAAATCTCCTCCTCTATCGAGGCCGCTACCAAGCCAACCAGGGGTTTACACGCCTAACCGACGTGTACAATTCTACTACACAAGAACACTACACAAGTCTATCAGAATACACCCTATGTAATTACAATTGATTTCTTTATTCTTCAGGCTTAAGTCAAAAGACATTGCCACAATACTAAGTTCAGTTCTATATATAGTATACTTCAACTATACATTCTAACATGTAATTTCCAATTACAATAGAAGGAAAATAGTGTTTACCTCGATAAGCCCAAAATTATCCAAGTATAAAGTCGATCCTGAGCAACGCTTAGCTCCTACTCCGAGTGCTCCAATCCGCTCCAAACAACCCTTAGAAGTTCTAACCAACTTCTACTCTAAAACTTCAACCAACAATGAAGATTTTCCTTAGGGTTTTGGTTTGAGACTAAAAAGGACAAAAGGTAGTATTTCCGTACTCTACGCAAAGAGGTAACTTTTGGAATACTACAAGGTATAAGGCTAAGGTATTTTGGGCATTATAACAATACTTGGAGGAGTATTTCAATACCACAAAGGGGGTACCTCACGAGAACACCCCAAGGTAAAGGGGGGGGTGTGCTCTACCAAGGCCACTAGGAAGAGTACCCTCTCGGCCACTAGGCCTCACGAAAGGAGGTGAAGCTCACGGCTAGAGCACAAGAAAGGGAGGAAGGATTTTCAAGACTTGGTGATTTTAGGAATGGATGAAGTCTTCAAGCTTAGGGGGGGTATTTATAGCAAAACCAAAGGCCAACCAATGGCCAAGATCAAGCCATGTGCAAGGCAAGTGTAAGGCCAAGATCAAGCCAAGTGCACCCTAACCCTACTCCACAAAACACTCCACAAAACAAGCCACAAAGCAAGGCACAAATCAAGGAACCAATCGGCCAAGGCCAACCATCCCTCTTGGACGCCCAATCGTCCAAGCCACCCCACTTGCCTCCAATGTGAGGGTGACACATGTCACCCTCCCGTTGGTCCAAAATGTTTCGTCTCTCGGAAAAATCCGCAAAAATTATAAATGACATAGCCGGAATTTTCCCTACGAAAGCTGTGGAAACGTTTCGGCCAAAAACGACTCTATTCGGCACTTGTGCCCAAATTTCGGTCCTATGCCTAACTTAAGGCTCAAATTTCGTACGTACGTCCACACGTACATACTCTGGAAATACGGGGTATAACACATGTACCCCATCCTCACCATCCACTTGCCTAGATCTTGGCCATTGATTTCCCTATAAATACCCCTTGTGTGCAAGACTTTATTTCATCCACATTAGAGAGTTTCCAAGGCAAAAAAATTCCCCTCCCTCCCTTAGTGAGTTCTCGTCCAAACACTCCCCCCCCCCCACCTTGAGTAGAATTCTTCAAGTATTGTTGTTATTCCAAATACTTTAGCCTAAATCCCTTGTGGTATTCCAAAAAAATCTCAACATAAGAGCCCGGAAATACTACTTTATTCCATAGTCGCAAAATGAAGCCCTAGAAAAATCTTCATAGCTTAGATGAAGTGTTAAGAGAAGTTGTTTAGAAACTTCTAAGGGTTGCTTGGAGCGGGTTGGGGCGTAAGGAATTGGAGCTAAACGTTGCTCAGGATCGACTTATATCTTGGATAATTTTGGGCTTATCGAGGTAATTACCTATGTCCCCCTATTGTATGAAGTACTTTGGGGATAAAAACCTGAACTTGTTAACATAAAGTAGAAAGTACCTTGTGTGAATAACTTGATTGTGTTGGTTTGTGATAGCCTTGTAATACTTTCTTGTTGATTGATAAGTAAACATGTTAGGATGCTACGTGTGTTAGTATCTTGTGATGTTTGTGTAAAGGGGTTTCCCTTTGTTGTGCTTATGTTGTTTAACGATAAGTTGTTATGTTAGTATTATATCACTCACCTCTTGACATGATACCGGGGGTTAAGCTGCCCTCCGATGCGGGGTAGACTCAGGCGGTCTGGGACCATGATTCGAGAATACCTCATGCGGATCCAGGGGATCTATGCGGAGCTACGAGAGTTCCAGGTTAGTATGCGGGGTTATACCTCATGCGGTCTATGTGGCCATGCGGACTGCGAGTCGGGGCGATGCCGGGAGTAGCTACCGATGCGAGGAATACCTCATGCGCAGCCTATGTGAGTGGCCTATGCGAGTCGCGGGAAGTTCGGGGACTAGACGCGCATTAGATATCGCGGGCGAGTGGCGGCCCGATCATATGGCGGTGCAGACAGATCTCATGATACGATTTATGACCTTGTTGGTGCGTAGGTGTTAGTAGTCGGCTATGCCTTCGCACTTACCCCGCACGGTTTTATTATGACACAGTGGGACCCGTGTTCATGTGTATTCCTTGGTGCTTTTATATCATGATCGCCGTGGTGAGGAAGGTATTCCACGGGCATGATTGATGTTGTGGGCGTGAGACCCATAGTTGTATTTGAGTAATGACTTTGAGGGCGTGAGTCCCTGACTTGACATGTGCTTATTTATTGTGAACCTCTTCCTATCTTTTCTAGCATGATTGTTGTGAACTATGTAGTACGGTAGACGTACATGTGTTAAATGAATTTGGTTGGTTTAAAACATAAAGTGTTATAACGGCTTTATGGGAAGTTTGCTATAACAACTTTATGTAGGTAAAGAAATGGTTTATGGTTTTTAAAAGATAAGAGACTTGACTTATAAATGACTTGATGTGAAATATTAAGGAACTTGATTTCTAAAAGAAAAGAGACTTGAGGAATTGAAGAGTTTTTGGTTTAAAAGAAAGACATGGTTTTGTCTTAAATTGGTTTAAAACATAAAATGTTATAACAGCTTTATGGGAAGTTAGTTATAACGACTTTATGAAAACAAAAGAATGGTTTTATCATTAGTTTTAAAATGGTAACTTGACTTTAAAAGGAGAAGTGTTTTGGTCTAAAAAGAAGGCATAGTATTGTCTTAATTTGGTTTAAAAAGGAAAGTATGGAAGTTGTTTTGGTTTACTTAAAATGTTAGTCACTCTATTTTGATAATACGGGCATCGGGTGACCTTTGTAAAAGAAATGGATCTTTTAAAAAGAATTTAACGTACGTAGTACTTTGGGGTTAAAACCTGGACTTTGGCATAAAATGAAAGTACCTTGAGTTGTGTGTAACTTGCCTATGTTTGCGTGTGATAGCCTTGTCGTGCTAGTATTGTATTTCTATACCACCGCGTCTCGATGGAGGGCCGGCTGATTTGTTATGCTCTTACTTGGGCGTCGCAGTGTGACGAGCATTCCACGCACGCTTCGTGATTATTATTCCATTGACTAGCTCTCCTTGAGGTTTTACTGATTCGGCGGTATCGGTAGTTGGCTCGTACTTGCCCCGAGGTCGTGGTGATTCGCAGTATCTGGTAGTTAGCCTTCGTACTTGCCCCGTTCAGTTTTGTGACGAAGTCTCATGATTCCGGCTTGGTATCTGGTAGTTAGTCTTCGTACTTGCCCCGGCCAGCTACGTGGCGCAGGTGGTATCTGGTAGTTGGCTTTCGTACTTGCCCTGGGTCAGCTTCGTGGTATGGTTATATAGATTTGTTGGTACGACTTTGGTATCTGGTAGTTGGCTTTCGTACTTGCCCCGGTCAGTTGATGATGCGGCTTTGGTATCTGGTAGTTAGCCGACTTGCCCGTATGGTTTTTATGACACGTGGGACACGTGTTCATGTGTACTCCTTGGTGTGGTTATCGTAGACTGCCGGCAGTGAGGAAGGTGTTCCACGGGCATGATTGATGTTGCGGGCATGAGACCCATAGTTATATTTGAGTGATGACTTTGAGGGCGTGAGTCCCTGACTTGACGTGACTTCTTACATATTATGTACTGTAGTTTGGTTATCATATATGTCTCCTGTTTTATATAGACTACTATGATTTCATTTACAGTATTTTCAGTTTCACATACTTGGTACCTGTTGTACTGACCTCCTTCTGCGTTCATTCCGCAGTAGAGGTACACGATTGTTGATCCTCGCTCATAGGATCACGGTTGGCGTTTGGGAAGCTCCGTTTCTCGGAGGCTTATCTTTGGTATAGTCCCCTGTTGTAGGTACTTACATTCGTGGGTATGGCGGGCCCGTCCGTCGTTGTTGTTATAACATTCTTAGAGGTCTCAGAGTATCGCAAGTGGCAGTTTTTAAAAGGGATGTAATTGTTGGGTTCAAGTTTTATTTATATATTCGTAAAGGTAACCGCTTGGTTAGCTTTGTTTTCTTATTTCATTATTGTATATCTTGTTTCATGTGTAAGTTTTCATTTCCGCTGATGTTGTATCACTAGGGTGCCCGGGGTAAGGCACCAGTCGCGGCCCGTGGTCGGGTCGTGACAAAAGTGGTATCAGAGCATTTAATCCTCGGAAAGTGTCTACAGACCGTATCTAGTAGAGTCTTGATTATCGGTGTGTTGTGCACCACACCTATAATCAGGAGGCTGCAGGATATTTAGGATTGGTTTCCATTCTTCTCACTCTGAGATCGTGCCTTAGAGCTGTGTTATAAGTTGGACTCCCTCTGACGTATTCTTTGCACCCGTTATGCCTCTACGCAAGGCAACCAGAGCCCAGAAGGGCAAGGCAGCAGAGGGAGCTACGAGTAGAACACAGAGGGTTACGAGGGCACGAGCCGGCCATTACGAGATAGTACTTGACGACGAGTATTATGACGCCGCTAGCCCAAGCCGAGTTTAGAGCGGCAACGATTTCACGAGGCCACGATACTGAGCCTCGGTCACGACCAGGAGCCGAGGATATGAGTTACAAGGAAATGGCCCAGTTACTAGCTAGGCTTGTGGCTAGGAATGAGGACAGACGAGAGTCGGAGGTTCCGGCAGTACCAGTAGTTCACCCTAGATCCGATAGTTGAGATTTCGGGACTTCTTGAGTTGCAGTCCACCCGAGTTCTATGGATCTAGAACTGAGGAAGATCATCAGGAGTTTATTCGACAGTTGCAGCGGATCATGAAAGTGATCAAGACCTCAGAGGCATTTCTTACACACTTCTTGCCCTCGCAGATGAGGAGAGCTCGGGCAGATAGATTTATGAGGTTGAGGCAGAACGGGCGGACGGTTCAGGAATACAGTATAGAGTTTGACTTATTGGCTCGTTATGTCCCCGCGTTAGTGGCAGACATGTGAGGAGAGAATGTCCTAGTAGGAGGGATACAGGTGGGATGACTTAGCCTACCAGGTCAGTTGCGGATTCAGTGGATCAGAGAGGAAGGGGTGTTAGCCAGAGGAGGTGTTATACCCCGTATTTCCAGAGTATGTACGTAAGGACGTACGTACGAAAGTTTGAGCCTTAAGTTAGGCATAGGACCGAAAATTTTGTGCACAACCCCCGAAAAGAATCGTTTTTCGACGAAACGTTTTCCAAAGCTTGCGTAGGGAAAATTACGGCTATGTCATTTATTTTTTTTGCGGATTTTTCGGAGAGATCAAATATTTTGGACCAACGAGAGAGCGACACTTGTCACCCTCAAGTGGGCGTTCTAGTGGACGAAATGGGGCACATTTCTCCCTTGTTTTATGGCCTAAAACTTGGGTCAATGTTTGTGAGGGATTTGTGGAGTAGGGTTAGGGTGCACTTGGGCAAATCTTGACCCTCCACTTGCCCCCCACTTGGCTTGATCTTGGCCCTTGGTTGTCCTATAAATACCCCTTTGAAGTGCAAGACTTCTTCATCCCTCAAACACTTTCTAAGTCTTGAAAACCCCTCCCCCCTTTGGAGAGGTTCTCGTCCAAGCCTCCCCCTCCTCCCTTTGTGAGGCCTTTTGGCCGAGAGCACCTCTCCCCCTTGAGAAGGCCTTTTGGCCGAGAGTACCCCCCCCCTTGCCTAGTTGTTCTCGTAAAATACCCCCCCTCTTGGTAGAAAATACTCTCTAAGTATTGTTACTATACCAAAATACCTTAGCCTTATACCTTGTAGTATTCCAAAGTTACCTCTATACGAAGAGCCCGGAAATACTACCTTATGTCCTTTTAGTCTCAAACCGAAACCCTAAGGAAAATCTTCATAGTCGGTTGAAGTATTAAGTAGAAGTTGCGTAGAACTTCTAAGGGTTGTTTGGAGCGGGTTGGAGCGCCCAGAGTAGGAGCTAAACGTTGCTCAGGATCGACATTTAAACTTGGATAATTATGGGCTTATCGAGGTAAATATCTTGTCCCCCTATTGTAATTAGAGTTTACATACTGTTGAAGTATAAGAATTAAGTATAAGTTATATACCAGGAAGGTATATAAGAGGGGAATTGAACTGTACTTACATAGGACTGTATTTACAGTAGACTTGTGAAGTTTGACGGGTAGGGAACTGCTGCCCAATTTTCCATAGAATCTTGTATCTAGATTTATTGTACCGAGTAGTCTAGACATTGATAGACTTGTATAACCGTTATAGGTTGAAGTACTGCGAGTAGCGTATTCTACTCGCAGGGTGGAAAAGGCTAGCCGGACTACAATACTTTGGAGCTATTTGCTAATAGTCGATAATCGTCGCGAGGTATGTGATTCTTCCTATCCTCTTGAGCATGATATTTTAAAAGAATATATATATAGTACGGTAGACGTACGTGTGTTAACTGAACGTAGTTTTACGGCAATGTCTTTTGACTTAAGCCTGAATAATAAGAATCTTGAAGTATTTCAAGAGAATTAAGAAACCTTTTTGAAAGAAGATTAATACTTGGTTTTAAAAGCTTAAGAGTTATACTAGCTTTATGGAAAGTTAGGTATAACGGCTTAAGAGAGATAAAAAGAATGGTTTATTGATTTTAGAAGTTAAGAGACTTGATCTTAAAAGATAAGAGACTTGACTTAATTGATTAATCTGAATTTTGTTAAAAAGTGTGAAACCTCATTCGTGAGTAATGAGTACTTCGTTTTTAAAAGGAATAATGTTTTACTGATTTCGGAAATCAGAATAAGTATCGAACAAACCACAGCAGCGCTAAAAAAGGGAAATGTGTTGACTAATAAGGTATTATTAAAACCAGTAGAAACCTCCATCTGCATAGAAGCTAAGATGAGACAAAATGATGTTACATTTCCTAGATCATGGCTGCTTTAATAAGATTGTATGAACAAGAATAACCTACTCACACATAAGGCATATGTTTCTCAAATGGTTTTAAAAGAGAATTATATTATTAAGTGATTAAGACTATGAACTACGAAACCTTTCGAAAATGAGAAACTTGAGCATTTGAAATTAGGCAAACTTGAACGTTTGGAAAATAATGTTGTTACTTGATTTTACAAAGGGAAGTGTTTTGGTTTACTTAAAAAGATAGTCACTCTATTTTTATACTACGGGTATTGTGTGACTTTTGTAAAAGAAACGGATCTTTTAAAGAGTTAATGTATGAAGTACTTTGGGGATAAAAACCTGAACTTGTTAACATAAAGTAGAAAGTACCTTGTGTGAATAACTTGATTGTGTTGGTTTGTGATAGCCTTGTAATACTTTCTTGTTGATTGATAAGTAAACATGTTAGGATGCTACGTGTGTTAGTATCTTGTGATGTTTGTGTAAAGGGTTTCCACTTTGTCGCTTATGTTGTTTAACGATAAGTTGTTATGTTAGTATTATATCACTCACCTCTTGACATGATACGGGTTAAGGCGCCTCCGACGCGGGGTAGACTCAGCGATGCAGGACCGTGATTCGAGAATACCTCATGCGGATCCAGGATCTATGCGGAGCTACGAGTTCCGTGTTAGTATGCGGGTTATACCTCATGCGGTCTATGTGGCCACGCGGATCGCGAGTCGGGCGATCTTGGGAGTAGCTACCTCGATGCGAGGAATACCTCACGCAGCGTATGCGAGTGGCCTATGCGAGTCTGCGGAAGTTCTAGGACTAGACGCACATTAGATACATCGCGCGAGTGGCGGCTTGATCATATGGCGGTCTAGACAGATCTCATAATACGCTTTATGACCTTGTTGGTACGCTGGTGTTAGTAGTCGGCTATGCCTTCGTACTTACCCCGTACGGTTTTTATTATGACACAGGTGGGACCTGGTGTTCATGTGTATTCCTTGGTGCTTTTATATCATAGACTGCCGGCAGTGAGGAAGGTATTCCATGGGCATGATTGATGTTGTGGGCGTGAGACCCATAGTTGTATTTGAGTAATGACTTTGAGGGCGTGAGTCCCTGACTTGACATGTGCTTATTTATTGTGAACCTCTTCCTATCTTTTCTAGCATGATTGTTGTGAACTATGTAGTACGGTAGACGTACATGTGTTAAATGAATTTGGTTGGTTTAAAACATAAAGTGTTATAACGGCTTTATGGGAAGTTTGCTATAACAACTTTATGTAGGTAAAGAAATGGTTTATGGTTTTTAAAAGATAAGAGACTTGACTTATAAATGACTTGATGTGAAATATTAAGGAACTTGATTTCTAAAAGAAAAGAGACTTGAGGAATTGAAGAGTTTTTGGTTTAAAAGAAAGACATGGTTTTGTCTTAAATTGGTTTAAAACATAAAGTGTTATAACAACTTTATGGGAAGTTAGTTATAACGACTTTATGAAAACAAAAGAATGGTTTTATCATTAGTTTTAAAATGGTAACTTGACTTTAAAAGGAGAAGTGTTTTGGTCTAAAAAGAAGGCATAGTATTGTCTTAATTTGGTTTAAAAAGGAAAGTATGGAAGTTGTTTTGGTTTACTTAAAATGTTAGTCACTCTATTTTGATAATACGGGCATCGGTGACCTTTGTAAAAGAAATGGATCTTTTAAAAGAATTTAACGTCACGTAGTACTTGGGGTTAAAACCGACTTTGGCATAAAATGAAAGTACTTGAGTTGTGTGTAACTTGCCTATGTTTGCGTGTGATAGCCTTGTCGTGCTAGTATTGTATTTCTATACCACCGCGTCTCTCAATGGATTGCCGGCTGGTTTATTATGATATTACTTGGACGCGTGCGGTGACGAGCATTCCACGCACGCTGCGTGATTATTATTCCATGGACTAGCTCTCCATGAGGTTTTCTTGATTCGCTTGGTATCGGTAGTTGGCTCGTACTTGCCCAGGTCGTGGCTGATTCGACAGTATCCGTAGTTAGCCTCAGATTGCCCGTTCGGTTTGTAACGAAGTCTCATGATTCCGCCAGTATCGGTAGTTAGTCTTCGTGATTGCCCGCCATCTACGTGGCGCATGGTATCCGTAGTTGTCTTCGTACTTGCCCAGGTCACCGTGGTATGGTTATATAGATTTGTTGATGCGACTTTGGTATCCGGTAGTTGGATTTCGTACTTGCCGGCGATTGATGATGCAGCTTTGGTATCCGTAGTTAGCCGTACTTGCCCGTATGGTTTTTATGACACAGTGGGACCCGTGTTCATGTACTCTCGTGTGGTTATCGTGGTCGACGGCGGTGAGGAAGGTGTTCCACGGGCATGATTGATGTTGCGGGCATGAGACCCGTAGTTATATTTGAGTGATGACTTTGAGGCGTGAGTCCACGACTTGACGTGATCGCACATATTATGTCTTGTAGTTTGGTTATCATATATGTCTCTGTTTTATATAGACTACTATGATTTCATTTACGATTTTCGATTCACATACTGCACCTGTTATCGACCTCCTTCGGGGGGCTGCGTTCATTTCGCAGGTCGAGGTACACCGATTGTTGTTCCTCGCGCATAGGATCACAGTTCTGCGTTTTGGGAAGCTCCGTTTCTCCGAGGCTTATTCGTATAGTCCCTGTCGTTGTAGGTACTTACATTCAGGTATGGCGGCCCCGTGTCCGTCGTTGTTGTTATAATATTCTTAGGTCCAGAGTAATGCAAGGGCGAGTTTGTAAAAGGGATGTAATCGTCGTTCAAGTTTTATTTATATATTCAGAAAGGTAACCGTTATTGTTAGCCTGTTTTCTTATTTCATTATTGTATATCTTGTTTCATGTGTAAGTTTTCATTTCGCTGATTTTATCTGATGTTGTATCACTAGGTTGCCCGGGGTAAGGCACGATCGCGGGCCGTGGTCGGTCGTGACAAAAGTGGTATCGAGTGTTAATCCTCGGAAAGTGTCTGCACGTATCTAGTAGAGTCTTGATTATCGGTGTGTTGTGCACCACACCTATAATCGTGAGGTCGCAGGATATTTAGGATTGGTTTCCATTCTTCTCACTCGAGATCGTGCCTTAGAGGCGTGTTATAAGTTGGACTCCTCCGACGTATTCTTTGCACCGCTATGCCTCTACGCATGCAACCAGAGCCCGAAGGGCAAGGCAGCAGAGGAGCTACGAGTAGAACACGAGAGGTTACGAGGGCACGAGGCCGTCGACACGAGATAGTACTTGACGACGAGTTTTATGACGCCGCTAGCCCCAGAGTTTAGAGCGGCGGCCGTTTCTCGAGGCGACGATACCGAGCCTCCGCCACGACCGGAGCCGAGATATGAGTTACAAGGAAATGGCCCGATTACTAGCTAGGCTTGTGGCTAGGAATGAGGACAGACGAGAGTCGGAGGTTCCGGCATCGATGAGTTCACCCTAGATCCGATAGTTGAGATTTCGACTTCGAGTCATCCACCCGAGTTCTATGGATCTAGAACGAGGAAGATCATCGAGTTTATTCGACGATTGCGGATCATGGAAGTGATCAAGACCTCAGAGGCATTTCTTACACACTTTTTGCCCTCGCAGATGAGGAGAGCTCGGACAGATAGATTTATGAGGTTGAGGCAGAACGGGCGGACGGTTCAGGAATACAGTATAGAGTTTGACTTATTGGCTCGTTATGTCCCCGCGTTAGTGGCAGACATGTGAGGAGAGAATGTCCTAGTAGGAGGGATACAGGTGGGATGACTTAGCCTACCAGTGTTCTTGGATTCAGTGGATCGAGAGGAAGGGTGTTAGCGGAGGAGGTGTTATACCCGTATTTCCGAGTATGCGTGGGGCGTGCGTCAAAGTTTGAGCCTTAAGTTAGGCATAGGACCGAAAATTTTGTGCACAACCCCTAAAAGAATCGTTTTTTCGACGAAACGTGTTCCAAAGCTTGCGTAGGGAAAAGTACGGCTATGTCATTTATTTTTTTTGCGGATTTTTCCGAGAGATCACATATTTTGGACCAACGAGAGAGCGACACTTGTCACCCCAAGTGGGCGTCTAGTGGATTTAAATGGGGCACATTTCTCCCTTGTTTTATGGACTAAAACTTGGGTCAATGTTTGTGAGGGATTTGTGGAGTAGGGTTAGGGTGCACTTGGGCAAATCTTGACCCTCCACTTGCCCCCCACTTGGCTTGATCTTGGCCCTTGGTTGTCCTATAAATACCCCTTTGAAGTGCAAGACTTCTTCATCCCTCAAACACTTTCTAAGTCTTGAAAACCCCTCCCCCCTTTGGAGAGGTTCTCGTCCAAGCCTCCCCCTCCTCCCTTTGTGAGGCCTTTTGGCCGAGAGCACCCCTCCCCCTTGAGAAGGCCTTTTGGCCGAGAGTACCCCCCCTTGCCTAGTTGTTCTCGTAAAATACCCCCCCTCTTGGTAGAAAATACTCTCTAAGTATTGTTACTATACCAAAATACCTTAGCCTTATACCTTGTAGTATTCCAAAGTTACCTCTATACGAAGAGCCCGGAAATACTACCTTATGTCCTTTTAGTCTCAAACCAAAACCCTAAGGAAAATCTTCATAGTCGGTTGAAGTATTAAGTAGAAGTTGCGTAGAACTTCTAAGGGTTGTTTGGAGCGGGTTGGAGCGCCCAGAGTAGGAGCTAAACGTTGCTCAGGATCGACATTTAAACTTGGATAATTATGGGCTTATCGAGGTAAATATCTTGTCCCCCTATTGTAATTAGAGTTTACATCTTGTGAAGTATAAGAATTAAGTATAAGTTATATACAGAAGGTATATAAGAGGGAATTGAACTTTGACTTACATGGGATCTGATGAACTTGTGAAGTTTGACGTGAGGAATCACGCCCAATTTTCCATAGAATCTTGTATCTAGATTTATTGTGCGAGTAGTCTAGACATTGATAGACTTGTATAACAGATTATAGGTTGAAGATCGCGAGTAGCGTATTCTACTCGCAGGGTGGAAAAGGCTAGCCGGACTACAATACTTTGGAGCTATTTGCTAATAGTCGATAATCGTCGCGAGGTATGTGATTCTTCCTATCCTCTTGAGCATGATATTTTAAAAGAATATATATATAGTACGGTAGACGTACGTGTGTTAACTGAACGTAGTTTTACGGCAATGTCTTTTGACTTAAGCCTGAATAATAAGAATCTTGAAGTATTTCAAGAGAATTAAGAAACCTTTTTGAAAGAAGATTAATACTTGGTTTTAAAAGCTTAAGAGTTATACTAGCTTTATGGAAAGTTAGGTATAACGGCTTAAGAGAGATAAAAAGAATGGTTTATTGATTTTAGAAGTTAAGAGACTTGATCTTAAAAGATAAGAGACTTGACTTAATTGATTAATCTGAATTTTGTTAAAAAGTGTGAAACCTCATTCGTGAGTAATGAGTACTTGCTTTTAAAAGGAATAATGTTTCTTGATTTGGAAATCGAATAAGTATCGAACAAACCACAGGCGCTAAAAGGAAATGTGTTGACTAATAAGGTATTATTAAAACCAGTAGAAACCTCCATCTGCATAGAAGCTAGATGAGACAAAATGATGTTACATTTCCTAGATCATGGCTGCTTTAATAAGATTGTATGAACAAGAATAACCTACTCACACATAAGGCATATGTTTCTCAAATGGTTTTAAAAGAGAATTATATTATTAAGTGATTAAGACTATGAACTACGAAACCTTTCGAAAATGAGAAACTTGAGCATTTGAAATTAGGCAAACTTGAACGTTTGGAAAATAATGTTGTTACTTGATTTTACAAAGGGAAGTGTTTTGGTTTACTTAAAAAGATAGTCACTCTATTTTTATACTACGGGTATTGTGTGACTTTTGTAAAAGAAACGGATCTTTTAAAGAGTTAATGTATGAAGTACTTTGGGGATAAAAACCCGAACTTGTTAACATAAAGTAGAAAGTACCTTGTGTGAATAACTTGATTGTGTTGGTTTGTGATAGCCTTGTAATACTTTCTTGTTGATTGATAAGTAAACATGTTAGGATGCTACGTGTGTTAGTATCTTGTGATGTTTGTGTAAAGGGGTTTCCCTTTGTTGTGCTTATGTTGTTTAACGATAAGCTATTATGTTAGTATTATATCACTCACCTCTTGACATGATCTGGGGTTGTCGCCTCCGTCGCGGGTAGACTCAGTGATGCAGGACCATGATTCGAGAATACCTCATGCGGATCCAGGGGATCTATGCGGAGCAACGAGTTCCAGGTTAGTATGCGGGTTATACCTCACGCGTCTATGTGGCCATGCGGATGCGAGTCGGGGCGATGCCGGAGTAGCTACCCTCGATGCGAGGAATACCACATGCGGGCCCATGTGAGTGGCTTATGCGGAGCTGCGGGAAGTTCCAGTACTAGACTCGCATATTAGATACTGCGCGAGTGGCGGCTTCGATCATATGGCGGTGCAGACAGATCTCATAATCTGATTTATGACCTTGTTGGTACTGTGGGTGTTAGTAGTCGGCTATGTCTTCGTACTTACCCCGTACGGTTTTATTATGACACAGGTGGGACCTGGTGTTCATGTGTATTCCTTGGTGCTTTTATATCATAGATCACGGCGGAGGAAGGTATTCCACGGGCATGATTGATGTTGTGGGCGTGAGACCCATAGTTGTATTTGAGTAATGACTTTGAGGGCGTGAGTCCCTGACTTGACATGTGCTTATTTATTGTGAACTGTAGTTTGGTTATCATACATGTCTCCTGCTTTATATAGACTACTATGATTTCATTTACAGTATTTTCAGTTTCACATACTTGGTACCTGTTATGCGACCTCTTCGGGCTGCGTTCATGCCGCAGTAGAGGTACACCGTGTTGATCCTCGCTCATGTGGTCACAGTTCAGCGTTGGGAAGCTCCGTTTCTCGGAGGCTTATCGATGGTAAAGTCCATCGTAGTTGGTACTTACATTCGGGGTATGGCGGCCACTGTCCCGCCATTGTTGTTATATCATTCTTAGAGGTCTGTAGTACTGTTGTGGGCAGAGTTTGTAAAAGGGATGTAACTGTTCAGATTTAAGTTTTATATATATACGCCGAAAGGCAACTTTTCGCAGAAAAACTGTTTTACACTTCCTATTATTTCATGTCTGGTTTTATGTTCCGCTGATTACTCTGATGTATGTCTACTTAGGTGCCCGGAGTAAGGCACGATCACGCCCGGTTCGGTCGTGACAAAAGTGGTATCAGAGCAGTTAATCCTCGGAAAGTGTCTACAGACCGTATCTAGTAGAGTCTTGATTATCGGTGTGTTGTGCACCACACCAATAATCAGGAGGCTATAGGATATTTAGGATTGGTTTCCATTCTTCTCACTCTGAGATCGTGCTTAGAGCCGTGTTATAAGTTGGACCCCTCTAACGTATTCCTGTCCCTTACCGTTATGCCTCCGCGTAAGGCAACCCGGGCCCAGAAGGGCAAGGCAGCCAAGGGAGCTGCGAGTAGAGCACAGAGGGTTACGAGGGCACAGGCCCAATCATCACCTGGGGTGGTGCTTCATTCGGGGAGTTCGGCGACGTCACCAGCCCCAGCAGAGTTTAGCACGGCGGCAGCAGTTCCTACTGCGGCCATGATATTTGAACCTTCAGTTCCACGACCAGTAGCAGGAGGTATGGATTGCAAAGAGACGACCCTGTTTCTAGCTATGGATTTAGCAACCAGAGAGTATTTTATGTATCGATTTATCACGGGTCTTGATGACTATCTAAGAAAGGGTTGTGCAAGAGTAGCTCTTCAGTCAGACATGAGCATGGCCTGCGTATGGACTTATGCGCAGCAGACCGAGAAATGAAGAGATCGACGGGTTAACCAAGATCGGCAGAAGAGGGCCAGACCGGCAGGGTTCGTTGGTAACTTTCGAGGCGAATCCAGTAGTTCGGAGAGGAAGGGGTGTTAGCCAGAGGAGGCCACCCCCACCTCGGTGTGGCCATTGTGGTAGATGTCATGGTGGGGAGTGTCGTGCTTCTTAGACAGCTTGTTATGCTTGCGGCCAGCAGGGCCATTTTAAGAGAAATTATCCAACCAGAGGTGGCGCGGATGTAGAGACTCAGCCTTCGGGATCAGTGGCTAATTCATCATCTTCCCTAGCTATGCGCCCAACAGGGCAGGATTGATTAGGACGACAAAGGGGTAGTGAAGCAGTAGATACAAGTATATCCTTAACCCTCTAGAGATTTGTACGGGTGATAAGATGAGTATACCTTAAGTGTTATAGATAACATTGTGTAAATTGTGATTAGAAATCATGGTTAGTTAACCGGGTAAGATTGGGGGATAGGGAAAGTGTGAGCCTTAGAGTTTTATACGTAGAGACCTTAGAGGTAAGGCCATCTCGAGTAAAAGATGTATTTTTATGATTGACCATTATCGGAGTGCATAGTACACGTGAGATATGTGATAAGTCCCTGAGTGGTATGAAATGAAAGAGGGTAGTTGAGCTAAGAAGACCCCTAGGTTCTTCGTGACTTGATTGTGGGATTGTTCCGGATCGAGGAGCAAGTGTTTGGCGCGACAGCGGGTCGGGTTGCGGACCGATCGCGGGTCAACCCGCGGCTTGTACGGTGGTGGGGTCAGTTTGGGGTAGTCCCGCTTTGTGATAGGGTCACGAGGGTGTTAGGCCCAAGTTTAGTTAACCAGCGTACGAGTTCGTGGATGAGTTCGACCAGTAGTCGGGCCAATGAGGTCAGCCCATCTTATCTTTTAGTCAAGACCGTTTACTCGGCAGAGGGTTATGCGAGATGATTATATCAGGAAGGTTGTAAGGCTGCACGAGGTGCCTACCTTCACCTTATGTCAGGCAGTGGAGCCAGTTATGGCTATTTCTTTTTACGGAAGTTTTACGAGCGGGGTTAGGAACTCAGGTGAGTCTCAGTATCGCATTCGCCCTCGGGCCAGTGTTTGGATATCAGGGGTAGATGTGAGGATTGTTGTCTCCTGTTGAGGAAGTGTTTTATAGCTACCATTTCAGTATTCGGATGTCGCCTTATGACGCCTTGTAGGGGCGGAAGTGTAAGTTGCCGGTCGATTGGTTCGAGGTTGGCAAGGTTCAGATAGTTGGTTCATACTTGTTTGGCGGGATGTGGATAGGGTGAAGCTTATCGGGAGAGGTTATTGGCGGCTCGAGTCAGCGAAGTCGTGCGGATAATCGGCGGCGGCGGCAGGTTGGTAGGCGGTGGGCCTTGAAGGTACCACCGGAAAGGGTGTGACGAGTTGTGGAAAGCAGAGAAACTTAGCGAGTTACTTTGGGCCTTTCGGATCTTGTGAAAGAGTAGGCGGGTTGCCTATAGTTGGCATTGCCGTCCAAGCGTATGAGGCGAGATGTCCGGTCTTCGTGTTGCTATGTTCGGAAAGTATCGAGGATCCGTCAGTGTTCGATGATGACCAAGTTGGAAGTAGTAACCAGATTTTGGTGAATGAAGCGATATGAAATGTGGTATGTTATGAGAAAG
The DNA here is from genome assembly GCA_029844215.1 of Przewalskia tangutica. Taxonomy (NCBI): domain Eukaryota; kingdom Viridiplantae; phylum Streptophyta; class Magnoliopsida; order Solanales; family Solanaceae; genus Przewalskia; species Przewalskia tangutica. The sequence continues at coordinate 53,445,074 of CM056726.1, forward strand.
ATTTCGAGTGTACGAGAAGGGTACGACGAGTAAGAGAATAAAAATGATCATTGCGTTCGTAAAGAAAAGGTGCGAAGGGAGTATCTTTTAGACCTAGGGTGGGAGCTTTTGTAGTGATGGGGGTGATTCCTCGTAGACTTGAAGTTGAGTAATTGCGCGTGTGTTATGTTATGGCCAGGTACGACATGATTGTTTTCGTTAGTATAGTAGTGAAGACTATACATGCACTTGTGTGTTTCGAGGCTTAGAAGGAACATTCGGGACGAATGTTTCTAAGGAGGGGAGAATGTTATACCCCGTATTTCCAGAGTATGTACGTAAGGACGTACGTACGAAAGTTTGAGCCTTAATTTAGGCATAGGACCGAAAATTTTGTGCACAACCCCCGAAAAGAATCGTTTTTCGACGAAACGTTTTCCAAAGCTTGCGTAGGGAAAATTACGGCTATGTCATTTATTTGTTTTGCAGATTTTTCCCAGAGATGAAATATTTTGGACCAACGAGAGGGCGACACTTGTCACCCTCAAGTGGGCGTTCTAGTGGACGAAATGGGGCACGTTTCTCCCTTGTTTTGTGGCCTAAAACTTGGGTCAATGTTTGTGAGGGATTTGTGGAGTAGGGTTAGGGTGCACTTGGGCAAATCTTGACCCTCCACTGCCCAGCTTGATCTTGGCCCTTGGTTGTCTATAAATACCCGCTTTGAAGTGCAAGACTTCTTCATCCTCAAACAATTTCTAAGTCTTGAAAACCCCTCCCCTTTGGAGGTTCTCGTCAAGCCTCCCTCCTCCTTTGTGAGGCCTTTTGGTAGAGCACCCCTCTCCCTTGAGAAGGCCTTTTGGCCGAGAGTACCCCACTTGCCTAGTTGTTCTCGTAAAATACCACTCTTGGTAGAAAATACTCTCAGTATTGTTACTATACCAAAATACCTTAGCCTTATACCTTGTAGTATTCCAAAGTTACCTCTATCGTAGAGCAGGAAATACTACCTTATGTCCTTTAGTCTCAAACCAAACCCTAAGGAAAATCTTCATAGCCGGTTGAAGTATTAAGTAGAAGTTGCGTAGAACTTCTAAGGGTTGTTGGAGGCGGGTTGGGCGCCAGTAGGAGCTAAGCGTTGCTCGGGATCGATTTAAACCTGGATTATTATGGGCTTATAGAGGTAAATATCTTGTCCCCCTATTGTAATTAGAGTTTACATTCTGTTGATGTATAAGAATTAAGTATAAGTTATATACCAGGAAGGTATATAAGAGGGAATTGAATGTACTTACATAGAATTTGTATTCTGATGAAACTTGTGAAGTTTGTGGGTAGGAAGTCTTTGATTTTCCGTAGAATCTTGTATCTAGATTTATTCTCTGAGTAGTCTAGACATTGATAGACTTGTATAGCCGTTATAGGTTGAAATCTTGTGAGTAGCGTATTCTACTCGCGAGGTGGAAAAAACTAAGGGACTACAATACTTTTGAGATATTTGATAATAGTCGATAATCGTCGCGAGGTATGTGATTCTTCCTATCCTCTTGAGCATGATATTTTAAAAGAATATATATATAGTACGGTAGACGTACTTGTGTTAACTGAATGTAGTTTTACGACAATGTCTTTTGACTTAAGCCTGAATAATAAGAATCTAGAATTATTTAAATAGAATTAAGAAACCTTTTTGAAAGAAGAGTAATACTTGGTTTTAAAAGCTTAAGAGTTATACTAGCTTTATGGAAAGTTAGGTATAACGGCTTAAGAGAGATAAAAAGAATGGTTTATTGATTTTAGAAGGTAAGAGACTTGATCTTAAAAGATAAGAGACTTGACTTAATTGATTAATATGAATTTTGTTAAAAAGTGTGAAACTTCATTCGTGAGTAATGAGTACTTCGTTTTTAAAAGGAATAATGTTTTACTGATTTCGGAAATCAGAATAAGTATCGAACAAACAACAACAGCGCTAAAAAAGGGAAATGTGTTGACTAATAAGGTATTATTAAAACCAGTAGAAACCTCCATATGCATAGAAGCTAGATGAGACAAAATGATGTTACATTTCCTAGATCATGGCTGCTTTAATAAGATTGTATGAACAAGAATAACCTACTCACACATAAGGCATATGTTTCTCAAATGGTTTTAAAAGAGAATTATATTATTAAGTGATTAAGACTATGAACTACGAAACCTTTCGAAAATGAGAAACTTGAGCATTTGAAATTAGGCAAACTTGAACGTTTGGAAAATAATGTTGTTACTTGATTTTACAAAGGGAAGTGTTTTGGTTTACTTAAAAAGATAGTCACTCTATTTTTATACTACGGGTATTGTGTGACTTTTGTAAAGAAAGCGGATCTTTTAAGAGTTAATGTATGAAGTACTTTGGGGATAAAAACCGAACTTGTTAACATAAAGTAGAAAGTACCTTGTGTGAATAACTTGATTGTCTTGGGTTGTGATAGCCTTGTAATACTTTCTTGTTGATTGATAAGTAAACATGTTAGGATCCTACGTGTGATAGAATCTTGTGATGTTAGTGTAAAGGGTTTCCACTTTGTTGTGCTTATGTTGTTTAACGATAAGCTATTATGTTAGTATTATATCACTCGCTCTTGACATGATCACGGGGTTAAAGGCGCCTCCGATTCGGGGTAGACTCAGGCGGTCTGGGACCATGATTCGAGAATACCTCATGCGGATCCAGGGGATCTATGCGGAGCTACGAGAGTTCCAGGTTAGTGTGCGGGGTTATACCTCATGCGGTCTATGTGGCCATGCGGACTGCGAGTCGGGGCGATCTTGGGAGTAGCTACCCTCGATGCGAGAATACCTCATGCGAGCCTATGTGAGTGGCCTATCAGAGTGCGGGAAGTTCGAGGACTAGGCAGCGCATTAGATCTGCGGGCGGTGGCGGCCGATCATATGGCGGTCTAGCGAATCTCGTAATCTGATTTATGACCTTGTTGATGCGTAGGTGTTAGTAGTCGGCTATGCCTTCGTATTATGACACAGGTGGGACCTGGTGTTCATGTGTATTCCTTGGTGCTTTTATATCATAGACTGCCGGCAGTGAAGAAGGTATTCCACGGGCATGATTGATGTTGTGGGCGTGAGACCCATAGTTGTATTTGAGTAATGACTTTGAGGGCATGAGTCCCTGACTTGACATGTGCTTATTTATTGTGAACTGTAGTTTGGTTATCATACATGTCTCCTGCTTTATATAGACTACTATGATTTTATTTCTGATATTTTCATTTCACATACTTGGTACTGTTATCTTGACCTCGCCTTGAAGCTGCGTTCATCTGCGGTAGAGGTACACCAGTGTTGATCCTCGCTCATAGGGTCACAGTTCAGCGTTTGGGAAGCTCCGTTTCTCCGGAGGCTTATCAGTGGTAAAGTCCCCTGTAGTTGTAGGTACTTACATTCAGGGGTATGGCGGGGCCCTGTCCCACCATTGTTGTTATATCATTCTTAGAGGTTTGTAGTACTGTTGTGGGCAGAGTTTGTAAAAGGGATGTAACTGTTCAGATTTAAGTTTTATATGTATACGCCGAAAGGCAACTTTTCGCAGAAAAACTGTTTTACACTTCCTATTATTTCATGTCTGGTTTTATGTTCCGCTGATTACTCTGATGTATGTCTACTTAGGTGCCCGGGGTAAGGCACCAGTCACGGGCCCGGGTTCGGGTCGTGACAGGAGGCCACCCCCACCTCGGTATGGTCGTTGTGGTAGGGGTTCTTATGGGAAGTGTCGTACTACTTAGATAGCTTGTTAGACTTGCGGCCAGAAGGGTGACGAACCCTTAAGAGATTATGTTTAATTGACTTAATGGCATACCTTATTGTTACATTAAGCTGGGTTGTATTCTTAAGTGATATGTACGAATAATATTGGTATGGAGTAAATAGGGTTATGATTGAGACAACATGATTTTGAGATTAAGTGGAGATATTTTACCCGTATACGGGGAGAGATAATGTAAGTTTGGGACATGGAATACTTGAGGATCTTAGAATATGTGGAAATCGTTGAGCCCTTAGATAGACAAGGCCTTCAAGAGTAAAGTATTTTATGTGTGATCGTGGTTAAAGTACATAGGCTATATGAAGTATATTATAGGTGATGATTTTGTGGTTGGAGTATAAACCACTTGTGATTGTTGTTAATGATTGTTGAGCCAATTGGGAATTTGTATAGCTTGAGACCTTGGATGAACATTCGAGGACGAATGTTTCTAAGGGGGGTAGAATGTTACACCCAGTATTCGGGGCATGTAAGTGAGAACATAAGTTAGGATATAAGGTTGAGGGTTAGTGGGAATGTATATTTACATTTTCGATAAGGAAAAAGTTTGGATACAATAAAGGTGACGACGAGAAGTAGTACTAGGAATTGAGTTCTTCCCAATAGAGTGTGGGCAGAAAAGGAGCTCCCGAAACATAAAGGACAAAAGTTGGCGGTCAGTCACGAAAGGCTGCGACCAGCGGTGCTTGAGGGCAGCGGTGCCACAACTCTTTGGGAGGTTGCAAGACTTTCGAAGTGGTTCCGAAGAAGCGATCTGCGGTGCCTATGCGGAATTTTCTAATCCGAGATATTTTTGTGACAGGTGGACAAGTGGGGTTCATGGTTCCCCCTCCACTTGTCCTATAAGTTCATATTGGGCACAAGTCTTGGAAGACTTGTGCTACACAAAGAAGATCTTCATCTTTCAAACCCTCATCCTTTCCCTTGTTCTTGAAGTTTCGAAATTCCCTAGCCAAAGTGAAGAACAATATAACTTATTTTCCAAGATTAATCACCCTAATCTAGTTCTAAGCCAAGTTAACTCTCCAAGAACCATAGGTCATGGTATGACCGAAAATGGTGGTGAAACACTAGGCTTGGAGATGAACTTTTGGAAGGAAAACATGAAAGGAAGATGGTTACAAGCTTGTAGAGGATACGTATGCGTGATTATGCGAAGAGGTGGTGTAAAAGGAAGCAGTTTGGCCGAGAACTTGTAGGCAATTTTGGCTAAAGTGAAAGGTAAAGATTTCTGCTTCCTCTTTAAGATTATTGGAAGTTTCATGATGTTATAGTTAAGATATGAACTTGTGTTAAGTGAAAAGGAGAATAAGAAGTGCATGAGACAGTTTTGGCATGTTAGCCGATTGTGGACAGTTTTGGTGTTGTTGGGCTCATTGGATATTGTTGTGCAGTTTTAGGAACTGTTTTGTGGCGTTAGAATGCTGAAAATTCATCCACCATTATGCATGTTTAAGTATAGTAATTGCTAATGAAAGTACTAAGGGACTAAGGGTGTAGAAAAGTGTAGAAAGGCTTCACTTTTTACCCTCGTTGTTGTTGGATTATAGACTGTTTTATGGGCTGTTTTTATGGACTATTTTTAAATGGATTATGAGGCTGTTTTACGTGAGAAATAGGTTTGTGAATCACCTTGGTTAACTGGTTGGTTGTGCCCTTAATTGGTGCTTGATTGTTGATGAAGTTGGTCTGATTGAAAGGTGGAAAAGTGCATTATAAGTAGGGAAGTCTTTGCCAAATTTTTATATGAAAAGAGAACATTTACTTGGTATATGTCTTATACTAAGTATTCATGAAGTTGATAGACATGTTATTGTGGTTATAGGTTGAAGTACCTAATTGGGAAGTATTCTACTTGTCGTGTTGGTTAGTCGTCAATAAGGTATGTGAACCTCTTCCTTCTCCTTTTGGCATGTTCTACGTGTGAACCATAACTGTGGTATTGTTTCAAAAGTTATTCTACTCTTAGAAGTTAAAGAGTAGTCATGTTGTTGATTCTATGCTAAAGGCATGTCTAAATTATTCCTAAGTCCTTACCAAGTCTTATGGGAGATGTTGGTAAGATTTTTTAGGAAGTATTGGAGTTGAGTTGATCTTGCTAAGTTACAACACTAGTGAGAAAAGGTATCGAACAAGCCATTGCAACGTTAAATAAAAAAGGAATCGACAATCAATTATATTGAAATGAGTAGAATTTCCATCTGCATAGAAGCTAAGATATAACCAGTTCGTTTTACACTTTCTAGGTTCGCAACTGATTAGATAAGATCATTATTAATATATAACATACTAAAGGCTCATAAAATGGATTAATTTGGCAATTCGGATCGGTTATCACTATGCAAAGGTTTCCATAATGTTAGACAAAGGAGCGAGACGAATTTAGATTATCGAGTCGATGCATCGACAAGCGGTATGTGACTCTTCCTTTCTTCTTTGGCGTGACCTTTATAAAATAAGTTATGCGGTGGACAGACGAGTTTTAAAAGAATATAGATTTCATGTGGTACATGAGGTGATAGTAACTTGATTTTAAAAGTATACTTGACTTGATTTGAAAAGAATAGATCATTTGGTTTTAAAAGTATAAGTGCCTTGATTTTAAAAGTATACTTGTCTTGATTTTAAAAGTGAAAGTGTCTTGATGCTACATATGCTAGTGTCTTAGGGTTTATAAATGAAAGGATGTACGGCGGACGTACATGGTTCTATTGGATCTTATTTCTAAAAAGGAAGGCATGGTATTTTCTTGATATTTCTAAAAAGAAAGGCATGGTATTGTCTTGATATTTCTAAAAAGGAATGCATGGTATTGTCTTGAAATTTCTAAAAAGTAAGGCATGGTATTGTCTTGGTATTTCTAAAAGGAAGGCATGGTATTGTATTGGTGTTTCTAAAAAGGAAGGCATGGTATTGCCTTGGTGTTTCTAAAAAGGAGGGCATGGTATTGCCTTGGTTTTCTAAAATAATAGTTCATTCTATTTGTTCTAATGAGAGTCAAAGATTATTTTAACTTGCATATGTTTGCTCATATAGCCCTTCGTGCAAGTGTTACATTTCCACATCACCGCGTCCCTCACTAGAGGGCCGACAACATTATGTATATATTTCATGGATTAACTCCCATTGAGTGAGTTGGTACACACTCATTGTGGGTCTAAAGGACACTTGCGGGTCTGAAGGACTCATGCTGGTTCAATTCCCAGGATATTATTCCATGGACTAGCTCTCCGTGATGCGGGTATCGGGTACAGATATCCATTGCGGGTCTACAAGATCCATGCGGGTGAAATAGTCCCATGAGTAGGATTGCATAATGATCCTGAGGGCAGATGTCCCTGATTTTGGCATGACTTTCATATTTTGAAAATGTAGAGTTTACTCTCATTTTACTGAGTCCCAGAATGGGCCAGGGTACGTTATATGTTTATGCTTTCACCTAGTCCCAGAATGATCCTGGGTACGTTATGTGTTTATGCTTTCACTGAGTCCCAGAATGGGCCAGGGTACGTTATGTGTTTATGCTTTCATTGAGTCCCAGAATGGGCTAGGGTACGTTATATGTTTATGCTTTCACTGAGTCCTACAGGGTACGTTATGTGTTTATGCTTTCACTGAGTCCCATAATAGGCCAGGGTACGTTATATGTTATGTGAGCCACCGAGTCCCTCACTAAAAGGTCGGGATATGTTACACTGATAATTCCCCCGTGTCCTCACAAAGGTCGGATCACGTTAAAGGCATAAATACATGATGGTTACATGATTCCACGAGTTCAGAATGGCGGGATACGTTATGTGATGCGGTACAATGGTACGATGATACAAATCTGATTAGCTCTTATTTTATATGCACGGTTGGATCACGGTATTTGATTTTCATACTTGTCCTGTAAATCTTTTATCTGATTATGAACTTGTTTACTGTACTTTATGTTTGCATATTTGGTACCTTATTGTACTGACCCCCTTCGGGGGGCTGCGTTCATGCCCACAGGTATAGGTACTCAGTTGGGTGATCCGTGAGCTTAGGATCCTTGTTCAGCGTTTTGGGATATCTCTAATGTTCCGGAGCTTGTCATTTTAGTACATGTCTTCCATTATGACTATATATATTCAGGGATACGACGGGGCCTTTTCATGTCATAGTTGTTATGATACTCTTAGAGGTCTGTAGTTATGTGTGGGTTGGACATATGTAAAGTTGTAACCCGTTTTGGGATATCTTTATGTATAGTGGCGGCCTTGTCGGCTTGCCTGTTTTTTTTATAACATGAGGTTTCTTAAAGCTTCCTGTTACACCCCGTAATTCCAGGACATGTTTAAGAGAATGTACATAAGGAATCAGGACTCTAAATTGGTACGAAAGAAAGAATTGTTTTTCCGAAGAAAAATGCATCACGACCGAACGGGCGTGGTCGTGCCTTACCCAGGCACCCTAGTGATACAACATCAGAGAAAACCAGCGGAAATAAAAACTTAAACATGCAAATAGACATGAATCAAGATGAAAGAAAACAGGCCAACCAAAACGGTTGCCTTTCAACATATATATATATAAACATTTGAGCGATTCTGATCCTTACAACCCACACTTGCGATTACTACGGACCTCTAAGATTTTTTTCAACAACTATGACGGGACAGGGCCCCGCCATACCCCTGAACGTACAAGAACCTACAGACTCAGGGTAACATACCAAAGATAAGCCTCCGAAGGGACGGAGCTTTCCAACGCTCTGAAATGAGATCCTAAGAGCGAGGATCGGCGGCGATGTACCTCTACTGCGGCATGAGCGCAGCCCCGAAGGAGGTCGATACAACAGTACCAAGTATGTGAAGCGTAAAATCGTAAATGAAATCATAGCGATCTATAAAAGCGGGAGACATGTATGATAACCAAACTACGATGCACATATAATGATTATATCAAGTCGTGGTCTCACGCCTCCACATCAATCATACGTGGAATACCTTCCTCGCCAGCTGCGATCATGATATGATAACACCAAAAAGTACACCTGCACACCAAGTCCTACCTGATGCCAAAGCCGTACTAACAATCCAAAATGGAAGCATACCCGTGCGCTACGCATCGTGTCAGTATGCCCAAAAGGGAACAACAAGACATCAACCAAAATGGAAGCATACCCGTGCGCTACGCATCGTGTCAGTATGTCCAAAAGGGAAACACTAAGACAACATTCCAAATGGAAGCATACCCGTGCGCTACGCATCGTGTCAGTATGTCCAAAAGGAAACAACAAGGCGGCAATCAAAATGGAAGCATACCCGTGCGCTACGCATCGTGTCAGTATGTCCAAAGCGATTAGCAAAATAACACTATCAAGAGGAGCGTACCCGTGGAATTTCTCCGTCACTGCCGGCACGTCCCAATAAGTTCTCAACAAGTCAACCGGCCCTCCATCGAGAGACGCGGTAGTATAGAAACACAATTCTTGCACAACAAAGGCTATCACAACAAGCATAGGCAAGTTTCACAACAACAAGCATAGGCAAGTTATACATAACTCAAGGTACTTTCATTTTATGTTAAAGTCCGGGTTTTAACCCTAAAGTACTACGTACGTTAAATTCCTTTTAAAGAGATCCATTCCTTTTATAAAAGTCACCCGATACCCGTAGTATACAAATAGAGTGACTTACATCTTTCAAGTAAAGCAAAACAACTTCCATACTTTCCTTTTTAAAACCAAATCAAGGCAATACCATGCCTTCTTTTTGGACCAAAACACTTCTCTTTTTAAAGTCAAGTTACCACATTAAAATCAATGATAAAACCCTTTTTCATAAAGTCGTTATAACTAACTTCCCATAAAGCTGTTATAACACTTTATGTTTTAAACCATTTTAAGACAAAACAATGCCTTCCTTTTCCCTGTAGTTCCAGTTTGCCTAATTTCAATTACTCCAGTCTCTTTATTTTAGAAAAGTTTCATAGTTCAATGTCTTAATCTCTTTTTAAAACAATTGAGTAACATATGCCATAGGCGAGTAGGTTATTCTTGTTCATAAATCTTATTAAGCAGCCATGATCTAGGAAATGTAATATCATTTTGTCTCATCTTAGCTTCTATGCAGATGGAGGTTTCTACTGGTTTTAATAATACTTCATTATTCAATACATTTTCCTTTATTAACGCTGCAGTGGTTTGTCGATACACATTCTGATTTCCGAAATCAGTAAAACATTATTCCTTTTAAAAACCACGTACTCATTACTCACGAATGAGGTTTCACACAAAACTCATATTAATTCATTTAAGTTAAGTCTCTTATCTTATAAGATCAAGTCTCTTAACTTCTAAAATCAGTAAACCATTTTCTTTACCTCTCTTAAGACGTTATACCTAACTCCCCATAAAGCTAGTATAACTCTTTTTAAAACCTTTAAAACCAAGTGTTACTCTTCTTTCAAAAATGGTTTCTTAACTCTTGTGACATACTTCAAGTTTCTTAATATTCAGGCTTAAGTCAAAAGACATTGTCGTACAACTACGTTCAATTAGCACACGTACGTCTACCGTAGTATATATTATTCAGGCTTAAGTCAAAAGACATTGCCGTACAACTACGTTCAATTAGCACACGTACGTCTACCGTACTATATATTATTCAGGCTTAAGTCAAAAGACATTGCCGTACTATATATATCTTCCTTTAAAATATCATGCTCAAGAGTATAGGAAAAATCACATACCTCGCGACGATTATCGACTATAAGCAAAACGCTCCACGACTATAACCCGGCTAGCCTTGTCCACCTTCTAAGTAGCACGTACTGCTTGCGAACATTCAACCAATAAAGGTTTATCGATCTCAGTAAATACGATCCTATGTAAATGCAGTTTAAACTTCTACTTATATTCTTACGATGTGATTTGGTTCAAGTCTATTACGTAATATCCTTCTAGTACAGTTCAATTCTCTTCTATGAATCTTATATTCATTTCTACTACGACAGTATGTAATTTCCAATTACAATACAAGGACAGTAGTATTTACCTCGATGAGCCCAAAATTATCCAAGTATAAAGTCGCTCCTGAGCAACGTTAAGCTCCTACTCCGAGTGCTCGATCGCTCAATCAACCCTTAGAAGTTCTACGCAACTTACTTAACACTTCAACCGACTATGAAGGTTTTTCTTAGGGTTTCATTTTTATGACTAAAGGAAAGTATAATTGTATTTTCCGGGTTTTTGTATAAGTGTAACCTTGGGAATACTACAAGGTATTTGGGCCAAGGTATTTGGGCATTATAACAATACTAGGAGAGTATTTCTATACCACAACAAGGGTTATTATTTCGACTAGCACAACTAGGCTAGGGGAGGGTTCTCTGCTAGAACCACTAGGTAAGGGGGGGGGGGTTCGGTCGAGGGTCTACAAGAGGGGGGGAGAGGGGTGGTGTTTGGACGAGACAAGCAAGAGGGAGAGGGAGTATTTGAGACTTGGAAAAGATTTTAGGATGAATAAGTTCATCACTTAGGGGGGCGTATTTATAGGTCAAGAAATGGCCAACCAATGGCCAAGATTCATCCAAGTGTAAGGCAAGTGTAGGGCTAGATTTAAGCCAAGTGCACCTTATCCATCTACCACAACAACTTGCACAAATATCCTACCAACTCCTTGACCCCTTTTTAGTCCACCATTGCCGCCCACCTCATCGATGTGAGGTGACACATGTCACCCTCCCATTGGTCCAAAATGTTTCGTCTCTCGGAAAAATCCGCAAAATTATAAATGACATAGCGAATTTACCCTTCGCAAGTTTAGTAAAGCGTTTCGTCGAAAACGATTCTTTTCGCACTTGTGCCCAAATTTCGAACTTGCCAAATCTTTAAGGCTCAAATTTTATCGTGCGCCTCACGTACATACTGCGAAAATACGGTATAACATTCTCCCCTCGCCCGAAACATTCGTCCGAATGTTCCTTCTCAAGCGGATAACGATGAAGTTCTTCTAACAAGTTGCCAACGCCACGCGCCACGAAATAACACGTTCTCTTCCTTCCTTACTCGTCGTGCCGCTTCTCGAACACTTGAACTCTTCTAGTATCGTACCACACTTGGTCATCACGGTTCCCAAAACTTTGGAGTCACCACCTCGAACTTGGTCATCTTACTAGCCGCGATCTCCTTAAGACCATTCCGGCCTTCACGATGTACGGTCGAACACATCCACGAACTCATCGATGGTCATCTAAACTTGGGCCTAGCACCCTCGTGACCCTACCACCTGGCGGGACCACCCGAGCTGACCCCACCGAACCGGGCGCGGGTTGGCCCTCAACATGGCCCTGACCGACCCACTTAACGCGTCACGCTCTTGTTCCCGATCCGAACAATCTTACCTATCTGGTCATGAAAGCTACCACTTCCATTTAACACTACCCGAAATTTTTCCCACAATTACTCCACGTATACCTATACGTTCTGACAAGGATCACTCGCAAAAACTTGTACTCAAGACGGCCTTACATCTAAGGTCTCAACTGTAACATTCTAAGGTTCATCATTTATCACCCCCAGGCTTACCCTTTCTCACTAACGTGTTTCTAAATCATATTTTAGCACAAAGCTATCCGACATAACACTAAACACATCATCATAACATCAATACATACCAAACTCTAGAGGTTAAGGATATACTGAAAATAGGCGGTTCAAGGACCGCTAAGCGGAACTTCCACCGCGACCTCTCTGGTGGCGCCGGTGTATGAACATCTGCTGGCTATGGAAGGTGAAGAACCCGCCCGATCCCGTGATGCGTGCTATCTACCCGGCGCTACCCACTGGTGGACAGTTTCTCCCAAAATGGCCTGGCCGCATGTAAAACAAACTCCGGACTAGCACGACACTCCTTGTGGAGTCTACCACAAGTCCTGATGAGGTAGGGGTGGCTTGGTGGCTAACACCCATGCTCTCGAAAATCTGAATCCTTGGAGCCCGACACGCTCACGAATACTCTGGATGCCTTGAAGATTGTGGAGGACCACTCAGACTTGGTGGAGGCGCATAACTAGTCTGCTGGCGGCGGTCCGCCTCGAAAGTCACCAAAGGACCTGCTGTTACGGCCCTCTTCTGACCTTGGTTATTAGTTGATTTCTCGCTCCTCACCTCCAGTGCATAAGCTGCATGCGGGCAATGTCCATGCGGTGAAGAGCTACACCGAACAACTCTCGCTAGGTAATCATCGAGCCACCTGTAACATATCGGTGCACTCGATCCTCCATACTAGCTACCAACGCGGGACGTCACAAGCCGATGAGTCGAACTCACATTGTACTCCCGACCGTGCGCGGATTCTGCCGCAACACCAAAAATCTGTCGGCCCGAGCCCTCCTCATCTGTGGAGGCAAGAAGTGTGCAAGAAATGCCTTTGAGAACTCGTCCCATATAGCCGGAAGTGCATTCTCTCCCCGGGACAGCTCCCACGAATCAAACCAGTCGACTGCGGTATCACGCAGCCGATGCGAACCTAGGACCACCGACTCGGTCTCCGATGCCTTGATCACTCTCATGATCCGCTGTAACTGCCGGATGAACTCCTACGGATCATCCTCAGGCCTCGACCCATAAAACCCTGGCGGGTTACATCTCAGAAAATCCCGTAGCCTCAGTATGCGCTCGGGGTGAACTACGGTGCTCTTAGGATCGGCTGCTGCGTCCGGCCTATCCTCATATCGCCACGACCACGGCGATGGCGCCATCTCGCTTGTACCCCGTCTCATCTGCTCCGGTGTGGGTGGAGGCTCGTATCTTGTAGTCTCGGCACCCATCGCTGCGACTCTAAACTTCTTTGGTCTTTGGCGGTGTCGCAAAACTCGCCGTCAAGTACTATCTCGTCTTGGCCGGGCTGCGCCTCGTACTCCTCTGTATCCCACTAGCGACTCCTCGGCTGCCTTGCCGTCTGGGCTCAGGTTGCCTTACGCGGAGGCATAACTGGTAAAGGAAAGGAATACGTCAGAGGGGTTCGACTTATCACACAGCTCTAAGGCACGATCTTAGAATGAGAAGAATGGAAACCAATCCTAAATGTCCTATAGTCTCCTGATTATAGATGTGGTGCACAACACACCGATAATCAAGACTCTACTAGACACGGTCTGTAGACACTTTCCGAGGATTAACTGCTCTGATACCACTTTGTCACTTTTCCGCGAGGTTCTAGTGTCACTCCGTCGACCCAACAAATGGTACCGGACTGCATGCGATCCCTGAGGTTTGGACCTTCTCAGGACGTGCCATACGGAGAGCCACGGTTCGGGTCTGTTCCCGCGTGAGATGCTCTGGCCTCTTTATACGCTCAGCCCGAAGGAGTCGATACAAGTACCAAGTATGTGGCGTAAAATCGTAAATGAAATCATAGCAGTCTATAAAAAGCAGGAGACATGTATGATAACCAAACTACAGTACACACATATAACAGTTATATCAAGTCAGGGTCTCACGCCCTCCACATCAATCATGCCCGTGGAATACCTTCCTCACTGCCGGCAGTCTATGATATGATAACACCAAGAAGTACACCTGCACACCAAGTCCTACCTGATGCCAAAGCCGTACTAACAATCCAAAATGGAAGCATACCCGTGCGCTACGCATCGTGTCAGTATGCCCAAAAGGGAACAACAAGACAGCAACCAAAATGGAAGCATACCCGTGCGCTACGCATCGTGTCAGTATGTCCAAAAGGGAAACACTAAGACAACATTCCAAATGGAAGCATACCCGTGCGCTACGCATCGTGTCAGTATGTCCAAAAGGAAACAACAAGGCGGCAATCAAAATGGAAGCATACCCGTGCGCTACGCATCGTGTCAGTATGTCCAAAGCGATTAGCAAAATAACACTATCAAGAGGAGCGTACCCGTGGAATTTCTCCGTCACTGCCGGCACGTCCCAATAAGTTCTCAACAAGTCAACCGACCCTCCATCGAGAGACGCGGTAGTATAGAAACATAATTCTTGCACAACAAAGGCTATCACAACAAGCATAGGCAAGTTTCACAACAACAAGCATAGGCAAGTTATACATAACACAAGGTACTTTCATTTTATGTTAAAGTCCGGGTTTTAACCCTAAAGTACTACGTACGTTAAATTCCTTTTTAAAGAGATCCATTCCTTTTATAAAAGTCACCCGATACCCGTAGTATACAAATAGAGTGACTTACATCTTTCAAGTAAAGCAAAACAACTTCCATACTTTCCTTTTTAAAACCAAATCAAGGCAATACCATGCCTTCTTTTTGGACCAAAACACTTCTCTTTTTAAAGTCAAGTTACCACATTAAAATCAATGATAAAACCCTCTTTCATAAAGTCGTTATAACTAACTTCCCATAAAGCTGTTATAACACTTTATGTTTTAAACCATTTTAAGACAAAACAATGCCTTCCTTTTCCCTATAGTTCCAGTTTGCCTAATTTCAATTACTCCAGTCTCTTTATTTTAGAAAAGTTTCATAGTTCAATGTCTTAATCTCTTTTTAAAACAATTGAGTAACATATGCCATAGGCGAGTAGGTTATTCTTGTTCATAAATCTTATTAAGCAGCCATGATCTAGGAAATGTAATATCATTTTGTTATACCCCGTAGTTGCAGGGTATGTATGTGGGGACGTACGTACGAGAGTACGACAGAAATTTTGAAAAGAAAGAAAGATGTGAGTTTTCGACGGAAAAGTTTGCGGTTATTTGTGAAGAAAAAGGTTCGTTAATGGGAATTGGATTCCCAGATTGGGTATTTGGACTTCATAGATTATATTAGAATTTTGAGATTTTATTTTCGGAAATGGTCACGTGGGGCCACGGAGAAATTCTGGTTTTGTAGCCCGCTTTGTTTTGAGATTTCGGTATTTTGGATATTTTCTAAGACGATATATTCGGCGAATCGGGGCGACACGTGTCACCCCACGTGGCACCCTTGGCGAATTTACCTTTGTGCACAACACCGAATTAAGTCGTCGACGAAAACGTTTCCCACTTTCGTAGAAAATTCGGCTATGTCATTTATAATTTTTGCGGATTTTTCCGGTGTGAAACATTCGGACCCACGGGAGGGTGACATGTGTCACCTACATTGAAGCAAATGGTTTGGCTTGACGATTTGGGCGTCGAGGGCGCTGGTTGGCCTTGGCGATTGGCTCCTCTTTTGTGCCTTGCTTTGTGGCTTGTTTTGTGGAGTGTTTTGTGGAGTAGGGTTAGGGTGCACTTGGCTTGATCTTGGCCTTACACTTGCCTTGCACTTGGCTAGATCTTGGCCATTGGTTGGCCTTTGGTTTTGCTATAAATACCCCCCCCTTTGTGAAGACTTCATTCATCCACAAATGTTTCCAAGTCTTGAAATCCCTCCCCTCCCTCATGGGGCTCGCGTCCGACGCCTCTCCCCCTCCTAGTGGCCTTTGGCCGAGAGGTCTCCCCCTTGTGGTGTCTAGCCGTGGGGTACCCCCCCCTAGCCTAGTTGTTTTCGTATAATACCCCTTGTTGTGGTATAGAAATACTCCCCTAGTATTGTTATAATGCCCAAAATACCTTAGCCTTGTACCTTGTAGTATTCCAAAGATACCTCTTTACGTGAGTCCTAAATACTACCTTTTGTCCTTTTTAGTCTCAAACCGAAACCCTAAGGAAATCTTCATAGTTGGTTGAAGTATTTGAGTAGAAGTTGGTTAGAACTTCTAAGGGTTGTTTGGAGTGGTTTGGGCGCGCTGAGTGGAGCTAAACCTTGCTCAGGATCGACATTATAACTTGGATAATTTTGGGCTTATCGAGGTAATTATCTTGTCCCTCTATTGTAATTGGAAATTACATGTTTGTTAGAATATATAGTTGAAGTATACTATATATGGAACTATACTTAGTATTCGGCAATGTCTTTTGACTTAAGCTTTGAAGAATAAATCTTGAATCTGTATTTACATAGAATTTGTATTGCGATGAGACTTGTGTAGAATTGTACACGTCCGGTTAGACGTGTAAACCCCCACACGTTGGCTTGGTAGCGGCCTCGTTAGAGGAGGAGTTTCTGTTGTTGCGGGGAGTCTTTGCCAATTTTCTATAGAAAGATAGAAACTTGTGTTTTGGGGTTAATAGACGTTTGTGACCTTTATAGGTGAAGGTACTAAGAGTAGCGTATTCTACTCGAGGAGTGGAAAGGGCTAGCAAGGTTGTAGTACTTGGAGCATTTTGCTTATTGTCGATAAATCGTCGCGAGGTATGTGAACCTCTTCCTATCTTTCCTAGCATGATTGTTGTGAACTATGTAGTACGGTAGACGTACATGTGCTAAGTGATTTGGTTGGTTTAAAACATAGGGTGTTATAATAGCTTTATGGGAAGTTAGTTATAACGACATTATGTAAGTGAAAATGGTTTACTGATGTTAGAAGTTAAGAGACTTGATCTTATAAGATAAGAGACTTAACTTATTTGTTTTAATGTGGATGTTTGTGTGAAACCTCATTCGTGAGTAATGAGTACTTGGTTTTTAAAGGGATAATGTTTCTTGATTTGGGAATCGAATGTGTATCGACAGGACCCTGCGGCGTTAATAAAGGAAAATGTATTGAATAATGATGTGTTGTATTAAAACCAGTAGAAACCTCCATCAGCATAGAAACTAAGATGAGACAAAATGATATTACATTTTCTAGATCATGGCTGCTGTAATAAGAATGTTGTAAACAAGAATAACCTACTCTCACGTGAGACATATAATACTCAATTGTTCTAAAAAGGAATCAAGTGATTAAGTTTGGGAACTATGAAACCATTTGAAAATGAGAAGCTTGAGTAATTGAAACTAGGCAAACCGAACTTAGGAAAAGAATGTTGTTACTTGATTTTGAAAAGGAATGTGGGTTGGTCATTCTAATACTACGTATCGGGTGACTTTTATAGAAGTAATGGATCTCTTTTAAAGAACTTAACGATGTAGTACTTTGGGGTTAAAAACCCGACTGTGGTATAAATGGAAGTACTTTGAGTTGTTGTGAAACTTGCCTATGCTTGTTGTTGTGAAACTTGCCTATGCTTGTTGTTGTGAAACTTGCCTATGCTTGTTGTTGTGAAACTTGCCTATGCTTGTGATGATAGCCTTTGTTGTACAAGTGTGGTATTTACGTATACGCGTCTCGATAGAGGCGGTTGACTTGTTGAGAACTTCGGGGCGTCTTTGGCGGTGATGGAGAATTCCACGGTATGTTTCCATTTTGATTACCGTCTTGTTGTTGATATCACATGGACATGTCTACACCGTCTGAGATTAGGGGCATGCGGCCGTGCGGCGGGTTGATTACGATATATGGTTATTACCGCAACATGGACGTGTCTACCGTCTGATATTCGGGACATGTGGCCCATACGGCGGGGTTGACCACCCAAGTATATTGTTATTGAGGTTACATGGGCATGTCTACACCGTCTGATTCCGGCGGTGGCCATGCGGCCTTGTTATTATTGTTGCATCATGGACATGTCTACACCGTCACGATATTCGGGCATGCGCCATGATGCGAACATGATGGATGTTGTGGCGTGAGACCCATAGTTATATTTGAGTGGTGACTTTGAGGGCGTGAGTCACGACTTGACATATTCGTTTTTATGTTGTGGCGTAAGTTTGGTTATCATACATGTCTCCGCTTTTATAGACTAGTATGATTTCATTTCTGATATTTTCTGATTTCACATACTTGGTACTGTTATCTTGACCTCCCGGGGCTGCGTTCATCCGCAGTAGAGTACATCGGCCGTGGATCCGCGCTTAGGATCTCATTTCGCGTGTTGGAAAGCTCGTTCCTTGGAGGCTTATCTTTGGTATGTTTCCACTGAGTTGTAGGTTCTTGTACATTCGTGGTATGGCGGAGCCCTGTCCGTCATAGTTGTTGTAAATCTTAAGTGCATGCTTTGTTGTGGCGGGGTTTGTAAAAAGGATAACTGTTCGGGTTTTTATGTATATCAAGGCAACTGTTTTGGTTGCTTTGTTTATTTATTATATCTCTTGTTTCATGACTCGTGTTTTATTTTCCGCTGGTTTTCTCGATGTTGTATCACTAGGGTGCAGGTAAGGCACGATATGGGCCCGGTTGGGCGTTACAAAAGTGGTATCGAGCGATTAATCCTCGGAAAGTGTCTGCACCGTGTCTAGTAGAGTCTTGATTATCGGTGTGTTGTGCACCACATCTATAATCGAGGAGGCTATAGGACATTTAGGATTGGTTTCCATTCTTCTCATTCCGAGATCGTGCCTTAGAGGCGTGTTGTAAGTTGGACCCCGACGTATCTCGTTTTACCGCTATGCCTCGCGCAAGGCAACCAGAGCCGGGAGGGCAAGCGGCGAGTGCTGCTAGTGAGATCTGAGAGAGTGCGAGGCGCAGCCCAGGCAAGACTGAGTTGTGCTTGACGGCGGGTTTTGTGGCGCCGCCCGGCCCAAAGAAGGTTAGAGCGCGGAATAGGCTGCCGAGACGCGATACACGAGCCTCCATCCACATGCAGGCGGCAGGAGATGGGTTACAAGGAGATGGCCCGATTCTTTGGCGAGTCATGGCGAATATGAGGATAGGCTTGAATCAGCGATTCCGATTCGAGCACCATGGTTCACCCGAGCGAATAGTTTGAGGCTACGGACTTCCCGAGTTGTAGCCCGCGAGTTTTATGGGTCGAGGCACGAGGATGATCGCGAGGAGTTCATCGGCGATTCTGACCGGATCATGAGTGATCAAGGCCGGAGACCGAGTCTGTGACCCGGTTCGCATCGGTGCGTGATACCGCATCGATTGGTTTGATTCGTGGGAGCTTTCGGGAGAGCATGCACCTCCGTGGTATGGGATGAGTTTTGGGGCTTTTCTCACGCACTTCTTGCCTCCGCAGATGAGAGGCACGGCCGACAAATTTTTGTTCTTGAGGCAGAGCGACCGCCGTGGAGTACAATGTCGAGTTCGATTCTTTGGCTCGATATGTCCTCGCACTAGTTGCGAATATGGAAGATAGGGTGCATCGCTCGCCACCGGCTCGATGATTACCTAGCGAGAGAGTTGTTGGTGTTTCTCTTCAGCGCATGGACATTGCCCGCATTCGTGCTCATGCAGGGTGCGAGGCGCAGATCGGCAGGTGGACCGCTTTCGGCCAAGAAGGCGAGCGGCGGATATTTTGGCGACTTTCGAGGCGGACCGCCTCGGCCAGACTAGTTATGTACCTCCGCCATTGCAGAGTGGTCCTCCGCGCGAGCCGGGACCTCCAGGATATTGAGGCGGTCGGGGCTCCTGTGTTTGAATGTTCGGGGAGTAGGGTGTTGGCGGATCTGATCACCCTACCTCGGTGTGGTCGATGTGGTAGACGCATTTCGGGAAGTGTCGTAGTACAAGGAGCTTGTTACTCTTGCGGCCAACGGGGCCATATGACGAGATCTTGTCCGACCGAAGTGGCGGTAGGACGGCCTGACTACTAGGCGATTGCGGGCCACGGTAGAGGTCGCGGTGGAAGTTCCCAGTTTTAGCGGTCCTTGAACCGCCTAGTTTCAGGTATATCCTTAACCCTCTAGAGTTTTGGTATGCTTGTTATGATGGTCTCATTATTATGTGCTATGTACGAATAGCGTTGTGTTAATTATGAGTTAGAAAACATGCTTAGTTGGGAGGATACGTATGGGGGCATGGTAAGTGTGAACCTTAGACTATGTCACGACTGAGACCTTAGGGGTAAGGTCGTCTTGAGTTAAAGATTTATTTTGACCCTTATCAGAGTAGTAGTATACGTGGGATTTATTTGTGTGACAAGTCCGTGGCTAGTGTGAGATGGAAGTGGTAACTTTCATGATGTGAATTAGTAAGATTGTTCCGGATCGGGGAACAAGAGTTTGGCGCGGTTGGGGGTCGGGTTGAGGACCATTTCCGGGTCAACCCGTAACCGGTTTGGGGTGGGGTCAGTTGGGTGGTCCGCCAGGTGATAGGGTCACGAGGATGCTAGGCCCAAGTTTGTATGATCATCGTATGAGTTCGTGGACGCGTTCGACGTAGCGGTTCGTAAAGGCGGGAATGGCCTTAGGAAGTTTGTGGTTAGTAATATGACCATGTTTGGAGGTAGTGACTCGAGATTTTCGAGGCGGAAGTAATGGTGAAGTATGGTACGTCTTGGGAGAGTTCAAGCGTTCGAGAAGGGCACGACGAGTAAGGAAAGAAGAGGGCGTATGTTATTTCGTGGCGCTATGGCATCGCAACTTGTTAGAGGAACTTTATCGTTATTCGACTTGAGAAGGAACATTCGGGACGAATGTTTCTAAGGAAGGAGAATGTTATACCCGTAGTTGCGGGGTATGTATGTGGGGACGTGCGTGCGAGAGTACGGCGAAATTTTGAAAAGAAAGAAAGATGTGAGTTTTCACTGGAAAAGTTTGCGGTTATTTGTGAAGAAAAAGGTTCGTTAATGGGAATTGGATTCCCAGTTGGGTATTTGGACTTCATAGATTATATTAGAATTTTGAGATTTTATTTTGGAAATGGTCACGCTGGGCCCACTGGAGAAATTTACTGGTTTTGTGGGCCCGCTTTGTTTTGAGATTTCCGGTATTTTGGATATTTTCTAAGACGAAATATTCTGGCGAATCGGGGCGACACGTGTCACCCCACGTGGCACCTTGGCGAATTTACCTTTGTGCACAACACCCGATTAGAGTCGTGTTCTGTCGAAAAGTTTACACAGCTTTCGTAGAAAATTCCGGCTATGTCATTTATAATTTTTTCGGATTTTTCGGGTGTAGAAACATTCTGGACCAACGGGAGGGTGACATGTGTCACCTCACATTGAAGCAAATGGTTTGGCTTGGACGATTTGGGCGTCGAGGGCCTTGGTTGGCCTCGGTGATTGGCTCCCTCTTTTGTGCCTTTCTTTGTGGCTTGTTTTGTGGAGTGTTTTGTGGAGTAGGGTTAGGGTGCACTTGGCTTGATCTTGGCCTTACACTTGCCTTGCACTTGGCTAGATCTTGGCCATTGGTTGGCCTTTGGTTTTGCTATAAATAACCCCCCCTTTGTGAATTCTTCATTCATCCACTAATGTTTCCAAGTCTTGAAATCCCTCCCCTCCTCTTGTGGCTCGTCCTAAGCCTCTCCTCCTCCTCCTAGTGGCCTTTGGTAGAGGTCTCCTCCCTTGTGGTGTCTAGCCAGTGGGGTACCACTAGCCTAGTTGTTTTCGTATAATACCCTTGTTGTGGTATAGAAATGCTCCCTAGTATTGTTATAATGCCCAAAATACCTTAGCCTTGTACCTTGTAGTATTCCAAAGATACCTCTTTACGTAGAGTCCGAAAATACTACCTTTTGTCCTTTTTAGTCTCAAACCGAAACCCTAAGGAAATCTTCATAGTTGGTTGAAGTATTTGAGTAGAAGTTGGTTAGAACTTCTAAGGGTTGTTTGGAGTGGTTTGGAGCGCACGGAGTGGAGCTAAACCTTGCTCAGGATCGACATTATAACTTGGATAATTTTGGGCTTATCGAGGTAATTATCTTGTCCCTCTATTGTAATTGGAAATTACATGTTTGTTAGAATATATAGTTGAAGTATACTATATATGGAACTATACTTAGTATTCGGCAATGTCTTTTGACTTAAGCCTGAAGAATAAATCTTGGCCCATGTATTTACATAGGACTGTATTGCAGTAGACTTGTGTAGAATTGTACACGTCCGGTTAGACGTGTAAACCCCCCCCCCCCTGGTTGGCTTGGTAGCCGGCCTCGTTAGAGGAGGAGTTTTACGCTGTTGCGGGGGGGGAGGTGCTGCCGAATTTTCTATAGAAAGATAGAAACTTGTGTTTTGGGGTTAATAGACGTTTGTGACCTTTATAGGTGAAAGTACTAAGAGTAGCGTATTCTACTCGAGGAGTGGAAAGGGCTAGCAAGGTTGTAGTACTTGGAGCATTTTGCTTATTGTCGATAAATCGTCGCGAGGTATGTGAACCTCTTCCTATCTTTCCTAGCATGATTGTTGTGAACTATGTAGTACGGTAGACGTACATGTGCTAAGTGATTTGGTTGGTTTAAAACATAGGGTGTTATAATAGCTTTATGGGAAGTTAGTTATAACGACCTTATGTAAGTGAAAATGGTTTACTGATGTTAGAAGTTAAGAGACTTGATCTTATAAGATAAGAGACTTAACTTATTTGTTTTAATGTGGATGTTTGTGTGAAACCTCATTCGTGAGTAATGAGTACTTGGTTTTAAAGGGATAATGTTTCTTGATTTGGGAATCATAATGTGTATCGACAGACCACTGCAGCGTTAATAAAGGAAAATGTATTGAATAATGATGTGTTGTATTAAAACCAGTAGAAACCTCCATCTGCATAGAAACTAAGATGAGACAAAATGATATTACATTTTCTAGATCATGGCTGCTGTAATAAGAATGTTGTAAACAAGAATAACCTACTCTCACGTGAGACATATAATACTCAATTGTTCTAAAAAGGAATCAAGTGATTAATTTTGGGAACTATGAAACCATTTGAAAATGAGAAGCTTGAGTAATTGAAACTAGGCAAACTGGAACTTAGGAAAGAATCGTTACTTGATTTTGAAAAGGAATGTGGGTTGGTCATTCTAATACTACGGGTATCGGGTGACTTTTATAGAAGTAATGGATCTCTTTTAAAAGAACTTAACGTATGTAGTACTTTGGCGTTAAAAACCCGGACTTTGGTATAAATGGAAGTACTTTGAGTTGTTGTGAAACTTGCCTATGCTTGTTGTTGTGAAACTTGCCTATGCTTGTTGTTGTGAAACTTGCCTATGCTTGTTGTTGTGAAACTTGCCTATGCTTGTGATGATAGCCTTTGTTGTACAAGTGTGGTATTTCTGTGTTCTGCGTCTCGATAGAGGTCGGTTGACTTGTTGAACTTCATGGGACGTCTTTGGCGGTGATGGAGAATTCCACGTATGTTTCCATTTTGATTCTCGTCTTGTTGTTGATATCACATGGACATGTCTACACCGACGATGATTCGGGCATGCGGCCCGTGCGGCCGGGTTGATTACCGATATATGATTATTACCGCAACATGGACGTGTCTACACCGTCGATATTCGGACATGTGGCCACGCGGCGTGGTTGACCACCGGTATATTGTTATTGAGGTTACATGGGCATGTCTACAATCGTCAAGATTCCGGGGCGGTGGCCATGCGGCCTTGTTATTATTGTTGCATCATGGACATGTCTACACCGTCGCGAGATTCGGCATGCGCCATGATGCGAACATGATGGATGTTGTGGGCGTGAGACCCATAGTTATATTTGAGTGGTGACTTTGAGGCGTGAGTCCCCGACTTGACATGATCGTTTATGTTGTGATCAGTAAGTTTGGTTATCATACATGTCTCCGCTTTTATAGACTAGTATGATTTCATTTACGATATTTTCTGATTTCACATACTTGGTACTGTTATCGACCTCCTTCGGCTGCGTTCATCCGCAGAGTAGGTACATCGTCGATCGTGGATCCCGCCTTAGGATCTCATTTCGTGTTGAAAGCTCCGTTCCTTCGAGGCTTATCTTTGGTATGTTTCCACTGAGTTGTAGGTTCTTGTACATTCGTGGTATGGCGGGCCCCGTCCGTTATAGTTGTTGTAAATCTTAGAGGTGCAGCCTTTGTTGTGGCGGGGCTTGTAAAAAGGATAACTGTTCGGGTTTTTATGTATATACCTTGAAAAGCTGTTTTGGTTGCTTTGTTTATTTATTATATCTCTTGTTTCATGACTCGTGTTTTATTTTCCACGTTTTCTCGATGTTGTATCACTAGGGTGCGGGGTAAGGCACGATGCTGGCCGGGTTAGGCGTTACATTTTGTCTCATCTTAGCTTCTATGCAGATGGAGGTTTCTCTTGGTTTTAATAATACTTCATTATTCAATACATTTTCCTTTATTAACGCTGCGATGGTTTGTCGATACACATTCGATTTCAAATCGGTAAAACATTATTCCTTTTAAAAACCACGTACTCATTACTCACGAATGAGGTTTCACACAAAACTCATATTAATTCATTTAAGTTAAGTCTCTTATCTTATAAGATCAAGTCTCTTAACTTCTAAAATCGATAAACCATTTTCTTTACCTCTCTTAAGACGTTATACCTAACTCCCATAAAGCTAGTATAACTTTTTTAAACCTTTAAAACCAAGTGTTACTCTTCTTTCAAAAATGGTTTCTTAACTCTTGTGACATACTTCAAGTTTCTTAATATTCGTGCTTAAGTCAAAAGACATTGCCGCATAACCACGCTCAATTAGCACACGTCGTCTACCGTACTATATATTATTCGGGCTTAAGTCAAAAGACATTGTCGCATAACCACGCTCAATTAGCACACGTCGTCACCGCATATATATTATTCAGGCTTAAGTCAAAAGACATTGCCGTACTATATATATCTTCCTTTAAAATATCATGCTCAAGAGTATAGGAAGAATCACATACCTTGCGACGATTATCGACTATAAGCAAAACGCTCCACGGCTATAACCCGGCTAGCCTTGTCCACCTTCTAAGTAGCACATGCTACTTGCAGAACATTCAACCAATAAAGGTTTATCAGTCTACTGTAAATACAGTCCTATGTAAGTACAGTTTAAACTTCTACTTATATTCTTCTGATGTGATTTCAGTTCAAGTCTATTCTGTAATATCCTTCTATTACAGTTCAATTCTCTTCTATGAATCTTATATTCATTTCTACTACGACAGTATGTAATTTCCAATTACAATACAAGGACAGTAGTATTTACCTCGATGAGCCCAAAATTATCCAAGTATAAAGTCGCTCCTGAGCAACGTTAAGCTCCTACTCCGAGTTCTCCAATCCGCTCCAATCAACCGTAGAAGTTCTACGCAACTTCTACTTAACACTTCAACCGACTATGAAGGTTTTTCTTAGGGTTTCGTTTTTGTGACTAAAGGAAAGTATAATTGTATTTTCCGGGTTTTTGTATAAGTGTAACCTTGGGAATACTACAAGGTATTTGGGCCAAGGTATTTGGGCATTATAACAATACTAGGAGAGTATTTCTATACCACAACAAGGGGTAGTATTTCGACTAGCACAACTAGGCTAGGGGGAGGGGGGTTCTCGGCTAGAACCACTAGGTAAGGGGTTGCCGAGGGTCTACAAGAGGGGAGAGGGGTGGTGTTTGGACGAGACAAGCAAGAGGAGAGGAGTATTTGAGACTTGGAAAGATTTTAGGATGAAGAAGTTCATCACTTAGGGGTATTTATAGGTCAAGAAATGGCCAACCAATGGCCAAGATTCATCAAGTGTAAGGCAAGTGTAGGGCTTGATTTAAGCCAAGTGCACCTTATCCATCTACCACAACAACTTGCACAAATATCCTACCAACTCCCTTGACCCCTTTTTCGTCCACCATTGCCGCCCAACCTCATCCAATGTGAGGGTGACATATGTCACCCTCCCGTTGGTCCAAAAGGTTTCTTCTCTCGGAAAAATCATAAAAATTATAAATGACATAGCCGAATTTACCCTTCGCAAGTTTAGTAAAGCGTTTAGTCGAAAACGATTCTTTTAAACTTGTGCCCAAATTTCGAACTTGCCAAATATTTAAGGCTCAAATTTTATACGTACGCCATCACGTACATACTCTGAAAATACGGGGTATAACAATATCTTCCGAACTTCGAAAAGGAAAAATGTTCGTTGATGAGAATTGGATTCTCAAAATACATTATTTGAGGAGTATGGAATTTATTAACATTGTGAAAATTTATTTTACGAATTTGGTCACGTAGGGCTCACCCGAGAAATTTTACGTTTTGTGGGGCCCACGAGGGTTACGAAATTTTATGGACAAATGGGAGGGTGACACGTGTCCCCCCCCCCCAAACATGGGCTAGATCGAATTGGCCAAGGGTAAAATGGTCAAATGACCAAGGAAGATGATCAAGTCTTGACAAAGACAAATCTTGAGATAATTGACCAAGTCAATGAGCCACTTGACTAGATATTTAGATTTCTTCATCCAAGCCACACAAGTGTTTTAATCTAGGCCCTCCATTGTGTTATATATTCATCCTAGTAGCAAGACTTATCTCAACACTTAGAAAAAATTAGAGAAACTTGAGCTAGTGAAGAGGAGCTCTCGGGTTTGACACTATCCCACACAAAAAAAAATTCGTTTGTGGTTCATTATTCACCATACTTTAACCCAAGGTTCCTAGGGGTATTCTAAGGATATCTCAATAGAAAGATCCCGAAAAAATGACGTTTTCACGTTAGTCGCAAGATGAAAACCTAAGTTGTTTTCATAGTTTTAATTGGAAATGGAAGGGAAGTTGTTTGTGAACTTCTAAGGGCTTAAAATAGCGGATTGGAGAGTGAAGTAATGGAGCTAAGATTTCTAAGGAACGACTTTAAATCTTGGAGTTATATAAGGGCTTATCAAGGTAACAATCTTGTCGTTTTAATGATTGAAGATTACTTATTGTTGCAGTTATGGATATAAACAAGCATGAGATATGTATTATGAATATTGATAAGTGTTATGGATATTGAAACCACTAATCCGAAACTAGCATGTTTAACCCTTGAAATTGTAATTCAATTTGGTTATTAGTTTAGTCGTCGCATGTTATATAAAGAAGGAAATATAGCTGTTAAAGTTGTTTACGACTATATAACATGTTAGACTTAACAACTTGGATTGAAAAAGATTTGGAAAGGACTTTACATTGTGGTGTATGTTAGTCGAGAATGGCATTGGCTTTTGAACTACTTGGTATGAATTGTGGGGCAGAATTTTACACGTATTTTAAGGCGTGTAATCCCCTTTGATTGGTTGATGTGTTGAGCCTTAAATGTGGCATATTGGTTATTCATTTCGGGCCTTGAAAAATGTGGAAAAGTACGTAGAAACAAAGGAAGTGCTGCCCAATTTTCCGTAGAATAAGAGACCTTATACTTAGTATCATTCTACGTTAGAAACTAGAAGTTGATAGTCGTGTTGTGGCCATTATAGGTTGACAATTCTACGTCCGGTGTATTCGACTTAGCTTGTGGATTAAGCTGAAAAGGTATGTGAACCATCTCTTTGTGACGCCCCGAAAATTGGGCCCGTCACTGGTGCCTTACCCCGGGCACCCTAGTGATACAACATCAGAGAAAACCAGCGGAAATAAAAACTTTACACATGAAATGAGAGATATAGTAAATAAACAGGCCAACCAAAACAGTTGCCTTCAGTATATACATAAAACCTGAACAGTTTAATCCTTTTACAACCCTGCCCACAACAGTACTACAGACCTCTAAGATTTATACAACAACTATGACGGGACAGGGCCCCGCCATACCCCTGAACGTACAAGAACTTACAGACTCAGGGTAACATACCAAAGATAAGCCTCCGAAGGAACGGAGCTTCCCAAAACGCTGAAATGAGATCCTAAACGCGGATCGGCGGTGATGCACCTCTACTGCGGCATGAACGGCCCCGAGGAGGTCAAGATAACAGGTACCAAGTATGTGAAACTGTAAATACTGTAAATGAAATCATAATAGTCTATATAAAGCAGGAGACATGTATGATGACCAAACTACAGTATATAACATATAACCAGTTACATCAAGACAGGGACTCACGCCCTCCAAATTATCACTCGTGCCCGTGGAATTTCTTCCTCACTGCCGGCAGTTTATGATATAACAATACCAAGGATTATACATGAACACCATGTCCCACCTGTGTTATAAAAACCGTACAGGACAAGTATAACTACCAGATCCGACCGTACCAATAATACAATGCAACCAAAACACGGCCGTCTGGGGCAAGTGCGAGCCGACTCAGGATACCAAGGCGGTCACGCGGTGACCGGGGCAAATCTGGTCGACCACGAGGACCAAGGCGTATCACGAAACCGTCACTATATCGAGCGGGGCAAGTGCGGTGACTACCGTGATACCAAGGCCGATCCACGAGGCGGGGCAAGTACGAGCCGACCACCGGATACCAGGCGAGCGGTAAGAAACCTCAACCAGTCAACCGGCCCTCTATCGAGAGACGCGGTAACACAGAAACACCACACTTGCACAACAAAGGCTATCATCACAAGCATAGGCAAGTTTCACAACAACAAGCATAGGAATGTTTCACCACAACAAGCATAGGCAAGTTTCACATCACTCAAAGTACCTTCATTTTTATGCCAAAGTCCGGGTTTCAACCCTAAAGTACTACGTACGTTAAATTCTTTAAAAGAGATCCATTACTTATCAAAGTCACCCGATACCCGTAGTATTTGAATGACCAACCCACATTCCTTTTCAAAATCAAGTAACAACATTCTTTTCCTAAGTTCCAGTTTGCCTAGTTTCAATTACTCAAGCTTCTCATTTTCAAATGGTCTCAATGTTCATAAACTTAATCACTTGATTCCTTTTTAGAACAATTGAGTAATATATGTCTCACGTGAGAGTAGGTTATTCTTGTTTACAACATTCTTATTACAGCAGCCATGATCTAGAAAATGTAATATCATTTTGTCTCATCTTAGTTTCTATGCAGATGGAGGTTTCTACTGGTTTTAATACGATACATCATTATTCAATACATTTTCCTTTCTTAACGCTGCAGTGGTCCATCGATACACATTCTGATTTCCGAAATCAGTAAAACATTATCCCTTTAAATAAAACCAAGTACTCATTACTCACGAATGAGGTTTCACACAAACATCCACATTAAAACAAATAAGTTAAGTCTCTTATCTTATAAGATCAAGTCTCTTAACTTCTAACATCAGTAAACCATTTTCTTTACCTCTCTTAAGACATTATACCTAACTTCCCATAAAGCTAGTATAACTCTTTTTAAAACCTTTTAAAACAAAGTGTTACTCTCCCTTCCAAAACGATTTATAAATCTTTTGAAATACATCAAGTTCTTTATTATAACAAGCCAGTTATAATTCACATCAGTTACCTTTTAAAACCACAAAGTATTTTCTTACCTACATAAAGTTGTTATAACCAACTTCCCATAAAGCCGTTATAACACTTTATGTTTTAAGAACAATCAAACCACGATTAACACGTATGCGTCACCGTACTACATAGTTCACACATATCATGCTAGAAGAGATAGGAAGAGGTTCACATACCTCGCGACGATTTAACGACAATAAGCAAAATGCTCCAAGTACTACAACCTTGCTAGCCCTTTCCACTCTCGAGTAGAATCGCTACTCTTAGTACTTTCACCTATAAAGGCCACAAACGTCTATTAAATCTTAACCACGTTCCCATCTTTCTGAGAAAATTCGGCACCTCCCCGCAACAGCGTAAATCTCTCCTCTATCGAGGCCGCTACCAAGCCAACCAGTGGGGTTAACACGCCTAACCGGACGTACAATTCTACTACAAGAATGCTACATAAGTCTCATGTAATACAACCTGAGGTAATTACGATTCGCTTCTTCTCTTTATTATCCTTCTATGTGATTCTTGCTCAATTCTTCATTCTTCAGCTTAAGTCAAAAGACATTGCCACAATACTAAGTTCGATTCTATATATAGTATACAACACTATATATTCAACACTTATGTAATTTCCAATTACAATAGGGGACAAGATATTTACCTCGATAAGCCCAAAATTATCCGAGTTTAAAGTCGCTCCGAGCAAGGTTTAGCTCCTCCTCCGAGTGCTCAATCCGCTCCAAACAACCCTTAGAAGTTCTACGCAACTTCTACTCCATACTTCAACATGGGTGAAGATTTCCTTAGGGTTTCGTTTTAGTGACTGAGGGAAAGTATAACGGTATTTTCTGGGCTAGTATAAGTGTAACCTTGGGAATACTACAAGGTATTTGGGCCAAGGTATTTGGACATAATAACAATACTAGGAGAGTATTTCTATACCACAACAAGGGGTATTTATACGAGACAACTAGGCTAGTGGGTACCCGGCAAAACACCACCACAAAAAGGGGAGGAAACTCTCGGCCAAAGGCCACTTTAGGAGGGGGAGAGGCTGTGGACGAGAACCACAAGAGGGAGGGAGTATTTTGAGACTTAGGTAGATAGCTCAATTTTTGGATGAAGAAAGTTCATCAACTAAGTGGGTATTTATACTACAAGCCAAGGCCAACCAATGGCCAAGATTATGCCAAGTGCAAGGCAAGTGTAAGGCAAGATTTGGGCAAGTGTCCTAAGCCAACTTGCACACAAAATATCCTACCAACTCCCTTGACCACAAGGCCAATTGGCCCATCACACATTTCCGCCCACTCCACCAATTAGAGGTGACAAGTGTCGCCTCTTGTTGGTCAAAATGTTTTCTCTCGGAAAAATCCGCAAAAATATAAATGACATAGCGGAAATTCCCTACGAAGTCGTGAAAACGTTTCGTCGAAAACGACTCTAAACGGGTGTTGTGAACAAAATAATTCGGCAAGCCACTTTACACTTCAAAATTTTCTACGCACGCCCCACGTGCATACTGGAAATACGGTATAACATTCTTCCCCCCTTAGAAACATTCGTCCCGAATGTTCCTTCAAGGTCTCAAAACAAACAGGCGTCAGTATAGTCTTCACTGCTATACGTACGAAAACAATCATGCCACACCTGGCCACAAAAACATACGTTCACTTTACCCTTTCGTAGTACTCGTCACGAACACTCGAACTCGATCTAGTATCCGCACCCACCACTTCCAACTCGTTTCCAACCCTCGAGTCACTACCTCAAACTTGGTCATCTCACTAACCTCGATTTCCCTAAGGCCATTCCCGCCTTCACGAACTGATTCGATCGAACGCGTCCACGAACTCATACGATGGTCATCTAAACTTGGGCTAGCACCCTCGTGACCTACCACTGGCGGGACCACCTGAGCCCGACCCCAAACCGGGTTCTGGGTTGACCCGCAAATGGTCCTCAACCCGACCCCAACCGCGCCAACTCTTGTTCCCGATCCGAACAATCTTACTATTTCACATCATGAAAGCTACCACTTCCATCTCACACTACCGTGACTTACCCTTTTCACTAACTGTGTTTCTAAATCACATTTTAGCACAAAGCTATCCAAACATAACATTAAACACATCAACAACATCAATACAAACAAAACTCTAGAGGTTAAGGATATACTAAACTAGGCGGTTCAAGGACCGCTAAATCGAACTCCACGCGACCTCTCAGGGGCCTTCCGGTGTCTGAACATCTGCCTCGCTACGGAAGGTGAAGAACCCGCAATCGCTTAGTAGTCCATGCTATCCTACCAGTGCTACCGCAGTCGGACGATCTCTTGCGGATGGCCTGCTGGCGCAAAATAACAATCTCGAGTTAGTACGACACTCTCCCTTATGAAGCTTTCCACAACGGCACCGAGACAAAGGGCAACCTCATCCGCGAGCACTCTGCTCCCTCGAAAATCTGAAACACAGGAGCCCCGACCGCTCTCCCGAATATCGAAGGTCCGAAAGCCGGGAGGACCACTGCATCGACGGAGGTACATAACTAGTCTGCTTGAGGCGGTCCGCCTCGAAAGTCACCAAAGGACCTGCTGTTCGGCCTCTTCTCGCGACTTTGCTCAATCCGTCGATTTATCAGCTCCTCACATCCAAGTGTATACGCTGCGTGCGAGCGATGTCCATGCGGTGAAGAGCTACACCGAACAACTCTCGCAAGGCAATCATCGAGCCACCAGTAACATATCGGTGCACTCGATCCTCCATACTAGCTACTAACGCAGGACGTCACGCCAATGAGTCGAACTCCACATTGTACTCCGAACCGTGCGCGGATTACGCGCTGCCAAAAATCTGTCGCCGAGCCCTCCTCATCGTGGAGGCAAGAAATGTGCATGTAATGCCTCTGAGAACTCGTCCCATATAGCTGTAAGTGCATTCTCTCCCGACAGCTCACGAATCAAACGATCGGCTGCGGTATCACGCGGTGATGTGAACCTAGGACCACCGACTCGGCCTCCGATGCCTTGATTACTCATGATCGTGAATCGCCGGATGAACTCCTGCGGATCATCCTCGTGCCTCGACCCATAAAACTCGCGGCTCTGACTCGTAAAATCCGTAGCCTCGAACTATCGATCTAGGGTGAACCATGGTGCTCTTTGGGCTGCTGCGTCGGCTATCCTCAAGTCTGCCTGACCACGGCCATTAATCGGGCCACTCCGTAACTCATCTCCTCTGCTCCCGGTGCGGGGTGGAGGCTCAGTCTTGTGGTCTCTGCCGCTCTGCTCGCAGATCCTCTGCCGCCTTCCGCCGGGCGGTTGCCTTCGCAGGCATAATCGTAAAACGAAACACGCCGGAGGGTCAATCTTATCACACGGCTACAGGCACGATCTCGTAATGAGAAGAAATGGAAACCAATCCTAAATGTCCTATAGCCTCACGATTATAGATGTGGTGCACAACACACCGATAATCAAGACTCTACTAGACACGGTGCGTAGACACTTTCCGAGGATTAATCGCTCGATACCACTTTGGCGCCGAAAATTGGGCGTCACATGGTGCCTTACCCGCACCCTAGTGATACAACATCGAGAAAACCGGCGGAAATAAAAACTTTACACATGAAATGAGAGATATAGTAAATAAACAAAGCAACCAAAACAAGCTTTCAAGATATACATAAAACCTAATAGCTTTAATCCTTTTACAACCCCGCCCACAACAAAGATTTCTGCACTTCTAAGATTTATACAACAACTATGACGGATGGCCCCGCCATACCCCCGAACGCATAAGAACTTACGGACTGTGGTAACATACCAAAGATAAGCCTCCGACGGAACGAGCTTCCCAAAACGCTGAAATGAGATCCTAAACGCGGGGATCGATACCGATGCACTCTACTGCGCAGATGAACGCAGCCCGGCGAGGTCGATAACAGTACTAAGTATGTGAAATCAGAATACTGAAATGAAATCATAATAGTCTATATAAAGCAGAGACATGTATGATGACCAAACTACGAGATATAACATATAACCGATATCAAGACAGTGGACTCACGCCTCCAAATTATCACTGTGCGTGGAATTTCTTCACGGCGCTTTATGATATAACAATACCAAGGATTATACATGAACACCATGTCCCACCGTGTTATAAAAACCGTG
Organism: Przewalskia tangutica; assembly: GCA_029844215.1. Classification (NCBI taxonomy): domain Eukaryota; kingdom Viridiplantae; phylum Streptophyta; class Magnoliopsida; order Solanales; family Solanaceae; genus Przewalskia; species Przewalskia tangutica. The sequence continues at coordinate 53,479,058 of CM056726.1, forward strand.
CAGACAAGTATAACTACCGATCCGACCGTACCAATAATACAATGCAACCAAAACACGGCCGATACGGGCAAGTGCGAGCCGACATCGGATACCAAGGCCGGCCACGCACCGACCGGCAAGTACGAGGGTCGACCACGGGGACCAAGGTCAGATTACGAAACTTCGTCACTATATCGAACGGCAAGTGCGAGGGTGACTACCGATACCAAGGCCGAATCGACCACGAGACGGCAAGTACGAGCCGACCACCGGATACCCAGCCGAATAAAGAAGAAACCTCAACTACCAACCTACTCTATCGAGACGCCAGAATACGTAAACACCACACTTGCACAACAAAGGCTATCATCACAAGCATAGGCAAGTTTCACAACAACAAGCATAGGAATGTTTCACCACAACAAGCATAGTAAGTTTCACATCACTCAAAGTACCTTCATTTTTATGCCAAAGTCCGGGTTTCAACCCTAAAGTACTACGTACGTTAAATTCTTTAAAAGAGATCCATTACTTATCAAAGTCACCCGATACCCGTAGTATTTGAATGACCAACCCACATTCCTTTTCAAAATCAAGTAACAACATTCTTTTCCTAAGTTCCAGTTTGCCTAGTTTCAATTACTCAAGCTTCTCATTTTCAAATGGTCTCAATGTTCATAAACTTAATCACTTGATTCCTTTTTAGAACAATTGAGTAATATATGTCTCACGTGAGAGTAGGTTATTCTTGTTTACAACATTCTTATTACAAATGACCATGATCTAGAAAATGTAATATCATTTTGTCTCATCTTAGTTTCTATGCGGATGGAGGTTTCTACCGGTTTTAATACGATACATCATTATTCAATACATTTTCCTTTCTTAACGCCGCAGCGGGTCCTGTCGATACACATTCGATTTCCAAATCAAGAAACATTATCCCTTTAAATAAAACCAAGTACTCATTACTCACGAATGAGGTTTCACACAAACATCCACATTAAAACAAATAAGTTAAGTCTCTTATCTTATAAGATCAAGTCTCTTAACTTCTAACATCAGTAAACCATTTTCTTTACCTCTCTTAAGACATTATACCTAACTTCCCATAAAGCTAGTATAACTCTGTTTAAAACCTTTTAAAACAAAGTGTTACTCTCCTTCCAAAACGATTTATAAATCTTTTGAAATACATCAAGTTCTTTATTATAACAAGCCGCTTATAATTCACATCGCTACCTTTTAAAACCACAAAGTATTTTCTTACCTACATAAAGTTATAACCAACTTCCCATAAAGCCGTTATAACACTTTATGTTTTAAGAACAATCAAACACGATTAACACACGTACGTCTACCGTACTACATAGTTCACACATATCATGCTAGAAGAGATAGGAAGAGGTTCACATACCTCGCGACGATTTAACGACAATAAGCAAAATGCTCCAAGTACTACAACCTTGCTAGCCCTTTCCACTCGAGTAGAATACGCTACTCTTAGTACTTTCACCTATAAAGGCCACAAACGTCTATTAAATCTTAACCACACGCTCCCATCTTTCTACGTAAAATTCGCAAAGACTCTCCCCGCAACAGAAATCTCCTCCTCTATCGAGGCCGCTACCAAGCCAACCAGGGGGTTAACACGCCTAACCGACGCGCGTACAATTCTACTACACAAGAATGCTACATAAGTCTCATCAGTAATACAACCCTAGGTAATTACGATTCTTCTTCTCTTTATTATCCTTCTATGTGATTACTGCTCAATTCTTCATTCTTCAGCTTAAGTCAAAAGACATTGCCACAATACTAAGTTCATTCTATATATAGTATACAACACTATATATTCAACACTTATGTAATTTCCAATTACAATAGGGGGACAAGATATTTACCTCGATAAGCCCAAAAATTATCCGAGTTTAAAGTCGCTCCTGAGCAAGGTTTAGCTCCTCCTCCGAGTGCTCCAATCCGCTCCAACCAACCCTTAGAAGTTCTACGCAACTTCTACTCCATACTTCAACAACGGGTGAAGATTTCCTTAGGGTTTCGCTTTAGTGATCGAGGAAAGTATAACGGTATTTTCTCAGGCTAGTATAAGTGTAACTGGGAATACTACAAGGTATTTGGGCCAAGGTATTTGGACATAATAACAATACTAGGAGAGTATTTCTATACCACAACAAGGGGTATTTATACGAGACAACTAGGCTAGTGGGTACCCCACCAAGAAACACCACAAAGGAGTGGAAACTCTCGGCCAAAGGCCACTAGGGGAGGGGAGAGGCTTTGGACGAGAACCACAAGAGGGAGGGAGTATTTTGAGACTTAGGTAGATAGCTCAATTTTGGATGAAGAAAGTTCATCAACTAAGGGGTATTTATACTACAAGCCAAGGCCAACCAATGGCCAAGATTATGCCAAGTGCAAGGCAAGTGTAAGGCCAAGATTTGGGCAAGTGTCCTAAGCCAACTTGCACACAAAATATCCTACCAACTCCCCTTGACCACAAGGCCAATTCGTCCATCACACATTTCCGCCCACTCCCACCAATTAGAGGGTGACAAGTGTCGCCCTCTTGTTGGTCCAAAATGTTTCGTCTCTCGGAAAAATCCGCAAAAAATATAAATGACATAGCCGGAAATTCCCCTACGAAAGTCGTGGAAAACGCTCATTTAAAAACGACTCTAAACGGGTGTTGTGAACAAAATAATTCGGCCAAGCCACTTTACACTTCAAAATTTTCTACGTACGTCCTTACGTACATACTCTGGAAATACGGGGTATAACACTCTTCTTCTTCTAGCATGATTTCTTATGGTAAAGTAAGTAAATCCTACTCCTTAAATGATTTATTCCTTGATTGTACTTGGATTGCCTAATATAGAAGTTGTTCTATATACTTCCTTGATTGTACTTGGATGTCCTAATATAGAAGTTGTTCTATATACTTCCTTGAGGGTACTTTGGATGTTTAAATTAGAAATTGTTATAATCCATTCCCTTGATAATATTTGGATTTTCAAAAGTGAAAGTTGTTTTACTTGAAGTAGTTAGAGTCTTAAAAAGGAAGTGGTTTCCTAATCTCTTAGATAGTGCCTTAGTTCCAAAACCTAAAGGTTGTTATAATAGCTTTATGGGAAGTTATAGCGGCTTTAGGGGAGTCAAATGAGTGATTTACTTAATTGATTTAAAAGAGTAGAGATGACATGATTTAAAGAGAAGTAACTTGTTTTAAAGGTGTGAGTTACTTGAGATTTAAAAGTAGAAGCTACTTGATTTCAAAACCTTGAATTAAAGTTTTAAAAGTGTAGTTTGATTTGAAAAAAATAGAAGTGGCTTGATACTACAAGTGTTAGTGTAATAGGGGTCATAAATGAATTTTGGCTTCATTGTAGTACATAAAAGAAGTGACTAGAATATAAAGAATGTAAGCCACTTAATTTGAAGAATATGTAACTTGATGTTGCAAGGCTAGGGCCTTGGGATTTTATGAAAAAGGTAAAGAACGTGCGGCGGACGTACGTAGTACTTTGGCTTGTTTAAATGAGAATTATTCTATTTATGCCTTGATAGTACTTTGGCTTGCTTAAATGGTAATCATCTTGGTTTGTGTAAAAAGGAAAGGCATGGTAATTGTCTTGGCTAGTGTAAAAAGGAAAGACATGGTAATTGTCTTGGTTTGTGTAAAAAGGAAAGGCATGGTATTGTCTTGGTTTGTATAAAAAGGAAAGGCATGGTATTGTCTTGGTTTGTGTAAAAATAAAAGGCATGGTATTGTCTTGGTTTTCTAAAATGATGGTTTATTCATTTTATAAATAAAGGTCAAGAATGGTTTTCTTGCATATGGGTTGCTCATATAGACATTCGTGCAAGTGTCATATTTCCACATCTCCGCGTCCCTCCGTAAAGGGTCGGCAACTTGGTTCAAGAGATATCATGGAGTAGCTCCCCATGGTGTGAGTGGTACACACTCACGGCGGGTCGGATAGACTTGGGAGGGTTAAATTCTCCGGATATAAGCCATGGATTAGCTATCCGTGATGCGAGTATCGTGTACCACGACTCATCATGTCCACGTGACCTATGCGGGTGAAATAGTCCCTTGCGGGTGAAATAGTCCTATGATAGGTTGCATTATAATACAGATGGTGGTTGACCCTGGCACTGGCACGACCTTCATGTTTTGAAACGGTAGTGATTTCATTAATGAAAGGGTGCAGTGTGTTTATGACTTAAAGTGGAACAGTTGGTCTCATTGTTAAAAACATAACTTAAAAGGTAAAAATGATTGCATTACTCTCATGTTTGCAAGGTTCAGTGTACTGTTGTTCTGAGTTATCATACTTGCTTCCTGTTATATGTAGACTGTGTTGTTACGCCCCGTGATTTCAAGAGAATAAGATGAAGACGTACGAAAGGAAATAAGATTTGAATTTGGAAAGATAAGTTGGAAAAAATGTTTTAGACAGATTTTGAGTCAACTTTGGAGTGCTATATATCCCAGTTTATCAAGAGTTTTTAGGTGTTTAAAAAGCCTAATATGTAGTTCGTCGAGTCTAGTTTCCAACGCAACAAACCGTTCGTCGATAGGACCTCGGAGCGGAGAAGTATGGACGTTAGAAGTTCCGTTGACAGAAGTGAAGGAAAATATTCGATCAGCGCCACAGCGCCAGCTACGATCGCAGGGTCAGCGCCAGAAATCCTGAAACTTTCTGAGTTGCAGCACACGGCGCCGCAGGTCGCGCGCCGAGGCGGGATTTTTCGCGAAAAAGGGGGGAAAATCAGAAGATATTTGTGTAAAGACATATGGGAGGGAGACAAGTGTCCCTCCCATCTGTTTGACCAAGAGAAAGTCTTATATTATGACCAAGTCTTGAAGACTTGTTTATTTTGCAAAGGTTCATCCTAAAGAATCCCTCTCCCCTTCTCTCTAAAAATTTAAAGAAACCTAAGACTAGCGAAATTATTGGAGAGGCGGCAAGAAGTTAAAGTGTTGATAAACTTGTAGAAAGCTCGCGTGGATGAGTTTGATGAGAAAAGGAGTTGCGGAAAAAGGGCTATAGTGGGCGAAATCCTAAAGGTAAAAATCCCTCTCCTCTTGGAAGTAAATTATGATACATGTGATAGTTGATATTGATCATGTGAATTATACATTGAAGTTGATAAGTGTAACAGAGTATTGGGAGCCTAAATCCGAACACGATCTTATTAGCCATTAGAAATACAATACAAATGGATCGATAGTTATAGTCGTCGCATGCTATCTAAATGAGAGATTATAGTTGTTGAAATTGGTTGCGACTATATAACATGTGAGAACGACATTGTGGATTGAAAAGGAATTGGAAAGAATTTTATGTGGTTGTACTTTGTAGTCGAAAATGACATTTAATATTGGACTGTTTTATATGAATTATGGGGCAGAATTTTATACGTCCTGTAAGGCGTATAATCCTCTTTGATTAGTTGATGTGTTGATCCTTAAATGTGGCATTTGGTTATTGGATTCGGGCCTTGAAAAAGGTGGAAAAGTACGTAGAAACAAAGGAAGTGCTGTCCAATTTTCCGTAGAATAAGTGACTTTACACTTAGAATATTCTACGTTTGAAACTAGAAGTTGATAAACGTATTATGGTCATTATAGGTTGACATACTACGTACGGCATATTGGACATAACAAGTGGATTGAACCGAAGAGGTATGTGGAACTTTCTTATCTCTTGAGCATGAGTAGTTGTAAATGTATAGTACGAGACGCATTTAGATTTAAATGAATTTAGTTTCATTTGATATCCTTGACTTGTTTTAAGAATGTCCAAGTTGGTTGAGTTAGAGAATTAACTCACTTGTTTTAAAGGCTAAAGATATCTTAGTTTCTAAAGTTAAGAAACTTGATTTCTAAAGTTAAGAGACTTGAAATATTTTGAAAGCATATGATACATAGTTTTTGAAAGTATAAGTCTCTTGGTTATAAAAAGAATGTTAGTGTCTAAAGCATAAAGTTAGTATAACGGCTTTATGGGAAGTTGGTTATAATAACTTTATGGAAGGTTAAAAGAATGATTTACTCAAGTGATGTAAATAAAGATAAATGACTTGAAATGAAGAAAAGCAAATTGATTTAAAGGCATCAATTGCTTAAGGTTTTAAAGTAAAAAGTCATTGGGTTTAGAAGCCTATAAATGTATTTCTAAAAGGTATTGTGACTTGTTTGAAAGGTAGATATGACTTGATACTACGGTTATTAGTATCTTGGAATTTTATATGGAAAAGAGTCATTTTAAAAGAATAGAAGTACATAATACTTTGGGTTAAATTCCCGGATTTTATAACGACATGTTAGTGCCTTAAGTAAACTAAAATGAGAGTGTATATAAATAAGGCATAATAAGAAGTTATGGGATTTCTTAACTTGCTTATGTTATGTATGATAAGCCGGTAGTCCTTATGTTATGTATGATAGCTCATGCGCTAGGTTATGTTATTCTTGCGGGTAAACCCCTGTTACTACTTATTCCATGGATTTGCTACCCATGACGCGAGTGCGGCGTTTGTACTCATCATGGCCCACCGGGCCCATGCGGGTGAAATAGTCCTATGCGGGTGAAATAATCCCATGCGAGGCGGATGACCTCATTACGGGTCCACAGGACCTATGCGGGTGAAATAGTCCCAGGAGTAGGATTACTTAATGATATTACGGGCGAGTGGCCCTACCTTGATCATGAGCCTCCTATTTTTATGCAGTAAAGTATACTCTTGATTACTCTCATTGTTAGTAAGGCACAGTGTACTGTTATTTGAGTTATCATACATGTCTCCAGCTTTATGTTAGACTTTATGATTTCATTTCAGTACTTTCAATTTTGCATACTTGGTACATCTGTTGCATCGACCTTTCATCGGGGCGCTCATGCCACGTGCAGAGTAAGTGGTGGATCCTCACTCTTAGGATCCCTGATCAGGTGTCAGAAGATCCATTTCTCCGGAGGCTTGTCTTTTGGTACGGTTTCCCTGATGTTGTAGATAGATGTACATTCAGGGGTATGACGGCCCCGTCCCAATCACGATTGTTATCCTTAGATGTCTGTAGTCATATCTTGTGGATTGGGTTGTAAGAACAAAGATGTAACTGTTTTATTTTTGAGTTATGTATATTTTACGGAAGGTGGCCTTATCGGCTAGCCTGTTGATATTTTTACTGTCTAAGTATTTTATGAGTTTATGTATGTTCCGCTGCTATTCTCTGATGTATACCGTGCGGGTTCCTGTGTAGGGCACCGCGGGACCGGGGTCGGGTCGTGACATGTGTGATCTCCTTTACAGTACTTATTGTTTCATATACTTGGTACATTCTTCGTACTGACCCCCTTTCTCCGGGGGGCTGCGTTCATGCCGCAGGTTTAGGTACACAGTTCGGTGATCTGCAAGTGTAGGACCCTTGCTCAGAGTTTTGGATAGATCCATTTGTTCGGGAGCTTATCATTTTGGTATAAATCCTTCAGTACAGGCTTTTGTACAGTTATGGGTACGGCGGGGCCTTGTCCCGTCATAGTTCAGTAAAACTCTTAGAGGTCTGTATTTGTCACGACCCGATTCCGGGCCCGTGACTGGTGCCTTACCCCGGGCACCCTAGTGATACAACATCAGAGTAATCAGCGGAACATAAAACGATACAAGACATATTATGAAATATGAAACATTAATCTGAGAAAACTTGCTTTCTGGATATATATAAATGACAACTTTTTCAACATGAACGCTTTAATCCTTTTACAAACCCCGCCACAACAAGATTTCATGCACTTACGAATGATATGACAACCATGGCGGACAGTGGCCCCGCCAAACCCCGAATGTAAACACTTACTACGACAGGGACTATACCACCGATAAGCCTCCGAGAAACGGAGCTTCCCAACGCCAAATCGTGACCTCGAGAGCTAGGATCAACGATCGTGTACCTCAACTCGCGGATGAACGCAGCTCGGGCGAGGTCATAACAACAGTATGTGAAATCAAAATATCGTAAATGGAATCATAGTAGTCTATATAAAGCAGAGACATGTATGATAACAAAACTACGCTCACAATAAACAAGCAAATATATCAAGTCGTGACTCACGCCTCAAAGTCATCACTCAAACATAACAATGGGTCTCACGCCCACAACATCAATCATGCCCGTGGAATACCTTCCTCACCGCCAGCTTTATGATATAAAAGCACCAAGGAAAACACATGAACACCGTGTCCCACCTGCGTATAATAACACCGCAGACGGTAAGTACGGCGCATAGCCGACTACTAACACCCACGCACTAACAAGGTCATGAATCAGATCATAAGATCTGTCTGCACCGTCACATGATCAAAGCCGCCACTTGCCCGCAGATCTAATGCGCGCTCAGCCCTCGAACTTTCCGCACTCGCATAGGCCAATCTCATCGGCCCGCATGAGGTATTCCCCGCATCGAGGGTAGCTACTCCCCGGCATCGTCCTGGACTTCGCAGTCCGCATGGCCACATGGACCGCATGCCCATAAAGGACGCACACTAACCTGGAACTCTCGTAGCTCCGCATAGGCCCCTGGGACCTGCATGAGGTATTCTCGAATCATAGGTCCATCGACCCGCCTGAGTCTACCCCAGACGGAGGCGGCAACCCCCGGAATCATCTCAAGAGATGAGTGATGTAAAATACTAACACAACAGCTTATCGTTAAGCAACATAAGCACAACAAAGGAAACCCCTTTACACAACATCACAAGATACTAACACACGTAGCATCCTAGCATGTTTACTTATCAATCAACAAGAAAGTATTACCAGGCTATCACAAACCAACACAATCCAGTTATACACACAAGGTACATTCTATTATATGATTAACAAGATCGAGTATCTATTCCCAAAGTACTTCATACATTATCTTTTAAAAGATACGTTACTTTCACAAAAGTCACACAATACCCGTAGTATATGAAAATAGAGTGATTATCTTTTGAAGTGAATCAAACACTTATCTTTGTAAAATCAAGTAACAACATTATTATCCAAACGTCCAAGTTTGCCTAATTTCAAATGTTCACGTTTCTTATTTTAGAAAGGTTTCGTAGTTCATAGTCTTATTCATTTAAGAATATAATTCTCTTTAAACTATCTCGAGAAACATAAGTCTTATATGAGTAGGATATTCTTGTTTATAACAATCTTATTACAAAGACCATGATCTAGGAAATATCATTTTGTCTCATCTTAGCTTCTATGCAGATGGAAGTTTCTACTGGTTTTAATAATACTTAATCACAAACATTTCCTTTATTAACGCCGCAGTTGGTTTGTCGATACACATTCCGATTTCCAAATCAAGAAACATTCTTAAGCCGTTATACCTAACTTCCCATAAAGCTAGTATAACTCTTAAGTTTTCAAAACCAAGTATTACTTCTTCTTTCAAAATGATTCAAAAATCTTTTGAAATACTTCAAGTTCTTTATTAACACATAACAAGCCGCTTATAGTTCAAACCGCTTACCTTTTAAAACCACAAGTATCTTCTTACCAACATAAAGTCGTTATAACCAACTTCCCATAAAGCCGTTATAACACTTTATGTTTTAAACCAATCAAATACATTTAGCACATGTACGCTCACCGCACTACATAGTTCATACATATCATGCTAGAAGAGATAGGAAGAGGTTCACATACCTCGCGACGAGTATCGACTAATAGCAAAACGCCCAAGTACTTTCAAACCGCTTCGGCTACTCCTTAGCCAAAGATCGCGCCACACGTAGTACTTCAACCTATAAGGCCACAAGGCGCTTATTAACATTTAGATCCCTTCAGAACATTCTATCAAAATTCGGCAAAGACTCCCCGCAACAACAGAAATCTCCTCCTCTATCGGGGCCGGCCACCAAGCCAACCAGGGGGGGGGGGGGTTATAAGTCTAAACCGGACGTGCACAATTCTACCTCACAGAAAAGCTACACAAGTTCATCAGAATACATTCTATGTAAATACAATTCAAGATTCTTCTTTCAAAAGGTTTCTTATTATTCAGCTTAAGTCAAAAGACATTGCGAAACAACGCTCAGTTCTAAATATAGTATACTTCAACTATATAGTCTAACAATCATGTAATTTCCAATTACAATAGAGGACAAGATATTTACCTCGATAAGCCCATAATTATCCGAGTTTAAATGTCGATCCCGAGCAAGGTTTAGCTCCTACTCCTTGCGCCCGACCCGCCTCCAAATAACCCTTAGAAGTTCTAACCAACTTCTACATAATACTCCAACTAACTATGGAGATTTTCCTGTGGTTTCGGTTTTGTGACTAAGGGAAGTATAATAGTATTTCGGCTTTTCAGATAAGTATAACCTTAGAATACTACAAGGTATACGGCTAAGGTAATTTGGGCATTATAACAATACTATTGAGAGTATTTATACCAAGAGTGGGGTATTATACGAAAACAACTAGGCTAGGGGGGGGGTACCCCACGGCTAGCACCCCAAGGAGGGTGAAAGGGCTCTCGGCCAAGGGGGAGGGGGGAGGCTCTTGGCCGAACTCTACACTAAGGGGAGGGAGGAGGAATTTAACACTTGGAAATATTTAGGAATGGATGAACAAGTCTTCCAAGGGGGAGTATTTATAGCAAAACCCAAGGCCAACCAATGGCCAAGATCAAGCCATGTGCAAGGCAAGTGTAAGGCCTAGATCAAGCCAAGTGCACCCTAACCCTACTCCACCAAACATGGCACAAAACAAGCCACAAAACAAGGCCCAAAATAAGGGACCAATCGGCCAAGGCCAACCACCTCGACCGCCTCTAAACCGCCCAACGAGGGTGACAAGTGTCACCCTCCCGCTGGCCCAAAATATTTCGTCTCTCGGAAAAATCCGAAAAAATTAAAAATGACATAGCCGAAATTCCCTACGAAAGTCAGGAAAACGCTTTCACTAAAAACGACTCTAACCGTGTTGTGCACAAATGAAAATCGCCAAGCCTACTTAAGCTTCAAAATTTTCACGCACGCCCCACGCATATACACGGAAATACGGTATAACATTCTCCTTCCTTAGAAACATTCGCCCGAATGTTCCTTCTAAGTCTCAAAACAAACGCGCCAAGATAGTCTTCACTACCATACTTACGAAACCATCCTGCCACAATGGCCACAGAAACAACAGAGCAAAATACTTACATCCAAGTCCACGAGGAATCACCTCTAACATCACCACAAACACCTCTCTCCGGGGTCTAAAATATACTTCCTCCACATTTTTTCCAAACAAAAGAAATGGTCACATCTATGCTCGCCATACATGCTCGCTTCTTCCCGATACCACCTTTGTCACTTTGCCGCGAGGTTCACTCCGCGACCCAACAAATGGTACCGGCCGCACGCGATCATCGCTACCGTCAGACACCCAAACTTCGAGCATCGCTTCCAAAACTCGGGTTACTATCTCTAACGTGGTCATCATTAATCGAACACTGATGGATCTCCAGATTTTCCGAACATAACAATACGAAAGACCGGACGCATCGCTCATAAGTCGGACGCAAAGCTTACATATAGGCAACCCGCCTATTCTTCATGAACTTAAAAGGGCCCAAAACAACTCGCTAAGTTCCTCTGCTTTCCAAAACTCGTCACACCCAACCCGGTGGTACCTTCAAGACCGCCAACTCGAACTCTAAGCGCCGCCGATTATCCGCACGATTTCCCGAGCCGCTGTAACTTCTTCTAGACAAGCTTCACTAACCACATCACCGGAACAAGCTCAACCAACCGTCTCAACCTTGCCAACATCGAACCAATCGACGGGCGACTCACACATCCGCCCTACAAGGCTTCATAAGGCGACATCCGAACACCGAAATGGTAGCTAACAACACTCCTTCAACAGAGACAACAAAACTTGCAACTACCCTCAAATTCAAACACCGCCCGAGGCGAATGTGATTCTCGAGACTCACCAGTTCCTAACCCCGCTCGTATAACTTCCGTAAAAATGAAAATAGCCACAACCTGGCTTCATCGTCATTATAAGGTGAAGGTAGGCACCGTGCAATTTTTACAACCTTTCTCGATAAAACAACACCGCCGAGTAAACGGCCTTTGCTAGAAAACAAGACGGCCGACTTCTCGCCCGACCATCGGTCGAACGCATCCACGAACTCAGATGTCGTTAACTAAACTTGGGCCTAACACCTCACAACCCTAACACAAGCGGACCACCACAACCCGACCTCACCACCAAACCTACCGCTGGTTGACCCGCAACGTGGCCTCAACCCGACCTAACGCGCTAAACGCTAGCTCTCCAAGGAAAACTCACTAATCATGTTACGAAACCTAGCGGTCTTCTTAGCTCAACTACCCTCTTCATTCCACACTACTCGTGACTTATCCCACAAACATAGCTCACGTGCACTATGCACTCCTATAAGGGTCAAACATAAACATACGCCTTTTACTCGAGACGGCCTTACTTCTAAGGTCTCTACGTATAAAACTCTAAGGCTCACACCTTCTCTATCCCCAAATCTTACTTGGTTAACTAACCAAGATTTCTAATTACAATAAACACTCATGCAGTCTGAACATAACACTTAAGGTATACTCACCTTATCACTCATACAAATCTCTAGAGGGTTAAGGATATATCTATATCTACTGCTTCACTCCCCTTAGTCGTTCTAATCAAACCTCGCCTGTAGGCGATAGCTAGGAAGATGACAAACTACCCACCGATCCTCAAGGCTAAGTCCTCCCGCAAGGACACTCTTTCGACATCAGACCCTGACGGTCATAGGTACAACAAGTACCAACTAAAAGACGACATTCCTCGACGACGCTACATCGCGAACACCGAAAAACTGAATCCGGATGGCCGAACCTACGCAGAGTCGCGTGAACCTAAGCTCGAGCTCGACCAACTCCTCGTGATACCGAACGCCCCGAACCTCGTGGAGGACCTTTTCGCACCGGATGGATGCGCATAATCATTCGCCGCGAGGCGACTCGCCGCAAGTTACCAAAGGACCTTGCTACTCGCCCTCTTCTCGCCCTTTAACCCGCCGACTTACGCTTCGCCTGCCGTATAAGCTCGCATACGTGCCATGCTCGCCCAAATGAAGAATTACTCTTGCACAACCTCTTTAGATAGTCCTCAAGACTCGCAGACATCGGTATACTCTCCGTAGCCAAATCTATAGCTAGTAATGTGGTCGCCTTTGCAATCTAAATTCTCTGTTCCTGGCCGTGGAACCGGCGTTCAAATGTCATGGCCGCAGAGGAATCGCCGCCACAGACTAAACTCATTGGGCTAGCGACCGCAAAACTCCCCGAATGAAGCACCACCCCAGTGATGATTGGGCACGTGCTCACGTAACCCTCTCAGATTTACTCGCAGCCTCCTGGCCGCTTTGCCTCCCGGCCCGGTTGCCCTACGCGAGGCATAACGGTAAGGGAAAGAAATACGTTAGAGGTCCACTACAACACACTCTAAGGCACGATCTCGAGTGAGAAAAATAGAAACCAATCCTAAATATCCTATAGCCTCCTCGATTATCGTGCGTGCACAACACACCGATAATCAAGACTTCCATCGATACGGCTCAGACATTTTCCGAGGATTAATCGCTCGATACCACTTTTGTCACGACCCGATTCCGGCCCGTGATCGTGCCTTACCCCGCACCCTAGTGATACAACATCGTGAGTAATCGAACATAAACGATACAAGACATATTATGAAATATGAAACATTAACTGAGAAAACTTGCTTTTCGCATATATATAAATGACAACTTTTTCAACATGAACAGCTTTAATCCTTTTTACAAACCCCGCCCACAACAAGATTACTGCACTTCTACGAATGATAGACAACCACGGGCGACAGGCCCGCCAAACCCCGAATGTAAACACTTACTACGACAGGGACTATACCATCGATAAGCCTCCGAGAAACGAGCTTCCCAACGCTGAAATCGTGACTCGAGAGCTAGGATCAACGATCGTGTACCTCAACTCGCGGCATGAACGCAGCTTCGGAGGTCGATAACAAAAATTTGTATGTGAAATCAAAATATCAGAATGGAATCATAGTAGTCTATATAAAGCGAGAGACATGTATGATAACAAAACTACGCTCACAATAAACAAGCAATATATCAAGTCGTGACTCACGCCTCAAAGTCATCACTCAAACATAACAATGGGTCTCACGCCCACAACATCAATCATGCCCGTGGAATACCTTCCTCACCGCCAGCTTTATGATATAAAAGCACCAAGGAACACATGAACACCAGTCCCACTGCGCTATAATAACACCGTGACGGTAAGTACGAAGGCATAGCCGACTACTAACACCTACAGCACCAACAAGGTCATGAACTCTATCATAAGATCTGCTCTGCACCGCCACATGATCAAAGCCGCCACTTGCCCGCAGATCTAATGCGCGCCTAGCCTCGAACTTTCCGCAGCCCGCATAGGCCAATCTCATCGGCCCGCATGAGGTATTCTCGCATCGAGGGTAGCTACTCCCTAAGATCGCCCCGACTTCGCAGCCGCATGGCCACGGACCGCATGCCCATAAAGGACGACACTAACTCGAACTCTCGTAGCTCGCGATAGCCCACAGGACCTGCATGAGGTATTCTCGAATCATAGGTCCATCGACCCGCTGAGTCTACCCCGCACGGAGGCGCCTTAACCCCTAATCATCTCAAGAGATGAGTGATGTAAAATACTAACACAAATACCTTATCGTTAAGCAACATAAGCACAACAAAGGAAACCCCTTTACACAACATCACAAGATACTAACACACGTAGCATCCTAGCATGTTTACTTATCAATCAACAAGAAAGTATTATCAGGCTATCACAAACCAACACAATCCAGTTATACACACAAGGTACATTCTATTATATGATTAACAAGATCGAGTATCTATTCCCAAAGTACTTCATACATTATCTTTTAAAAGATACGTTACTTTACAAAAGTCACACAATACCGTAGTATATGAAAATAGAGTGATTATCTTTTGAAGTGAATCAAACACTTATCTTTGTAAAATCAAGTAACAACATTATTATCCAAACGTCCAAGTTTGCCTAATTTCAAATGTTCACGTTTCTTATTTTAGAAAGGTTTCGTAGTTCATAGTCTTATTCATTTAAGAATATAATTCTCTTTTAAACTATCTGAGAAACATAAGTCTTATATGTGAGTAGGATATTCTTGTTTATAACAATCTTATTACAAAGACCATGATCTAGAAATATCATTTTGTCTCATCTTAGCTTCTATGCAGATGGAAGTTTCTCTCGTTTTAATAATACTTAATCAAAACATTTCCTTTTATTAACGCCGCAGTTGGTTTGTCGATACACATTCGATTTCAAATCAAGAAACATTCTTAAGCCGTTATACCTAACTTCCCATAAAGCTAGTATAACTCTTAAGTTTTCAAAACCAAGTATTACTTCTTCTTTCAAAATGATTCAAAATCTTTGAAATACTTCAAGTTCTTTATTAACACATAACAAGCCGCTTATAGTTCAAACCGATTACCTTTTACAAACCACAAGTATCTTTCTTACCAACATAAAGTCATATAACCAACTTCCCATAAAGCCGTTATAACACTTTATGTTTTAAACCAATCAAATACATTTAGCACATGTACGTCTACCGTACTACATAGTTCACACATATCATGCTAGAAGAGATAGGAAGAGGTCCACATACCTCGCGACGAGTATCGACTAATAGCAAAACGCTCCAAGTACTTTCAAACCGCCGCTACTCTTAGCCGCAGATCGCGCCACACGTAGTACTTCAACCTATAAGGCCACAAGGCGCTTATTAACATTTAGATCCCTTCAGAGAACATTCTACGTAAAATTCGCAAAGACTCTCCCGCAACAAACAGCGTAAATCTCCTCCTCTATCGGGGCCGGCTACCAAGCCAACCAGGGGGTGGTTATAAGTCTAAAAAGGACGTGCACAATTCTAACTCACAGAAAAGCTACACAAGTCTCATCAGAATACACCCCTATGTAAATACAGATTCAAGATTTCTTCTTCGAAAAGGTTTCTTATTATTCAGGCTTAAGTCAAAAGACATTGCCGAAACAACGTTCAGTTCTAAATATAGTATACTTCAACTATATAGTCTAACAATCATGTAATTTCCAATTACAATAGAGGGACAAGATATTTACCTCGATAAGCCCATAATTATCCGAGTTTAAATGTCGATCCTGAGCAAGGTTTAGCTCCTACTCCTTGCGCTCCGACCCGCTCCAAACAACCCTTAGAAGTTCTAACCAACTTCTACATAATACTCCAACTAACTATGGAGATTTTCCTTAGGGTTTCGGTTTTTGTGACGGAAGGGAAGTATAATAGTATTTCTGGGCTTTTCGTATAAGTATAACCTTAGAATACTACAAGGTATACGGCTAAGGTAATTTGGGCATTATAACAATACTATTGAGAGTATTTCTACCAAGAGGGGGGGTATTATACGAAAACAACTAGGCTAGGGGGGGTACCCCACGGCTAGCACCCTGTGGGAAAGGCCTCGCCAAGGGGAGGAGGCTCTTGCCGAACTCTACACTAAGGGAGGAGGAGGAATTTAACACTTGGAAATATTTAGGAATGGATGAACAAGTCTTCCAAGGGGGGGTATTTATAGCAAAACCCAAGGCCAACCAATGGCCAAGATCAAGCCATGTGCAAGGCAAGTGTAAGGCCTAGATCAAGCCCAAGTGCACCTAACCCTACTCCACCAAACATGGCACAAAACAAGCCACAAACAAGGCCCAAAATAAGGGACCAATCGCCAAGTCCAACCACCTCGACCGCCTCTAAACCGTCCAACGAGGGTGACAAGTGTCACCCTCCGTTGCCCAAAATATTTCGCCTCTCTAAAAATCCGCAAAATTAAAAATGACATAGCCGGAAATTCCCTACGAAGTCGTGGAAAACGTTTCACGAAACGACTCTAACCGGTGTTGTACAAAATGAAAATCGCTGCCTACTTAAGCTTCAAAATTTTCTCGACGCCCCACGCATATACCGGAAATACTGGTATAACAAAGATTCATATGTGGGATTGGACTCGTGTACAGTGTAGTGCTTTTTGATTATGTATATTATATGGCAGCCTTGTCGGCTTTGCCCTTGCATGTTCGTTGGTTTTAAAAAAATGAGGTGTTATTTAGTTCCGCAGTTTAATTGTGTCATTTAGGTAGAAGGGTGCCCAGGTAGGGCATCAGTCACGAGCCCGGGGTTCGGGTCGTGACACTTCCGCTGGTTATGTGTCATGTGTGGGTATAAGGGTGCCTAGGTAGGGCACCATTCATGGGCCCGGGGTTCGGGTCGTGACACTGGGGGTAGGAAATGTGATCCTAAAGATGGCGCCCGTAAAGGAGCCGACTTAAAGGAAGTGATGCACGTCCCAAAAATTCGTTGAAATCTGATTTCTGGACCTTTATTGGTTATTGCTGGTTTTAGGCTAGTGTTAGAAGCCAATAAATTTGTAATCACTAAAAACGCAACTTTTGTAGGAAAGGGTTTCGTCTGTGAAAGTCTCTTTAAGGTTAATGTTGCACCTGTAATGTCTATTGTTTCAACTATCAATAAAATTGAGTCTTCTACTTACTTGACTGAGTCATCTAATTTATGGCATCATAGATTAGGACATGTTAACTATCAATCTATCCAAATATTGGTAAAGTTTGAATTATTGTCGTCTATTGGCATAAACTCTAAACGAAGTGTGAGGTGTGCGTAGAGGCAAAACTTTCCAAGAATCCCTTTAGATCCGTCAAAAGGGAAATCGGTCCTCTAGAACTCATACACACTGATATATGTGATTTAAAGTTCGCTCAAACTAGAGGGAGGAACAAGTACTTTTTGACTTTCATAGATGATGACACAAGGTTTTGTTACCTTGATTTACTAAAGAGTAAAGATGAAGCCTTTGAAGCATTTAAACGCTACAAAGCAGAAGTTGAGAACCAACTAAGCGGACGGATTAAAACAATACGTAGCGATAGAGGGGGAGAATATGTAGCACCTTTTGAAGAACTTTGTACCCAATCGGTTATAGTTCATCAAACAACGAGTCCTTACTCACCTCAATCAAACGGTGCTACTGTTACACCCCGTAATTCCAGGACATCTATACGAGAATAGTCGCGAGAGCACAGGACTTAAAGATTTGAACGAATGAAAGAATTGTTTTTCCGAAGGAAAAATCTTCCGAACCTCGGGAAGGAAAAAATTTCGTTGATGAGAATTAGATTCTCAAAATACATTATTTAACGAGTATGGAATTTATTAACATTGTGGAAATTTATTTTTGGATTTGGACACGTAGGGCCCACCCGAGAAATTTTACGTTTTGTGGGGCCCACAAGGGTTACAAAATTTTATGGACGAATGGGAGGGCGACACGTGTCACCCCCACATGGGCTTGATCGAATTGGCCAAGGGTTAGAAGGTCTTTTGACCAAAGCTTGGATGAACAAGTCTTACAAGCTCAAGCTTGAGATTGTTGACTAAGTCAAGATCCCACTTGGCTTGATATTTAAATCCCTTCATCTAAGACCACACAAGTGTTATAATCTTTACCCTCCATTGTTTTATATATACTACACTAGTGCAAGACAAGTCTTCACACTTAGAAAAAATTGAGAAACTTTGTGTGCTTCATGTAGTGCTCTCGGCAATAGCAAGAAAGAAGAGGAAAATGTTGTAATCTTGCTCCATAAATCCCAATATTCAAACCCATGGTTCCTAAGGGTATTACAAGGTTATCTCAATAGAAAAATCCTGAAAAAACGACGTTTTTACGTTAGTCGCAAGGCGAAAACCTAAGGTGTTCTTCAACTTTGAAGATGGAACTTGAAGAGGAGTTCTTCATGAGCTTCTAAGGAGTGCTTGGAGCGGATTGGAACATAAGAAGAGGAGCTAAAAGTTGCTAAGGATCGACTTTTATGCTTGGACATTATTAGGGCTTATTGAGGTAAAATCTTCATCTTCTTAATGTAATTGAATATTACATGTTATAGTAGTTAAGAAATGAGCATGTGGTATATCGATTGAAGTTTGAAAAGATTTGGATTATGTCGACATGTTAAAACCGAAAATGGACAAGTTAGCCATTAATGTTGTAATCAATTTGGTCGATAGTTACAATTGTCGCATGTTAAGGAAGAAAGGATTTATAGTTATTGTAATTGTTATTATGTATATAACATGTTGGAATAACAACTTGGATTTAAAAAGGAATTGAAAGGAAATTGATAATTGTTGTGACAATGGTAGCCGATTATGGCTTGGAAATATTGGACAGTTTTATATTGATTGTGGGGTAGAATTTTACACGTCCTGTTAGGCGTGTAATCCCTTTTGTATTGCTGAATTGTTGGGCCTTAAATGTGGCGTTTGGTTATTGATTTTCGGGCCTTGAAAAGGTGGAAAAGTACGTAGAAACAAAGGAAGTGCTGCCCGATTTTCCGTAGAATAAGAGACCTTACACTTAGTATGATTCTACGTTAAAAAGTTAGGAGTTGATAGACATGTTATGATTAATATAGGTTGAAGTACTACGAGTAGCGTATTCTACTTAAAGGATGGAATAGCTATCAAGGTTGAAGTACTTTGGAGCATTTTGCTACTTGTCGATAATCGTCGCGAGGTATGTGAACCTCTTCCTCCTTTTGGCATGATTCTATGTATGAAATATACATGTGGTGTTATTTCATGATTCCTTCTACTCTTAGAAGTTAAGAGGTGTGTATGTTTATTTACTCTATGTAAAAGTTATGTCTAAAGTTATCCTAAGTTCTTACCAAGTCTTATGGGGGATGTTGGTAAGAGTCGTTAGGAAGTATTTGGAGTCGAGTTGACTTTGCTAATTTATCGCATTTAATGAGAATAAGTATCGAACAAGCCATTGCAGCGTTAATAAAAGAAAATGTATCGACAATCAATTATATTAAAATGAGTAGAATTCTCCATCTGCATAGAAACTAAGATAAGACAAAATTGTATAACATTTTCTAGATCATGGCTGCTTTAATAAGATCGTTATAAACGAGTATAACCTATTCACAACGCATAAAAGCATATGTTACTTAATTTAAAGAGTTTACGTTATGAAGTTTTAAGACTATGAACCTTGAATTCTTAAAAGGTTAAGAGACTTGATATCCTAAGTTAAGAAACTTGATTTCTTAAAGTTAAGAGACTTGACATTCTAAGTTAAAGAGACTTGATATTCTAAGTTAAGAAACTTGATTTATTAAAGTTAAGAGACTTGAAGTATTGTGAAATCTATGTAACTTGATTTGAAAGTATAAGTCTCTTGGTTATAAAAAGAATGAATTTGTCTAAGACATAAAGAGTTATAACGACTTTATGGGAAGTTAGTTATGACGGCTTTATGAAAGGTTAAAGATGTCTTAGTTTCTAAAGCATAAAGTTAGTATAACGGCTTTATGAGAAGTTTGTTACACCCCGTAGTTCCAGGGTATGTATGTGAGGACGTACGTACGAGAATACGACATTAATATTGGAAAGAAAGAAAGATGTGATTTTTCGACGGAAAAGTTTCCGGGTTTTGTGAAGGAAAAAGGTTCGTTGACGGGAATTGGATTCCCAGATTTGGTATTTGGGCTTCTTGAATTATATTAGAATTATGGAATTTTATTTCCGGAATTGGTCACGTGGGGCCCACGGGAGAAATTTACGGTTTTGTGGGGCCCGCTTTGTTTTTGAGATTTTGGCCATTAGGGATATTTTCGGAAGATGAAATATTTTGGACGAGTAGGAGGGCGACACGTGTCACCCCCTAGGTGGCTCTTGGCCAAATCCTCGACAGCTGGCAGACATGGCCTTGTCTTGCAAGATATTTTAGTGTGGACAAGTGGCTCATGGGACCCACACACACTTGTCCCCAATCTCTACCACACACTTGCCTTCATCCTATCCCTTGGTTGTCCTATATATGCACCCTTAGTTGATGAAATCTCCCACACTTAGACATTTCAAGACAAGAAATTTCCTCCCTTCTCCCTTGACCTAAAGCTCTCGGCTTTGCCATGATTTCTTGAGGAAAATTTGTCCAACAATTCTTAAACTTCTAAGTGTTCTTCCCTAAGGTGTTAGGAAGATGGTGTACCAAGAGTTGGAAAAGATTTCACACCCCTAGCCTATTTAGTTTGCCTTGGCCGAAAGTTGTCTTGTTGGAACCCTAAGTGTTCTTCACTTTTTGGAGTTGAATCTTGAAGAGAAATTGGTTAGGAACTTCTATGGGTTGCTTGTAGCGGATTGGAACGTAAAGATTTGGAGCTAAGACTTGCTTGGAGCGACATTAAGTTCTTGGATAATTTTGGGCAATTTGAGGTAGTGAATCTTAAACCTCTTTGTGAATTGGTCATTATACATATATTATAAGTATATTATGGATTATATAATATATGGAGTAAAGTTTGGAGGAGTTGGATCTTGTTAACTTGTTAAAAGAAAGGATTGGCCGTTTGCCATTAAAATGGTAAAAACGTATCTTACTTATGAAGAAGTAATTAACAAAGTAACTATAACTTATATTAAGAATGGAAATATAAGTTGGATGACTAATGAAGTAATTGGATAAGTAAAATGGACAAAGTTGGCCAAGGACCCCAACTTAAGGACTGTATTTACTTTGGAATGTATTTACTTTGGACCGTATTTACTTTGGACTGTATTTACATTGGACTGTATTTACATTTCTGTTAAGGGGAAGATTTTTCAATCGCGTTCCGTTTGGGCGTGTGATCCCCTTTTTAATTATTGTATTGTTATGAAGGCGTGATAGTAAACCGCGCACGGCAGCGCATAATCCCCTTCTTTTACTTATTGTTATGAAGGCGTGATAGTAAACCGCGTTACCGTTTGGGCGTGTAATCCCTTCTTTATGTTGTTTAATTATTACGCCTTATATATATATATGTTATATATATTACGTTATTCGCCTTGGAGAAAGATGGAAAAGTGAGTAAAACGGAAGTCGCCAATTTTCCGTAGAATTAAAGGGCTTTTTATTGGTATAAGTCTTCAATGGTGAGTAAGGTTTGATAGAAGTACTATGACCATTTTAGGAGTGGAGTACTACGTGTGGCGTGATCTACTTGGCTTAAGGAGTAGCCGACGGGTTGAAGTACTTGGAGCGTTTTGCTAGTTGTCGGTAATCGTCGCGAGGTATGTGAACCTCTTCCTATCTGTTCTAGCATGATTGTTGTGAACTATGTAGTACGGTAGACGTACGTGTGCTAAACGAGTTTTGGTTGGTTTAAAACATATAGTGTTATAATAGCTTTATGGGAAGTTAGTTATAACGACTTTATGTAAGTAATAGAATGATTTATAGATTTTAGAAGTTAAGAGACTTGATCTTAAAAGATAAGAGACTTAACTTATAAATGACGTTTTATGAAATGTTAAGAACTATGAAGTTTGTTAAAAAGTATGTGAAACCTCATTCGTGAGTAATGAGTACTTGGCTTTTAAAGAGTAATGTTTTACTGATTTCGGAAATGAGAATAAGTATCGAACAAACCATTGCAGCGTTAATAAAGGAAATGTATTGACTAATTGTTATTAAAACAAGTAGAAACCTCCATCTGCATGTAAGCTAAGATAAGACAAGATTGTATTACATTTCCTAGATCATGGCTATCAGAATAAGATTGTTATAAACAAGAATAAACGGCACACATAAGACTTATGTTACTCAATTGTTTTAAAAGAGATTAAGACTATGAGTTATGAAACCTTTCTAAAATAAGAGACTTGAGCATTTGAAATTAGGCAAACTTGAATGTTTGGAAAATAATATTGTTACTTGATTTTTTTAAAAAGAAAGTGTTCTGGTTTACTTGAAAATGTTAGTCACTCTATGTTAATACTACGGGTATCGGGTGACCTTTGTAAAAGAATTGGATCTTTTAAAAGAATTTAACGTATGTAGTACTTTGGGGTTAAAACCCGGACTTTGACATAAAATGAAAGTACCTTGAGTTGTATGTTGAACTTGCCTATGCGTGTGGTGATAGCCTTTGTTGTGCAAGTGTTGTATTTCTGTGCTACCGCGTCTCTCGATGGAGGGCCGGCTGATTTGTTATGAATGATTCTTTATCGAGTCCCATGAGATGGGCCGAGACACGTATTCCACCTATCGAGTCCCATGAGATGGGCCGAGACACGTATTCCACCTGATTCTTTATCGAGTCCCATGGGATGGGCCGAGACACGTATTCCACCTGGTTCTTATCGAGCCCCATGGGATGGGCCGAGACACGTATTCCACATGATTTATACCTAGATCGCCAAGCGGTGAGGAAGGAATTCCACGCACGGAGGATGACTTTGAGGCGTGAGTCTCGACTGACATGATCGCTTTTATGTTATGAACTGTAGTTTGGTTGTCATACATGTCTCCTGTTTTATATAGACTGTTATGATTTCATTTACGTATTTTCGCCACATACTTGGTATCTCAGATCGACCTCCTTCGGCCGCGTCACGCCGCAGTAGAGGTACATCGGTTGTGGATCCTCGCCATGGATCACAACAGTGTTAGGAAGCCCCGCTTTCTGAGGCTTATCTTTTGCATGTTACTCGAGTTTGTAGGTTCTTGTACATTGTGGTATGGCGGGCCCCGTCCCGTCATAGTTGTCACTTCTTAGGTCCGTAAATGTTGTGGCGAGTTTGTAAAAAGGATAACTGTTCGGGTTTTTATGTATATATACAGAAGGCAACTGTTTTGGTTGGCCTGTTTATTTATCATGTCTCTTGTTTCATGTTTATGTTTTTATTTCCGCTGATTTTCTCTGATGTTGTATCACGAGGGTGCCCGGTAGGCACGATCCACGGCCCGGTCGTCGTGACAAAAGTGGTATCGAGCGATTAGTCCTCGGAAAGTGTCTACAGACCGTGTCTAGTAGAGTCTTGATTATCGGTGTGTTGTGCACCACATCTATAATCAGGAGGCTGCAGGACATTTAGGGTTGGTTTCTATTCTTCTCATTCTGAGATCGTGCCTTAGAGCTGTGTTGTCAGTTGGACTCCCTCTGACGTATTCTTATGTGCCAGTTATGCCTCCACGCAAGGCAATCGGGGCCTGGAGAGGCGCGCAACAGGCGGAGTCGAGTGGAGTAGCGGCGGTCTCTACTTAGCCACGCACCGAGACGCCGGACCACGACAAGGCGAGAGGAGATGGGTTACGCGAGATGGCCCGATTATTGGCCGTGATAGTGGCAAGGCACGAGGATAGGCCGACGCAGCAATTCCGCACCGCAGTACCCGTAGTTCACCCGCGATCGGATAGTTTGAGGTGCGGACTTTCTCGAGCCGCAGCCGCGAGTTCTATGGGTCGAGGCACGAGGATGATCCGCAGAGTTCATCCGACGCCAGCCGGATCGAGAGTGATCAAGGCTTCGAGACCGAGTCGGTGACCTTCGTTCGCATCGCCGCGTGATACCGCAATGATCGGTTTGATTCATGGAATCGCCTCGAGGGGAGCATGCGCTCCCAAAGTTTGGCGAGTTCTCGAGGCATTTCTTGCACATTTCTTACCTCCACAGATGAGGGCTCGCCGGCAGATTTTTGACGTTAAGCGCGCATCGGGCGCATTTGCCAGGAGTACAACGTGGAGTTCGACTCAGCTCTCGGTATGTCCCTCGCGTTAGTAGCCGAGCATATGGAGGACGAGTGCACCGCCACGCCACCGGCTCGACGACTACTTGGCAGAGGCTTGTTCGGGTGTAGCTCTTCAGCCGGGCATGGACATTGCCCGCATGCAGGCTTATGCACTGGGATGTGAGGATCGGATGGGTCGACAGAATGACCGAGATCAGCAGAAGAGGGCCAGAACAGCAGGATCCTTTGGTAACTTTCGAGCGGGCGCGCCGGGCGCAGTTAGTTATGCACCTCCGCCATGCAGTGGTCCTCCGCGCCTTCGTGACGCTCGGTATTCGAGCTGGTCGTGGCTCCAGGCTTCGTTCGCAGATATACGGGTTCTAGCCACGGGTTCAGTTTTCCTCGGTGCACGATGCGCAGCGCCATCCCGGAATGTCGCTTTTTATCGGGTGCTTGTTTTACCGCGCCATCGTGGCCATGTGACGAAACCGCCCTAATAGGAAGGATACAGCAGCAGGACTCACCACTGCCAAGTGTGTTCATCACCTTTCATACCACGCACTGCAGTATGTGCCTATGATTAGAGTGAAGAGGTAGATTCAGGTATATCCTTAACCCTCTAGAGATTTGTATATGTGATAAGATGAGTATATTTTAAGTGTTATGTTCAGATAGCATTATGTTAAATTGTGATTTAGAAGCCTGATTAGAAAAAGGGTAAGTCTGGGGACGAGACAAATTGTGAGCCTTAGAATTTATAATGCTAGGACCTCGATGCAAGGCCGTCTTGAGTGGGTGATTTTTACGGTTAGTATTTGTCGAAATACTTGAAATGCGTGAAAAATATTGTGACATAAGTACATGAGGGGTGTGAGATGTAAGTGGTAGCTTTCATGACGTAAATTAGTAGGATTGTTCCGGATCGGGAACAAGAGTCGGGCGCTTGTGGTCGGGTTGAGGGCCATTTGCGGGTCAACCCGCAGCCCAGAATGAGGTGGGGTCAGTTCGAGGTGGTCCCGCCAGGTGGTAGGGTCACGAGGATGCTAGGCCCAAGTTTAGGTAACCATCGTACGAGTTCGTGGATGCGTTCAACCAAAATCAGATCGTGAAGGCCGGAAATGGCCTTAAAAGAATTTGAGGCCAGTAAGATGACCAAGTTTGGAGGTAGTGACTCCAAGGTTTTGGAAACTGCAGCGATGACGGAAATATGGTACGTGTACTAGAAAGAGTTCGGGTGTACGAGAAAGGTACGACGAGTAAGAAAGGAAGCGAACATGTGTTAAGAGAATGGAAGTGATCTTTTTTGTGAAGTGAAGGTACGAGGAGAGTATCCTTGGGACCAGGAGTGAGAGTTAGTGTTGTTTTACATCTTGGAGGTGATTCCTCGTTAGTTTGGATTTTGGGTTTCGCACGTATGTGATATTATGGCCATGTGTGGCATAATTGGTTTTGTAAAGTATAGTAGTGAAGACTATACCAAGCATGTGTGTTTTTGGAGACTTAGAAGGAACATTCGGGACGAATGTTTCTAAGGGGGGAAGAATGTTACACCCCGTAGTTCCAGGGTATGTATGTGAGGACGTACGTACGAGAATACGACATTAATATTGGAAAGAAAGAAAGATGTGATTTTTCGACGGAAAAGTTTCCGGGTTTTGTGAAGGAAAAAGGTTCGTTGACGGGAATTGGATTCCCAGATTTGGTATTTGGGCTTCTTGAATTATATTAGAATTATGGAATTTTATTTCCGGAATTGGTCACGTGGGGCCCACGGGAGAAATTTACGGTTTTGTGGGGCCCGCTTTGTTTTTGAGATTTTGGCCATTAGGGATATTTTCGGAAGATGAAATATTTTGGACGAGTAGGAGGGCGACACGTGTCACCCCCCTAGGTGGCTCTTGGCCGAAATTTGATAACACGTGGCAAGACAAGTGGCCTTGTCTTGCAAGATATTTTTAGTGTGGACAAGTGGCTTGTGGGACCCACACACACT
Organism: Przewalskia tangutica; assembly: GCA_029844215.1. NCBI lineage: Eukaryota > Viridiplantae > Streptophyta > Magnoliopsida > Solanales > Solanaceae > Przewalskia > Przewalskia tangutica. The sequence goes on from CM056726.1 coordinate 53,505,787, forward strand.
TGTCCCCAATCTCTACCACACACTTGCCTTCATCCTATCCCTTGGTTGTCCTATATATGCACCCTTAGTTGATGAAATCTCCCACACTTAGACATTTCAAGACAAGAAATTTCCTCCCTTCTCCTCGACCTAAAGCTCTCGGCTTTGCCATGATTTCTTGAGGAAAATTTGTCCAACAATTCTTAAACTTCTAAGTGTTCTTCCCTAAGGTGTTAGGAAGATGGTGTACCAAGAGTTGGAAAAGAGTTCACACCCCTAGCCTATTTAGTTTGCCTTGGCCGAAAGTTGTCTTGTTGGAACCCTAAGTGTTCTTCACTTTTTGGAGTTGAATCTTGAAGAGAAGTTGGTTAGGAGCTTCTATGGGTTGCTTGTAGCGGATTGGAACGTAAAGATTTGGAGCTAAGACTTGCTTGGAGCGACATTAAGTTCGTGGATAATTTTGGGCTATTTGAGGTAGTGAATCTTAAACCTCTTTGTGAATTGGTCATTATACATATATTATAAGTATATTATGGATTATATAATATATGGAGTAAAGTTTGGAGGAGTTGGATCTTGTTAACTTGTTAAAAGAAAGGATTGGCCGTTTGCCATTAAAATGGTAAAAACGTATCTTACTTATGAAGAAGTAATTAACAAAGTAACTATAACTTATATTAAGAATGGAAATATAAGTTGGATGACTAATGAATTAATTGGATAAGTAAAATGGACAAAGTTGGCCAAGGACCCCAACTTAAGGACTGTATTTACTTTGGACTGTATTTACTTTGGACCGTATTTACTTTGGACTGTATTTACATTGGATCAGATTTACATTTCGTTGCGGAAGATTTTTCAATCGCGTTCCGTTTGGGCGTGTGATCCCCTTTTTAATTATTGTATTGTTATGAAGGCGTGATAGTAAACCGCGTTACCGGTTGGACGCGTAATCCCCTTCTTTTACTTATTGTTGTTATAAAGGCGTGATAGTAAACCGCGTTACCGTTTGGGCGTGTAATCCCCTTCTTTATGTTGTTTAATTATTACGCCTTATATATATATATATGGTATATATATTACGGTTATTCGGGCCTTGGAGAAAGATGGAAAAGTGAGTAAAAACGGGGGAAGTGCTGCCCAATTTTCCGTAGAATTAAAGGGGTTTTTATTGGTATAAGTCTTCAATGGTGTGTAAGGTTTGATAGAAGTACTATGACCATTTTAGGAGTGGAGTACTACGTGTGGCGTGATCTACTTGGCAGGAGTAGCCGACGGGTTGAAGTACTTGGAGCGCTTTTGCTAGTTATCGTAATCGTCGCGAGGTATGTGAACCTCTTCCTATCTGTTCTAGCATGATTGTTGTGAACTATGTAGTACGGTAGACGTACGTGTGCTAAACGAGTTTTGGTTGGTTTAAAACATATAGTGTTATAATAGCTTTATGGGAAGTTAGTTATAACGACTTTATGTAAGTAATATAATGATTTATAGATTTTAGAAGTTAAGAGACTTGATCTTGAAAGATAAGAGACTTAACTTATAAATGGCGTTTTATGAAATGTTAAGAACTATGAAGTTTGTTAAAAAGTATGTGAAACCTCATTCGTGAGTAATGAGTACTTGGCTTTTAAAGAATAATGTTTTACTGATTTCGGAAATGAGAATAAGTATCGAACAAACCATTGCAGCGTTAATAAAGGAAATGTATTGACTAATTGTTATTAAAACAAGTAGAAACCTCCATCTGCATAGAAGCTAAGATAAGACAAGATTGTATTACATTTCCTAGATCATGGTCACAGAATAAGATTGTTATAAACAAGAATAAACGGCACACATAAGACTTATGTTACTCAATTGTTTTAAAAGAGATTAAGACTATGAGTTATGAAACCTTTCTAAAATAAGAGACTTGAGCATTTGAAATTAGGCAAACTTGAATGTTTGGAAAATAATATTGTTACTTGATTTTTTTAAAAAGAAAGTGTTCTGGTTTACTTGAAAATGTTAGTCACTCTATGTTAATACTACGGGTATCGGGTGACCTTTGTAAAAGAATTGGATCTTTTAAAAGAATTTAACGTATGTAGTACTTTGGGGTTAAAACCCGGACTTTGACATAAAATGAAAGTACCTTGAGTTGTATGTTGAACTTGCCTATGCGTGTGGTGATAGCCTTTGTTGTGCAAGTGTTGTATTTCTGTGCTACCGCGTCTCTCGATGGAGGGCAGGCTGATTTGTTATGAATGATTCTTTATCGAGTCCCATGAGATGGGCCGAGACACGTATTCCACCTATCGAGTCCCATGAGATGGGCCGAGACACATATTCCACCTGATTCTTTATCGAGTCCCATGGGATGGGCCGAGACACGTATTCCACCTGGTTCTTATCGAGCCCCATGGGATGGGCCGAGACACGTATTCCACACGATTTATACCTAGACTGCCGGCAGTGAGGAAGGAATTCCACGCACGTGAGGATGACTTTGAGGCGTGAGTCCACGACTTGACATGATCGCTTTTTGTTATGAGTAGTTTGGTCATATACATGTCTCTTGTTTTATATAGACTTTTATGATTTCATTTACTGATTTTCGCCACATACTTGTACCGTTAGATCGACCTCCTTCGGGCCGCGTTCACGCCGCAGTAGAGGTACATCGGTTGGATCCTCGCTCATGGATCACAATTCAGCGTGTTGGAAGCCCGTTTCTGAGGCTTATCTTTTGTATGTTACCACAGTCCGTAGGTTCTTGTACATTCGTGGTACGGGGCCCCGTCCCGTCATAGTTGTTGTCACTTCTTAGGTCCTGTAGTAATCTTTGTGGGCAGAGTTTGTAGAAAGGATAACTGTTCGGGTTTTTATGTATATATACAGAAGGCAACTGTTTTGGTTGGCCTGTTTATTTATCATGTCTCTTGTTTCATGTTTAGGGTGCCCGGGGTAAGGCACCAGTCACGGGCCCCGGTTCGGGTCGTGACAAAGTTGGTTATAACAACTTTATGGAAGGTTAAAAGAATGGTTTTCTCTAGTAATGTAAACAAAGAAATGACTTGAAATAAAGAAGGAAAATTTAATTTAAAAGTATCAATTGCTTAAAGTTCTAAAGTAAGGGTCACTTAATTTAGAAGCCTAGAAATGTATTTCTAAAAATGTAGTGACTTGTTTGAAATGTATACATGCCTTGATACTACGGGTGTTAGTATCTTGGGGTTTTATATGAAAAGGAGTCTTTTGAAAAGAATGGAAGTACGTAGTACTTTGGGTTAAATTCCCGGATTTTTATGTGAAACGAAAAGTGCCTTGAGTTTATAAAATGAAATTCATTTTTGTATGATAATGAAAGTCTAAAGATTTTATGAACTTGCCTATGCTTGCTTGTGATAGCCATGAGTGCAAGTATTATATGTTTACGCTGCCGTGACTCTCAGTTGGAGGGCCGGTTGTCTTGTTGTGAATTTACTTGGACGTACCTGTTATACCCCGTATTTCCAGAGTATGTACGTGAGGGCGTACGTATTAAATTTTTTTTTGCCTTAAGAATTGGCTTTGGTTCGAAATTTGGGCACAAGTGCCGAATAGAGTCATTTTCTGACGAAACGTTTCCACAGCTTACGTTGGAAAAATTCCGGCTATGTCATTTAGTATTTTTGCGGATTTTTCCGAGCGACGGGACATTTTTGGACCAACGGGAGGGTGACACTTGTCACCCTCATTGGACGGCAAAGAGGAGCTTGGCCTCGCCGATTGGTTCATGGTTTTGTGCCTTGTTTTGTGGCTTGTTTTGTGCCATGTTTTGTGGAGTAGGGGTTAGGGTGCACTTGGCTTGATCTTGGCCTTACACTTGCTATACACTTGGAAGGATCTTGGCCATTGATTGGCTTTTGGTTTTGCTATAAATACCCCCCTCTCTTTGAAGACTTCATTCATCCAAAAATCTTCCAAGTCTTGGAAACCCTCCCCTCCTCTTGTTGACTCTCGCCCAAGAGCCCCTCTCCCTTAAAGTTTGGCTTTGGCCGAGGCCACCCTCCCCTTTGTGGTGCCTTCGCCGTGGGGTACCCCTAGCCTAGTTGTTTTCGTATAAGACCCCTTGTTGTGGTATAGAAATAGACTCCTAATATTTGTATACTGTCCAAAGACCTTGGCCCAAATACCTTGTAGTATTCCCAAGGTTACACTTATACAAAAGCCCGTAAAATACGATTATACTTCCTTTAGCCACAAAAACGAAACCCTAAGGAAATCTTCACCCGTTGTTGAAGTTGTAAGTAGAAGTTGGTTAGAACTTCTAAGGGTTGTTTGAGCGCTGAGTAGGAGCTAAGCGTTGCTCGGGATCGACTTTATACTTGGATAATTTTGGGCTTATCGAGGTAAACACTATCGTCCTTCTATTGTAATTGGAAATTACGTGTTTGAATATATAGTTGAAGTATACTATATATAGAATCGAACTTAGTATTGTGGCAATGTCTTTTGACTTAAGCTGAAGAATAAAGAATCGAATCGAATCGTATTTACATAGGTGTATTGCAGAGACTTGTGTAGTATTATCGAGTAGGATGGTACACGTCCGTTAGGCGTGTGAACCCCCGGTTGGCTTGGTAGCTACTCGATAGAAGAGGAGATTTACGCTGTCATGGGGGAGGTGCCGAATTTTCTCGTAGAAAAATAGAACTTGTGTTTTGGGGTTAATAGACGTTTGTGACCTTTATAGGTGAAAGTACTAAGAGTAGCGTATTCTACTCGCGAGTGGAAAGGGCTAGTGCGTTGTAAGATCTGGAGCATTTTGCTTATTGTCGATAAATCGTCGCGAGGTATGTGAACCTCTTCCTATCTCTTCTAGCATGATACGTGTGAACTATGTAGTACGGTAGACGTACATGTGTTAACTGTGTTTGATTGTTCTTAAACATAAAGTGTTATAACAGCTTTATGGGAAGTTGGTTATAACAGCTTCATGTAGGTAAGAAAATACTTTGTGGTTTTAAAAGGTAACTGATGTGAATTATAACTGGCTAGTTATAATAAAGAACTGATGTATTTCAAAAGATTTATAAATCGTTTTGGAAGGGAGAGTAACACTTGGTTTTAAAAGGTTTTAAAAAGAGTTATACTAGCTTTATGGGGAGTTAGGTATAATGTCTTAAGAGAGGTAAAGAAAATGGTTTACTGATGTTAGAAGTTAAGAGACTTGATTGTTATACCCCGTATTTCCAGAGTATGTACGCGAGGACGTACGTAGGAAATTTTGAACTTCAAATAGGCTTGGCCGATTTAATTTTGTGCACAACACCCGGTTAGAGTCGTTTTTAGTAAACGCTTTCTGACTTTCGTAGGGAATTTCCGCTATGTCCTTTCTAATTTTTGCGGATTTTTCCGAGAGACGAACGTGTTGGATCAAAGAGGCGCCACTGGCACCCTCTCATTGGTGGACTTCAATCGTCCATTTGGACGAAATGGATAGGCAAAGGCACGTTTTGTTGCCTTGACAAAGTCCGGGTAGGTAGGATATTTGTGTTTGGTAAATCCTAGCCCTACACTTGCCTAACACATGGATTGATCTTGGCCATTGGTTGGCTTTCACTGGCCTATAAATACCCACCCCTTTGATGAACTTATTCATCCACAAATTTGCTTAAGTCTTGAAAGCTCTCCTTCTCCTCCCTTTGTGTTGAGTTCGGCCAAGAGGCCTCCTCTCCTAGAGGCCTTGGTCGGCGGGTACACCCTCCTAGTGTGTGGCCGTGGGGTACCCCCTAGCCTAGTTGCTTTGATAATACCCCTCTTTGGTAGAATACTCAAAAGTATTGTTATAATGCCCAAATTACCTTAGCCTATACCTTGTAGTATTCTAAGGTTATACTTGTACAAAAAGCCCGAAATACTATTATACTTCCCGTCCACAAACCGAAACCCTAGGGAAATCTCCATAGTCAGTTGGAGTATTGTGTAGAAGTTGGTTAGAACTTCTAAGGGTGGTTTAGAGCGGTTGGAGCGCCTGAGTTGGAGCTAAACGATTGCCCAGATCGACTTTTAAGCTAGGATAATTATGGGCTTATCGAGGTAATTATCTTGTCCCTCTATTGTAATTGGAAATTACATAATTGCTTGAATATATAGTTGAAGTATACTATATAATGGAACTGAACGTAGTTATCGGCAATGTCTTTTGACTTAAGCCCGAATAATACTTACGGCAATGTCTTGCGACTTAAGCCTGAATTTAAAGAAGAGTCTCGAATCAGTAATTACATAGGGTTGTCAGACATGAGACTTGTGTAGTAGTACCGTGGAGTAGAATTGTACCCGTTTGGGTTAGATATATAACCCACGGTTGGCTTGGTAGCCTACCGATAGAGGAGATTTACGCTGCATGGGGGAGGTCTTTGCGAATTTTCTGTCGAATGTGCTACGCAGAGACCTACTGGTAATAAGCGCCTTGTGGCCGTTTCGGTTGAAGTACTACGTGTGGTGCGCTCGACGCGGCTTAAGGAGTAGCCAGACTGGGAGTACTGAGCGTTTTGCTATTAGTCGATACTCGTCGCGAGGTATGTGAACCTCTTCCTATCTCTTCTAGCATGATATGTGTGAATTATGTAGTACGGTAGACGCGTCGTGTGCTAAATGTATTTGATTGGTGTAAACATAAAGTGTTATAACGGCTTTATGGGAAGTTGGTTATAACAGCTTTATGTTGGTTAGAAAATACATGTGGTTTTTAAAAGGTAACTGATTTGAACTATAACTGGCTTGTTATGTGTTAATAAAGAACTTGAAGTATTTCAAAAGATTTTTGAATCATTTTGAAAGAAGAAGTAATATTTGGTTTTTGAAAAACTTAAGAGTTATACTAGCTTTATGGGAAGTTAGGTATAACGGCTTAAGAATGTTTTACTGATTTCGGAAATCAGAATGTGTATCGACAAACCACTGCAGCGTTAATAAAAGGAAATGTTTTGACTAATTAAGCATTTTTAAAACCAGAGAAACTTCCATCCGCATAGAAACTAAGATGAGACAAAATGATATTTCCTAGATCATGGTCATTGTAATAAGATTGTTATAAACAAGAATATCCTACTCACATATAAGGCTTAGGTTTCTCAGATTGTTTAAAGGAGAATTATATTCTTAAATGAATAAGACTATGAACTACGAAACCTTTCTAAAATTAGGCAAACTTGAACATTGGAAAAGAATGTTGCTACTTGATTTTACAAAGAGAAGTAATCGATTTACTTTAAAAAGATAATCACTCTATGTTCATATACTACGGGTATTGTGTGGTTTTTTTTGGGAAGTAACGTATCTTTTAAAGATTTAATGTATGAAGTACTTTGGGGATAGGTACGAACTTGTTAGTAGAAAGTACCTTGTGTGAATAACTTGATTGTATTGGTTTGTGATAGCCTTGTAATACTTTCTTGTTGACTTGATAAGTAAGCATGTTAGGATGCTACGTGTGTTAGTATCTTGTGATTATTATGTGAGGGGGTCACTCCTGTTGTGCTTACGTTGTTAAACGTTAAGCCCGTTGTACTATTATTGTATCACATACCCCCTTGACTTATTATACCGAGGGCTTGCCACCCTTGATGCGGGTCTTTACGGCCTAAGCGGTCATCGTGACTATGAGGAGTGCGGTAGCTCCACGATTTGATCAATCCGGTGTTTAGCCCGACGCGGGATTCCCTATGCGTCCGCTGAGACTATGCGGTCTTTTGAGACTATGCGGGTCGCGGAGCCTGGCAGATACCGAGGTTGGTCGCTTCGACGCGGTATACCTCAGCGATGCAGGACCGTGATTCGAGGAATACCTCATGCGGGTCCGTGTGACCTATGCGAGTCGCGAGAGTTCCAGAATAGACGCGCACATTGATATTGCGGGCGCGCGGCCACGATCATGTGGTGCGGTCTAGAAAGACCTCGGATACGCTTGTGGTATTTTTGGCATCGCTGGGTCTTAGTAGTCGGCTATGCCTTAGTACTTGCCCCGTACGGGTTTATTGTGATAACTTTGAGGTCGTGAGTCCCTGACTTGACATGACTGCTTATTTGTTGTGGACTGTAGTTTGCTTATCATACATGTCTCCCGCTTTATAGACTATTATGATTTCATTTACTGATTTTTAGTTTCACATACTGCACTGCTGTTATCGACCTCCTTGGCCGCGTCATGCCGCAGTCGAGGTACACCGCCGTTGATCCTAGCTCGTGGTCACGCCAACGTATGGAAAGCTCCGCTTTCTCGAGGCTTATCGATGTAAAGTCCCCGTCAGATAGGTGTTTACATTCGTGGTTTGGCGGGGCCTCCCGCCATTGTTGTCGATCATTCTTAAGGTCAGAGTACTGTCAAGCGTGGTTTGTAAAAAGGATTAAACTGCTCATTTGTAATGTTGTTATTTATATACGCCAAAGGCGAGTTTTCCTCGACATCGCTTTGTACTTCACATTTCATGTATGTGTTTTATGTTCACGATTACACTGATGTCAGGTCACTAGGTGCCCGGTAAGGCACCAACACGCCCGCCGGTCGTGACAAAAGTGGTATCGAGCGATTAATCCTCTGAAAGTGTCTACTGCATCGCATCCGCAGAGTCTTGATTATCGGTGTGTTGTGCACCACACCAATAATCAGGAGGCTATAGGATATTTAGGAGTGGTTTCTATTCTTCTCACTCTGAGATCGTGCCTTAGAGCTGTGTTGTAAGTTGGACCCTCTGACGAAATTCTTTCCCTTATCGTTATGCCTCCGCGTAGGGCAACCCGAGCCCGTGAGGCGCGCAGCGGCGGAGCTGCGAGTAGAGTTCAGAGGTGGCGAGGCCTGTGCCCAATCATTACCTAGGGTAGTGCTTCATTCGGGAGTTCTGACATCACTAGCCCCAGCAGAGTTTAGCACGGGCGGCAGCCTCATCGCGCCATGACATTTGAACCTTCGCCCACGACCGGGAACAGAGAATTTAGATTGCAAAGAGGCGACCCTGTTACTAGCTATAGATTTGGCTACCAGAGAGTATACCGATGTACCGCGAATCTTAAGGATTATCTAAAAGAGGGTTGTGCCAGAGTAATTCTTCAGTTGGGCTTGAGCATGGCCTGTGTACGGGCTTATGCGCAGCAGGCCGAGAAAACATAGAGATCGACGGGTTAACGAAGGACAATGTAAGAGGCCAGAGCAAAGAAGGTCCTTTAGTAACTTTCGAGGCGAGTCGCCACCGTGATTTGATATGCACCTCCGCCGGCGCAGTGGTCTTCCACGGTTCGGGGCGCTCGAGTATGCAGGAGTTGGTCGTAACTCCGTGGCTTCCGTTCATTAGTGATGCACGCCATCCCGGGAATGTCGCCTTTAGTTGGTACTTGTTGCACTACGACCGCCGTGGTCCGATGTCGATAGAGTGTCCTTGTAGGAGGACTTAGCCTTCAGGATCGGTGGGTAGTTCGTCATCTTCCCTAGCTATGCGCCCTACGGGGCAGGTTTGATTAGAACGACTAAGGGGAGTGAAGCAGTGGGTATAGATATATCTTTAACCCTCTAGAGATCAGTATGTGTGATAAGGTGAGTATACCTTAGGTGCTATGTTCCGATAGCGGTGTGTTAGTTGTGTTTAGAGATCATGGTTGTTTAACCGAGTAAGATTTTGGGGGATAGATAAGGTGTGAACCTTAGAATGTTTTACGTTGAGACCTTAGAGGTGAGGCCATCTCGAGAAAAGGTGTAGTGTTATGTTTGACCCTTATCGGAAGTGCATAGTGCACGTGAGTTATGTTTGGGATAGGTCCCTAGTAGTGTGGAATGAAAGGGGGTAGTTGAGCTAAGAAGACCGCTAGGTTTTCGAAACATGATTAGTGAGATTGTTCCGGATCGGGGAGCTAGTATTGTGCGCGTTACCGGGCCTGCCGAGATTGCCGCGTCAACCCGCGTAGATTTGGGTGGGGTCAGGTTGTGGTGGTCCCGCCTTGTGTTAGGGTTGTGAGGGTGTTAGGCCCAAGTTTAGTTAACCAGCGTACGAGTTCGTGGATACGTTCGACCAGTGGTCGGGCCGATGGGGGCAGCCCATCGTGTTCTTCGTTCGGGATCGTTCACTCGGCAGTGTTGAATTATCAGAAAGGTTGTAAGGCTGCACGGGGTGCCTACCTTCACCTTATGACAGACAGTGGAGCCCAGGGTAGGGCTGTTGTTGTTTCTGGAAGTTTTGCCAAGCATGTGTTAAGAACTCAGGTGAGTCTCAGAATCGCATTCGCCCTCGGGCCAGGGTGTGGATTTCAGGGGTAGTTGTGGAGATTGTTGTCTCCTGTGGAGGGAGTGTTTAAGCTACCATTTCAGTGTTCGGACGTCACCTTTTGAAGCCTTGTAGGGGCGGAAGTGTAAGTCGCCGGTCGATTGGTTCGATGTTGGCAAGATTCAGATAGTTGGTTCAGGCTTGTTCCAGCAGACTGTGGATAGTGCGAAGCTTGTCTAGAAGAAGTTCTGGCAGCTCAGAGGAATTGTGCGGATAATCGGCGACGACGCTTAGAGTTCAGGTTGACGGTCGGTCTTCTTGAAAGTACCACCCCGGGGTGGGTGACGAGTTTTGGAATACAGAGGAACTTAGCCCGAGTTACTTTGGGGCCCTTTGAGTTCATGTGAAGAATAGGTCGTTGCCTATATGTTAGCATTTGCCGTCCGACCTAGGAGGCGACGTCCGGTCTTTCGTATTGTTATGATCGGAAAGTATCGAGAATCCATCCGAGTATTCCCGATTAATGATGACCAAGTTGAAGATGATAACCCCGAAGTTTTGGAGATCAAGCGAGATTTAAATGTGGTAAGAGTTCGAGTGTCACGACACCTCGTGGATCGCATGTAGTCCGGCACCATTTGTTGGGTCGCCGAGTGACACTAGAACCTCGCGGCAAGGTGACAAAAGTGGTGTCGGAAGAAGCGAGCATGTATGGCGAGCATAGATGTGACCATTTCTTTTGTTTGGAAAAAGTGTGGAGGGAGTATATTCTAGACCCCGGAGAGAGGTGTTTGTGGTGATGTTAGAGGTGATTCCTCGTGGACTTGGATGTAAGTATTTTGCGCAGTTGTTTCTGTGGCCAGTGTGGCAGGATTGTTTCTTAAGTGTAGTAGTAAAGACTATACAGTCGCGAGATTGTTTTGAGACTTGAAGGAACATTCGCGACGAATGTTTCGGCGAGGAGAATGTTATACCGTATTTCCGCAGTATGTACGCGAGGACGACGAGGAAATTTTGAACTTCAAATAGGCTTGGCCGATTTAATTTTGTGCACAACACCCGGCTAGAGTCGCTTTTCGCAAACGCTTTCACGCCTTCGTAGGGAATTTCCGCTATGTCCTTTCTAATTTTTGCGGATTTTTCCGAGAGACGAACGTGTTGGATCAACAAGAGGCGCCACTTGGCACCCTCTCATTGGTGGACTTCAATCGTCCATTTGGACGAAATGGATAGCAAAGGCACGTTTTTGTTGCCTTGACAAAGTCAAGGGTAGGTAGGATATTTGTGTTTGGTAAATCCTAGCCCTACACTTGCCTAACACATGGATTGATCTTGGCCATTGGTTGGCTTTCACTTGGCCTATAAATACCCACCCCTTTGATGAACTTATTCATCCACAAATTTGCCTAAGTCTTGAAAGCTCTCCTTCTCCCTCCCCTTTGTGTTGAGTTCGGCCAAGCGGCCTCCCTCTCCTAGAGGCTCGGGTCGATGGTACACCCCTCCTAGTCAGGTGGCCGTGGGTACCCCTAGCCTAGTTGCTTTCGTATAATACCCCCCCTCTTTTGGTAGAAATACTCTCAAAAGTATTGTTATAATGCCCAAATTACCTTAGCCTATACCTTGTAGTATTCTAAGGTTATACTTATACAAAAAGCCCAGTAATACTATTATACTTCCCGTCAGTCACAAAACCGAAACCCTAGGGAAATCTCCATAGTCCGTTGGAGTATTGTGTAGAAGTTGGTTAGAACTTCTAAGGGTGGTTTAGAGCGGGTTGGAGCGCTGAGTCGAGCTAAACGATTGCCCAGGATCGACTTTAAGCTAGGATAATTATGGGCTTATCGAGGTAATTATCTTGTCCCTCTATTGTAATTGGAAATTACATGATTGCTTGAATATATAGTTGAAGTATACTATATAATGGAACTGAACGTAGTTATCGGCAATGTCTTTTGACTTAAGCCTGAATAATACTTACGGCAATGTCTTGCGACTTAAGCCCAATTTAAAGAAGAGTACCGAATCAGAATTACATAGGGTCAGACATGAGACTTGTGTAGTAGTACCGCGAGTAGAATTGTACCCGTTTGGGTTAGATATATAACCCCGGTTGGCTTGGTAGTAGCCTCGATAGAGAGAGAGATTTACGCTGTTGCGGGGAGGTCTGCCGAATTTTACGTAGAATGTTCTACGAAGAGACCTAATGTTAATAAGCGCTTGTGGCCTTATAGGTTGAAGTACTACGTGTGAGTGCGATCTACGTGGCTTAAGGAGTAGCCGAAGCTGGGAGTACTGAGCGTTTTGCTATTAGTCGATAATCGTCGCGAGGTATGTGAACCTCTTCCTATCTCTTCTAGCATGATATGTGTGAATTATGTAGTACGGTAGACGTACATGTGCTAAATGTATTTGATTGGTGTAAACATAAAGTGTTATAACGGCTTTATGGGAAGTTGGTTATAACAGCTTTATGTTGGTTAGAAAATACATGTGGTTTTTAAAAGGTAACTGATTTGAACTATAACTGGCTTGTTATGTGTTAATAAAGAACTTGAAGTATTTCAAAAGATTTTTGAATCATTTTGAAAGAAGAAGTAATATTTGGTTTTTGAAAAACTTAAGAGTTATACTAGCCTTATGGGAAGTTAGGTATAACGGCTTAAGAATGTTTTACTGATTTCGGAAATCAGAATGTGTATCGACAAACCACTGCAGCGTTAATAAAAGGAAATGTTTTGACTAATTAAGCATTTTTAAAACCAGTAGAAACTTCCATCTGCATAGAAACTAAGATGAGACAAAATGATATTTCCTAGATCATGGCTGCTGTAATAAGATTGTTATAAACAAGAATATCCTACTCACATATAAGGCTTAGGTTTCTCAGATTGTTTAAAGGAGAATTATATTCTTAAATGAATAAGACTATGAACTACGAAACCTTTCTAAAATTAGGCAAACTTGAACATTGGAAAAGAATGTTGCTACTTGATTTTACAAAGAGAAGTAATCGATTTACTTTAAAAAGATAATCACTCTATGTTCATATACTACGTATTGTGTGGTTTTTTGGGAAGTAATGTATCTTTTAAAGATTTAATGTATGAAGTACTTTGGGGATAAAAATTCGAACTTGTTAGTAGAAAGTACCTTGTGTGAATAACTTGATTGTATTGGTTTGTGATAGCCTTGTAATACTTTCTTGTTGACTTGATAAGTAAGCATGTTAGGATGCTACGTGTGTTAGTATCTTGTGATTATTATGTGAGGGTCACTCGTTGTGCTTACGTTGTTAAACGTTAAGCCCGTTGTACTATTATTGTATCACATACCCTGACTTATTATACCGAGGGCTTGCCACCCTTGACGCGGTCTTTACGCCTACGCGTCCTCGTGACTACGCGAGTCGCGTAGCTCCGTGGATTTGATCATTCCGTGTTTAGCCCGACGCGGGGATTCCCTATGCGGTCTGGTGAGACTCTGCGGTCTTTTGAGACTATGCGGGTCGCGGAGCCTAGGCAGATACCGAGGGTTGGTCGCCTTCGACGCGGGTATACCTCAGCGGTGCAGGACCACGATTCGAGGAATACCTCGCGGGTCCGTGTGACCTATGCGCGAGTCGCGAGTTCCAGAATAGACGCGCACATTGATATTGCGGCGGTGGCCGCCGATCATGTGGTGCGGTCTAGAAAGACCTCGGATACGCTTGGTATTTTTGGTACCGCTGGTCTTAGTAGCCGGCTATGCCTTCGCATTTCCGCACGGTTTATTGTGATAACTTTGAGGTGCGAGTCCCCGACTTGACATGATCGCTATTTGTTGTGGATCGTAGTTTGCTTATCATACATGTCTCCGCTTTATAGACTATTATGATTTCATTTACGATTTTTAGTTTCACATACTCCTGCACTGTTATCGACCTCCTTCGGGCCGCGTTCATGCCGCAGTTGAGGTACACCGCCGTTGATCCTAGCTCTCGTGGTCACAACAACAGATGGAAAGCTCCGTTTCTCGGAGGCTTATCACGTAAAGTCCCCGTCAGATAGGTGTTTACATTCGTGGTTTGGCGGGCCCCGTCCCGCCATCGTTGTCGATCATTCTTAGAGGTCCAGAGTACCGTAAGGCGTGGTTTGTAAAAAGGATTAAACTGCTCATTTGTAATGTTGTTATTTATATATGCCGAAAGGCGAAGTTTTCCTCGACATCGCTTTGTACTTCGCTATTTCATGTATGTGTTTATGTTCACCGATTACTGACACAGGTCACTAGGGTGCCCTGTAGGCACCAACACGCCCGCTGGTCGTGACATTGATCTTATAAGATAAGAGACTTAACTTATTTGTTTTAATGTGAATGTTGTGTGAAACCTCATTCGTGAGTAATGAGTACTTGATTTTATTTAAAGGGATAATGATTTCTCGATTTCGAAATCGTAACGTATCGACAGCACCACCGCGTTAATAAAGGAAAATGTATTGAATAATGATGAATTGTATTAAAACCAAGAGAAACCTCCATCCGCATAGAAACTAAGATGAGACAAAATGATATACATTTTCTAGATCATGGTCATTGTAATAAGAATGTTGTAAACAAGAATAACCTACTCACGCGAGACATATATTACTCAATTGTTCTAAAAATAAATCAAGTGATTAAGTTTATGAATCGTGAAACCATTTGAAAATGAGGCTTGAGTAATCAAACTAGGCAACCGAACTTAGGAAAAGAATGTTGTTACTTGATTTTGAAAAGGAATGGGTTGGTCATTCTAATACTACTGTATCGGGTGACTTTTATGTAAGTAATGGATCTCTTTAAAAAGAACTTAACGTATGTAGTACTTTGGGGTTAAAAACCCGACTTTGGCATAAAATGAAAGTACTTTGAGTTGTTGTGAAACTTGTCTATGCTTGTTGTTGTGAAACTCGCTCGCTTGTTGTTGTGAAACTTGCCTATGCTTGTGATGATAGCCTTTCTGCAAGTGTGGTATTTCGTATTACCGCCTCTCGATGTAGGCCATGACTTGTCGAGAACTTACTTGACGCGGCCGCGCGATGGAGAATTCCACGTATGTTTCCATTTTGATTATCGCTCGTGTTGATGTCACACGGACATGTCTACACCGATGCAAGATTCCGGCACGCGCCACGCGGGCGGGTTGATTACCCGATATATGGTTATTACCGCAACATGGACGTGTCTACACCGACGCAAGATTCCGGCACGTGGCCGTGCGCAGGTTGACCAAGATATTCTTATTGAGGTTACGGGCATGTCTACACCGGCGCAGATTCGGCACGCGCCACGCGCCTTGTTATTATTGTTGCATCACGGACATGTCTACACCGAGGCGATTCCGGCACGCGCCACGATGCGAACATGATGGATGTTATGGGCGTGAGACCCATAGTTATATTTGAGTGGTGACTATGAGGCGAGTCCCCGACTGATCGCTTTTATGTGGCGATCAGATTTTGGTTATCATACATGTCTCGCTTGTTAAGCTATTATGATTTCATTTACGATTTGACGCTTCACATACTGTACTGTGATCGACTCCTTCGGCCGCGTCATGCCGCAGTCGAGGTACATCGGCCGTGGATCCTCGCCTCGTGATCTCGGGCCGCTTGGGAAGCTCCGCTTTCTCGCAGGCTTATCTTTTGGTATGTGTTCCCCGAGTTGTAGGTTCTTGTACATTCGTGGTATGGCGGGCCCCGCCCCGTCATAGTCGTTGTAAATCTTAAGTCCAGTAGAACTGCAAGTGTGGTTGTAAAAGGATTAAACTGTCGGGTTTTATGTATATACCAAGGCAATCGCTTTGGTTGCTGTCTATTTATTATATCTCTTGTTTCATGATTCATGTTTTATTTTCCGCTGGTTTTCTCGATGTTGTATCACTAGGTGCCCGGTAAGGCACCGCAACGCCCGTTCGGCGTTACAAAGTGGTATCGAGCGCTTAGTCCTCGGAAAGTGTCTACGCATCGTGTCTAGTAGTCTTGATTATCGTGTGTTGTGCACCACATCTATAATCGTGAGGCTATAGGACATTTAGGATTGGTTTCCATTCTTCTCATTCCGAGATCGTGCCTTAGAGCCGTGTTGTAAGTCGGACCCTCCGACGTGATTCGCTTTACCGCTATGCCTCGCGAAGGCAACCAGGCCCGAAGGGCAAGGCAAAGCGGAGCCGCTAGTGGGATTCAGAGGAGTACGAGGGCGCAGCCCTGGCCAAGACTGGTAGTGCTTGACGCGAGTTTTGCGACGCCGCCAAAGACCAAAGAGTTTAGAGCCGCAGCAGCCGCCGCCGAGACTACAAGACTGAGCCTCCACCCCACACCGAGCGGGAGACGGGTCACGCGAGATGGCCCGCTTATTGGCCGTGTGGCAGATATGAGGATAGGGCCGACACGCAGCCTGGCCCAAAGAAGACTGTAAGGCACCCGAGGCGCATGGGCTGAGGCTACTGGATTTCTTAGTCAGCCCGCCGAAGTTTTACGTCGAGGCGAGGATGATCCGCACGAGTTCATCCGTCGATTCAGAGGATCATGCGGGTGATCAAGGCTTCGTAGATCGAGTCCGTGACATTTGTTCGCATCGGCCGCGCGTGATACCGCAATGATTGGTTTGACTCGCGAGCTTTCCGGGAGAGCATGCACTTCCACCGTTTGGGACGAAGTTTTCGGGGCCTTCTCGGCACATTTCTTGCCTCCACAAATGAGAGGGCTCGGCCGATTTTTGATGTTGAGGCGAACCGCGCATACCGGAGTACAATGTGGAGTTCGACTCATCGCCCGGTATGTTCCCGCATTAGTAGCTAGTATGGAGGATCGAGTGCACCGATATGTTACAGGCTCGATGATTACCTAGCGCAGAGTTGTTCGGTGTTTCTTCACCGCATGGACATTGCCCGCATTCGTGCTCATGCACTGGGTGCGGCGAGCGCAGATCGACGCAGCGGACCGCTGCACAGGAAGCCAAGACGGCCGGATATTTTGGCGACTTTCGAGGCGGACCGCCTCAGCAGCAGACTAGTTATGTACCTCCGCCATTACAGAGTGGCCCTCCGCAGCTTTCGACCTCGATATTCAGAGCGTGTCCGCTCCTGTGTTTCAGATGTTCGCGAGTAGGGGTGTGGCGACGCACCCTACCTCTGTGGTCGATGTGGTAGACCGCATTTCGAGAGTGTCGTAGTACCAAGGGAGCTTGTTATTCTTGCGGCCAACAGGCCATATGACGAGAGACCGTCACTGTGGTAGCACCGTAGGATAGCACAGACTACTAGAGCGATTAGGGCCACTGTAGAGGTCGCGTGGAAGTTCCCGCTTAGCGGCCTCAACCGCCTAGTTTCGTATATCATTAACCTCTAGAGTTTTGTGTGTATTGATGTTGTTGATGTGTTTAATGATATGTTTGGATAGCTTTGTGCTAAAATGTGATTTAGAAACCCGTTAGTGAAAAGGGTAAGTCCTGGTAGTGTGAAATGGAAGTGGTAGCTTTCATGACTGTAGAGGTAAGATTGTTCTGATCAAGAAACTAGAGAGTCGGGCGCTACAGTGGGTCGGGTTGGGGCCATGTTGCGGGCCAACCCGCGTCCGCTTTTGGCGGCGGTCAGCTCGGGTGGTCCCGCCAGTGGCAGGTCACGAGAGTGCTAGGCCCAAGTTTAGATGACCATCGTATGAGTTCGTGGATACGCTCGATCGTAATCAGTTCGTGAAGGCCGGAATGGCCTTAGGGAAATTGAGGTTAGTGAGATGACCAAGTTCGAGGTAGTGACTCAAGGGTTGGAAACAGCGCTGATGAAGTGTGGTACGGACACTAGAACGAGTTCGAGTGTTCGTGACGCAGTACTACGAAGCGGAGAAGTGAACGTGTGTTTTGTGGTCGGTGTGGCATGATTGTTTTCAGACGTATAGCGGTGAAGACTATACCGACGCCGCTTGTTTTGAGACCTTGAAGGAACATTCGACGAATGTTTCTAAGGGAAGAATGTTATACCCGTATTTCCGCAGTACGACGCGTATGCACGTATTAAATTTTTTGCCTTAAGAATTGGCTTTGGTTCAAATTTGGGCACAAGTGTCGAATAGAGTCGCTTTCGACGAAACGCTTCATTGACTACGTTGGAAAAATTCGGCTATGTCATTTAGTATTTTTGCGGATTTTTCCGAGCGACGGACATTTTTGGACAACGGGAGGTGACACTTGTCACCCTCATCGACAAAGAGGAGCTTGGCCTTGGCCGATTGGTTCATGGTTTTGTGCCTTGTTTTGTGGCTTGTTTTGTGCCATGTTTTGTGGAGTAGGGGTTAGGGTGCACTTGGCTTGATCTTGGCCTTACACTTGCTATACACTTGGAAGGATCTTGGCCATTGATTGGCTTTTGGTTTTGCTATAAATACCCCCCTCTCTTTGAAGACTTCATTCATCCAAAAATCTTCCAAGTCTTGGAAACCCCTCCCCTCCCTCTTGTTGACTCTCGTCCAAGAGCCCCTCTCCCCCTTAAAGTTTGGCTTTGGCCGAGAGGCCACCCTCCCCTGTGGTGCCTTGGCCATGGTACCCCCTAGCCTAGTTGTTTTCAGATAATACCCTTGTTGTGGTATAGAAATACTCTCCTAATATTGTTATAATGTCCAAATACCTTGGCCCAAATACCTTGTAGTATTCCCAAGGTTACACTTATACAAAAGCCCGTAAAATACGATTATACTTCCTTTAGCCACAAAAACGAAACCCTAAGGAAATCTTCACCCGTTGTCATTGTAAGTAGAAGTTGGTTAGAACTTCTAAGGGTTGTTTGGAGCGCCGAGTAGGAGCTAAGCGTTGCTCAGATCGACTTTATACTTGGATAATTTTGGGCTTATCGAGGTAAACACTATCGTTCTTCTATTGTAATTGGAAATTACGTGTTTGAATATATAGTCAAGTATACTATATATAGAATCAACTTAGTATTGTGGCAATGTCTTTTGACTTAAGCTCAAGAATAAAGAATCAACTGAATCAGTATTTACATGGGATCAGACAGTAGACTTGTGTAGTATTATCGAGTAGGATGGTACACGCCCGTTAGACGCGAACCCCCGGTTGGCTTGGTAGTCGGCCTCGATAGAGAGAGGAGATTTACGCTGTTGGTGTGAGGTGCCGAATTTTCTCAGAGAAAAATAGAACTTGTGTTTGGGGTTAATAGACGTTTGTGACCTTTATAGGTGAAAGTACTAAGAGTAGCGTATTCTACTCGAGGAGGAAAGTGGCTAGCAAGGTTGTAATCTTGGGAGCATTTTGCTTATTGTCGATAAATCGTCGCGAGGTATGTGAACCTCTTCCTATCTCTTCTAGCATGATACGTGTGAACTATGTAGTACGGTGACGCATACGTGTTAATCGTGTTTGATTGTTCTTAAACATAAAGTGTTATAACCTTTATGGGAAGTTGGTTATAACGCCTTCGTAGGTAAGAAAATACTTTGTGGTTTTAAAAGGTAATCGATGTGAATTATAATCGCTAGTTATAATAAAGAATCGATGTATTTCAAAAGATTTATAAATCGTTTTGGAAGGAGAGAGTAACACTTGGTTTTAAAAGGTTTTAAAAGAGTTATACTAGCTTTATGGGAGTTAGGTATAATGTCTTAAGAGAGGTAAAGAAAATGGTTTATCATGTTAGAAGTTAAGAGACTTGATCTTATAAGATAAGAGACTTAACTTATTTGTTTTAATGTGAATGTTGTGTGAAACCTCATTCGTGAGTAATGAGTACTTGGTTTTATTTAAAGGGATAATGATTTACGATTTCGAAATCGAATGTGTATCGACAGCACCACCGCAATAAGTAATAAAGGAAAATGTATTGAATAATGATGAATTGTATTAAAACCAGAGAAACCTCCATCCGCATAGAAACTAAGATGAGACAAAATGATATACATTTTCTAGATCATGGTCAGTAATAAGAATGTTGTAAACAAGAATAACCTACTCTCACGTGAGACATATATTACTCAATTGTTCTAAAAATAAATCAAGTGATTAAGTTTATGAATCGTGAAACCATTTGAAAATGGGCTTCGAGTAATGAAACTAGGCAAACCGAACTTAGGAAAAGAATGTTGTTACTTGATTTTGAAAAGGAATGTGGGTTGGTCATTCTAATACTACGTATCGGGTGACTTTATAGAAGTAATGGATCTCTTTAAAAAGAACTTAACGATGTAGTACTTTGGGGTTAAAACCCGACTTTGGCATAAAATGAAAGTACTTTGAGTTGTTGTGAAACTTGTCTATGCTTGTTGTTGTGAAACTTGCTCGTGCTTGTTGTTGTGAAACTTGCCTATGCTTGTGATGATAGCCTTTGTGCAAGTGTGGTATTTCGTATTACCGCGTCTCGATAGAGGCGGTTGACTTGTCGAGAACTTACTTGACGCGGCCGGTGATGGAGAATTCCACTGTATGTTTCCATTTTGATTATCGCTTGTGTTGATGTCACATGGACATGTCTACACCGATGCAAGATTCCGGCACGCGCCACGCGGCGGGTTGATTACCCGATATATGGTTATTATCGCAACATGGACGGTTCTACACCGACGCAGATTCCGGCATGCGCCACGCGCAGGTTGACCAAGATATTCTTATTGAGGTTACATGGGCATGTCTACACCGATGCGATTCCGGGTACGTGGCACGCGCCTTATTATTGTTGCATCACGGACATGTCTACACCGAGGCGATTCCGGGCACGCGCCACGACGCGAACATGATGGATGTTACGCATGGCGCGAGACCCATAGTTATATTCGAGTGGTGACTATGAGGCGTGAGTCCCCGACTGATCGCTTTTATGCGCGCATCGTATTTTGGTTATCATACATGTCTCTCCGCTTGTTAAGCTATTATGATTTCATTTACGATTTGACGCCACATACTGCAATTGCCAGATCGACCTCCTTCGGGCCGCTCATGCCGCAGTTGAGGTACATCGGCCGTGGATCCTCGCCTCGTGATCTCGGTTCCGTTGGGAAGCTCCGCTTTCTCGAGGCTTATCTTTTGTATGTGTTCCCCGAGTCAGGTTCTTGTACATTCGTGGGTATGGCGGGCCCCGTCCCGTCATAGTCGTTGTAAATCTTAGGTCCGTAGAATCTGCAAGTGTGGTTGTAAAAGGATTAAACTGCTCGGGTTTTATGTATATACCAAGGCAAATCGCTTGGTTGGCTGTCTATTTATTATATCTCTTGTTTCATGATTCATGTTTTATTTTCCGCCGGTTTTCTCGATGTTGTATCACTAGGGTGCTCGGTAAGGCACCGCAACTGCCCGTTCGGCGCATAAGATCGACAGCGACGAGGCTTCCACGTATGCTTCCATTGTGATTGATCCTTGGACATGCTTATACGATGTGGGATTCCGGCATGCGACCGTGACGCGGGTTAGATTCCGGATTGTTTTTATTACTCCTCGACACGCTTATACGATATGAGATTCGTGGCATGCGACCAAGACGCGTTAGATTCCCGGATTGTTTTTATTACTCCTTGGACATGCTTATACGATGTGGGATTTCGGGGCATGCGACCAGGAGGCGGGTTAGATTCCAGGATTGTTTTTATTTCTCCATAGACATACTTATACGATGTGGGATTCCGGGGCATGCGAGTTGGATATTGTTATTCCATGGACTAGCTCTCCATGAGGTTTAGTGACGCAGGTTGGTCAGGTAGTTAGCTTCCGTACTTGCCCCGGCCTGGTCGACGCAGACGGTCCGGTAGTTGGCTTGACTTGCCCCCGCCGCCTATGGCACAATTTAGTACGATAGACTCTGGTAGATAGCTTTCGTACTTGCCCCGGTCATATCTCGTGACGGCAGGCTGGATCTGGTAGTTGGCTTCGACTTGCCCGGCCGATTGTTAACGCAGCCGGATCCGATAGTTGGCTTTCGTACTTGCCGGCCGCTTTATGATGCAGCCGATCCGTGGTTCGCTTCCTACTGCCCGCATAGCTTTTATGACGCAGGTGGGACCTGGTGTTCATGTATGTATATTATTGTTATATTATATCATGGATCGGGCGATGATGGCGGATTCCACGGGCATGATTGATATTATTGGCGTGAGACCCATGGTCATATTTGAGTAATGACTTTGAGGGCATGCGTCCGTGACTTGACATGACTGCTTATATATTGTGTACTGTAGTTTGGCTATTATACATGTCTCCTGTTTTATATAGACTGTTATGATTTCATTACGTGATTTTCGCCACATACTTGGTATATATTTCGCATCGACCTCCTTCGCGGGCCGCTCACGCCGCAGTCGAGGTACATGATCACGATCCTCATTCTTAGGATCACTGTCACCGGGTTGGAAAGCTCCATTATTTCGAGGCTTTGTATTTTGTACGATTCCTGAGGTTGTAGGTTTATGTACATTCAGGGGTATGGCGGGGACCTGTCCCGTCACAGTTGTTATGTCAAAAATTCTTAGAGGTCTGTAGTAATATCTTGTGGATTGGTTGTGTAAAGAAAAAAAAAGAGGTAACTGCTTTTTGGGTTACGTGTATATTTTTGGAAGGTGGTCTTATCGACTAGCCTGTTATTTATTTCTTTTGAGATGTATGTATGTTCCGCTACTATTCTCTGATGTATAGTAAAGGGTGCCCAGGTAGGGCACCAGTCGCGGGCCCGGGGTCGGGTCGTGACAGTTACTGAACGCAAGAACCGAACACTAAAAAAAATGATGAATGCTTTACTCATCAATCTGGGCCTCCTTCAAACCATGTGGGGAAAAGTTGTCCTTACCGCGAATAGGATTCTTAACAGAGTCCTACACAAGGGTAAAGATAAAACTCCATACGATCTATGGAAATGACAGAAACCTACCTACAAATATTTGAAGGTATGAGGTTGTCTGGCTAAGGTAAAAGTACCTATGCCAAAGTAGGTCAAGATTGGACCTAAGACTGTGGATTGCATATTCATCGGATATGTCAATAACAGTAGTGTTTATCGCTTCATAGTGCATAAGTCGGATGTACCAGAGATTTATGAAGGTACGATTATGGAATCAAGGAACGCGTGGTTCTTTGAAGACACATTTCCATATAAGGAAAACGGTATAACCTCTCACAAACAAAGTTATGAGCAAACCTCTGAGGATCTAGGAGTCGCTGACTACCTAAATCTAAATGGTTCAGATCTAGTGAGTTCTGAAGTGACTGAGTATCAGGAATCCAGTATTCTAGATTCTCAGGACTTGGAAGACTCAGAGATAGAACCAAGGCGAAGCAAAAGAGCCCGGAAGGACAAGTCCTTCGGTCCAGACTTTGAAGCTTATTTGGTTCAGGATGAACCACGAACAATAGCTGAAGCTTTGTCAACTCCAGAAGCACCGCTCTGGAAGGAAGCTTTAGAAAGTGAGATAGAATCCATCTTGCATAACCACACCTGAGAGTTGGCTAAACTTCCCCCGGGATACAAATATTTGGGTTGTAAGTGGATCCTTAAACGGAAGTTAAAGGCAGATGGATCTATTGACAAATACAAGGCTAGGTTGGTAGTCAAGCGCTATCGCCAAAAAGAGGGCCTCGATTACTTCGACACCTATGCTTCGGTGTCCAGAATGACGTCCATACGTATGTTCATAGCTATCGTTGCCTTGCGGGATCTTGAAATACATCAAATGGATGTTAAGACAACCTTCCTAAATGGTGATTTGGAAGAATAAATATATATGGACCAACCTGAGGGGTATGTGGTTCCAGGACAAGAGACAAAAGTGTGTCGGCTTGTTAAATCGTTGTACGGGCTGAAACAGGCCCCTAAACAATGACACGAGAAATTTGATAGTATCATACTATAAAAAGGGTTCGCCATTAATAGATGTGACAAATGTATCTACATGAAAGGAAATTTTGATTATTTCGGCATTATATGCCTCTATGTAGATGACTTGTTAATCACTGGAAGCAGTCCTGGAATAATCCTAGAGACTAAGAACATGTTAAAACAATGTTTTGACATGAAAGATATAGGCATTGCAGATGTCATCTTAGGGATTAAGATCTCTAAGACATCTAATGGACTGGTCTTGTCTCAATCTCATTACATTAAGAAATTTGGGATGTTCGACAGTTCATCGATAACGACACCATTGGATATAAGTCAAAAGATTGATAAACATCTTGGTGTGCTCGTACGCCAGGAGCGGTATGCGCAGGTGATTGGTAGTCTAATGTATGCACTCGACCTGATATCGCTCATGCAGTCAATAAATTGTCTAGGTTCACTCATAATCCAAGTGAGGATCACTGGAAATCATTGAATAGGGTACTACGGTTCCTAAAGTTCACGTTAAACTACAGATTACATTATTCGAGATATCCAGCTGTACTAGAGGGGTACAGTGATGCAAACTGGATATCTGATAGCGACAACATCAAGTCCACCAGCGGATATATTTTTACAATCGGTGGTGGAGCTGTGTCTTGAAAATCCCCTAGGCAAACACTTATTGCCCGATCCATGATGGAGTTGGAATTTATCGCTTTAGATAATGCGGGAGAAGAAGCTGGGTGACTTTATGGTTTTCTAGAGGATGTCCCATGTTGGGATAAATCTGTGTCATCTGTAATGATCTACTACAATAGTCAGTCGAATCTAGGAAGGGCACGAAGTTCTATATACAACGGTAAGTCTCGTCATATTCGACTGAGACATGAGTCTGTTAGGCAGCTGATCACCTCGGGTGTTATTTCCATTGATTACATAAAATCTAAGAAAAATATAGCAGATCCCTTGACGAAGGGAATACCCAGAGATCAGATGTTCTGCCTGTCTAGGGGAATGGGCTTAAAACCCAATAAATAAGAACCAATATAGTGGACACCCAACCTTACAGACTAGAGATCCCAGGAATAAGGTTCAATGGGAAAACTAAACTGTAAAGGTTCAGTTGAGCGCTTCGGTGGAAGCAAGAGCACTTCGGATAATTATTTCTTTTTAAGAAACATAATCCAAGGTTGTTCCCGTGATAGACATAAAGTGCTACCTGTAAGAAGGGTAAAAGATAAGTTTCTCAAACCTTTAATGATCTTCAATACTTGAGGTTAGGTTGGAGAAATTTTTAATGGTTCCTAACGCTTGTGTAGCGGGGTATTGCATGATAACTTGTAGGAGACCACCTATTTAAGTGCGAGGACATGCCGCCTCAAATGAACGCACTTAAGAATCCAAGGTGTCCATGGCCCACGATGGACAAAACATAAAGAAATATAGACTAAGAAAAGATGTTGTGTTGGTACCATTATCTTGGAATATACTAAACACTGACGGTTCAAGACATCACGTTCACCGCGCAGTAAATATGTCTGATGGTATTCTACTATAGAAGGTTCAAAGCTCCGGCTACCTCTCCAGATGCATCATCGATCCACCGAATGATTGCTGGAAAGACACCATGTGCGTGCGTCAAAATCTCTTCCAAGAGGGGATTATTGGAAATTTACTAAATATGAAATAAAGATTAATCCTATTAATTATGCCTCGAACAATTAGGGTCCCGCACGTCGAAAACATGGTTTTCACACACGTGCACATAAAGTGTCAAGGATCGTAATTTCCTTAAATGGAAGATATATTGGTACGTATACGAATTGTTTGAGACATAAGAGAATAGATGGTTATTGGTCAAATGACAAGTGGTTTCACGTTGGTAAACGAAGGGAAGACGTGTACAATGTGTAAAAGATGAAACGAGTCTGAAATATGTCGTGGCGCCTCCCTGCAGGGCCGTGGCGCCAGCAACGCCTGAAACTCTCTAAAGTTTCGGCTGACTTTGGAGCATTAATTCTCCATTATTTTGCTCATGAATTCATCCATTATTTGGCTGAATTATTACTCCACATTCAAGGCCATTTTATGATATTTATTGGCCATTACTTGGCTATGTGGAAGATCATCTTCTTCACACTATAAAATGGAGCCTAAGGCTCATTTGCAAAACACATTGAAATACAATTTCAGAATATTTCTTCCTCTCTAGCAATATTCATATACTCTAAGATCTTTCTTACTAAGCGAACACTTGAGTTCTCTTTGCTCATTTGTTTGATTGTTGTTTTATCTTGGGAGATAAGTTGTCATTACATCATTGAAAGGATATACAGGGCAATATTATCTTAAGGATAGATTGAAACTTCAATCGACTCAGCAAGACAATCTCTTTGTTCATTTTCAGATTTCTTATTTAGTTATTGTTGTTGTTACATTTCCCGTTTCTTGTTATTACACATTTGTACTCACAGTTTAATTTATCTTCTATGGTTAATTTAACTAAACCAGTCTAAAAGAAATTGAGCTTATACTTATTAGAGAACAAAACACCACTAATCCATTTCAATTTTGACTATAAGTTATTGTATCATCAGTGTATCCTCAATTTTTCTTGGTCTTCTCGATTGCTATTTCCGATTATGTGTCTTTATCTTCATTAAAGTTTTATAAAACTTAATTACTGGATGTAAATATATTATCTGTTTATTTTTTCATATATATGATGTGACATCTCTAAATATTTCTTTCTTAAAAATTTATCTATTAAATCCTGCAATTTAAATATCCTGATAAGTAGAATCTTGATAAAAATGTTTATGGGTTAGTGTATATTTATAGTCATATGCACACTGCATCAAATTAATAACATGAACAAAATGCTATGATTTAAATATTTTAGAGAGAGAATTATTTAGGTCAAACAACAAAAGAGAAGTTCAATTAAATAAAAATATTTTAGTTAAAATAGTTCTTTGTTTTTCTCTCTGTCAAATTGGCCCTTATTTTTAATTTTTTTTAGGGATAACCCATCGGGAGTCCCATGAGGTGGACAACATCTCTTTAACTACGCCTTGTTCCATTTAGACACCAGAGGTGAGTCGGACTGTTCTATTCAGACACTGATCGTTTGGGGAAATAACTCATATATACAGCACACACACATCTAGCTTACAACCGATGTAGCCCAACATATCATTTGTGTATAAATAATGTATATGTTCTGTATAACTATATACAAGTTGCTCAACTTCTTTTGTAACTTTTCATATACATCCTTATTCACTATTATACACTACATATATATTACATATACATTCTTGTCCACTATATATATATATATATATATATATGAATAATGTATATGCTTTCTATAATAATGTATAAATATTGTATAATTATGTATAAACAATGTATTTCCTTAGGAACTCAAAAAATCTTCTCAAACACCGCCATATATCCATTTATACACCACCATCCACCATATTTCCATTTATAGTTGTTATTGAGCTAAATCTAATGAAGTTGCTAGATGATCGCGTTAAGACATAAAGGTTATGTATTTTCAATTGGGAATATCTTCGAACACGTTATGAGCTGTTACACCCCGTAAGTCCAGGACATGTATAAGAGAATGTACGTAAGGAATCAAGACTTGAAAATTGGTACGAAAGGAAGAATTGTTTTTCCGACAGAAAATCTTCGGGACGTCGGAAAGGAAAAATGTTCGTTGTTGAGAATTGGATTCTCAAAATGCATTATTTGAAGAGTATGGAACCTATTAACATAATGGAAATTTATTTTTACGGATTTGGTCACGTGGGGCCCACCCGAGGAATTTTACGTTTTGTGGGGCCCACGAGGGTTACGGAATTTTATGGACGAATGGGAGGGCGACACGTGGCACCCCTCCCACATGGCTTGGTCGATTTATGCAAAGGGAAAAATGGTCATTTGACAATTGTGTAGATGAGAAAGTCTTGCTAAGTTAGAGCTTGAGATTGTTGACCAAGGTCAACTTGTCCACTTGGGCTTGATCCATGTGATCTTCATCCTAGCCTTCCATTTAGTTTTATCCTAGCCTTTGATTTATTTATATATACTACTACTACTACTACTACTAGTAGCAAGACTTCCACACTTAGAAAAAAATTGAAGAACATTTGTTCTTGTCAGAGAGCTCTACCAAAAGCGGGCTTTTGAGAGAAGAAATTTTTCGCTTGTGGTTCATTAGCCACAAGACTTTAACCCAAGGTTCATGAGTGTATTGTAAGGATATCTCAATAGAAAATCCTAAAAGGTAGTTTTCGTATTAGTCGCAAGGCGGAAACTTAAGGGGTTCTTCAACTTTGAAGTTGGAACTTGAAGATGGGTTCTTCATAGGCTTCTAAGGAGTGCTTGGAGCGGATTGGAACTTAAGGAAAGGAGCTAAGAATTGCTAAGGCGCGACTTTGAATCTTGGAAATTTTAAAGGCTTGGAAAAGTATAAATCTTGTCGTTTTAACAATTAAAGATTTCTTATTGTTGTAGCTTTGGATTTTAGCAAGCATGAAGTATATGTGTTGACGTTTTATAAGTGTTATGGATTGTTGTAGCCTAAAATCCGAAATGACATATTAGCCATTTGAAGTTGGATTACAAGTTGGTCGTAGTTAGAATAGTCGCATGTTACTTACTTGAAGATTATAGTAGTTATAATCAATTGCGACTTGATATCATGATATGCTAACAACTTGGATTGAAAATGAAATTGGATAAGAATTGGTATTGTTGTATCCTAGATCACGGATTTGGCCTAATAGTTTGTATTAGTTTAATGTCAATTGTGGGAGGAATTTTACACGTATTAAGGCGTGTAATCCCCTTTGATTGGTTGTTGTTTTGAGCCTTAAATGTGGCGTGTTGGTTATTGTATTCTACTTGAAAAAGGTGGCAAAGTGAGTAGAAACAAAGGAAGTGTTGTCCGATTTTCCGTAGAATTAGAGACCGTATACTTAGTATTATTCTACGTTAGAGACTAGAAGTTGATAGTCATGTTGTGACCATTATAGGTTGACACTTCTACGCACGCGATTCAACTTAGCTTGTGGATTTAGCCGAAAGGTATGTGAACTATCTCCTCTTCTAGCATGATTCCTTAAGATAAAGAAAGTATTTCCTACTCCTTAAATGATCCATTCCTCGTTGTATTTGGATTGCCTAAAATAGAATTTGTTCTATGTACTTCCTTGATTGTACTTTGATATTTAAATTGTAAGTTGTATAATCCATTGCCTTAGTGAAGTTGGATTCTTAAAAGTGAAAGTATTTTACTTAAAGTACATAGAGTCTTGAAAAGGAAGTGGTTTCCAAACCTTTTGGCTAGTGCCTTAGTTCCAAAACCTAAAGGTCATTATAATGACTTTAGGGGAGTCAAAGGAGTGATTTACTTAATTGTTTTAAAAGAGGAGAAATGACATGATTTAAGAGAAGTAACTTGTTTTAAAGGTGTGAGTTACTTGAGGTTTAAAAGTAGAAGAAACTTGTTTTCTAAATATTAAGGGACTTGAAGTATTTTGAAAGTTAAGAAACTTGATTTGAAAGTTTGTGATACTTGGTTTTAAGTATAAGTCTCTTGGTTATAAAAAAAGAATGAAATTGTCTAAAACCATAAAGGGTTATAACGGCTTTATGGGAAGTTGGTTATCACGGCTTTATGGAAGGTTAAGAAAGTTGTCTATTTTGATTATTGGGCATAAGTTGCCTAGATTGTGAAAATTTGAAGTTACTTGATTTCAAGCTTTGAAATGAGTTTTCTAAAAGTGTAGTAACTTACTTTGAAAAATAGACACACCTTGATACTACGGGTGTTAGTATCTTGGGATTTTATATAAAAGGAGTCTTTTGAAAAGAATGTACGTACGTAGTACTTTGGCTTGTTAAATGAGAATTATTCTATTTGTGCCTTGATAAGTACTTTGGCTTGTTAAATGAGAATTATTCTATTTGTGCCTTGATAAGTACTTTGGCTTGTTAAATGAGAATTATTCTATTTGTGCTTTGATAAGTACTTTGGCTTGTTAAATGAGAATTATTGTATTTGTGCCTTGATAAGTACTTTGGCTTGTTAATTGAGAATTATTCCATGTGTGCCTTGATAAGTACTTTGGCTTGATTAATTGAGAATTGCCTATGTGTGCTGGTGATAACCTTTGAGTGCAAGTATTATGTTTTATTTCGTTGCCGCGACTCTCAGTTGGAGGGTCGGCTGTCTTGTTATAAGTTACTTGGACGTACCAACAGTGATGTGAGATTCCACGGGTATGCTTCCGTTATTTGTAGTACTTGGGTTAAATTCTCGGATTTTTATAAAAGACCTGGTAGTGCTTATGTGTTGTTTGACGCCCACGAGATAGGTAAGAGTATAAGTGAGGTAAACCCCAAAACGATATACCACCTTCTCCGTGGTAAGAGTATAAATGAGGGTAAACCCCAAGACATTATACCCCGCTTGTTTTGTTTGATGGTCACGAGATAGGTAAGAGTATAAGTGAGGGTAAACCCCAAGACGCTATACCACCTTCTCCGTGGTAAGAGTATAAATGAGGTAAACCCCAAGACATTATACCCCCGCTTGTTTTGTTTGATGGTCACGAGATAGGTAAGAGTATAAGTGAGGTAAACCCCAAGACGATATACCACCTTCTCCGTGGTAAGAGTATAAATGAGGTAAACCCCAAGACATTATACCCCGCTTGTTTTGTTGATGGTCACGAGATAGGGTAAGAGTATAAGTGAGGGTAAACCCCAAGACGCTATACCACCTTCTCCAGGTAAGAGTATAAATGAGGGTAAACCCCAAGACATTATACTCTCGCTTACCACCGCTCGTCTTCCTACTTGCCCGCACGCTTTTAGGCACAGTGGGACTTGGTGTTCATGTATGCCTATTGGCGTTATATTATATCATGGACTACCGGTGGCGGAAGGATTCCACGCATGATTGATATTACGGGCGTGAGACCCATGATTATATTTTAGAAATGACTTGAGGCATGCGCCCTCGACTTGTTATGATCGCCATGTGTTGTGTATCGTAGGTTGGCTATCATACATGTCTCATGTTTTGCTTAGATCGTTATGATTTCATTACAAGATTTCATCGCTTCACATACTTGGTACATTCTTCAGATCGACTTCCTTCGGGCCGCTCATGCCGCGGGTTTAGGTACGCAGCTTTGTGATCGGCAGTGTAGGACCGCTCGTAGTTTTGGATAGCTCCTTCGCCCGGAGTTTATCTTTTTGGTATAAGTTCTTTCAAGATGTGCTTTAGTACGCTTATGGGTACGGCGAGGCCTTGTCCCGTCATAGTTCAAGATAACTCTTAGGTCCAGTATTCATATGTGGGATTGGACTCATGTTCAGTGTAGTGTCTTTTATTATGTATATTATATGGCAGCCTTGTCGGCTTTGCCCTTGCACGTACGTTGGTTTAAAAAAAAGTAGGTGTTATTTAAAATTCCGCAGTTTACTTGTGTTGTTAGGTAGAAGGGTGCCCAGGTAGGGCACCAGTCACGGGCCCGGGGTTCGGGGCGTGACAGAGTGGTATCAGAGAAGTCAGTCCTCGGAATGTCTACAGACCGTGTCTAGTAGAGTCTTGATTATCGGTGTGTTGCGCGCCACACCCATAAACAGGAGGCTACAGGACATTTAGGAGTTGGTTTCTATTCTTCTCACTCTAAGATCGTGTCATAGAGTTGTGTTAGTAAGATAATTCCTCTCTGACGTATTGTTGTGTTACAGTTATGCGTCCAAGGAGGGCAACAGCCGCCCAGAAGGGCAAAGGAGTAGCAGGAGCTACTAGTCATACTCAGAGAGTTGATAGGGCTTATGCCCAGGGTATACCAGATATTGTGCCACAGTCGACGAGTTCTTCACACAGTTTTGAGGCCCCAGCATGCAGAGCCTCCAGTTCTCGCCAGGGAAGACTTTAGGGTCATGAAGGAAGCCATTATGTTATTGACCAAGATAGCGGCTACGCTTTCATCGCCAGGAGGTTATTCGGCCAAGACATGTGTGTACAGAGGGTAGAGGGCCAACGCGGAGATCAGCGTAAGAGGGCTAGACCGGTTGGTTATTCCCGTGAGTTTTTGGACGAGCTGCCTCAGCAGCGAGAGATATTCGTCCCAGCCTACCCAATACATACCCCCGCAGCTCACAGGTGGGATATTGGACCCCACAAGGTATTTAGGAGCCGGTCCAAGCTCCAGGGGTCGAGGTTCTCAGAGGAGCAGAGGATTTTCTCGGTCGAGGCCACCTATTCCTCAGTGTATCAGATGTGGTAAGCGTCATTCGGGGAAATGCCGTTATGGCACAGGTGTTTGTTTTTATTGTGGCCGTCCGAGCCATATTCTGAGGGTATGTCCTTTTAGAAAGAGCACTGGTGAGGTGGCTCAGCCTATGAGGCCGGTAGTTGGTTCCCTTTCCTCCACAACTGTGCATTCCCCAGGGCAGGGTGTTCAGATGTTAGCCAGTCGTGGTAGAGGTCAGGGTGGAGTTTATAGTTTTGGCGGTCCTTCGAACCGCAGATATGACGTGACTACGGGGCAGGATCAGGAGGCGACATCGCACGGGGTTACAGGTATATTTCGATTCCTTTGAATCATATGTGCGTTGATAGATTCAGATTTTACCCTAGCGTATATGTTTTCCCTTTATTGCTAGAGTTGTAAAGTGATAGTACCCCAGAGGTAGGGATACCTTGATTAGTAAAGTGAGAAGTTAAGAATGTTGACAAAAATGGTAAGTGAACTGAGACTATAGTTGTGTAGAGCTCACAAGTAGTAATTGCCCCATAACAGTGTAAGACCGATAGGAAGAATGCAGAGGAATACTTTGGCTTATGTGACAAACCTCGTGAATGGGAGGATAAAGTGAGAAGTACCTTGAGATAAGTGGAGAGATTTATTTCGCACTAAGAATGAGAAGTTAAGTGACGACGAGTCGGGTTATGGACTCATCTCGTCAACCAGAGTATGAAATGGGGTGATGTCGGTTGTAGTGGTCCCGCATGGGTAGGGTCCCGAGGATGTCGTGACCAAGTTTAGTTAATCGTTATGCGAGTTCGTGGATGCTCCACCTAACTAGGTCGTAAGGGTCGAGAAGAGCCTTAACGGAAAGTAAGTAACAATATGGCCAAGTTTGGATAGTAACTCCAAGTATCGAGAACATAAATAATATTTGAGATTTTGTACGTGTACTAGATAAGTTTGAAAGTACAAGAAACTATGACAAGTAAGGAAAGAAAGTGGTTCTAAAGATCTTGTTTGTGATAAGGCTGTAACCTTCGAGTTTTGTGAGAAGGGTCGCGACGGAAGGTCCATTGATATGTTTACGTATGTTTTTGGTGGCCATGTGTGGCATCGCTGTCCGTGCGCTTTGATCGATAGGCATAGTGTAGAGTTTATGCCGAGTTTGTATAGATTGAAAATCGACTAAGAACATTCGGGACGAATGTTTCTAAGGGGAATAATGTTACACCCCGTAAGTCCGTGACATGTATAAGAGAATGTACGTAAGGAATCAAGACTTGAAAATTGGTACGAAAAGGAAGAATTATTTTTCCGGCGTAAAATCTTCTGGACGCCTGAAAGGAAAAATGTTCGTTGTTGAGAATTGGATTCTCAAAATGCATTATTTGAAGAGTATGGAACCTATTAACATAATGGAAATTTATTTTTACGATTTGGTCACGCTGGGCCCACCCGAGGAATTTTACGCTTTGTGGGCCCACGAGGTTACGGAATTTTATGGACGAATGGGAGGGCGACACGTGGCACCCCTCCACATGGCTTGGTCGATTTATGCAAAGGGCAAAAGGGTCATTTGACAATTGTGTAGATGAGAAAGTCTTGCTAAGTTAGAGCTTGAGATTGTTGACCAAGGTCAACTTGTCCACTTGGGCTTGATCCATGTGATCTTCATCCTAGCCTTCCATTTGGTTTTATCCTAGCCTTTGATTTATTTATATATACTACTACTACTACTACTAGTAGCAAGACTTCCACACTTAGAAAAAAATTGAAGAACATTTGTTCTTGTTTTTAGGAGCTCTCGGCCAAAGGAGCTTTTGAGAGAAGAAATTTTTCGTTTGTGGTTCATTAGCCACAAGACTTTAACCCAAGGTTCATGAGTGTATTGTAAGGATATCTCAATAGAAAAATTCCGGAAAATGGTAGTTTTCGTATTAGTCGCAAGGCGGAAACTTAAGGGGTTCTTCAACTTTGAAGTTGGAACTTGAAGATGGGTTCTTCATAGGCTTCTAAGGAGTGCTTGGAGCGGATTGGAACTTAAGGAAAGGAGCTAAGAATTGCTAAGGCGCGACTTTGAATCTTGGAAATTTTAAGGGCTTGGAAAGGTATAAATCTTGTCGTTTTAACAATTAAAGATTTCTTATTGTTGTAGCTTTGGATTTTAGCAAGCATGAAGTATATGTGTTGACGTTTTATAAGTGTTATGGATTGTTGTAGCCTAAAATCCGAAATGACATATTAGCCATTTGAAGTTGGATTACAAGTTGGTCGTAGTTAGAATAGTCACATGTTACTTACTTGAAGATTATAGTAGTTATAATCAATTGCGACTTGATATCATGATATGCTAACAATTTGGATGAAAAGGAAATTGG
This sequence comes from Przewalskia tangutica, assembly GCA_029844215.1. Classification (NCBI taxonomy): domain Eukaryota; kingdom Viridiplantae; phylum Streptophyta; class Magnoliopsida; order Solanales; family Solanaceae; genus Przewalskia; species Przewalskia tangutica. Next base: position 53,540,477 of record CM056726.1, read on the forward strand.
ATAAGAATTGGTATTGTTGTATCCTAGATTGCCGGATTTGGCCTAATAGTTTGTATTAATTTAATGTCAATTGTGGGGCGGAATTTTACACGTATTGTAAGGCGTGTAATCCCCTTTGATTCGTTGTTTTGAGCCTTAAATGTGGCGTGTTGGTTATTGTATTCGGCCTTGAAAAAGGTGGCAAAGTGAGTAGAAACAAAGGAAGTGTTGTCCGATATTCCGTAGAATTAGAGACCGTATACTTAGTATTATTCTACGTTAGAGACTAGAAGTTGATAGTCATGTTGTGACCATTATAGGTTGACACTTCTACGTACGGCGTATTCGGCTTAGCTTGTGGATTTAGCCGAAAAGGTGTGTGAACTATCTCCTCTTCTAGCATGATTCCTTAAGATAAAGAAAGTATTTCCTACTCCTTAAATGATCCATTCCTTGGTTGTATTTGGATTGCCTAAAATAGAATTTGTTCTATGTACTTCCTTGATTGTACTTTGATGTTTAAATTGTAAGTTGTATAATCCATTTCCTTAGTGAAGTTGGATTCTTAAAAGTGAAAGTATTTTACTTAAAGTACATAGAGTCTTGAAAAGGAAGTGGTTTCCAAACCTTTTGGCTAGTGCCTTAGTTCCAAAACCTAAAGGTCATTATAATGACTTTAGGGGAGTCAAAGGAGTGATTTACTTAATTGTTTTAAAAGAGGAGAAATGACATGATTTAAGAGAAGTAACTTGTTTTAAAGGTGTGAGTTACTTGAGGTTTAAAAGTAGAAGAAACTTGTTTTCTAAATATTAATGACTCAAGTATTTTGAAAGTTAAGAAACTTGATTTGAAAGTTTGTGATACTTGGTTTTAAGTATAAGTCTCTTGGTTATAAAAAAAGAATGAAATTGTCTAAAACCATAAAGGGTTATAACGGCTTTATGGGAAGTTGGTTATAACGACTTTATGGAAGGTTAAGAAAGTTGTCTATTTTGATTATTGGCCATAAGTTGCCTAGATTGTGAAAATTTGAAGTTACTTGATTTCAAGCTTTGAAATGAGTTTTCTAAAAGTGTAGTAACTTACTTTGAAAAATAGACACACCTTGATACTACGGGTGTTAGTATCTTGAGATTTTACATAAAAGGAGTCTTTTGAAAAGAATGTACGTACGTAGTACTTTGGCTTGTTAAATGAGAATTATTCTATTTGTGCCTTGATAAGTACTTTGGCTTGTTAAATGAGAATTATTCTATTTGTGCCTTGATAAGTACTTTGGCTTGTTAAATGAGAATTATTCTATTTGTGCCTTGATAAGTACTTTGGCTTGTTAAATGAGAATTATTCTATTTGTGCCTTGATAAGTACTTTGGCTTGTTAATTGAGAATTATTCCATGTGTGCCTTGATAAGTACTTTGGCTTGATTAATTGAGAATTGCCTATGTGTGTTGGTGATAGCCTTTGAGTGCAAGTATTATGTTTTATTTCGCTGTCGCGGACTCTGGCCGAGGTCTACCGTCTTGTTGTAAGTTACTCGACGCATCGCAGACGGACGGGATTCCACGCATGCTCGCTATTTGTAGTACTCGTTAAATTCCTGATTTTTATAAAAGACCGCAAAGTGCTTATGTGTTGTTTGACGGCTGGTCGAGATAGGGTAAGAGTATAAGTGAGGGGTAAACCCCCAAGACGCTATACCACCTTCTCCAAGGTAAGAGTATAAATGAGGGGTAAACCCCCAAGACATTATTGTCACACCCCGAACCCCGGGCCCGTGACTGGTGCCCTACCTGGGCACCCTTCTACCTTAACAACTAAGTACATTGCGGAAATTAGTAACAGCTCATTCATTTTTTTTTTCTTTAAAATAAACGTACGTGCAAGGGCAAAGCCGACAAGGCTGCCATATATACATAAACAATGCATACAACATCGTATACGAGTCCAATCCCACATATGAATACAGCACTTCAAGAGTTATATCAACTACGACGGACAAGGCCCCGCTGCATCATAATCGCATAAAGTCCAGATCAAGGATATATACCAAAAGATAAACTCGAACAAAGGGAGCTATCCAAAACCCCGAGCAGATCCTACGCCGCCGATCACCGAACAACAGATCTAAACTCGCGCAGATGAACGCAGCTTCGGGCGAGGTCAAGACGAAGAATGTATCAAGTATGTGAGAATGAAGTATCAGAATGAAATCATAACGTCTAAACAAAGCAGAGACATGTATGATAGCCAACCTACAAGATACAATACATAAGCAAATATATCAAGTCGTGGACGCAGCCCTCAAAGTCACTACTCAAATATAACTACGGGTCTCACGCCCATAATATCAATCATGCCCGTGGAATCCTTCCTCACCGCCAATCCATGATATAACATAGCACCAATAGGCATACATGAACACCAAGTCCCACCGTGGTATAGCATCTTGGGGTTTACCCTCACTTATACTCTTACCCCGAGAAGTGGTAAAGGTGGTATAAAGATCTCGGTGCACTTCACATATACTCTACCGAGAAGGTGAAACAGTGGTATAGCATCTTGGGGGTGTACTTCACATATACTCTACCTGGAGAAGGTGGTATAACAGTGGTATAAAGATCTCGGGTGTACACTCACATATACTCTACCTGGAGTAGGTGGTATAACAGTGGTATAGCATCTCGGTGTACCCTCACATATACTCTACCCTCGAGAAGTGGTATAACGTATTGGGCTTGCCCTCATTTATACTCTTACCCTATCTCAACCGGCCACAAACAACACATAAAGGTGTGGTACAGCCTCGGGGTTTACCCTCACTTATACTCTTACCCTATCTCGACCGACCATCAAACAAGACATAAGCACTCCCATGTCTGCTATAAAAATCCGGGAATTTAACCCAAGTACTACAAGTAACGGAAGCATACCCGTGGAATCCCCCATCACTGTCAGACGTCCCAAGAACTTATAACAAGACAAATTAATTCTTCAACCGAGAGTCGCAGAACTTAATAAAACATAATACTTGCACTCAAAGGCTATTACCAGCACATATAGGCAAGTTCTCAATTAACCAAGCCCAAGTACTTATCAAGGCACACATAGGATAATTCTTATTTAACAAGCCAAAGTACTTATCCGGGCACAAATAGAATAAATTCTCATTTAACAAGCCAAAGTACTTATCCGGGCACAAATAGAATAAATTCTCATCTAACAAGCCAAAGTACTTATCCGGGCACCAATAGAATAAATTCTCATTTAACAAGCCAAAGTACTTATCCGGACACAAATAGAATAAATTCTCATTTAACAAGCCAAAGTACTTATCAAGGCACACTTAGACAAATTCTCAATTTATCAAGCCAAAGTACTAATCAAGGCATACATAGAATAATTCTCTTTTAACAAGTCAAAGTACTTATCAAGGCACACTTAGACAAATTCTCAATTTATCAAGCCAAAGTACTACGTACGTACATTCTTTTATAAAAGACTCCTTTCTATGTAAAGCCCCAAGATACTAACACCGTAGTATCAAGGCGTGTCTATTTTTCAAAGTAAGTTACTACACTTTTAGAAAACTCATTTCAAAGCTTGAAATCAAGTAACTCCAAATTTTCACAATCTAGGCAACTTATGCCGATTAATCAAAATAGACAACTTTCAAAACCTTCCATAAAGCCGTTATACCCAACTTCCCATAAAGCCGTTATAACCCTTTATGGTTTTAGACGTATCCATTCCTTCAATAACCAAGAGACTTATACTATTAAAACCAAGTATCACATACTTACAATTCAAGTTCTTAACCTTCAAAATACTTCAAGTCTCTTAATAGTTAGAAAACAAGTTTTCTTCTACTTTTTAAACCTCAAGTAACTTCACCCTTAACGCAAGTTACTTCTCTCAAATCATGTCATTTCTCCTCTTTTAAATCAAATAAGTAAATCACTCCTTTGACTCCCCTAAAGTCATTATAATGACCTTTAGGTTTTAGAACTAAGGCACTAGCCAAAAGATTTGGAAACCACTTCCTTTTCAAGTCTCTATGTACTTTAAGAAAAATACCTTCACTTTTAAGAATCCAAACTTCCCTAAGGAAATGGATTATACTACTTACAATTTAAACATCAAAGTACACTCAAAGTACATAGAACAAATTCTATTTTAGGCAATCCAAATACAAGCAAGGAATGGATCATTTAAGAGTAGAACGACTTTCTTTATTCTAAGGAATCATGCTGTAAGAGGAGATAGTTCACATACCTTTCGCTAATTCCACAAGCTGCCGAATACACCGCATTTAGAAGTGTCAACCTATAATGGTCACAACAAGGCTATCAACTTCTAGTCTCTATGTAGAATAATACTAAGTATTTGGTCTCTAATTCTACGGAAAATCTGGCAAAGACTTCCTTTGTTTCTACTCACTTTGCCACCTTTTCAAGGTCGAATACACAACCAACACGCCACATTTAAGGCTCCAAACAACAATCAAACAAAGTATTACACGCCTTACACTACGTAAAATTCCGCCCACAATTATATACAAAGTAGTTCAAACTTCACTAGCCATTCTCTACAACATACTAACAATTCAAAGTCTTTTCCAATCCTTTTCCAATTCCAAGTTCTAAGGTCTAACATGTTATATAGTTATAACAACTTCAATAACTACAATTTCCTTCCTTTACAACATGCGATTTACTTGACTAATAATCGACTTGAATTGTAGTCTTAAGGCTAACATGCTAGTTTTCGGATTAGGGTTCCAATAACCAATATCCTTATCAAAATTCATACTATATATCTCATGCTTGATAATAACCATAACTACAATCATAAGTAAGCCTTAACTAATAAAACGACAAAATTATACCTTTATAAGCCCTTATAATTTCCAAGATCCAAAGTCGCGCCTTAGAAATTCTTAGCTCCTTTCCTTAAGTTCCAATCCGCCCAAGCATTCCTTAGAGGCCTATGAAGAACCCTTCTTCAAGTTCCAACTTCAAAGTCAAGAACTCCCTTTGTTTCCGCTTTGCGACTAACGTAAAAATACGCTTTTTCCGAATTCTTTCTATCGAGATAACCTTACAATACCCTCGGGGACATCAAGTTAAAGTCTTGTGACTAATGGATCAAAACTACAAAATTTTTGTCTCTAAGAAACCCTTTCGTCGAGAGCTCTTGTTCTTCGCACAAGAGTTTCTCTAAAATTTTCTAAGTGTTAAATGCCAAGTCTTACACTAGCTATGCTTATATAATACATCGGAGGGTTTAGGTTACAACAAATGTGTGGCTTCGATGTGTTTCACTGATCGCTTACGCGACTAGTTGACTGTCAACAATGTCACGCCAAGACTTATCTTCCAAGATGGTCAATGACCATTTTACCCTTGCATAAATTTCGACCAAGCCATGTGGGGTGCCACGGTCGCCTCTCATTCGCTCATAAAATTTCAGAACCCTCGTGGCCCCACAAAAATGTAGAATTTCAAGCGGGCCCCACGTGACCAAATCAGAAATAAATTTCCATAAGGTTAAGAGTTCCATACTCTTCAAATAATGCCTTTTGAGAATCCAATTCTCAACAACGAACATTTTTCCTTTCCGACGTCCTAAGACTTTCCGCTTAAAACAATCCTTCATTTCGCACTAATTTCCAAGTCTGTGGTTCTCGCGTACATTCACTTACACATGTCCCGAACTTACTGGTGTAACATTCTTCCCCCCTTAGAAACATTCGTCCGCGAATGTTCTTAGTCGGTTGTCAAGCTATACAAACTCCGGCATAAACTCTATACTATGTCTATCAATCAAAACTGCACAAGACCAACGATGCCATACTTGGCCACCCCAACATACGTAAACATAATAATGGACCTTCCGTCCGTGGTCCCTTCTCACAAAACTCGAAGGTTACGCCTCTCATACACGGATTCCCTGTAGAGGTTCCTTTCTTTCCTTACTTGTCATACTTTCTCGCATTTTCAAACTTATCTAGTACACGACAAAATCTCAATATCATTTCTGCTTCTCCACTGGAGTTACTAACCAACTTGGCCATTTTGCTACTTGAATTTCCGCTAAGGCTCTTCTCGGTCCTTACGACTAGTTCCGTGGAACGATCCACAAACTTGTACAACAATTAACTAAACTTGGTCTTGCATCCTCGTGACCTTGTCACATAATGACCATTTCTAATCGACATCACCCCATTCCATACTATCGGCCGACCGAAATGAGTCCATAACCCACTCATCGCCACGCTTTAACTTCTCATTCTTAGTCAAATAAATCTCTCTTATCTCAAGGTACTTCTTACCCTATCCCCTATTCACTAGAGGTTCGCCACATAAGCCAAAGTATTTCTATCAGATAATCTTCCCTATCTGGCCTTACACTTATACGGGTAATTACAACTTGTGAACTCTACACAACTATAGTCTCACTCACCTATCATTCTTGTCAACATTCTTACTTCTCACTTTACTAATCAAAGTATCCCTACCTGGGTACTATCACTTACAATCGCTAGCAACGCTATCTTGGTCAATAACATAATCGCTTCCTCACGACTTATAGTCTTCTCCTAACCGAGAAACCGAGGCTCGTGCCGGGCCTCAAACTCGCGCAGGCGACTCGCCGATCGCGAATAACATCCGGTGTACCACGGGCATAAGCCCTATCAACTCTCTCGAGTCCGACTAGTAGCTCTGCTACTCCTTTTGCCCTTCAAGGCCACGCCTCCTCGAGGCATAATCAGAATACAACAATACGCCGAGAGGAATTATCTTACTAACACGCCTTTATGGCACGATCTAGAGTGAGAAGAATAGAAACTAACTCCTAAATGTCCTGTAGCCTCCTGCTTACGGGTGTGGCGCGCAACACACCGAGCAAGCAAGACTCTACTAGACACGGCCTCAGAGACATTCCGAGGATCGATCGCTCGATACCACTGTCACACACCGAACCCCAAGCTCATGATCGTGCCCTACCCGGGCACCCTTCTACCTTAACAACTAAGTACATTGCGGAAATTAGTAATACCATTCATTTTTTTTTTTCTTTAAAATAAACGTGACGCGGCAAGGGCAAAGCCGAAGGCTGCCATATATACATAAACAATGTATACAACATCGTATACGCAGTCCAATCCCACATATGAATACTGCACTTAAGAGTTATATCAACTATGACGACAAGGCCCCGCTGCACTCCATAATCAGATAAAGTCCAGATCAAGGATATATACCAAAAGATAAACTCCTGAACAGAGGGAGCTATCCAAAAACCCTGAGCAGGATCCTACGCCTGCCGATCACCGAACAACAGATCTAAACTCGCAGATTGAACGCACCTCAAGGAGGTCAAGATTTAAGAATGTACCAAGTATGTGAACAGTAAGTACTGTAATGAAATCATAACAGTCTAAACAAAGCAGGAGACATGTATGATAGCCAACCTACAGTACACAATACATAAGCAGTCATATCAAGTCAGGGACGCAGGCCCTCAAAGTCACTACTCAAATATAACTATGGGTCTCACGCCCATAATATCAATCATGCCCGTGGAATCCTTCCTCACTGCCGGCAGTCCATGATATAACATAGCACCAATAGGCATACATGAACACCAAGTCCCACCGGTGGTATAGCATCTTGGGGGTTTACCCCTCACTTATACTCTTACCCTGGAGAAGGTGAAAGGTGGTATAAGATCTTGGGGTGCACTTCACATATACTCTACCTCGAGAAGTGGAAACAAGTGGTATAAAGATCTTGGGGCACTTCACATATACTCTACCCTCGGAGAAGGGTATAACAGTGGTATAGCATCTCAAAGTGCACTTCACATATACTCTACCTCGAGTATGTGGTATAACAAGTGGTATAGCATCTTGGGGTGTACCCTCACATATACTCTACCCTCGAGAAGGTGGTATAACGCCTGGGCTTGCCCTCATTTATACTCTTACCCTATCTCAACCCACAAACAACACATAAAGCAGTGGTACATGTCTGGGGTTTACCCTCACTTATACTCTTACCCTATCTCGACGACCATCAAACAAGACATAAGCACTACCATGTCTTCTATAAAAATCCGAATTTAACCCAAGTACTACAAGTAACGAAGCATACCCGTGGAATCCCACATCACCGCTTCAGACGTCCCAAGAACTTATAACAAGACAAATGACCACTTCAACCGAGTCGCGAACTTAATAAAACATAATACTTGCACTCAAAGGCTATTACCAGCACATATAGGCAAGTTCTCAATTAACCAAGCCCAAGTACTTATCAAGGCACACATAGGATAATTCTTATTTAACAAGCCAAAGTACTTATCCGGGCACAAATAGAATAAATTCTCATTTAACAAGCCAAAGTACTTATCCGGGCACAAATAGAATAAATTCTCATCTAACAAGCCAAAGTACTTATCCGGGCACCAATAGAATAAATTCTCATTTAACAAGCCAAAGTACTTATCCGGACACAAATAGAATAAATTCTCATTTAACAAGCCAAAGTACTTATCAAGGCACACTTAGACAAATTCTCAATTTATCAAGCCAAAGTACTAATCAAGGCATACATAGAATAATTCTCTTTTAACAAGTCAAAGTACTTATCAAGGCACACTTAGACAAATTCTCAATTTATCAAGCCAAAGTACTACGTACGTACATTCTTTTATAAAAGACTCCTTTCTATGTAAAGCCCCAAGATACTAACACCCGTAGTATCAAGGCGTGTCTATTTTTCAAAGTAAGTTACTACACTTTTAGAAAACTCATTTCAAAGCTTGAAATCAAGTAACTCCAAATTTTCACAATCTAGGCAACTTATGCCGATTAATCAAAATAGACAACTTTCAAAACCTTCCATAAAGCCGTTATATACCCAACTTCCCATAAAGCCGTTATAACCCTTTATGGTTTTAGACGATCCATTCCTTCAATAACCAAGAGACTTATACTATTAAAACCAAGTATCACATACTTACAATTCAAGTTCTTAACCTTCAAAATACTTCAAGTCTCTTAATAGTTAGAAAACAAGTTTTCTTCTACTTTAAACCTCAAGTAACTTCACCCTTAACGCAAGTTACTTCTCTCAAATCATGTCATTTCTCCTCTTTAAATCAAATAAGTAAATCACTCTTTGACTTCTAAAGTCATTATAATGACCTTTAGGTTTTAGAACTAAGGCACTAGCCAAAAGATTTGGAAACCACTTCCTTTCAAGTCTCTATGTACTTTAAGAAAAATACCTTCACTTTTAAGAATCCAAACTTCCCTAAGGAAATGGATTATACTACTTACAATTTAAACATCAAAGTACACTCAAGGAAGTACATAGAACAAATTCTATTTTAGGCAATCCAAATACAAGCAAGGAATGGATCATTTAAGGAGTAGAACGATTTCTTTATTCTAAGGAATCATGCTGTAAGAGGAGATAGTTCACATACCTTTTCGGCTAATTCCACAAGCTAAGCCGAATACACCGTACGTAGAAGTGTCAACCTATAATGGTCACAACAAGGCTATCAACTTCTAGTCTCTATGTAGAATAATACTAAGTATTTGGTCTCTAATTCTACGGAAAATCGGGCAGCACTTCCTTTGTTTCTACTCACTTTGCCACCTTTTTCAAGGTCGAATACAATAACCAACACGCCACATTTAAGGCTCCAAACAACAATCAAACAAAGGGGATTACACGCCTTACACTACGTGTAAAATTCCGCCCCACAATTATATACAAAGTAGTTCAAACTTCACTAGCCATTCTCGGCCAACATACTAACAATTCAAAGTCTTTTCCAATCCTTTTCCAATTCCAAGTTCTAAGGTCTAACATGTTATATAGTTATAACAACTTCAATAACTACAATTTCCTTCCTTTTTACAACATGCGACGACTTTACTAATAATCGACTTGAATTGTAGTCTTAAGGCTAACATGCTAGTTTTCGGATTAGGGTTCCAATAACCAATATCCTTATCAAAATTCATACTATATATCTCATGCTTGATAATAACCATAACTACAATCATAAGTAAGCCTTAACTAATAAAACGACAAAATTATACCTTTATAAGCCCTTATAATTTCCAAGATCCAAAGTCGCGCCTTAGAAATTCTTAGCTCCTTTCCTTAAGTTCCAATCCGCCCAAGCATTCCTTAGAGGCCTATGAAGAACCCTTCTTCAAGTTCCAACTTCAAAGTCAAGAACTCCCTTTGTTTCCGCCATGACTAACGTAAAAATACGCTTTTTCCAAATTCTGTCTATTGAGATAACCTTACAATACCCTTGGGGACATTGGGTTAAAGTCTTGTGACTAATGGATCAAAACTACAAAATTTTTGTCTCTAAGAAACCCTTTGGCCGAGAGCTCTTGTTCTTGCACAAGAGTTTCTCTAAAATTTTCTAAGTGTTAAATGCCAAGTCTTACACTAGCTATGCTTATATAATACATTGGAGGGTTTAGGTTACAACAAATGTGTGGCTTGGATGTGTTTCACTGGATCAAGCTTATGCGACTAGTTGACTCATTAACAATGTCACGCCAAGACTTATCTTCCAAGATGGTCAATGACCATTTTACCTTGCATAAATTTCGACCAAGCCATGTGGGGTGCCACGTGTCGCCTCTCATTCGCTCATAAAATTTCAGAACCTCGTGGGCCCCACAAAATGTAGAATTTCGGTGGGCCCCACGTGACCAAATCCAGAAATAAATTTCCATAAGGTTAAGAGTTCCATACTCTTCAAATAATGCCTTTTGAGAATCCAATTCTCAACAACGAACATTTTTCCTTTCCGACGTCCAAGACTTTCCATTGAAAAACAATCCTTCCTTTCGTACTAATTTCCATGTCTTGTGTTCCTTGCGCATATTCACTTACACATGTCCTCAACTTACTGGTGTAACAATTATACCCCCGCTTGTTTTGTTTGATGGCTCACGAGATAGGTAAGAGTATAAGTGAGTGGTAAACCCCAAGACGCTATACCACCTTCTCCAGGTAAGAGTATAAACGGAGGGTAAACCCCAAGACATTATACCCCGCTTGTTTTGTTTGATGGTCACGAGATAGGTAAGAGTATAAGTGAGGGTAAACCCCAAGACGCTATACCACCTTCTCAAGGGTAAGAGTATAAACGGAGGGTAAACCCCAAGACATTATACCCCGCTTGTTTTGTTCACGGTGGCCGAGATAGGGTAAGAGTATAAGTGAGGTAAACCCCAAGACGTTATACCACCTTCTCCTGGTAAGAGTATAAATGAGGGTAAACCCCAAGACATTATACTCGCTTACCACCGCCGTCTTCCTACTCGCCCGCATGCTTTTAGTGGCACAGCGGACTTCGTGTTCATGTATGCCTATTGGCGTTATATTATATCATGGATCAGCAATGAGGAAGGATTCCACGCATGATTGATATTACGGGCGTGAGACCCATGGTTATATTTTAGAAATGACTTGAGGCACGCTTCCTGACTTGTTATGACCGCTTATGTGTTGTATCGTAGTCGCTATCATACATGTCTCCTGCTTTTTCTTAGATCGTTATGATTTCATTACAAGATTTCATCGTTTCACATACTTGGTACATTCTTCGCATCGACCTCTCCGGAGGCTGCGTTCATGCCGCAGTTTAGGTAATACGCTTATGATCGGCAGTAGGACCGCTCGTAGTTTTTGGATAGCTCCTTCCGCCGAGTTTATCTTTTGGTATAAGTTCTTTCAAGATGTGCTTTTGTACAGTTATGGGTACGGCGGGGCCTTGTCCCGTCATAGTTCAGTATAACTCTTAGAGGTCTGTATTCATATGTGGGATTGGACTCATGTTCAGTGTAGTGTCTTTTATTATGTATATTATATGGCAGCCTTGTCGGCTTTGCCCTTGCACGTACGTTGGTTTAAAAAAAAGGGAGGTGTTATTTAAAATTCCGCAGTTTACTTGTGTTGTTAGGTAGAAGGGTGCCCAGGTAGGGCACCAGTCACGGGCCCGGGGTTCGGGGCGTGACATGAGCAAATGTTGGAGTTTCGTTAACTAAAACAAAATCTATATAAAAATAAGTTTAACATTGTTAAGAGTCCTACATCTGATATGGAATGGGAACATGGACTCCTTATATAGACTTGGACAATCCTCACCCTACAAGCTAGTTTTTTGGGTTGAGCTAAGTCCAGGATCCATTCTTTACATGTTATGAGAGTCGGGTCCATTCCAATTCTTTGTTTACCGATTTTGGGCCCGCAAATTATATTATCCACGCTCCTGTTAACAATGTCAAGGTCTGAGCGCGCGGGAGAATGTTAAGAGTCCCACATCGAATGTGGAATGGGAACATGAACTCCTTATATGGACTTGGAAAGTTCTCACCCTACAAGCTAGCTTTTAGAGTTGAGTTAGGCCCAAGATCCATTTTTTACATGATATCAGAGTCTAAAAATACACATTCCTGTTGTCGATCTTCTAGTGAGGGGACAACTACCCCAGTCTGCGTCAGAGAAGCCTACAAACATTAAGAGAAGAGCGTGAAGTGATACGAAGACCAAACTTTGTGGAACTTGCTAAATATAGAAAGAGGTGAAGAAACCCATGTTTAGACTTTTATAGAATCAAAAAATATTATTTAAGATATTGTATAACGCTAGAGGAACAATGAGTTTTTTGTCAACAAAAATAATGTTGATTGAATAGTTTAAGCATAGGGTAAGAGTGACATCACTATTGTCGACTTTCGAGTCTCTTGGAATATTTTAAATCTGATATTTGTATTAAGATTTTGATTGAGTTTTATTTAAAGATGATAATCTTTGCTTGGGACCTAAGTCCAAATTTGAGCCGAAAGGAAAATGTTTTTTAAAATTTGAAGAACTCCATTGCTACTCTTTTAAGCATCTTGTAAAATTCCAGGCTTGTAAAATTTGTTGAGTGAATAATTAATCTGAAGAAATGAAGTCAAGAGCTTCAATTGGAGCTTAAAATTGCAAATGGGGCAAAAGAGAGGGAGGTGAAGGAGAGAGAGAGTGGAAGAGAGACGTATCGAGGAGAGAGGAAATTAGTTATCAGACTAAAACTGGTAAGTACAAGAGAGTGTTAAATATGGTTAACTAGATAGACGAACAACACTTCCAGGTAATTATCTCTTTTCGGTTATGATATGATCCTAGAAAGCTCAAGGATAATTATAGGGGTTAAGATTTGTGATGGAGCTCGAGTTCAAGTCAATGATGATTCATAGAGCACATTCACCACATTTGAGGAGCTTCAAGGGGCCACAAACGGGTATCTTCACATCTCACATCCATTGATGATGAAAGATGAGCCTTTGAAGGCTATTGGAGACTTATGTGTGAAGATGTTCAAGCAATGGAAACAACATTGAAGGAATAAGACACAACTCACTCGAGTTCCTTCACCTGAGTTATATCGATGAGCTCCAAGTCATACAAGTCGTGTCCATGCAAGGAGAGGCCTTGGATACCCTTGAGGAACTCAACCTAGTTGAAGAAGAGAATCGTGAGATCGGATGAATATGTCAAGGCTGGAAGGTAGCTTTTATGCAAAGAGTCCATTTTTTAAAGACAAAGCCATCACTCCATGAGATGACCACCAAGCAAGGCTTTTACTTTATTAATGGTATTTTTGTAATAGCTATCTAGTTTTCCTAACCTAAGTAGTATAAATACTACACTTATTATTTCATTTAGCTAGTTTAGATTTGGATGATTTGAGAATTGAGAATACTCATTTGGAGTAATAGTTTGTTTAGCTAGGTAGTTATAGGGTGTAGTGCTAGAGATAGTTCATCATTGTTGGATATTGAACCCTTTTTCCTTGATTTCATATGAGAGTTGCTCATTTGTGGATTCAATTGAGTCTCTTCTTTGATTTCAATTAGTATAGGTTCGTTTGGTTGAATTCAATTGAAGGGTTCAGTATTGTTGCTAAGTTTGCCAATAAATTCATTACCAATTGGGTCTTGCTTCTATTCTCATCTCTTATTTCCTCTCTTCTCATCTATTGATTTCTTCCCAACTTTATTTTTTGCATTTTTATTTTTTGAAACTGTGTCTTCCACAAGGAAGATCGTTTCATTAAGGTGACTAGGCCAAAAAGTCTTCCAAGAGGATGACTAAGCCGAGAGGTTAAGGACAAGTTGGCAAGGCCAAGAATGGTCTAGAAGATAAGGCTTCCAAAAAGGAAATTCATGAACCAACTATCTCATAAATGTGACTACTTGAGGCATCAAAATCGTCCAAGGGGAAAGTCAAGAGTTGACCGAAATGATTCATCAAACAAGTGCAAGAAATGGAAGCTTCTAAACACATTCCAAGAAGATGAGAATGTTGGAAGAATCAAGTTCACACGTTCTTCCACTTGGAATCCACAAGGGCAGTGTGAAAGATTCATCATTTGTCACCAAGAAAAGCCAAGACCTTTTCCATTGTCTTGGTTTGGTCGAAACACCATTGGTCACCAAGTAAACCAAAACCTGTTCCCATTTGTTCCCACTAGGCCGACATTGTCATGTAATTTATGTCCTTTAGTTTGGCTTCTATAATAGTCCATATTGTACTATAAATAGGACCCTTAGGGCCTTGTAAATATTCAGAGTTGATTGAGATATAAACTTGAGTTTTACTCATTTGCTAAGTTATTCAACTAGTGTGTTGTTTCAGGATTTTCTATTCGAGAACACTTGCCTCGTCGATTCTGCTTTACCTATCAAAGCTCTTTTACCTATCAAAGATTCTATCTTAGTTAGTTCTGTGTAAGCCAAACCCCTTAGCGTAAGTTTAACTAAGACTGTGTGACTTAGTTGAATCCAAACTAAAGTTTCCCTTCAGTGTAAGTTTGGTTAAGACTTTGTAACTTAACTAAACTAAAACTTAAGCAACCCCCTTTGGTGCGAGTGGACATTGAGACTGTGTGACCCAACCAAACCCAAACCTTTGGGTCTATCTTAAGGTTTCCGACCAACCTTACTTGGTTAGTATTCGGTCTTGTACTTAGCAACCCGGTCTAGTCCTTGTTAAATTAGTCACCCTCATCAAGGTGTCGACTTGGGCATTAAAACCCCATTGTCATTATCCTTACCATATCGACCATACCTCAACTGAGCCATACCGACCTATCCAACACTTAACCAAGTCAATCCTAAACTCACCCGAGGTTACAACTCGCAACTCGTGTACAACCCTTGTACATACCACCAAATACAGATCACCCTCACCTCCCATAACACCTCATAAACACTCCAATAAATTCCAACATCCGAAACCAAGCGTACCTCCCCGTTCAAACCCAACAACACCAAACAATCCACAAAGTCAACCCTTATCGGTTCAGTTCTGTTCCGTCGCTTTACTACCATCCAACCATCAAAACCCGATCATAAAGACCGCCCTCAGTATGTCTAGAACTTCCTCATAAAACGCCATGACCCAATGTCCCATATAATTATCCGAAACTGCCTCCAACACCACATTACGCGACCGTAACACCCCAACGGAGGACCTTACTGTTTCAGGTATGTTCCGTGGCCTTACTACTATTAAACCACCAAACCCCGACCATTAATACAACCCTCAACACACTCGTAACCATCCCACAAAGTTCCTTAACCCAACTCTCTTTAAATCCACCCAAAATAGCCAATAAATACCCCATTATCCAGTCAAACCGAGAACCCGAGACCCCTACTTTAATAATTATTTTTGGGTCAACCCAAACATATCAACACCCTAACCACTTACACATCAACACCCCTCCTTAATTACATCATATTGGTATTAGAGCAAGACCATATCGTTGTCACGACCCGTTCCCGGGCCCGCGACTGGTGCCTTACCCCGGGCACCCTAGTGATACAACATCAGAGAAAAATTATCGGAAATAAAATCAAAGGCATGAAACAATAGATTAACATAAGAACAGGCTAACCAAAACGGTTACCTTTCTGTATATAAATTAAAAACTTGAACAGTTAAATCCTTTTTTACAAACCTTGCCCACAACAGTACTACAGACCTCTAAGAGTTTTTATACCACTATGACGGGACAGGGCCCCTCCATACCCCCTGAATGTACAAAAGTATATGACTGTGTGTCACGACCGAATCGGCCCGTGGATCGTGCCTTACCCTGCACCCTAGTGACACAACATCGAGTAATCATGAACATAAAACACATACGTGAAACAAATGAAGTACAAAACAAGAATCAGGAAAACTTGCCTTTCGGCATATATATAAACAACAACTCTTTCAATCATGAACAACTTAATCCTTTTACAAACCCCGCCACAACAAAGACATGCACTTCTAAGAATGATATGACAACAACGACGGACAGGCCCCGCCATACCCTCGAATGTAAGCACCCACAATAACAGGACTATACCAAGATAAGCCTCCGAGAAACGGAGCTTCCCAAAAGTCGAACTGTGACCCTAAGAGCGAGGATCAACGATCGGTGTACCTTTACCGCGTGATGAACGCAGCTTCCAAGGAGGTCGCAACAAAAATTTAGTATGTGAAATCAAAATATCAAATGAAATCATAGTAGTCTATATAAAGCGTGAGACATGTATGATAACAAAACTACAGCTCACAATAACAAGCATATATCAAGTCGTGACTCACGCCTCAAGTCATCACACAAAATAACAATGGGTCTCACGCCACAACATCAATCATGCCCGTGGAATACCTTCCTCACCGCCGCAGCTTTATGATATAAAAGCACCAAGGAACACACATGAACACTAGGTCCCACTGTGCCATAATAACACCGCATGCAGGTGGCACGAAGGCATAGCCGACTACTAACACCTACAAGACCAACAAGGTCATGAATCAGATTATAAGATCTCGCTTGCAGACCACATGATCAAAGCCGCCACTTGCCCGCAGATCTAATGCGCGCGCTAGCCTCGAACTTTCCGCACCCGCATAAAGCCAATCTCATCGCCCGCATGAGGTATTCCCCGCATCGAGGGTAGCTAC
This sequence comes from Przewalskia tangutica, assembly GCA_029844215.1. Taxonomy (NCBI): domain Eukaryota; kingdom Viridiplantae; phylum Streptophyta; class Magnoliopsida; order Solanales; family Solanaceae; genus Przewalskia; species Przewalskia tangutica. The sequence continues at coordinate 53,557,514 of CM056726.1, forward strand.
TCGCATCGCCCCGACTTCGCACCGCATGGCCATGGACCGCATGCCCATAAAGGACGCACACTAACTCGAACTCTCGTGAGCTCCGCATAGCCCCCGACTGCATGAGGTATTCTCGAATCATAGGTCCATCGACTACCGAAGTCTACCCCGCAGACGGAGGCGCCTTAACTCGTAATCATCTCAAGAGATGAGTGATGTAAAATACTAACACAACAGCTTATCGTTAAGCAACATAAACACAACAAAGGAAACCCCTTTACACAACATCACAAGATACTAACACACGTAGCATCCTAGCATGTTTACTTATCAATCAACAAGAAAGTATTACCAGTGTTATACCCCGTATTTCCAGAGTATGTACGTGAGCGCGTACGTATTATAATTTGAGCCTTAAAGTTGGCTAGTTTCGAAATTTGTACACAAGTGCCGAAAAGAGTCGTTTTCCGACGAAACGTTTCCACAGCTTTCGTAGGGAAAATTCCGGCTATGTCATTAATTATTTTTGCGGATTTTTCCGAGAGACGAAACATTTTGGACCAACGAGAGCTTACACTTGTCACCCTAATTGGAAGGAGTGGGCGGCATTTTGGACGAAAATGGTGAGTGGGGTTAGGTAGGATATTTTGTGCAAGTTGTTGTGGTAGATGGATAAGGTGCACTTGGCTTAAATCTAGCCCTACACTTGCACCACACTTGTCTTCATCTTGGCCATTGGTTGGCCTTCACTTGACCTATAAATACCCCTCTAAGTTGATGAACTTCTTCATCCTAAATTGTTCTAAGTGTTAAAAATCCTCCCCCCTCTTACTTGAGCTTTCGTCCCTCTCCCCTCCTAGTTGAGCTTGGCCGAGAGCCACCACACCTCCCCTCATGAAGCCTTGGCCGAGGGTACCCCCAGCCTAGTTGTTTTTCGTATAGTACCCTTGTTGTGGTATAGAAATACTTTCCTAGTATTGTTGTTATGTCCAAATACCTCGCCCAAATACCTTGTAGTATTCCCAAGGTTACACTTATACAAACGCCCAAATACTATTATACTTCCTTTAGCCACTAAACTAAACCCTAAGGAAAACCTTCATAGTCGGTTGAAGTGTTAAGTAGAAGTTGCGTAGAACTTCTAAGGGTTGTTTGGAGCAAATTGGAGCACTCAGAGTAGGAGCTAAACCTTGCTCAGGATCGACATATAAGCTCGGATAATTTTGGGCTTACCGAGGTAAACATTCTTGACCTTCTGTTGTAATTGGAAATTTCATGTTGTAGGAGTATATAGTTAAAGTATACTATATATTGAATTGAACATATACGGCAATGTCTTTGACTTAAGCTCGAATAATACTTACGAATGTCTTGCGACTTAAGCCCGAATTTAAATAAGAGAATCGAATCAGAATTACATAGATCAGACACAAGAGGCTTGTGTAGTATTAGTGTGAGTAGAATTGTACACGCCCTTAGACGTAATTTTCCTGGTTGGGTAGCATACCGATGAGGAGAAGATTTACGCCACATGTGCGTGGGAGGAACGCCGAATTTTCAGAGAATATGGAACGATGAGATCTAGATGTTAATAAGCGCCTGTGGCCTTATAGGTTGAAGTACTACGCAGGCGCGATCTACGTGGCTTAAGGAGTAGCCGACGGTTTGAGGTACTTGAGCATTTTGCTATTAGTCGATAATCGTCGCGAGGTATGTGAACCTCTTCCTATCTTTCTAGCATGATATGTGTATAACTATGTAGTACGTAGACGATACGTGTTAAATGTATTTGATTGGTTTAAAACATAAAGGGTTATAACGCTTTATGGGAAGTTGGTTATAATGACTTTATGTAGATAAGAAAAAGCTTTGTGATTGTAAAAAGGTAAATCGATTTGACTTATAACTAACTTGATGTGTGATAATAAAGAACTTGAAGTCTTTCATTAAGAAACCCTTTTGAAAGAAGAGTAATACTTGGTTTTGAGAACTTAAGAGTTATACTAGCTTTATGGGAAGTTAGGTATAACGCCTAAAAGAGATAAAAAGAACGCTATTTGATCTCGAAGTTAAGAGACTTGATCTTATAAGATAAGAGACTTAACTTGATTAAATTGTTTTGAAAGTCAGAAGTGTGAAACCTCATTCGTGAGTAATGAGTACTTGGTTTTGAAAGGAATAATGTTTTACCGATTTCTAAATCGAATGTGTATCGACAAACCACCGCAGTTAATAAAGGAAAATGTATTGAATAATTAAGTATTATTAAAACCAGAGAAACCTCCATCCGCATGTAAGCTAAGATGAGACAAAATGGTATTACATTTTCTAGATCATGGTCGCTTAATAATATTGATTATGAACAAGAATAACTCTACCGCCATGGCATATGTTACTCAATTGTTTTAAAAGAGATTAAGACATTGAACTATGAAACTTTTCAAAAGAGACTTGCGTAATTAAAATTAGGCAACCGGAACCTTAGGAAAAGAAAGGCATCAGGTTGTCTTAAAATGGTTTAAAGCATAAGGTGTTATAACAGCTTTATGGGAAGTTGTTTATAACGACCTTATGAAAACAAAAGAAAGGTTTTATCATTGGTTTTAACGTGGTAACTTGACTTTAAAAAAGTATGGAAGTTGTTTTGGTTTACTTAAAAGATATAAGTCACTCTATTTTTATACTACGGGTATCGGGTGACTTTTATATAAAAGGAATAAATCTCTTTAAAAGGAATTTAACGTGCGTAGTACTTTAGGGTTAAGACCCGGACTTTGGCATAAATGAAAGTACTTTGAGTTGTGAAACTTGCCTATGCTTGTTGTTGTGAAACTTGCCTATGCTTGTTGTTGTGAAACTTGCCTATGCTTGTTGTTGTGAAACTTGCCTATGCTTGTTGTGATAGCCTTTGTTGTGCAAAGATTGTGTTTCTATACTACCGCGTCTCTCGATGGAGGGTCGGTTGACTTGTTGAGAACTTACTTGGACGTGCCGGCAGTGACGAAGAAATTCCACGGGTACGTTCCTGTTGATTGTGTTACTTTTGCTAATCGCTTTGGACATACTGACACGATGCGTAGCGCACGGGTATGCTTCCATTTTGATACTGCTTTATTGTTTCCCTTTGGGCATACTGACACGATGCGTAGCGCACGGGTATGTTTCCATTTGGAATGCCGCTTATTGTTTCCCATGGCATATCGACACGCGCGTAGCGCACGGGTATGTTTCCATTTGGAATGCCGTCTTATTGTTTCCTTTTGGACATACTGACACGATGCGTAGCGCACGGGTATGCTCCCATTTGGATTGCTGTCTTGTTGATATCATATCATGATCACGGCGGTGAGAAGGAATTCCACGCACGAGTGATGATTTGGAGGCGTGAGTCCTCGACTTTATATGATCTTATATGTCAGATATCGTAGTTTGGTTATCATACATGTCTCTCGCTTTATATAGATCGCTATGATTTCATTTACTGATTTTACGCCACATACTTGGTACTGTTAGATCGACTCCTTCGGGGCCGTTCACGCCAGCAGTAGAAGTACTTTGTCACGATCCCCGCTTTTAGGATCACCTTTCAGCGTATTGGAAGCTCCGTTTCCTTCTGAGGCTTATCTTTTGGTATGTGTTCCCTGAGTTGTAGGTCCTTGTACATCTGTGGTATGGCGGGCCCCGCCCCGTCATAGTTGTTGTAAATCTTAGAGGTCCGTAGTAATCGCTGTAGGTGGTTGTAAAAATGATTAAACTGCTCGTGGTTTGTATATATTTACGCCAAGGCAACCGCTTTGGTTGGCTTGCTTATTTATTATATCTCTCATTTCATGTTCATGTTTTATTTCCGCTGATTTTCTCTCGATGTTGTATCACTAGTGGTGCCCGGTAGGCACTACCACGCCCGGATCGGTCGTGACAAAAGTGGTATCGTGAGCGCTTAGTCTCGGAAAGTGTCTACATCGCGGTTCTAGTAGAGTCTTGATTATCGATGTCAGGCACCACATCTATAATCGTGAGGCTGCAGGACATTTAGGATTGGTTTCTATTCTTCTCATTCTGAGATCGTGCCTTAGAGTTGTGTGATGAGTTGAACCCCTCTGACGTATTCCTTTCCTTTACCAGTTATGCCTCCGCGCAAGGCAACCCGGGCCCAGAAGGGCAAGACAGCAGAGGAAGATACGAGTAGAGCAATGCAGCCTCTACAGAGACCACAAGACCGAGCCTCCACCCCACAGTCAGATGAGACGGGTTACAAGAGATGGCCCGCTTAATGGCCGTGGTCAGGCTGACTTGAGGATAAGCTGGACGCAGCAGTTCCAGTCCCAGTAGCACCCGTAGTTCACCCCCGAGCAGACAGTTTGAGATTACGGGATTTTCTGAGGTGTAACCCGCCAGAGTTTTATGGGTCGAGGCCTGAGGATGATCCGCAGGAGTTCATCCGGCAGTTACAGCGGATCATGAGAGTGATCAAGGCATCAGAGACCGAGTCAGTGGCCCTAGGTTCGCATCGGCTGCGTGATACCGCAGTCGACTGGTTTGATTCGTGGGAGCTGTCCCGGGGAGAGCATGCACTTCCAGCTTTATGGGACGAGTTCTCAAAGGCCTTTCTTGCACACTTCTTGCCTCCGCAGATGAGGAGGGCTCGGGCCGACAGATTTTTGGTGTTGCGGCAGAACGGGCGTACGGTTCGGGAGTACAATGTGGAGTTCGACTCATTGGCCCGGTACGTCCCCGCATTAGTAGCTAGTATGGAGGATCGAGTGCACCGATATGTTACAGGGCTCGATGATTACCTAGCAGAGAGTTGTTCGGGTGTAGCTCTTCAGCCGGGCATGGACATTGCCCGCATGCAGGCTTATGCACTTGGAGGTGAGGAGCGGAGAAATCGACGGAATGACCAAGGTCAGCAGAAGAGTGCCGTAATGCGAGGTCCTTTGGTGACTTTCGAGGCGGACCGCCTCAGCAGCAGACTAGTTATGCGCCTCCGCCAGTACAGAGTGGCCCTCCACAATCTTCAGAGCATCCAGAGTATTCAGGAGCTACTCAGGGCTCCAAGGGTTCAAATTTTCGGGAGAGCAGGGGTGTTAGCCAGCTGAAGCCACCCCTACCCGGCAGGACTGTGGTAGACTCCACAGCCGTGAGTGTCGCTAGTCCAGAGTTTGTTTTACATGCGGCAGGCCATTTTGGGAGAAACTGTCCACTGTGGTAGCATCGGTAGGATAGCACACTCACGAGATCGGGCCATGTTCTTCACCTTCCATGCCTAGGCAGATGTTCATACACCTGGCCGCCACGGTAGAGGTCGCGGGAAGTTCCCGCTTTAGCGGTCCTCTGAACCTCCTACTTCAGGTATATCCTTAACCATCTAGAGTTTTGTATGTTATGATAATGTGGTAAGTGTTATGTTCGGATAGCTTTGTGCTAAAATGTGACTTAGAAACATGCTTAGTGAAAAAGGGTAAGCCTGGGGGTGAGAAATGATGAACCTATTTATATTACAGTTGAGACCTTAGATGTAAGGCCGTCTTGAGTACAAGTTTTTGCAAGTGATCCTTGTCGGAGTGCATTTTATGCCTAGAATGTATTGTGTGATAAGTCCCTGGGTAGTGTGAAATGGAAGTGGTAGCTTTCATGACCTGTAGAGGTAAGATTGTCCCGATCGGAAACAAGAGCTTGACGCGTTAAGTGGGTCGGGTTGGGCCGCGGGCCAACCCGCGGCCTGTTTTGGGGTTGGGTCAGCTCTGGGTGGTCCCGCCAGGTGGTAGGGTCACGAGGGTGCTAGGCCCAAGTTTAGATGACCATCGTATGATTTTGTGGATATGTTCGACCAGACCGGTTCGCAAGGCCGAATGACCTTAGAGGAAAGTGAAGCTAGTAAGATGACCGGTTTGAGGTTGTGACTCCAAAGTGTTGGGAATCAAGCGATGATCGGAGTGTGGAACGATACTAGAAGAGTTCAAGTGTTCGGCGAGGGTACGACGAAAAGGAGGAAGAGAACGTGTGTTATTACGTGGCGGTGTGGCTTTGACAACTTGTTGAAGGAACTTCTTCGTTATCTGTTGAGAAGGAACATTCGGACGAATGTTTCTAAGGAGGAGAATGTTATACCCCGTATTTCCGCAGTATGTACGTGAGCGTCGTATTATAATTTGAGCCTTAAAGTTGGCTAGTTTCAAATCTGTACACAAGTGCGAAAAGAGTCGTTTTTCGACGAAACGTTTCCACAACTTTCGTAGGGAAAATTCCGGCTATGTCATTAATTATTTTTGCGGATTTTTCCGAGAGACGAAACATTTTGGACCAACGAGAGGGCGACACTTGTCACCCTCTAATTGGAAGGAGTGGGCGGCATTTTGGACGAAAATGGTGAGTGGGGTTAGGTAGGATATTTTGTGCAAGTTGTTGTGGTAGATGGATAAGGTGCACTTGGCTTAAATCTAGCCCTACACTTGCACCACACTTGTCTTCATCTTGGCCATTGGTTGGCCTTCACTTGACCTATAAATACCCCTCTAAGTTGATGAACTTCTTCATCCTAATTTGTTCTAATTGTTATAAATCCTACCCCCCATCTTAGCTTGAGCTTTTCGTCCCTCTCCCTCCTAGTTGAGCTTGGCCGAGAGCCACCACACCTCCCGTTGTGAAGCTCGCCGAGGGTACCCCTAGCCTAGTTGTTTTTCGTATAATACCCTTGTGTGGTATAGAAATACTTTCCTAGTATTGTTGTTATGTCCAAATACTGCCCAAATACCTTGTAGTATTCCCAAGGTTACACTTATACAAACGCCCAAATACTATTATACTTCCTTTAGCCACTAAACGAAACCCTAAGGAAAACCTTCATAGTCAGTTGAAGTGTTAAGTAGAAGTTGCGTAGAACTTCTAAGGGTTGTTTGGAGCAAATCGAGCACTCTGAGTAGAGCTAAACCTTGCTCAGATCGACATATAAACTCGGATAATTTTGGGCTTACCGAGGTAAACATTCTTGACCTTCTGTTGTAATTGGAAATTTCATGTTGTAGGAGTATATAGTTAAAGTATACTATATATTGAATTGAACATATAATGCGCAATGTCTTTTGACTTAAGCTCGAATAATACTTACGCAATGTCTTGCGACTTAAGCCTGAATTTAAATAAGAGAATCGAATCAGTAATTACATAGATCAGACATACAAGAGGCTTGTGTAGTATTACCGTGAGTAGAATTGTACACGTCAGGTTAGGCGTGCAAACCCCCTCGGTTGGCTTGGTAGCCGCCTCGATAGAGAGGAGATTTACGCCATTGCGGGGAGGTGCCGCGAATTTTCGTAGAATATGGAACGATGAGATCTAGATGTTAATAAGCGCCTTGTGGCCTTATAGGTTGAAGTACTACGTGTGTGCGATCTACGTGGCTTAAGGAGTAGCCGACGGTTTGAGGTACTTGGAGCGTTTTGCTATTAGTCGATAATCGTCGCGAGGTATGTGAACCTCTTCCTATCTTTCTAGCATGATATGTGTATAACTATGTAGTACGGTAGACGATACGTGTTAAATGTATTTGATTGGTTTAAAACATAAAGGGTTATAACGGCTTTATGGGAAGTTGGTTATAACAGCTTTATGTAGATAAGAAAAAGCTTTGTGATTGTAAAAAGGTAACTGATTTGACTTATAACTAACTTGATGTGTGATAATAAAGAACTTGAAGTCTTTCATTAAGAAACCCTTTTTGAAAGAAGAGTAATACTTGGTTTTGAGAACTTAAGAGTTATACTAGCTTTATGGGAAGTTAGGTATAACGCCTAAAAGAGATAAAAAGAACGGCTATTTGATCTCGTGGTTAAGAGACTTGATCTTATAAGATAAGAGACTTAAGTTGATTACATTGTTTTGAAAGTTGTAAGGTGTGTGAAACCTCATTCGTGAGTAATGTGTACTTGGTGTTTGAAAGGAATAATGTTTCTTGATTTGGAAATCGTAATGTGTATCGACAAACCACTCGGCGTTAATAAAGGAAAATGTATTGAATAATTAAGTATTATTAAAACCAAGAGAAACCTCCATCCGCATGAAGCTAAGATGAGACAAAATGGTATTACATTTTCTAGATCATGGTCGCTTAATAATATTGATTATGAACAAGAATAACTGCTACTTTATGGCATATGTTACTCAATTGTTTTAAAAGAGATTAAGACATTGAACTATGAAAGTTTTCAAAAAGAGACTTGCGTAATTAAAATTAGGCAAACTGGAACCTTAGGGAAAAGAAAGGCATTGTGTTGTCTTAAAATGGTTTAAAGCATAAGGTGTTATAACAGCTTTATGGGAAGTTGGTTATAACGACCTTATGAAAACAAAAGAAAGGTTTTATCATTGGTTTTAACGTGGTAACTTGACTTTAAAAAAGTATGGAAGTTGTTTTGGTTTACTTAAAAGATATAAGTCACTCTATTTTTATACTACGGGTATCGGGTGACTTTTATATAAAAGGAATAAATCTCTTTAAAAGGAATTTAACGTGCGTAGTACTTTAGGGTTAAGACCCGGACTTTGGCATAAATGAAAGTACTTTGAGTTGTGAAACTTGCCTATGCTTGTTGTTGTGAAACTTGCCTATGCTTGTTGTTGTGAAACTTGCCTATGCTTGTTGTTGTGAAACTTGCCTATGCTTGTTGTGATAGCCTTTGTTGTGCAAAGATTGTGTTTCTATACTACCGCGTCTCTCGATGGAGGGTCGGTTGACTTGTTGAGAACTTACTTGACGCGTCTTGGCGGACGAAGAAATTCCACCGCACGTTCATGTTGATCGTTACTTTGCAAATCGCTTTGGACATACTGACACGATGCGTAGCGCACGGGTATGCTTCCATTTTGATACTGCTTTATTGTTTCCCTGTGGGCATACTGACACGATGCGTAGCGCACGGGTATGTTTCCATTTGGAATGCTGCTTTATTGTTTCCCTGTGGGCATACTGACACGATGCGTAGCGCACGGGTATGTTTCCATTTGGAATGCTGTCTTATTGTTTCCTTTTGGACATACTGACACGGTGCGTAGCGCACGGGTATGCTCCCATTTGGATTGTTGTCTTGTTGATATCATATCATAGATCACGGTGAGGAAGGAATTCCACGCACGAGTGATGATTTGGGCGTGAGTCCCCGACTTTATATGATCGTTTATATGTCAGATATCGTAGTTTGGTTATCATACATGTCTCCCGCTTTATATAGATCGCTATGATTTCATTTACTGATTTTACGCTTTCACATACTTGGTACTGCAGATCGACTCCTTCTGGGCCGCGTTCACGCCGCAGTAAGTACTTTGTCGCCGATCCCCGCTTAGGATCACCTTTCAACAGATTGGAAGCTCCGTTCCTTCGGAGGCTTATCTTTTGGTATGTGTTCCCTGAGTTGTAGGTCCTTGTACATTCAGGGGTATGGCGGGGCCCTGTCCCGTCATAGTTGTTGTAAATATTAGAGGTCTGTAGTACCGCTGGCGTGGTTGTAAAAATGATTAAACTGCTCGGGGTTTGTATATATTTACGCCAAGGCAACGCTTTTGGCCTGTTTATTTATTATATCTCTCATTTCATGTTCATGTTTTATTTCCGCTGATTTTCTCTGATGTTGTATCACTAGGGTGCCCGGGGTAAGGCACCAGTCACGGGCCCGGGATCGGGTCGTGACAACCAGGCTATCACAAACCAACACAATCAAGTTATACACACAAGGTACTTTCTACTATATGCCAACAAGTTCGGGGTTTTATCCCCAAAGTACTTCATACATTAACTCTTTAAAAGATACGTTACTTTCACAATGTCACCCAATACCCGTAGTATAAAAATAGAGTGACTATCCTTTTAAAGTAAATCAATTACTTCTCTTTGTAAAATCAAGTAGCAACATTCTTTTCCAATGATCAAGTTTGCCTAATTTCCAATGTTCAAGTTTGCCTAATTTCCAATGTTCAAGTTTCTCATTTTAGAAAGGTTTCGTAGTTCATAGTCTTATTCATTTAAGAATATAATTCTCCTTTAAACTATCTGAGAAACATAAGTCTTATATGTGAGTAGGATATTCTTGTTTATAACAATCTTATTACAAAGAAACATGATCTAGAAATATCATTTTGTCTCATCTTAGCTTCTATGCAGATGGAAGTTTCTACCGGTTTTAATAATACTTAATTATTAAAAACATTTCGTCTTATAAACGCTGCAGTGGTTTGTCGATACACATTCTGATTTCCAAAATAAGTAAAACATTCTTAAGACGTTATACCTAACTTTCCATAAAGATAGCATAACTCTTAAGTTTTCAAAACAAATCAAGTATTACTTATTCTTTCGAAATGATTCAAAAATCTTTTGAAATACTTAAAGTTCTTTATTAACACATAACACGCCAGTTATAGTTCAAATCTGTTAACTTTTTAAAAACCACAAGTATTTTCTTACCAACATAAAGCTGTTATAACCAAATTCCCATAAAGCTGTTATAACACTTTATGTTTTAAACCAATCAAATACATTTAGCACATGTACGCTCACCGCATACATAGTTCACACATATCATGCTAGAAGAGATAGGAAGAGGTTCACATACTCGCGACGATTATCGACTAATAGCAAAACGCCCAAGTACTTCCAGCTTGCCATCGCTTTAAGCCAAGTAGATCGCGCCACACGTAGTACTTCAACCTATAAGGCCACAAGGCACTTATTAACTTTTAGATCCCTTCGAGAATACTCTACGTAAAATTGCAAGATTTTCCCGCAACAACAGAAATCTCCTCTCTATCGGGCCGCTACCAAGCCAACCAGTGGGGTTATACGCTTAATCCGGACGTGCACAATTCTACCTCACGTAAAAGCTACACAAGTCTATCAGATACACCCCTATGTAAAATACATTCAAGACTTTCTTTCGAAAAGGTTTCTTATTATTCAGCTTAAGTCAAAAGACATTGCCGATAACAACGTTTCAAGACTATATATAGTATATTTCAACTATATAATCTAACAACATGTAATTTCCAATTACAATAGGGACAAGATATTTACCTCGATAAGCCCATAATTATCCGAGTTTAAATGTCGATCCCGAGCAAGGTTTAGCTCCTACTCCGCGGCCCGACCGCCTCCAAACAACCCTTAGAAGTTCTAACCAACTTCTACTTAATACTCCAACTAACTATGGAGATTTTCCTGTGGTTTCGGTTTGGATCAAGGGAAGTATAATAGTATACGGGTTTTTCAGATAGGTATAACCTTAGAATACAACAAGGTATACGACTAAGGTAATTTGGGAATTATAACAATACTTTGGAGAGTATTTCTACACCACAAAAAGAGGGGTATTATACGAAAGCAACTAGGCTAGGTGGGTACACTCTCGGCTAGCACCCCTGAGTGGGTGCTCTCGCCACAAAGGGGGCCCTTGGCGAACTCAACACAGGGAGGGAGAAGGAGAGCTTTCAAGACTTAGGCAAATTTATGGATGAAGAAGTTCATCAAAGGGAGGTATTTATACTACAAGCCAAGGCCAACCAATGGCCAAGATCTAGCCAAGTGCTATGCAAGTGTAGGGCCAAGATTCACCCAAGTACACCTTATCCATCTACCACCAAAATATCCTACCTACTACTTGACAAAAGCCACTCCAATCGTCCAAGCCATTTCCGCCCATTCCTCCCAATGAGAGGGTGACAAGTGTCGCCCTCTTGTTGGTCCAAAATGTTTCGTGTCTCGGAAAAATCCGCAAAAATTAAAAAAGACATAGCCGGAAATTCCCCTACGAAAGCTGTGAAAACGTTTCGCCGAAAAACGACTCCAACCGGGTGTTGTGAACAAATAAATTTCGGCCAAGCCTAATTCTCAAGTTCAAATTTTCTACGTACGTCCTTACGTACATACTCGGGAAATACGGGGTATAACATTCACCCCTCCTTAGAAACATTCGTCCCGAATGTTCCTTCTAAGTCTCAAAACAAACGTGCGCCAGTATAGTCTTCACTACCATACTTACGAACAATCCTGCCACAGCTGGTCACAGAAACACCTGCGTAACTACTTACATCAAAGTCCACGAGGAAACACCTCTAATCATCACCACAAACCACTTCTTGCAGGTCTAAAATATACTTCCTTCGCACCTTCTCTTTACAAAAGAAATGATCACCTCTATGCTCGCCATACATGCTCGCTTCTCTCTTTACTCGTAGATACCACTTTGTCACTTTGCACGAGGCATTAACCTTCTCAGCGACCCAACAAATGGTACCACTTTGTCACTTTGTCGCGAGCCTTGCTCCGACGACCCAACAAATGGTACCGGGCTGCTTGCGATCCCTGAGGATGTCGTACACTCGAACTCTTACCACATTCTGATACTGCTTCCGTTTCCAAAACTCGGGGTTACCATCCCTAACGTGGTCATCATTAACTGGGAATACTCTGGATGGATCTCCGATACTTCCCCGATCATAACAATACGAAAGACCGGACATACTGTCTCCTAAGTCGGACGGCAAAAGCTAACATATAGGCAACCTGGCCTATTCTTCACATGGACACAAAGGCCCAAAGTAACTCGGGCTAAGTTCCCTCTGTATTCCAAAACTCGTCACCCACCCCGGTGGTACTTTCAGAAGACCGACCGTCGGCTGAACTCTGGCGTCGTCGCGATTATCGCACGATTTCTCAGCCGCGTAACCTCTTCTAGACAAGCTTTACTCTATCCACGATCTGCGGAACAAGCTGAACCAACTATCTGAATCTTGCCAACGCCGAACCAATCAACGCAACTTACACTTCCGCCCCTGGCGTCAAGGCGATATCCGAACACTGAAATGGTATCTATAAAACACTTCCCCAACAGGAGATAACAATTCTCGCAACTATCCCTGAAATCCAAACACTGGCCCGAGGGCGAATGTGATTCTGAGACTCACCTGAGTTCCTAACCCTGCCTGGTAAAACTTACAGAAACAAAAACAGCCGTACCCTGGGCTCCACTGTCTGTCATAAGGTGAAGGTGGGCACCCCGTGCAGCCTTACAACTTTTCTGATATATCCACATCGCGAGTGAACGGTCCGATCAAGAACACGATGGGCTACCCCCATCGGCCCGACTACTGGTTGAACGCATCCACGAACTCGTACGCTGGTCAACTAAACTTGGGCCTAACACCCTCGTGACCCTATCACAAGGCGGGACCACCACAAACTGACCCCACCAACCATGCCGCGGGTTGACCCGCAACGTGGCCTCAACCCGACCTGGCAACGCGCAAAACGCTAGCTCCACGAAGGAAAACTCTCACTAAACACGTTACGAAAACCTAGCGGTCTTCTTAGCTCAACTACCCCCTTTCATTCCACACTACTTAGGGACCTATCCCAAACATAGCTCACGTGCACTATGCACTTCCGATACGGATCAAACATAACACTACACCTTTTCTCGAGATGGCCTCACCTCTAAGGTCTCTACGTATAAAACTCTAAGGCTCACACCTTCTCTATCTCCCAAAATCTTACTTGGTTAAACAACCAAGATTTCTAATCACAACTAACACACTGATATAAGAACATATCACTTAAGGTATACTCACCTTATCACACATACAGATCTCTAGAGGGTTAAGGATATATCTATATCTACTGCTTCACTCCCCTTAGTCGTTCTAATCAAACCTGCCCCGTAGGGCGCATAGCTAAGGAAGGTGACGACTACCCATCGATCCTGAAGGCTAAGTCCTCCTACAAGGACACTCTTTCGACATCGGACCACGGCGGTCATAGTACAACAAGTACCGACTAAAAGACGACATTCCGGGATGGCGTCATCCAATGAACCGGAAGATCGGAGCTCGACCAACTCCTGCGTACGAACGCCCCGAAATCCGTGGAAGACCACTGCATCGTGGACGGCATAATCAAATCTCGCGAGGTGACTCGCCTCGAAAGTTACCAAAGGACCTTCTTTGCTCGCATTCTTCTGCGCCCTTGGTTAACGTCGATCTCTACGCTTTCGGCCGCTGCGCGCATAAGCCCGCATACGTGCCATGCTCAAGCCCAACTGAAGAATTTATCTTGCACAACCTTCTTTTAAATCGTCATCAAGACTCGCGGTACATCGGTATACTCTCTGGTAGTCAAATCCATAGTTAGTAACAGGGTCGCCTCTTTGCAATCTATATTCTCTGTTCCCGGTCGTGGAACTGAAGGTTCAAATATCATGGCCGCAGTAGGAGCGCGCCCGTGCTAAACTTTCGGGGCTAGTGACGCCGCAGAAATCCCGAATGAAGCACTACCCTAGGTAATGATTGGGCTCGTGCCCTCGTGACCTCGTACTTCAACTCGCGGCTCCTGGCCTTGCCCTCCCGGGCGGGTTTGCCTACGCGGAGGCATAACGATAAGGAAAGAAATACGTTAGAGGTTCAACTTACAACACGCCTCTAAGGCACGATCTCGAGTGAGAAGAATAGAAACCAATCCAAAATATCCTATAGCCTCTCGATTATTGGTGTGGTGCACACCGATAATCAAGACTCTAATGGATACGGTGCGTAGACACTTTCCGAGGATTAATCGCTCGATACCACTTTTGTCACGACCAAATCGGGCGTGGATCGGTGCCTTACCGGGCACCCTAGTGACACAACATCGAGTAATCGGTGAACATAAAACACATACGTGAAACAAATGAAGTACAAAGCGATTTGTGAAAACTTGCCTTCGGCATATATATAAACAACAACTCTTTCAATCATGAACAGTTAATCCTTTTACAAACCACGCCACAACAAGATTACTACGCACTTAAGAATGATATGACAACAACGACGGGACGGGGCCGCCATACCACGAATGTAAGCACCTACAATAACGGGGACTATACCAAGATAAGCCTCCGAGAAACGGAGCTTCCCAAAAAGCTGACGTGACCCTAGAGCGAGGATCAACGATCGCGGTGTACCTTTACTGCGGCATGAACGCAGCCCCGAAGGTCGGTCAAAACAGTGCAAGTATGTGAAACGAAAATCGTAAATGAAATCATAGTAGTCTATATAAAGCGGGAGACATGTATGATAACAAAACTACGATTCACAATAACAAGCGATATATCAAGTCGTGACTCACGCCTCAAGTCATCACTCAAAAATAACAATGGGTCTCACGCCACAACATCAATCATGCGTGGAATACCTTCATCACTGCCGGCGGTTTATGATATAAAAGCACCAAGAACACATGAACACGTGTCCCACGTGCCATAATAACACCGTGCGGGGTAAATGCGAAGGCATAGCCGACTACTAACACCTACAGCACCAACAAGGTCATGAATCAGATTATAAGATCTGTCTGCACCGTCACATGATCAAAGCCGCCACTTGCGCAGATCTAATGTCGCGTCTAGCCACGAACTTTCCGCACTCGCGTAGGCCAATCTCATCGCCCGCATGAGGTATTCCCCGCATCGAGGGTAGCTACTCCCCGGCATCGTCCTGGACTTCGCAGTCCGCGTGGCCACATGGACCGCATGCCCATAAAGGACGCACACTAACCTGGAACTCTCGTAGCTCCGCATAGGCCCCGGGACTGCGCGAGGTATTCTCGAATCATAGGTCCATCGACCCACCGAGTCTACCCGCGTGGAGGCGGCTTAACCCGGAATCATCTCAAGAGATGAGTGATGTAAAATACTAACACAACAACTTATCGTTAAGCAACAAAAGCACAGCAAAGGAAACCCCTAAACACAAAAACACAAGATACTAATACACCTAGCATCCTAGCATGATTACTTATCAATCAACAAGAAAGTATAAACAGGCTATCACAAACCAACACAATCAAGTTATACACAAGGTACTTTCTACTATATGCCAACAAGTTCGGGTTTTATCCCCAAAGTACTTCATACATTAACTCTTTAAAAGATCGTTACTTTCACAATGTCACCCAATACGTAGTATAAAAATAGAGTGACTATCCTTTTAAAGTAAATCAATTACGTCTCTTTGTAAAATCACGTAGCAACATTCTTTTACACTGATCTAGTTTGCCTAATTTCCAAAGTTCAAGTTTGCCTACTTTCCAATGTTCAAGTTTCTCATTTTAGAAAGGTTTCGTAGTTCATCGTCTTTTTCATTTAAGAATATAATTCTCTTTTAAACAATCGAGAAACATAAGTCTTATATGTGAGTAGGATATTCTTGTTTATAACAATCTTATTACAAAGACCATGATCTAGGAAATATCATTTTGTCTCATCTTAGCTTATGCAGATGGAAGTTTCTCGGTTTTAATAATACTTAATTATTAAAAACATTTCCTCTTATAAACGCAGATGGTTTGTCGATACATTCGATTTCCAAAATCAAGAAAACATTCTTAAGACGTTATACCTAACTTTCCATAAAGCTAGCATAACTCTTAAGTTTTCAAAACAAATCAAGTATTACTTCTTCTTTCAAATGATTCAAAAATCTTTTGAAATACTTCAAGTTCTTTATTAACACATAACACGCCATTATAGTTCAAATCGATTTACCTTTTAAAAACCACAAGTATTTTCTTACCAACATAAAGTCGTTATAACCAACTTCCCATAAAGCGTTATAACACTTTATGTTTTAAACCAATCAAATACATTTAGCACGTATGCGTCTCGTACTACATAGTTCACACATATCATGCTAGAAGAGATAGGAAGAGGTTCACATACCTCGCGACGATTATCGACTAATAGCAAAAGCGCTCAAGTACTTCCACCGCTACTCCTTTAAGCCAGTAGATCGCGCCACACGTAGTACTTCAACCTATAAGGCCACAGCGCTTATTAACTTTTAGATCCTTCGTGAATACTCTCAGAAAATTCGCAGCACCTCCCACATGCAGCGTAAATCTCTCTCTATCGGCCGCTACTAAGCCAACCGGGGGGTTATCGTTAATCCGACGTGCACAATTCTACCTCACGTAAAAGCTACACAAGTCTCTTATGTCTGATCCTATGTAAAATACGATTCGATTCTTCTTTCAAAAGGTTTCTTATTATTCAGCTTAAGTCAAAAGACATTGCCGATAACAACGTTCGAGACTATATATAGTATACTTAAACTATATAATCTAACCACATGTAATTTCCAATTACAATAGGGGGACAAGATATTTACCTCGATAACCCAATTATTCTCGGAGAGTAAATGTCGATCATGAGAAAGGTTTATCTCGAACACCGTGCGCTCAGACCCGCTCCAAACAACCCTTAAGTTCTAACCAACTTCTACTTAATACTCCAACTAACTATGGAGATTTTCCTTAGGGTTTCGGTTTTGTGACTGAAGGGAAGTATAATAGTATTTCTGGGTTTTTCGTATAGGTATAACCTTAGAATACAACAAGGTATACGGCTAAGGTAATTTGGGCATTATAACAATACTTTGGAGAGTATTTCTACACCACAAAAAGAGGGGTATTATACGAAAGCAACTAGGCTAGGGGGGGTACACTCTCGGCTAGCACCCCTAGAGGGGGGGGTGCTCTCGGCCACAAAGGGGGGGGGGGGCCCTTGGCCGAACTCAACACAAGGGGAGGGAGAAGGAGAGCTTTCAAGACTTAGGAAAATTTATGGATGAAGAAGTTCATCAAAGGGAGGGGTATTTATACTACAAGCCAAGGCCAACCAATGGCCAAGATCTAGCCAAGTGCTATGCAAGTGTAGGGCCAAGATTCACCCAAGTACACCTTATCCATCTACCACCAAAATATCCTACCTACTACTTGACAAAAGCCACTCCAATCGTCCAAGCCATTTCCGCCCATTCCTCCCAATGAGAGGGTGACAAGTGTCGCCCTCTTGTTGGTCCAAAATGTTTCGTGTCTCGGAAAAATCCGCAAAAATTAAAAAAGACATAGCCGTAATTTCCCCTACTAAAGCTGTTAAAACGTTTCGCCGAAAAACGACTCTAACCGGGTGTTGTGAACAAATAAATTTCGGCCAAGCCTAATTCTCAAGTTCAAATTTTCTACGTACGTCCTTACGTACATACTCGGGAAAATACGGTATAACATCGTGAACCGTCTTGTTATACCCGTATTTCAGTATGCGTAAGGACGACGTGAAAATTGAGCCTTAAGATTAGCAAAGGACCGAATTTGGGCACAAGTGTCGAATAGAGTCGTTTTTGAAACGCTTCCACGGCTTCGTGAAAAAATTCGCTATGTCATTTATAATTTTTGCGGATTTTTCCGAGAGCTAAACATTTTGACCAACGAGGGTGACATGTGTCACCCTCACATTGAAGCAAATAGGGTGGCTTGGACGATCAAGGCCCAAGAGGTTTTGGTTGGCCTTGGCGATTGGTCCCTCCTTTTGTGCCTTGTTTGTGGCTTGTTTTGTGGAGTGTTTTGTGGAGTGTTTTGTGGGTGCACTTGGCTTGATCTTGGCCTTACACTTGCCTTGCACATGGCTTGATCTTGGCCATTGGTTGGCTTTTGGTTTTGCTATAAATACCCCTAAGCTTGAAGACTTCATTCATCCAAAACTTCCAAGTCTTGAAACCCTCTCCTCCCTTCTTGTTGTGGCAGGAGCTTCCCCTCCTCCCTTTTCGTGAGGCCTAGTGGCCGAGGGTACTACCCCCCTAGTGGCCTTGTGGCCAGAGCATACCCCACGCGTTGGAGTGTTCTCGTGAGGTACCCCTTTGGTAGAAAGTTGTCTTCCAAGTATTGTTATAATGCCCAAAATACCTTGGCCTTATACCGTTGTATTCCAAAAGTTACCTCTATACGTAGAGCTAAATACTACCTTTTAGTCTCAAACCGAAACCCTAAGGAATCTTCATTGTTAGTTGAAGGATTTAAGTAGAAGTTGGATAGAACTTCTGGGTTGTTTGGAGCGGGATGGAGCACCGGAGTTGGAGCTAAACATTGCTAAGGATCGACATTTAACTTGGATAATTATGGGCTTATCGAGGTAATTATCTTGTCCTCTATTGTAATTGGAAATTACATGTTTGTTAGAATATATAGTTGAAGTATACTATATATGGAACTATACTTAGTATTCGGCAATGTCTTTTGACTTAAGCCCAAGAATAAAGAAAAGAATCGAATCAGATTTACATAGGGGTGTATTCAGATAGACTTGTGTAGAGTTACTGAGTAGGATGGTGCACGTCCGGTTAGCCGTGTAATCCCGCCCCCCCGTGGTTGGGTTGGTAGCCGGCCTCGAGAGAGGAGGAGATTTCTGTTGTGGCGGGGAAGGTCTTTCAATTTTCTGTAGAAAGATAGAACTTGTGTTTTGGGGTTAATAGACGTTTGTGACCTTATAGGTGAAAGTACTAAGAGTAGCGTATTCTACTCGAGGAGTGGAAAGGGCTAGCAAGGTTGTAGTACTTGGAGCATTTTGCTTTTGTCGATAAATCGTCGCGAGGTATGTGAACCTCTTCCTATCTCTTCTAGCATGATATGTGTGAACTATGTAGTACGGTGACGCGTACGTGTTAATCGTGTTTGATTGTTCTTAAAACATAAAGTGTTATAACGGCTTTATGGGAAGTTGGTTATAACAGCTTTATGAAGGTAAGAAAATACTTTGTGGTTTTAAAAGGTAACTGATGTGAATTATAACTGGCTAGTTATAATAAAGAACTTGATGTATTTCCAAAGATTTTTAAATCGTTTTGGAAGGGAGAGTAACACTTGGTTTTAAAAGGTTTTAAAAAGAGTTATACTAGCTTTTTGGGGAGTTAGGTATAATGTCTTAAGAGAGGTAAAGAAAATGGTTTACTGATGTTAGAAGTTAAGAGACTTGATCTTATAAGATAAGAGACTTAACTTATTTGTTTTAATGAGAATGTTTGTGTGAAACCTCATTCGTGAGTAATGAGTACTTGGTTTTATTTAAAGGGATAATGTTTCTTGATTTCGAAATCGAATGTGTATCGACTGCACCACCGCAGCGTTAATAAAGGAAAATGTATTGAATAATGATGAATTGTATTAAAACCAGTAGAAACCTCCATCTGCATAGAAACTAAGATGAGACAAAATGATATACATTTTCTAGATCATGGCTGCTGTAATAAGAATGTTGTAAACAGGAATAGCCTACTCTCACGTGAGACATATATTACTCAATTGTTCTAAAAAGGAATCAAGTGATTAAGTTTGGGAACTATGAAACCATTTGAAAATGAGAAGCTTGAGTAATTGAAACTAGGCAAACTGGAACTTAGGAAAAGAATGTTGTTACTTGATTTTGAAAAGGAAGGTGGGTTGGTCATTCTAATACTACGGGTATCGGGTGACTTTTATAAAAGTAATGGATCTCTTTTAAAAGAACTTAACGTATGTAGTACTTTGGGGTTAAAAACCCGGACTTTGGCATAAAATGAAAGTACTTTGAGTTGTTGTGAAACTTGCCTATGCTTGTTGTTGTGAAACTTGCCTATGCTTGTTGTTGTGAAACTTGCCTATGCTTGTGATGATAGCCTTTGTTGTGCAAGTGTGGTATTTACGTATTCCGCGTCTCGATAGAGGCGGTTGACTTGTCGAGAACTTACTTGGGCGTCTTTGGCGGTGATGGAGAATTCCACGTATGTTTCCATTTTGATTCTTGTCTTGTTGTTGATGTCACATGGACATGTCTACACCGTCTGCAGATTCGGGGCATGCGGCCACGCGGCGGGTTGATTACCCGATATATGGTTATTACCGCAACATGGACGTGTCTACCGTCAAGATTCCGGGGCATGTGGCCGTGCGGCGGGGTTGACCACCCAAGATATTGTTATTGAGGTTACATGGGCATGTCTACCGTCAAGATTCCGGGGCATGTGGCCACGCGGCCTTATTGTGTTGCATCACGGACATGTCTACACCGTCTGATATTCCGGCACGCGCCATGATGCGAACATGATGGATGTTGTGGGCGTGAGACCCATAGTTATATTTAGTGGTGACTTTGAGGCGTGAGTCCCGACTTGATCTTTTATGTTGCGTCTTGTATTTTGGTTATCATACATGTCTCGCTTTTAGGCTATTATGATTTCATTTACGATTTGGATTCACATACTTGGTACTGTTGTCTTGACCTCCTTGGGAAGTGGCGTATAAAGAGGCGAGCCTCTACCACAGAATGCCGAACCGTGGCTCTCGTATGGCACATCCCGAGAAGGGCCGTTGGGCAAGCCTCGTGGATCGCAGCGGCACCATTTGTCGGGTCGTCGAGCAAGGCTCGCGACAAAGTGACAAAGTGGTATCGAGCGATTAGTCCTCGGAAAGTGTCTGACGCCGTGTCTAGTAGAGTCTTGATTATCGGTGTGTTGTGCACCACATCTATAATCGTGAGGCTATAGGACATTTAGGATTGGTTTCCATTCTTCTCATTCCGAGATCGTGCCTTAGAGTGTGTTGTAAGTTGGACCCCTCGACGTGTTTCGTTTTTACGCTTATGCTCTGCGAAGGCAACCAGGCGAAGGAAAAGCGAGGAGCGCTAGTGGGATTGAGGAGTACGAGCGCGAGCGGCCAAGACTGAGTAGTGCTTGACGGCGAGTTTTGCGACGCCGCGGACCAGCGAGTTTAGAGCGCAGCGGTGGCTGCGAGACTACAAGATACGAGCCTCGGTCCACGATGCCGAGCGGGAGATGGGTCACGAGAGATGGCGATTATTGGCGTGGTTGTGGCGAATATGAGATAGGTGGACGCAGCCTTCGATTCAGCCGAGACTGTAGTGCGCAGGCGACGGTTTGAGGCTACGGATTTCCTTAGTTGTAGCCCGCCCGAGTTTTACTGGTCGAGGCGGAGGATGATCGCAGGAGTTCATCCATCGATTCTGAGAGATCACGCGGTGATCAAGGCTTGAGACCGAGTCTGTGACATTTGGTTCGCATCGGCTGCGTGATACGCGATCGATTGGTTTGACTTCGTGGGAGCTCTCCGGGAGAGCATGCACTTCCGGCCGCTTGGGACGAGTTTTGGGGCCTTCCGCACATTTCTTGCCTCCACAAATGAGGAGGGCTCGGTAACAGTTTTTGATGTTGAGGCGCAGCCGCGCATCGGAGTACAATGTGGAGTTCGACTCATTGGCGGTATGTTGTTATACCCGTATTTCCGCATATATGTACGTGTACAATTTGAGCCTTAAGTAGGCATAGTTTCAAATTTGTACACAAGTGCCGAAAGGAGTCGTTTTCTGACGAAACGTTTCCACAGCTTACGTTGGGAAAATTCTGGCTATGTCATTTAGTATTTTTTGCGGATTTTTCCGAGCGACGGAACAATTTTGGACCAACGGAGGGTGACACTTGTCACCCTCATCGATCAGCAAAGAAGGCTTGGCCTTGGCGATTGGCTCCTCTTTTGTGCCTTGCTTTGTGGCTTGTTTTGTGGAGTGTTTTGTGGAGTGTTTTGTGGGTGCACTTGGCTTGATCTTGGCCTTACACTTGCCTTGCACATGGCTTGATCTTGGCCATTGGTTGGCCTTTGGTTTTGCTATAAATACCCCCTCTCTTTGAAGACTTCTTCATCCACTCTTCACTTGCCTAAGTCTTGAGAACCCCTCCCTCCTCTTGTTGACTCTCGCCCAAGAGCCCTCTCCTCAGGAAGGCCTTTTGGCGAAACCTTCCCCTTGTGAGCCTAAAGCCGAGAACACCCCTCCCTTGGGGTGTTGTTCTCGTGTGGTACCCCCCCTTTTATGGTATTAAAATACTCCTCCAAGTATTGTTATAATGCCCAAAATACCTTAGCCTTATACCTTGTAGTATTCCAAAGTTACCTCTATACGTAGAGTCCTGAAATACTACCTTTTGTCCTTTTAGTCTCAAACCGAAACCCTAAGGAAACCTTCACTGTTGGTTGAAGTTTTGGAGTAAGTTGGATAGAACTTCTAAGGGTTGTTTGGAGCGGATTGGAGCACTCTGAGTAGAGCTAAACCTTGCTCAGCGACATTATACTCGGATAATTTTGGGCTTATCGAGGTAAACACTCTTGTCCTTCTATTGTAATTGGAAATTACATGTTGTAGAATATATAGTTGAAGTATACTATATATAGAACTATACTTAATCTTGTGGCAATGTCTTTTGACTTAAGCTCAAGAATTAAGAATCGAATCGAATCAGACATGAGACTTGTGTAGTATTACCGTGTAGTAGAATTGTACACGTCCAGGTTAGGCGTGAAACCCCACTCTGGTTGGCTTGGTAGCCGGCCTCGATAGAGAAGGAGATTTCTGTTGTGGCGGGGAGATCTTTGAATTTTCGTAGAATATTCTACGTTGTGGTCTAGATGATAATAAGCGCCTTGTGGCCTTATAGGTTCAAGTACTACGTGTGGCGCGATTTACTTGGCTTAGGAGTGGCCATCGTTTGGGCGTTTTGCTATTAGTCGATACTCGCCGCGAGGTATGTGAACCTCTTCCTATCTCTTCTAGCATGATATGTGTAAACTATGTGGTACGGTGAGCGTACGTGTTAATCATGTTTGATTGTTCTTAAAACATAAAGTGTTATAACGGCTTTATGGGAAGTTGGTTATAACAGCTTTATGTAGATAAGAAAATACTTTGTGGTTTTAAAAGGTAACTGATGTGAATTATAACTGGCTTGTTATAATAAAGAACTTGATGTATTTCAAAAGATTTATAAATCGTTTTGGAAGGAGAGTAACACATTGTTTTAAAAGGTTTTAAAAAGAGTTATACTAGCTTTATGGGGAGTTAGGTATAATGTCTTAAGAGAGGTAAAGAAAATGGTTTACTGATGTTAGAAGTTAAGAGACTTGATCTTATAAGATAAGAGACTTAACTTATTTGTTTTAATGTGGATGTTTGTGTGAAACCTCATTCGTGAGTAATGAGTACTTGGTTTTATTCAAAGGGATAATGTTTCTTGATTTCTAAATCGTAATGTGTATCGACAGCACCACTGCAGCGTTAATAAAGGAAAATGTATTAAATAATGATGAATTGTATTAAAACCAGTAGAAACCTCCATCTGCATAGAAACTAAGATGAGACAAAATGATATACATTTTCTAGATCATGGCTGCTGTAATAAGAATGTTGTAAACAAGAATAACCTACTCTCACGTGAGACATATATTACTCAATTGTTCTAAAAAGGAATCAAGTGATTAAGTTTATGAACTATGAAACCATTTGAAAATGAGAAGCTTGAGTAATTGAAACTAGGCAAACTGGAACTTAGGAAAAGAATGTTGTTACTTGATTTTGAAAAGGAATGTGGGTTGGTCATTCTAATACTACGTATCGGGTGACTTTTATAAAAGTAATGGATCTCTTTTAAAAGAACTTAACGTATGTAGTACTTTGGAGTTAAAAACCCGGACTTTGGCATAAAATGAAAGTACTTTGAGTTGTATGAAACTTGCCTATGCTTGTTGTTGTGAAACTTGCCTATGCTTGTGATGATAGCCTTTGTTGTGCAAGTGTGGTATTTTCAGATACCGCGTCTCGATAGAGGGCGGTCGACTTGTTGAGAACTTACTTGGACACGCCGCGTGATGGAGGATTCCACGTATGCTCGCTGATAGTGTTATTCCATGGACTAGCTCTCCACGAGGTTTCTTCTTGTTCGGCTGGGTATCCGTGGTCGGCTCTCGTACTGCCGCCTGCGTGGTCGATTCGGCCTTGGTATCCGGTAGTCACCCTCGCACTTGCCGCTCGAAGATAGTGACGGTTTCGTGATCTGGCCTTGGTCCCCGTGGTCACCCTCGTACTTGCCGGTCGGTGCGTGGCCGCCTGTATCCGTGAGTCGGCTCGCACTTGCCGTGACGGCCGTGTTTTGGTTGCATTGTATTATTGGTACGGTCGGATCTCGTAGTTATACTTGTCTGCACGGTTTTATAACACAAAGTGGGACATGGTGTTCATGTATAATCCTTGGTATGGTTATATCATAAATCACGGCAGCTGAGGAAGAAATTCCACGCACGAGTGATAATTTGGAGGCGAGTCCTCGCCTTGATGTAATCGTTATATGTTATATATCGTAGTTTGGTCATCATACGTGTCCCGCTTTATATAGACTATTATGATTTCATTTACAGCCACATACTTGGTACCGCCAGATCGACTCTTCGGCCGCTCATGCCGCAGTAGAGGTACATCTACCGCCGATCCCCGCGCTAGGATCTCATTTCGTTGGAAGCTCCGCTCCGTCGGAGGCTTATCTTTGGTACGTTACCCAGTCCGTAAGTTCTTGTACGCTCGTGGTATGGCGGGCCCCGTCCCGTCATAGTTGTTGTATAAATCTTGCAGGTCCGTAGTAATCGCTGTTGGCGTGGTTGTAAAAGGATTAAACTGCTCGCTTTTATGTATATACCAAGGCGCAACGTCGTTGGCCTGCTTATTTATTATATCTCTCATTTCATGTGTAAAGTTTTTATTTCCGCCGGTTTTCTCTGATGTTGTATCACTAGGGTGCCCGGGGTAAGGCACCGCGATCGCCCGTTCGGGCGCCACAAGTGGTATCGAGCGCTTAATCCTCTGAAAGTGTCTCATGCATCGCGGTTCTAGTAGTTTGATTATCGGCGTGTCAGGCACCACATCTATAATCGTGAGGCTATAGGACATTTAGGATTGGTTTCCATTCTTCTCATTCCGAGATCGTGCCTGTGAAATGAATGATAAGATCGACCCTCCGACGTGTTTCGTTTTTACCGCTTATGCTCTGCGAAAGGCAACCCGCCCGTGGGCAAGGCACAGAGGATCTGCGAGCAGAGCACGGCAGAGACCACAAGACTGAGCCTCCATCCGCACCGAGCAGAGAGATGAGTTACAAGGAGCTGGGCGATTAATGGCCGTGGTAGTGGCGACTTGAGGATAGTCGACGCAGCAGCCCAGAGCACCAGTGGTACACCCTAGATCCTATAGTTCGAGGCTTCGGATTTTCCGAGTCAGAGCCGCCAGAGTTCTACGGGTCGAGGCCTGAGGATGATCCGCAGGAGTTCATCCGACAGTTACAGCGGATCATGAGAGTGATCAAGGAATCGGAGGTCGAGTCGGTGGCCCTAGGTTCACATCACCTGCGTGATACCGCAATGATCGTTTGATTCTCGAGCTGTCCAGGAGAGCATGCACTTCCAGCGGTATGGAACGAGTTCTCGCAGGCTTTTCTTGCACATTTCTTGCCTCCCGGATTTGCGAGGGCTCGCCGACAGATTTTTGGTGTTACGCAGAACGCGACGGTTCGGGAGTACAATGTGGAGTTCGACTCATCGGCGACGCCCCCGCGTTAGTAGCTAGTATGGAGGATCGAGTGCACCGATATGTTACAGGCTCGATGATTGCCTTGCAGAGTTGTTCGGTAGCTCTTCACCGCATGGACATCGCTCGCACGCAGCGTATACACTTGGATGCGAGGAGCGGATAAATCGACGGAATGACCAAAGTCGCCATAAGAGGGCCGAACAGCAGGTCCTTTGTGACTTTCGAGGCGGACCGCCAAGAAGCAGACTAGTTATGTACCTCCACAAGATGCAGTGGTCCTCCTCACCTTTCGACCTTCGTGATATTCGGTGAGCGTGCCTGGCTCCTGTGTTTCAGATTTTCGGGAGCAGAGTGCTCGCGGACGAGGTTGCCCTTGTCTCGGCTGGCCGCTGGAAAGCTTCATAAGGGAGAGTGTCGTACTAACTCTGGAGATTGTTATTTTGCGCCAACAGGCCATCCGGCAAGAGACTCCCACTGTGGGTAGCACTGGTAGATAGCATGGACTACTGTAAGCGATATGGTTCTTCACCTTCCGTAGCTGTGCAGATGTTTGTACACCGAAGGCCCCAGAGAGGTCGCAGCTGGGAGTTCCAGCTTTAGCGGTCCTTGAACCGCCTAGTTTCGTATATCCTTAACCTCTAGAGTTTTGTTTGTATTGATGTTGTTGATGTGTTTAATGTTATGTTTGGATAGCTTTGTGCTAAAATGTGATTTAGAAACCTGGTTAGTGAAAAGGGTAAGTCCCTGGGTAGTGTGAGATGGAAGTGGTAGCTTTCATGATGTGAAATAGTAAGATTGTTCCGGATCGGAACAAGAGTTGCGCGTTGGGTCGGGTTGAGGACCATTTGCGGGTCAACCCAGAACCCGCCAGCGGGTCGGGCTCGGGTGGTCCCGCCAGTGGTAGGGTCACGAGGGTGCTAGCCCAAGTTTAGTTGACCATCGATGAGTTCGCGTGTGTTCGACCAGAATCAGTTCGGAAGGCCGGAATGGCCTTAGTGGAAATCGAGGTTAGTGAGATGACCAAGTTTGGAGGTAGTGACTCCAAGGGTTGGAAACAGAAGCGTTGACAGAAGTGTGGTACGGATACTAGAACGAGTTCGAGTGTTCGTGACGAGTACTACGAAAGGGGAGAAGTGAACGTGTGTTTTGGTGGCAGCGTGGCATGATTGTTTTCGCACGTATAGCGGTGAAGACTATAATCGACGCCGCTTGTTTTGAGACCTAGAAGGAACATTCGACGAATGTTTCGGGGGAAGAATGTTATACCCTCATTTCCAGAGTATGACGTGAGGCGACGTGTACAATTTGAGCCTTAAGTAGGCATAGTTTCGAAATTTGTACACAAGTGCGAAAGGAGTCGCTTTTCGACTAAACGCTTTCTCTGACTACGTTGGGAAAATTCCGGCTATGTCATTTAGTATTTTTATGGATTTTTCCGAGCGACGAACATTTTTGGATTAACGGGAGGTGACACTTGTCACCTCATTGACGGCAAAGAGAAGGCTTGGCCTTGGCCGATTGGCTCCCTCTTTTGTGCCTTGCTTTGTGGCTTGTTTTGTGGAGTGTTTTGTGGAGTGTTTTGTGGGTGCACTTGGCTTGATCTTGGCCTTACACTTGCCTTGCACATGGCTTGATCTTGGCCATTGGTTGGCCTTTGGTTTTGCTATAAATACCCCCTCTCTTTGAAGACTTCTTCATCCACTCTTCACTTGCCTAAGTCTTGAGAACCCCTCCTCCTCTTGTTGACTCTCGCCCAAGAGCCCTCTCCTTGTGAAGGCCTTTGGCCGAAACCTTCCCTTTCATGAGCCTAAAGCCGAGAACACCCTCCCTTGGGTGTTGTTCGCGTGTGGGACCCCCCCTTTGTGGTATTAAAATACTCCTCCAAGTATTGTTATAATGCCCAAAATACCTTAGCCTTATACCTTGTAGTATTCCAAAGTTACCTCTATACGTAGAGTCCGAAAATACTACCTTTTGTCCTTTTAGTCTCAAACCGAACCCTAAGGAAACCTTCACCGTTGGTTGAAGTTTTGGAGTAGAAGTTGGATAGAACTTCTAAGGGTTGTTTGGAGCGGATTGGAGCACTTTGAGTAGAGCTAAACCTTGCTCAGCGCGACATTATACTCGGATAATTTTGGGCTTATCGAGGTAAACACTATCATCGCTTCTATTGTAATTGGAAATTACATGTTGTAGAATATATAGTTGAAGTATACTATATATAGAACTATACTTAGTAATCGTGGCAATGTCTTTTGACTTAAGCCCAAGAATTAAGAATCGAATCGAATCAGACATGAGACTTGTGTAGTATTACCGTAGTAGAATTGTACACGCCCGGTTAGGCATGTGAAACCCTCCGGTTGGCTTGTAGCAGCCTCGATAGAGAAGGAGATTTACGCTGTGGCGGGAGATGTCGCCAATTTTCAGAGAATATTCTACGTTGTGGTCTAGATGATAATAAGCGCTTGTGGCCTTATAGGTCAAGTACTACGTGTGGCGCGATTTACTTGGCTTAAGGAGTAGCCGACTGTTTGGGAGCGTTTTGCTATTAGTCGATACTCGCCGCGAGGTATGTGAACCTCTTCCTATCTCTTCTAGCATGATACGTAAACTATGTGGTACGGTAGACGCATACGTGTTAATCGTGTTTGATTGTTCTTAAAACATAAAGTGTTATAACGCTTTATGGGAAGTTGGTTATAACTTTATGTAGATAAGAAAATACTTTGTGGTTTTAAAAGGTAATCATGTGAATTATAATCGCTTGTTATAATAAAGAACTTGATGTATTTCAAAAGATTTATAAATCGCTTTGGAAGGAGAGTAACACATTGTTTTAAAAGGTTTTAAAAAGAGTTATACTAGCTTTATGGGAGTTAGGTATAATGTCTTAAGAGAGGTAAAGAAAATGGTTTACTAATGTTAGAAGTTAAGAGACTTGATCTTATAAGATAAGAGACTTAACTTATTTGTTTTAATGGATGTTTGTGTGAAACCTCATTCGTGAGTAATGAGTACTTGGTTTTATTCAAAGGGATAATGTTTTACCGATTTCGAAATCGAATGTGTATCGGCAGCACCATCGCAGGCGTTAATAAAGGAAAATGTATTAAATAATGATGAATTGTATTAAAACCAAGAGAAACCTCCATCCGCATAGAAACTAAGATGAGACAAAATGATATACATTTTCTAGATCATGGTCGCTATAATAAGAATGTTGTAAACAAGAATAACCTACTCACGTGAGACATATATTACTCAATTGTTCTAAAAGGAATCAAGTGATTAAGTTTATGAACTATGAAACCATTTGAAAATGAGAAGCTTGAGTAATTGAAACTAGGCAAACCGAACTTAGGAAAAGAATGTTGTTACTTGATTTTGAAAAGGAATGTGGGTTGGTCATTCTAATACTACGTATCGGGTGACTTTTATAAAAGTAATGGATCTCTTTAAAAGAACTTAACGATGTAG
Source organism: Przewalskia tangutica (assembly GCA_029844215.1). Classification (NCBI taxonomy): domain Eukaryota; kingdom Viridiplantae; phylum Streptophyta; class Magnoliopsida; order Solanales; family Solanaceae; genus Przewalskia; species Przewalskia tangutica. The sequence continues at coordinate 53,587,219 of CM056726.1, forward strand.
TACTTTGGAGTTAAAAACCCGACTTTGGCATAAAATGAAAGTACTTTGAGTTGTATGAAACTTGCCTATGCTTGTTGTTGTGAAACTTGCCTATGCTTGTGATGATAGCCTTTGTTGTGCAAGTGTGGTATTTCAGATACCGCGTCTCGATAGAGGCGGCCGACTTGTTGAGAACTTACTTGGACATGCCGGTGATGGAGGATTCCACGGGTATGCTCGCTGATAGTGTTATTCCATGGACTAGCTCTCCATGAGGTTTCTTACCGCTCGCCCGTATCCGTGGTCGGCTCGACCGCCCCGCCTCGTGACCGATTCGGCCTCGTATCCGTAGTCACCGTGACTTGCCCCGTTCAAGATAGTGACGGTTTCGTGATACGACCTTGGTCCCCGTGGTCACCAGATTTGCCCCTTGCCACCGCGTGACCGGCCTTGGTATCCTGGAGTCGGCTCGCACTTGCCCCGTGACGGCCGTGTTTTGGTTGCATTGTATTATTGGTACGGTCGGATCTCGTAGTTTTACTTGTCTGCACGTTTTTATAACACAGTGGGACATGGTGTTCATGATAATCCTTGGTATGGTTATATCATAAATCACAGCTGAGGAAGAAATTCCGCGGCACGAGTGATAATTTGGAGCGTGAGTCCCCGTCTTGATGAATCGTTATATGTTATATATCGTAGTTTGGTCATCATACGTGTCTCCCGCTTTATATAGACTATTATGATTTCATTTACGTGATTTACGCTTTCACATACTTGGTACTCTGATCGACCTCCTTCGGGCCGCTCATGCCGCAGTAGAGGTACATCTACCGCCGATCCCCGCGTTTAGGATCTCATTTCATTTTGGGAAGCTCCGCTCCGCCGAGGCTTATCTTTGGTACGTTACCCCGAGTCCGTAAGTTCTTGCACGCTCGTGGTATGGCGGGGCCCCGTCCCGTCATAGTTGTTGTATAAATCTTAGAGGTCCGTAGTAATCTTGTGGCAAGCGTGGTTGTAAAAGGATTAAACTGCTCGCTTTTATGTATATACTGAAGGCAACTGTTTGGGTTGGCCTGTTTATTTATTATATCTCTCATTTCATGTGTAAAGTTTTTATTTCCGCTGGTTTTCTCTGATGTTGTATCACTAGGGTGCCCGGGGTAAGGCACCAGTGACGGGCCCGGGTTCGGGGCGTCACATATGTTCCCGCATTAGTAGCTAGTATGGAGGATCGAGTGCACCGATATGTTACAGGGCTCGATGATTACCTAGCAGAGAGTTGTTCGGGTGTTTCTCTTCAGCCGGGCATGGACATTGCCCGCATTCAGGCTCATGCACTGCGCGGCGAGCGCAGATCGACGCAGGTGGACCGCCACAGGCGCCAAGACGGCCGGATATTTTGGCGACTTTCGAGGCGGACCGCCTCAAGAAGACTAGTTATGTACCTCCGCCATTGCAGAGTGGTCCTCCGCAGCCGGGACCTCAGGATATTCAGAGCGTGTCGTGGCTCCTGTGTTTCGATGTTCGAGGAGTAGGTGTTGGCGGATGCAATACCCTACCGGTGTGGTCGATGTGGTAGACCGCATTTCGAAGTGTCGTAGTACCGGGAGCTTGTTATTCTTGCGCCAATCGCCATATGACGAGACGTCCCACTGCGGTAGCGCTGTAGGATAGCACAGACTACTAGAGCGATTGCGGGCCACGGTAGGTCGCGGTGGAAGTTCCGCTTTAGCGGCCTTGAACCGCCTAGTTTCAGGTATATTCTTAACCCTGTAGATACTTGTATGTATTGATGTTAATGATGTGTTAAGTGTTATGTTCGGATAACTTTGTGCTATAGTGTGATTTGAAAATCTGGTTAGTGTGAGATGGAAGTGGTAGCTTCCATGATGTGTTCCGTGTCGAGGAGCGGAAGTTGGCACTACAGTGGGTCGGGTTGGGGCCATGTTGCGGGCCAACCCGCCCCGCTTCGGCGGCGGTCAGCTCGGGTGGTCCCGCCAGGCAGTGGTCACGAGGTGCTAGGCCCAAGTTTAGATGACCATCGTATGAGTTCATAGATATGTTAGACCGTAATCAGTTCGTGAAGGCCGAGAATGGCCTTAGAGGAAATCGAGGTAGTAAGATGACCAAGTTTGGAGGTAGTAACTCCAAGGGTTGGAAACGAAACGTTGACGGAAGTGTGGTACGGATACTAGAAAGAGCTCGAGTGTTCGAAGCGGCACGACGAGATGGGGAGAAGTGAACGTGTGAGATCGCTTTTGTGAAATGTAGGGCGGAGTATATTTTAGACCTCGTGTAAGGGGTTTTGTGATGATTAGAGATGTTTCCTCGCTGACTTGGGTTTAAGTATTGTGCGCTTGTTATTTTTATGGCGGTGTGGCATGATCGCTTTCACAGATAGCGATGAAGGCTATACTAGCGCATGTTTGTGTTGAGACTTGAGAAGGAACATTCGACGAATGTTTCTAAGGAGGGAGAATGTTATACCCGTATTTCAGTATGTACGTAGGACGCACATAGAAAATTTGAGCCTTAAGTTAGGCATAGGACCGAAATTTGGGCACAAGTGCCGAATAGAGTCGTTTTTCGACGAAACATTTCCACAGCTTTCGTAGGGAAAATTCCGGCTATGTCATTTATAATTTTTGCGGATTTTTCCGAGAGACGAAACATTTTGGACCAACGGGAGGGTGACATGTGTCACCTCACATCGAAGCAATAGGTGGCTTGGACGATCAAGGCCCAAGAGGTTTGTTGGCCTTGGCCGATTGGTCCCTCCTTTGTGCCTTGTTTTGTGGCTTGTTTTGTGGAGTGTTTTGTGGAGTGTTTTGTGGTGCACTTGGCTTGATCTTGGCCTTACACTTGCCTTGCACATGGCTTGATCTTGGCCATTGGTTGGCTTTTGGTTTTGCTATAAATACCCCCTAAGCTTAAAGACTTCATTCATCCAAAAACTTCCAAGTCTTGAAACCCTCTCCTCCCTTCTTGTTGTGCTAGCCGAGAGCTTCCCCTCCCTCCCCCTGTTCGTGAGGCCTAGTGGCCGGCAGGTACTACCCCCTAGTGGCCTTGTGGTCGAGAGCATACCCCCACGCTGGAGTGTTCTCGAGGTACCCCCTTGGTAGAAAGTTGTCTTCCAAGTATTGTTATAATGCCCAAAATACCTCGCCTTATACCTTGTTGTATTCCAAAAGTTACCTCTATACGTAGAGCCCGAATACTACCTTTTAGTCTCAAACCGAAACCCTAAGGAATCTTCATTGTTAGTTGAAGGATTTAAGTAGAAGTTGGATGTAACTTCTGGGTTGTTTGGAGCGGGATGGAGCACCGAGTCGAGCTAAACATTGCTAAGGATCGACATTTAACTTGGATAATTATGGGCTTATCGAGGTAATTATCTTGTCCTCTATTGTAATTGGAAATTACATGTTTGTTAGAATATATAGTTGAAGTATACTATATATGGAACTATACTTAGTATTCGCAATGTCTTTTGACTTAAGCCCAAGAATAAAGAAAAGAATCAATCAGATTTACATAGATCAGACATGAGACTTGTAGAGTTACCGAGTAGGATGGTGCACGCCCGTTAGACGTGTAAACCCCACTGGTTGGCTTGGTAGCCTACTCGATAGAGGAGGAGATTTACGCCATGTGCGGAGAGGTGCCGAATTTTCGTAGAAAGATAGAACTTGTGTTTTGGGGTTAATAGACGTTTGTGACCTTATAGGTGAAAGTACTAAGAGTAGCGTATTCTACTCGAGGAGTGGAAAGGGCTAGTGCGTTGTAGTACTTGGAGCATTTTGCTTTTGTCGATAAATCGTCGCGAGGTATGTGAACCTCTTCCTATCTCTTCTAGCATGATATGTGAACTATGTAGTACGGTAGACGCATACGTGTTAACTGTTTGATTGTTCTTAAAACATAAAGTGTTATAACGGCTTTATGGGAAGTCAAGTTATAACAATTTTGAAGGTAAGAAAATACTTTGTGGTTTTAAAAGGTAATCGATGTGAATTATAACCGCTAGTTATAATAAAGAACTTGATGTATTTCAAAAGATTTTTAAATCGTTTTGAATGAGAGTAACACTTGGTTTTAAAAGGTTTTAAAAAGAGTTATACTAGCTTTTTGGGAGTTAGGTATAATGTCTTAAGAGAGGTAAAGAAAATGGTTTATGATGTTAGAAGTTAAGAGACTTGATCTTATAAGATAAGAGACTTAACTTATTTGTTTTAATGTGAATGTTGTGTGAAACCTCATTCGTGAGTAATGAGTACTTGGTTTTATTTAAAGGGATAATGTTTTACGATTTCTAAATCGTAACGTATCGGCAGCACCAACGCAGTTAATAAAGGAAAATGTATTGAATAATGATGAATTGTATTAAAACCAAGAGAAACCTCCATCAAGATAGAAACTAAGATGAGACAAAATGATATACATTTTCTAGATCATGGTCAGTAATAAGAATGTTGTAAACAGAATAGCCTACTCTCACGTGAGACATATATTACTCAATTGTTCTAAAAGGAATCAGTGATTAAGTTTTGGAACTATGAAACCATTTGAAAACGAGAAGCTTGAGTAATCAAACTAGGCAAACCGAACTTAGGAAAGAATGTTGTTACTTGATTTTGAAAAGGGAATGTGGGTTAGTCATTCTAATACTACTGTATCGGGTGACTTTTATAAAAGTAATGGATCTCTTTAAAAGAACTTAACGATGTAGTACTTTGGGGTTAAAACCCGGACTTTGGCATAAAATGAAAGTACTTTGAGTTGTTGTGAAACTTGTCTATGCTTGTTGTTGTGAAACTTGCCTATGTTTGTTGTTGTGAAACTTGCCTATGCTTGTGATGATAGCCTTTGTTGTGCAAGTGTGGTATTTCTGTGTTACCGCGTCTCGATGAGGCGGTTGACTTGTTGAGAACTTACTTGACGCGTCCGCGGTGATGGAGAATTCCACGTATGTTTCCATTTTGATTACCGCTCTTGTTGTTGATGTGACATGTACATGTCTACACCGACGCAGATTCCGGCATGCGGCCACGCGTCGGGTTGATTACCCGATATATGGTTATTACCGCAACATGGACGTGTCTACACCGATGCAGATTCGGGCATGTGGCCACGCGCAGGTTGACCACCCAAGATATTGTTATTGAGGTTACATGGGCATGTCTACACCGACGCGATTCCGGGTACGTGGCCACGCGCCTTGTTATTATTGCATCATGGACATGTCTACACCGATGCAAGATTCCGGCACGCGCCATGATGCGAACATGATGGATGTTGTGGCGTGAGACCCATAGTTATATTTGAGTGGTGACTTTGGCGAGGCGAGTCCCCGACTGATCGCTTATGTTGCGTCATCGTATTTTGGTTATCATACATGTCTCCCGCTTTTAGGCTATTATGATTTCATTTACAAAGATTTGACAACACATACTTGGTACCGTTAGATCGACCTCCTTCGGGCCGCTCACGCCGCAGTAGAGGTACATCGGCCGTGGATCCCCGCCTAGGATCTCATTTCAGCGTTGAAAGCTCCGTTTCCTTCCTGAGGCTTATCTTTGTATGTTTCCCCGAGTTGTAGGTTCTTGTACATTCAGGGGTACGGGCCCCGTCCCGTCATAGTTGTTGTAAATCTTAGAGGTCCAGAGTAATCACAAGCGTGGTTTGTAAAAAGGACAACTGTTCGGGTTTTTGTGTATATACTGAAGGCAACTGTTTTGGTTGGCCTGTTTATTTATTATATGCTCTTGTTTCATGACTCGTGTTTTATTTTCCGCTGGTTTTCTCTGATGTTGTATCACTAGGGTGCTCGGTAAGGCACGAATCTGCCCGGTTCGGGCGTTACACGCACTAAAAGACAAAGCCTCCGAGAAATGGAGCTTTCAGAATCAACAAATGATCCTAAGAGCGCGGATCGCCAGTTACGCACTCAACTCGCGGCATGAACGCAGCCCCGGGCGAGGTCAAGACAGGTACCAAGTATGTGAAACTGAAAATACGGTAATGGAATCATAACAGTCTATATAAAATAGGGACATATATGATAACCAAACTATAGTACACAATATGCAAGCAGTCATGTCAAGTCAGGGACTCACGCCCTCAAAGTCATCACTCAAATATAACCATGGGTCTCACGCCCACAATATCAATCATGCCCGTGGAATTCCTTCCTCACTGCCGGCAGTACATGATGTAAAACAACACCCATAATGGAAGCATACCCGTGGGCCACCCAACGTGTCGATGTCCAAAGCAAATAACAAGATAACACTCCTAGGAAGCATACCCGGCCACCCATCGTGTCGGTATGTCCAAAAGGAAATAACAAGATAACACTCATAGTGGAAGATACCCGGCCACCCATCGTGTCGATGTCCAAAGCAAATAACAAGATAACACTTAGTGGAAGCATACCCGGCCACCCATCGCGGTCGATGTCCAAAAGGAAATAACAAGATAACACTCATAGTGGAAGCATACCCGGCCACCCATCGTGTCGATGTCCAAAGCAAATAACAAGATAACACTCCTAGTGGAAGCATACCCGTGGGCCACCCATCGTGTCAGTATGTTCAAAAGGAAATAACAAGATAACACTCATAGTGGAAGCATACCCGTGGGCCACCCATCGTGTCAGTATGTCCAAAGAAAATAACAAGATAACACTCATAGTGGAAGCATACCCGTGAGCCACCCATCGTGTCAGTATGTCCAAAGCAAATAACAAGATAACACTCCTAGTGGAAGCATACCCGTGGGCCACCCATCGTGTCAGTATGTCCAAAGCAAATAACAAGATAACACTCATAGTGGAAGCATACCTGTGGGCCACCCATCGTGTCAGTATGTCCATCAATCAACCAGATAGTCGGCCCTCCATCGAGAGACTCCTGTAGTACGTAATCAAAACACTTGCACAACAAAGGCTATCACAACAATCATAAGCAAGTCCAACGTACTCATAGACTTTCATTTTATTACAACTAAACCGGGTTTTAGCCCCAAGGTACTACGTACTTTAATTCTTTCAAAAAGATCCATTTCTTTTACGAAGGTCATACGATACCCGTAGTATCAAAAATATAGTAACTATCATTTTTAAGTAAACCAAAACAATTTTCATACCTTCTTTTTAAACCAATTTAAGACAAAACCATGCCTTTCTTTTAAACCAAAAACACTTCGATTCCTCAAGTCTCTTTTCTTTTAGAAATCAAGTTCCTTACTTTGGAATTTAAGAAAAATCAATACTTGTTATTAATGACCTTATTAAAGCAACCGTGATCTAGGAAATGTAATACAATTTTGTCTTATCTTAGCTTCTATGCAGATGTAGGTTTCTACTTGTTTTAATAATATTAATTATTTGTCAATATATTTTCCTTTATTAACGCTGTAGTGGTTTGTTCGATACTTATTCTCATTTCCGAAATCAATATAACATTATTATTCAAAACCAAGTACTCATTACTCAGGAATGAGGTTCCACAACTTTCCACACAATTCAAGTCAAGTCAAATATAAATCAAGTCCCTTATCTTTTTTAAAAATCAATAAACCATTCTTTTACCTACATAAAGTTGCTATAATTGACTTCCCATAAAGCCATTATAACACTTAAAACTTTTTATGAAAACCAAGTATTTCTTTTCTTCCAAAATGATTCATAACTCTTTTTGAAATATTCAAGATTCTTATTAATTAGAACTCAAGTCTAAAGATATCCAAGTAAAGCCAAATTTAGCTTAACACACGTACGTCTACCGTACTATATATATTTCACAAATATCATGCTAGAAAAGATAGGAAGAGGTTCACATACCTCGCGACGATTATCGACAATTAGCAAAACGCTCCAAAGTACTATAACCTTGCTAGCCCTTTTCCACCCTTCAAGTAGAATACGCTACTCGTAGTACTTCCACCAATAATGGCCATGAAACGTCCATTAACCTCTAGATTTCTTCGTAGGATATTTCTAAGAACAAGGTTCCATATCCTACGGAAAATTCGGCAGCACCTCCCCCGTTTCTACTCAATTTTCCACCTTTTCCAAGGTCCGATAACCGTAATTAACATACTATAATTAAGGTGCAATAATACCGAAATTTAAAGAAGGGGATCACACGCCCAAACGGAACGCGATTAACAATCTCTCCTTCATAACAACAATAATTAAAGAAGGGGATAACACGCCCAAACGGAACGCGATTGTTATACCCCGTATTTCCAGAGTATGTACGTGAGGGCGTACGTACAAAAGTTTAATCCTTAAGTAGGCAAAGTGGCGAAATTTGTACACAACTAGCGAAAAGAGTCGTTTTCCGACGAAACGTTTTCCGGACTTTGCGAAGGGAAAAATACGGCTATGTCATTTATTATTTTTGCGGATTTTTCCGAGAGACGGAATATTTTGGACCAACGAGAGGGCGACACTTGTCACCCTCAAGTTGGCGGACCAAGTGGGACGACCATGGCACGTTTTGCCTTCTTTTTTGTCAAGGAGTTGGTAGGATATTTTTGTGTAGTTGATGAGCAAGTGGGACCCACAAACACATGTCCAAATCCCCACCCTACACTTGCCTACCACTTGGCTTGATCTTGGCCATTGAAAGTCCTATAAATACCCCCTTAGTTGAAGACTATTTCTTCATCCTCACTTGAAATTCCAAGTCTAAAAATCCTCCCTCCCTTCTTGTTGCTCTCGTCCAAGAGCCTCCTCCCCTTTGTAAGGCTCAGGCAGAGGTACCCCTTCCTAGTGGTGCTGTCGAGAGGTACCCACCCTGACTATAGTGTTCTCGTAAAAATACCCTTCCCTTGGTTGAGAAATACTTCTCCAAGTATTGTTATAATGCCAAAATACTCTAGCCCAAATACCTTGTAGTATTCCAAGGTTACACTTATACTAAAAGCCCAGAAATACTATTATACTTCCCTTCAGTCACTAAACGAAACCCTAATGAAAATCTTCACGCTTGGTTGAAGTATTAGGAAGAAGTTTCAGAGAACTTCTAAAGGTTGTTTGGAGCGGGTTGGAGCACCCGGAGTAGGAGCTAAACATTGCTCAGGATCAACATTAAACTTGGATAATTTTGGGCTTACCGAGGTAAATAATCCTATCCTTCTATTGTAATTGGAAATTACATCGTAGTTGTATAGAAATGAATATAAGATTCATAAGGGAATTGAATCGTAATAGAGGATATTACGTAAAAGACTTGAATCAAATCACATCGTAAGAATATTAAAGTAGAAGATTAAACTCAGATTTACATAGGACTGTATTTACAGTAGACTTATAACCTTTATTGGTTGAATGTTCTGCGAGTAGCATGTACTACTTGGAAGGTGGACAAGGCTAGCCGGGTTATAGCCGTGGAGCGTTTTGCTAATAGCCGATGATCGTCGCGAGGTATGTGATTCTTCCTATCTTCTTGAGCATGATATTTTAAAAGAATATATATATAGTACGGTAGACGTACGTGTGTTAACTGAATGTAGTTTTACGGCAATGTCTTTGACTTAAGCCTGAATAATAAGAATCTGGAAGTATTTTAAAAGAATATATATATAGTACGTAGACGTGTGTTAATCGAATGTAGTTTTACGACAATGTCTTTTGACTTAAGCCCGAATAATAAGAATCGAAGTATTTTAAAAGAATATATATATATAGTACGGTAGACGTCGTGTGTTAATCGAATGTAGTTTTACGGCAATGTCTTTTGACTTAAGCCCAATAATAAGAATCTTGAAGTATTTCAAAAGAATTAAGAATCCTTTTTGAAAGAAGAATAATACTTGGTTTGAAAGCTTAAGAGTTATACTAGCTTTATGGGAAGTTAGGTATAACGACTTAAGAGAGATAAAAAGAATGGTTTATTGATTTTAAGAAGTTAAGAGACTTGACTTAATTGAATTAATATGAATTTTGTTAAAAAGTGTGAAACCTCATTCGTGAGTAATGAGTACTTGGTTTTTAAAATGAATAATGTTTAATGATTTCGGAAATCAGAATAAGTATCGAACAACCCACTGCAGCGCTAATAAAGGGAAATGTATTGAATAATTAAGTATGATTAAAACCAGTAGAAACCTCCATCTGCATAGAAGCTAAGATGAGACAAAATGATATTACATTTCCTAGATCATGGCTGCTTTTATAAGATTGTTATAAACAAAGAATAACCTACTCACACATAAGGCTTATTGTTTTAAAGGGGAGTACGTTATTTGATTAAGACTATAAACTATGAAATCTTTTCAAACTAAAAGACGTGAGTAGCTGAAATTAGGCAAACTTGAACTTTTGGAAAAGAATGTTGTTACTTGACGTTGTTCTAGAAAGTGTAAGCCACTTGGTTAAAACAGTGTAAAGTACTTGATTTTAAAACATGAACGTATTTAGCACTACGGATAATAGTATCGAGTTGTTTTTACGTAAAAAGAGGTCTTTTTGAAAGGATTAATGTATGTAGTACTGTTGTGGGCAGAGTTTGTAAAAAGGGATAACTGTTCGGGTTTTTATGTATATATACAGAAGGCACCTGTTTTGGTTAGCCTGTTTATTTATCATATCTCTTGTTTCATGTTTATGTTTTATTTCCGCTGATTTTCTCTGATGTTGTATCACTAGGGTGCCCGGTAAGGCACTACCACGGCCCGTTCGGTCAGAATAGCGATTAACAATCTCTCCTTCATAACAACAATAATAAAAGAAGGGGATAACACGCCCAAACGGAACGCGATTAACAATCTCTCCTTCATAACAACAATAATAAAAGAAGGGGATAACACGCCCAAATGGAACGCGATTAACAATCTCTCATTCATAACAACAATAATAAAAGAAGGGGATAACACGCCCAAACGGAACGCGATTAACAATCTCTCCTTCATAACAATAATGTAAATACGGTCCAAAGTAAATACAGTCCAAAGTAGATACGGTCCAAAGTAGATACGGTCCTTAAGTTGGGGTCCTTGGCCAACTTTTATAATTTTACTTATCCAATTATTTCATTAGTCCTTCAACTTATATCCCAATCTTTATATAAGTTATAATTTCTTTGTTGTTAACCTCTTAGTAAGTAATGGATACATTTTTACCATTTTAATGGATAATATGCCAATTCTCCTTTTAACATCTTAACAAGATCCAAATCTTTCTTTATATCTTATAGTCCATAATATACTTCCAATATATGTATAATATCCATATATACATAATAATCAACTTCACAAGGAGGTTAAGGTTCATTACCTCAAAATAGCCCAAAAAAACGTGACTGTCCAGATTTTTAGCCACTGCTTTGTCAGCTGAACTTGTAACGTCGATAACTCTCTACTACAGTGTCCTATCGACGACAGGTTTGTTGATTTGGAAACTAGACTCGACGAAATTCATTTTAGGCTTTTGAAACACCCAAAAACTCCTAATATGCTAGGAGATATTCCCTCCCAAATTTGACTAAAAAAACAGTCCCGAAAATCTGCCCACTCTCGGCTTTGTGAGGGTTTTTGAGGCTAGGGGTGTGAAATCTTGTCTAACTCTTGGTTAATAATCTTCCTAATACATTAAGGAAGAACACTTATAAGTTTAAGAATTTTTGGACAACATTTGGTCACTAAAAGGGGGCTTTGGACGAGAACAACTAGGGAAGGGGAGAGAAATATTTTTCAAGTCTTGAAATATACTAAGTGTGGAAGATTTTCATCAACTAAAGGGGTTTATATAGTACAACCAAGGGTTAGGATTGAAACATGTGTAAGGTAGAGATTTAGGATGTAGGTTTCTTTGTACACTTGTCCCACAAATGCCATGCAAGACCATGCAAGACTTGACCATTTGACTTGCCCACTAATGGCACCAAAAATCGTCTAACATGGCTCTTGGGTGACACGTGTCGCCCTCCAATTGGTCCAAAATATTAATCTCTCGGAAAAGTTCCATACAAAAAATATTGAAAACGTAAAAATTTCCTTCACAAGGTTCGGAATATTTTCCGTCAGAAAACAATTCTTTCATTCTTACCCTAATTAGGGTTTATACATTCGTACGTACGTCCTCACATACATACTCCGGAACTACGGGGTGTAACATTCTCCCCCCCTTAGAAACATTCGTCCCGAATGTTCCTTCTAAGTCTCCAAGCACATGCGCCGGTAGTCTTCACCACTACACTTACCAAACCAATCATGCCACCAATGGCCATAGTATAACATACGCGTAAAAACTCAAATCCAAGCCAATGAAAAGTCATCTCTAAAGCGTATACAACACTATTAGCTCCTACCCAAGGTCTAAAGGATACTCCTTCGCATCTTTACTTCATAAAAGGAACACTTCTAACTTCTTAACACATCTTCGCCTCTTTTCTTACTCGTCGCATTCTCCTCGCTCCTCGAACTCTTTCTAGTATACGCACCATACTCCGCCATTGCTTCGCTTCCAAAATCTTGGAGTTACTACCTCCAACCTTGGTCATCTTACCAGCCTCACATTCCTTTAAGGCCAATCCCGGCCTTCATGATCCGATTATGGTCGAACGCGTCTACGAACTCGTACAATGGTTATCTAAACTTGGGCCTTGCACCCTCGTGACCCCATCACCTAGCGGGACCCTCCTTCATAACAATGATTCTTCACCGAGTCCCATGAGATGGGCCGGGACACGTATTCCATCTGATTCTTCACCGAGTCCCACGGGATGGGACGGGACATGTATTCCATACTTCACTGAGTCCCACGGGATGGGCCGGGACACGTATTTCATCTAATTCTTTACCGAGTCCCATAAGATGGGCCGGGACACGTATTTCATCCGATTCCTTATCGAGTCCCATGAGATGGGCCGAGACATGTATTCCACACAATTCTTATCGAGTCCCATGGGATGGGCCGAGACATGTTATACATATCATACAATTTATACCTAGACTGCCGGCAGTGAGGAAGGAGTTCCACGGGTATGAGGGATGACTTCAAGGGTGTGAGTCCCTGACTTGACATGACTACTTTTATGTTGTAAACTGTAGTTTGGCTATCATACATGTCTCCTGTTTTATATAGACTGTCATGATTTCATTTACAAGATTTCGCCACATACTTGGTAATTGTTGATCGACTCTCCTTCGGGCCGCGCTCATGCCGCAGGTAGAGGTACATCGGTTGTGGATCCTCGCCATAGGATCACGTCAACAGATTGGGAAGCCCCGTTTCTCCGGAGGCTTATCTTGTGGTATGTTACCCTGAGTCTGTAGGTTCTTGTACATTCAGGGGTATGGCGGGGCCCTGTCCCGTCATAGTTGTTGTCACTTTCTTAGAGGTCTGTAGTACTGTTGTGGGCAGGGTTGTAAAGGATGTAACTGTTCATATTCTGTATATATGCAAGAAGGCAACTGTTTTGGTTGGCCTGTTTGTTTATCATATCTCTTGTTTCATGTTCATGTTTTTTTATTTCCGCTGATTTTCTCTGATGTTGTATCACTAGGGTGCCCGGGGTAAGGCACCAGTCACGGGCCCCGGTACGGGTCGTGACAAATACACATGAACACCAGGTCCCACCTGTGTCATAATAAAACCGTACGGGGTAAGTACGAAGGCATAGCCGACTACTAAAACCCACAGTACCAACAGGGTCATAAACTGTATCATGAGATCTGTCTAGACCGCCACATGATCGGCCGCCACTCGCCGCAGATCTAATGTGCGCGTCTAGTCCTGGAACTTCCCGCAGCTCCGCATAGGCCACTCCAATGGCCCGCATGAGGTATTCCCCGCATCGAGGGTAGCTACTCCCCAACAACGTCCTGGACTCGCAGTCCGCATGGCCACATTGACTGCATGACCATAAAGGCCGCACACTAACATGGAACTCTCGTAGCTCCGCATAGGCCACACAGACCCGCATGAGGTATTCTCGAATCATAGGTCACACAGACCCGCCTGAGTCTACCCCGCATCGGAGGGCAGCTTAACCCCCGGAATCATGTCAAGAGGTGAGTGATATAATACTAACATAACATCTTATCATTAAACAACATAAGCACAACAAGGGAAACCCCTTTACACAAACACCACAAGATACTAACACACGTAGCATCCTAACATGTTTACTTATCAAATCAACAAGAAAGTATTACAAGGTTATCACAAACCAACACAATCAAGTTATTCACACAAGGTGCTTTCTACTTTATGTTAACAAGTTCGGGTTTTTATCCCCAAAGTACTTCATACATTAACTCTTTAAAAGATCCGTTTCTTTCACAAAAGTCACACAATACCCGTAGTATAAAAATAGAGTGACTATCTTTTTAAGTAAACCAAAACACTTCCCTTTGTAAAATCAAGTAACAACATTATTTTCCAACGTTCAAGTTTGCCTAATTTCAGATGCTCAAGTTTCTCATTTTCGAAAGGTTTCGTAGTTCATAGTTTTAATCCTTTAAAACAATTTGAGAAACATATGCCTTATGTGTGAGTAGGTTATTCTTGTTCATAACAATCTTATTAAAGCAGCCATGATCTAGGAAATGTAATATCATTTTGTCTCATCTTAGCATCTATGCAGATGGAGGTTTCTACTGGTTTTAATAATACTTTATTAGTCAATACATTTCCCTTTATTAGCGCTGCTGTGGTTTGTTCGATACTTATTCTGATTTCCGAAATCAGTAAAACATCATTCCTTTTGAAAACCAAAATACTCATTACTCACGAATGAGGTTTCACACTTTTTAACAAGATTCATATTAATTCAATTAAGTTAAGTCTCTTATATTTTAAGATCAAGTCTCTTAACTTCTAAAATCAATAAACCATTCTTTTTATCTCTCTTAAGTCGTTATACCTAACTTCCCATAAAGCTAGTATAACTCTTAAGCTTTTAAAACCAAGTATTACCCTTCTTTCAAAAAGGTTTCTTAATTCTTTTGAAATACTTCAAGATTCTTATTATTCAGGCTTAAGTCAAAAGACATTGCCGTAAAATTACGTTCAGTTAACACACGTACGTCTACCGTACTATATATATATATTCTTTTAGAATATCATGCTCAAGAGGATAGGAAGAATCACATACCTCGCGACGATTATCGACTATTAGCAAAACGCTCCACGGCTATAACCCGGCTAGCCTTGTCCACCTTTCAAGTAGAACATGCTACTTGCAGAACTTTCAACCTATAAAGGTTATACAAGTCTATCAACGTCTAGACTACTCGGTAGAATAAATCTAGATACAAGATTCTACGGAAAATTGGGCAGCACTTCCCTACCCGTCAATCTTCACAAGTCTACTGTAAATACAGTCCTATGTAAGTACAGTTTAATCCTTCTTCTCTAATATTCTTCTGATGTGATTTCAGTTCAAGTCTTTTCTGTAATATCCTTCTATTACAGTTCAATTCTATTCTATGAATCTTATATTCATTTCTATACAACTACAGTATGTAATTTCCAATTACAATAGGAGGTCAAGAGTATTTACCTCGATAAGCCCAAAATTATCCAAGTTTAAATGTCGATCCTGAGCAACGTTTAGCTCCTACTCTGGGTGCTCCAACCCGCTCCAAACAACCCTTAGAAGTTCTACGCAACTTCTTCTTAATACTTCAACCGGCTATGAAGATTTTCCTTAGGGTTGTGTTTCAGGATCAAGGGAAGTATAATAGTATTTCGGCTTTCAGATAGGGTAACCTTGGAATACTATATGGTATTTGGGCAAGGTATTTTGGAATAGTAATAATACTTGGAGAATACTTTTCTACCAAGTGGGTTTGTGTCTCGCCAAGGGCCTCTCAAAGGGGAGGTGCTCTTTTGACGAGTGTCACGACCAAATCGGGCCCGTGGATCGTGCCTTACCCCGGGCACCCTAGTGACACAACATCAGAGTAATCAGCGGAACATAAAACATATACGTGAAACAAATGAAGTACAAAACAGTAATCTGTGAAAACTTGCCTTTCGGCATATATATAAACAACAACTCTTTCAATCATGAACAGCTTAATCCTTTTTACAAACCCCGCCACAACAAGATTTCTGCACTTAAGAATGATATGATAACAACGACGGACAGGTTCGCCATACCCACGAATGTAAGCAACCACAATAACAGGACTATACCAAGATAAGCCTCCGAGAAACGGAGCTTCCCAAAAGCCGAATCGTGACCACTAAGAGCGAGGATCAACGATCGTGTACCTTTACCGCGCAGATGAACGCAGCCCGGGCGAGGTCAAGATAACAAAAATTTGTATGTGAAATCAAAATATCAGAATGAAATCATAGTAGTCTATATAAAGCGGGAGACATGTATGATAACAAAACTACGCTCACAATAACAAGCAAATATATCAAGTCAGGGACTCACGCCCTCAAGTCATCACTCAAATATAACAATGGGTCTCACGCCCACAACATCAATCATGCCCGTGGAATACCTTCCTCACTACCGGCAGTTTATGATATAAAAGCACCAAGGAACACACATGAAAACCAGGTCCCACCTGTGCCATAATAACACCGCATGGTAAGTACGAAGGCATAGCCGATTACTAACACCTACGCATCAACAAGGTCATGAATCAGATTATAAGATCTGTCTGCATCACATGATCAAAGCCGCCACTTGCCCGCAGATCTAATGCGCGCGTCTAGCCTCGAACTTTCCGCAGACTCCGCGTAGGCCAATCTCATCGCCCGCATGAGGTATTCCCGCATCGAGGGTAGCTACTCCCTAAGATCGCCCCGACTTCGCACCGCACGCCACATGGACCGCATGCCCATAAAGGACGACACTAACCTCGAACTCTCGTAGCTCGCGATAGCCCCGGGACTCGCATGAGGTATTCTCGAATCATAGGTCCATCGACCACCGAAGTCAACCCCGACGGAGGCGCTTAACCCTAATCATCTCAAGAGATGAGTGATGTAAAATACTAACACAACAGCTTATCGTTAAGCAACATAAGCACAACAAAGGAAACCCCTTTACACAACATCACAAGATACTAACACACGTAGCATCCTAGCATGTTTACTTATCAATCAACAAGAAAGTATTACCAGGCTATCACAAACCAACACAATCAAGTTATACACACAAGGTACTTTCTACTATATGCCAACAAGTTCGGGGTTTTATCCCCAAAGTACTTCATACATTAACTCTTTAAAAGATACGTTACTTTCACAATGTCACACAATACCCGTAGTATAAAAATAGAGTGACTATCCTTTTAAAGTAAATCAATTACTTCTCTTTGTAAAATCAAGTAGCAACATTCTTTTCCAATGATCAAGTTTGCCTAATTTCCAATGTTCAAGTTTGCCTAATTTCCAATGTTCAAGTTTCTCATTTTAGAAAGGTTTCGTAGTTCATAGTATTAATCACTTAAGACTATCATTCTCTTTTAAACCATCTGAGAAACATAAGCCTTATATGTGAGTAGGATATTCTTGTTTATAAAAATCTTATTACAGCAGTCATGATCTAGGAAATATCATTTTGTCTCATCTTAGCTTCTATGCAGATGGAGGTTTCTACTGGTTTTATTAATACTTAATTAGTCAAAACATTTCCTTTTATTAACGCTGCAGTGGTTTGTCGATACACATTCTGATTTCTGAAATCAAGAAACATTCTTAAGCCGTTATACCTAACTTCCCATAAAGCTAGTATAACTCTTAAGTTTTCAAAAACCAAGTATTACTTCTTCTTTCAAAATGATTCAAAAATCTTTTGAAATACTTCAAGTTCTTTATTAACACATAACAAGCCAGTTATAGTTCAAACCAGTTACCTTAAAAAAAACCACATGTATTTTCTTACCAACATAAAGCTGTTATAACCAACTTCCCATAAAGCCGTTATAACACTTTATGTTTTACACCAATCAAATACATTTAGCACATGTACGTCTACCGTACTACATAGTTCACACATATCATGCTAGAAGAGATAGGAAGAGGTTCACATACCTCGCGACGAGTATCGACTAATAGCAAAACGCTCCAAGTACTTCAAACCGTCGGCTACTCTTAGCCAAGATCGCGCCATACGTAGTACTTCAACCTATAAGGCCACAAGGCGCTTATTCACATTTAGATCCCTTCGTAGAACATTCTACGTAAAATTCGCAAGACTTCCCCGCAATAAACAGAAATCTCCTCTCTCTATCTGGGCCGCCATCAAGCCAACCAGGGGGTTCATACATCTAACCTGACGTACAATTCTACCTCACGTAAAAGCTACACAAGTTCATCAGAATACACCCTATGTAAAACAAATTCAAGACTCTTCTTTCAAAAGGTTTCTTATTATTCGTGCTTAAGTCAAAAGACATCACGACAACAACGCTCAGTTCTACATATAGTATACTTCAACTATAGTCTAACAATCATGTAATTTCCAATTACAAGAGGACAAGATATTTACCTCGATAAGCCCATAATTATCCAAGTATAAAGTCGATCCCGGCAATCGCTTAGCTCCAACTCCGAGCGCCCAACCCGCTCTAAACCACCCTTAGAAGTTCTAACCAACTTCTACACAATACTCCAACGGACTATGGAGATTTTCCTAGGGTTTGGTTTTGTGGATCGACGGAAGTATAATAGTATTTCTGGCTTTTCATATAGGTATAACCTTAGAATACTACAAGGTATACGGCTAAGGTAATTTGGGCATTATAACAATACTTTTGAGAGTATTTCTACACCACAAAGGGGGGTATTATACGAAAGCAACTAGGCTAGGGGGGGGGGGGGTACCCCACGGCCACACTACTAGGAGGGGGGGAGAGGGCTCTCGGCCAAGGGGGCCTTTCAAAGGGGGAGAGGGGCTCTTGGACGAGAGTCAACAAGAGGGGAGAGGGAGGGATTTTAACACTTAGAAGATTTGTGGAAAGGATGAAGAATTTCATCAAAGGGAGAGGGGTATTTATAGCATAAGCCAAGGCCAACCAATGGCCAAGATCTTGCCAAGTGCATAGCAAGTGTAGGGCCAAGATCTTGCCAAGTGCACCTTATCCATCTAACTCAAAAATATCCTACCAACCCTTGACCAAACAAGGCCAACTTTCGGCCACCTTTACCGCCCCCACTCCACCAATGAGAGGGTGCCAAGTGGCGTCCTCTTGTTGGTCCAAAATGTTCCGTCTCTCGGAAAAATCCGCAAAAATTAAAAAAGACATAGCCGGAATTTTCCCTACGAAAGCTGTGAAAACGTTTCGTCGAAAAACGACTCTAATCGGGTGTTGTGAACAAAGTGAAAATCGTCCAAGCCTTACTCTTAAGTTCAAATTTTCTACGTACGTCCTTACGTACATACTCTGGAAATACGGGGTATAACAGAGAGCTTCTACAAGAGGGGGGGAGGATTTTCAAGACTTGAAATCTCTAAGTGTGGATGAAGAAGTCTTCAACTAAGGGGGGTATTTATAGGCCAACCAATGGCCAAGATCAAGACAAGTGGTAGGCAAGTGTAAGGTCAAGATTTGGACAAGTGTTTGTGGGTCCCACTTGCTCATCAACTACACAAAATATCTACAAAATATCCTACCTAACCCTTGACCAAGGGAAAGGCAAAAAACGTGCCAAGACTCCCCTAGCTTTGCCGTCCACTTGGAAAACGATTCTTTTCGTGTGTTGTGCACAAAATTTTCGGTCCTTGCCTAACTTAAGGCTTAAACTTTCGTACGTACGTCCTCACGTACATACTCTGAAAATACGGGGTATAACATTCTCCCCTCCTTAGAAACATTCGTCCCGAATGTTCCTCCTAAGTCTCAAAACAACCATGCGCCTGTATAGTCATCACTGCTGTACTTACGAAAACAATCATGCCACACCTGGCCACAATACAACACGCGCAAACACTTACATCCAAGTCCACGAGGAATCACTCCCATCACAACAAAAGCTCCCACCCGAGGTCTAAAATATACTCCCTTCGCACCTTCACTTTACAAAAGAAATGATCACAACTATGTTCTTAACACATGATCGCTTCTTCCCTTACTCGTCGTACACTTCTCGTACACTCGAACTCTTCCTCATAACTTACCACACTTCTATTACTGCTTCAGTTTCCAAAATCTCTGGGTTACTATCTCCAACTTGGTCATCATTAACTGGGAATACTCTGGATGGATCTCCGATACTTTCCCGACCATAGCAACATGAAAGACGGACGTCGCTTCCTAAGTCGGATGGCAATTCTATCTTATAGGCAACCTGGCCTATTCTTCACATGATCTGAAAAGGCCCAAAGTAAATCGGGCTAAGTTTCCTCTGTTTCCCAAACTCGTCACACCCTTTCCGGGGTGGTACCTTCAAGAAGACCCACCGTCAACCTGAACTCTAGGTGTCGTCACCGACTATCCGCACGACTTCGCTGACTCGAGCTGCCAAAATCTCTTCTGGATAAGCTTCCTTATCCACATTCTGAAACAAGTATGAACCAACTATCCGAACTTTGCCAACATCGAACCAATCGATCGACAACTTACACTTCCGCCCCTACGCGTCATAGCCAGCGATATCCGAATACTGAAATGGTAGTCAGAAACACTCCTCAACAGAGGCAACAATCCTCACTACCCTCGAAATCCAAACACCGCCCGAGGCGAATGCGATACTAAGACTCACCGAGTTCCTAACCCCGCTCGTAAAACATCCGTAAAAGAAACACCAGAACTGGCTCCACTGTCATAAGGTGAAAGTAGGCACCTCGTGTAACCTTACAACCTTCCTGATATAACATCTCGCATAACCCTCTGCCGAGTAAACGATTTTGACTGAAAGACAAGAGGGACTAACCTCATCGGCCCGACTACTGGTCGAACGCATCCACGAACTCGTACGCTGGTTAACTAAACTTGGGCCTAACACCCACGTGACCCCACCACCCGGCGACCACCCCGAACCGACCTCCACAAAACAGCCGCGGGTTGACCCGCGACACGGCCTCAACCCGACCTACTTTCGCAAGAAACACTTGCTCCCGATCCGAACAATCTCACTAATCAAGTTACGAAACCTAGCGGCCTTCTTAGCTCAACTACCCTCTTTCATATCATACCACTCAGGGACTTATCACACAAATATATCTCACGTGCACTATGCACTCCGATGAGGGTCAAACATAAAATACCTCTTTTACTCGAGATGGCCTTACCTCTAAGGTCTCCACGTATAAAATTCTAAGGCTCACACTTTCCCTTATCCCCAATCTTACCTTTCTAACTAACCATGGTTTCTAATCACAATTTACACAATGTTATCTGAACGTAACACTTAAGATATACTTATCTTATCACACCCACTAATCTCTAGAGGGTCAAGGATATACCGTATCTATTGCTTCACTCCCTTTGTCGCTCTAATCAACCCCTCGCTAGCTAGGGAAGATGATGAACTAGCCACCGATCCCGGCGTCGAGTCTCTACATCCGCGCCACCTCCTGGACAATTTCTCGCAAAATGGCCCTGCTGGCCGCAAGCAAAACAAGTTGTCGAAGAAGCACGACATTCCCCACAATGACACCTACCACAACGGCCACACCGAGGTGGGGGTGGCCTCCTCTGGCTAACAACCTTTCCTCTCCGAATCAATCGCAATCGACCGTAGGCCGAGTCCTCCTACTAGGACATCCTTTCGACACACGGCCCGACGGCCAGAAATGAGTACCAACAAAGACGACAATCCCGGACGACGCCCGCCACACCTGGAATACCGAGGAAAATCAATCCGGTGGCCGAACCTACGTATTTGCGAACCAGCAGCCACTCGAGCTCGACCAACTCCTGCATACCGAACGCCCCGAACCCCGCGGAGGACCATTCTCGACCGTGGACGTGCATATCTAATTTGTCACCGAGGCGTTGCCTTGAAAGTTACCAGCGACCCTGTTGTTCTCGCCTCTTCGCTGATCTTGGTTAATCCGCCGATCTCTACGCTCTGCGTGCGCGCGATAAGCTCCAGACGCGGCAATATCCATGCCCGATCAAGAGCTACTCTTGCACAACCTTTCTTTAGATAGTCATCAAGACCCGCGATATATGGTGCACTCTATATTCTCCGTCGCTAAAATCCTAGCTAGTAATGTGTCCATTCCTTTGTAATCCATATTCTTTGTTTCCTGGCCGCGAAGGCTCATATATCATGGCCGCAGTAGGAACTGCTGCCGCTGTGCTAAACTCTGCTGGGGCTGGCGACGTTGCAGAACTCCCCGAATGAAGCACCACCACAGACGATGATTGGGCCTGTGCCCTAGTAACCTTCTGTACTCTACGCGCAGCTCCCACGGCTGCCTTGCCCTCCTGGGCCCGGGTTGCCTTACGCAGAGGCATAACGGTAAGGGAAAGAAATACGTTAGAGGGGTCCAACTTATAACACAGCTCTAAGCACGATCTTAGAGTGAGAATAATGGAAACCAATCCTAAATATCCTATAGCCTCCTGATTATCGTGGTGGCACAACACACCGATAATCAAGACTCTACTAGATACGGTCTGTAGACACTTTCCGAGGATTAACTGCTCTGATACCACTTTTGTCACGACCCGAACCCGGGCCCGTGACTGGTGCCTTACCCCGGGCACCCTAGTGATACAATCATCAGAGTAATCAACGGAACATAAAACAAGTCATTATATAATATGAAATGTGAAACAGTTATCTGAGAAAACTTGCCTTTCGGCATATATATATATAAACTTTAAAACCGAACAGTTACATCCCTTTACAAACTCGCCACAACAAGATTTCATGCACTTAAGAATGATATGACAACAATGGCGGGACAGGGCCCCGCCATACCCCTGAATGTAAGTACCTACAACGACAGGGGACTATACCACTGCTAAGCCTCCGGAGAAACGGAGCTTCCCAAACGCTGAACTGTGACCCTAAGAGCGAGGATCAACACTGGTGTACCTCTACCTGCGGCATGAACGCACTTCAAGGAGGTCGATAACAGTACCAAGTATGTGAAATCAAAATATCAGAAATGAAATCATAGTAGTCTATATAAAGCAGGAGACATGTATGATAACCAAACTACAATTCACAATAAAATAAGCAGTCATGTCAAGTCAGGGACTCACGCCCTCAAAGTCATCACTCAAATATCACTATGGGTCTCACGCCCACAACATCAATCATGCCCGTGGAATACCTTCCTCACTGCCGGCAGTCTATGATATAAAAGCACCAAGGAATACACATGAACACCAGGTCCCACCTGTGTCATAATAAAACCGTACGGGGTAAGTACGAAGGCATAGCCGACTACTAAAACCCACAGTACCAACAGGGTCATAAACTGTATCATGAGATCTGTCTAGACCGCCACATGATCAAAGCTGGCCACTCGCCCGCAGTATCTAATGTGCGCGTCTAGTCCTGGAACTTCCCGCAGCTCCGCATAGGCCACTCCAATGGCCCGCATGAGGTATTCCCCGCATCGAGGGTAGCTACTCCCGGCAACGTCCTGGACTCGCAGTCCGCATGGCCACATAGACCGCATGACCATAAAGGCCGCACACTAACACGAACTCAGAGCTCGCGATAGGCCACAGCACCCGCATGAGGTATTCTCGAATCATAGGTCACACAGCACCGCTGAGTCTACCCCGTGACGAGGGCAGCTTAACCCCCGGAATCATGTCAAGAGGTGAGTGATATAATACTAACATAACATCTTATCGTTAAACAACATAAGCACAACAAGGGAAACCCCTTTACACAAACACCACAAGATACTAACACACGTAGCATCCTAACATGTTTACTTATCAAATCAACAAGAAAGTATTACAAGGTTATCACAAACCAACACAATCAAGTTATTCACACAAGGTACTTTCTACTTTATGTTAACAATTTCGGGTTTTTATCCCCAAAGTACTTCATACATTAACTCTTTAAAAGATCCGTTTCTTTCACAAAAGTCACACAATACCCGTAGTATAAAAATAGAGTGACTATCTTTTTAAGTAAACCAAAACACTTCCCTTTGTAAAATCAAGTAACAACATTATTTTCCAACGTTCAAGTTTGCCTAATTTCAGATGCTCAAGTTTCTCATTTTCGAAAGGTTTCGTAGTTCATAGTTTTAATCCTTTAAAACAATTTTTGAAACATATGCCTTATGTGTGAGTAGGTTATTCTTGTTCATAACAATCTTATTAAAGCAGCCATGATCTAGGAAATGTAATATCATTTTGTCTCATCTTAGCTTCTATGCAGATGGAGGTTTCTACTGGTTTTAATAATACTTTATTAGTCAATACATTTTCCTTTATTAGCGCTGCTGTGGTTTGTTCGATACTTATTCTGATTTCCGAAATCAGTAAAACATCATTCCTTTTGAAAACCAAAATACTCATTACTCACGAATGAGGTTTCACACTTTTTAACAAGATTCATATTAATTCAATTAAGTCAAGTCTCTTATCTTTTAAGATCAAGTCTCTTAACTTCTAAAATCAATAAATCATTCTTTTTATCTCTCTTAAGTCGTTATACCAAACTTCCCATAAAGCTAGTATAACTCTTAAGCTTTTAAAACCAAGTATTACCCTTCTTTCAAAAAGGTTTCTTAATTCTTTGAAATACTTCAAGATTCTTATTATTCAGCTTAAGTCAAAAGACATTGCCGTAAAACTACGTTCAGTTAACACACGTACGTCTACCGTACTATATATATATTCTTTTAAAATATCATGCTCAAGAGGATAGGAAGAATCACATACCTCGCGACGATTATCGACTATTAGCAAAACGCTCCACTGCTATAACCCTAGCCTTGTCCACCTTCAAGTAACATGCTACTTGCGGAACTTTCAACCTATAAAGGTTATACAAGTCTATCAACGCCTAGACTACTCGGTAGAATAAATCTAGATACAAGATTCTACGGAAAATTGGGCAAGACTTCCCTACCCACAATCTTCACAAGTCTCATCAGAAATACAAATTCATGTAAGTACAGTTTAATCCTTCTTCTCTAATATTCTTCTGATGTGATTTAAGTTCAAGTCTTTTCTGTAATATCCTTCTATTACAGTTCAATTCTATTCTATGAATCTTATATTCATTTCTATACAACTACAGTATGCAATTTCCAATTACAATAGGAGGTCAAGAGTATTTACCTCGATAAGCCCAAAATTATCCAAGTTTAAATGTCGATCCTGAGCAACGTTTAGCTCCTACTCTGGGTGCTCCAACCCGCTCCAAACAACCCTTAGAAGTTCTACGCAACTTCTTCTTAATACTTCAACCGGCTATGAAGATTTTCCTTAAGGTTGTGTTTCAGGATCAAGGAAGTATAATAGTATTTCCAAGCTTTTCAGATAGGGTAACCTCGAATACTACCTGGTATTTGGCCCCAGGTATTTTGGAATAGTAATAATACTTGGAGAATACTTTTCTACCAAGGGGGGGGGGGTTGTGTCTCGGCCAAGGGCCTCTCAAAGGGGGGAGGGGTGCTCTTTTGGACGAGAGCTTCTACAAGAGGGGGGGAGGATTTTCAAGACTTGAAATCTCTAAGTGTGGATGAAGAAGTCTTCAACTAAGGGGGGTATTTATAGGCCAACCAATGGCCAAGATCAAGACAAGTGGTAGGCAAGTGTAAGGTCGAGATTTGGACAAGTGTTTGTGGGTCCCACTTGCTCATCAACTACACAAAATATCTACAAAATATCCTACCTAACCCTTGACCAAGGGAAAGGCAAAAAACGTGCCAAGACTCCCCTACCTTTGCCGTCCACTTGAGGGCCAAGTGTCGCCCTCTCGTTGGTCCAAAATATTTCATCTCTCGGAAAAATCCGCAAAAATTATTAATGACATAGCCGTATTTTTCCCTTCGCAAAGTTTGGAAAACGTTTCGTCGGAAAACGATTCTTTTCGTGTGTTGTGCACAAAATTTTCGGTCCTTGCCTAACTTAAGGCTTAAACTTTCGTACGTACGTCCTCACGTACATACTCTGAAAATACGGGGTATAACAGTAATACCACCAAGGCTATCACAACTAGCATAGGTAAATTAACATACTCTTAGACTTCCATTTTATGACAACAAATCCGGGTTTTAACCCCCAAAGTACTACATACGTTAATCCTTTCAAAAAGATCTCTTTTTACGAAAACACAACTCGATACTATTATCCGTAGTACCAAACACGTTTATGTTTAAATCAAGTACTTTACACTTTTTAAACAACGTCAAGTATACTTTTTAAACTCAAGTTACTTCTCTTTTCCCAAAATCAAGTTACCATTTTAAATCCAATAATAAAACCATTCTTTTGTTTTCATAAAGTCGTTATAACTAACTTCCCATAAAGCTATTATAACACTTTATGTTTTAAACAAATTTAAGACAAAACCCTGCCTTTCTTTTAAACCAAAACACTTCAAATTCTTAAGTCTCTTTTCTTTTAGAAATCAAGTTACTTACTTTGGAATTTTAAGAAAAATCAAAACTTGATTATAATAATTCTTATTAGAGCAATGCATGATCTAGGAAATGTAATACAATTTTGTCTTATCTTAGCTTCTATGCAGATGGAGGTTTCTCTTTGGTTTTAATATAATTAATTGTCATTACATTTTCCTTTATTAACGTTGCAATGGCTTGTTCGATAGTTATTCCCATTTCCGAAATTAATATAACTTATTCCTTTTTCTAGACCAAGTACTCATTACTCACGAATGAGGTTTCACTACTTTAACACAATTCAAGTTCTTCACATTTCATACCAAGTCAAAATATAAGTCCAGTCTCTTATCTTTTAAAATAAACCAAAATTCGTTTAGCACACGTGACGCTCACCGTACTACATAGTTCACAAAATCATGCTAGAAAAGATAGGAAGAGGTTCACATACCTCGCGACGATTATCGACAATTAGCAAAACGCTCAAAAGTACTATAACCCTGCTAGCCTTTTCCACCCTTCAAGTAGAATACGTTACTCGTAGTACTTCAACCTATAAAGGCCACAAAACGTCTATCAACTTCTAGATCTCTTCGTAGAACATTTCAAAGTACAAGGTTCCTTATTCTACGGAAAATTCGACAGCACCTCCCCTCCGCAACCACATACATCTCCTCCTCAATCAAGGCCCGCTACCAAGCCAACAACTCCAAGGGGGTTACACGTCTAACCGGACGTGTACAACACTGCCCCACAATAATACTACAAGTCTACTGTAAATACAGTCCAATGTAAATACAATTCAGTTCTTTATAATTATCCTTCCAATATATCTTATACTCAATTCTAAACTACTACAATATGTAATATCCAATTACAATAGGGGGACAAAGATCATTACCTCGATAAGCCCAAAATTATCCAAGATTAATAAGTCGATCCTGAGCAACGCTTAGTGTTATACCCCGTATTTCCAGAGTATGTACGTAAGGACGTACGTAGAAAATTTTGAAGTTTAAAGTGGCTTGGCCGAATTATTTTGTTCACAACACCCGTTTAGAGTCGTTTTTCGACGAAACGTTTCCACAGCTTTCGTAGGGTAAATTACGGCTATGTCATTTTTAATTTTTGCGGATTTTTCCGAGTGACGGAACATTTTGGACCAACGAGAGGGCGACACTTGTCACCCTCTCATTGGAGCACGTTGTGGGCGGTTGTCTTGGACGAAATGGTGACTTTTTTTGTCAAGTAGTAGGTAGGATATTTTGTGGTAGATAGATAAGGTGCACTTGGCAAGATCTTGGCCCTACACTTGCCTTGCACTTGGCAAGATCTTGCCATCGGTTGGCCTTTGCTAGACCTATAAATACCCCCTTTTGATGACTTCTTCATCCATTCCTAAAATATTTCTAAGTGTTAAATCCTCCTCCTCCTCAGTGTTGAGTTCCGAGAGCCTCCCCTTCCCTTGGCCGAGAGCCCTCCCCCTTTGTGGTGCTAGCCGTGGGGTACCCCCCCTAGCCTAGTTGTTTTCGTATAATACCCCCCCTCTTGGTAGAAATACTCTCAAAAGTATTGTTATAATGCCCAAATTACCTTAGCCGTATACCTTGTAGTATTCTAAGGTTATACCTATACAAAAAGCCCAGTTATACTACCATACTTCCCACATACAAAACCGAAACCCTAAGGAAAATCTCCATAGTTAGTTGGAGTAATTAGTAGAAGTTGGTTAGAACTTCTAAGGGTTGTTTGGAGCGGGTCGGAGCGCACGGAGTAGGAGCTAAACCTTGCTCAGGATCGATATTTAAACTCGGATAATTATGGGCTTATCGAGGTTGAAGTACTACGTGTGGCGCGATCTACTTGGCTTAAGGAGTAGCCGACGGTTGGAAGTACTTGGAGCGTTTTGCTATTAGTCGATACTCGTCGCGAGGTATGTGAACCTCTTCCTATCTCTTCTAGCATGACGTGTGTAACTATGTAGTGCGGTGACGCGTACGTGTTAAATGTATTTGATTGGTCTAAAACATAAATTGTTATAACGGCTTTATGGGAAGTTGGTTATAACAGCTTTATGTAGGTAAGAAAATACTTGTGGTCTTTAAAAGGTAACTGATTTGAACTGTAACTGGCTGGTTATGTGATAATAAAGAACTTGAAGTATTTCAAAGGATTTTTGAATCATTTTGAAAGAAGAGTAATACTTGGTTTCTTTTGAAAACTTAAGAGTTATACTAGCTTTATGGGAAGTTAGGTATAACGGCTTAAGAATGTTTTACTGATTTCGGAAATCAGAATGTGTATCGACAAACCACTGCAGCGTTAATAAAAGGAAATGTTTTGACAGATTTAGTATTATTAAAACCAGTAGAAACTTCCATCTGCATAGAAGCTAAGATGAGACAAAATGATATTTCCTAGATCATGGCTGCTGTAATAAGATTTTTATAAACAAGAATATCCTACTCACATATAAGGCTTATGTTTCTCAGATGGTTTAAAAGAGAATGATATTCTTAAGTGATTAATACTATGAACTACGAAACCCTTTCGAAAAATGAGAAACTTGAACATTGGAAATTAGGCAAACTTGAACATTGGAAAAGAATGTTGCTACTTGATTTTACAAAGAGAAGTAATTGTTTTACTTTAAAAAGATAGTCACTCTATTTTTATACCACGGGTATTGTGTGACATTGTGAAAGTAACGTATCTTTTAAAGAGTTAATGTATGAAGTACTTTGGGGATAAAACACCGAACTTGTTGGCATATAGTAGAAAGTACCTTGTGTGTATAACTTGATTGTGTTGGTTTGTGATAGCCTTGTAATACTTTCTTGTTGATTGATAAGTAAACATGCTAGGATGCTACGTGTGTTAGTATCTTGTGATGTTAGTGTAAAGGGGTTTTCCCCTCGACTGCGCTTAAAGTTGTTTGACTATCAGCCGTTATGTTGGTATTGTACCACTCACCTTGACTTGTTTCCGGAGGTTAAGTCGCCTCCGACGCGGGTAGACTCAGCGATGCAGGACCATGATTCGAGAATACCTCATGCGGGTCCGGGGATCCATGCGAACTACGGAGTTCCGTGTTAGCGGCGCCTCGCGTGGTCACGCGGTCTTTGCGCCATGCGGATCGCGAGTCCGGGGCGATGCCGGAGTAGCTACCCTCGACGCGAGGAATACCTCATGCGCGCCTATGAGGTTGGCCTATCGCGAGTCGCGGGAAGTTCGGGGCTAGACGCGCACATTAGATATCGCGCGAGTAGCCGCTTTGATCATGTGACGGCCTGCAGACAGATCTCATGATACGCTTTATGACCTTGTTGGTACTGTGGGTTTTAGTAGTCGGATATGCCTTCGCATTTACCCCATGCGGTTTTATTAGGACACGTGGGACCCGGTGTTCATGTATTCCTTGATGCTTTTATATCATGATCGCCAGCGGCGAGGGTATTCCACGCATGAATGATGTGGTGGGCGTGAGACCCATAGTTATACTTGAGTGATGACTTTGAGGCGTGAGTCCCCGACTTGACATGATCGCTATTTATCAGGAATCGTAGTTGGTTATCATACATGTCTCCCGCTTTATATAGACTACTATGATTTCATTTACGATTTACTTTCGCCACATACCTGCACTGTTGTATCGACTTCGGGGCTGCGTTCATGCCGCAGTTGAGGTACACCGCCGTTGATCCTCGCTCTTAGGGTCACGCTCAGCGTTTGGAAGCTCCGTTCCTCCGAGGCTTATCTTCGTATAGTCCTGTTGTTATAGGTGCTACATTCGTGGTATGACGGCCCCGCCCCGTCGTTGTTGTCATATCATTCGTAGAGGTCTCAGTAGTAATCTTGGCGGTGGTTTGTAAAAAGGATTAAACTGTTCATGTTGAAAGAATTGTTGTTTATATATATGCCGAAAGGCAAGTGTTCACAGATTATCGCTTATACTTCTGTTATTTCATGTTATTGATTTATGTTCCACTGATTTTCTCTGATGTATGACTACTAGGGTGCCCGGTAGGAACCATCACGGGCCCGGTTCGGTCGTGACAAAAGTGGTATCGAGCGATTAATCCTGAAAGTGTCTACAGACCGTATCAAGAGTCTTGATTATCGGTGTTGTGCACCACACCAATAATCGTGAGGCTATAGGATATTTAGGTTTGGTTTCCATTCTTCTCATTCCGAGATCGTGCCTTAGAGCCGTGTGATAAGTTGGACCCTCTAACGTATTTCTTTCCTTACCGCTATACCTCCACGTAGGGCAAACCCGCCCAGAGGCGCGGCAAGGCGGAGCCGCAAGTAGAGTTCGAGGGTTACGAGGGCACAGCCCAATCATCACCGTGGTGTTTTATTCGGGAGTTCTGCGACGCCACTAGCCCCAAAGAGAGTTTAGCACGGCGCAGCAGCTCCTACCGCGCCATGATATTTGAACCGTCGGCCCACGGCCGAACAGAGAATATAGATTTCAGGAGGCGACCATTACTAACTATGGATTTGACTATCGCAGTATACCGATGTACCGCGAATCTTGATGAATATTAACGAAGGTTGTGCAAGAGTAGTTCTTCGATTGAGGCGAGCATGGCACGTACGAGCTTATACACAAGCAGCCGAGAAACGTAGATCGACGGTTAACGGGCGACGCAGGAAGAGGCCGTAACAGCAAGGTCCTTTGGTAACTTTCGAGGCGAAGTCACCTCGCCAATGATTAGATTTGCACACCCACCAGTGCAGAGAGGTTCTCCACGGATTTCAGGACGTTCGGGGTATGCAGGAGTTGGTCGTAACTGTGGCTTCCGTTCATGTGGCGACGTCATCCCGGAATGTCGTCTTTTAGTTGGTACTTGTTGTACTATGACCGCCGTGTCGATGTCTAAGAGTGTCCTTGTAGGAGGACTTAGCCTTCAGATCGGTGGGTAGTTCGTCATCTTCCTTAGCTATGCGCCCTACGGGGCAGGTTTGATTAGAACGACTAAGGGGAGTGAAGCAGTAAATACAGATAGATCTTTAACCCTCTAGGGATTAGTATGTGTGATAGGGTGAGTATACCTTAAGTGTTATATTCTGATAACATTGTGTAAATTGTAATTAGAAATCTTGGTTAGTTAACCAAGTAAGATTTGGGGGATAGAGAAGGTGTGAGCCTTAGAGTTTTATACGTAGAGACCTTAGAGGTAAGGCCATCTCGAGTAAAAGACGTATGTTTATGTTTGACCCTTATAGGAGTGCATAGTGCACGTGAGCTATGTTTACGGGATAAGTCCCTGAGTAGTGTGGAATGAAAGAGGGTAGTTGAGCTAAGAAGACCGCTAGGTTTTCGTAACGTGATTAGTGAGAGTTTTCCTTCGGAGAGCTAGCGTTTAGCGCGTTCCGTCGGGTTGAGGCCACGTTGCGGGTCAACCCGCGGCATGTTTGGTGGTGGGTCGGTTTATGGTGGTCCCGCCTTGTGGTAGGTCACGAGGTGTTAGGCGAGTTTAGTTAACCAGACGCAGTTCGTGGACGTCGACCGATGGTCGGGCGATGGGTCACCATCGTGTTTTTCGGGACCGTTGCTGGCGCGATGATATATCGTAAAGGTTGTAAGGCTGCACGGGGTGCCTACCTTCACCTTATGAGCGCATGTGGAGCCTGTGTTACTACTGTTTTTTCGGGAAGTTTTACCAGCGGGGTTAGGAACTCGTGAGTCTCCAGACGCGTTCGCCTCGTGCCGGTGATTGGATTTCGGGGTAGTTGTGAGGATTGTTATCTCTGTTGAGGAGTGTTTAGGCTACCATTTCGTTTTCGAATGTCGCCTTATGAGGCCTCAGGGGCGGAAGTGTAAGTTCGGCCGATTGGATCGATGTTGGCAAGATTCGATAGTTGGTTCAGCTTGTTCCAGCAGACCGGATGGATGGTAAAGCGTGTCTAGAAGAGGTTCTGGCAGCTCAGAGAAATCGTGCGGATAATCGGCGACGACGCTTAGAGTTCAGGTTGATGGTCGATCTTCTTGAAAGTACCACCCCGGGTTGGGTGTGACGAGTTTTGGAAAACAGAGGGAACTTAGCCCGAGTTACTTTGGGCCCTTTTGAGTTCATGTGAAGAATAGGCCAGGTTTCCTATATGTTAGCATTTGCCGTCCGACTTAGGAAGCAGTACGTCCGGTCTTTCATATTGATATGATCGGGAAAGTATCGGAGATCCATCCAGAGTGTTCCCAGTTAATGATGACCACGTTAGAGATAGTAACCCCGAGTTTTGGAACCAAGCGATTTAAATGTGGTAAGAGTTTGAGTGTACGACAGCCTCAGGGATCGCATGCAGCCCGGTACCATTGTTGGGTCGCCGGAGTGACACTAGAACCTCGCGGCAAAGTGACAAAAGTGGTATCACGACGAGTAAAGGGAGAAGCGAGCATGTATGGCGAGCATAGATGTGATCATTTCTTTTGTAAGGAGAAGTTGCGAAGGAAGTATATTTTAGACCCCGGAGAGAGGTGTTTGTGGTAATGTTAGAGGTGTTTCCTCGTGGACTTGGATGGAGGTATTTGTGCGGGTGTTTCTGTGGCCATGTGTGGCAGGATTGTTCACGTAAGTATAGTAGTGAAGACTATATCGCGCGCTTGTTTTGAGACTTAGAAGGAACATTCGACGAATGTTTCTAAGCGAGGAGAATGTTATACCGTATTTCAGAGTATGCGTAAGGGCGTGCGTAGAAAATTTTGAAGTTTAAAGTGGCTTGGCGAATTATTTTGTTCACAACACCCGTGTAGAGTCGGTTTTCGACGAAACGTTTCCCCAGCTTTCGTAGGGTAAATTACGGATATGTCATTATTAAATTTTGCGGATTTTTCCGAGTGACGGAATATTTTGGACCAACGAGAGGGCGACACTTGTCACCCTCTCATTGAGCACGTGGGCGGTTGGCTTGGACGAAATGGTGACTTTTTTGTCAAGTAGTAGGTAGGATATTTTGTGGTAGATAGATAAGTGCACTTGGCAAGATCTTGGCCCTACACTTGCCTTGCACTTGGCAAGATCTCGCCATCGTTGGCCTTTGCTAGACCTATAAATACCCCTCTTTGATGACTTCTTCATCCATTCCTAAAATATTTCTAAGTGTTAAATCCTCCTCCTCCTCAGTGTTGAGTTCGCCGAGAGCCTCCCTCCCCTGGCCGAGAGCCCTCCCCTCCTGGGGTGCTAGCCGTGGGGTACCCCACTAGCCTAGTTGTTTTCGTATAATACCCCTCTTGGTAGAAATACTCTCAAAAGTATTGTTATAATGCCCAAATTACCTTAGCCAGATACCTTGTAGTATTCTAAGGTTATACCTATACAAAAAGCCCGCTTATACTATCATACTTCCCGTCACCACAAAACCGAAACCCTAAGGAAAATCTCCATAGTTAGTCGAGTAATTAGTAGAAGTTGGTTAGAACTTCTAAGGGTTGTTTGGAGCGGCCTGAGCGCACGAGTAGAGCTAAACCTTGCTCAGATCGACATTTAAACTCGGATAATTATGGGCTTATCGAGGTCAAGACTACGCTGGCGCGATCTACTTGGCTTAGAGTAGCGACGGTTGGAAGTACTTGGGCGCTTTGCTATTAGTCGATACTGTCGCGAGGTATGTGAATGTTATACCCGTAGTTCCGTGGTATGTATGAGGGCGTGACGCACGAGAATACGATGTAAAGATTGGAAAGGAAGAAAGAGGCGATTTTTATTTTTTTCCACGGAAAAGTTTCCGGTTTTGTGAAGGAAAAGGTTCGTTAATGGGAATTGGATTCCCAGATTTGGTATTCGGACTTCTGGAATATTAGAGAATTATGGAATTTTATTTTCGAAAATGGTCACGCTGGGCCCACTGGAGAAATTTACGTTTTGTGGGGCCCACTTTGTTTTCGAGATTTTGGCCATTATGGATATTTTCTAAGATGTTTTATTTTGGGCCAATAGGAGGGTGACACGTGTCACCCCGCCTAGGTGGCTCGCCGAATGGCATTTGTGCACAACACCCTGCTGAGTCGTTTTTCGACAAACGCTTTACATAACTTGCAGGGAAAATTCGCTATGTCTTTTCTTATTTTTGCGGATTTTTCCGAGAAACGAACATTTTGGATCAACGGGAGGTGATACGTGTCACCTCACATCGGAAGCAAGTGGGCGCTTAGGCCGATTGGTGGCAAGTTGTTGGTAGATATTTGTGTAGATATTTGTGAGGGTTTTAAGGAGTAGGGACTGTGGGCACTTGGGCATATCTTGGCCCTACACTTACCTAGCACTTGGCTAGATCTTGGCCATTGGTTGGCCTCGCTTGCGCTATAAATACCCTCTAAGGTCAAGACTTCTTCATCCAAAATGTCTAAGTCTTGAGAGCCTTCCCTCCTCTTTCGAGCCCTCGTCGAGAGTTTCCCCTAGTGGGTAGGCCGAGGTAGCCACCCCCTCCTTTGTGTGGTACGCGGGTACCCCTAGCCTAGGTTGTTTTCATATAATACCCCCCCTCTTGGTAGAAATACTCTCAAAGTATTGTTATAATGCCCAAATAACCTTAGCCGTATACCTTGTTGTATTCTAAGGTTATACCTATACGAAAAGCCCAGAAATACTATTATACTTCCCACCACAAAACCGAAACCCTAGGAAAATCTCCATAGTCCGTTGAGTATTGTGAAGAAGTTGGTTAGAACTTCTAAGGGTGGTTTAGAGCGGGTTGGAGCGCTGAGTCGAGCTAAACGATTGCCCAGATCGACTTTATACTTGGATAATTATGGGCTTAGCGAGGTAAATATCTTGTCCCCCTATTGTAATTGGATATTACATGTTGTAGGAAATTATAGTTGAAGTATACTATGTATATAACTGAACATAGCTTGTGGCAATGTCTTTGGACTTAAGCTCAAGAATCGAATCGAATCGCTTTTTACATAGGGATCAGACATGAGACTTGTGTAGTATCGCGAGTAGAATTGTACCCGTCGGGTTAGATGTATAACCCCTGGTTGGCTTCGTAGCCGCCCAGTTAGAGAGAGAGATTTACGCCATGTGCGGAGGTGTCACGAATTTTCAGAGAATGTTCTACGATGAGATCTAAATGTTAATAAGCGCCGTGGCCTTATAGGTTGATGTACTACGTGGCGCGATCTACGTGGCTTAAGCGGGTAGCCGACGTTTGGAAGTACTTGAGCGCTTTGCTGAGTCGATATCGTCGCGAGGTATGTGAACCTCTTCCTATCTCTTCTAGCATGACATGTGTGAACTATGTAGTACGGTGAGACGCATACGTGCTAAATGTGTTTGAGTGGTTTAAAACATAAAGTGTTATAACGCTTTATGGGAAGTTGGTTATAACAACTTTATGTTAGTAAGAAAATACATGTGGTTTTTAAAAGGTAATCGATTTGAACTATAATCGCTTGTTATATGATAAGAAAGAATCGAAGTATTTCAAAAGATTTTTGAATCATTTTGAAAGGAGAAGTAATACTTGGTGTTTGAAAACTTAGGAGTTATACTAGCTTTACGGGAAGTTAGGTATAACGGCTTAAGAATGCTTTATCGATTTCGAAATCGAATGTGTATCGACAAACCATCTGCGGCGTTAATAAAAGGAAATGTTTTGAATAATTAAGTATTATTAAAACCAGTAGAAACTTCCATCCGCATGAAGCTAAGATGAGACAAAATGATATTTCCTAGATCATGGTCATTGTAATAAGATTGTTATAAACAAGAATATCCTACTCACATATAAGGCTTATGTTTCTCGATTGTTTAAAAGAGAATTATATTCTTAAATGAATAAGACTATGAACTACGAAACCTTTCTAAAATAAGAAACGTGAACATTTGAAATTAGGCAAACTTGGACGCTTGGAAAATAATGTTGTTACTTGATTTTACAAAGGTAAGAGTTTTGGTTTTCTTAAAAGCGATACCACTCTATTTTATACTACGGGTATTGTGTGACTTATGTGAAAGAAAGCAGATCTTTTTTAAGCTTTTAATGTGTGAAGTACTTTGGGGATAGACCGAACTTGTTAGTAGAAAGTACCTTGTGTGAATAACTTGATTGTATTGGTTTGTGATAGCCTTGTAATACTTTCTGTTGCTTTGATAAGTAAACGTGTTAGGATGCTACGTGTGTTAGTATCTTGTGATGTTTGTGTAAGGGGTTTCTTGATTGTGCTTATTAACTATCGGTCGTTATGATAGTATTGTGGCATTCATCTCTTGAGATGATTCCGGGTTGCCGCCTCCGACGCGGTAGACTCAAAGGTGCAGGACCATGATTCGAGAATACCTCACGCGGTCCTGGGGCCTATGCGCGAGCTACGAGAGTTCCGTGTTAGCGTGTCGCCCTTATGGCTACGCGACTCGAAAGTCCGTGGCGATGCCGGGAGTAGCTACCCTCGATGCGGGAATACCTCACGGGCCGATGAGATTGGCCTACGCGAGTCGCGGAAGTTCCGGTGACTAGACGCGCGCATTAGATATCGCGCAAGTGGCCGCTTTGATCACGCGACGGCCTAGACAGATCTTATGATACGCTTTATGACCTTGTTGGTACTGCTGGTGTTAGTAGTCGGCTATGCCTTCGCATTTACCGCATGCTTTATTAGGACA
This sequence comes from Przewalskia tangutica, assembly GCA_029844215.1. Lineage (NCBI taxonomy): Eukaryota > Viridiplantae > Streptophyta > Magnoliopsida > Solanales > Solanaceae > Przewalskia > Przewalskia tangutica. The sequence goes on from CM056726.1 coordinate 53,624,285, forward strand.
CGTGGGACTCGTGTTCATGTATTCCTCGTGCTTGTATATCATAAATCACGGCAGGAGAAGGTATTCCACGCACGATTGATGTTGTGGCGTGAGACCCATTGTTAAATTGAGCGATGACTTGAGGCGCGAGTCCCCGACTGACACGACCGCTATTTATGGTGATCGTAGTTGGTTATCATACATGTCTCCCGCTTTGTATAGACTACTATGATTTCATTTACGATTTATTTTTAGTTTCACATACTTGCACTTTGATCGACCTCCTTCGGGCCGCGTTCACGCCGCAGTTGAGGTACATCGCCGATCCTAGCCTCGTGGTCACGCTCAATATTTGGGAAGCTCCGCTCCGAGGCTTATCACGTATAGTCCCCGTCAGTAAGTGTTTACATTCGTGGTTTTGGCGGGGCCCGTCCCGCCATCGTGGTCGTATCATTCTTAGGTCCAGAGTAATCGCTGTGGGCGTGGTTGGTAAAAAGGATTAAGCCGTTCATTTGTAAAAGAGTTGATGGTTATATATATGCCGAAAGGCAAGTTTTCACAGATTATTGTTTTATATTTCGTTATCTCACGTTGTTGTTTTATGTTCAACGATTACTGATGTTGTGTCACTAGGGTGCCCGGTAAGGCACCGCCACGCCCGCCGGTCGTGACAAAAGTGGTATCGTGAGCGCTTAATCCTCGGAAAGTGTCTACGCATCGTATCCGCAGAGTCTTGATTATCGGTGTTGTGCACCACACCAATAATCGTGAGGCTATAGGATATTTAGGATTGGTTTCTATTCTTCTCACTCGAGATCGTGCCTTAGAGCCGTGTTGTAAGTCGACCCTCCGACGAAATTATTTCTTATCGTTATGCCTCCGCGTAGGCAACCCGCCCGTGAGGCAAGCGCACCGAGGAGCTGCGAGTAGAGTTCGAGGGTGGCGAGGCACAGCCAAATCATTACCTAGGTAGTGCTTCATTCGGGGTTTCGCGACGCCACTAGCCCCAAAGAGTTTAAGCATGGCGACGCGGCTCATCGCGCCATGATATGTGAACCTTCGCCCACGACCGAACCGAGAATATAGATTGCAAGAGACAACCTTGTTACTAGCTATGGATTTGGCTACCAGAGAGTATACCGATGTATCGCGAGTCTTGATGACTACCTAAGAGAAGGTTGTGCAAGAGTAATCCTTCAGTTAGGCTTCGAGCATGACGTATGCGGGCTTATGCGCAGCAGCCGAGAAACGTAGAGATCGACGTTAACCAAGGATGCGAAGAGGGCCAGCAGCAAGGTCCTTCAGAACTTTCAGGTGAGTATACCTTAAGTGCTATGTTCGATAGCGTGGTAGTTGTGATTAGAAATCATGGTGGGTTAACCGAGTAAGATTTTGGGGATAGAAGGTGCGAGCCTTAGAGTGTTATACGTCTGCACCTTAGAGGTAAGGCCATCTCGAGTAAAGGTGTAGTGTTATGTTTGATCTCACGGAGTGCATAGTGCACGTGAGCTATGTTTGGGATAGGTCCCTAAGTGGTATGAAATGAAAGAGGGTAGTTGAGCTAAGAAGACCCTAGGTTTTCGTAACATGTTTAGTAAAATTGTTCCTTCGGAGATGGTATTTTGCGCTTCACGGCCGGTTGAGGCCACGCCATGCGTCAACCCGCGGCATGTTAGTGGTGGGTCTGGTTGTGGTGGTCCCGCCTTGTGGAAGCGGTCACGAGGTGTTAGGCCCAAGTGTAGTTAACTAGCGCACGAAGTTCGTTGACGCGTTCGACCGCTGGTCGGTCGATGGGGCAGCCCATCGTGTTCTTCGGCCGGACCGCTCACTCCAGGTTGTTTTATCGTAAAGGTTGTAAGGCTGCACGGTGCCTACCTTCACCTTATGGCGCATGCCGGAGCCTGTGTTACTACTGTTTTTGTTTCGAAGTTTTACCAGCAGGTTAAGGACTCAGTGAGTCTCAGACCACATTCGCCTCGCCAGTGTGTGGATTTCGTGGTAGTGAGGATTGTTGTCTCCTGTGGAGGAGCGCTAAGCTACCATTCCAAAGATTCGGATGTCGCCACGGCCTTGTAGGGGCAGAAGTGTAAGTTGCCAGTCGATTGGTTCGATGATTGGCAAGGTTCAGATAGTTGGATCGCTTGTTCCAGCAGATCGCGGATGTGTAAAGCTCATCTGTAAGAAGTTCGCACCGGAGGAATCGTATGATAATCGCGACGACGCCAGAGTTCGTGTTGACGGTCGGTCTTCTTGAAAGTACCACCCGGACAGTGTGACGAGTTGTGGAAACAGAAGGAACTTAGCCCGAGTTACTTTGGGCCTTTTGAGTTCATGTGAAGAATAGGCCAGGTTGCCTATATGTTAGCAATTGCCGTCCGACTTAGGAGGCAGTACGTCCGGTCTTTCGTATTGTTATGTTCGGGAAGTATCGAAGGTCCATCCAGAATGTCCCCAGTTAATGATGCCCACGTAAAGAGATAGTAACCCCGAAGTTTTGGAAACCAGCGATCGTAAATGTGGTAAGGGTTCGAGCTGACGGCATGACCTTCCGATCGCAGTTGGCACCATTTGTTGGGTCGTCGGAGCTAGGCTCGCGCAAAGTGACAAAAGTGTATTTGTGGTGATGTTAGAGGTGTTTCCTCGTAGACTTGGATATAAGTATGTTGCGCAGTACTTTTCGTGGCCGTATGGCGGGATTGTTTCGTAAGTATAGAGTGAAGACTATACCGCGCACGATGTTTTGAGGCTTAGAATGAACATTCGACGAATGTTTCTAGGGGAAGAATGTTATACCCGTAGTTCCGTGGTATGTATGCGAGGACGACGCACGAGAATAATACGTAAAGATCGGAAAGGAAGAAAGAGGCGATTTTTTTTTTTCCACGGAAAAGTTTCCTGTTTGTGAAGGAAAAGGTTCGTTAACGGGAATTGGATTCCCAGACGGTATTCGGACTTCCGAATATTAGAGAATTATGGAATTTTATTTTCGAAAATGGTCACGTGGGCCCACGGAGAAATTTACTGGCTTTGTGGCCCACTTTGTTTTCGAGATTTTGGCCATTATGGATATTTTCTAAGATGTTTTATTTTGGGCCAATAGGAGGTGACACGTGTCACCCCGCCTAGTGGCTCGCCGAATGGCATTTGTGCACAACACCTGCAGTCGTTTTTCGACTAAACGCTTTACATAACTTCATGAGGAAAATTCCGGCTATGTCTTTTCTTATTTTTGCGGATTTTTCCGAGAAACGAAACATTTTGGATCAACGGAGGGTGACACGTGTCACCCTCACATCGAAGCAGCTGGGCGCTTAGGCCGATCAAAGGGCAAGTTGTTGGTAGATATTTGTGTAGATATTTGTGAGGGTTTTAAGGAGTAGGGACTAGGGGCACTTGGGCATATCTTCGCCCTACACTTACCTAGCACTTGGCTAGATCTTGGCCATTGGTTGGCCTCGCTTGTGCTATAAATACCCTCTAAGGTCAAGACTTCTTCATCCAAAATGTCTAAGTCTTGAGAGCCTTCCCTCCTCTTTCGCAGGCCCTCGTCGAGAGTTTCCCCAGTGGGGTAGGCCGAGGTAGCCACCCCCTCCTGTGGTGTGGCCGTGGTACCCCAGCCTAGGTTGTTTTCATATAATACCCCCTCTCGTAGAAATACTCTCAAAGTATTGTTATAATGCCCAAATTACCTTAGCCGTATACCTTGTTGTATTCTAAGGTTATACCTATACTAAAAGCCCGTAAATACTATTATACTTCCCGTCACCACAAAACCGAAACCCTAGGAAAATCTCCATAGTCCGTTGAGTATTGTGAAGTTGGTTAGAACTTCTGGTGGTTTAGAGCGGGTTGAGCGCCGAGTCGAGCTAAACGATTGCCCAGATCGACTTTATACTTGGATAATTATGGCTTAGCGAGGTAAATATCTTGTCCCCTATTGTAATTGGATATTACATGTCAGGAAATTATAGTTGAAGTATACTATGTATATAATCAACATAGCTTGTGGCAATGTCTTTGGACTTAAGCCCAAGAATCGAATCAATCGCTTTTACATAGGATCAGACATGAGACTTGTGTAGTAGTATCGTGAGTAGAATTGTACCCGTCGTTAGATGTATAACCCCCGTTGGCTTCGTAGCCACCGTTAGAGAGGAGATTTACGCTGTTGCGGGGAGTCGCCAATTTTCTGTGAATGTTCTACGATGAGATCTAAATGTTAATGTCACGCTTGTGGCCTTATAGGTTGATGTACTACGTGTGGCGCGATCCACGTGGCTTGCGGGTAGCCGACGTTTGGAAGTACTTGAGCGCTTGCTGAGTCGATACTGCCGCGAGGTATGTGAACCTCTTCCTATCTCTTCTAGCATGACACGTGTGAACTATGTAAGACGAGACGATACGTGCTAAATGTGTTTGAGTGGTTTAAAACATAAAGTGTTATAACGCTTTATGGGAAGTTGGTTATAACAAACTTTATGTTAGTAAGAAAATACATGTGGTTTTTAAAAGGTAATCGATTTGAACTATAATCGCTTGTTATATGATAAGAAAGAATCGAAGTATTTCAAAAGATTTTTGAATCATTTTGAAAGGAGAAGTAATACTGGTGTTTGAAACTTAGGAGTTATACTAGCTTTATGGGAAGTTAGGTATAACGGCTTAAGAATGCTTTATCGATTTCGAAATCGTAATGTGTATCGACAAACCATCGCATACATTAAAAGGAAATGTTTTGAATAATTAAGTATTATTAAAACCAAGAGAAACTTCCATCCGCATAGAAGCTAAGATGAGACAAAATGATATTTCCTAGATCATGGTCATTGTAATAAGATTGTTATAAACAAGAATATCCTACTCACATATAAGGCTTATGTTTCTCGATTGTTTAAAAGAGAATTATATTCTTAAATGAATAAGACTATGAACTATTTAAACCTTTCTAAAATAAGAAACGTGAACATTTGAAATTAGGCAAACTTGGACGCTTGGAAAATAATGTTGTTACTTGATTTTACAAAGGTAAGAGTTTTGGTTTTCTTAAAAGGACAAATACTCTATTTTATACTACGTATTGTGTGACTTATGTGAAAGAAACAGATCTTTTTTAAGCTTTTAATGTGAAGTACTTTGGGGATGATAATTCAACTTGTTAGTAAAGTACCTTGTGTGAATAACTTGATCAGATTGGTTTGTGATAGCCTTGTAATACTTTCTTGTTGCTTTGATAAGTAAACGTGTTAGGATGCTACGTGTGTTAGTATCTTGTGATGTTTGTGTGCGGGTTTCCCTTGATTGTGCTTATTAACTATCGTTATGATAGTATTGTGGCATTCATCTCGAGATGATTCCGGGTTAAGTCGCCTCCGACGCGGTAGACTCAGCGATGCAGGACCATGATTCGAGAATACCTCTACGCGGTCCCGGGGCCTATGCGAGCTACGAGAGTTCCGTGTTAGCGTCGTCCTTTATGGGCACGCGTCCCGCGCTACGCGACTGGAAAGTCCGTGACGACGCCGGAGTAGCTACCCGACGCGGAATACCTCATGCGGCCGATGAGATTGGCCTACGCGAGTCGCGGAAGTTCCAGACTAGACGCGACATTAGATATCGCGCAAGTGGCCGCCTTTGATCATGTGACGATGCAGACAGATCTTATGATACGCTTTATGACCTTGTTGCATGGGTGTTAGTAGTCGGCTATGCCTTCGACTTACCTCGCATAGCTTTATTAGGACACAGTGGGACTCGTGTTCATGTATTCCTCGTGCTTGTATATCATAAACCGCCAGCGTGGCGAAGGTATTCCACGCACGATTGATGTTGTGGCGTGAGACCCATTGTTAAATCGAGTGATGACTGGCGCGTGAGTCCACGACTTGACACGATCGCTATTTATGGTGATCTCAGTTCGTTATCATACATGTCTCCCGCTTTGTATAGACTACTATGATTTCATTTACGTGATTTATTTTTAGTTTCACATACTCTGCACTGTCAGATCGACCTCTCGGGGGCTGCGCTCATGCCGCAGTCGAGGTACATCGCCGTTGATCCTAGCTCTCGTGGTCACGTCATTGCTTGGGAAGCTCCGCTTTCTCCGAGGCTTATCACGTATAGTCCCCGTCGTAAGTGTTTACATTCGTGGGTTTGGCGGGCCCCGTCCGCCATCGTGGGTCGATCATTCTTGAGGTCCGTAGTAATCGCTGTGGCGTGGTTGGTAAAAAGGATTGCTGTTCATTTGTAAAAGAGTTGATGGTTATATATACGCCAAAGGCAAGTTTTCACTGATTATTGTTTTATATTTCTGTTATCTCATGTTGTTGTTTTATGTTCCCGACACTGATGTTGTGTCACTAGGGTGCCCGGTAAGGCACCATCCACGCCCGGGCCGGTCGACAAAGTGAACCTCTTCCTATCTCTTCTAGCATGATGTGTGTGTAACTATGTAGTACGCAGAGACGATACGTGTTAAATGTATTTGATTGGTCTAAAACATAAATTGTTATAACGGCTTTATGGGAAGTTGGTTATAACAGCTTTATGTAGGTAAGAAAATACTTGTGGTCTTTAAAAGGTAAATCGATTTGAATCAGAATCGTGGTTACGTGATAATAAAGAACTTGAAGTATTTCAAAGGATTTTTTCATTTTGAAAGAAGAGTAATACTTGGTTTCTTTTGAAAACTTAAGAGTTATACTAGCTTTATGGGAAGTTAGGTATAACGGCTTAAGAATGTTTTACTGATTTCGGAAATCAGAATGTGTATCGACAAACCATCGCAGTTAATAAAAGGAAATGTTTTGTGATTTAGTATTATTAAAACCAAGAGAAACTTCCATCCGCATGTAAGCTAAGATGAGACAAAATGATATTTCCTAGATCACGGTCATGTAATAAGATTTTTATAAACAAGAATATCCTACTCATATAAGGCTTATGTTTCTCAGATGGCTTAAAAGAGAATGATATTCTTAAGTGATTAATACTATGAACTACGAAACCCTTTCGAAAAATGAGAAACTTGAACATTGGAAATTAGGCAAACTTGAACATTGGAAAAGAATGTTGCTACTTGATTTTACAAAGAGAAGTAATTGTTTTACTTTAAAAAGATAGTCACTCTATTTTTATACCACGGGTATTGTGTGACATCGTGAAAGTAACGATCTTTTAAAGAGTTAATGTATGAAGTACTTTGGGGATAAAACACCGAACTTGTTGGCATATAGTAAAGTACCTTGTGTGTATAACTTGATTGTGTTGGTTTGTGATAGCCTTGTAATACTTTCTTGTTGATTGATAAGTAAACATGCTAGGATGCTACGTGTGTTAGTATCTTGTGATGTTAGTGTAAAGGGGTTTTCCTCGATCGCGCTTTAAAGTTGTTTGACTATCACCGTTATATTGGTATTGTACCACTCACCTTGACTTGTTTCCGAGGTTGCCGCCTCCGACGCGGTAGACTCGGTGATGCAGGACCATGATTCGAGAATACCTCATGCGGGTCCGAGGATCCATGCGAACTACGGAGTTCCGTGTTAGTTTCGCGCCTTGTGGTCACGCGGTCTTCGCGCTACGCGGATCGCGAGTCCGGGGCGACGCCGGAGTAGCTACCGATGCGAGGAATACCTCACGCGCCTATGAGGTTGGCCTATGCGAGTCGCGGAAGTTCGTGGCTAGACGCGACATTAGATATCGCGCGAGTGGCCGCCTTTGATCATGTGACGCAGACAGATCTCATGATACGATTTATGACCTTGTTGGTGCTGGGTTTTAGTAGTCGGCTATGCCTTCAGATTTACCCTCAGACGGTTTTATTAGGACACAGTGGGACCCGTGTTCATGTGTATTCCTTGATGCTTTTATATCATAGATCGCCAGCGGTGAGGAAGGTATTCCACGCATGAATGACGTGGGCGTGAGACCCATAGTTATACTTGAGTGATGACTTTGAGGCGTGAGTCCTCGACTTGACATGATCGCTTATTTATTGTGAATCGTAGTTTGGTTATCATACATGTCTCCCGCTTTATATAGACTACTATGATTTCATTTACGATTTACTTTCGTTTCACATACTCTGCACTGATCGACCTCCTTCGGCCGCGTTCATGCCGCAGTTGAGGTACACCGCCGTTGATCCTCGCCTTAGGGTCACGCTCAGCGCTTGGGAAGCTCCGTTCCTCCGAGGCTTATCTTCGTATAGTCCCCGTTGTTATAAAGGTGCTACATTCGTGGTATGACGGCCCCGCCCGTTGCCGTTATCATATCATTCGTAAGTGCAGTAATCTATTGCAGGCGTGGTTTGTAAAAAGGATTAAACTGTTCATGTTGAAAGAATTGTTGTTTATATATATGCCGAAAGGCAAGTGTTCACATATTATCGTTTATACTTCTGTTATTTCATGTTATTGATTTATGTTCCGCTGATTTTCTCTGATGTATGACTACTAGGGTGCCTGGTAAGGCACGACCACGCCCGGTTCGGTCGTGACACTTAGCTCCAATTCCTTACGCTCCAACCCGCTCCAAGCAACCCTTAGAAGTTTCTAAACAACTTCTCTTAACACTTCAACCAACTATGAAGATTTTCCTAGGGCTTCATTTTTCGACTAAAGGAATAAAGTAGAATTTCCGGGCTCCTAGTATTGAAATAACTTTGGAATACTACTAGGAATACTAGGCTAAGATATTTGGGACTATACCAACACTCAAGAATTTTTCTACACAAAGGGGGTTGGACGAGAACACTTGGGAGGGAGAATAATTTTTGCCTTGGAAACTCTCTAATGTGGATGAATAAAGTCTTGCAAACAAGGGGGTATTTATAGAGAAATCAAGGCCAAGATCTATGCAAGTGTGTGGTGTAGATTGGGGCATGTAGGTGGATTCTACCAACCACATGTCCACCACAAAATTTGGACAAGTGGTTAGCCACTTGTCCACCCAAACCGGCCAAGCCACATGTCCCCTAGCCATTCACCCAACACGGCCACACGGGTGACACGTGTCGCCCCTACTCGCCCATAATATTTCATCTCCAAAATATCCGAAAAATCCAAAATATCCAAAACAAATTTGTCCCAACAAAAACGTAAATTTACCCAGTTGGCCCCACGTTACCAAAGACGGAAATAAAATTCCATAATTATATAATAATCCAAGAAGTCCAAATACCAAATCTGGGAATCCAATTCCCATTATCGAACCTTTTTCCTTCACAAAGTCCGGAAACTTTTCCGTAGAAAAATCACATCTTTCTTCCTTTCCAAAATTACCGTCGTATTCTCGTACGTACGTCCTCACATACATACCCTGCAACTACGGGGTGTAACAATTACCTCAAAATAGCCCAAAAAAATGTGACTGTCCAGATTTTTAGCCACTGCTTCGTCAGCTGAACTTGTAACGTCGATAACTCTCTACTCCAGTGTCCTATCGACGACAGGTTTGTTGCGTTGGAAACTAGACTCGACGAACTTAATTTTAGGCTTTTGAAACACCCAAAAACTCCTAATATGCTAGGAGATATTCCCTTCCAAATGTGACTAAAAAAACAGTCCCGAAAATCTGCCCACTCTCGGCTTTGTGAGGGTTTTTGAGGCTAGGGGTGTGAAATCTTGTCTAACTCTTGGTTAATAATCTTCCTAATACACTAAGGAAGAACACTTATAAGTTTAAGAATTTTTGGACAACATTTGGTCACTAAAAGGGGGCTTTGGACGAGAACAACTAGGGAAGGGGAGAGAAATATTTTCAAGTCTTGAAATATACTAAGTGTGGAAGATTTTCATCAACTAAAGGGGTTTATATAGTACAACCAAGGGTTAGGATTGAAACATGTGTAAGGTAGAGATTTAGGATGTAGGTTTCTTTGTACACTTGTCCCACAAATGCCATGCAAGACCATGCAAGACTTGACCATTTGACTTGCCCACTAATGGCACCAAAAATCATCCAACATGGCTCTTGGGTGACACGTGTCGCCCTCCAATTGGTCCAAAATATTAATCTCTCGGAAAAATTCCATAAAAAAATATTGAAAACGTAAAAATTTCCTTCACAAGGTTCGGAATATTTTCCGTCGGAAAACAATTCTTTCATTCTTACCCTAATTAGGGTTTATACATTCGTACGTACGTCCTCACATACATACTCCGGAACTACGGGGTGTAACAATCATCCCATTCTTTGACGTTATTGCTCACATAAACAAAGAAGAACTAATGAGGCTCGTAACTGGTATTTTTACGGAACAAGTGCGGGCTTTGAAAAGTGACATGTTTGTGAGGCATGCACCCATCTTGAGAAAAGAATGTGATCTGCCAACCTTTTATGGAGATGGGGACCCAAAAGAGTTATTTTAATGGTTGAACACCATTGAGGAATATTTCAAGTACCGACAATATGACGATCATGAGTGATTTAAAGTTGCCAAAGCGAGGCTCAAATCATTTGCTTCCGATTGGTATGAAAATATAAGAAACAATCGAAAAAGAAGTGGCAAGACCAAGATTAACTCTTGGAAGAAATTAAAGAAGCATATGATGAGAAATTATTTTTCCAAGGGAGCATGAACAAAGTCTATACTTCCGACTTTATACTCGTCATCAAGAAAACATCGAAGTAGTGTCATGCCACACCTTTAGAGGCATAGTGGAGAAACAAAAAAGGATAGGTTCTCCAAAGTCTTACATAGATCCCTCCAATGTCAAGAATATGGGCAACACCCTTTTCATCAACCCCTTGTATGGTCACAAATTTGAAAGAGAAAGATCAAAAGGTAGAAGAAGATACTACTTATTTTACTAATATTATATGACCAAGGGGTTGTAGAAGGAGACACGGAGAAGGTAGAGGTCACCACATGAATAAACAAATGAGAAAAGGTGTTTCCAATGTCGAGAATCGGGATACTTTGGCAAAGAATGTCCTAACCCCCGAGTAGTGAAAAATGAAGATGGTGCGAAGTCCTTAGAGGAATCTGAAGTCGAAGAAAGTTCTGAGACCCCCTTACTTTATGCACAAAAGTTAGATGAAGAATTTAAGAAGGGGACTTCTATAGATGATGATTCAGAGGAACTCTTTGAGAAATCGGAAGACGTATGTTGGAATGGCCTTGCATCCGGGACACTATCGATGGAAGATGGTGGACTTGCTCTTGATTTATTTTCAAGTAGTTCATTGTCTACTCACCAAGGCCGTATACCAAGGGAAAAATTGTTAGGCGAACCATGTAATCGAAAGTGTCTTAGCCCCTACGCGGTACCTATCTTGTTGGTGCCGAAGCAAAATGAAGTTTGGCACATAAGTATTGGCCACCAAGCCGTCTACAACATCAACATGATGTCCAATCTCCTACGCTAAGAATGGATGATTATTTGGGTGGGTTGAGTAGAGCCAAAGTGTTCTCCATGTTGTTAGAATCAAAAAGTGGTTTCCATCTAGTGTGGAATCGAGAGGGAGTTATATGAAAATTGGCTCTCAAAATCAAAGTTGGATAGTGTGAATTGTTTGTGGTGCTACTTGGGTCAGGTAACGTTCCAAGCTTCTTCATGAGGTTCATGCATATGTTACTACAACCTTTAATGGACCACATAGTTCTGTTCGAAGATATTTTTGTGAAATCTCCCGAGGTGGTAACTTCAAGTCAGGCCGAGCCTATGGATATAATTGCGCAAATAGTTTCATTTATCCGACTTCTTATTATCATCATGTCATACGAAATTATTATGACCTTGTTGCCCTACCAACGAGCTAATAAGAAAATATGAGTGTGATTGGCTCCGAAGAGCAACAAGAGTCTTTGAAGTCGTAAAGAAAAGATTTGGGAGCCCAGCCCTAACTATGTCAAGTCGTGAAAGACCATTAGATGTCAAACATAAAATTACGCTGTGCCATCTTTCGCTCGAGAACAAAATCGAATGGTGCACTATGTCATTATGTTATCTATGACAAGGCCCTTAGATCAGATGAGAGACATGGCACAATATGGACATCATTCGAAATCGTTTGTCTTTTATTCGGATTCGTATTTGGAAAATTTCGAAGAAGGTGTCCACAAAATAAAAATTCAGGATTTATCTAATGGTGGAAATATTAGATCAACACTTGTTGATGAAGGCGGCACGAATTCAAGGACGAATTCTTTCAAAGAAATGGAGATTGATGCAAGAAAACCCACAAACTTAAACTCCTGACTTGAGACATTAAGTAGCTTGCCGAGGATGCCAACAATTTACCATCTACCTACGGATAGGGCTACACAACAGGGTAAAATCGGACCGATCCGGACCGGACCAAGGACCGAAAATTCAAAAAATTAGGACCGAAGACCGGATCGAATTTATTGGTCCGGTCCGGTCTGGTCTACGTCTTTTTCGGTCCGATCCGGTTATATGGACCGAACGGACCAGCATGCCAACATATTTAGTGATTTACTGCCAGTTGTGAGAACTACTCAAAAATGACAAAACTATACCACGAAAAGAACCACACGACAAGGAGGTAGTAATAGGGGGGGAAAACACATGGCATTTGAACAAGTTTAGAAATGAGATAGCTACCAAGAAGTAATAATGCCACCAAACAGAATAATTTTCAACTACTTAAAGTGCAACCAATAATGAAGCAAATGAATATAAAAAATATGACAACATTCTTAATTCTTAAAGAAAATATATATACAAAAACATATAAAATGACAAGAAAAACAAACTGATCATCAAAGAACACCACAACAAAGCAGCCGTTGAGGCTACATCAACTCAGCATGTTGCCAACAAGGCAACAACATTACAATGTACAACATCAACAAATTTATAGTCCAATTTTTATTTACTTTCTTTTGTCAAACACTCAAACCATCAAACACAGATGGTAGATTCATCAATTCCACACTTTTGAAAATCTGTATGAAAGAAAATAATAAAGTTAGTAATAAGAATCGTAACTCTTCTAATTCTTGCAATGAGATATCATCATATTCATATCATACCATTCTCCAAATCTTGCAACTCTTCTAATGATTCTTCCACATTAATAATTTTGGATTTGTTCTTCAAAGTTGTATGAAGCCAATCTTGACTACAAATGAGTCATTGCACCATCTTTAATATAAAATAAAAGTTAAGAAACACAAATTATCAATTAATATAATAAAAATTAAATTTTCTTTACAAAAAAATACAAAAGAAAATGTATTACCTTAGGGGTCAAAGAACTCCTGAATTGAATAAGGTTCGCCCTCCTAGACTAAATGCTTCTGTAAGCAACTATAGATACTGTAATAACTAATATATCACGAGTCATGCGTGAAACAACGAGAAATCTTAGTGAATTGAGCTTCCACCAAGTTAAGATTTTAATATCTTCTCCATTCGCCTCTTCATTCAAATATCGATCAATCTCCGACCTCGTACTATATTTACCCTTTGCTTCTAATAAAGATTTGAGCTTCCTAACTTTAGTCTTGAGATCTAATCTCATGTCACTTGATTCAATTACATCACTTGCCCCACTCAAAACAACAGTAGAGAAATACATAGCCTTATATTCATCAAACAAATCATTTAGGACTTGTTGAATATTCTCAAGCAAACTATCACCCTTTACTTCCCCATACATCTCATGTAAAGTCAATTGCAAACCAACATTTTTTCATCATAGGATCAAGAATGACAGCCACATAAATCAACATGTTAAGTTTTTCTAAACTACCCCAATACTTATCAAACTTTTCCTTCATCTTAAGAGTCATTGCACTCAATTCTAAATCAAGACTTTCTAGTTCTTTTAATGTTTCAAGAGATGTACCAATATCAAACAATGCACTATTGCACGTGACACTCAAAGAAGCAGAAACATTATTAGTTAAAATATAAAACTTTTCTAGAAAGATAACAAGCGTCTTGTCCAACAACATATGACTCTCCTTTGGAGGCCCTACATTAATAGGATCTTTTAGATCTTTCTCTTTGTGAAGTTGAAACATACGAAAAACTAGCTCAAATTTTATAAATTGTCATCAACATAGTATAAGTCGAATTCCAACGAGTAGCACATCGTGACAACAAATATTTGGTCTCTATTTTCAATATTGTTGCAATTTCTTTAAATTTATTAAGCCTAGCAGGAGAATTCCTCACAAATTTCACATCAGCTCGAATTCTTTCAATTGCTTGAAGAGGATCTTTTATTTTTAAACCGTCCCAAACAATAAGATTAACAATATGAGTAACACATATCATACGTAAATAATTTCCATTAATTATTGCACTACCATTGCTTTGAACCAATATCATCAAGTGACTACAAGAAACATCATTTGAAGAGGCATTATCAACAATCACTGTTAAAAGTTTCATATCTAAATTCCAACTCTCTAAACAAGATTATATAGATTTTGCAATTGATTCACCCCTATGACTTGTAATTGGACAAAAGTTTAGAATTCATTTTTACAAATTCCAATCATTTTCTATAAAATGAGCGGTAAGACACATATAGTTGATTCTTTGATTAGATGTCCATGAATCAGTTGTTACACAGACTCGTTGGCATGACAATTTGAGAAATTCTTTCAACTTTTCTTTTTCCTTCAAATAAAGTTGAAAGAAACCACGGGCCACAGTCATACGGGAGGGTAATACAAACTCAGGGTAAGCAACAAACATCAAATGCTTAAAACCAAGTTTTTCAACACAACAAAAAGGAAGTTCATCAACTATCACCATATATCACAACACTTTCCAAAGTTCATTAACATTTAAAACTCAATTTCTCGACTCCCCTTCTCCTTTTTATCCCCAACAGACTCCAAAATAAATTTACTTTGATTTTTTTTAATCACATTCACCGGGTTTTTAAAGCATTGAGTTGAATGATTTTTCACATTTTTGTACCATTAATAGGAGAGTCAGTGGCAAAAGTTTTATAGCAATACTTACATTCAGCTCTACGCTTACCATCATTAGTCAAATACAACTTGAATTTCTTTCAATATTCGGCCCTTTGTTTGTTGCAAGTAATATACTCTCGTTCCTCCGTTGGCAAAATACTTATTTGTGTTTCTATTGTATTTGTTGGTGTTTGAGAAGACAATGCAGCCCCAGCCTCAAAATTTGGTTCACTCGTTTGAGTCATTCGACTCGTTTCATCATCTCTTTTTCTTTTGGATCGACATCTGATTCGCAGGTACGCATCATTTGTAACTGCATGTGAAATTAAAAAAAACAAATTACTAAAAAGAGGGGAAGCTCAAACATGTTTATCTAGTTCCTATCTAATTAATTCATATGTAACTCTTAACTTGCAACCAAATGATAATGATAATGATAGTGTATGTATCCAAGTGAGAACACTAATTTGTTAATGGCAGTTCGAAGTGTCTCACTCTTAACTCTTTTCAGTGGTTCCTCTCATTCATCTCATACTCATTTTTTTATTCACTTCCACTGTTCCACACACATACACACTGCACTATTCCTTAAACTTAAGTCCTAATATCACCTATATTTAATACACTATACATATCATCTTCTTGATTCAACATAACTCACATCTACATATAAAGATCTTATCTTAAGAGTTAGTACATACCTCGTCGAGACGTCGACCGTCGTCACTCATCTCAAAGAATGAGGCGTAGCGGCCAACAACGACGTTGCTAATGAAATTTGGAGATTTAGTGGTCCGAGATAGGCTATCAAGCGGATGGCGAGACCGCGAGATGAGAGAGTTTGGGATTTAGGGTATGAGAGACCAAAGTGAGAGAGGAGAAAATTAGGGATTTAGAAAATCGATTATAACTTATAACTTAACTTATATATATATATATATATAATATTTAAAAATATGGACCGGACAGACCGTGGACCCGACCGACCGACAACCTAAAATAAAAATTCAAAGGATCGAGGACCTGATCAATTTATCGGTCCTGGCTCGAATGTGGTTGGTCTGGTCCATTTTTTCGGTTTGGACCGAATTTTGTGCACCTCTACCTACGGATAAATGCCTCAAATGAGATGAAATATGGAGTAGAATGAATGGCATCAAGTGAAGATCTAAGAAGCAAGTTTATTTGTCCTTTGTATGTAAGCCTTGGCTGAAGACCATGTTTATTTTTCTTTTTGCTTATCTTTATTTCTTATCTTAGCTTTTAGTTCTGATTATGACACATTTAATGATCCATGTAATAGAAAGGAATGACTAAACCATGTAATAAGGTGACTAGGACAAAAAGTCTTCTAAGAGGATGACTAAGTCGAAAGGTTAAAGACAAGTTGACAAGGACAAGAATGGTCTAGAATGTAAGGCTTCCAAGAAGGAAATTCATGAACCAACTACCTCATGAATATGACTACTTGAAGGCATCAAAATCATCCAATGGAAAAGTCAAGAGCTTGCCTAAATTGTTCATCAAACAAGTGCAAAGAATGGAAGCTTCTAAACACATTCGAAAAAGATGAGATTGTTGGAAGAATCAAGTTCACGCATTCTTCCACTTGGAATCCACAAGGGGAGTGTGAAAGATTCTTCATTTATCACCAAGAAAAGCCAAGACCTTTTACATTATCTTGGTTTGATCGAAACACCATTGGTCACCAAGTAAACCAAAACCTGTTCCCATTTGTTCCCACTAGGCCGAAATTGTCATGTAA
Source organism: Przewalskia tangutica (assembly GCA_029844215.1). Taxonomy (NCBI): domain Eukaryota; kingdom Viridiplantae; phylum Streptophyta; class Magnoliopsida; order Solanales; family Solanaceae; genus Przewalskia; species Przewalskia tangutica. Next base: position 53,640,934 of record CM056726.1, read on the forward strand.
TTTGTGTCATTTAGTTTGGCTTCTAGAATAGTCCATGTTGTACTATAAATAGGACCCTTAGGGCCTTGTAAATATTCAGAGTTGATTGAGATATAAACTTGAGTTTTACTCATTTTCTAAGTTATTCAACTTGTGTGTTGTTTATCTTAGTTAATTATGTGTAAGCCAAACCCCTTAGCGTAAATTTAACTAAGACTGTGTGACATAGTTGAATCCAAACTAAAGTTTTCCTTCTCGTAGGTTTGGTTAAGACTTTGTGACTTAACTAAACTAAAGCTTAAGCAACCCCCTTTGGTACGAGTGGACGCTGGGCCTGTGTGACCCAACCAAACCCAAACCTTTGGGTCTATCATAAGGTTTTCAGCCAACCTTACTTGGTTAGTATTCGGGCTTGTACTTAGCAACCCCAGTCTAGTCCTTGTTAACAAGGTGTCGACTTGAGCATTAACCCCCGTGTCATTATCCTTACCATATCGACCGTACTTTACCTGAGGCATACCGACCGATCTAACAATTAACCAAGTCAATCATAACCTCAATCGAGGTTTCTACTCGCAACTCATGTACAACCCTAGTACATACCACAAATACGGATCACCCTCACCTACTACAACACCTCATAGATACTCACAATAAATGCTACATCCAAAACCAAGTGTACCTCCCGTTCAAACCCAACAACACCAAATAGTCCACAAAATCAACCTTATCGGAACCTCACTGGTTCAGTTCTATTTCGTCACCGTTTTTCATTTCACCAGGTCCGTGAAATGATTTGACTTCCAAAATTCAACGAAATTCAATAAGATTGGGGATATCAAAAGAAAGGAAGTCTCACTAATTCTTTTATTGTGGATATGCATATGTATTTCGCCTCCGAAGTCGGATGCGCGTTACTAACACTAACGTGCAACAACTTTCGCGCTAGTGCGCTCATCCGCCGTCATTGCAAGCAACGATATTTCTAATTTGTGATCATGATTTAAGGTTTTGTTGTTTCGTGCGTAAGGTGCTCAAAATCAATTTCTTGATCCGACCATGGACCCTATTCCGGAGGTGTGACTTGTTGTGGCCGAAGAGCAAAGAAAAAAGTCACTCGAAACTCCTCTCCTTCTACTTCAAGTTCGGGGAGCTCCAGCAGGGGGACTTGAGTCTCAGCAGAACCTTCCCTTTTCTTCTCTCTCCTTTCCCTCATCTCTCGGGCCTGCCAACCAGCTCTGAAGGTTGCAAAGCCTTTAGAGTGCCCCTGAACGGAAGGAAATATATTTCGAAATCTTTCCTAGCTACCGGGGAATGGGAGAGCAGAACATAAGTAACCATCAAACTATGGAACCTCACCTCAAACAAAGACCTTACTACCATCCAACCATCAAAACCCGATCATCCAGATCACCATCAGTCTGTCTAGAACTTTCCCATAAAACTCCCTGACCCAATTCCTTATATAACTACCCGAAACAGCCTCCAACACCATATTGTTCAATTGTAACACCCCAACCGAGGACCTCACTTTTTCAGGTCTGTTCCGTGGCCTTACGACTATTAAACCACAAAACCCCAACCATTAATACAACTCTCAACACACCCTTAACCATCACTCAAAGTTACTTAACCCAACTCTCTTTAAATCCACCCGAAATAGCCAACAAATACCCCACTATCCAGTCAAACCGAGACCCCTACTTTTGTATCTATTTTTGGGTCAACCCAAACATAAACGACACTCGACCCATTTACACATCAACACCCATACTTACTTACATCATATTTGTCACGACCCGACCCCGGGACCGCGACTGGTGCCCTATATGGGCACCCCGTTTAGGTATAAATCAGAGAATAACAGCGGAACATACACAACATAAACACATGTGTAAACAACAACATCCCAGGCTAGCCGATAAGGCCGCCTTCCATAATATAAACATACTCAAAAGTACAATCAGACAAATCGGTTCTTACAAACAACCACAAATGTGAATACGCACTTAGAATATCAATCATATGGACAGGCCCCGCCATACCCCTGAATATACATAAATCTACAACATCAGGGAAAGACTGTACCAAAAGAGACAAGCCTCCGGAGAAATGGAGCTTCTGACGTCTGATAAGTGATCCTAAGAAGGAGGATCCACCACCGCTACCCTTTCTCGCGCATTAACGCACCCGGCGAAGGGGTCGACACAATATGTACTAAGTATGTAAATCGAAAATAATCAGAATTGCATCATAAGTCTAAATCAAAGCCGAGACATGTATGATAATCAAATTACAAGATAATCGCGGTCTTACTAACAATGAGTAAATCGGAGTATCCTTACGAGATAAAATAGCAAGCTCACGATCAACGCAAGACCACCCGCCCGCAGTATCATTTAGCAATCCTACGGCTGGGACTATTTCACCTGCATAGGTCGCGTGGACCCGCGTGAGGTATTCCTTGCATGGGATTATTTCACCCGCATAAGCCCTTACGGACTCGCATGAGGTATTCCTCGCATAGGCTGGACCCGCCCGCATGGGACTATTTCACCCGCATAAGCCCTTTCGGACTCGCTTGAGGTATTCCTCGTGATCGCGGTAGCAAATCCACTAATATGCAAATGCCACAAACCCGAGAATGACCAGAAGAATAATATACCACTAGCACAAATACGACTATCATACATAACATAAGCACTACCGGCTTATCATACAATACATAAGCAAGTTAAGAAATCCCCTAACTTCTTATTATTCTTGTTTATATACACTCTCATTTTAGTTTACTTAAGGCACTAACATGTCTTTTATAAAAATCCGGGAATTTAACCCAAAGTACTACGTACTTCTACTCTTTAAAACAATTGACTCTTTTTAGTAGAAAACCTCCAAGATACTATTAACCATAGTATCAAGTCCAAATTACATTTCAAGGCAAGTCACAATACCTTTAGAAATAAAGTTAGGTTTCTAAATCAAGTGACTCATTTTCTTATAAAACCTTAGGCAATCGATGCCTTAAAATCAAATTGCCTTTCATTAAATCAAGCCATTTATCTTTCCATAAAGACAATATAACCAACTCCCCATAAAGTCGTTATATTCACTTTATACCTTAGTTAAGTACAATTTCCTATCCAAGGGACTTATACGTTTAAAACGAATCAAGTATCACATACTTTAAAACTTTTCAAGTCCCTTAACTTTAATAAAACTTAAGACATCCTTAATACTTTCAAAGAAGCGAGTTAATCTCCTAACTCACCCGACTTGGCGATTCAATAAACTAGTCAAGGATATCAATATCTTGTACGTCTACCGTACTATATACGTGCAACTAGTCATGCTCAAAGGATAGGAAAAGTTCTACATACCTCGCCGGGTCAAACCACTTGCCAAGTACAAAGTCCCACCCTTAGAATGTCAACCTATAATATTCACAATACGTCTATTAAAGCCTTACTTCAAATGTAGAATATTATAAGTGTAAAGTCTCTAAATTCTATGGAAAATCGGACAGCACCTCCTTTGTTTCTACTTACTTTGCCACCTTTTTCAAGGCCGAATACAATAACCAAACACGCCACATTTAAGGCACAATCAAAGCAATTAATCAATAGGGGATTACACGCCTACTAGACGTGTAAAATTCCGCCCCACAAACGATAACAAACTAATACAACTACTAGTCCAATTTCGGCCATAATGAATACAACAATACCAATTCTTATCCAATTTCCATTTCAATCCAAATTGGTAGCATAACATGATATCAAGTCGCATTTGTTTATAACTACTATAATCTTCAAGTAAGTAACATGCGACGATTTCTAATAAACGACCAATTAGTAATCAATCTTCAAGTGGCTTGTATAACATTTCGGATTCTAAGGCTACAAGCAATCCATAATACTTATAAACTTCAACACATATACTTCATGCTAGCAACATGTAAAGCTAACAACAATATAAATAATCTTGTAACACTTTTAAGGGACAAGATTATACCTCAACGAATCTTAAACCAAATCCGAAGTCGCTCCTTAGCAACTTAGAGCCTCTTTAAGACGCTTCAATCCGCTAGTTGAGACCCTTAGAACAACACCAACAAATTTCCTTCAAATCTCCAAACAAAACCTAGAAAGACAATTAGGTTTTCTCTTTGCGACTAACCCGAAAACTATCTTTTTCCAAGATTTTTCTATTAAGATATGCTTACAATACACTCAAGAACCTTGGTTAAAAGTGTGGAGCTAAATGGACATGAAACAAATTTTTTTCTTTTTCTAGCCTAGTGAACCCGAGAGCTCATGCTTGAGTTCATCCAATTTTTGTGAAATTTTTCTAAGTGTTGGACTCTCTCTTACTACTAGTAGTATTATATAGGACAATGGAGGGTCAAGATGCAAACAAATGGGTGGTTTGGATGAGCTCTTGTTAAATATCAAGACTAATGTGGGTCCTTTGACTTAGTCAAGAAACTCAAGCTACAACTTGCAAGCCTTAGTCATCCAAGACTATGGTCAAATGACCATTTTGGCCATGCCTATTTCGACCAAGGCAACCATAAGGGGGGTGACACGTGTCGCCCTCCCATTCGTCACAATAGTACGTTTTCCGATAATTTCATAATTCCGATAAATTTTTACAAGTCTCAAATCTTAACACTTGTGAGTTCTTACGTACGTTCTTAAAACATGTCCTGTAAATACGGGGTGTAACAATATTGGTATCAGAGCAAGGTCATCTCGTCTCATGCTTTGATGATATGACTTACATAAACAAAGAAGAACTAAGGAGGCTTGTAACTGGTAACAAGTGCGGGCTTTGAAAAGTGACATGTTTGTGAAGCATACTGTCACAACCCGACCCCGGGCCCGTGACTGGTGCCTTACCCCGGGCACCCTAGTGATACAACATCAGAGAAAAACCAGCGGAAATAAAAACTCATGAAAGAAGACAGTGAAATAAGAAAGCAGGCTAACCCAAACGGTTACCTTTTTGCACAAAAATTAAAACTTGAACAGTTACATCCCTTACAAACCTGCCCACAACAGTGCTACAGACCTCTAAGAATTTTGAAACCATAATGACGGGACAGGGCCCCGCCATGCCCCTGAATATACAAAAGTCTACTACTTGTGGAACCGTACCACGTGACAAGCTTCCGAGATATGGAGCTTTCCGAGAACCGAACAGCGATCCTAAGAGTGTGGATCGCAAGCTATGTACCTCAACTCGCAGATGAACGCAGCCCCAAGGAGGTCAAGACAACAGTACCAAGTATGTGAAATCGAAAAATACGTAAATGAAATCATAATAGTCTATATAAAGCGGAGACATGTATGATAACCAAACTACAAAGACCACAACATATAAGCGATCATATCAAGATAGGACTCATGCCCGTGAAATCATCACTCAAATACAACTCGAATTTAACTCCATCAATGGCCGCATGCCCCAAGATCTCACCTCGGTATAAGCATGGCCCTGGAACCGCCCTAGGGCTCATACCCGGACCATCCAACGTGTCGGTATGCCCAAAGGAGATAACAAGATAACAATCCCTGTGGAAGCATACCCGTGGGCTACCCAACGTGTCTGTATGTCCAAACACTAACAAAACAATACTCATCGGAAGCATACCCGGCTACCCAACGCGGTCGGTATGGCCAATCAAATAACAAGATACTACTTCATCAGGAAGCATACCCGGCTACCCAACGTGTCATTATGTCCAAACAAATACAAGGTAATACTCATCGTGGACGATACCGGGCCACCCAACGTGTCAGTATGTCCAAACAACTATAAGATAACACTCCTAATGGAAGCATACCCGTGGGCTACCCAACGTGTCAGTATGTCCAAGAGGATCGATATAGTGGAAGCATACCCGTGGGCTACCCAACGTGTCAGTATGTCCATCAATCAACCAGATAGCCGCCCCTCCATCGAGAGGCTCGATAGAACACAATCAAACACTTGCATAACAAGGCTATCACAACAAGCATAGGCAAGTTACACACAACTCAAGGTACTTTAAACACTTCTTAACACAACGTCAAGTATACCAGTAAAACCCAAGTATCTAACCCCTTTAAGATAAAAGTACTCCTACCTTTTATAACCAAGCCACTTATGTTTTTCCATCACAAAGAGTTCAATATTTGAAAACAAGTTACTTCTCTATTTTCAAAAATATCAAGTTACCATTCTAAATCCAATAATGAATCCATTTCTTTATTTTCCATAAGGTCGTTATAATTAACTTCCCATAAAGCTATTATAACACTTTATGTTTTAAAACAATACAAGACAAAACCATGCCTTTCTTTTAAAACAAAACACTTCCAATTCTTAAGTCTCTTTTCTTTTAGAAATCGAATTCCTTACTTTGGAATTTTTAAGAAGATCAAAACTTGATTTCAATAATTCTTATTAGAGCAGCCATGATCTAGGAAATGTAATACCATTTTGTCTTATCTTAGCTTCTATGCAGATGGAGGTTTCTACTGGTTTTAACATGATAAATTGTCATTACTTCTTTCCTTTATTAACGCTGCATTGGCTTGTTCGATTCTTATTCCCATTTCCGAAATTTATGCAACATTATTCTTTTAACAACCAAGTACTCATTTCTCACGAATGAGGTTTCACACTTTTCAACACCATTTAGGTCAATAATACATCGAGCCTCTTATCTTTAGAAAACAACAAACCATCCGTTTACCTACATAAAGTGGTTATAACAAACTTCTCATAAAGCCGTTATAACACTTTATGTTTTAAACCAACCAATTACAACTATAAGCCCTTATGAGACCAAGAGGGCTTATTCTTTAACAACCAAGTACCCATTACTAACGAATGGAAGTTTACTACTTTTTCACACAATCAAGACCTTACACTTCATATCAAGTCAAGGCACAAAAGGGAAATTTAATTCCTTTAACACACGTGCGTCTACCGCACTATATATTTCACAAATAGTCATGCTGAAGAGGATAGGAAGAATCACATACCTCGCGACGATTATCGACGGTTAGCAAAATGCTCCACATTACTTTCCCCCTTAAGTAGAATATGCTACCGTAGTACTTCAATCCTATAAGGGTCATAAAACGTCTATCAATCTCTAGCTTCGAACGTAGAATAACTAAGTGCAAGGTCCCTACATTCTACGGAAAGTCGGACAGCACTTCCTTTGGTTCTACTTACTATGCCACCTCTTTCAAGGCCGAATTTCAATAACCAACGCCACATTTAAGGCACACAATCAGCTAACCACAAAGGGGATTACACGCCTTTACAGGACGCGTAAAATTCCGCCCCACAATGATACAAAATAAACCAATAATTTCCATGCCATTCTTGGCCAACAATAAACCAATCCTAAACCCCTTTCCAACTCTTTTACAATCCAAGTTCTTAGGTCTAACATGATATCTAGCCCTAGTGTCACGACCCGAACCCGGGCCCTTGACTGGTGCCTTACCCCGGGCACCCTAGTGATACAACATCAGAGAAAATCAGCGGAAATAAAAACATGAACATGAATTAAGAGACATGATAAATAAACAAGCCAACCAAAACAGTTGCCTTCAGTATATATACATAAATACCCGAACAGTTATCCTTTTTACTGCATCGCCACAACAAGCATTACTGCACTTAAGAAGTGACAACAACTATGACGGACAGGCCCGCCATACCCCCGAATGTACAAGAACCTACTGCACTCGTGGTAACATACCAAAGATAAGCCTCCAAGGAACGGAGCTTCCCAACACGCCAAATGTGATCCTATAAGCGGGGATCGGCGGTCGATGTACCTCTACTGCGGCATGAACGCACCCGGGCGAGGTCGATAACAGTACCAAGTATGAAATCAGAAATATCGTAGAATGAAATCATAATAGTCTATATAAAGCGGAGACATGTATGATAACCAAAACTACGATTCACAACATAAAAGCGATCATGTCAAGTCGTGACTCACGCCTCAAAGTCATCCTCATGCCCGTGGAACTCCTTCTCACCGCTGCGATCTAGGTACAAATCATGTGATACGTATAACGTGTCTCGGCCCATCTTATGGACCCAGATAGAAACATGTGGAATACATTCCGGATGAACCGTGTCGAGTGAAATACATTCCCGGATGAGCCGTAGTCGAGTGAAGTACATTCCGGATGAGCCGTGAGTCGAGTGAAATACATTCCGGATGAACCGGTAGTCGAGAGAAATACATTCGGATGAACCGGTAGTCGAGTGAAATACATTCCGGATGAGCCGTGGTCGAGTGAAATACATTCCCGGATGAACCGGTAGTCGAGTGAAATACATTCCCGGATGACCCGGTAGTCGAGTAGAACACAGTACTTGCACAACAAGGCTATCACACGTAACATGGTCAAGTTTCATAACAACAAGCATAGGCATACACAACTCAAGGTACTTTCATTTTATGTTAAAGTCCGATTTTAACCCAAAGTACTACGACGTTAAATTCCTTTTAAGAGATTCATTCCTTTTCTAAAAGTCACCCGATACCGTAGTATATATAAAAACATGTGTGACTTATATCTTTTAAGTAAACCAAAACAACTTTCATACTTTCCTTTTAAGACCAAATTAAGGCAATACCATGCCTTCCTTTGGACCAAAATACTTCTCTTTTAAAAGTCAAGTTACGCATTAAAACAAATGATAAAACCCTTCTTTGTTTTCATAAAGTCGTTATAACCAACTTCCCATAAAGTCATGTTATAACACTTTATGTTTTAAACCATTTTAAGACAACACAATGCCTTTCTTTTCCTAAAAGTTCCAGTTTGCCTACTTTCAATTACGCAAGTCTCTTTTTAGAAAAGTTTCATAGTTCATTGTCTTAATATCTTTTTAAAACAATAGAGTAACATATGCCATAGGTGAGTAGGTTAATCTTGTTCATAATCAATCTTATTAAGCGACCATGATCTAGAAAATGTAATATCATTTTGTCTCATCTTAGCTTCTACATGCGGATGGAGGTTTCTCTTGGTTTTAATAATACTTAATTATTCAATACATTTTCCTTTATTAACGCCGCGGTGGTCTATTGATACACATTCGATTTCCAAATCAAGAAACATTATTCCTTTTAAAAACCAAGTACTCATTACTCACGAATGAGGTTTCACACAAAATCCATATTAATTCATTTAAGTTAAGTCTCTTATCTTATAAGATCCGATCTTAACTTTTGAAATTAATAAACCATTCATTTTACCACCCTTAAGGCGTTATACCTAACTTCCCATAAAGCTAGTATAACACTTATGTTTTAAAACAACCAAATACGATTAACACGTATGCGTCACCGTACTACATAGCTCACACATATCATGCTAGAAAAGATAGGAAGAGGTTCACATACCTCGCGACGATTATCGACTAATAGCAAAGCGCTCCAAGTACTTCAAACCGTCGGCTACTCCTTAAGCCACGTGGGTGCACCACACGTAGTACTTCAACCTATAGAGGCCACTGGCGCCTATTAACATCCTAGATCTCAACGTAGAATATTCTACGAGAAAATTCGGACACCTCCCCCCGCATGCGGCGTAAATCTCCTCTCAATCGAGGCCGCTACCAAGCCAACGGGGGTTGCACGCCTAACCGGACGTGTACAATTCTACTACACGATGTGCTACACAAGTCTCATGTCATCCTATGTAATTACTGATTCGATTCTCTTATTTAAATTGTGCTTAAGTCGCAAGACATTGCCGTAAGTATTATTCGAGCTTAAGTCAAAAGACATTGCCGCACAACTATGTTCAATTCTATATATAGTATACTTCAACTATATATTCCAACAACATGTAATTTCCAATTACAATAGAAGGTCAAGAGTGTTTACCTCGATAAGCCCAAAATTATCCGAGTTTATATGTCGATCCTGAGCAAGGTTTAGCTCCTACTCCGTGCGCTCCAACCCGCTCCAAACAACCCTTAGAAGTTCTAACCAACTTCTACTTAACACTTCAACTACGGGTGAAGATTTACTTAGGGTTTCGTTTTTGTGACTGAGGGAAGTATAATAGTATTTTCTGGGCTTTTGTAAAAGTGTAACCTTGGGAATACTATAAGGTATTTGGGCCAAGGTATTTGGGTATTATAACAATACTAGGAGAGTATTTCTATACCACAAAAAAAGGGGGGGTATTATCTGAAAACAACTAGAGGCTGGGAAGCTCTCGGGCAAGCTCACTCACGGGGGAGGGGGTGTGGTGGACGAAAACAACAAGAGGGAGGGATTTTTCAAGACTTAGACAATTTTTGGATGAATAAGTTCATCAACCTAGAGGGGTATTTATAGGTCAAGAAATGGCCAACCAATGGCCAAGATCTATCCAAGTGTAAGGCAAGTGTAAGGTCAAGATGAAGCCATGTGTTTGTGGGTCCCACTTGCTCATCAACTACACAAAATATCCTACCTAACCCTTGACCACAATTTTTGCACAAAAAACGTGCCCACTTTTCCCTTTGGCCGTCCACTTCCTTCCAATGTGAGGGTGACTCCCGTTGGTCCAAAATGTTTCGTCTCTCGGAAAAATCCGCAAAAATTATTAATGACATAGCCGGAATTTTCCCTACGAAAGCTGTGGAAACGTTTCGTCGAAAAACGACTCCTTTCGGTACTTGTGCACAAAATTTCATTCTTGCCTAATCTTTAAGGCTCAAATTTATATACGTACGCCCTCACGTACATACCCTGGAAATACGGGGTATAACATTCTCCCCTCCTTAGAAACATTTGTCCCGAATGTTCCTTCTAAGCCTCAAAACAAACATGCGCCAGTATAGTCTTCACTACTATACTTACGAGAACAATCCTGCCACACCTGGCCACAGAAACACCTGCGCAAATACTTACATCCAAGTCCACGAGGAAACACCTCTAACATCACAAACTTTTGTCACTTTGCCGCGAGGTTCTAGTGTCACTCCGGCGACCCAACAAATGGTACCGGACTGCATGCGATCCCTGAGGTCTAAAATATACATCCTTCGCACCTTCTCCCTTCACAAGAAATGATCATATCTAAGCTCGCAATACATGCTCGCCTCTACCCTTACTCGTCGTACTCTTCTCGAACACTTGAACTCTTCTAGTATACGTACCACACTTCAGTCAACGCTTCTGTTTCCAACCCTTGGAGTCACTACCTCCAAACTTGGTCATCTTACTAACCTCGATTTCTTCTAGGGCCATTCTCGGCCTTCACGGTCTGCTTCTGGTTGAACACATCCACGAACTCATACGATGGTCAACTAAACTTGGGCCTAGCACCCTCGTGACCCTACCACCTGGCGGGACCACCCGAGCTGACCCACGCCGAAAACAGTGCGGGTTGGCCCGCACATGGCCCCAACCCGACCCACTTAACACATCACGCTCTTGTTTCCCGATCCGGAACAATCTTACCTATACAAGTCATGAAAGCTACCACTTCCATTTTACACTACCCAAGGAATTATCCCAGAACACATTTATACGCAAACCAAGTATTTCAACAAAGACTAACCGTAAAATCTTTTATTCAAGATGACCTTACCTCTAAGGTCTCAACACGAAATATTCTAAGGTTCACACTTTCCATGCCCCCATACATATCCTTTCAACTAACCATGCTTTCTAACTCATAACCAACATAACGCTATCCGAACGTAGCACACAATAAGAAGGTCATTATATCATGCATACAAATCTCTGAGGGTTAAGGATATACCAGATCTACCGCTCCACTCTAATCATAGGCCTGCAGGCGCATACCGTAGAAGGCGATGAACACCGCCATCGATCCGGTGAGTGCGCTAAGCCGCCGGTACCTCTCCTATAAGCACGCCTCGTCACATGGCCCTGACGGCCGCAGGTGAAACCCGCACCACTAACAAGACCACAGTCCCCGGGACCCTGTTTGCCACATCGGGCACCCTGAGGGGGACATGAATCCCGCTGGCAAGCACTCACGCATACCGAACTGAAGCCGAGCTCGACCAGCTCGAATACCACTGAACGCCCCGACGATCGCGGGGACCACTGCATCGTGGAGGTACATAACTAGATCGCTGCGAGGCGGTCCGCTCGAAAGTTACCAAAGGACCTGCTGTTACGCCTCTTCTGCGATCTCGGTCATTCGTCGACCTCTTCGTGCCTCGCATCCTAGTGCATGAGCTTGCGTGCGGGCAATGTCCATGCCGGTGAAGAGCTACACCGTACAAGCCTCTCGCCAAGTAATCGTCCCACCGGTGACGTAGCGGTGTACTCGTCCTCCATATCTGCTACTACAGAGGAACATACCGAGCTAATGAGTCGAACTCACATTGTACTCTCTAACCGTCGCCGCCCCGCCTCAACGTCAAAAATTTGTCGGCGAGCCCTCTCATCTGCGAGGCAAGAAATGTGCAAGAAATGCCCTCGAGAACTTCGTCCCAAACTGCTGGAAGTGCATGCTCTTCCCGGGACAGCTCACGAATCAAACCGATCAATCTGCAGTATCACGCGGTGATGCGAACCAATACCACCGACTCGCCTGCGAGGCTCGATCACTCTCATGATCATTTGTAGGCTGTCGGATAAACTCCCGGGTCATCCTCGGCTCGATCCATAGAACATCGGCGGGCTACAACTCGTAAAGTCACGTAGCCTCAGCCCTGCGCTCGGGGTGAACTACGGGTGCATCTGGCCGAACTGCTGCGTCCGGCCTATCCTCATATCTCGCCACGACCGCGGCGATCGCCATCTCCTTGTACCCCATGTCATCTGCTCCAGGCTGTGAGACCGGAGGCTCAGGTACTGTAGTCTCAGCAGCCACTGCTGCGGCTCTAAACTCTCTTTGGTCTTTGGCGGCGTCGCGAAACTTCGCCGTCGGAAGCCTTTGCTCGAGCACGACGGGCTGCGCCTCGTACTCCTCAGATCTCACTATGACTCCCTCATCGCCTTGCCCATCTGGGCTCAGGTTGCCTTACGCGGAGGCATAACTGGTAAAAGAAAGGAATACGTCAGAGGGGTCCAACTTATCACACAGCTCTAAGGCACGATCTCAGAATGAGAAGAATGGAAACCAATCCTAAATGTCCTATAGCCTCCTGATTATAGATGTGGTGCACAACACATCGATAATCAAGACTCTACTAGACACGGTGCGTAGACACTTTCCGAGGACTAATCGCTCGATACCACTTTTGTCACGACCGAACCGGGCGTGGTCGTGTCTTACCGAGCACCCTAGTGATACAACATCGAGAGAAAATCAGGAAATAAAAACATGAACATAAATTAAGAGACATGATAAATAAACAGGCCAACCAAAAGCAGTTGCCTTGGTATATATACATAAATACGACAGCTTATCCTTTTTACGGACTACGCCACAAGATTACTACGGACCTCTAAGAAGTGACAACAACTATGACGGACAGGGGCCGCCATACCACGAATGTACAAGAACCTACGGACTCGTGGTAACATACCAAAGATAAGCCTCCGAAGGAACGGAGCTTCCCAACACGCTGAACTGTGATCCTATAAGCGGGGATCGGCGATCGATGTACCTACTGCGGCATGAGCAAATCGGCCAGGAGGTCAGTACAATAGGTACCAAGTATGTGAAACTGTAAAATACTGTAAATTGAATCATAATAGTCTATATAAAGCAGGAGACATGTATGATAACCAAAACTACAGTTCACAACATAAAAGCAGTCATGTCAAGTCAGGGACTCACGCCCTCAAAGTCATCCCTCATGCCCGTGGAACTCCTTCCTCACTGCCGGCAGTCTAGGTACAAATCATGTGATACGTATAACAGGTCTCGGCCCATCTTATGGACCCAGTATAGAAACATGTGGAATACATTCCCGGATGAACCGGTAGTCGAGTGAAATACATTCCCGGATGAACCGGTAGTCGAGTGAAGTACATTCCCGGATGAACCGGTAGTCGAGTGAAATACATTCCCGGATGAACCGGTAGTCGAGTGAAATACATTCCCGGATGAACCGGTAGTCGAGTGAAATACATTCCCGGATGAACCGGTAGTCGAGTGAAATACATTCCCGGATGAACCGGTAGTCGAGTGAAATACATTCCCGGATGAACCGGTAGTCGAGTAGAACACAGTACTTGCACAACAAGGCTATCACACGTAACATGGTCAAGTTTCATAACAACAAGCATAGGCAAGTTATACACAACTCAAGGTACTTTCATTTTATGTCAAAGTCCGGATTTTAACCCTAAAGTACTACGTACGTTAAATTCCTTTTAAGAGATTCATTCCTTTTCTAAAAGTCACCCGATACCCGTAGTATATATAAAAAACATGTGTGACTTATATCTTTTAAGTAAACCAAAACAACTTTCATACTTTCCTTTTTAAGACCAAATTAAGGCAATACCATGCCTTCCTTTGGACCAAAATACTTCTCTTTTAAAAGTCAAGTTACCGCATTAAAACAAATGATAAAACCCTTCTTTTGTTTTCATAAAGTCGTTATAACCAACTTCCCATAAAGCTGTTATAACACTTTATGTTTTAAACCATTTTAAGACAACACAATGCCTTTCTTTTCCCTAAAAGTTCCAGTTTGCCTACTTTCAATTACGCAAGTCTCTTTTTAGAAAAGTTTCATAGTTCAATGTCTTAACCTCTTTTTAAAACAATAGAGTAACATATGCCATAGGTGAGTAGGTTAATCTTGTTCATAATCAATCTTATTAAGCAGCCATGATCTAGAAAATGTAATATCATTTTGTCTCATCTTAGCTTCTATGCAGATGGAGGTTTCTACTGGTTTTAATAATACTTAATTATTCAATACATTTTCCTTTATTAACGCTGCAGTGGTCTATTGATACACATTCTGATTTCCGAAATCAGTAAAACATTATTCCTTTTAAAAACCAAGTACTCATTACTCACGAATGAGGTTTCACACAAAATTCATATTAATTCATTTAAGTTAAGTCTCTTATCTTATAAGATCCAGTCTCTTAACTTTTGAAATTAATAAACCATTCATTTTACCACCCTTAAGACGTTATACCTAACTTCCCATAAAGCTAGTATAACACTTATGTTTTAAAACAACCAAATAAAGTTAACACATGTACGTCTACCGTACTACATAGCTCACACATATCATGCTAGAAAAGATAGGAAGAGGTTCACATACCTCGCGACGATTATCGACTAATAGGAAAACGCTCCAAGTACTTCAAACCGTCGGCTACTCTTAAGCCACGTAGATTGCACCACACGTAGTACTTCAACCTATAGAGGCCACAAGGCGCCTATTAACATCCTAGATCTCAACGTAGAATATTCTACAGAAAAGTCGGCACTTCGCATGGCGTAAATCTCCTCCTCAATCGAGGCCGGCTACCAAGCCAACGAGGGGTTTGCACGTCTAACCGGACGTGTACAATTCTACTACACAGTAATGCTACACAAGTCTACTGTAATACAGTCCTATGTAATTACAATTCAGTTCTCTTATTTAAATTCAGGCTTAAGTCGCAAGACATTGCCGTAAGTATTATTCAGGCTTAAGTCAAAAGACATTGCCGCACAACTATGTTCAATTCTATATATAGTATACTTCAACTATATATTCCAACAACATGTAATTTCCAATTACAATAGAAGGTCAAGAGTTTTTACCTCGATAAGCCCAAAATTATCCGAGTTTATATGTCGATCCTGAGCAAGGTTTAGCTCTACTCCGTGCGCTCAACCCGCTCAAACAACCCTTAGAAGTTCTAACCAACTTCTACTTAACACTTCAACTACGGGTGAAGATTTACTTAGGGTTTCGTTTTTGTGGTGAGGAAGTATAATAGTATTTTCTGGCTTTTGTAAAGTGTAAACTTGGGAATACTATAAGGTATTTGGGCCAAGGTATTTGGGCATTATAACAATACTAGGAGAGTATTTCTATACCACAAAAAGGGGGGTATTATACGAAAACAACTAGGCTAGGGGGGGGGGGAAGCTCTCGGCCAAGCTCACTCAAGGGGGAGGGGGTGTGGTGGACGAAAACAACAAGAGGGAGAGGGAGGGATTTTTCAAGACTTAGACAATTTTTGGATGAATAAGTTCATCAACCTAGAGGGGTATTTATAGGTCAAGAAATGGCCAACCAATGGCCAAGATCTATCCAAGTGTAAGGCAAGTGTAAGGTCAAGATGAAGCCATGTGTTTGTGGGTCCCACTTGCTCATCAACTACACAAAATATCCTACCTAACCCTTGACCACAATTTTTGCACAAAAAACGTGCCCACTTTTCCCTTTGGCCGTCCACTTCCTTCCAATGTGAGGGTGACACATGTCACCCTCCCGTTGGTCCAAAATGTTTCGTCTCTCGGAAAAATCCGCAAAAATTATTAATGACATAGCCGGAATTTTCCCTACGAAAGCTGTGGAAACGTTTCGTTGAAAAACGACTCCTTTCGGTACTTGTGCACAAAATTTCATTCTTGCCTAATATTTAAGGCTCAAATTTATATACGTACGCCCTCACGTACATACCCTGTAAATACGGGGTATAACACCTAGACACCTTCAACAACTACAATCCCCCTTTACAACATGCGACGACCCAATTAGTAACCAAATTGAAGTTATCAACTTTAGGCTAACATGCCCATTTCAATTTTCAACAAGACAACAAGATCCAAATCTATTCAAATATAACAGCCTCAGGCTCAATTCTAAACTACTAAAATATAACAGCCTCAGGCTAATTTCTAAACTACTATAACAAGTATAACTCATATCCAAGAGAAGGGGAAACTTTTACCTTTGGAGAAACCCACAAAAGCCCCTTTCTTCCACTTCTTTTCCGTCAAACTCATCTACCAGCGCTCCCCACAAGTTTAACCACACTTTTCCTTCTTGCCGCCGCTCCAACAATTTCCTCTTAGGCTAGGTTTCCTTCAAAAATCAAGAGAGAAGGGAGAGGATTTTCTTGGGAGGGTTTCCAAATGAAATGGCCAAGTCTTCCGAGACTTGGCCCTAAAATAGGGCCCTTTTCCTGGTCAAAAGGATGGGAGGGACACTTGTCCCCCTCCCATGGGTCCTTTTCGAAAATATCCCCCGATTTCACCTTTCTGCGAAAAATCCGCCTTGGCGCCATGCGGCCGGCCGGCGCGCGCGCGCTTCCACTTCGAAAATAATTTCCGCGTTCAGCGCGCGGCTGCAACCCCTGCGAACCCCGCATACAAGCGCCGTGGCTCAGATTCGGCCACGGCTGTACCTGAACCGAAACCAGCTTTGCTTTGCGCGCACCAAACTTGAAACTTCCAAAACTTTTGACTCTGATGTCCTATCGACGAACGGTTTGTTGCGTTGGGATCTAGATTTAACGGACTACACACTAGGCTTTTGAAACACCTAAAAAAAATACTTATACAACTGGGGTACAACACTCCAAGGTAGACTCAAAATCCGTCCAACACATGTTTGTCAACTTATCTTATCTTCTCGAATTTACGGGGTGTAACATTCTTCCCCCCTTAGAAACATTCGTCCCGAATGTTCCTTCTAAGTCTCCAAAACGCAGACGCCGGTATAGTCTTCACTACTCCACGTTCAACAGAATCAGTTATGCCACTCATAGACTTATCACCCGAAAAATACTCCTCACATACAATGTACTTCCGACAAGGATCACTGTAAAATCTTTTACTCTAGTCGGCCTTACCTCTAAGGTCTCGATTGTTATAATTTCTAAGGTTCAAAATTTTCTCATCCCCAGACTTACCATTTTTACAAATCAGGCTTCTAAATCACATTTTAACACAAAGTTATCCGAACATAGCACTTAACACATCACCATAACATCAATGCATACTAGTCTCTAGAGGGTTAAGAATATACCTGTAACTACTGCTTCACTTTCTCTTTTTGTCGCTCTACTCATGTTCCTTCCCTGCACGGCGCACAAAATGAGGAGATGAATCAGCCACTGATCCCGAAGGCTGAGTCTCTACATCCGCGCTACCTTTGGTTGGACAATTTCTCGCAAAATGGCCCTGCTGGCCGCATGCAAAACAAACTCCCATTCCAGCATGACACTCCCCATCATGAAGCCTACCACAACGGCCATAACGAGGTAGGGGTGGTCCCATCTGACTAACGTCCCTGCTCCCCCAAAAACCTGAAACCTTGGAGCCCTGACCTGCTCCGGAATCTCCCGAACGTCCCCAAGGCGTGGCGAGCACTCCATCGGCGAGGCGCACAACTAGTCTGCTGCTGAGGCTGCCTGCCTCGAAGGTCACTAGAGGACCCTGCTGTCCTGGCCCACTTCTGCTGATCTTGGTTAATCCGTCGACCTCTACGCTCCTCACACCCAAGTGCATAAGCCTGCATGCGGGCAATATCTATGCCCGACTGAAGAGCTACTCCCGTGCAACTCTCTGCTAAGTAGTCATCGAGTCTTGTGACATAACGGTGCACTCTATCCTCCATATCTGCCACCAGAGCGGGAACATACCGAGCCAATGAGTCAAACTCTACATTGTACTCCCGAACTGTGCGCCCTCTTTGTCTCAGCATCAAAAATCTGTCGGCTCGTGTCCTCCTCATCTGTGGAGGCAAGAAATGGCCAAGGAAAGCCTCTGAGAACTCACCCTAACCAGCTGGAGGTGCATGCTCTCCCCGGGACAGCTCCCACGAATCAAACCAGTCGACTGCAGTATCACGCAGCCGATATGAACCCAAAACCACTGACTCGGTCTCCGAAGCCTTGATCACTCACGATCCGTGAATCGCTTGGATGAACTCCTGCGGATCATCCTCAGGCCTCGACCCGTAGAACTCAGGTGGTCTGCAACTCAGAAAATCCCGTAGTCTCAAACTATCTGACCTCGGGTGAACCCGGGTACTCGAATCGAATCAGGCTGCGCATCCGGCTATCTCGTGCCTAGCCACGATCTCGGCCAATAATCGGGCCATCTCCGTAAATCTCTCTCCTGCCCGGTGTGGGGTGGAGGCTCAGGTGTCGTGGTCTCAGTAGAGACCGCTGTTGCTCTACTCGCAGCTCCCTCTGCTGCCTTGCCCTTTTGGGTTCTGGTTGCCTTGCGTGGAGGCATCACTGGTATACAAAGAACACGTCAGAGGGAGTCCAACTTATAACACAGCTCTAAGGCACGATCTCAGAGTGAGAAGAATGGAAACCAATCCTAAATATCCTATAGCCTCCTGATTATAGATGTGGTGCACAACACACCGATAATCAAGACTCTACTGGATACGGTCTGTAGACACTTTCTGAGGATTAACTGCTCTGATACCACTTTTGTCACGACCCGACCCCGGGCCCGTGACTGGTGCCTTACCCCGGGCACCCTAGTGATACAACATCAGAGAAAAACCAGCGGAAATAAAAACTCATGAAAGAAGACAGTGAAATAAGAAAGCAGGCTAACCCAAACGGTTACCTTTTTGTACAAAAATTAAAACTTGAACAGTTGCATCCCTTACAAACCTGCCCACAACAGTGCTACAGACCTCTAAGAATTTTGAAACCATAATGACGGGACAGGGCCCCGCCATGCCCCTGAATATACAAAAGTCTACTACTTCAGGGAACCGTACCACATGACAAGCTTCCGGAGATATGGAGCTTTCCGAGAACCGAACAGCGATCCTAAGAGTGTGGATCAGCAAGCTATGTACCTCAACCTGCGGCATGAACGCAGCCCCCCGAAGGAGGTCAGTACAACATGTACCAAGTATGTGAAACTGAAAAATACTGTAAATGAAATCATAATAGTCTATATAAAGCAGGAGACATGTATGATAACCAAACTACAGCACCACAACATATAAGCAGTCATATCAAGATAGGGACTCATGCCCGTGAAATCATCACTCAAATAAAACCCGGGAATTTAACCGCACAATGGCGCGTGCCCGGCATCGCTCGGTATAAGCATGGCCCTGGAACCGTCCTAGTGGGCTCATACCCGTGGACCATCCAACGTGTCGGTATGCCCAAAGGAGATAACAAGATAACAATCCCTGTGGAAGCATACCCGTGGGCTACCCAACGTGTCAGTATGTCCAAACACTAACAAAACAATACTCATTGTGGAAGCATACCCGTGGGCTACCCAACGTGTCAGTATGGCCAATCAAATAACAAGATACTACTCACTGTGGAAGCATACCCGTGGGCTACCCAACGTGTCAGTATGTCCAAACAAATACAAGGTAATACTCACTGTGGACGCATACTCGTGGGCCACCCAACGTGTCAGTATGTCCAAACAACTATAAGATAACACTCCTAATGGAAGCATACCCGTGGGCTACCCAACGTGTCAGTATGTCCAAGAGGATCGATATAGTGGAAGCATACCCGTGGGCTACCCAACGTGTCAGTATGTCCATCAATCAACCAGATAGCCGGCCCTCCATCGAGAGGCTCGGCAGCACACAATCAAACACTTGCATAACAAGGCTATCACAACAAGCATAGGCAAGTTACACACAACTCAAGGTACTTTAAACACTTCTTAACACAACGTCAAGTATACCAGTAAAACCCAAGTATCTAACCCCTTTAAGATAAAAGTACTCCTACCTTTTATAACCAAGCCACTTATGTTTTTCCATCACAAAGAGTTCAATATTTGAAAACAAGTTACTTCTCTATTTTCAAAAATATCAAGTTACCATTCTAAATCCAATAATGAATCCATTTCTTTATTTTCCATAAGGTCGTTATAATTAACTTCCCATAAAGCTATTATAACACTTTATGTTTTAAAACAATACAAGACAAAACCATGCCTTTCTTTTAAAACAAAACACTTCCAATTCTTAAGTCTCTTTTCTTTTAGAAATCGAATTCCTTACTTTGGAATTTTTAAGAAGATCAAAACTTGATTTCAATAATTCTTATTAGAGCAGCCATGATCTAGGAAATGTAATACCATTTTGTCTTATCTTAGCTTCTATGCAGATGGAGGTTTCTACTGGTTTTAACATGATAAATTGTCATTACTTCTTTCCTTTATTAACGCTGCATTGGCTTGTTCGATTCTTATTCCCATTTCCGAAATTTATGCAACATTATTCTTTTAACAACCAAGTACTCATTTCTCACGAATGAGGTTTCACACTTTTCAACACCATTTAGGTCAATAATACGTCGAGCCTCTTATCTTTAGAAAACAACAAACCATCCTTTTACCTACATAAAGTGGTTATAACAAACTTCCCATAAAGCCGTTATAACACTTTATGTTTTAAACCAACCAATTACAACTATAAGCCCTTATGAGACCAAGAGGGCTTATTCTTTAACAACCA
Source organism: Przewalskia tangutica (assembly GCA_029844215.1). Taxonomy (NCBI): domain Eukaryota; kingdom Viridiplantae; phylum Streptophyta; class Magnoliopsida; order Solanales; family Solanaceae; genus Przewalskia; species Przewalskia tangutica. The sequence goes on from CM056726.1 coordinate 53,662,297, forward strand.
AGTACCCATTACTAACGAATGGGAGTTTACTACTTTTTCACACAATCAAGACCTTACACTTCATATCAAGTCAAGGCACAAAAGGGAAATTTAATTCCTTTAACACACGTGCGTCTACCGCACTATATATTTCACAAATAGTCATGCTGAAGAGGATAGGAAGAATCACATACCTCGCGACGATTATCGACGGTTAGCAAAATGCTCCACAGTACTTTCCCCCCTTAAGTAGAATATGCTACCGTAGTACTTCAATCCTATAAGGGTCATAAAACGTCTATCAATCTCTAGCTTCGAACGTAGAATAACTAAGTGCAAGGTCCCTACATTCTACGGAAAGTCGGACAGCACTTCCTTTGTTTCTACTTACTATGCCACCTCTTTCAAGGCCGAATTTCAATAACCAACGCCACATTTAAGGCACACAATCAGCTAACCACAAAGGGGATTACACGCCTTTACAGGACGCGTAAAATTCCGCCCCACAATGATACAAAATAAACCAATAATTTCCATGCCATTCTTGGCCAACAATAAACCAATCCTAAACCCCTTTCCAACTCTTTTCCAATCCAAGTTCTTAGGTCTAACATGATATCTAGCCCTAGACATCTTCAACAACTACAATCCCCCTTTACAACATGCGACGACCCAATTAGTAACCAAATTGAAGTTATCAACTTAAGGCTAACATGCCCATTTCAATTTTCAACAAGACAACAAGATCCAAATCTATTCAAATATAACAGCCTCAGGCTCAATTCTAAACTACTAAAATATAACAGCCTCAGGCTCATTTCTAAACTACTATAACAAGTATAACTCATATCCAAGAGAAGGGGAAACTTTTACCTTTGGAGAAACCCACAAAAGCCCCTTTCTTCCACTTCTTTTCCGTCAAACTCATCTACCAGCGCTCCCCACAAGTTTACCCACACTTTTCCTTCTTGCCGCCGCTCCAACAATTTCCTCTTAGGCTAGGTTTCCTTCAAAAATCAAGAGAGAAGGGAGAGGATTTTCTTGGGAGGGTTTCCAAATGAAATGGCCAAGTCTTGGAAGACTTGGCCCTAAAATAGGGCCCTTTTCCTAGTCAAAAGGATGGGAGGGACACTTGTCCCCCTCCCATGGGTCCTTTTCGAAAATATCCCCGATTTCACCTTTCTGTGAAAAATCCCGCCTTGGCGCCTCGGCCGCCCGCCGGCCGCGCCTCACTCGAAAATAATTTCCCGCATTCGGCGCGGCCACTGCAACCCTGCGAACCCCCAGTACAACCGGCGCGGCCATTCCGGCGCCATGGCCTGCATTCGGCGCCCGTACTGCACCTGAACCGAAACCACTATTTTGCCTGACTGCGCACCAAACTTGAAACTTCCAAAACTTTTGACTCCGATGTCCTATCGACGAACGGTTTGTTGCGTTGGGATCTAGATTTAACGGACTACACACTAGGCTTTTGAAACACCTAAAAAAAATAGTTAACAACTGGGATACAACACTCCAAGGTAGACTCAAAATCCGTCCAACACATGTTTGTCAACTTATCTTATCTTCTCGAATTTACGGGGTGTAACACATACACCCATCTTGAGAAAAAAATGTGATCCCCAACCTTTTATGGGGATAGGGACCCAAAAGAGTTCATTGATGGTTGAAGAACATTGAGGAATGTTTCAAGTACCGGCGATATGACGATCATGAGTACTTTAAAGTTGCCAAAGCGAGGCTCAAATTATTTGATTCTGATTGGTATGAAAATCTAAGAACCAATCGAAAAATAAGTGGCAAGACCAAGATTAACTCTTGGAAGAAATTAAAGAAGCATTTGATGAGAAATTGTTTTTCCAAGGGAGCATGAACAAATTCTATACTTACAAGGCCACACACTCGTCTATATTGTGGCCAGGTTGATTCTTATGGAATAGGCACCTCTTGTTGGCAAATATAAATGCACAAGTCGGGAGGACATTAATGATAGCACACGTCAATCTGGAGGCTTTCATTCTATCATACACCTCAATGTTTTGCACTGACCTAGGTGCAACTCTGTAGAGAAAATTGTGAGATTCGAGGGCAATCGCCCACCACATATGAGATGACGTACGGGGAGGCCCTTGTGGCGTCCCGTAGTAGTTAGCAGCTTCATCGGTAGTTGGGGTAACTTCTTCAGGTACCCCGCTTTATTCCTCATACGACATATTGTCACGACCCGTTCCGGGGCCCGTGACTGGTGCCTTACCCGGGCACCCAAGCAGTCATACATCAGAGAAAATCAGCGGAAATATAAAACAAGATATGAATCAATGAAAATTGAGACACAGTTTATATGAGAAAAGTCGTCTTTCGGCATATATATATATAACCCAAGTTTTGCAGTTACATCCCAACTGTACAATAGAGCTACAGACCTCTAAGGAAGTAAACAACTATGGCGGGACAGGGCCCCGCCATACCCTGAATGTACAAAAACTATCTACAATACAGGGAGATCATACCCAAAAAGTAGAGCCTCCGGAGAAGATGGAGCTCCCGACACCAAAGCAAAGATCCTAAGGATGTGGATCTAGCACCTGCTTGCCCTTACCGCAAGATGAACGCGGCCCCGAAGGAGGTCGATAACAAGTACTAAATATGTGAAACTGTAAAGTACTTAAATGAAATCATATCATTTTAAAACCAATTTTATAAATATGCACGAAACAACCCATGTAACCGCACATAGTGCCACATCATAAACAAGAGCAACAATAGGTAAACTGTAACAGGTCTTTTCTAGGCTGCGAATGATCGAAGCAGGGCCAATCGCCCGTAGTATCACTATGCAAGCCTAATCACGGACTCCGTAGTCTGCGTAGGCCACTCACATAGGCGCGTAGGGTATAACCCCGCATCGAGGGTAGCTACTCCTTGGCATCGCCCCGACTCGTAGTCGCGTAGGCCACATAGACGCGTGTGGTATAACCCCGCACACTAAGCTGGAACTCTCGTAGCTCCGCATAGGTCCCCTGGACCCGCATGTGGTATTCTCGAATCATGGTCCTGCATCGCTGAGTCTACCCCGCGTGGAGGCGACAACCCGGTATCATGTCAAGAGGTGAGTGATATTATACTAACATAGTAGCTTATCGTTAAACAACATAAGCACAACAAGAATACTCTCTTATACAAACGTTACAAGACACTAACACACATAGCATCATATTATGTCTACTTTTGAAACCATCTTACTACACCTTACAAAAATCAATACAAGGTTGTTATAAACAAATAAGTAAACAACTCCTTTCATCTTTCTTAAGTTGTTATACCTAACTTCCCATAAAGCTAGTATAACTCTTAAGCTTTTTGTTTAAAAACCAAACATTTCTCTTCTGTAAAAAAAATGATTCAGTATTCTTTTGAAATGCTTTAAGATCCTTATTATTCAGGCTTAAGTCGCAAGACATTGTCGTAAGTATTATTCAGGCTTAAGTCGCAAGACATTGCCGTAAGTATTATTCAGTTAACACACGTACGTCTACCGTACTATATATATATTTAAAATATCATGCTCAAGAGTATAGGAAGAATCACATACCTTCTCGGCGAAATCCACCTGCCAAGTCGAATATGTCGCGCGCAGAGAATCAGCCTATAATAGTCAAATACGTCTATCAACGTCTAGACTATTCTGTAAACAGTTCTAAGTAGAGGGTTCTCTATTCTATGAAAAAATTGGGCAGCACTTCCCTACCCGTCGAGCTACTCAAGTCTACTGTGAAAACAGTCCTAAGTAAGTATAGTTCAATTATTCTTCTTTTAAACCCTTCTACTGTAATAACAGTTCAATTCTATTCTTTAATATCCTTCTAAGTATTTTATACTTATTTCTATACTTCTACAGTATGTATTCTCTAATTACAAAAAGAAGGATAAGTTTATTTACCTCGATAAGCCCAAAAATATCCTAGATATAAGTCGATCCTGAGCAAGGTTTGGCTCCTAATTTGTACGCTCCGATAGCTCCAAGAACCCTTAGAAGTTCTTCATAACTTCTACTAAGTACTAAGGGATTTGGGCTAGGGTATTTAGGACTAGTAACTACACTTGGAAGACAACATTTCTACCAAGGGAGGGGGGGTGTTTCGGCTAGGGCTTTCTTTAGAGGGGGGGGGGGGCTTTCGGCCAAAGCCACTTAGGCTAGAGGGGGAGAGGGTGTTGGACGAAAATACTAGAAGAGAGGGGAGGGAACTTTGAGACTTGGAAAGTTTGTTTGTGGATGAAGAACTCTTCATCTTAAGGGGGGTATTTATAGGTCAATAAATGGCCAACCAATGGCCAAGATTAAGCCAAGTGCTAGGCAAGTGTAAGGTCAAGATTAGGGCAAGTGTACCTTATCCAACTATGACACAAAATATCCTACCAACTCCATGACAAAATAGCCACTCCATTCGGCCCTATTGCCGCCTCACATCCATCAATGAGAGGGTGACAAGTGTCGCCCTCTCGTTGGTCCAAAATGTTTTGTCTCTCGGAAAAATCCGCAAAAATTAGAAATGACATAGCCGGAATTTACCCTACGCGAGTCTTGTAAAACGTTTCGTCGGAAAACGATTCTTTGTGTGAGTTGTGCCAAAAAAAAACGTCTCATGCCTAAACTTTAAGGCTTAACTTTCGTACGTACGCCCTTACGTACATACTCTGGAAATACGGGGTATAACATTCTCCCCTCCTTAGAAACATTTGTCCCGAATGTTCCTTCTCAAGACCGTTAACGATAAGGTTCCTCATAACTTAAACAGTTTGCAAATGCCACACACGGCCACAAAACAACACTTAGTCATAAACGATAATGAAAATTTACAAGTAGGAAAGTGAATTACCTGGAGGTGTGGGGAATAGGTGAGGATACTTCTGCCTCATGTACTGCTCAGCTTCCCACGTCATCTCCTCCCTGAGCTCGTTCCGCCACAAGACTTTGACGGAAGCCACGTCCTTGGTCCGCAGACGCCTAACCTGACGATCGATTATCGCTATGGGAATCTCCTCATACGATAACCCCTCGGTCACCTGGACATCGTCAATCGGGTGTACCCTAGATGGATCCCCGATACATCTCCTCAGCATAGAAACATGAAACACCGGATGCACTGCCTCCAGATCGGACGGCAGATCCAACTCATAGGCAACCTTGCCTACCCTGCGGACAATCTGATAGGGCCCAATGTACCTTGGGCTGAGTTTCCCTTTCTTCCCGAATCTCATCACACCCTTCATGGGTGACACCTTCAGGAAAACCCAATCATCAACCTCGAACTCCAGATGCCGACGATGATGATGCGTATGACTTCGCCGACTACGAGCTGTGAGCAACCGCTCCTGGATAAGCTTCACCTTATCCACTGCCTGCTGCACCAAATCTGGTCCCACTAACTGCACCTCGCCCACATCAAACCAGCCTATCGGCGATCTGCACTTCCTCTCATACAAGGCCTCATAAGGCGCCATCTGAATACTGGAGTGGTAGCTATTATTATACGCAAACTCAACTAGAGGCAAATGATCCTCCCAGCTACCCCTGAAGTCAATAACACAGGCTCACAGCATATCCTCAAGAGTCTGGATAGTGCGCTCGGCCTGTCCGTCTGTCTGTGGATGGAATGCGATGCTCGGGCTCACTGCGTCCCAAACCCATACGGAAAGACCTCCGAAGTTAGCGTAAGCGGGCTCCTGCATGCGATATGATCGAAATAGGGACTCCATGCAGTCTGACGATCTCTCGGATATAAAGTCTGGCATAATCCTCAGCCGAAAAAGTCGTCCTGACGGGAATAAAGTGGGCTGATTTCGTCAGCCTGTCGACGATAACCCATATAGAATCATGCCTCCTCTGAGTGCGAGGTAATCCTGTGATGAAGTCCATGTTGATCACCTCCCACTTCCAGGTCGGGATCTCTATCGTCTGTAACAAACCACCAGGCCTCTGGTGCTCTACCTTCACCTGCTGACAACACGGGCACTGAGCTACGAACTCTGCAATGTCCCTCTTCAAGCCATCCCACCAATACACAGATCTAAGGTCGTGGTACATCTTGGTCGACCCTGGATGGATAGAGTAACGCGCGCTGTGTGCTTCCCCAAGAACCTGCTGCCGAAGTCCTGAAACATCTGGAACACACAACCTGCCCTCAAACCTTAGCACCCCATCAGGTGCTACCTCAAAAGGACCCTTCCCCTCACGAAGAGTCGTATCACGATAACGTGTCAAAACTGGATCCTCGAACTGTTGCCTCTTCACCTCCTCGACGATGGAAGACTCGGCAACCTCACGGACTCGAACCCCACTGCTATCAGAATCAATCAAACGGACACCAAGGCTCGCTAACTGATGCAAATCACGAACCATGTCCCTCCTCTCTGGCTGCACATCTGATAGGCTCCCCATCGACCTACGACTAAGAGCATCTGCCACAACATTGGCCTTCCCCGGGTGGTACAGGATATCAACATCGTAATCCTTAAGCAACTCTAACCACCGTCTCTGTCGTAAGTTCAGCTCCCTCTGGCTGAAGATATACTGGAGGCTCTTGTGGTCTGTATAAATATCCACATGAACCCCATACAAATAGTGCCTCCAGATCTTCAAGGCGTGAATCACCGCTGCCAACTCCAAATCATGGGTGGGGTAGTTCCTCTCGTGTTTCTTCAGCTGTCGGGATGCATACGCTATAACCTTGCCCTGCTGCATCAACACACATCCCAACCCGATGCCTGACGCATCACAATACACGACATAACCGTCTGGACCCTCTGGAAGAGTAAGAACGGGGGCGGTCGTCAGTCTCTCCTTCAGTAACTGGAAACCCTGCTCACAAGCATCAGTCCACTGAAACTTAGCTGCCTTCTGAGTCAGCCTAGTCAATGGTGCAGAGATAGAAGCAAACTTCTCTACGAACCGCCGATAATAACCTGCAAGGCCCAGAAAACTGCGAACCTCTGTCGGAGTAGTAGGTCTAGGCCAAGTCCTGACTGCCTCGATCTTGGCCGTATCCACTCGAATGCCATCAGCCCCGACAATATGCCCAAGAAAAGCCACCGAAGCTAACCAAAACTCACATTTGGAAAACTTGGCGTATAACTGCTGGTCCCGGAGAACTATCGGCCACGATCGCCAAATGCTCCGCGTGCTCTGCTCTGGCGAGAATAAACCAAGATATCATCGATGAAAACTATCACAAGCGTGTCCAAAATTGTTTGAACACTCGGTTCATCAAATCCTTGAATACCGCGGAGCATTGGTCAACCAAAGACATGACCACTGAACTCATAATGCGTCTGGGTCCGAATGCGATCCTGGGACATCCGCCTCTCGACTCGTACTGATGATAGCCGATCGCGATCAATCTTGGAGAAACATCTCGCACCACCTGGCTGGTCGAACAAATCATCAATCACAGGAAGGGGTATCGTTCTTAATGGTCACCTTGTTCACCGCAGTAATCAACACACATGCGCGGCGTCCGTCCTTCTTCTTCACGAACAATCTGGCGCTCCCGGGGAGAAACACTAGGCTGATGAAGCCGCTTCTCCAAAGAAATCTCTAAGCCGATCCTTGACTCTCTCAACTCGGCGGATGCCATTACGTATGGCGGAATGGAAATAGGCAGTGTCCGCAAAGTCGATATAAAACTCTATCTCCTCTCGGGAGGATGCGAGGTCGTGCGGAAACACGTGCGGGAACTCTCGACTCTTCGGGCGGTGAAAATCTGCGCTGCGCCTCGATATCAAACACGAGCGAGATGATAGATGTACCCGCCTGCGCACCATCTTCCTAGCCTTGAGGTAGGAAATAAACCTACCACCAGCGTCTGATTGCTCCCCTCACTCAACAACCAGCTCGCCGGAAAGCGGAACGTACTACTCTCTTCCTGCGGTCTACATTGGCGTAGCAAGCTAGCCAATCCATACCATGATCACGTCGAAATCGGTCATATCAACTCTATCAAGTCGGCTAAGTCCGGCGTAAATGGTCACTGGACAAGCCCTATATACCCGCCGAGCTACCACCGAATCACCTACTTGCGTAGCTACCTCGAAAGGGTCTATGGACTCAGGCTCTATCCCTATCCTACTAGCAATAAGGGGAGATATATAGGACAGAGTAGAACCCGGATCTATCAAGGCTAAACATCAAATCCAGAAATAGATAAGGTACCTGTGACGACATCAGGTGAGGCCTCCTGATCCTGCCGGCTGGACAAGGCATAAATGCGGTTCTGAGGACCGCTAGAACTGGGACCCGCGCCACGACCTCTGTCGCGACCTGCTGGCCCATGAGTACCTTGCCCTCCGGGGCGAGTAACTGTAGGAGATGAAGAAGACCGTGAAAGAACACGTGGTGACCCTACCATCAGCCTTGCCCGCCGGTGGACGGTTCCTCGCAAAGTGACCTGCTGGCCACAATCGTAACAAACTCCGTAGCGCACCACAAGTCCCGAAGTGGGATCTACCGCATCGGCCACCGAGGTGGTCCCGTCGGCGATCTCTCCGCTCGGGCGTCCCGAAGTCTTGGGGCCTGAGTGCGCCCTCGAATATCCGGTATCACGAGGATGGTGCGGGAGTGCTCGACGGTTGTGGTGCAAATCTCGGCTTCTTCTTGAGGCCGCCCACCACGATAGCCACCAAAGACCTGCTGTCTGGTCTTCTGCTGCTTTGTCTGTCGACCCGTCGGCCTCTACGCTCGCCGCATCAGTGCATGAGCTGCGTGCGGGTAATGTCCATACCGGTGAAGAGAAAGACCCGCACAAGACTTCGGCCATATAATCATCTAGCCCGGTGGCGTGGCGGTGCACCTATCCTCCATATCTTCTACACGCCGGGACATATCGAGCGATGAATCAAACTCGACATTGTACTCACTGGCGTCGTCCTCTGCCTCGAACAAAAAATATATGTCGCCCGTGCCCTCCTCATCTGTGGAGGCAAGAAGTGAGTGTGAAGGCCTCCGAGAACTCGTCCCAAGTAGCTGGGGACGCGTGCTCTCCCCGGGATAACTCCCACGAATCAAACCAATCGACTGCGGTATCACGTAGCCGATGCGAACCGAAGGTCACGGACTCGGTCTCTGACGCCTTGATCACCCGCATGATCCTCTGTAACTGACGGATGAACTCCTGCGGATCATCCTCTGGCCTCGACCCGTAGAACTCTGGCGGGCTGACTCGGAAATCCGTAGCTTCAAATGCGCCTCGGGTGAACACGGGTGCTCGGGGCCAGGCTGAACTGCCGCATCCGGCTGTCCTCGTATGCAGCACGATCACGGCGATGGCGGGCCATCTCTCAGAACCCATCTCATCTGCTCCGGTGTGGGGTGGAGGTGTAAATCTTGTGGTCTCATCAGCCACTGCTGCGGCCCTAAACCCTCCTGGGGTCGGCGGCGTCGTAGAACTCGCTGTCTCGGGTATAGGCGGGCACGAGCCTCGTGACTCTAGGTGTCCCACTAGCGGCTCCTCGGTGCCTTGCCCTACGGGCGGGTTGCCTTACGTGGAGGCATAAGCATTCTGAGAAAGGAATACGTTAGAGGTCCAACTTATAACACGGCTCTAAAGCACGATCTCGAGTGAGAAGAATGGAAACCAATCCTAAATATCCTATAGCCTCACGATTATTGGTGTGGTGCACAACACCGATAATCAAGACTCTACTAGATACGGTGCGTAGACACTTTCCAGGATTAAGCGCTCGATACCACTTTTGTCACGACCGTTCGGGGCGTGGTAGTGCCTTACCCGGGCACCCAAGCAGTCATACATCAGAGAAAATCAGCGGAAATATAAAACAAGATATGAATCAATGAAAATTGAGACACAATTTATATGAGAAAAGTCGTCTTTCGGCATATATTTATATAACCCAAGTTTTGCAGTTATGGAGAAGATGGAGCTCCCGACACCAAAGCAAAGATCCTAAGGATGTGGATCTAGCACCTGCTTGCCCTTACCTGCGGCATGAGCGGCCAGAAGGAGGTCGATCTGCAATTACTAAATATGTGAAACTGTAAAGTACTTAAATGAAATCATATCATTTTAAAACCAATTTTATAAATATGCACGAAACAACCCATGTAACCGCACATAGTGCCACATCATAAACAAGAGCAACAATAGGTAAGTATGCGAGTCTTTTCTAGGTTGTGAATGATCGAGCAGGCCAATCGCGTAGTATCACTATGCAAGCCTAATCCACGGACTCCGTAGTCCACATAGGCCACTCGCATAGGCGCGTAGGATATAACCCGCATCGAGGGTAGCTACTCCTCGGCGTAAATCACTGGACTCGTAGTCGCATGGCCACATAGGCCGCGTGAGGTATAACCCGCACTAACACGGAACTCGTAGCTCCGCATAGGTCCCCTGGACCCGCATGAGGTATTCTCGAATCATGGTCCCAGACCGCCTGAGTCTACCCCGCATCGGAGGGCAACTTAACCCCCGGTATCATGTCAAGAGGTGAGTTATATTATACTAACATAGCAGCTTATCGTTAAACAACATAAGCACAACAAGAATACTCTCTTATACAAACGTTACAAGACACTAACACACATAGCATCATATTATGTCTACTTTTCAAACCATCTTACTACACCTTACAGAAATCAATACAAGGTTGTTATAAACAAATAAGTAAACAGTTCCTTTTATCTTTCTTAAGTTGTTATACCTAACTTCCCATAAAGCTAGTATAACTCTTAAGCTTTTTGTTTAAAAACCAAACATTTCTCTTCTGTAAAAAAAATGATTCAGTATTCTTTTGAAATGCTTTAAGATCCTTATTATTCAGGCTTAAGTCGCAAGATATTGCCGTAAGTATTATTCAGGCTTAAGTCGCAAGACATTGCCGTAAGTATTATTCAGGCTTAAGTCGCAAGACATTGCCATAAGTATTATTCAGTTAACACACGTACGTCTACCGTACTATATATATATTTAAAATATCATGCTTAAGAGTATAGAAAGAATCACATACCTTCTCGGCGAAATCCACCTGCCAAGTCGAATATGTCCCGCGAGAATCGACATAATAGTCAAATCGTCTATCAGCGTCTAGACTATTACGTAACGATTCTAAGTAGAGGTTCTCTATTCTATGGAAAAATTGGGCAGCACTTCCCTACGTCGAGCTACTCAAGTCTCTTTGTGAAAGCAGTCTAAGTAAGTATAGTTCAATTATTCTTCTTTTAAACCCTTCTCTTTGTAATAACGTTCAATTCTATTCTTTAATATCCTTCTAAGTATTTTATACTTATTTCTATACTTCTACGATGTATTCTCTAATTACAAAAAGAAGGATAAGTTTATTTACCTCGATAAGTCCAAAAATATCCTAGATATAAGTCGATCACGAGCAAGGTTTAGCTCCTAATTTTATGCGCTCAGATGGCTCAGAACCCTTAGAAGTTCTTCATAACTTCTACTAAGTACTAAGGGATTTGGGCTAGGGTATTTAGGACTAGTAACTACACTTGGAAGACAACATTTCTACCAAGGGAGGGGGGGTGTTTCGGCTAGGGCTTTCTTTAGAGGGGGGGGGGCTTTCGGCCAAAGCCACTTAGGCTAGAGGGGGAGAGGGTGTTGGACGAAAATACTAGAAGAGAGGGGAGGGAACTTTGAGACTTGGAAAGTTTGTTTGTGGATGAAGAACTCTTCATCTTAAGGGGGGTATTTATAGGTCAATAAATGGCCAACCAATGGCCAAGATTAAGCCAAGTGCTAGGCAAGTGTAAGGTCAAGATTAGGGCAAGTGTACCTTATCCAACTATGACACAAAATATCCTACCAACTCCATGACAAAATAGCCACTCCATTCGGCCCTATTGCCGCCTCACATCCATCAATGAGAGGGTGACAAGTGTCGCCCTCTCGTTGGTCCAAAATGTTTCATCTCTCGGAAAAATTCGCAAAAATTAGAAATGACATAGCCGGAATTTACCCTACGCGAGTCTTGTAAAACGTTTCGTCGGAAAATGATTCTTTGTGTGAGTTGTGCAAAAAAATAAACGTCCCATGCCTAAACTTTAAGGCTTAACTTTCGTACGTACGCCCTTACGTACATACTCTGGAAATACGGGGTATAACACATATGATCCGCCACAAGCAACTCTGATTCTTCTTTTGGTGTTTTGAAATGTGGGATATAGTCGTCGACCATTTTCTTGACTTCTTTAAGGAGGTTTTGGTATTGACGTTTCTCGTTGGGGGACTCTTCTGTAAGGTTTCTTTAGGGACCATTTTCTTTACTTCTGTGAGGCACCCCGCTGGAATTTTAGAGTCCTTGTACTATTGACATCAAGTTTTGGGTAGAAATTATTGTATTCAGTAAACCATGTAACTCTTTCAAAGGACTCTATTATATAATATATCTTTATTTACTACCGCATTTAGATTCAAGAGTTTTTTTATGATTAAAGATAGTGGTTCCCTACGGGTTAGTATAGGCGCCCTCACGACACAAATAGAATTTTGGGTCATGACAACATATGAAAAAAAATATGGGTCGGGTGGCTTCCCAACTGGCATAGGATCGGAACTCTACATAGTATTCTATGTAACCCAGTTTGGACCCAAATCTATTGTAGAGATTCCTAAAGGCTATTGTCGGGACGAATATCCAATCGACTCTAGCTAGGGATAGGAACCTCAAAATATCGTCAGTAGTAGGCTTATGGGGCACTAGAATGTTATAGTCAGGTTTATTTCTCCTTCTCATATAGGTCACAACGCCATCTATACAATCCCGAATCTCCTCTATGGTCGGGGTCATCTCAAAGTATCCGAACCTAAACACCATTCTATCACAATCGCAATACCCGGTAAGGACTTCTAGGAGTTCTCTATTTTCTTTCATGGTCATAAGAGAGGGTAGGTGTCCCAGACAGTCCGTTACTTCTCTATTTTGTGGGTCATCTAACCATGACCATTAAAAACTCAGCAACTCATGTGCGTCGATAACCACATTGAATTTCAGAATTGTATGCATCTACAAAATAGAACACGATTAATCCCCCCCTCCCCAAGGGACAATGGCTTACCACTGTTACACCCCGTAGTTCCAGAGTATGTATGTGAGGACGTACGTACGAGAATTTAACACTAAGTACGAAAGGGAAGAAAATTTTGAATTTTCGACGGAAAATATTCCGAACCTCGTGAAGGAAAAAGATTTATTGTTGGGAATTGGATTCTCAATTTTGGTATTTGTACTTCTTGGAATATTAGAGAATTATGGATTTTATTTTCCGAAATTGGTCACGTGGGGCCCACGGGAGAAATTTACGGTTTTTGTGGGGCCCACATTATTTTTGAGATTTTGGCCATTATGTGTCACGACCCGACCTCGGGCCCGTGACTGGTGCCTTACCCTGGGCACCCTAGTGATACAATCATCAGAGAAAATCAGCGGAAATAAAACTTAAGCATGAAACAAGACATAAAATAAGCAACAGGCTAACTAAAACGGTTACCTTCCCGTATATATATATATCAAAATCGAACAGTTAAATCCCTTACAAACCACCTTGCAGCGATTACTCTGGACCTCTACGAATTTTATAACAACTATGGCGGGACGGGACCCGCCATACCACGAATGTACAAGAACCTACAATCTCGAGGAATCATACCAAAGATAAGCCTCGGAGAAAGCGGAGCTTCCCAATCTTTGGCTGTGATCCTATGGCGAGGATCAACAAGCGGTGTACCTCTACCTGCGGCATGAGCGCAACCCCGAAGGAGTCGATGGCAATTACCAGTATGTGGCGAAAATACTTACTAATTCTCAATCGGCCTCGGCAGGCCCATTATCGCGCCAAACTCTCGTTCCCGATCCGAACAATCTTACTAATTCACGTCATGGAAGCTACCACTTCTATCTCAAACTACCCATGGAATTATCACAAATACTCCACGTATACTATGCACTCAGACAAAGATTAACGTAAAGTCTTTTACTCGAAGCGACGCTTACATCTAAGGTCTCAGTATTATAAATTCTAAGGCTCAAAATTTCCTCATCCCAGACTTACCCTTTTCACTAACCAGGCTTCTAAATCATATTTTATCACTATGCCATCCGAACATAACACTTAACACATCATCATAACATCAATACAAACTAGTCTCTAGAGGGTTAATGATATACCTGAAAATCAAATAGGCGGTTCAAAGGGCGCTAAAGCTAGGAACTTCCACGCGACCTGCCGTGGCACGCGATGTATGAACATCTGCCTAGCTATGAAAGGTGAAGAACCATGGCGATCCCGTAGTCTGTGCTATCCCACTAGTGCCACCTCTGGTCGGATAGTCTCTCGCCAAATGACCCTGTTGGCCGCAAGCATAACAAGCTGTCGAAATAGTACGACACTCCCCAAGATGGGGTCTACCACATCGACCACACCACGGTAGGGGTGGCTCCATCTGGCTAACACCCCTCCTCCCCCGGAAACCTGAAGCCCTGGAGCCCTGACTTACTCCTGAACATCCCGAACGTCCCGAAGATTGTGGAGGACCACTCATCTTGGCGGAGCGCATAACTTTATTCTTTGGCGGTCCACCTCGAAAGTTACCAAAGGTACCTGCTGTCCTAGCCCTCTTATGTTGTCCTGGCCCTCTTATGCTGATCCTGGTCCCTACGTCGGTCTCTACGTTCCTCAATCCCCTGTGCATAAGCCTGTATACGGGCAATGTCCATGCCCGGCTGAAGAGCTACTCCTGTACAACTCTCTTCTAGATAATCGTCAAGTCCTGTGACATATCGGTGCACTCTATCCTCCATGTCTGCCACTAAAGCGGGGACATAACGAGCCAACGAGTCAAACTCTATACTGTATTCCCGACCGTCGCCCGTTACGCCTCAGCATCATAAATCTATCTGCCCGAGCTCTCGCCGTGCGAGGCAAGAAGTGTGTAAGAAAAGCCTCTGAGAACTCATCCCATGCGGCTGGAAGTGCATGCTCTCCCCGGGATAGCTCCCACAAATCAAACTAGTCGACTGCAGTATCACGCAGCCGATGCGAACCTAAGACCACCGACTCGGTCTCTGAAGCCTTGATCACTCTCATGATCCGCTGCAGCTGTCATAAACTTCTGAGGATCTTCCTCAGTTCTCGATCCATAGAACTCGGGTGGACTGCAACTCAAGAAGTCCCGAAATCTCAAACTATCGGATCTAGGGTGAACTACAGGTACTACCGGAACCTCCGACTCTCGTCTGTCCTCATTCCTAGCCCTGAGCCTAGCTAATGGCGGGCCATCTCCTTGTAACTCATATCCTCGGCTCCTGGTCGTGGAACTGGAGACTCAGGTATCGTGGTCTCAATAGCTACTGCTGCTGCTCTAAACTCCTCTGGGGCTAGCGGCGTCGTAGAACTCCCCATCTGAAGTACCACCTTAGGTAAAGACTGGGCCTCTGCCCTGGTAACCCTCTGTGCTCTACTCGCAGCTCCCTCTGCTGCATTGCCCTTCTGGGCTTTGGTTGCCTTGCGTGGAGGCATAACTGGTACAAAAGAATACGTCAGAGGGAGTCCAACTTATAACACATCTCTAAGGCACGATCTCAGAGTGAGAAGAATGGAAACGAATCCTAAATATCCTGTAGCCTCCTGATTATAGGTGTGGTGCACAACACGCCGATAATCAAGACTCTACTAGATACGGTCTGTAGACACTTTCCGAGGATTAACTGCTCTGATACCACTTTTGTCACGACCCGACCTCGGGCCCGTGACTGGTGCCTTACCCCGGGCACCCTAGTGATACAATCATCAGAGAAAATCAGCGGAAATAAAACTTAAGCATGAAACAAGACATAAAATAAGCAACAGGCTAACCAAAACGGTTACCTTCCCGTATATATATATATCAAAATCGAACAGTTAAATCCCTTACAAACCACCTTGCCACAGATACTACAGACCTCTACGAATTTTATAACAACTATGGCGGGACGGGGCCCATACCACAGAATGTACAAGAACCTGCAATCTCGGGAATCATACCAAAAGATAAGCCTCAGGAGAAGCGGAGCTTCCCAAAGCTTGCTGTGATCCTATGGCGAGGATCAACAACGGTGTACCTCTACATGCGGCGTAAGCGGCCCCGAAGGAGGTCGATCTGGCCAGTACCAGTATGTGGCGAAAATCTGTAATGAAATCATAATAGTCTATATAAAGCAGAGACATGTATGATAAGCAAACTACGATTACCTGATGTATAGCGATCATGTCAAGTCGGGGACTTACGTGTTATACCTCGTATTTCCAGTATATGCGTGGGGCGTGCGTCTGAAAGTTTAGCCTTAAAGTTAGGCAAGGTTGAATTTTGTTCACTGACCCCGTTAAGTCGTTTTTCGACGAAACGTTTTACAAAACTTGCGAAGGGAAAATTCCGGCTATGTCATTTATTATTTTTGCGGATTTTTCCGAGAGACGAAATGTTTTGGACCAACGAGAGGGCGACACTTGTCACCCTCAAGTTGGTGGAGTGTGGGACGACAATGGGGGCTTTTTCCTTGGACGATTGGGAGGGTTTTGGGGCCTAAAACATGGGCCATTGTTTGTGGAGTAGGTAGGGTGCACTTGGGCACATCTTGGCCCTCCACTTGCCCCCCACATGACTTGATCTTGGCCATAGAACTCCCTATAAATACCCCCCCCCCCTTTAAAGACTTCTTCATCCACAATAATTTCCAAGTCTTGAAATTTTCCCTCGCTTCTTGTTGGTTTCGTCCCCCCCCCCCCCTCCCCCTTGAGAAGGCCTTGGCCGAGGGGTACACCCCCCCTTCTAGAGGCCTTGGCCAGAAAGGTACCTTCCACTAGTGGTGTCTTGAGAGGTACCCTCTTGGTAGAAATACTCTCCAAGTATTGTTACTATACCCAAAATACCTTAGCCTTATACCTTGTAGTATTCCAAAAGTTACCTCTATACGTAGAGCCCGGAAATACTACCTTATGTCCTTTTTGTCTCAAACCGAAACCCTAAGGAAAATCTTCATAGTCGGTTGAAGTGTTAAGTAGAAGTTGCGTAGAACTTTTAAGGGTTGTTTGGAGCGGGTTGGAGCGCCCAGAGTAGGAGCTAAACGTTGCTCAGGATCGACATTTAAACTTGGATAATTATGGGCTTATCGAGGTAAATATCTTGTCTCCCTTTTGTAATTGAGTATATACTATTGAAGTATAAGAATTAAGTATAAGTTATATACAAGGAAGGTATATAAGAAGAGAAGTGAACTGTACTTACATAGGACTGTATTTACAGTAGACTTGTGAAGTTTGACGGGTAGGGAAGTGCTGCCCAATTTTCCGTAGAAACTTGTATCTAGATTTATTCTACCGAGTAGTCTAGACGTTGATAGACTTGTGTAACCTTCATAGGTTGAAAGTTCTGCAAGTAGCATGTTCTACTTGAAAGGTGGACAAGGCTAGCCGGGTTATAGCCGTGGAGCGTTTTGCTAATAGTCGATAATCGTCGCGAGGTATGTGATTCTTCCTATACTCTTGAGCATGATATTTTAAAATATATATAGTACGGTAGACGTACGTGTGTTAACTGAATAATAATTACGGCAAAGTCTTTTGACTTAAGCCTGAATAATAATTACGGCAATGTCTTTTGACTTAAGCCTGAATAAAAAGAATACTGAATCATTTTTAACAGAAGAGTAATACTTGGTTTTAAAAGCTTAAGAGTTATACTAGCTTTATGGGAAGTTAGGTATAACGGCTTAAGAGAGATAAAAAGAATGATTTATTGATTTAAGAAGTTAAGAGACTTGATCTTAAAGATAAGAGACTTGACTTAATTGAATTTTGTTAAAAAGTGTGAAACCGCGTTCGTGAGTAAGGAGTACTGGGTTTTAAAAGGAATAATGTTTCTTGATTTGAAATCGAATAAGTATCGAGCAGGACCACGGCGCTAATAAAGGAAAATGTATTGACTAATAAAGTATTATTAAAACCGGTGAAACCTCCATCTGCATAGAAGCTAAGATGAGACAAAATGATATTACATTTCCTAGATCATAGGTCTTTGTTATAAGATTGTTATAAACAAGAATAACCTACTCACATATAAGGTATATGTTTCTCAAATTGTTTTAAAGAAGAATTACATCATTAAGTGATTAATACTATGAACTACGAAACCTTTCGAAAATGAGAAACTTGAGCATTTGAAATTAGGCAAACTTGAACGTTTGGAAAATAATGTGGTTACTTGATTTTACAAAAGGAAGTGTTTGGGTTTACTTAAAAAGATAGTCACTCTATTTTTATACTACGGGTATTGTGTGACTTTTGTGAAAGAAACGGATCTTTTAAAGAATTAATGTATGAAGTACTTTGGGGATAAAAACCCGATCTTGTTAATCTTATAGTAGAAAGTACCTTGTGTGAATAACTTGATTGTGTTGGTTTGTGATAGCCTTGTAATACTTTCTTGTTGATTTGATAAGTAAACATGCTAGGATGATACGTGTGTTAGTATCTTGTGATGATTGTGTAAAGGGGTTTCCCTCGATTGCGCTTAAGTTGTTTAACGATCAGCCGTTATGTTGGTATTGTACCACTCACCTTGACTTGATCCCGGAGGTTAAGCTGCCCTCCGATGCGGGGTAGTCTCAGGCGGTCTGGGACCATGATTCGAGAATACCTCATGCGGGTCCAGGGGACCTATGCGGAGCTACGAGAGTTCCAGGTTAGTGTGCGGCCTTTATGGTCATGCGGTCTATGTGGCCATGCGGTGCGAGTCGAGGCGGATCTTGGGAGTAGCTACCCTCGATGCGAGAATACCTCATGCGAGCCTATGAGGTTGGCCTATGCGGAGCGGGAAGTTCGGGGCTGAGGCGCACATTTGATACTGCGGGCGTGTGGCCAGCTTTGATCATGTGACGGTCTAGACAGATCTCATGATACAGTTTATGACCTTGTTAGTACTGTGGGTGTTAGTAGTCGGCTATGCCTTCGTACTTACCCCGTACGGTTTTATGATGACACAGGTGGGACCTGGTGTTCATGTGTATTCCTTGGTGCTTTTGTATCATAGACTACCGACAGTGAGGAAGGTATTCCACGGGCATGATTGATGTTGTGGGCGTGAGACCCATAGTTATATTTGAGTGATGACTTTGAGGGCGTGAGTCCCTGAGTTGACATGACTGCTTATTTATTGTGAACTGTAGTTTGGTTATCATACATGTCTCCTGTTTTATTAGACTGCTATGATTTCATTTCTGATATTTTGATTTCACATACTTGGTACTGTTGTCTTGACCTCCTTGAGGGCTGCGTTCATGCCGCGGTAGAGGTACACCGATGTTGATCCTCGCTCTTAGGAGTCCTGATTCAGCGTTTGGGAAGCTCCGTTTCTCGGAGGCTTATCTTGGTATAGTCCCTGTTGTTGTAGATGCTTACATTCGGGGTATGGCGAACCTGTCCGTCGTTGTTGTCATATCATTCGTAAGTGCATGAAATCTTGTTGTGGGCAGGGTTGTAATGGGATGTAACTGTTCGGATCTAAGTTTTTATATATATATGCCGAAAGGCAACTTTTCTTCAGATAAACATGTGTTTCCTTTGCATTATTTCATGTTGTGTTTTATGTTCCGCTGATTTCTCTGATGTTGTATCACTAGGGTGCCCGGGGTAAGGCACCAGTCACGGGCCCGGGTTCGGGTCGTGACATTACGCCCTCAAAGTCATCGTGCCCGTGGAACTCCTTCCTCACTGCCGGCAGTCTATGACATAAATCATAATCATGTGACGCGCCCGTGGCATCCTACCTCACTGTCGGCGTACACATACACAATACATATATATATCTCCTGCCCGTGGAATCCTATGTCACTGCCGGCAGCCGTAGGTGTAACGTATAACCATATGACCCGCCAGTGGCTAGCCCATGGAATAATAGTAATGGTCACATGCCCCTGGAATCCCTCATCGGTGTAGACATGCCCATGTGACAATAATAATATACCGGGAGTTTAACCCGCTGCATGGCCGCATGCCCCCGGAATCCCTCATCGGTATAGACATGTCCATGTGATAATAACAATGGAAGCATACCCGTGGAATCCTCTTTGTCGGTGCGTCGATGAAACGTCGGCGCATCTAACGCGTCACTGGTCGCATGCCCCGGCATCCCTCGTCGTATAAGCATGGCCAAGATCAAACAAAATGGAAGCATACCCGTGGAATCCTCCGTCACTGCCGGTACATCCAACAAATTCACAACAAGTCAGCCGGCCCTCCAACCGAGAGACACGGTAACATAGTAATACCACCGAAGGCTATAACAACTAGCATAGGCAAATTTAACATACTCTTAGACTTCCATTTTATGACAACAATCCGGGTTTTAACCCTAAAGTACTACGTACATTAATCCTTTCAAAAAGATCTCTTTTTACGTAAAAACAACTCGATACTATTATCCGTAGTACCAAACACGTTCATGTTTAAATCAAGTACTTTACACTTTTTAAACCACGTGGCTTACACTTTTAAAACAACGTCAAGTATACTTTTAAAACCCAAGTAACTAACTCTTTTAAGATCAAGGTACTCTTACCTTTTAAAACCAAGCCACTTATATTTTTCTCATCAAGAAAAGTTCGATATTTGAAAATAAGTTACTTATACTTTTAAACTCAAGTTACTTCTCTTTTCTCAAAATCAAGTTACCATTTTAAATCCAATAATAAAACTATTCTTTTGTTTTCATAAAGTCGTTATAACTAACTTCCCATAAAGTTATTATAACATTTTATGTTTTAAACAAATTTAAGACAAAACCATGTCTTTCTTTTAAACCAAAACACTTCAAATTCTCAAGTCTATTTTCTTTTAGAAATCAAGTTCCTTACTTTGGATTTTTTAAGAAAACAATACTTGTTTATAACGATTCTTATTAAAGTAGCCATGATCTATAAAATGTAATACAATTTTTTCTTATCTTAGCTTCTATGCAGATGGAAGATTCTACTTGTTTTAATATAATTATTTGTCATTATATTTTCCTTTATTAACGCTGCAATGGCTTGTTCGATAGTCATTCCCATTTCCGAAATCGAGTAAAACTTTATTCTTTTAAAGACCAAGTACCCATTACTCACGAATGAGGTTTCACCACTTTTTAACACAATTTCAAGTTCTTCACATATCATATCAAGTCAAATATATGTCAAGTCTCTTATCTTTTAAAATCAATAAACCATTCTTTTACCTACATAAAATCGTTATAATTAACTTCCCATAAAGCTATTACAACACTTTATGTTTTAAACCAACCAAATTCGTTTAGCACACGTACGTCTACCGTACTACATAGTTCACAACAATCATGCTAGAAAGGATAGGAAGAGGTTCACATACCTCGCGACGATTATCGACAATTAGCAAAATGCTCCAAGTACTATAACCTTGCTAGCCTTTTCCACCCTTCAAGTAGAATACGCTACTCGTAGTACTTCCACCTATAATGGCCATAAAAAGTCTATCAACTTCTCGATCTCTTTGTAGCACAATTCAAAGTACAAGGTTCCTTATTCTACGGAAAATTCGCGGACCTCCCACGTAACCACATAAAGCTCCTCCTCTATCGAGGCCGCTACGCCAACAACTCGAGGGTTACCGTCTAACCGGACGTGTACAACCTTGCCACAATAATACTACAAGTCTCAGTAAATATAGTTCAATTCTTTATAATCATCCTTCCAATATATCTTATACTCGATTCTAAACTACTCTGATATATAATATCCAATTACAATAGGGGACAAAGATCATTACCTCGATAAGCCCAAAATTATCCAAGATTAAGAAGTCGATCTGATCAGCGCTTAGCTCGATTCCTTACGCTCAACCCGCTCGAGAAACCCTTAGAAGTTTCTAAACAACTTCTCTTAACACTTCAACCAACTATGAAGATTTTCCTAGGGTTTCATTTTGCGACTATTGGAATAAAGTAGTATTTCCGGGCTCTTATGTTGGGATAACTTTGGAATTGTTATACCCCGTATTTCCAGAGTATGTACGTAAGGACGTACGTACGAAAGTTTGAGCCTTAAGTTAGGCATAGGACCGAAAATTTTGTACCTGACCCCGAAAGAATCGTTTTCCGACGAAACGTTTTCCAAAGCTTGCGTAGGGAAAATTACGGCTATGTCATTTATTATTTTTGCGGATTTTTCCGAGAGACGAAATATTTTGGACCAACGAGAGGGCGACACTTGTCACCCTCAAGTGGGCGTTCTAGTGGACGATTTGGGTCACGTTTTTTGCCATGTTTTGGGGCCTAAACCATGGGTCAATGTTTGGAGTGATTTGAGGAGTAGATGGCTAGGGTGCACTTGTGCAAATCTTGACCCTCCACTTGCCCCCCACTTGGCTTGATCATGGCCATTGATCTCCCTATAAATACCCCCCCCCCCTTTGTGAAGACTTCTTCATCCACAAATGTTTCTAAGTCTTGAAATCCTCCCTCCCTTCTTGTTGCTCTCGTCCAAGAGCTTCCCCTCCTCCCCCTTTGAGAGGCCCTTGGCAGAGATATCCCCCTCCTAGTGGTGTTGGCCGAGAGGTACACCCCCCCTTCCCTAGTTGTTCTCGTAAAATACCCCCCCTCTTGGTAGAAAATACTCTCCAAGTATTGTTACTATACCAAAATACCTTAGCCTTATACCTTGTAGTATTCCAAAGTTACCTCTATACGTAGAGCCCGAAAATACTACCTTATGTACTTTTTGTCTCAAAACGAAACCCTAAGGAAAATCTTCATACTTGGTTGAAGTAGTAAGAAGAAGTTGCGTAGAACTTCTAAGGGTTGTTTGGAGCGGGTTGGAGTGCACGGGGTATGAGCTAAACCTTGCTCAGGATCGACATTTAAACTTGGATAATTATGGGCTTATCGAGGTAAATATCTTGTCTCCCTATTGTAATTGAGTTTACATACTATTGAAGTATAAGAATTAAGTATAAGTTATATACCAGGAAGGTATATAAGAAGGGAATTGAACTGTACTTACATAGAATTTGTATTCTGATGAACTTATGAAGTTTGACGGGTAGGGAAGTGCTGCCCAATTTTCCGTAGAATCTTGTATCTAGATTTATTCTACCGAGTAGTCTAGACATTGATAGACTTGTATAACCTTTATAGGTTGAAGTACTGCGAGTAGCATATTCTACTCGAAGGGTGGAAAAGGCTAGCCGGACTACAGTACTTTGGAGCTATTTGCTAATAGTCGATAATCGTCGCGAGGTATGTGATTTTTCCTATCCTCTTGAGCATGATATTTTAAAAGAATATATATATATATATAGTACTGTCATGACCCGTTCAGGGGCGTGGTAGTGCCTTACCGGGCACCCAGTAGTCTACATCAGTGTCAATGGAATATAAAACAACCAAGATATGAAACAGTATAAATTGAGACATAGTTATACGAAGAAAAGTTGCCTTTGCATATATATATAAATACCCAAAATGAGCAGTTACATCCCAACTTTACAACGGGACTACAAACCTCTAGAGTTTAAAACAACAATGGCGGGACGGGGCCCGCCATACCTGAATACAAATACCTACAACGGCGGGGACCGTACAGCAAAGCCTCGGAGAAGCGGAGCTTTCCCAACGCTGAAGCGATGATCCTAAGGCGGGGATCAACAGCGAGTACCTTTACTGCGGCATGAGCGGCCCGAAGGAGGTCGATCTGGGTACCAAGTATGTGGCGAAAATATTGTAAATGAAATCATAGTAGTCTATGTAAGCGGAAGACATGTATGATAACCAAACTCTGATTCACAATAAGCGATCATGTCAAGTCGGGGACTCACGCCTCAAGTCATCACTCAAATATAACAATGGGTCTCACGCCCACAATATCAATCATGCGTGGAATACCTTCCGCCAGCCGGCGATCTATGATAGAAAAGCACCGAGGAATACACGTGAACACGGGTCCACTGTGTCATCATAAAACCGTCTGCGGGGTAAATGCGAAGGCATAGCCGACTACTAAAACCAGCGGTACAAGCGGTCATAAAGCGTATCATGAGATCTGTCTGCACCGTCACATGATCAAAGGCGGCCACTCGCCGCGATATCTAATGTGCGCGTCTAGCCACAGAACTTCCGCGACTCGCATAGGCCACTCCGATGGCCCGTGAGGTATTCCCGCATCGAGGGTAGCTACTCCCGGCGTCCGCTGGACTCGCGATCCGCGTGGCCACATAGACCGCGTGACCATAAAGGCCTCACACTAACACGGAGCTCCGCGACTCCGCATAGGCCGGGACCGCGTGAGTTATTCTCGAATCATAGGTCACACGGACCACTTTGAGTCTACCCGCGTCGGAGGCGACAACCTCCGGGATGATGTCAAGGTGAGTGGTACAATACCAACATAACGGCTGATAGTTTAAACAACTTAAGCGCAATCGAGGGAAAACCCTTTTTTACAAACATCACAAGATAATAACACACGTAACATCCTAGCATGTTTGTTTATCAAATCAACAAGAAAGTATTACAAGGCTATCACAAACCAACACAATCAAGCTATTCACACAAGGTACTTTCTACTATATGATTAACAAGATCGGGTTTTTATCCCCAAAGTACTTCATACATTAACTTTTTAAGAGATCTGTTCTTTCACAAATAGTCACACAATACTCGTAGTATAAAAATAGAGTGATTATCTTTTGAAGTAAACCAAAACACTTCTCTTTGTAAAATCAAGTAACAACATTCTTTTCCAAACGTTCAAGTTTGCCTAATTTCGATTACTCAAGTTTCTCATTTTCGAAAGGTTTCGTAGTTCATAGTATTAATCACTTAATGATATAATTCTCTTTGAAAGCAATTTGAGAAACATATATGCGATCGTGAGTAGGTTATTCTTGTTTATAACAATTTTATTAAAGCAGCCATGACCTAGGAAATGTAATATCATTTTGTCTCATCTTATCCTCTATGCAGATGGAGGTTTCTACTGGTTATTAATAATTCTTTATTAGTCAATACATTTCCCTTTATTAGCGCTGCTGTGGTTTGTTCGACATTCATTCTGATTTCCGAAATCAGTAAAACATCATTCCTTTTGAAAACCAAAATACTCATTACTCACGAATGAGGTTTCACACTTTTTAACAAAATTCACATTAATATAATTAAGTCAAGTCTCTTATCTTCTTAAATCGATAAATCATTCTTTTTATCACTCTTAAGCCGTTATACCTAACTCCCCATAAAGCTAGTATAACTCTTAAGCTTTTAAAACCAAGTGTTACTCTTCTTTAAAAAATGTTTCTTAATTCTTTTGAAATACTTCAGATTCTTTTATTCAGGCTTAAGTCAAAAGACATTGCCGTAATTATTATTCAGGCTTAAGTCAAAAGACATTGCCGTAATTATTATTCAGTTAACACACGCGTCGTCACCGTACTATATATACTTTAAAATATCATGCTCGAGTATAGGAAGAATCACATACCTTTCGGCGAAATCCACGCCAAGTCGAATATGTCGTGCGGAAGAATCGACCTATAACGATCAAATCGTCTATCAGCGTCTAGGTATCTTGTATAAATCTCTAGCGAGGCTATGGAAATTTGGGCGACTTCCTGCAGTAAACTATACGATCTCAGTAAATACGATCTATGTGAGTACAGTTCAATTATTCTTCTTTAATACGCTTCTACGGTGATAACGATTCATTTCTATTACGCAATATCCTTCGAAGTATTTAATACTTATTCCTATACTTCTACAGTATGTAAATTCTAATTACAAACGGAGGATAAGGTTTATTTACCTCGATAAGCCCAATATTATCCAAGTATAAACGTCGATCCTAAGCGAGGTTTAGCTCTACTCCGTGCGCTCCAATGCGCTCAAGAACCCTTAGAAGTTGCTACACACTTCTACTTACTACTTCAATCAACAATGAAGTTTCTCTTAGGGTTTCGTTTGTGACTAAGGAAGTATAGCTAGTATTTGCTTTTAGTATAGGGGACTTTGGAGATACTACAAAGTATAAGGGCTAAAGTATTTTGCCATAGCAACAATACTTGAAGAGTATTTTCTACTAAGGGAGGGGTTGGTTTGGCTAGCTCTTTAGAGAGGAATTAGGCGAGAACAACTCTCGAAGGGGAGGATTTCAAGACTTGGAAAATGATTTTGGATGAAGAAATTCTTCAAGTTAGGGAGTATTTATAGGCCAACCAAGGGCCAACCAATGGCGAGATCAATACAAGTGTTAGGCAAGTGTAGGGCTAGGATTTAGGCAAGTGTCCATTCTATCTACTACACAAAAATATCCTACCAACTCCTTGACAAAAAGGCTCCCAATCGTCCACCCTTTACGCCTGACGTTCACCAATTAGAGGGTGACAAGTGTCGCCTCTTGTTGGTCCAAAATGTTCGTCTCTCGGAAAAATCCGCAAAATTAGAAATGACATAGCGTAATTTACCTACGCGAGTTGTGTAAAGCGTTTAGTCGGAAAACGATTCTTTTCGGTACTTGTGCACAAAAATAAAACGTCCAAGCCAACTTTAAAGTTCAAACTTTTCTACGTACGTCCCCACGTACATACTCTGGAAATCCGGGGTATAACATTCTCCTCGCCAGAAACATTCGTCCCGAATGTTCCTTCTAAATCTCAAAACAAACATGCGCCAGTATAGTCTTCACTACTATACTTACGAGAACAATCCTGCCACACCTGGCCACAGAAACACCTGCGCAAATACTTACATCCAATTCCACGAGGAATCACCTCTATCATCACAAAAGCTCCCCTCCAGGGGTCTAAAAGATACTCCCATCGCCTACTCTTTATAAACGAAATGATCACATCTATGTCCTTACACATGCTCGCCTCTTCCCTTACTCGTCGTACCCTTCTCGTACACTCGAACTCTTTCTCATAACTTACCATGTTTCTGGTACTGCTTCCTGCTGACTCTGAGCTGCCAATGACCTCTTCTGGATAAGCTTCACCCTATCCACGCCCTGCTGAACAAGTACGAACCAACCATCTGAACCTTGCTTACATCGAATCAATCGACCGACAAACTTACACTAGCGCTTTGTTTTAAAAAGGCTCCATACGGCGACACTCGAATACTGAAATGGTAGCCATATAATACATACTCAACAAGAGGCGAATAGTCCTTACAGCTACCCCTGAAATCCAAACACTGGCCCGAGGGTGAATGAGACACTGAGACTACTTTGAGTTCCTAACCTTGCACTGGTAAAACCTCGAGAAAAGAAAGCAGTAGTAACGGGGCTCCATGCGCCATAAGGTGAAGGTAGGCACCTCGTGCGACCTTACAACCTTCTGAAATAATCATCTCGCAACTTACTCACGAGAACACGGTTTGATTAAAAGATAAGGCGGGTGACCTCGTGGCCCGACTCTTCGGGTCGAACACGTCCACGAACTCGTCGATGGTTAACTAAACTGGGCCTAACACCCTCGTGACCCTAACACAAGCGGGACCACCACAACTGACCCACCACCATACGGGCGGCGGGTCGACCGCACATGGCCTCGGCAACGCCGCGAAACACTAGCTCCCCAATCCGGAACAATTTCACTAATCACGTTACGAAAACCTAGCGGTCTTCTTAGCTCAACTACCCTCTTTCATAACACACTACCCAGGGACTTATCCCACAAATATATCTCACGGAAACTATGCACTTCGATAAGGGTCAAACATGAAATAATTCTTTTACCAAAGATGGTCTCGCCTCTAAGGTCTCTACATATAATATTCTAAGGCTCACACTTTTTCTATCCCCCAATCTTTCCCGGTTAACTAACCATAATTTCTAATCACAATTAACACAATGTTAACCGAAAATAATACTTAAGATATTTGCATCTTATCATACATACAAATCTCTAGAGGGTTAAGGATATACCTGTATCTCCTGCTTCACTCTCCTTTGTCGTACCAATCAAACCTGCCCTGTTGGGCGCATAGCTGGGGAAGGTGATGAACTAGCCACTGATCCCGACGGCGGAATCTCCACATCCGCACCACCCTTGGTCGGACAATTCCTCGCAAAATGGCCCTGCTGGCCGCAAAAATAACAAACTGCCGAAGAAGCACGACACTCCCCCGAATGACACCTACCACAACGGCCACACCGAGGTGGGGGTGGCCTCCTCTGGCTAACGCCCCTTCCTCTCCGAACCACTGAATCCACAACTGATCTGATAGGCTGAGTCCTCCTACTCGCATCCTTCCTCATAGAACATTCCCTCGTCACATGGCCCTGACGGCCGCAGGAGAAACAAGTGTTAACAAAAAGACGACATTCCCCGGGATGACGTTTGCCACACTGTGAACACTGAGGGAAAACTGAACCCTGTGGAGGGACACTCTGCACTGGCGGAGGCGCATGTCTAATCTGCTGCTGAGGCGGTTCGCCTCGAGAGTTACCAAATGATCCTGCCAATCGAGCCCTCTTCTGTTGTTCTTGGTTAATCTGTCGATCTCTACATCTCTCAGCCTGCTGCACATAAGCCTGAACGCAAGCCCAGCTCATTCCTGACTGAAGAGCTACTTCTTCACAACCCTTCTTTAGATAATCATCAATATCCTTGATATATCGGTACATAAAATACTCTCTGGTTGCCAAATCCCTTGCTAGTAACAGGGCCGTCTCCTTCCAATCCATATTTTCTGCTCCTAGTCGTGGAACTGAAGGTCCAGATGTCATGGCGCGATGGAAGCTGTGCCAAACTCTGCTGCTGCTGGCGACGTCTCAGAACTCCCCGCATGAAGCATCACCCCAGGTGATGATTGGGCCTGTGCCCTTCTAACTCTCTGTACTCTACTCGCAGCTCCCTCGGCTGCCTTGCCCTTCTGGGCCCGAGTTACTGGCGCGGGCATAAGCGGTAAGGAAAGGAATATGTTAGAGGTCCAACTTATAACACGACTCTAAAGCACGATCTCGAGTGAGAAGAATGGAAACCAATCCTAAATATCCTATAGCCTCACGATTATTGGTGTGGTGCACAACACCGATAATCGAACTCTACTAGATACGGTGCGTAGACACTTTCAGGATAACGGCTCACGATACCACTTTTGTCACGACCCGTTCCGGGGCCCGTGACTGGTGCCTTACCCGGGCACCCAAGTAGTCATACATCAGAGTAATCAGCGGAATATAAAACAACCAAGATATGAAACAGTATAAATTGAGACACAGTTATCTGAAGAAAAGTTGCCTTTCGGCATATATATATAAATACCCAAAATGAACAGTTACATCCCAACTTTACAACAGGACTACAGACCTCTAAGAGTTTAAAACAACAATGGCGGGACAGGGCCCCGCCATACCCCTGAATACAAATACCTACAACGGCAGGGGACCATACCAAAAGCAAAGCCTCCGGAGAAACGGAGCTTTCCCAAACGCTGAAACGATGATCCTAAGAGCGGGGATCAACAACAGGAGTACCTTTACCTGCGGCATGAACGCAGCCCCCCGAAGGAGGTCAGTACAACAGGTACCAAGTATGTGAAACTGAAAATACTGTAAATGAAATCATAGTAGTCTATGTAAAGCAGAAGACATGTATGATAACCAAACTACAGTTCACAATAAGCAGTCATGTCAAGTCAGGGACTCACGCCCTCCAAGTCATCACTCAAATATAACAATGGGTCTCACGCCCACAATATCAATCATGCCCGTGGAATACCTTCCTCACTGCCGGCAGTCTATGATAGAAAAGCACCAAGGAATACACATGAACACGGGTCCACTGTGTCATCATAAAACCGTGCAGGTAAGTACGAAGGCATAGCCGACTACTAAACTGAAGTGATGACTGAAGTATGGTACGTGTACTAGAAAGAGTTTGAGTGTTCGAGAAGAGTACGACGAGTAAGGAGAGAAGTGAACATGTGCTGAGAGATAGAAGTGATCATTTTTGTGAAGTAAATGTGCGAAAGGAGTATCCTTTCGACCAGGAGCGAGAGTGGTGTTGTTTTACACCTTCGAGTTAATTCCTCGTTGGCTTGGATTGAGTTTTGCGCGTATGTTATATTATGGCCATGTGTGGCATAATTGGTTTTGTAAGTATAGTAGTGAAGACTATCTGCGTGACTTGTATGTTTTGAGACTTAGAAGGAACATTCGGGACGAATGTTTCTAAGGAGGGGAGAATATTACACCCCGTAGTTCCAGAGTATGTATGTGAGGACGTACGTACGAGAATACGACAGTAATTTTGGAAAGAAAGAGAGGAGTGATTTTTCGTCGAAAAGTTTAATTTTGTGAAGGAAAAAGGTTCGTTAATGGGAATTGGATACCCGGATTCGGTATTCGGACTTTTTGGAATATTTGAGAATTATGGAATTTTACTCTTTCCGGAATTGGTCACATGGGGCCCACGGGAGAATTTACGGTTTTGTGGGGCCCACTTTATTTTCGGATTTTTGGCATTACGGATATTTTCGGAAGATGAAATATTTTGGACCAATAGGAGGGCGACATGTGTCACCCCTAGGTGGCAAGGTTGGACGAAATTGTTGGACATGTTGAAAACGTTTTTGGCATGAAAAAGGCTTAAAACATTTGGTCAAAAGTCTTGCAAGATATTTGTGTAGTAGATAGATAAGTGGGACCCACAAACACATGGCTCAATCTAGACCACACACTTGCTTCAATCCTAGCCCTTGAATGTCCTATAAATACCCCCTTAAGTTGCAAGACTTCTTCATCCACACTTGAGAAATTCCAAGGCAAAAATACTCCCTCCCTTTGTAGTAGTTCTCGTCCAAACACCCCTCTCCCTTGACCAAACGTTGTCCAAAAATTCTTAAAGTTTTAAGTGTTCTTCCTTAGTGTATTAGGAAGATTGTTAACCAAAAGTTAGAAAAGATTTCACACCCTAGCCCCTAAAGCCTCACCTTGGCCGAGAGTTGTGAGGACAAGAACCTTAGTATTCTTCACTTGTTTAGGTTGGTTCTTAAAGAGGAGTTGGTTAGGAGCGTATAAGGGTTGCTTGGAGCGGGTTGGAGCGCACGGAGTAGGAGCTAAACGTTGCTCGGGATCGACATTATAACTTGGATAATTTTGGGCTTGTCGAGGTAAATATCTTTGTCCTTATTGTAATTGGATTACATATCGTAGTAGTTTAGAATTAAGTATAAGATATATAGAAGGTTGGTAAAGAAGAGAATTGAACCGTACTTACATAGGGTTGTATTCTGATGAGACTTGTGTAGTTTGTCGGGTAGGGAAGTCTTGCCCAATTTTCCGTAGAATTAAGAACCTTACGCTCGTAATGTTCTCTGAGTAGTAACTAGGCGTTTATAGACTTATATGACCGTTATAGGTTGAAGTACTGCGAGTAGCGTATTCTACTTGAAGGGTGGAAAAGAGGCTAGCAGGATTACAGTACTTTGAAGCTTTTTGCTATTTGTCGATAATCATCGCGAGGTATGTGAACCTCTTCCTATATTTTCTAGCATGATATGTTGTGAACTATGTAGTACGGTAGACGTACATGTGTTAAATGAATTTGGTTGGTTTAAAACATAAAGCGTTATAACGGCTTTATGGGAAGTTGGTTATAACAACTTTATGTGGGCAAAGAAATGGTTTGTGGTTTTTAAAAGATAAAAGAATGGATGTGAATTAATAAGGACTTGGATTGTGTTAAAAAGTTATGAAACCGTTTTAATGAGAAATGGGTAATTGGGTGTTAAAAGGAATAATGTTATATTGATTTCGGAAATGAGAACAAGTATCGAACAAACCACTGCAGCGTTAATAAAGGAAAATGTATTGACTAATTAATTATTATTAAAACCAGTAGAAACCTCCATCTGCATAGAAGCTAAGATAAGACAAAATTGTATTACATTTTCTAGATCATGGCTGCTTTAATAAGATTGTTATACACAAGAATAACCTACTCACACATAAGGCATATGTTACTCAAATTGTTTTAAAAGAGAATTATGTTATTAAGTGATTAAGACTATGAACTACGAAACCTTTCGAAAATAAGAGACTCGAGTATTTGAAATTAGGCAAACTTGAACTTTTGGAAAAGAAGGTTGTTACTTGTCTTTAAAAAGGGGAAACTATTTTGGTTTACTTAAGATAATAGTTACTCTATTTTGGATACTACGAGTGTGGGTATCAGGTGACTTCTTGTGAAAGAATGGATATTTGTAAGGGAATTGAAGTATGGTAATTTGCTTGTGCTTGCTTGTGATAGCCTTGTTGTGTGAAAAGTTGTATTACTATGCTACCGCGTCTCTCGATGGAGGGCCGGTATATTGTTATTGTAATTACATTGACATATACGCAGATGAAGAATTAGGGGCATGCGGCCATCTGCGGGTTAATCACCGATATATTGTTATTGTTGTTACATGGACATGTCGCGCAGATGAAGAATTGCGGGGTCATGCGGCCGTGCGGCGGGTTAATCACGATATATTGTTATTGTTGTTACATGGACATATGCGCACCGTCACGAATTCCGGCATGCGGCCGTGCGGCGGGTTAATCACGATATATTGTTATTGTTGTTACATGGACATATGCGCCGTCTGCGTAATTAGGGGCATGCGGCCCGTGCGGCGGGTTAATCACCCGATATATTGTTATTGTTGTTATATGGACATGTCTGCCGTCTGCATTCCGGGGCATGTGGCGTGCGGCGGGGTTGATTACGATATATTGTTATTGTTGTTACTGGACATATACGCCGTCTGCGAATTCGGGCGCATGTAACGTCTGGCGGGGTTGATTACGATATATTGTTATTGTTGTTACATGGACATGTATGCGCGTCTCACGAATTCGGGGCCGTGTGGCCGTGCGGCGAGTTGATTACGATATATTGTTATTTTTGTTACATGGACATATGCTGCCGATGAAGAATTCGGGGCATGTGGTCATGCGGCGGGGTTGATTACGGTATCGTTGTGCATCTCGACATGTCTACACCGATGGAGAATTCGGGCGTGTGGCCATGATGCGGGCATGATTGATATTGTGGGCGTGAGACCCTTGGTTATATTTGAGTGATGACTTTGAGGGCGTGAGTCCCTGCTTTGACATGACTACTTTTATGTCGTGAACTGTAGTTTGGTTGTCATACATGTCTCCTGTTTTATTTAGACTGTTATGATTTCGTTTACAGTATTTTCAGTTTCACATACTTGGTACATGTTGTACTGACCTCCTTCGGGGGGCTGCGTTCATGCCGCAGGTAGAGGTACACCAGTTGTTGATCCTCGCTCATAGGATCACAGTTCAGCATTTTGGGAAGCTCCGTTTCTCCGGAGGCTTATCTTTGGTATAGCCCCAGTCGTTGTAGGTACTTACATTCAGGGGTATGGTGGGGCCCTGTCCCGTCATTGTTGTTATAACACTCTTAGAGGTCTGTAGTACTGTTGTGGGCAGGGTTGTAAAGGTTGTAACTGTTCAATTTCTGTATATATGCAAGAAGGCAACCATTTTGGTTGACCTGTTTTATTATCATAACTCTTGTTTCATGTTTAACTTTTTATTTCCGCTGATTTTCTCTGATGTTGTATCACTAGGGTGCCCGGGGTAAGGCACCAGTCACGGGCCCGGGGTCGGGTCGTGAAATGAAGTACTTTGGGGATAAAAACCCGAACTTGTTAACATAAAGTAGAAAGTACCTTGTGTGAATAACTTGATTATGTTGGTTTGTGATAGCCTTGTAATACTTTCTTGTTGATTTGATAAGTAAACATGTTAGGATGCTACGTGTGTTAGTATCTTGTGATGTTTGTGTAAAGGGGTTTCCCTTGTTGTGCTTATGTTGTTTAACGATAAGTTGTTATGTTAGTATTATATCACTCACCTCTGGACATGATCACGGGGTTAGCGCCTCCGTCTGGGGTAGACTCGGTGATGCAGGACCGTGATTCGAGAATACCTCATGCGAGTCCGGGGATCTATGCGAGCTACGAGAGTTCGTGTTAGTGTGCGGGGTTATACCTCATGCGGTCTATGTGGCCATGCGGTGCGAGTCGGGGCGATGCGGGAGTAGCTACCCTCGATGCGAGGAATACCTCATGCGGGCCTATGTAGTGGCCTATGCGGAGTCGCGGGAAGTTCGAGGACTAGCGCGCATTGTTAGATCTGCGGGCGGTGGCGGCTTGATCATGTGGCGGTCTAGACAGATTTCATGATCTGATTTATGACCTTGTTGATGCGTAGGTTTTAGTAGTCGGCTATGCCTTCGTACTTACCCCGTACGGTTTTATTATGACACAGGTGGGACCTGGTGTTCATGTGTATTCCTTAGTGTGTTTATATCATGGACTGCCGACAGTGAGGAAGGTATTCCACGGGCATGATTGATGTTGTGGGCGTGAGACCCATAGTTATATTTGAGTGATGACTTTGAGGGCGTGAGTCCCTGACTTGACATGACTGCTTATTTATTGTGATCGTAGTTTGGTTATCATACATGTCTCTGCTTTATATATAGACTACTATGATTTCATTTCTGATATTTTGATTTCACATACTTGGTACTGTTGTCTTGACCTCCCCGGGGCTGCGTTCATGCCGCAGGTAGAGGTACACCAGTGTTGATCCTCGCTCATAGGGTCACAGTTCAGCGTTTGGGAAGCTCCGTTTCTCCGGAGGCTTATCTTTGGTATAGTCCTCTGTTGTTGTAGGTGCTTACATTCAGGGGTATGGCGGGGCCCGTCCGTCGTTGTTGTCATATCATTCGTAAGTGCATGTAATCTTGTTGTGGGCAGAGTTGTAATGGGATGTAACTGTTCGGATCTAAGTTTTTATATATATATATATGCCGAAAGACAACTTTTCTTCAGATAAACATGTGTCTCCTTTACATTGTTTCATGTTGTGTTTTATATTCCGCTGATTACTCTAATGTATGTATCACTAGGGTGCCCGGGGTAAGGCACCAGTCACGGGCCCGGGTTCGGGTCGTGACAAAAGTGGTATCAGAGCAGTTAAGCCTCGGAAAGTGTCTACAGACCGTATCTAGTAGAGTCTTGATTATCGGTGTGTTGTGCACCACACCAATAATCAGGAGGCTATAGGATATTTAGGATTGGTTTCCATTCTTCTCACTATGAGATCGTGCTTAGAGTTGTGTTATAAGTTGGACCCCTCTAACGTATTTCTTCCCCCTACCAGTTATGCCTTCGTGTAAGGCAACCCGGCAAGAAGGCAAAGCGATCGAGGAGCTGCGAGTAGAAACAGAGAGGGTTACTAGGCACGATCCATTCATCACCAGGTGGTGCCATTCGGGGAGTTACTGCGGCGTCGCCCGGCCCAACGAGTTTGCCGCAGCGGCGATTCCTCTGCGGCCATGATAGTTGAACCTTGGTTCGCGACGATTGCGAAAGTATAGATTGCAAAGAGCGACCATTACTAGCTAAGGATGTAGCTACGAGAGTATATGATGTACTGCGATATATCACGGGTCTTGATGACTATCTAAAGAAAGGTTGTGCAAAGTAGCTCTTGATGCAGCATGGATATTGCCGCGTCTGAGCTTATCGCGCACGCGAGGAAACGTAGAGATCGGCGGATTAACGAATCAGCGAGAAGAGGCGAGCAGCGAGGTCCTGGTAACTTTCAAGGCGAACCGCCTCAACAGAATTAGATATGCACTCCACCGGTGCAGTGGTCCTCCGCTGTGGTTCGGGGCGTTTGGGGTATCAGGAGTTGGTGAGCTCGGGGCTTCCGGTTCACAGTGTGGCAGGCGTCATCCCGGGGAATGTCATCTTTTAGTTGGTACTTGTTTTACCTGCGGCCGTCAGGGCCATGTGTCGAAAGGATGTCCTAGTAGGAGGGATGTTAGTAGGAGGACTCAGCCTTCAGGATCAGTGGCTAGTTCGTCACCTTCCCTAGGTATGCGCCCAACCGGGCAGGATTGATTAGAACGACAGAGGGTAGTGGAGCGGTAGATACATGTATATCCTTAAACCCTCTAGAGATTTGTATGTGTGAGAGGATGAGTATATCTTAAGTGTTGTGATCAGATAGCATTGTGCTAATTGTGATTAGAAATCATGGTTAGTTAAAAGGGTAAGATTGGGGTTAAGGAAAGTGTGAGCCTTAGGGTTTTATACGTAGAGACCTTAGAGGCAAGGCCATCTCGAGTAAGAGATTTATATATTTTTTTTTATGTTTGACCCTTATCGGAGTGTATAGTGCACGTGAGATATATTTGGGTGCTAAGTCCCTGAGTAGTGTGGAATAAAAGAGGGTAGTCGAGCTAAGAAGACCACTAGGTTTTCGTGACTTGATTGTGGGATTGTTAGGATCGGGAAGCAAGAGTTTCTTGCGATAGCGGAGTCGGATTCTTGGACGATTGCGGGTCAACTCGCGGCCTGTATGGTGGTGGGGTCAGTTTGTGGTGGTCCCGCTTTGTGATAGGGTCACGAGGGCGCTAGGCCCAAGTTTAGTTAACTAGCGTACGAGTTCGTGGATGCGTTCGACCTATAGTCGGGCCGATGGGGTCAGCCCATCTTATCTTTCAGTCAAAACTGTGTACTCGACAGTGGGTTATGCGAGATGATTATATCATGAAGGTTGTAAGGCTGCACGAGGTGCCTGCTTTCACCTTATGACCGGCAGTGGAGCCCAGGTTACAGCTATTTTCTTTCTGAAAGTTTTACCAGGAAGGGTTAGGAACTCAGGTGAGTCTCCGTATCGCATTCATCCTCGGGCCAGTGTTTGGTTTTCAGGGGTAGCTGTGAGGATTGTTGCCTCCTGTTGAAGGAGTGTTTTTAGCTACCATTTCAGTGTTCGGATTTTGCCTTATGACGCCTTGTAGGGGCGGAAGTGTAAGTTGTCGGTCGATTGATTCGATGTAGGCAAGGTTCAGATAGATGGTTCATACTTGTTCAGCAGGATGTGGATAGGGTGAAGCTTATCCAGAAGAGGTTATTGGAAGCTCAGAGTCAACAGAAGTCGTGCGGATAATCGACGTCGACACTTGAAGTCGGGTTGACGGTCGGTATTCTTGAAGGTACCACCCCGGAAAGGGTGTGACGAGTTTGGGAAACAGAGGAAACTTAGCCCGAGTTACTTTGGGCCTTTCAGATCATGTGAAGAGTAGGCCAGGTTGCCTATAGTTGGCATTTGTCGTCCGACGTAGGAGGCAGTATGTCCGGTCTTTCGTGTTGCTATGTTCGGAAAGTATCGGAGATCCATCCAGAGTGTTCCCAGTAATGATGACCAAGTTGGAGGTAGTATCCCAGAGATTTTGGTAAATGAAGCAGTAACAGAATGTGGTAAGTTATGAGAAAGAGTTCGAGTGTACGAGAAGGGTACGACGAGTAAAAGAATAAAAGTGATCATTGCGTTCGTAAAGAAAAGGTGCGAAGGGAGTATCTTTTAGACCTTGGTTAGGAGCTTTTGTAGCGATGTAGGTGATTCCTCGTAGACCTGAAGTTGAGTAATTGCGTGTGTGTTATGTTATGGCCAGGTACGGCATGATTGTTTTCGTAAGTATAGTAGTGAAGACTATACAGGCACTTGTGTGTTTTGAGGCTTAGAAGGAACATTCGGGACGAATGTTTCTAAGGAGGGGAGAATGTTATACCCCGTATTTCCAGAGTATGTACGTAAGGACGTACGTACGAAAGTTTGAGCCTTAAGTTAGGCATAGGACCGAAAATTTTGTGCACAACCCCCGAAAAGAATCGTTTTCCGACGAAACGTTTTCCAAAGCTTGCGTAGGGAAAATTACGGCTATGTCATTTATTATTT
Source organism: Przewalskia tangutica (assembly GCA_029844215.1). Lineage (NCBI taxonomy): Eukaryota > Viridiplantae > Streptophyta > Magnoliopsida > Solanales > Solanaceae > Przewalskia > Przewalskia tangutica. Next base: position 53,700,121 of record CM056726.1, read on the forward strand.
TTGCGGATTTTTTCGAGAGACGAAATTGTCACGACCCGTTCCAGGGCCCGTGACTGGTGCCTTACCGGGGCACCCAAGTAGTCATACATCAGAGTAATCAGCGGAAATATAAAGCAAGACATGAAACAGTTTATAAAATAAGACACAGTTTATGTGAGAAAACATCGCCTTTCGGCATATATATATAAACATGGTTTAGCAGTTACATCCGACACTATACAACATGACTACAGACCTCTAAGGAAATATACAACTATGGCGGGACAGGGCCCCGCCATACCCTGACTGTACAAAACTATCTACAACAGGGAGATCATACCCAAAAGTAGAGCCTCCGGAAAAGATGGAGCTCCCGACACCAACGTAGAGATCCTAAGAATGTGGATCTAGCACCTGCTTGCCCTTACCTGCGGCATGAACGCAGCCCCCCGAAGGAGGTCAGTACAACAGGTACTAAGTATATGAAACTGTAAAATACTTAAATGAAACATATCATTTTAAAAACAGTTTTGCAAGTATGTATGAAACAACGAGGAACCGCATAGTGCCACATCACAAACAAGCGCAACAATAGGTAAACTGTAATAGGTCTTTTCTAGGCTGCGAATGATTGAGCAGGCCACTCGCCGTATTATCACTCTGCAAGCCTAATCCTGGACTCGAGTCCGCATGAGCCACTCACGTGGGCTCGCCTGAGGTATAACCCCGCATCGAGGGTAGCTACTCCTCGGCATCGTCCTGGACTCGTTGTCCGCATGGCCACATAGACCGCATGAGGCATAACCCCGCATACTAACCTGGAACTCTCGTAGCTCCGCATAGGCCCCCTGGACCCGCATGAGGTATTCTCGAATCATGGTCCCAGACCGCCTGAGTCTACCCCGCATCGGAGGGCAGCTTAACCCCCGGTATCATCTCAAGAGGTGAGTGATGGTACACTAACGTAACGAACATCTTTAAACAACATAAGCACAACAAGAATACTCTTTTTCACAAACGTTACAAGACACTAACACACATAGCATCATATCATGTCTACTTATCAAACCATCTTATTATTCTTTTCACAATTCAATTTAAGTCTGTTATACACACATAGTCAAACTTGTTTCTTTTATCAATCTTAAGTGGTTATACTCAACTTCCCATAAAGCTAGTATAACTCTTAAGCTTCTGTTTTAAAAACCAGTTAGTTCTCTTCTGTTAAAAATGATTCAGTATTCTTTTGAAATGCTTTCAGATCTTTATTATTCGGCTTAAGCGTGAGGCATTCTTAGTAAGTGTTGTCGAGCTTAAGCGTGAGGCATTGCGTAAGTATTATTCGGGCTTAAGTCAAAGACATTGCCGTAGTTATTATTCGATTAACACGTACGTCTACCGTACTATATATATTGTAAAATATCATGCTTTAGGAAGAATCACATACCTTACCATGAAAACCACACCTTAAGTTGAATATGTCGCCTTGAGAGTCAGCCTATAATAGTCACAGATATCTATCAAAGACTACTCTGAAGGTCATTCTAAACAGAGGGTTCATATTTCTACGGAAAGTCGGGCAGCACTTCCCTACCCGGTGAGCTATATAAGTCTACTGTGAAAACAGTCCTATGTAAGTACAGTTTGATTATTCTTCTTTTAAACCCTTCTACTGTGGTAACAGTTCAATTCTATTCTGTGATATTCTTCTAAGTATTTGATACTATTTCTAATACTACTACAGTAAGTATTCTCTAATTCAAAAGAGGGTTAGGATTAGTTACCTCGGTAAGCCCAATAATATCCTAGAAAAAGTCGCGCCTGAGCAAGGTTTTGCTCCTAAGTTGTATGCTCCAAGGAAACCTTAGAAGTTCTTCACAACTTCTACTAAGTAGTAAGGTATTTGGGCTAGGGTATTTTGGGCATTATAACGATACAAGAAGGCAACTTTTCTACCAAGGGAGGGGGGGTAGATTTTTGGCTAGGCTAGGGGGGGTATTCGGCCAAGGGCCTTCACAAGGGGAGGGGGAGGAGTGTTGGACGAAAAGATCTACAAAGGGAGAGGAGAGGATTTTCAAGACTTGGAAAGCTTTGTGGATGAAGAACTCTTCATCTTAAGGGGGGTATTTATAGGTCAAGAAGTGGCCAACCAATGGCCAAGATTTAGACAAGTGCAAGGCAAGTGTAGGGTGAGGATTAACTATACACAAATATCCTACCAACTCCTTGACTTGTGCACAAGGCACAAAAAACGTGCCATTGCTTAGCCAATTCGTCCAAATGGACGATTTGAAGTCCACCAATTGGAGGGTGCCAAGTGTCGCCCTCCCGTTGGTCCAAAATGTTTCGTCTCTCGGAAAAATCCGCAAAAATTAGAAATGGCATAGCCGGAATTTATCCTACGAAAGCTGTGGAAACGTTTCGTCGGAAAACGATTCTTTAAGTGAGTTGTGCACAATTTCGTACTTGGCCTAATCTTTAAGGCTAAACTTTTGTACGTATTCCCTTACGTACATACTCTGGAAATACGGGGTATAACATTCTCCCCCACTTAGAAACATTCGTCCCGAATGTTCCTTCCCAAGACAGTTAACGATAAGATTCTTCATAACTTAAACAGTTTGCAAATGCCACACGCGGCCACAAAACAACACTTAGGCATAACGATAACGAAAATTTACAAGTAGGAAAGTGAATTACCTGGAGGTGTGGGGAATAGGTGAGGATACTTCTGCCTCATGTCCTCCTCAGCTTCCCACGTCATCTCCTCCCTGAGCTCGTTCCGCCACAAGACTTTGACGGAAGCCACGTCCTTCGTCCGCAGACGCCTAACCTGACGATCGACTATCGCTATGGGAATCTCCTCATACGATAACCCCTCGGTCACCTGGACATCGTCAATCGGGTGTACCCTAGATGGATCCCCGATACATCTCCTCAGCATAGATACGTGAAAACCCGGATGCACTGCCTCCAGATCGGACGGCAGATCCAACTCATAGGCAACCTTGCCTACCCTGCGGACAATCGAAACGCCCAATGTACCTAGGGTGAGTTTCCTTCTTCCCGAATCTCATCACACCCTTCATGGGTGACACCTTTAGAAAACCCAATCATGAACCTCGAACTCAAGATGCCGACGACGATGATCTGATCGACTTCTGCCGACTCGAGTATCAATAGCCGCTCGGATAAGCTTCACCTTATCCATCGTCACTGTACCAAATCTGTCCCACTAGCCGCACTCGCCCACATCGAACCAACCTATAGGCGATCTGCACTTCCTCCCATACAAGGCCTCATAAGGCGCCATCCGAATCTTTGAGTGGTAGCTATTATTATACGCGAACTCAACTAGAGGCAAATGATCCTCCCAACTACCATCGGTCAATAACACAGCTCGCAGATATCCTCGAGAGTGCGGATAGTGCGCTCGCCCGTCGGATGCGTGGATGAAATGCGACTGTGCTCACCGCCCCTAAACCCCTCGAAGGACCTCTGAAGTTAGCCGTAAACCGGCTCTCTGCTCGATATGATCGAAGTAGGGACTCCATGCACCGACGATCTCTGATGTAAAGTCGGCATAATCTCACCTAAAAGTCGCCCCGACGGAAGAAAGTGGGCTGATTTCACACCGCCGATTTATAACCCATATAGAATCATGTCTCTCCGAGTGCGAGGTAATCCGTGATGAAGTCCATGTTGATTACCTCCCACTTCCGTGTCGGGATCTCAATCGTGAATAAAACCACCGTGCCTCTGGTGCTCTACCTTCACTGCGACAACACGCACCGAGCTACGAACTCGCAACGCCTCTTCAAGCCATCCCACCAATACACGGATCTAAGGTCGTGGTACATCTTGGTCGACCCGATGGATAGAGTAACGCCGCCGTGCTTCCCCAAGAACTCGCCAAGTCTCAAACATCCGAACACATACGCCCTCAAACCTTAGCACCCCATCGTGCTACCTCAAGGACCCTTGCCCTCACGAAGAGTATCACGATATCGAATCAAAGCTGGATCCTCAAATCGTTGCATCTTCACCTCCGACGGCGATGGAAGACTCGGCAACCTCACGAACTCTAACCCCATCGCTATCGTAATCAATCAAACGGACACCAAGGCTCGCTAATCGATGCAAATCACGAACCATGTCCTCCTCTCTAGCTGCACATCCGATAGGCTCCCATCGACCTACGACTAAGAGCATCCGCCACAACATGGCCTTCCCGTGGTACAGATATCAACATCGTAATCCTTAAGCAACTCTAACCACCGCCTCGTGAAGTTCGGCTCCTCTGGTGAAGATATACCGGAGGCTCTTGTGGTCTGTATAAATATCCACGTGAACCCCATACAAATAGTGCCTCCATCTTCAAAGCGTGAATCACAACCGCTAACTCAAATCATGGGTGGGGTAGTTCCTCTCGTGTTTCTTCACCGTCGGGATGCATATGCTATAACTCGCCATGCTGCATCAACACACATCCCAACCCGATGCCCGACGTCACAATACACAACATAACCGTCGACCTCGGAAGAGTAAGAACGGGGGCGGTCGTCAATCTCTCTTTCAAGAATCGAAACCCCGCCACAAACATCGCCCATCGAACTTGGCCGCTTCGAGTCACCTAGTCAATGGTACGTAGATAGAAGCAAACTTCTCCACGAACCGCGATAATAACTCGCAAGGCCCGAAATCGCGAACCTCCGTCGGAGTAGGTCTCGCCAAGTCCTCGATCGCCGATTTTGGCCGTATCTACTCGAATGCCATCACCCGACAATATGCCCAAGAAACGCCATCAAGTCAACCAAAACTCACATTTGGAAAACTTGGCGTACAATCGCTGGTCTTGGAGAATCACAAGATAGCCTCTCAAATGCTCGCGTGCTCCTGCTCGAGCGAGAATAAACCAAGATATCATCAATGAACACTATCACAAACGTGTCCAAAATGGTTTGAACACTCGGTTCATCAAATCCATGAATACCGCGAGCATTGGTCTACCCAAAAGACATGACCGAACTCATAATGCCCGCACGTCCGAATGCGATCTAGGGACATCCACCTCTCGACTCGCACTGATGATAGCCCGATCGCGGATCAATCTTGGAGAAACATCTCGCACTCGCAATCGGTCGAACAAATCATCAATCCAGGAAGGGGTATTCGTTTAATGGTCACCTTGTTCACCGTCAATCAACACATGCGCAGCTGCCCCGCCCTTCTTCTTCACGAACAATCACGCGCTCCCGGGAGAAACACTAGGCCTGATGAAGCCGCTTCTCCAAAGAAATCTCTAAGCTGATCCTTCAACTCTCTCAACTTCGGCAGCGCCATTCTCAGTATGGCGGAATGGAAATAGGCCGAGTGTCCGCAATATGTCAATACAAAACTCGATCTCCTCTCGGGAGGGATACCCGAGGTCATCCGAAACACGCCCGGGAACTCACGACTCTGGAATCGATCGAAAATCTGGTACCGCAGCCTTCAGATCAAAACCCGAACGAGATGGTAGATATACCCTTCGCACCATCTTCCTAGCCTTGAGGTAGGAAATAAACCTACCCCTGGCGATACCGTGTTCTCCCACTCAACAACCGGCTCCTCCGAAACTGGAACCGTACTACTCTCTCTGCGGTCTACATTGGCGTAGCAGAAGCTAGCCAATCCATCCCCATAATCACGTCGAAGTCAATCATCTCCAACTCTATCAAGTCGGCTAGGTCCGACGATCAAATGGTCACAGACAAGCTCTATATACCCGCCGAGCTACCACCGAATCACCCATCGGCGTAGCTACCTCGAAAGTGGTCTATGGACTCGGGCTCTATCCCTATCCTACTAGCAACAAGGGGAGATATATAGATGAGTAGAACCCGGATCTATCAAAGCATACACATCAAACCGAACCGATAAGGTACTGCGTGACGACATCGGTGAGGCCTCACGATCTGTCGCTGGACAAAGCATAAATGCGGTTCGAGGACCGCTAGAATCGGGACCCGAGCCACGACCTCGCCGCGACCGCCGACCCATGAGCACCCCGCCTCCCAGGCGAGTAATCAGGAGATGATGAAGCGGCAATGTAACCTGGGCGTGAGCCCTACCACCGCCACGCCCGGCCGGACAAGCCTCGCAGTGACCGCTGGCCACAATCGTAACAAGCTCCAAAAGTAGTACCACACTTCCGTAATGGGATCTACCGCATCGCCACACCGGGGTGGTCCCGATCGCCGCACTCGCTACTCGACGCCCTCAAGCCCCGGTCGCCGCCTCAAAACTCGCCAGGCCGGCGACGGTGCAGAGTGCTCGAGCCGGGCCGTGGTGCGAATCTAGATCGCTGCCGAGGCCGCCACCACGATAACCACCGTAAGACCCTCCCGCCCCGGCCTTCTTCTCGCCGTTGTCCGCCCACTCGTCGACCTCTGCGCCTCGCATCCAGGCGTGAGCTGCGCACGGGTAATGTCCATACCCGGCCGAGAGAAACCCCGCACATGACTCGGCCATATAGTCGCTTCAGCCCGTGACATAGCGGTGTACCCTATCCTCCATATCTGCTACCAATGCCGGGACATATCGAGCCAATGAATCAAACTCGACATTGTACTCCCGACAAGGTCCCTCTCGCCTCGATGGTAAAAATCTATCCGCCCGCGCTCCTCATCCGCGAGGCAAGAAGTGAGTGAGAAAGCCTCGAGAACTCATCCCAAGTAGCTGGGACGCGTGCTCTCCTCGGATAACTCCCATGAATCAAACCAATCGATCGCGGTATCACGCACCGATGCGAACCGGGTCACAGACTCGTCTCTCGAGGCCTTGATCACCCTCATGATCCTTCTGCCGACGGATGAACTCTCGCGGATCATCCTCCGCCGACCAGTAAAACTCGCGGGCTACAACTCAAGAAATCTCGTAGCCTCAAACTATTCGCCTCGGTGTACCACGGGTGCGACCGAGCTGAGCCCAACTGAATCGCCGATCCAATCTCTCTCAGACGGGCCACAACTTTAGCCAAAAGGCGGGCCATCTCCTTGTACTCCTAACTCTCCGCCCCTGTGCCGTGGGACAGAGGTGTGGTACTGTGGTCTCTTTGGGTGGCGGCGTCATAGAACTCGCCGTCTCGTATAGACGGGCCACGAGCCCTCGTGACTGGGTGTCTCGCTAGCGCCTCCTCGCCGCTTGCCCTTCCGGGCCCGGGTTGCCTTACGTGGAGGCATAATCAGCATACGAAAGGAATACGTTAGAGGTCCAACCTATAACACGCCTCTAAAGCACGATCTACGAATGAGAAGAATGGAAACCAATCCTAAATATCCTATAGCCTCACGATTATTGGTGTGGTGCACAACACACCGATAATCAAGACTCTACTAGATACGATGCAGACACTTTCCGAGGATTAATCGCTCGATACCACTTTTGTCACGACTGCCGTTCGTGATCGTGCCTTACCGGCACCCAAGTAGTCATACATCGAGTAATCGGAAATATAAAGCAAGACATGAAACAGCTTTATAAAATAGACACGCTTTATGTGAGAAAACATCGCTTTCGCATATATATATAAACATGGTTTAGCGCTACATCCGACATCGCATAACATGACTACGCACTCTAAGGAAATATACAACTATGGCGACAGGCCCCGCCATACCCTCGATCAGATAAAACTATCTACAACAGGAGATCATACCCAAAAGTAGAGCCTCCTAAAAGATGGAGCTCCCGACACCAACGTAGAGATCCTAAGAATGTGGATCTAGCACTGCTTGCCCTTACTGCGGCATGAACGCAGCCCAAGGAGGTCGATAACAGTACTAAGTATATGAAATCAGAAATACTTAAATGAAACATATCATTTTAAAAACAGTTTTGCAAGTATGTATGAAACAACGAGAACCCGCATATAAGGCCACATCACAAACAAGAGCAACAATAGGTAAATCGTAATAAGTCTTTTCTAGGCTGCGAATGATTCAAGCAGGCCACTCGCCCGTATTATCACTCTGCAAGCCTAATCTCGACTCCCGAGTCCGCATAGGCCACTCACGGGCCCGCATGAGGTATAACCCCGCATCGGGTAGCTACTCCGGCATCGCCCCGACTCGTTGTCCGCATGGCCACATAGACCGCATGAGGCATAACCCCGCATACTAACTCGAACTCGTAGCTCGCATAGGCCCTCGACCCGCATGAGGTATTCTCGAATCATGGTCCTGCATCACCGAGTCTACCCCCAGACGGAGGGCGCTTAACCCCAGATCATCTCAAGAGGTGAGTGATGGTACACTAACGTAATAAATTATCTTTAAACAACATAAGCACAACAAGAATACTTTTTCACAAACGTTACAAGACACTAACACACATAGCATCATATCATGTCTACTTATCAAACCATCTTATTATTCTTTTCACAATTCAATTTAAGTCTATTATACACACATAGTCAAACTTGTTTCTTTTATCAATCTTAAGTGGTTATACTCAACTTCCCATAAAGCTAGTATAACTCTTAAGCTTCTATTTTAAAACCATTAGTTCTCTTCATAAAAATGATTCAAGATTCTTTGAAATGCTTTCGATCTTTATTATTCATGCTTAAGCCGTGAGGCATTGCCGTAAGTGTTATTCAGGCTTAAGCCGTGAGGCATTGCCGTAAGTATTATTCAGGCTTAAGTCAAAGACATTGCCGTAGTTATTATTCAGTTAACACATGTACGTCTACCGTACTATATATATTTTAAAATATCATGCTTTAGGAAGAATCACATACCTTCTCAAATAAAACCACCGCCAAGTCAATATGTCGCGCGCAGAGAGTCAGCCTATAATAGTCACAGATATCTATCAAAGACTACTCTGAAGGTCATTCTAAACAGAGGGTTCATATTTCTACGGAAAGTCGGGCAGACTTCCTACCCTGAGCTATATAAGTTCATCGTGAAAACAATTCTATGTAAGTACAGTTTGATTATTCTTCTTTAAACCCTTCTACTGTGGTAACAGTTCAATTCTATTCGTGATATTCTTCTAAGTATTTGATACTATTTCTAATACTACTACATGAAGTATTCTCTAATTCAAAAGAGGGTTAGGATTAGTTACCTCGTAAGCCCAATAATATCCTAGAAAAGTCGCTACTGAGCAAGGTTTTGCTCCTAAGTTATATGCTCCAAGGAAACCTTAGAAGTTCTTCACAACTTCTACTAAGTAGTAAGGTATTTGGGCTAGGTATTTTGGGCATTATAACGATACAAGAAGGCAACTTTTCTACCAAGGGAGGGGTAGATTTTTGGCTAGGCTAGGGGTATTCGCCATGGCCTTCACAAGGGAGGGGAGGAGTGTTGGACTAAAAGATCTACAAAGGGAGAGGAGAGGATTTTCAAGACTTGAAAGCTTTGTGGATGAAGAACTCTTCATCTTAAGGGGTATTTATAGGTCAAGAAGTGGCCAACCAATGGCCAAGATTTAGACAAGTGCAAGGCAAGTGTAGGGTGAGGATTAACTATACACAAATATCCTACCAACTCTCGACTTGTGCACAAGGCACAAAAACGTGCCATTGCTTAGCCAATTCGTCCAAATGGACGATTTGAAGTCCACCAATGGAGGGTGCCAAGTGTCGCCTCCCGTTGGTCCAAAATGTTTCGCCTCTAAAAATCCGCAAAATTAGAAATGGCATAGCCGAATTTATCCTACGAAAGTCGTGGAAACGCTTCGCTGAAACGATTCTTTAAGCGAGTTGTGCACAATTTCGAACTTGGCCTAATCTTTAAGGCTAACTTTTGTACGTATTCCCCACGCATATACCGGAAATACGGTATAACAGAAATATTTTGGACCAACGAGAGGGCTTACACTTGTCACCCTGCTGGCGTCTAGTGGACGATTGGGGTCACGTTTTTGCCATGTTTTGGGGCCTAAACCATGGGTCAATGTTTGGAGTGATTTGAGGAGTAGATGGCTAGGGTGCACTTGTGCAAATCTTGACCCTCCACTTGCCCCCACTTGACTTGATCTTGGCCATTGATCTCCCTATAAATACCCCCCCCCCCTTTGTGAAGACTTCTTCATCCACAAATGTTTCTAAGTCTTGAAATCCTCCCTCCCTTCTTGTTGCTCTCGTCCAAGAGCTTCCCCCCCTCCCCCTTTGAGAGGCCCCTTGGCCGAGAGATATCCCCCCTCCTAGTGGTATTGGCCGAGAGGTACACCCCCCCCCCCTTGCCTAGTTGTTCTCGTAAAATACCCCCCTCTTGGTAGAAAATACTCTCCAAGTATTGTTACTATACCAAAATACCTTAGCCTTATACCTTGTAGTATTCCAAAGTTACCTCTATACGTAGTTATATTTGAGTGATGACTTTGAGGGCGTGAGTCCCTGACTTGATATGACTGCTTATTTATTGTGAACTGTAGTTTGGTTATCATACATGTCTCCTGCTTTATATATAGACTACTATGATTTCATTTACGTGATTTTCGCCACATACTTGGTACTGTTATCGACCTCCTTCTGGGCTGCGTTCATGCCGCAGTAGAGGTACACCAAATGTTGATCCTCGCCATAGGTCACAATTCATTTGGGAAGCTCCGCTTTCTCCGAGGCTTATCTTTCGTATAGTCCCCGTTGTTGTAGGTGCTTACATTCGTGGTATGGCGGGCCCCGTCCGCCGTTGTTGTCATATCATTCGTAGAGGTCCGTAGTACTGTTGTGGGCAGAGTTGTAATGGGATGTAACTGTTCGGATCTAAGTTTTTATATATAAATATGCCGAAAGGAAACTTTTCTTCAGATAAACATGTGTCTCATTTACATTGTTTCATGTTGTGTTTTATATTCACTGACACTGATGTATGTATCACTAGGGTGCCCGGGGTAAGGCACCAGTCACGGGCCCGGGTTCGGGTCGTGACAGGAATATTATAAGGGATTTAGGCTAAGGTATTTGGGACTATACCAACACTGAAGAATTTTTCTACACAAAAGGGAGTGGACGAGAACACCTAAGGAGTGAGTATAATTTTTGCCTGGAAGCTCTCTAAGTGGATGAATCAAGTCTTGCAAACACGGGGTATTTATAGGCCAACCAATGGCTAGGATTAAAGCAAGTGTAAGGTGAGGATTGGGGACACGTGTGGGTAATCTACCAACCATATGTCCACCACAAAAACGGGACAAGTGGTTTGCCACTGTCCCCACAAAATCGCCCGCGACACTTGTCCACCAAACATTCGGCCAATATGGCCACATGAGGGTGACACGTGTCGCCCCCTACTCGTCCAAAATATTTCATATTCCGAAAATATCCGAAATGCCAAAAATCTCTAAACCAAAGTGGACCCTTCAAAACCGTAAATTTCTCCCGTGGGCCCCACGTGACCAATTCCGGAAATAAAATTCCATAATTCTCTAATATTCCAGAAATTCCGAATACCAAATCTGGGAATCCAATTCCCTTTAACGAACCTTTTTCCTTCACAAAATCCGGAAACTTTTCCGTCGAAAAAATCACATCTTTCTTCCTTTTTAATTTAAATGTCGTATTCTTGTACGTATGTCCTCACATACATACCCTGGAACTACGGGGTGTCACATTATGGATGTTTTCGGGAGATGAAATATTTTGGACCAATAGGAGGGCGACACGTGTCACCCCAAGTGGGCCCATGTGGGGCGTGTGAGATGACAAAGTGGGACAAGTCTTGTGCTAGATATTTGTGAGATATTTGTGTGGACAAGTGGCTTGTGGTACCCACACACACTTGTCCCTAATCTCAACCACACACATGTTTTAATCCTAGCCCTTGGTTGTCTTATATCACACACTTTTAGGATGAAATCTTCCACACTTAGAATTATTGCAAGACTTGAGAAAATACTCCTCCCTTCTAGGTGCTCTCGCCATGGCTAGATTTCTTGACCTAAAGTTGTCCAACAATTCTTAAACTCTTAAGTGTTCTTCCTTGATGTGTTAGGAAGGTTATTAACCAAGTGTTAGACAAGATTTCACACCCCTAGCCTTTGAAATACACCTTGGCCGAAAGTTGCATGTTGGAAGCCTAAAGTGTTCTTCACTTTTTGAAGTGGATCTCAAGAGGAGTTGGTTGTGAGCTTCTGGGTTGCTTGGAGTGGATTGGAACGTAAGGAATAGGAGCTAAACGTGCTACAAATCGACTTTTAGTTCTTGGATTATTTTGGGCTTTTTGAGGTAATGAACTTTGTCCTCCTTGTAAAGTTGGATATTATATATGTTGGAAGTATATAAATGAGTATGTGATACATGGAAGGAAGATGGAAAAGATTTGGACCTTGTTAAGTTGCTAAAATGGAGAAATTGGCATGCTAGCCATTAAAATGGTAAAAACGTATCTATTACCTGTTGTGTCACGACCCGACCTCGGGCCCGCGACTGGTGCCTTACCCGGGCACCCTAGTGATACAACATCAGAGAAAATCAGCGGAAATAAAAACTTAAACATGAAACAAGACATAAAATAAGAAACAGGCTAACCAAAACGGTCACCTTCCTGCATATATATATCAAACCGAACAGTTACATCCTTTACAAACCCTGCCCACAACAGTACTACAGACCTCTAAGAGTTTTTATAACGACTACGACGGGACAGGGCCCCGCCATACCCCTGAATGTATAAGTACCTACAATGACAGGGGACTATACCAAAAGATAAGCCTCCGGAGAAACGGAGCTTCCCAATACGCAGAACCGTGATCCTAAGAGCGAGGATCAACAACCGGCGCACTTACCAAGCGGATTTAACGCAGCCCTCAAGGAGGTCAAGATAATAGGTACCAAATATGTGAAATCAAAATATCAGAAATGAAATCATAATAGTCTATATAAAGCAGGAGACATGTATGATAACCAAACTACAGTACACCACATATAAGCAGTCATGTCAAGTCAGGGACTCACGCCCTCAAAGTCATCACTCAAATATAACCATGGGTCTCACGCCCACAACATCAATCATGCCCGTGGAATTCCTTCCTCACTGCCGGCAGTCTATGATATAACAACACCAAGGAGTACACATGAACACCAGTCCCACTGTGGCAAGAACCGTGACGGCAAGTACGAAGGCATAGCCACTAACCAACTCGCTATCAATCGCCGGCAAGTACGAAAGCCAACTACCAGAACCTACCGTACCAACTATGATATAACACTGACCGGGGCAAGTACGAAGGCATAGCCACCAGAACCAACCTGCGTCGCGCATCCGACCGGGGAAAGTACGAAAGCCAACTACCAGAACCACCTGCGTCACCAAAAATACTAAATAATTGTATCACGAAGCTGACCGGGGCAAGTACGATAGCCTCTACCAGATCCACCCTGCATCACGTCGCTGACCGGGGCAAGTACGTAGGCTAACCACCAGATCCACCCTGCATCACGAAACTTCGTCCTAACACTGACCGGGGCAAGTACGAAAGCCAACTACCAGAACCATTCTGCATCAGCAACGACCGGGGCAAGTACGAGGGCTAGCTACCAGATCCACCCTACATCAGTAAACCTCATGGAGAGCTAGTCCATGGAATAACACTATCAACAGGGAACGAACCCTCATCATAGCCGCATACCTGTGGACCATCCATCGAGTCAGTATGCCCAAAGTGATCAAGAATAACATGACCGGCCCTCCATCGAGAGACGCGGTAGCATAAGGATACAATACTTGCACAACAAGGCTATCACAAGCAAACATAGGCAAGTTACTCACACTCAAGGTACTTTTATTTTATGCCAAAAATCCGGGTTATAACCCCAAAGTACTACATACTTAAACTCTTTAAAAAAGATCCATTTCTTTCACAAAAGTCACATGGTACTAACACTCGTAGTATCCAAAATAGAGTAACTATTATTTTAAGTAAACCAAAACAATTTTCATACCTTCTTTTTAAACCAAATCAAGACAATACCATGCCTTTCTTTTAAACCAAAACACTTCTCCTTTTTAAAGTCAAGTAACCATTTTAAATCCAATAATAAAACCATTCTTTTGTTTTCATAAAGTCGTTATAACTAACTTCCCATAAAGCTATTATAACACTTTATGTTTTAAACCAAAAACACTTCAATTCCTCAAGTCTCTTTTTTTAGAAATCAAGTTCCTTGCTTTGGAATTTAAGATAATCCATACTTGTTTATAATGATTCTTATTAAATCAGCCATGATCTATAAAATGTAATACAATTTTGTCTTATCTTAGCTTCTATGCAAATGGAGGATTCTACTTGTTTTAATATAATTATTTGTCATTACATTTTCCTTTATTAACGCCACACGACCAACCTGCCCGTGGATCGTGCCTTACCCCGCACCCTAGTGATACAATATCGTAGAAATCACTGAATATAAAGACAATACATGAAACCAATGTAATAAGACAAAGTGAAATAAGAAGACAAAGCAACCAAAAACGGTTACCTTCAAAGATATATATAAATAACAATTTGAATAGCATATCCCTTTTACGCCTCCGCCACAACAAGATTACATGCACTTCTAAGAGTAACATGACAACCATGGCGGGACAGGGCCCCGCAATACCCCTGAATGTAAGCACCTACTACGACAGGGGACTATACCACTGATAAGCCTCCGGAGAAACGGAGCTTCCCAAACGCTGAATCAGGACTCCGAGAGCTAGGATCAACGATCGTGTACTCAACTCGCAGATTTAACGCAGCCTCAAGGAGGTCAAGACAGTACCAAGTATGTGAAATCAAAATATCAGAAATGAAATCATAGTAGTCTATATAAAGCAGAGACATGTATGATAACCAAACTACGCTCACAATAAGCATATGTCAAGTCGTGGACTCACGCCTCAAAGTCATCACTCAAATATAACAACGGGTCTCACGCCCACAACATCAATCATGCCCGTGGAATACCTTCCTCACCGCTGCAATCTATGATATAAAAGCACCAAGGAATACACATGAACACCGTGTCCCACCTGTGTCATCATAAAACCGCACGGGTAAGTACAAGGCATAGCCGACTACTAAAACCCACGCATAAGCAAGGTCATAAATCAGACATGAGATCTGTCTAGACCGTCACATGATCAAAGCCGCCACTCGCCCGCAGATTTAATGCGCGCCTAGCCCTCGAACTTCCCGCAGCTCGCATAGGCCACCCAATGGCCCGCATGAGGTATTCCTCGCATCGAGGGTAGCTACTCCCGTAAGATCGCCCCGACTCGCACCGCACGCCACATGCACCGCATGACCATAAGGCCGCACACTAACTCGAACTCGTAGCCCGCATAGGCCCTCAGACCCGCATGAGGTATTCTCAATCACGGTCCTGCATCACCGAGTCTACCCCGCACGGAGGCGCTTAACCCCTAATTATGTCAAGAGGTGAGTGATGTAATACTAGCATAACGACTTACCGTTAGACAATATAAGCACAACAAGGGAAACCCCTTTACACAAACATCACAAGACACTAACACACGTAGCATCCTAGCATGTTTCCTTATTAAATCAACAAGAAGTACTACAAGGCTATCACAAACCAACACAATCAAATTATTCACACAAGGTACTTTCTACTATATGATTAACAAGATCGGGTTTTTATCCCCAAAGTATTTCATACATTTACTCTTTAAAAGATACGTTACTTTTACAAAAGTCACACAATACCCGTAGTATATAAAAAATAGAGTGATTATCTTTTGAAGTAAATCAAAACACTTCTCTTTGTAAAATCAAGTACAACATTCTTTTCCAAACGTTCAAGTTTGCCTAATTTCAATTACTCAAGTTTCTCTTTTTTGAAAGGTCTCGTAGTTCATAGTTTTAATCCTTTAAACAATTTGAGAAACATATACCTTAGGTGTGAGTAGGTTATTCCTGTTCATAACAATCTTATTACAGTAGTCATGATCTAGGAAATGTAATATCATTTTGTCTCATCCTAGCTTCTATGCAGATGGAAGTTTCTACTGGTTTTAATAATACTTTATTAGTCAAAACATTTCCCTTTATTAGCGCTGCTGTGGTTTGTTCGATACTTATTCGATTTTCAAATCAAGAAACATTATTCCTTTTGAAAACTAAGTACTCATTACTCACGAACGAGGTTTCACACTTTTAACAAAATTCAATTAAGTCAAGTCTCTTATCTTTTAAGATCAAGTCTCTTAACTTCTTAAATCAATAAATCATTCTTTTATCTCTCAAGCCGTTATACCTAACTTCCCATAAAGCTAGTATAACTCTTAAGCTTTTAAAACCAAGTATTACTCTTCTCATAAAATGATTCAAGATTCTTTGAAATACTTCAAGATTACTCAGCTTAAGTCAAAAGACATTGCCGTAATTATTATTCGTGCTCAAGTCCAAGACATTGCCGTAATTATTATTCAGATTAAGTCCAAGACATTGCCGTAATTATTATTCGCTTAACACACGACGCCTACCGCATTCATATATATATTCTTTAAAATATCATGCCATGGGATAGGAAGAATCACATACCTCGTGACGATTTATCGACTATTAGCAAAACGCCCACGCTATAACCCGCTAGCCTTGTCCACCTTCCAAGTAGCACATGCTACTTACGTAACATTCAACCTATAAAGGTTATACAAGTCTATCAAAGTCTAGACTACTCGGTAGATTATTCTTCCGATGTGATTTCGCCAAGTCTTTTCTCAGAATATCCTTCTATTACAGCTTCAAATCTCTTCTATGAATCTTATATTCATTTATACAACTACGATGTAGTTTCCAATTACAATAGAGGGACAAGATTATTTACCTCGATAAGCCCAAAATTATCCAAGTTATAAAGTCGATCCCGAGCAACGCTTAGCTCCTACTCCGGTGCTCCAACCCGCCCAAACAACCCTTAGAAGTTCTACGCAACTTCTTATTAATACTCCAACCAACTATGGAGATTTCCTAGGGTTTCAGCTTGAGACAAAAGGACATAAGGTAGTATTTCCGGCACTACGATAGAGGTATCTTTGGAATACTACAAGGTATACGGCTACGGTATTTTGGGTATAGTAACAATACTTTGGAGAGTATTTCTACCAAGAGGGGGTATTTATACGAGACAAGGGTGTATACCCTCGCCAACCCCACTAGGGGGTACTCGGCCAAGGGGAGGGTTCTCGCCATGGCCTCACCATGGGGAGGGACGAAAACACTACAAGAGAGGGGGGGAGGATTTTAGACTTAGGAAATTATTTTGGATGAAGATCTCTTCAAAGGGGGAGGGTATTTATAGGCCAAGCAAAGGCCATACAATGGCCAAGATCTAGCCAAGTGCTATGCAAGTGTAGGGCCAAGATATGCCCAAGTGCCCCCCTAGTCCCTACTCCTTAAAACCCTCACAAATATCTTGCCCACTTGACACCCCAATCGTCCAAGCTATTACCGCCCCACTCCACCACCTGAGGTGACAAGTGTCGCCTCTCTCGTTGGTATAAATTTTTTCGTCTCCCTTAAAAATCCGCAAAAAAATTAAAATGACATAGCCGGAATTTTCCCTTCGCAAGTCTTGTAAAACGTTTCGTCGAAAAACGACTCTAACCGGGTGTTGTGCACAAAAATTATTCGGCCAAGCCAACTTTAAAGATCAAATTTTACTACGTACGTCCTCACGTACATACACTGAAAATACGGTATAACATTCTCCTCCTTAGAAACATTCGCCTCGAATGTTCCTTCTAAGTCTCAAACAAACGCGCCAGTATAGTCTTCACTACTATACTTACGAGAACAAACCTGCCACACCTGGCCACAGAAACACCCGCGCAAATACTTCCATCCAAGTCCACGAGGAAACACCTCTAACATCACCACAAATACCTCTCTCCGGGGTCTAAAATATACTTCCTTCGCACCTTCTCTTTACAAAAGAAATGATCACATTTATGCTCGCCATACATGCTCGCTTCTTCCCTTACGTGTCGTACCCTTCTTGTACACTCGAACTCTTCCTCATAACTTACCACATTTTTGTTACTGCTTCAGTTTCCAAAACTCGTCACACCCTATCCGGGGTGGCACCTTCAAGAAGACCGACCGTCAACCTGAACTCTAAGCGTCATCGCCGATTATCCGCACGATTTCTCTAAGCTGCCAAAACCTCTTCTAGACAAGCTTCACCCTATCCACAGTCTGCTGGAACAAGCCTGAACCCACTATCTGAACCTTGCCAACATCGAACTAATCGACCGACAACTTACACTTCCGCCCCTACCAGGCTTTATAAGGCAACATCCGAACACTGAAATGGTAGCTTAAACACTCCCTCCACAGGAGACAACAATCCTCACAACTACCCCTGAAATCCAAACACTGGCCCGAGGGTGAATGCGATTCTGAGACTCGCCTGAGTTCCTCAACCCTGCCTGGTAAAACTTCCGGAAAACGAAATAGCCACAACCTGGGCTACACTGTCTGCCATAAGGTGCAAGTAGGCACCCCGTGCAGCCTTACAACCTTCCTGATAAAAACATCCCGCATAACTCTCTTCTGAGTAAACAGTCTTGTCTGAAAGACGCGACGGGCTGGCCCCATCGGCCTGACTACTGTTTGAACGCATCCACGAACTCGTACGATGGTTAACCAAACATGGGCCTAACACCCTCGTGACCCTACCACAAGGCGGGACCACCACAAACTGACCCCACCACCATACAGGCCGCGGGTTGACCCGCAACATGGCCTCAACCCGACCCGGCAACGCGCAAAACACTAGCTCCCCGATCCGGAACAATCTTACTAATCACGCTACTTAAAACCTAGCGCCTTCTTAGCTCAACTACCCTCTTTCATTCCACATTACTCAGGGACTTATTATACAACTATACCTCATGTGCACTATGCACTCCGATAAGGGTCAAACATAAAATACCTCTTTACTCGAGATGGCCTTACCTTTAAGGTCTCCACATATAACATTCTAAGGCTCACACTTTTTCTTATCCCCAAATCTTTCCCGGTTACTAACCATGATTTCTAATCACAACTAACACACTGCTATCAGAACATAGCACTTATGATATACTCATCCTATCCCGCATACTGATCTTCAGAGGGTTAAGGATATACCTGTATCTACTGCTTCACTCCCCTTAGTCGTTCTAATCAAACCTGCCCCGTAGGGCGCATAGCTAGGGAAGATGACGAACTACCCACCGATCCTGAAGTCAGAGTCCTCCTACTAGGACATCCTTCCGACACATGGCCCTGACGGCCGCAGGTAAAACAAGTACCAACTAAAAGACGACATTCCCCGGGATGACGTCTGTCACACTGTGAACACTGGGGAAAAAAACTGAATCCGGCTGGCTGAAACCTACGTGTAGCTGTGAACCGGAAGCTCTGGAGCTCTGACCAACTCCGGCTTACCCCCAATGTCCTGAACCTTATGGAGGACCATTCTGCACTGGTGGATGTGTATAACCAATCACGCGAGGCGATTCGCCGAAAGTTACCAAAGGACCTCATTGCTCGCCTCTTCTCGCCCCGTTAACCCACAATCTCTACGCTTTCAATTGCTGCACATAAGCTCAACGCAGCCATGCTCATTCTTGATCAAGAGCTACTTCTTCACAACCTCTCTTAGATAGTCATCAAGACTCGCGCAGACATCGGTATACTCTCCGTAGCCAAATCCATAGTTAGTAACAGGTCGCCTCTTGCAATCTATATTCTGCTCTGGCCGTGGAACCAAGGTTCAAATATCATGGTCGCAGAGCACCGCCGCTGCAGCAAACTTCACGGGCCGCGACGTAGCATAACTCCCCAAATGAAATACCACCCCAGGTGATGATTGGGCCTGTGCCCTCGTAACCCTCTGAACTCTACTCGCAGCTCCCTCGGCTGCCTTGCCCTCCTGGGCCCGGGTTTGCCCTACGCGGAGGCATAACAGTAAGGGAAAGAAATACGTTAGAGGGTCCAACTTACAACACAGCTCTAAGGCACGATCTCTGAGTGAGAAGAAATAGAAACCAATCCTAACTATCCTATAGCCTCCTCATTATTGGTGTGGTGCACAACACACCGATAATCAAGACTCTACTGGATACGGTCTGTAGACACTTTCCGAAGATTAACTGCTCTGATACCACTTTTGTCACGACCCGAACCCGGCCCCGTGAGTGGTGTCTTACCCCGGGCACCCTAGTGATACAACATCATAGAAATCAGCGGAATATAAAGACAATACATGAAACCAATGTAATAAGACAGTGAAATAAGAAGACAAAGCAACTAAAAACTAAGTACCTTCAAGATATATATAAATAACAATTTGAGCAGCATATCCCTTTACAGCCGCCACAACAAGATTACATGCACTTAAGAGTAACATGACAACCATGGCGGGACAGGGCCCCGCCATACCCCTGAATGTAAGCACCTACTACGACAGGGGACTATACCACTGATAAGCCTCCGGAGAAACGGAGCTTCCCAAACGCCGAATCGTGACTCGAGAGCTAGGATCAACGATCGGTGTACCTCAACTCGCGGATGAACGCAGCTCGGGCGAGGTCAAGACAACAGTACCAAGTATGTGAAATCAAAATATCAGAAATGAAATCATAGTAGTCTATATAAAGCAGAGACATGTATGATAACCAAACTACGCTCACAATAAATAAGCAGTTATGTCAAGTCAGGGACTCACGCCCTCAAAGTCATCACTCAAATATAACAATGGGTCTCACGCCCACAACATCAATCATGCCCGTGGAATACCTTCCTCACTGCCGGCAGTCTATGATATAAAAGCACCAAGGAATACACATGAACACCAGGTCCCACCTGTGTCATCATAAAACCATACGGGGTAAGTACGAAGGCATAGCCGACTACTAAAACCCACAGTACAAGCAAGGTCATAAATCAGATCATGAGATCCGTCTGCATCGCCACATGATCAAAGCTGGCCACTCGCCCGCAGTATCTAATGTGGGCGTCTAGCCCTGGAACTTCCCGCAGCTCCGCATAGGCCACTCCAATGGCCCGCATGAGGTATTCCTCGCATCGAGGGTAGCTACTCCCCGGCATGGGCGTTAGAAATTCTGTAAGCAGGCGCAGAGGAAGGATTTTCGTGTCAGGCGTCTCAGCGCCGCGGCGCCACTAATCCTGAAAATCCTCGGAGGTTTCAGCCGCGCGCCGATCGCAGGGTCGCGCGCCAATGGGGATTTTTTCATGACAAGGCTTAAAACAGGGGATATTTTCGAAAAGAGCCTATGGGAGGGTGACAAGTGTCCCTCCCATCTTATTGACCACGAAAAGGACCCTATTTTAGGCCCAAGTCTTGAAAGACTTGGTCATTTCATCTTAGAACTCCTAAAAACCCTCTCCCTTTCTCTCTTGAGATTTAAGAAAAGCCTAGCTTAGTGGGTTTTGTTGGAGCTACAGAAGAAGGCAAAGTGTTGGTAAGCTTGTGGGAAGCACGAGGACGAGGTTGACGGGGATAGGAGTTGAAGAAAAAGAGCTTTAGTGGGCTAACCCAAAAGGTAAGAGATTTCCTCTTCTCTTGGAATTGATAATAATCCTTGTTATAGTTAATATTGACCACATGAATCATGTGTTAGATTGATATGTATTATAGGTTTTGCTAGCCATTCGAAATGAGAAATACAAAGGAAATCGATAGTTATACTTGTCGCATGTTATGTAAGTATACGCTTATAATTGGGAAATTGGTTGTGACTATAACAAGCATGAAAACATTACGGATGGATTTATGGTGGTTATACCATATAATCGGAAAGGACCATTCGTATTGGACTACTTTATTTAAATTGTGGTGAGCTAATTGAGGTTGTTTGGTTATTGAATTCGGCCTCGAAAGAGGTGGCAAAGTATGTAGAAACAAAGGAGGTGTTGTCCGATTTTCCGTAGAAAATAGCGACTTAACACTTATAATATTCTACGTTGAAGTGAGGCATTAATAGACGTATTGTGAATATCATAGGTTGACACACTTCGGGCGGGACTTTGTACTTGGCAAGTGGTTTGACCCGGCAAGGTATGTAGAACTATTCCTATCTTTGAGCATGTTTAGTTTCACGTATATAGTACGGTAGACATACAAGACTTTGACATTCTTTACTAGCTTTATGAAATGCCAAGTCGGGTGAGTTAGGAGATTAACTCACTTCTTTGAAAATACTAAGGATGTCTTAAAGTTTTATTAAGGTTAAGGGACTTGAAGAGTTTTAAAGTATGTGATACTTGTTTCGTTTTAAACGTATAAGTCCCTTGGATAGGAAATTGTACTTGACTAAGGTATAAAGTGAATATAACGACTTTATGGGGAGTTGGTTATATTGACTTTATGGAAAGATAAATGACTTGATTTAATGGAAGGCAATTCGATTTTAAGGCATCAATTGCCAAAGGTTTTATAAGACATGAGTCACTTGATTTAGAAGCCTAATTTTTATTTCTAAAAGTATTGTGACTTGTCTTGAAAAGAAATTGTAACTTGATACTACGGTTATTAGTATCTTGGAAGTGTTATAATGAAATGAGTCATTTTAAAAGAATAGAAATACGTAGTACTTTGGGTTAAATTCCCGGATTTTTATAAAAGACATGATAGTGCCTTAGGTAAACTAAAATGAGAGTGTATATGAACAAGAATAGTAAGAAGTTAGGGGATTTCTTAACTTGCTTATATATTGTATGATAAGCCGATAGAGCTTATGTTATGTGTGATAGCCGGATTTGGGCTAGTGATATATTATTCGTTGCGGGGTCATTCCCCGGGATTGTGGCATTGTATATTTCCGCGGATTTGCTAACCACGATGCGAGGAATACCTCATGCGAGTCCGTAAGGGCTTATGCGGGTGAAATAGTCCCACGCGGCGTCCAAATTTATGCGAGGAATACCTCATGCGAGTCCGTAGGGCTTATGCGGTGAAATAGTCTAATGCGAGGAATACCACGCGGTCCACCGGGCCTATGCGGTGAAATAGTCCCAGTAGGATTTCAATCCTATTTTTCGCTAAGTATACACCTATTTTACTCTCATCGTTAGTAAGGCACGATATCGTAATTTGATTATCATACATGTCTCGCTTTGATTTAGACTTGTGATGTAATTACAAGATTCTTTCCGCTTTACATACTTAGTACATATTGTGTATCGACCCTTCCTGGGGCCGCTCATGCCGCAGAGTGGTAAGGTGTCGGATCCACACTCTAGATCACTTATCGACGCCTAAGCTCCATTCTCCTGAGGCTTGTCTTTCTTTGGTACGCTCTTCCCTGATGTTGTAGATTATGTACATTCAGGGGTATGGCGGGGCCCTGTCCCGCCACAGTTGTTATTCCTAGAGGTCTGTATTCACATATGTGGTTGGGCTGTAAGAACTGAGTTGTAAAGTTGTACTGTTGACTTTGTTTATATTATGGAAGGCGCCTTATCGCCAGCCTGTGTTGTTATATTGTTTACACTGTGTTTATGTTGTGTATGTTCCGCTATTCTCTCGATGTATACGAACAGGTGCCTGTGTAGGCACCGGGCCGCGCCCGGTCGGGTCGTGACACCTCTCCTGGATAAGCTTCACCCTATCCACATCCTGCTGAATCAAGTATGAACCAACTATCTGAACCTTGCCAACATCGAACCAATCGACTGGAAACCTACCCTTACGCCCATACCCGGCTTCATAAGGCGACATTCGAATACTGAAATGGTAGCTATTATAATACTCACTCAATAAGAGGCGAATAATCCTTACCGCTACCTCTGAAATCAAAAACACCGGCCCGAGGGTGAATGCAATACTGAGACTCACCTGAGTTCCTAACCTTGCCTGGTAAAACCTCCATAAAAAGAAATAGCCATAAACTGGGCTCCACTGCCTTTCATAAAGTAAAAGTAGGAACCCCGTGCAGTCTTACAACCTTCCTGATATATAACATCTCGCATAACCCTCTGCCGAGTAAACAGTTCTGACTGAAAGACAAGATGGGCTGACCTCATCGCCCGACCATCGGTCGAACGCGCCCACGAACTCAGACGATGGTTAACTAAACTTAGGCCTAACACCTCGTGACTTATCACAAAGTGGGACCACCACAATGTTTCCTTACTCAAACCGGCCGCGGGTTGACCCGCAACCGCCTCAACCCGACCCATTTATCGCGCCAAGCTCTTGTTTCCGATCCGGAACAATCTCACCAGCGAGTCACGAAAACCTAGTGGTCTTCTTAGCTCAACTACCCTCTTTCATTTCACACTACTCAGGGACTTATCACACAAACATATCTCACGTATACTATGCACTCCGATAAGGTTCAAACATAAAAATAAATCTTTTACTCAAGATGGCCTTGCCTCTAAGGTCTCTACGTATAAAACTCTAAGGCTCACACTTTCCCTATCCCCAATCTTACCCTTTTACCTAACCATGATTTCTAATCACAATTAACACAATGCTATCTGAACATAACACTTAAATTATACTCATCTTATCACACATACTAATCTCTAGAGGGTTAAGGATATACCAGATTCTACCGCTTCACTCTCCTTTGTCGCTCTAATCAATCCTCGCCTGTCACGATAGCTAGTGGGCGTGATGAACTAACCACCGATCCTCGGCCGAGTCTCTACATCCGCACCACCTGGCCTGACAATTTCTCGCAAATGGCCCGCTGGCCGCAAGCATAACAAGCTGTCGAAGAAGTACGACACTCCCCACAATGACACCTACCACAATGGCCACACCGAGGTGGGGGTGGCCTCCTCTGGCTAACACCCCTTTCTCTCCGAACCACTGAATTTGCAACTGATCTGGTAGGCTGAGTCCTCCTACTTGCATCCCTCATACTTGAACATTCTTTCGTCACATGGCCCTGACGGCCGCAGGTAAAACAAGCACCAACAAAAAGACGACATTCCCGACGACGCCGCCACACCGCGGAACACCGAGGGAAAATCAATCCGATGGCCGAACCTACGTGTATCTCGTGGAACCGAAGCCCCGAGCTCACCAACTCCTGCATAGCCCGAACGCCCCGAACCGCGAGGACCACTCAGACCGCGGAGGTGCATATCCAGTCTGTTGCTGAGGCGATTTGCCTCGAAAGTTACCAAAGGACCCTGCCGATCTGGCCCTCTTCTGCTGATCTTGGTTAACCCGTCGATCCCTACGTTTCTCGGCCTGCTGCGCATAAGCCCGTACGCAGGCCATGCTCAAGCCTGACTGAAGAGCTACTCTTGCACAACCCTTCTTTAGATAATCATCAAGGCCCGCGATAAATCGGTACATAATATACTCTCTGGTTGCTAAATCCCTAGCTAGTAACAGGGTCGTCTCTTTGCAATCCATACTTTCTGCTACTGGTCGTGGAACTGAAGGTCCAGATATCATGGCCGCAGTAGGAATCGCCGCCATTGCTAAACTTTGCCGGGCCGCGACATAGCGTAACTCCCGAATGAAGCACCACCAAAGTGATGATTGGGCCTGTGCCTCGTAACCCTACGTGTTTCACTCAGCTCTCCTCGCCGCTTTGCCTTCGGGCTTGGGTTGCCTTGCGCGAGGCATAATCGGTAAGAAATAAATACGTTAGAGGGGTCCAACTTATAACACAGCTCTAAGGTACGATCTCAGAGTGAGAAGAGTGGAAACCAATCCTAGATATCCTATAGCCTCCTGATTATTGGTGTGATAATCAAGACTCTACTAGATACGGTCAGACACCTTCCAAGATTAATCGCTCTGATACCACTTTTGTCACGACCCGAACCCGGGCCCGTGACTGGTGCCTTACCCGGGCACCCAAGTAGACATATATTAGAGTAACTAGCGGAATATAAAACAAGACATGAAACAATATGAAGTGAGAAACATTTTATCTGAGAAAAGTTGCCTTTCGGCATATATATATAAAAACTTGAACAGTTACATCCCTTTTACAAACCCCGCCACAACAAGATTACAAACCTCTAAGAATGTTATAACAACAATGGCGGGACAGGGCCCCGCCATACCCCTGAATGTAAGTACCTACAACGACAGGGGACTATACCAAAGATAAGCCTCCGGAGACACGGAGCTTCCTAAAACGCTGAACTGTGACCCTATGAGCGAGGATCAACAATCGTGTACTCTACCGCGGCGTGAACGCAGACCCAAGGAGGTCGATAACAGTACCAAGTATGTGAAATCAAAATATCAGAAATGAAATCATAATAGTCTATATAAAATGTAAGACATATATGATAACCAATTTACAATACACACATGTAGTTAGCCATGTCAAGTCGTGACTCATGCCCTTAAAGTCATCACTCAAATATAACCATGGGTCTCATGCCCACAATATCAATCATGCCCGTGGAATTCTTCCTCACCGCGATCCATGATATAAAAGCACCAAGGAATACACATGAACACCAGTCCCACCTGTGTCATAATAAAACCGCACGGTAAGTGCGAAGGCATAGCCGACTACTAAAACCCACGCACCAACAATGCTATAAAAGCAGATCACGAGGTCTTTCTAGACCGCGCCACATGATCGGCCGCCACTCGCCTCTCGGTATCAATGCGCGTCTAACTCGAACTTACCGCGACTCGCATAAAGGCCACACATAGGCCCGCATGAGGTATTCTCGCGACGGGGTAGCTAACCCGTGGTATCCTCCTGGACCCTCGAAGTCCGCCTAGTCACACTGCATCGCATAGTCACACGCATCGCATGAGGCACTCGTGACGGGATAATACACCGAATGATCAATCTCGAACTCCCGCACTCGCATAGGTCACAGCACCCGCATGAGGTATTCTCGCATCGGGCGGCTAACCTCGAAATTTCAAGTCGGTGTAAGTGATATAATAGCGAAGACAACGCTTATCGTTAAACAACATAAGCACAACAAGGGAACCCCCTTTACACAAACGTTACAAGATACTAACACACGTAGCATCATAACATGTTTACTTATCAAACCAACAAGAAAGTATTACAAGGCTATCACAAAGCAACATAGTCAATTTATTCACACAAGGTACTTTCTATTTTATGTCAACAAGTTCGGGTTTTTATCCCCAAAGTACTTCATACATTAACTTCTTTAAAAAGATCCGTTTCTTTCACAAAAGGCACACGATACCCGTAGTATCAAAAGTAGAGTGACTATCTTTTTAAGTAAACCCAAACAACTTCCCTACCTTCTTTTTGAACCAACTTAAGACAAAAGCATGCCTTCTTTTTTTCAACGAACACACTTCAAATTTTCAAGTCTTTGTCTTTTATAAATCAAGTCCTTACTTTGAACTTTTTAAGAAAAATCAAAACTTGTTTATTAATGATCTTATTAAAGCAGTCATGATCTAGGAAATGTAATACAATTTTGTCTTATCTTAGCTTCTATGCAGATGGGGGTTTCTACTGGTTTGAATAATACTTACTTAGTCGATACATTTTCCTTTATTAGCGTATGATGGTTTGTTCGATACTTATTTCCTTTTCCAAATCAGTACAAGGCTTTCATAAACAATTAAGTAAACCGTTCTTTTTATCTTTCTTAAGTCGTTATACCTAACTTCCCATAAAGCTAGCATAACTCTTAAGATTTTAAAACCAAGTATTACTCTTCTTTCAAAAACGATTCATACTTCTTTTGAAATACTTCAAGATTCTTATTATTTAAAACTCAAGTCAAAAGACATCGAAGTAAAACCACGTTCAGTTAACACACGTACGTCTACCGTACTATATATATATTAAAATATCATGCTCAAGAGGATAGGAAGAATCACATACCTCCTCGGCGAAATCCACCTGCCAAGTCGAATATGTCGCGCGCAGAGTATCAACCTATAATAGTCAAATACGTCTATCAACGCCTAGACTACTCAGAGAATATTCTAAGCGAAGGTTCTTACTTACGGTAAATTGGGCAGCACTTCCCACCCAAACTACTCAAGTCTCATCAGAATACAAATTCTATGTAATTACAGTTCAATTCTCTTCTTTTATACCATCCTTCTATAAATTTTATACTTAATTCTAAACTACTACGATATGTAATCTCCAATTACAATAGAAGGACAAAGATATTTACCTCGATAAGCCCAAAATTACCCAAGATTAAAGTCGGTCCTGAGCAAGGTTTAGCTCCTATTCATGCGCTCCACCCGCTCCAAGAAATCCTTAGAAGTTCTATACAACTTCTACTTAATACTTCAACCAACAATGAAGATTTTCCTAGGGTTTCGTTTTGTGACTAATGGATATAAAGTAGTATTTCTGGGCTTTTAGTATAGAGGTAACTTTGGAATACTACAAGGTATTTGGCTAAGGTATTTTGGAATAGTAACAATACTTGGAGAATATTTTTCTACCAAGGGGGGGGGGGGTGTGTGTGTTGCGGACGAAAGCTACTAAGAGGGGGGAAGTTTGGACGAGAACTTCAACTAAAGGGGGGAAGGATTTTAAGACTTGGAAATTGTTTTGTGGATGAAGAAGTCTTGCACAAGAGGGGGGTATTTATAGAACCACCAAGGGCCAAGATTAAAACAAATGGAGGGTGAAGATTTGGATCCATGTGAAGAATGAGGTCTTCCAACCAAGTGTCCACCACAATGTTGGGACATATGTCCACCACAACCTTGGGACATATGTCCCCCAAAACAATGAGCCATGTGGCCTTCCACTAGCACCAAAAAAACGTCCACTACCTACTCCCACTCACCCAAAGAAATATCTTCCAAGACTTGACCATTTGACTTGTCCACTAGCCCAACATTTTCGTCCAACCCATGTCAACTAAGGGTGACACATGTCGCCCTCCTATTGGTCCAAAATATTTCGTCTCTCGGAAAAATCCGTAATCGGTTAAAATATTAAAAACGTAGAATTTCCTTCACAAGGTTCGGAATCTTTTCCGTTGAAAGTTCACAATTTCATCCTTAACCTAATTAGGGTTTGTACAAATGTATGTACGTCCTCACATACATACTCTGGAAATACGGGGTATAACAACAGTCCTTAGGACATCCAGAGTATTCAAGAGCAGGTCAGGGCTCCAAGGGTTCAGGTTTTCAGGGGAGTAGGGGTGTTGGCCAGATAAAGCCACCCCGACCTCGGTGTGGCCAGTGTGGTAGACCCCATACGGGGGAGTGTCACGGTATTCAGAGGGCTTGTTTTACATGCGGCCAGCAGGGCCATTTTGCGAGGAATTGTCCGACCAGAGGTAGCGCGGATGTAGAGACTCGACCTTCGGGATCAGTGGCTGGTTCATCGCCTTCTCTAGCTATGCGCCCTGCAGGGCAGGACTATGATTAGAGTGAAGCAGTAGTTACAGGTATATCCTTAACCCTCTAGAGATTTGTATGCGTGATATGATGATTTTATGTTAAAGTGTTATGTTTGGATAGCACTGTGTAAAAATGGTGATTTAGAGAACATGGTTAGTTGAAAAGGTAAGTTTAGGGGCAGGGAAATTGCGAGCCTTAGAATATTATAACAGTTGAGACCTTAGATGTAAGGCCGTCTTGAGTAAAAGATTTTACAGTTAGTCTTTGTCGAAGTACTTGGTATGCGTGAAATGTATTGTGGGATAATTCCATAGGTCGAGCAAGATAAAAGTGGTAATTTTCATGACGAGAATAGTAAGATTGTCCCGGACGGGAACAAAAGTTTAGAGCGATAATGGGTCGGGTTGAGGCTAGATCGCGGGTCAACCCTGTTACACCATGTAAGTCCAGGACATGTATAAGAGAATGTACGTAAGGAATCAAGACTTGGAAATTGGTACGAAAGGAAGAATTGTTTTTCCGACGAAAAATCTTCCGAACGTCGGAAAGGAAAAATGTTGGTTGAGGAGAATTAGATTCTCAAAATGCATTATTTGAAGAGTATGGAACTTATTAACATTATGGAAATTTATTTTTTTACGGATTTGGTCACGTGGGGCCCACCCGAGGGATTTTACGTTTTGTGGGGCCCACGAGGGTTACAGAATTTTATGGACGAATGAGAGGGTGACACGTGGCACCCCCACATGTGGTCTTGGACGAAATTTTAGTGAGGGTATAATGGTCATTTGACCAATGTGTAGATGACAAAGTCTTGCTAATTAAGAGCTTGACATTGTTGACCAAGTCAAGAGCCATTTGGCTTGATCCAATTCATCCAATTTTAACAAGTGTTTTAATCTAAGCCTTCCATAGTGTTATATAAGCTTACTACTAGTGCAAGACTAGTCTTCAACACTTAGAAAATTTCACAACACCTTGTTCTTGAGATTGAGCTCTCGACTTTAGTGCAAGTCCCACAAGAAAAATTTGTAGTTTTGATCCTTTGTTCACAAGACTTTAACCCAATGTCCCTAAGGGTGTTGTAAGGATATCTCAATAGAAAGATTTCGGAAAAATGGCGTTTTCGTATTAGTCGCAAGGCGGAAACTTAAGGAGTTCTTCAACTTTGAAGTTGGAACTTGAGGATGGGTTCTTCATAGGCTTCTAAGGAGTGCTTGGAGCAGATTGGAACATAAGGAAAGGAGCTAAGAATTGCTAAGGCGCGACTTTGAATCTTGGAATTTTTAAGGGCTCATAAAGGTATAAATTTTGTCGTTTTAGTAGTTAAGACTTACTTATTGTTGTAGCTATGGATACTAGCAAGCATGAGGTTTATAGTATGAAGTTTGATAAGTATTTTGGCTATTGGAACCCTAATCCGAAAACTAGCATGTTTAGCCATAAGATTACATTTCAAGTTGATTATTAGTTTAAGTCGTCGCATGTTGTATAAGAAGGAAATTGTAGTTGTGGAAGTTGTTTATGGCTATATAACATGTTAGACCTTAGAACTTGGAATTGGAAAAGGATTGGAAAATACTTAGTGTTGTTGGTTATTGTTGGCCGAGAATGGCTAGTGAGTATTAAACTACTTCGTATGAATTGTGGGGCGGAATTTTACACGTATTGTAAGGCGTGTAATCCCTTTTTTTTGTTTGTTGTTTGGAGCCTTAAATGTGGCGTGTTG
Organism: Przewalskia tangutica; assembly: GCA_029844215.1. Lineage (NCBI taxonomy): Eukaryota > Viridiplantae > Streptophyta > Magnoliopsida > Solanales > Solanaceae > Przewalskia > Przewalskia tangutica. The sequence goes on from CM056726.1 coordinate 53,731,149, forward strand.
GTTATTGTATTCGACCTTGAAAAAGGTGGCAAAGTGAGTAGAAACAAAGGAAGTGCTGCCCGATTTTCCGTAGAATTAGAGACCGCTTACTTAGTATTATTCTACGTTAGAGACTAGAAGTTGATAGTCTTGTTGTGACCATTATAGGTTGACAATTCTACGTACGGCGTATTCGGCTTAGCTTGTGGATTTAGCCGAAAAGGTATGTGAACTATCTTCTCTTCTAGCATGATTCCTTAAGATAAAGAAAGTATGTCCTACTCCTTAAATGATCCACTCATTGGTTGTATTTGGATTGCCTAAAATAGAAATTGTTCTATGTACTTTCTTGATTGTACTTTGATGTTTAAATTGTAAGTTGTATAATCCATTTCCTTAGTGAAGTTGGATTCTTAAAAGTGAAAGTATTTTACTTAAAGTACATGGAGTCTTGAAAAGGAAGTGGTTTCCAAATCTTTTGGCTAGTGCCTTAGTTCCAAAACCTAAGGGTCGTTTTAATGACTTTAGGGGAGTCAAAGGAGTGATTCACTTAATTGTTTTAAGAGAGGAGAATTGACATGACTTAAGAGAAGAAACTTGTTTTCTAAATATTAAGAGACTTGAAGTATTTTGGAAAGTTAAGAACTTGATTTGTAAGTATGTGATACTTGGTTTTAAGTATAAGTCTCTTGGCTATAAAAAATGAATGAATATGTCTAAAACCATAAAGGGTTATAACGGCTTTATGGGAAGTTGGTTATAACGACTTTATGGAAGGTTAAGAAAGTTGTCTATTTTGATTATTAGGCATAAGTTGCCTAGATTGTGAAAATTTGAAGTTACTTGATTCCAAGCTTTGAAATGAGTTTTCTAAAGGTGTAGTAACTTACTTTGAAAAATAGACACACCTTGATACTACAGGTGTTAGTATCTTGGGGTTTTACATAAAAAAAGAGTCTTTTGAAAAGAATGCACGTACGTAGTACTTTGGCCTGTTTAATTGAGAATTATTCTATGTGTGCCTTGATATCTACTTTGGCCTGTTTAATTGAGAATTATTCTATGTGTGCCTTGATAAGTACTTTGGCCTGTTTAATTGAGAATTATTCTATGTGTGCCTTGATAAGTACTTTGGCCTGTTTAATTGAGAATTATTCTATGTGTGCCTTGATAAGTACTTTGGCCTGTTTAATTGAGAATTATTCTATGTGTGCCTTGATAAGTACTTTGGCCTGTTTAATTGAGAATTATTCTATCTGTGCCTTGATAAGTACTTTGGTCTGTTTAATTGAGAATTATTTTATGTGTGCCTTGATAAGTATTTTGGCTTGTTTAATTGAGAATTGCCAATGTGTGCTGGTGATAGCATTTGAGTACAAGTATTATGTTTTATTACGTTGCCACGACTCTCGGTTGGAGGGTCGGCTGCCTTGTTGTAAGTTTACTTGGACATACCGACAGTGAGGTGGGATTCCACGGGTATGCTTCCATTATTTGTGTTACCCTACGGTCATGCTTATACGATGTGGGATGCCGGGGCATGCGACCGCGAGGGATACCCTATGGTCATGCTTATACGATGTGGGATCTTTGGCACGCGACCACGAGGATACTCCTGGACATGCTTATACGATGTGGGATTCCGGCACGTGACCGTGAGTCGGGTTAGATTCCGGATTTGTTTGTGTTACCCTACGGTCATGCTTATACGATGTGGGATGTCGGGCACGCGACCGCGAGGATACCCTACGGTCATGCTTATACGATGTGGGATGCCGGCATGCGACCACGAGGATACTCGAACATGCTTATACGATGTGGGATTCCGGCACGTGACCGGAGCGGGTTTGATTCGATTTGTTTGTATACCCCACGGTCATGCTTATACGATGTGGATTCCGGCACGCGACCGAGGATACTCTCGATATGCTTATCGTGTTACATTATATCATGGATCGCCGGTGAGAAAGGATTCCACGCATGATTGATATTACGGGCGTGAGACCCATGTTTATATTTGAGTAGTGACTTTGAGGCACGCGCCCCCGACTTGATATAATCGCTATGTATTGTATCGTAGGTTGGCTATCATACACGCCTCTGCTTTGTTTAGATCGTTATGATTTCATTACGATTTCATCGCTCACATACTTGGTACATTCTTCGTACTGACCTCCTTCGGGGGGCTGCGTTCATGCCGCATGTTTAGGCACGCAGTTTGGTAATCTGCAGGTGTAGGACCGCCGAGTTTTGGATAGCTCCTTCTCGAGTTTATCTTTTTGGTATAAGTTCTTTCAAGATGTGCTTTTGTACGATTATGGTACTACGGGGCCTTGTCCCGTCACAGTTCAGTAAAACTCTTAGAGGTCTGTATTCATATATAGGATTGGACTCATGTACGGCGTAGTGTCTTTTGTTTATGTATATTATATGGCAGCCTTGTCGGTTTTGCCCTTGCACGTACGTTAGTTAAAAAGAAAAAAAAAGGGTGTTATTTAAATTCCGCAGTTTACTTGTGTTGTTAAGGTAGAAGGGTGCCCTGTGTAGGCACCACCACGCCCGGTTCGGGTTGTGACAGAGTGGTATCGTGAGCGATCCTCGGAATGTCTACAGACCGTGTCTAGTAGAGTCTTGATTATCGGTGTGTTGCGCGCCACACCAATAAACAGGAGGCTACAGGACATTTAGGAGTTGGTTTCTATTCTTCTCACTCTAAGATCGTGCCATAGAGCTGTGTTAGTAAGATAATTCCTCTCTGACGTGATTTTGTGTTACAGTTATGCCTCCAAGGAGGGCAACAATGCCTGAGAGGCAATGGAGTAGCGAAGCTACTAGTCGACTCGAGAGTTGATAGGGCTTATGCCTGTGGTATACCTGGATGTTGTTCGCGATCGGCGAAGTTCTTCTGCGCCAGTTTTGAGGCCCCAACACCGCCTCGCTTCTCGTAGGAGAAGACTAAAGGGTCGCGAGGAAGCGATTATGTTATTGACCAAGGTAGCGGTGCTACGTTTCATCACAGGAAGTTATTCGGCCAAGATGCAGTGTGTACAGAGGTAGAGGCCAACGCGGAGATCGGCAGAAGAGGGCTAGGACCGGTTGGTTATCCGGTGAGTTTTGGACGAGCAACTCAAGAAATGAGTGAGATATTCGTCCCAGCCTACCCAGTACATACCCCCGCAGTTCACAGGTGGGATATTGGACCCCACAAGGGATTTTGGAGCCGGTCCAAGCTCCAGGGGTCGAGTTTCTCAGATGAGCAGAGGACTTTCTCGGTTGAGGCCACCTATTCCTCAGTGTATCAGATGTGGTAAGCGTCATTCGGGGAAATGCCGTTATGGCACAGGTGTTTGTTTTTGTTGTGGCCGTCCGGGCCATATTCGGAGGGTATGTCCTTTTAGAAAGAGCACCGGTGAGGTGGCTCAGCCTATGAGGCCGATGGTTGATTCCCTTTCCTCCACACAGCACGCCCCGTGCAAGGTGTTCGGATGTCACCACCGTGGTAGAGGTCGTGGTGGTGTTTATAGTCAGAATGTCCTTCGAACCGCATAGCTGACGTGACTACTAGGCAGGATCAGGAGGCAACATCTCATGGGGTTACAGGTATATTTTGATTCTTTTGAATCATATGTGCATTGATAGATTCAGATTTCGCCCTAGCATATATGTTTTCCCTTTGTTGCTAGCAGTTGTAAGTGATAGTACCCCTGAGGTAGGAATACTTTGATTAGTAAAGTGAAAAGTTAAGAATGTTGACAAGAATGATAAGTGAACTGAGACTATAGTTGTGTAGAGTTCACAAGTAGAAATTGCCCCGTAACAGTGTAAGACCAATAGGGAAGAATGTACGGTAGAACTACTTTGGCTTATGTGACGAACCTCTAGTGAATATGAGGATAGGGTGAGAAGTACTGTCACGACCCATTCCGGGGCCCGTGACTGGTGCCTTACCCGGGCACCCAAGTAGTCATACATCAGAGTAATCAGCGGAATATAAAAACAAGACAGGAAACAATATGAAAAGAGAACCAGTTTATCTGAGAAAAAGTTGCCTGTCGGCATATATATAAATATCCAAAGTTTGGCAGTTACTGTTATACCCGGTATTTTCCAGAGTATGTACGTGAGGGCGTACGTATTATAATTTAAGCCTTAAGATTAGGCAAGGTTCGAAATTTGGGCACAAGTGCCAAAAGGAGTCGTTTTTCGACGAAACGTTTTACTAAACTTGCGAAGGGAAAATTTCGGCTATGTCATTTCTAATTTTTGCGGATTTTTCCGAGAGACGAAACATTTTGGACCAACGGGAGGGTGACATGTGTCACCCTCACATTGGAAGGAAGTGGGGCGGCAAAGTGGACGAATGGGTCAAGGGAGTTGGTAGGATATTTGTGCAAGTTGGTGTGGTAGATGGATAAGGTGTACTTGGCTTGATCCTAGCCCTACACTTGCCTAACACTTGGATGGATCTTGGCCATTGGTTGGTCATTTCTTGACCAATAAATACCCCCCCCCCCTTTGGAAGACTTCTTCATCCTAAAATCTTCCTAAGTCTTGAAAGCTCTCTTCCTCCCCCCTTAGTGTAGTATCTCGTCCAAGAGTCCCTTTCCCCCCCTCTTGAAGGCCCTACCAACCCCTTGCCTAGTGGTTCTAGCCGAGAACCTCCCCGTCACGACCAACCCCGGGTCGCATCGTGCCCTATCGGGCACACTGTCGTGACACATCGTAGAATAGCAATGAACATACATAATACAAAATCAGATAAGGTAAACATCTCTAGCAAACCGACAAGGCCGCTTTCATAAAATAACTTAATTGAATGTGAAACAAGATAACCGGTTCTTACACCCAAACCACAAACGTGACTACGCACTCTAGAATAACAACTATGGCGATGTGGGCCCCGCCATACCCCGAATGTACAAAAGTCTATAACCTCGTGGAATCATACCAAAAGACAAAGCCTCCGAGGATGGAGCTTTCAGAAATGAACAGTGATCCTAAGAGCGGACCAAAGAAGCTATGTATCTCGACTGCGGCATGAACGCAGCCCGAAGGAGGTCAAGACAACAGTACCAAGTATGTGAAATCAAAATATCAGAATGAAATCATAATAGCATATATATAAAGCAGAGACATGTATGATAGCCAAACTACAAGACACAACATATACGCAGCCATGTCAATTCGTGACTCACGCCTCTAAGTCATCACTCAAATATAGCCATAGGTCTCATGCCCATAATATCAATCGTGCGTGGAATTCCTTCCTCACCGCAGCCTCATGATATAACCACACTAAGGAGTACACATGAATACTAGATCCCACCAGATCGTAAGAACCGTGACGAGGCAAGACGGCGCATAGCTACGAGATCCACCTCGCATCATCAATCGATCGGCAAGTACGAAAGCCGCCTACCGGATCCACCCGCACTCAACAATACTATAATCAAATCACGGCCGACCGGGCAAGTGCGATAGCCTCTACCAGATCCACCTCGCCACATCGCTGACCGGGCAATCGCAGCTAACCACCGATCCACCGCATCACACCACTTCGCCTCTAACCCCGACCGGCAAGTACGAAGCCAACTACCAGATCCACCCTGCATCACGTCTCTGACCGGGGCAAGTACGAGGGCTAACTACTAGATCCACCCTACATCAGTAGACCTCATGGAGAGCTAATCCATGGAATAATATTGTCAACAGGGAAACGAACCCTCATCATGGCCGTGATACCCGGAATCCTCCATCACCGACAGACGCCAAATAGACTCATAACTACATGCTTTTAATTCGAATTGCAATACCATGCCTTTACATAAACCAAGACAATTACCATGCCTTCTTTTCACGTAAACTAAGAGAATTCTTATTTAAGCAAGCCAAAGTACTATCAAGGCACACATAGAATAATTCTCAATTAAACAAGCCAAAGTACTATGTACGTACATTTTTTTCGAAAGCCTCTTTTTTATGTAAAATCCAAGATACTAACACCCGTAGTATCAAGGCGTGTCTATTTTTCAAAGTAAGTTACTACACCTTTAGAAAACTCATTTCAAAGCTTGAAACCAAGTAACTTCAATTTTTCACAATCTAGACAACTTATGCTCATTAATCAAAATAGACAACTTTCATAACCTTCCATAAAGTTATTATAACCAACTTCCCATAAAGCCGTTATACTAACTTTATGCTTTAGAAATTTAAGACATCCTTATCCTTTCATAAGGCAGTTATAACTAACTTCCCATAAAGCCGTTATAACTCCTTATAAACCATTTCGTTCTTTTACTAACCAAGAGGCTTATACTTCAAACAAATTCATACAATTTTCAAAATACTTCAAGCCTCTTATCCTTTAGAAAACAAGTTTCTTACCTCAAAAATTTAAGTCTCTTATCTTTTAGAATAATTCAATATTCAATACTTTCACACCAAAAGTACTCTATACTTCATTATGTCAAGAAATCCTTGTCTACCTTATTTAGGATAAACCATTCCTTAAGAACAATGCGGGTTAACTTCTTAACCCAACCAACTTAGACATTTCCTTAAAACAAGTCAAGTATAACAAAAGGATTTACCTCATTCAAAACACGACGTATACCGTACTATATAGTTATAACTACTCATGCTCAACAGATAAGAAAGTTTCCACATACCTCTTCGGTCAATCCACTTGCTATGCTCAAACTACCGCAAGTAATATGCCAACCTATAATAACCATAATACGTTTATTAACCTCTAATTTCAATGTAGGAATAATCTAAGTTCAAAGCCCCTAATTTCTATGGAAAATCAAGCATTTCCTTTGTTTCTACATACTTTGCCACCTTTTAAGGTCCGAATTCAACATCCAAACGCCACTTCTTAGGCCCAACAATCCAAACATCTCAAGGGGATTACACACCTAAACTTGGGTGTGTAAAATTCTGCCCCAAAAGGTAAAACAATTAACTTAACAAGTCTAAGGTAGTTTTTAGGCTACAACATGCTCACATAATCTTCTTAACCAATTCTTTCACATCCAAACCATATTTCTTACATGCAATGACTCTAAGAGCATTATTCACTACCACAAGTTCTCTCTTCTTAACATGCAACACTAGAAACTAATTCTAAAGGAAGAAATGTTACCTTAAAGTTTTAGTCAAACTTATTCCAAATATTTTTGCTAGCTTCCTTGCCAAGAACACCACCAACAAGCTAGCCACAAGCTTCCTTCTTGTTCTTAACTTTTCAGATTTTTCCTAAGGCTAGAATTTCTCTTGGGATTTTAGAGAGAAGGAGGAGCTTGAACTTTTAAGAGAGAAGGAAGAGCTTTTGTCTAAGAGAGAGATGAAGTATGACCAAGTCTTGAAGACTTGGTCAATATAGTGCATGCAAAATCAGATGGGGGGGAACACTTGTCACCCTCCCAAGGTCTTTTAAAAGAAAAATCTGACTTTTCCTAAGTTTTTCCGCCCAGAATCCCGCCGCGGCGCCGCAACTCCTGCGGACCCTCAGATCTTCCGGCGCCGCGGCCCTGCTTCCCGGCGCCGCGGCGCTGAAACTTCAGCGACCCCCCAGTACTTTCGGCGCCGCGGCCCTGCATCCGGCGCCGCGGCCCTGTCGCCTTTGTCCGAAACACATTTCTGTCCGACTGCGCACTGAACTTGTAATTCTCATAACTTCCTACTCTGATGTCCTATCGACGAACGATTGATTGCGTTGGAATCTAGACTCAACGAACTACGCCTGTGCCTTTGAAACACTTAGAACTCTCAATTTACCGGCCATAACCCGCCTCAAAGTTGACTAAAACCCGTCCGAACAATCCACAACCTATCCTTTGAAAATTTTAAGTCTTACATGCTTCAGACGCCTCATACGTAGGGTCGAACTACGGGTATAACATTCTCCCTTAGAAACATTCGCCCCCGAATGTTCTTTCGAGCCCAACTACTATTCCTGCACATCCTCGCACTATATACTAATGGAACTTCATTATGCCACCTATGACCCTAAGATATCGCACACGCATACCCATTCACCGTAAGTCAAACAGAAAACGAACCCAACATATGAACCATTACTACTTACTCTCATTCACGGCCTAACAAAATTTCTCGTTCGAATTTACCACTCATTCTATCACATGTACACAGTCTCAATATCCTCTGTTCATAACACTAAATCATACAACAATCCTATCATGCATACTAATCTCTAAAGGGTCAAAGATATACCTGTAATTATTGCTTCACACCCTCCTTGTCGTTCTAATCATGATTCTGCCCTGCACGGCGCATAACAAAAGAAGGCGATGAACCAGCCACTGATCCCGAAGGCTGAATCTCTACATCCGTGCTATCTCTGGTCGGACAGTTCCTCGCATAATGGCCCTACTGGCCGTATGCATAGCAATTACCCAAATTAGCACGACACTCCCCATAATGGGCGTTACCACATCGGCTACACCAAGGTAGAGGTGGCTTCCTCAGACTAACACCCTTACTCTCCCGAAAACCTGAACCCTTGGAGCCCTGTCATGCTCCCGAATCTCCCGAATGTCCTGAAGACTGTGGTGGAGTACTCCGTACTGGCTGAGGAGCTTAACTAGCTCGCCACAGGCGGTCCGCCTCAAATCGCCCCGATCTCGCTGCCTCGCCTTCGGGCCTGGCTCGAGCCAAGCCGCCTCCTTTCTCTCGCCCTCTATCCTCGCGCATATGCTCGCATCTCCGGCGATATCCATACCGGGCCAAGAGCTACTCCCAAGCACGCAGCAATCATATGACGGCCTAGCCTCATCACATAGCGATGAACTTTGTCTCACATGCTCGCTACAATAGTGTGCGATACCGCCAAAGAGTCAAACTCTGTGTCAGACTCGATGGTCCTCCCATTCTCGCCTCAAGGTCAAGAATCTATCCACGCGGCTCTCTCAACTCGTGAGGCAAGAAGTGATCCAGAAGGCCTCTACGAACTCCTCCCAAACCGCCGGAAGAGCACCTCCTCTAGACAATTCCCATGACTCAAACCAGTTCAACGCAATATCGCAGAACCGTAGAAGCTAACACAACGGACTCGCCTTCGAGGCCCTAAGCACTCGTAGTCCGCCGCACTGCCGAATAAACTCCCGAGGATCCTCTCGCACTCAACCATAGAACTCGGGTGGATTACAACTCGTAAAGTCCCGAATCCTTAAACCGTTTACTTGTTAGCCACCGGCCGGGCGGTGCCGCCGCCACGATGCTAGTCAACAACCCGACCGCTTCTCCGTAATCCCTATACTCGCCGCCGCGAATCGGGGCTCGTACAAACCTCGAGCTACCGCCGCCTTGGCCTTTCTAATACCGCCGGCAGAATAACTCGCCGACCGCCATCGCTCGTATAGTTTGTGCCCGAGTCCCGTAACTCTCTGTACCACTAGCGCCTCGCTGATGCCTTGCCCTTCGGGCTCGTCGCCTCCGCGAGGCATAATCGTACATAAGAATAGGTCAGAGAGGACTCAACCTACTATGACAGCTCTACTGCAAAATCTCAAAGAGAGAAGAATGGAAACCAACCCTAAATGTTCTGCAGCCTCCTGATTATAGATGTGGTGCACAACACACCGATAATAAAGACTCTACTAGACACGGTCTGTAGACACTTCCCGAGGACTAACTGCTCGATACCACTTTTGTCACGACTCCAACCTCGGCCGCGATCGTGCCCTATCGAGGCACTCCGTGACACATCGTAGAATAGCAATGAACATACATAATACAAAATCAGATAAGGTAAACATCTCTAGCAAACCGACAAGGCCGCTTTTCATAAAATAACTTAATTGAATGTGAAACAAGATAACCGTTCTACAAATTTCAAACCACAAACGTGACTACTGCACTTAGAATAACAATCGTGGACAGTGGCCCGCCATACCCCGAATGTACAAAGTCTATAACCTCGTGGAATCATACCAAAAGACAAAGCTCCGAGGGATGGAGCTTTCCAGAAATGAACAATGATCCTAAGAGTGCGGACCAAATAGTTACGATCTCGACTGCGCAGATGAACGCACTTCAAGGAGGTCAAGACAACAGTACCAAGTATGTGAAATCGAAATATCAGAATGAAATCATAATAGCATATATATAAAGCAGGAGACATGTATGATAGCCAAACTACAGTACACAACATATACGCAGCCATGTCAAGTCAGGGACTCACGCCCTCTAAGTCATCACTCAAATATAGCCATAGGTCTCATGCCCATAATATCAATCGTGCCCGTGGAATTCCTTCCTCACTGCCGGCAGTCTATGATATAACCACACTAAGGAGTACACATGAATACTAGATCCCACCTGTATCGTAAGAACCGTACGAGGCAAGTACGAAGGCATAGCTACCAGATCCACCCTGCATCCTCAACTGACCGGGGCAAGTACGAAAGCCAGCTACCAGATCCACCCGTACCAACAATACTATAACTGAAATCACGAAGCTGACCGGGGCAAGTGCGATAGCCTCTACCAGATCCACCCTGCGTCACATCGCTGATCGGGGCAAGTACGCAGGCTAACCACCAGATCCACCCTGCATCACACCACTTCGCCCTAACCCTGACCGGGGCAAGTACGAAAGCCAACTACCAGATCCACCCTGCATCACGTCTCTGACCGGGGCAAGTACGAGGGCTAACTACTAGATCCACCCTGCATCAGTAGACCTCATGGAGAGCTAATCCATGGAATAATATTGTCAACAGGGAAACGAACCCTCATCATGGCCGCATACCCGTGGAATCCTCCATCACTGACGGTACGCCCAAATAGACTCATAACTACATGCTTTTAATTCGAATTGCAATACCATGCCTTTACATAAACCAAGACAATTACCATGCCTTCTTTTCACGTAAACCAAGAGAATTCTTATTTAAGCAAGCCAAAGTACTATCAAGGCACACATAGAATAATTCTCAATTAAACAAGCCAAAGTACTATGTACGTACATTCTTTTCGAAAGCCTCTTTTTTATGTAAAATCCAAGATACTAACACCCGTAGTATCAAGGCGTGTCTATTTTTCAAAGTAAGTTACTACACCTTTAGAAAACTCATTTCAAAGCTTGAAACCAAGTAACTTCAATTTTTCACAATCTAGACAACTTATGCTCATTAATCAAAATAGACAACTTTCATAACCTTCCATAAAGTTATTATAACCAACTTCCCATAAAGCCGTTATACTAACTTTATGCTTTAGAAATTTAAGACATCCTTATCCTTTCATAAGGCGCTTATAACTAACTTCCCATAAAGCCGTTATAACTCCTTATAAACCATTTCGTTCTTTTACTAACCAAGAGGCTTATACTTCAAACAAATTCATACAATTTTCAAAATACTTCAAGCCTCTTATCCTTTAGAAAACAAGTTTCTTACCTCAAAAATTTAAGTCTCTTATCTTTTAGAATAATTCAATATTCAATACTTTCACACCAAAAGTACTCTATACTTCATTATGTCAAGAAATCCTTGTCTACCTTATTTAGGATAAACCATTCCTTAAGAACAAGCGGGTTAACTTCTTAACCCAACCAACTTAGACATTTCCTTAAAACAAGTCAAGTATAACAAAAGGATTTACCTCATTCAAAACACGTACGTCTACCGTACTATATAGTTATAACTACTCATGCTCAAAAGATAAGAAAGTTTCCACATACCTCTTCGGTCAATCCACTTGCTAAGCTCAAACTACCGCAAGTAATATGCCAACCTATAATAACCATAATACGTTTATTAACCTCTAATTTCAATGTAGGAATAATCTAAGTTCAAAGCCCCTAATTTCTATGGAAAATTGGGCAGCATTTCCTTTGTTTCTACATACTTTGCCACCTTTTTAAGGTCCGAATTCAACATCCAAACGCCACTTCTTAGTTCCAACAATCCAAACATCTCAAGGGGATTACACACCTAAACTTGGGTGTGTAAAATTCTGCCCAAAAGGTAAAACAATTAACTTAACAAGTCTAAGGTAGTTTTTAGGCTACAACATGCTCACATAATCTTCTTAACCAATTCTTTCACATCCAAACCATATTTCTTACATGCAATGACTCTAAGAGCATTATTCACTACCACAAGTTCTCTCTTCTTAACATGCAACACTAGAAACTAATTCTAAAGGAAGAAATGTTACCTTAAAGTTTTAGTCAAACTTATTCCAAATATTTTTGCTAGCTTCCTTGCCAAGAACACCACCAACAAGCTAGCCACAAGCTTCCTTCTTGTTCTTAACTTTTCAGATTTTTCCGAAGGCTAGAATTTCTCTTGGGATTTTAGAGAGAAGGAGGAGCTTGAACTTTTAAGAGAGAAGGAAGAGCTTTTGTCTAAGAGAGAGATGAAGTATGACCAAGTCTTGAAGACTTGGTCAATATAGTGCATGCAAAATCAGATGGGGGGGAACACTTGTCACCCTCCCAAGGTCTTTTAAAAGAAAAATAGGAGTTTTCCTAAGTTTTTCCGCCGATCCCGCCCACCGCGCGCTTCCCCGGCTTCCCAAGGGCTGAAACTTCAGCGACCGCTTTTCGCGCCATGCCCTCGTCGCTTTGTCCAAACACATTTCGTCCGATCACAGACCGAACTTGTAATTCTCATAACTTCCTACTCTGATGTCCTATCGACGAACGGTTGATTGCGTTGGAATCTAGACTCAACGAACTACGCCCCAGGCCTTTGAAACACTTAGGAACTCTCAATTTACCGGGCCATAACCCGCCTCAAAGTTGACTAAAACCCGTCCGGAACAATCCGTCAACCTATCCTTTGAAAATTTTAAGTCTTACATGCTTTCGTACGCTCTCATACGTAGGGTCAGAACTACGGGGTATAACACTCCCCCTAGCCTAGTTGTGCTAGTCGAAATACTACCCCCCCTTTGTGGTATAGAAATACTCTCCAAGTATTGTTATAATGCCCAAATACTTTAGCCCAAATACCTTGTAGTATTCCCAAGGTTACCTCTATACGAAAAGCCCGGAAAATACTATTATACTTCCTTTAGCCACTAAACGAAACCCTAAGGAAATCTTCATTGATAGTTGAAGTATTTGAGTAGAAGTTGGTTAGAACTTCTAAGGGTTGTTTGGAGCGGGTTGGAGCGCACGGAGTAGGAGCTAAACCTTGCTCAGGATCGACATATAACTTGGATAATTTTGGGCTTATCGAGGTAAACACTCTTGACCTTTTATTGTAATTGGAAATTACATGTTGTAGGAATATATAGTTGAAGTATACTATATATATAACTGAATAAATTGTGGCAATGTCTTTTGACTTAAGCCTGAATTTAAAGAAGAGAATCGAATCGTAATTACATAGATCAGACATGAGACTTGTGTAGCTTTACTGTGATATAGAATTGTACACGTCCGACAGACGGACGTAACTCTAGGGAGTTGTTGGCTCAGCGCACTCGATAGAGGAGGAGATTTACGCGGTTGCAGGGGGGGGAGGTGCTGCCGAATTTTCTGTAGAATATTCTACGATGAGATCTAGATGTTAATAGGCGCCTTGTGGCCTCTATAGGTTGGAGTACTACGTGTGGCGTGGTCTACTTGGCTTAAGGAGTAGCCGACGGTTTGAGGTACTTGGAGCGTTTTGCTATTAGTCGAAAATCGTCGCGAGGTATGTGAACCTCTTCCTATCTTTCCTAGCATGATATGTGTATAACTATGTAGTACGGTAGACGTACATGTGTTAAATGTATTTGATTGGTTTAAAACATAAAGTGTTATAACGGCTTTATGAGAAGTTGGTTATAACAGCTTTATGTAGGTAAGAAAATGCTTTGTGGTTTTTAAAAGGTAACTGATTTGACTTATAACTGACTTGATGTGTGATCATAAAGAACTTGAATAATTAGGAATCCTTTTTGAAAGAAGAGTAAGACTTGGTTTTGAAAACATAAGAGTTATACTAGCTTTATGGGAAGTTAGGTATAACGTCTTAAGGGAGGTAAAATGAATGGTTTATTGATTTTAAAAGTTAAGAGACTTGATCTTAAAAGATAAGAGACTTGACTTAAATGAATTAATATGAATTTTGTGTGAAACCTCATTCATGAGTAATGAGTACTTGGTTTTTAAAAAGGAATAATGTTTTACTGATTTCGGAAATCAGAATGAGTATCGACAAACCACTGCAGCGTTAATAAAGGGAAATGTAATGACTAATGAAGTATTATTAAAACCAGTAGAAACCTCCATCTGCATAGAAGCTAAGATGAGACAAAATAACATTACATTTCCTAGACCATGGCTGCTTAATAAGATTGATTATGAATAAGAATAACCTACTCGCATATAAGGCATATGTTACTCAATTGTTTTAAAAGAGATTAAGATGCTGAACTATGAAACTTTTCTAAAATAAAGAGACTTGAGTAATTGAAATTAGGCAAACTGGAACTTTAGGGAAAAAAATGTTGTTAAAAAGGAAAGTGTTTTGGTTTACCTAAAAATGTGAGTCACTCTATTTTTATACTACGGCATCGGTGACCTTTGTAAAAGAAATGGATCTTTAAAAGGAATTTAACGACGTAGTACTTTAGGTTAAAACCCGACTTGACATAAAATGAAAGTACCTTGAGTTATGTATAACTTGCCTATGCTTGTTGTCAGGTAACTTGCCTATGCTTGTCAGTGTAACTTGCCTATGTTTGGTGTTGTGTAACTTGCCTATGCTTACGGTGATAGTCTTTGTTGTGCAAAAATTGTGTTGCTATACTACCGCGTCTCTCGATGGAGGGCCGATTGACTTGTTGAGAACTTACTTGACGCATCGGCAGCGACGGAGATTCCACGCATGCTTCCATTAGCATTGTCACACGGGCATGTCCACACCATTGATGGATTCTCGTGGACACGTGACCATTACGGTTATGGCGAAGATCGTGACTTACGGTTGTGATCGCGCGTAGCTCGCTTACTTGCCCCGCCGCCACGTGACGCAGTGGATCTGGTAGCGTTATTGCACTTGCCACGTGTCGCCTTCGCGCGGCGTATCGTGACTTACGGCCAGGACGGTGCCCGCCGACAACTGCCCCGCCGCCTAGGTGACGCAGTGGATCTCGCGAGGCTAGTACCGCCACGGTCGCCTTCGCGAGTCGTTGTTTGGATGGAGCTGCGTGACTTACGGCCAGGATCGTGCCGGACGATTCACTTGCCCCGCCGCCACGTGACGCAGTGGATCTCGCGAGGCTAGTGCACTTGCCACGGTCGCCTTCATGATACGGTTGTACGGTATTATTGGTACGATCGGATCTCGTAGTTATACTTGCCCCGCACGTTTTTATTGACACAGTGGGACTCGTGTTCATATATACCTCGTGTTGTTTTATCATAGGCGCCGACAGTGAGGAAGGAATTCCACCGCACGAGTGATGATTTGGAGGCGTGAGTCCTCGACTTGATATGATCGCTTATACGTGGTGTCAGAGTTGGTTATCATACATGTCTTACGCTTTATATAGATCGCTATGATTTCATTTACGTGATTTTACGCTTCACATACTGTACTTGCAGATCGACTCCTTCTCGGCCGCGCTCACGCCGCGTAGAGGTACATAGGTCGTCTATCCCCGCTTTTAGGATCACCTTTCAGCAGATTGGGAAGCCTGCTTCCTTCGGAGGCTTATCTTTGGTATGTTACCCTGAGTCTGTAGGTTCTTGTACATTCAGGGGTATGGCGGGGCCCTGTCCCGCCATAGTTGTTGTAAAAATCTTAGAGGTCCAGAAGATCACTGCAAGTGGGTTGTAAGGATTGTAATCGCTCAAATGTCTATATATATATATATCAAAGGCAACCGCTTTGGTTGGCCTATTTTCTTTTATCTTAATCCATGTCTATTTAAATTTTTAAGTTTTTATTTCACGGTTTTTCTAATGTTGTATCACCAGGTGCCCGGTAGGCACTACCACGCCCGAGTTCGGTCGTGACAAAAGTTGTATCGTGAGCGCTTAGTCCTCTGAAAGTGTCTACGCATCGTGTTCAGTAGAGTCTTGATTATCGGTGTCAGGCACCACATCTATAATCAGGAGGCTGGAGGACATTTAGGATTGGTTTCCATTCTTCTCATTCTGAGATCGTGCCTTAGAGTTGTGTGATAAAATTTGACCCCTCTGACATACTTCGTTTTTACCAGTTATGCCTCCACGTAAGGCAACCCGCCCGTGGGCAAGGCGCAGAGGAGTCGCGAGTAGAGCAATGGAGTCCCTACAGAGACCACAAGACTGAGCCTCCACCCCGCACCGGAGCAGCAGGAGATGAGTTACGCGAGCGGGCCCGCTTAACGGCCGTGGTCAGGCCGACTTGAGGATAGGCCGGACGCAGCAGCCTCAGAGCACCAGCCGTTCACCCTAGATCGATAGTTCGAGGCTACGGATTTTCTCGAGTTGTAAACCGCCAGAGTTTTACGGGTCGAGGCCCGAGTATGATCCGCAGAGTTCATCCGACGCCATACGGATCACGAGAGTGATCAAGGCATCGGAGACCGAGTCGGTGGTCCTAGGTTCGCATCGGCCGCGCGTGATACCGCGGCCGACCGTTTGATTCGCGAGCTGTCCCGGGAGAGAATGCACTTCCACTATATGGGACGAAGTTCTCGAGGCATTTCTTGCACATTTCTTGCCTTCCACAGATGGCGAGGTCGGCCGGCGATTTTTGGTGTCATGCGTAATCCGCGCATTCGGCTCGAGTACAATGTGGAGTTCGACTCATCGCCCAGACGCCTCGCTTAGTAGCTATGGAGGATCGGGTGCACCGATATGTTACAGGCTCGGCGATTACCTAGCGCAGAGTTGTTCGTGTAGCTCTTCACCGCATGGACATTGCCCGCATGCAGGCTTATGCACTTGGATGTGAGGAGCGGAGGAATCGACGGAATGACCGAGATCAGCAAAAGAGGGCCAGAACAGCAGGGTCCTTTGATGACTTTCGAGGCGGACCGCCTCAGCAGCAGACTAGTTATGTACCTCCGCCAGTACCAAGTGGTCCCCCACCGTCGTCGGGACGTTTGGAATATTCGTGAGCGTGTCGTGGCTCCTGTGGTTCAGATTTTCGGGAGTAGGAGTGTCGCGGATGAGGCCACCCGTATCTCAAATGCCCGACTGTGGTAAAGCCCATAGAGGAATGTCGCATCGGTTTGGGAGATTGCTATACTTGCGCGACAGGCCATTTGACGGGAGACCGTCCCACTGTGGGTAGCATCGTGGGATAGCACAGACTACTAGATCGGGCCATGGTTCTTCACCTTCCATAGCTAGGCAGATGTACACACACGGCAGCCACTGCAGGTCGCGGTGGAAGTTCTCAGCTTTAGCGGCCCTCCGAACCGCCTATTTTTTCAGGTATATCCTTAACCCTCTAGAGTTTTGTATGTATTGATGTTGTGATGATGTGTTTTATGTTCGGATAGCTTTGTGCTACAATGTGATTTAGAAACCTGGTTAGTAAGAATGGGTAAGCCTGGGGGTGAGATAATGATGAACCTTAGAATATTACAGTTGAGACCTTAGATGTAAGGTCGCCTTCGAGTACAAGACTTCATGTGATCTTTGTCGAATGTATAAGTATACGTGGAGTAATTGTGGGAAAATTCCTTGGGTAATGTAAATGGAAGTGGTAGCTTTCATGACCTATATAGGTAAGATTGTTCGATCGGGAATAAGAGCTTGACGCGTTAAGTGGGTCGGGTCAGCCGTGTTGCGTGCCAACCCGCGCCCGCTTCGAGGTAGGTCACTCGGTGGCCCCGCCAGTGGTAGGGTCACGAGGGTGCTAGGCCCAAGTTTAGATGACCATCGTATGAGTTCGTGGATATGTTCGACCGAGCAGACGCGAAGGCCGGAATGGCCTTGGCGGAGATTTAGGCTAGTAAGATGACCAAGTTGGAGGTGGTGACTCCAAAGTTTTGGAACCGGCGTGGATCAAGTGTGGTACGACCGGAAGAGTTCAAGTGTTCGAGAAGGGCACGACGAGTAAGGAAGAGAACGCGTGTTATTACGCCAAAGCGCGCGCTGACAACTCGGAGGAACTTTATCGTTATCCGTCTTGAGAAGGAACATTCGGGACGAATGTTTCTAAGGAGGGGAGAATGTTATACCCCGTATTTTCCAGAGTATGTACGTGAGGGCGTACGTATTATAATTTAAGCCTTAAGATTAGTCCAGGTAGAAATTTGGGCACAATTGCCAAAAGGAGTCGTTTTTCGACGAAACATTTTACTAAACTTCATGGGCGGAAAATTTCGCTATGTCATTTCTAATTTTTGCGGATTTTTCCGAGAGACGAAACATTTTGGACCAACGGAGGGTGACATGTGTCACCTCACATCAAAGGAAGTGGCGCAAAGTGGACGAACGGGTCGGAGTTGGTAGGATATTTGTGCAAGTTGGTGTGGTAGATGGATAAGGTGTACTTGGCTTGATCCTAGCCCTACACTTGCCTAACACTGATGGATCTCGCCATTGGTTGACCATTTCTTGACCTATAAATACCCCCTTTGGAAGACTTCTTCATCCTAAAATCTTCCTAAGTCTTGAAATCTCTTCCTCCCCCTAAGTGTAGATCTCGTCCAAGAGTCCCTCTCCCCTCTTGAAGGCCCTACGAACCCCTTGCCTAGTGGTTCTAGCCGAGAACCCCCTCCCCCTAGCCTAGTTGTGCTAGTCGAAATACTACCCCCCTTTGTGGTATAGAAATACTCTCCAAGTATTGTTATAATGCCCAAATACTTTAGCCCAAATACCTTGTAGTATTCCCAAGGTTACCTCTATACGAAAAGCCCGGAAAATACTATTATACTTCCTTTAGCCACTAAACGAAACCCTAAGGAAATCTTCATTGATAGTTGAAGTATTTGAGTAGAAGTTGGTTAGAACTTCTAAGGGTTGTTTGGAGCGGTCGAGCGCACTGAGTAGAGCTAAACCTTGCTCAGGATCGACATATAACTTGGATAATTTTGGGCTTATCGAGGTAAACACTCTTGACCTTTTATTGTAATTGGAAATTACATGTTGTAGGAATATATAGTTGAAGTATACTATATATATAACTGAATAAATTGTGGCAATGTCTTTTGACTTAAGCCTGAATTTAAAGAAGAGAACTGAACTGTAATTACATAGGACTGTATTACAGTAGACTTGTGTAGCTTTACTGTGATATAGAATTGTACACGTCCGGATTAGACGTACAACCCCCTCTAGGAGTTGTTGGCTGTTAGCGTGCCTCGATAGAGAGGAGATTTACGCCATGCGGGGAGGTCCGAATTTTCTGAGAATATTCTACGATGAGATCTAGATGTTAATAGCGCCTGTGGCCTCTATAGGTTGAAGTACTACGTGTGGCGTCTACTTGGCTTAAGGAGTAGCCGACGGTTTGAGGTACTTGGAGCGTTTTGCTATTAGTCGAAAATCGTCCGCAGGTATGTGAACCTCTTCCTATCTTTCCTAGCATGATATGTGTATAACTATGTAGTACGTGAGACGTATACGTGTTAAATGTATTTGATTGGTTTAAAACATAAAGTGTTATAACGGCTTTATGGGAAGTTGGTTATAACAGCTTTATGTAGGTAAGAAAATGCTTTGTGGTTTTTAAAAGGTAACTGATTTGACTTATAATTGACTTGATGTGTGATCATAAAGAACTTGAATAATTAGGAATCCTTTTTGAAAGAAGAGTAAGACTTGGTTTTGAAAACATAAGAGTTATACTAGCTTTATGGGAAGTTAGGTATAACGTCTTAAGGGAGGTAAAATGAATGGTTTATTGATTTTAAAAGTTAAGAGACTTGATCTTAAAAGATAAGAGACTTGACTTAAATGAATTAATATGAATTTTGTGTGAAACCTCATTCATGAGTAATGAGTACTTGGTTTTTAAAAAGGAATAATGTTTTACTGATTTCGGAAATCAGAATGAGTATCGACAAACCACTGCAGCGTTAATAAAGGGAAAAGTAATGACTAATGAAGTATTATTAAAACCAGTAGAAACCTCCATCTGCATAGAAGCTAAGATGAGACAAAATAACATTACATTTCCTAGACCATGGTTGCTTAATAAGATTGATTATGAATAAGAATAACCTACTCGCATATAAGGCATATGTTACTCAATTGTTTTAAAAGAGATTAAGATGCTGAACTATGAAACGTTTCTAAAATAAAGAGACTTGAGTAATTGAAATTAGGCAACCGAACTTTAGGAAAAAATGTTGTTAAAAGGAAAGTGTTTTGGTTTACCTAAAAATGTGAGTCACTCTATTTTTATACTACTGTATCGGGTGACCTTTGTAAAAGAAATGGATCTTTAAAAGGAATTTAACGTACGTAGTACTTTAGGGTTAAAACCCGGACTTGACATAAAATGAAAGTACCTTGAGTTATGTATAACTTGCCTATGCTTGTTGTTGTGTAACTTGCCTATGCTTGTTGTTGTGTAACTTGCCTATGTTTGGTGTTGTGTAACTTGCCTATGCTTACGGTGATAGTCTTTGTTGTGCAAGAATTGTGTTGCTATACTACCGCGTCTCTCGATGGAGGGCCGATTGACTTGTTGAGAACTTACTTGGACGTACCGGCAGTGACGGGAGATTCCACGGGTATGTTTCCATTAGCATTGTCACATGGGCATGTCCACACAGTTGATGGATTCTCGCGACATGTGACCATTATGGTTATGGCGGCATCGTGACTTACGGTTGTGATCGGTGCGTAGCTGTTTACTTGCCCCGCCGACACGTGACGCAGTGGATCCGTAGCGGTTATCGCACTTGCCATGTGTCGCCTTCGCGCGAAGTATCGTGACTTACGGTTGTGATCGGGTGCCCGCCGATTACTTGCCCGCCGCTACGTGGCGTGGGGATCTGGCGAGGCTAGTGTACCGCCACGGTCGCCTTCGCGAGTCGGTGTTTGGATGGAGCCGTGACTTACGGTTGTGATCGGGTGCCCGCCGATTCACTTGCCCTCGCCACCACGTGGACGCAGTGGATCTCGCGAGGCTAGTGCACTTGCCACGTGTCAGCTTCATGATATGGTTGTACGGTATTATTGGTACGGTCGGATCTGGTAGTTATACTTGCCCCGAACGGTTTTTATTGACACAGGTGGGACCTGGTGTTCATATATACTCCTTGGTGTTGTTTTATCATAAACGGCCGGCAGTGAGGAAGGAATTCCACGGGCACGAGTGATGATTTGGAGGGCGTGAGTCCCTGACTTGATATGACTGTTTATATGTGGTGTCAGAGTTGGTTATCATACATGTCTTCGCTTCATATAGATCGCTATGATTTCATTTACGATTTTACGCTTCACATACTTGGTACTGGCCAGATCGACCTTCGGGGCCGCGTCATGCCGCAGTAGAGGTACATCGGTTGTCGATCCCCGCTTTAGGATCACCTTTCACAGATTGGAAGCTCCGCCTTCTGAGGCTTATCTTTGGTATGTTACCACGAGTCAGCAGGTTCTTGTACATTCGGGTGTCACGACCAACTCGGGCGTGGTCGTGCCTTACCCGGGCACCCTGGTGATACAACATCGAGTAATCGGAACATAAAACACATACATGAAACAAATGAAGTACAAAACAAGAACTGAGGAAAACTCGCTTTCGGCATATATATAAATAACAACTCTACCAATGAAGTTTAATCCCTTTTACAAACCCCGCCACAATAAGATTTATAGACCTCACGAATGATATGACAACAACGACGGACAGGCCCCGTCATACCCCGAATGTAAGCACCTAAAACAACAGGGACTATACCACGATAAGCCTCCGAGAAACGGAGCTTTCCCAAACGCTGAACCGTGACCCTAAGAGCGAGGATCAACGGTCGTGTACCTTTACTCGCGCATGAACGCAGCCCGGGGAGGTCGATAACAAAAGTTTAGTATGTGAAATCAAAATAAATCAGAAATGAAATCATAGCAGCGATATAAAGCAGAGACATGTATGATAACCAAACTACGCTTACTACAAAGCGATATGTCAAGTCGTGACTCACGCCTCAGTCATCACTCAAGTATAACAATGGGTCTCGTGCCCACAACATCAATCATGCGCCTGGAATACCTTCCTCACCGCCGCAGCCTATGATATAAAAGCACCAAGGAACACACATGAACACCGTGTCCCACTGTGTCATAATAAAATCAGACGGGGTAAGTGCGAAGGCATAGCCGACTACTAAAAACCCACAGACCAACCAGTGCCATGAATCAGATTATAAGATCTGTCTAGACCGATCACATGATCAAAGCCGCCACTTGCCCGCAGATCAATGTACGCTGCCTAACCTCGAACTCCCGCAGCTCGCATAGGCCAAACTCATAGGCCCGCATGAGGTATAACCCGCATCGAGGGTAGCTACTCCCCGCAGCGTCCCGACTCGCCGTCCGCATGGCCACAAGGACCGCATGACCACAAGGGCCGCACACTAACACGAACTCCCGCAGCCCGCATAGGCCCTACTGCACCCGCATAAGGTATTCTCGAATCATAGGTCCATCGACCGCTGAAGTCTACCGCATCGGAGGGCGCTTAACCTCCGAATATGTCACGATGAGTGGCACAATACTATCATAACGACTGATAGTTAAGAAGCACAATCAAGGGAAAACCCCTTTACACAAACATCACAAGATACTATCACACGTAGCATCCTAACATGATTACTTATCAAAGCAACGAGAAAGTATTACCAGGCTATCACAATTCAATACAATCAAGTTATTCACACAAGGTACTTTCTACTTTAAGGTAACAAGTTCGGGAATTAATCCCCAAAGTACTTTATACAATAACTCTTTTAAAAGGTACGTCAAAAGTCACACAATACCCGTAGTATATAAAAATAGAGTGACTATCCTTTTAAGTAAACCAAAATACTTACCTATGTAAAATCAAGTAACAACATTATTTTCCAAACGTCTAAGTTTGCCTAATTTCAAATGTTCACGTTTCTTATTTTAGAAAGGTTTCGTAGTTCGTAGTCTTATTCATTTAAGAATATAATTCTCTTTAAACAACTGAGAAACATAAGTCTTATGTGAGTAGGATATTCTTGTTTATAACAATCTTATTACAAAGACCATGATCTAGGAAATATCATTTTGTCTCATCTTAGCTTCTATGCAGATGGAAGTTTCTACTGGTTTTAATAATACTTAATTATTCAAAACATTTCCTTTTATTAACGCTGCAGTGGTTTGTCGATACACATCCTGATTTCCAAAATCAGTAAAACATTCTTAAGCCGTTATACCTAACTTCCCATAAAGCTAGTATAACTCTTAAGTTTTCAAAAGAAACCAAGTATCACTCTTCTTTCAAAACGATTTAGAAATCTTTTGAAATACTTCAAGTTCTTTATTATCACACATCAAGCCAGTTATAAACAAATCATTTACCTTTTAAAAACCACAAAGTATTTTCGGACCTACATAAAGCTGTTATAACCAACTTCCCATAAAGCCGTTATAACACTTTATGTTTCAAACCAATCAAATACATTTAACACACGTATGTCTCACCGTACTACATAGTTCACATATCATGCTAGAAGAGATAGGAAGAGGTTCACATACCGCGGCAGTATCGACTAATAGCAAAATGCTCCAAGTACTTCCAACCGCCGGCTACTCCTAAGCCGTAGATCGCGCCACACGTAGTACTTCAACCTATAAGGCCACAAGGCGCATTAACATTTAGACCTCATCGCAGAACATTCTACCGAAATTCGCGACCTCCCCGCAACAAACAGAAATCTCCTCCTTTGTCGAAGCCGGCTACCAAGCCAACCGGGGTTATACATCTAACCCGAACGGGTACAATTCTACTCCACGAAAAGCTACACAAGTCTCATCTGATACACCCTATGTAAATACAACAAGATTACTCTTCTTCGAAAAGGTTTCTTATTATTCAGCTTAAGTCAAAAGACATTGCACGACAACAACGTCGATTCTACATATAGTATACTTCAACTATAGTCTAACAATCATGTAATTTCCAATTACAATAGAGGACAAGATATTTACCTCGATAAGCCCATAATTATCCAAGTATAAAGTCGATCCTGGCAATCGTTTAGCTCCAACTCCGAGCGCCCAACCCGCTCTAAACCACCCTTTAGAAGTTCTAACCAACTTCTACACACTACTCCAACGGGCTATGGAGATTTTCCTAGGGTTTCGGTTTTGCGATCGACGGAAGTATAATAGTATTTCCTGCTTTTCAGATAGGTATAACCTTAGAATACTACAAGGTATCTGGCTAAGGTAATTTGGGCATTATAACAATACTTTGAGAGTATTTCTACACCACAAAGGGGTATTATACTAAAGCAACTAGCAGTGTGGGTACCCCACCGCCACACTACTAGGAGTGGAGAGGGCTCTCGGCCATGGGCCTTTCAAAGGGGAGAGGGGCTCTTGGGCGAGAGTCAACAAGAGGAGAGGGAGGATTTTAACACTTAGAAGATTTGTGGAAAGGATGAAGAATTCATCAAAGGGAGGGTATTTATAGCAAGCCAAGGGCCAACCAATGGCCAAGATCTTGCCAAGTGCTAAGCAAGTGTAGGCCAAGATCAAGTCATGTGCACCCTAACCCTACTCCACAAAACACTCCACAAAACAAGGCACAAACAAGGCACAAATCAAGGCCAAAAGTAGCCCAATTCGCCAAGGGTTGCCGCCCTTGCTTTCCAATGTGAGGTGACACATGTCACCCTCCCGTTGGTCCAAAATGTTTCGTCTCTCGGAAAAATCCGCAAAAATTAAAAATGACATAGCCGGAAATTCCCCTACGAAAGATGTGGAAACGCTTTCAAAAAACGACTCAAATCGGGCGTTGTGAACAAAAAGAATTCGCCAAGCCTAAATCACAAGTTCAAATTTCTACGCACGCCCCACGCATACTGAAATACGGGTATAACATTCTCTCTCCTTAGAAACATTCGTCCGAATGTTCCTTCTAAGTCTCAAAACAACGTCGCGCCAAGATAGTCTTCACTACTATACTTACGAACCAACTCGCCACATCCGCCACGAAACACCCGCAAGCATAAAAACTTACATCCAAGTCCACGAGGAAACACCTCTAACATCACCAAAATGATACCACTTTTGTCACTTTGTCGCGAGCCTTGCTCGACGACCCAACAAATGGTACCGGCCGCATGCGATCACCGCTCGTACACTCAACCCTTACCACATTTACGATATCGCTTTAGTTTCCAAAACTCGGGTTGCTATCTCTTTACGTGGGCATCATTAATCGAACATTCTCGATGGATCTTCGATACTTTCCGAACATAACAATACGAAGACCGGACGTCCCGCTCCTAAGCCGGACGGCAAATGCTAACATATAGGCAACCCGCCTATTCTTCACATGAACTCTCAAAGGCCCAAAGTAACTCGGGCTATGTTTCTCTGTTTTCCAAAGCTCACACTCGTCCGGTGGTACTTTCAAGAAGACCGACCACAACTCGAACTCTAAGCGTGCCGCCGATTATCCGCACGATTCCTCTGAGCTGCCAGAACTTCTTCTAGACAAGCTTCACACTATCCACAGTCTGCTGGAACAAGCCTGAACCAACTGTCTGAACCTTGCCAACATCGAACCAATCGACCGGCAACTTTACACTTCCGCCCCTACAAGGCTTCAAAAGGTGACATCCGAACACTGAAATGGTAGCCTAAACACTCCCTCCACAGGAGACAACAATCCCCACAACTATCCCTGAAATCCAAGCACTGGCCCGAGGGCGAATGCGATTCTGAGACTCACCTGAGTTCTTAACACATGTTTGGTAAAACTTCCAGAAACAAAAACAGCCGTACCCTGGGCTCCACTGTCTGCCATAAGGTGAAGGTAGGCACCCCGTGCAGCCTTACAACCTTTCTGTTAAAACAACACTGCCGAGTGAACGGTCCCGACCGAAGAACACGATGGTCGCCCCATCGCCCAACCATCCGGTCGAACGCGTCCACGAACTCAGACACGTCAACTAAACTTGGGCCTAACACCCTCGTGACCCTAACACAAGACGGGACCACCACAAACTGACCCCACCACCAAACCTGCCGCGGGTTGACCCGCAACGTGGCCTCAACCCGACCCGGCAACGCGCACAATGCTAGCTCCACGAAGAAAAACTCTCACTAATCACGCTACGAAAAACCTAGCGGTCTTCTTAGCTCAACTACCCCCTTTCATTCCACACTACTTAGGGACCTATCCCAAACGTAGCTCACGTGCACTATGCACTTCCGATACGGATCAAACATAACACTACACCTTTTCTCGAGATGGCCTCACCTCTAAGGTCTCTACGTATAAAACTCTAAGGCTCACACCTTCTCTATCCCCCAAAATCTTACTCGGTTAACCCATCATGATTTCTAATCACAACTAACACACTGCTATCAGAACATAGCACTTAAGGTATACTCACCTTATCACATATACAGATCTCTAGAGGGTTAAGGATATATCTATATCTACTGCTTCACTCCCCTTAGTCGTTCTAATCAAACTCGCCTGTAGGCATAGCTAGCGAAGGTGACGAACTACCCACCGATCTCAAGGCTAAGTCCTTCTACCAGACACTCTTTCGACATCAGACCCTGACGGTCATAGGTACAACAAGTACTAACTAAAAAAACGACATTCCCCGGGACGACGTCTGTCACACTGTGAACCGGAAGTCCTGGAGTTCTGACCAACTCCTGCATACCCCGAACGCCCCAAATCCGTGGAAGACCACTGCGACCGTGGATGTGCAAATCTAACCACTTGCGAGGCGACTCGCCGAAAGTTACCAAAGGACCTTGCTGCTCGCCCTCTTCTACCGCCCTTCGTTAACCCGCCGATCTCTACATCGCCTCGCCGCGCAAAAGCCCGCATACGTGCCATGCTCAAGCATAATCAAGAACTTACTGCACAACCTTTTCGTTGATATTCATCAAGACTCGCGGACATCGGTATACTCTCCGTAGTCAAATCCATAGTTAGTAATGTGGTCGCCTCCTTGAAATCTATATTCTCTGCTCCCGGCCGTGGAACGAAGGTTCACATATCATGGCCGCAGAGGAACCGCCGCCGTGCTTAAACTCTGCGGGGCTAGTGGCGTCGCAGAAATCCCGAATGAAGCATTACCCTAGGTAATGATTGGGCCTGCGCCCACGTAACCCTCTCGAACTCTACTCGCAGCCTCCTCGGCCGCTTGCCTCCCGGGCCCGGTTTTGCCTCACGCGAGGCATATCGGTAAGGGAAAGAAATACGTTAGAGGTCCAACTTACAACACGGCTCTAAGGCACGATCTCGAGTAAGAAGAAATAGAAACCAATCCTAAATATCCTATAGCCTCACGATTATTGGTGGTGCACAACACACCGATAATCAAGACTTCATCGATACGATGCGTAGACACTTTCCGAGGATTAATCGCTTCGATACCACTTTTGTCACGACCGAACTGGGCGTGGATCGTGCCTTACCGGGCACCCTAGTGATACAACATCGAGTAATCAATGAACATAAAACACATACATGAAACAAATGAAGTACAAAACAAGAATCGAGGAAAACTCGCTTTCGTATATATAAATAACAACTCTACCAATGAACAGTTTAATCCTTTTACAAACCCCGCCCACAACAAGATTATGCACTCTACGAATGATATGACAACAACGACGGACAGGCCCCGCCATACCCACGAATGTAAGCACCTAAAACAACAGGGGACTATACCACGATAGGCCTCCGAGAAACGGAGCTTTCCCAAACGCTGAATCATGACCCTAAGAGCGAGGATCAACGATCGTGTACCTTTACTGCGGCATGAACGCAGCCCGGGCGAGGTCAAGATAACAGTAAGTATGTGAAATCAAAATAAATCAGAAATGAAATCATAGCGGTATATAAAGCGAGAGACATGTATGATAACCAAACTACGCTTACCACAAAGCGATATGTCAAGTCGTGACTCACGCCTCAAGTCATCACTCAAGTATAACAATGGGTCTCGTGCCCACAACATCAATCATGCCGTGGAATACCTTCCTCACCGCGGCATTTATGATATAAAAGCACCAAGGAACACACATGAACACCGTGTCCCACTGTGTCATAATAAAATCTGACGGTAAGTACGAAGGCATAGCCGACTACTAAAAACCTACGCACTAACCAGTCATGAATCAGATCATAAGATCTGTCTGGATCACACATGATCAAAGCCGCCACTTGCCCGCAGATCGATGTACGCGTCTAACCTCGAACTCCCGCAGCTCGCATAGGCCAAACTCATAGGCCCGCATGAGGTATAACCCCGCATCGAGGGTAGCTACTCCCGGCGGCCCCGACTCGCCGTCCGCACGCCACAAGGACCGCATGACCACAAGGGCCGCACACTAACCTGGAACTCCCGCAGTTCCGCAGAGGCCCTACTGACCCGCATAAGGTATTCTCGAATCATAGGTCCATCGACCACTGAGTCTACCCCGCGTCGGAGGGCGACAACCTCCGAATATGTCACGATGAGGCACAATACTATCATAACGACTGATAGTTAAGAAGCACAATCAAGGGAAACCCCTTTACACAAACATCACAAGATACTATCACACGTAGCATCCTAACATGATTACTTATCAAAGCAACGAGAAAGTATTACCAGGCTATCACAATTCAATACAATCAAGTTATTCACACAAGGTACTTTCTACTTTAAGTTAACAAGTTCGGGAATTAATCCCCAAAGTACTTTATACAATAACTCTTTAAAAAGGTACGTCAAAAGTCACACAATACCCGTAGTATATAAAAATAGAGTGACTATCCTTTTAAGTAAACCAAAATACTTACCTTTGTAAAATCAAGTAACAACATTATTTTCCAAACGTCTAAGTTTGCCTAATTTCAAATGTTCACGTTTCTTATTTTAGAAAGGTTTCGTAGTTCGTAGTCTTATTCATTTAAGAATATAATTCTCTTTTAAACAATCTGAGAAACATAAGTCTTATGTGAGTAGGATATTCTTGTTTATAACAATCTTATTACAGCAGCCATGATCTAGGAAATATCATTTTGTCTCATCTTAGCTTCTATGCAGATGGAAGTTTCTACTGGTTTTAATAATACTTAATTATTCAAAACATTTCCTTTTATTAACGCTGCAGTGGTTTGTCGATACACATCCTGATTTCCAAAATCAGTAAAACATTCTTAAGCCGTTATACCTAACTTCCCATAAAGCTAGTATAACTCTTAAGTTTTCAAAAGAAACCAAGTATCACTCTTCTTTCAAAACGATTTAGAAATCTTTTGAAATACTTCAAGTTCTTTATTATCACACATCAAGCCAGTTATAAACAAATCATTTACCTTTTAAAAACCACAAAGTATTTTCGGACCTACATAAAGCTGTTATAACCAACTTCCCATAAAGCCGTTATAACACTTTATGTTTCAAACCAATCAAATACATTTAACACATGTACGTCTACCGTACTACATAGTTCACACATATCATGCTAGAAGAGATAGGAAGAGGTTCACATACCTCGCGACGAGTATCGACTAATAGCAAAACGCTCCAAGTACTTCCAACCGTCGGCTACTCCTTAAGCCAAGTAGATCGCGCCACACGTAGTACTTCAACCTATAAGGCCACAAGACGCTTATTAACATTTAGACCTCATCGCAGAACATTCTACCGAAAATTCGGCAGTACCTCCCCCCCGCAACAGCGTAAATCTCCTCCTTTGTCGAGGCCGGCTACCAAGCCAACCAGGGGAGGTTACACATCTAACCCGAACGGGTACAATTCTACTCCACAGAAAAGCTACACAAGTCTCATCAGAATACACCCTATGTAAATACTGATTCAAGACTCTTCTTTCGAAAAGGTTTCTTATTATTCAGGCTTAAGTCAAAAGACATTGCCGACAACAACGTTCAGTTCTACATATAGTATACTTCAACTATAGTCTAACAATCATGTAATTTCCAATTACAATAGAGGGACAAGATATTTACCTCGATAAGCCCATAATTATCCAAGTATAAAGTCGATCCTGGGCAATCGTTTAGCTCCAACTCCGAAGGCCCAACCCGCTCTAAACCACCCTTAGAAGTTCTAACCAACATCTACACAATACTCCAACGGACTATGGAGATTTTCCTCGGGTGGTTTCTGCGATCGACGGAAGTATAATAGTATTTCCAAGCTTTTCGTATAAGTATAACCTTAGAATACTACAAGGTATACGGCTAAGGTAATTTGGGCATTATAACAATACTTTGAGAGTATTTCTACACCACAAAGGGGGGTATTATACGAAAGCAACTAGGCTAGGGGGGGGTACCCCACGGCCACACTACTAGGAGAGGGGGAGAGCTCTCGGCCAAGGGGGCCTTTCAAAGGGGGAGAGGGGCTCTTGGACGAGAGTCAACAAGAGGGGAGAGGGAGGGATTTTAACACTTAGAAGATTTGTGGAAAGGATGAAGAATTCATCAAAGGGAGGGGGGTATTTATAGCACAAGCCAAGGCCAACCAATGGCCAAGATCTTGCCAAGTGCTAAGCAAGTGTAGGGCCAAGATCAAGTCATGTGCACCCTAACCCTACTCCACAAAACACTCCACAAAACAAGGCACAAAACAAGGCACAAATCAAGGCCAAAAAGTAGCCCAATTCGGCCAAGGGTTGCCGCCCCTTGCTTCCAATGTGAGGGTGACACATGTCACCCTCCCGTTGGTCCAAAATGTTTCGTCTCTCGGAAAAATCCGCAAAAATTAAAAATGACATAGCCGGAAATTCCCCTACGAAAGCTGTGGAAATGTTTCGTCGAAAAACGACTCAAATCGGGCGTTGTGAACAAAAAGAATTCGGCCAAGCCTAAATCACAAGTTCAAATTTCGACGACGCCCTACGCATATACTCGGAAATACGGTATAACAAGGGTATGGCGGGCCCCGTCCCGTCATAGTTGTTGTAAAAATCTTAGAGGTCCGTAGAGTAATCGCCAGGCGGGGTTGTAAGGATTATCGCTCAAATGTCTATATATATATATATTGAAAGGCAACCGTTTTGGTTGGCCTATTTTCTTTTATCTTGATCCATGTCTATTTAAATGTTTAAGTTTTTATTTCCGCTGGTTTTTCTCTGATGTTGTATCACTAGGGTGCCCGGGGTAAGGCACCAGTCACGGGCCCGAGTTCGGGTCGTGACAAAAATTGTATCAGAGCAGTTAGTCCTCGGAAAGTGTCTACAGACCGTGTCTAGTAGAGTCTTGATTATCGGTGTGTTGTGCACCACATCTATAATCAGGAGGCTGCAGGACATTTAGGATTGGTTTCCATTCTTCTCATTCTGAGATCGTGCCTTAGAGCTGTGTGATAAAATTTGACCCCTCTGACATACTTCGTTTTTACCAGTTATGCCTCCGCGTAAGGCAACCCGGGCCCGTGGCGCAAGGCGCAGCAGAGCGGAGTCAAAGCAGAGCAATGCAAGCCCCGCTGCACCACAAGACTGAGCCTCCACCCCGCACCGAGCAGAGGAGATGAGTTACAAGGAGTGGGCGATTAATGGCCGTGGTCAGGCTGACTTGAGGATAGCCGGACGCAGCAGCCTCAAAGAGCACCGCCGTTCACCCTAGATCAGATAGTTTGAGGCTACGGGATTTTCTGAGTTGTAAACCGCCAGAGTTTTATGGGTCGAGGCCTGAGTATGATCCGCAGGAGTTCATCCGACAGTTACAGCGGATCATGAGAGTGATCAAGGCATCGGAGACCGAGTCGGTGGTCCTAGGTTCGCATCGGCTGCGTGATACCGCGGCCGATCGTTTGATTCGTGAGCCGTCCCGGAGAGAATGCACTTCCACTATATGGGACGAGTTCTCGAGGCATTTCTTGCACATTTCTTACCTCCATGCATGAGGAGGGCTCGCCGGCGATTTTTGGTGTTGCGCAGAATCCGCGCACGGTTGGAGTACAATGTGGAGTTCGACTCATCGCCCTGCGACGTCCCCGCGTTAGTAGCTAGTATGGAGGATCGGTGCACCGATATGTTACGTGGCTCGATGATTACCTAGCGAGAGTTGTTCGTGTAGCTCTTCACCGGCATGGACATTGCCCGCACGCAGCTTATGCACTTGGATGTGAGGAGCGGAGAATCGACGGAATGACCGAGATCGAAAAGAGGCCGAGCAGCAGGTCCTTTGATGACTTTCGAGGCGGACCGCCTCAGCAGCAGACTAGTTATGTACCTCCGCCAGTACCAAGTGGTCCCCCACCGTCGTCGGGACGTTTGGAATATTCAGGAGCAGGTCAGGGCTCCCAGGGTTCAGATTTTCAGGGGAGTAGGAGTGCTCGCCGGATGAGGCCACCCGTATCTCAGCCAGGACCGTTGTGGTAAAGCCCATGAGGGAATGTCAGACCGGTTTGGGAGATTGCTATACTTGCGCCGACAGGCCATTTGACGAGATCGTCCACTGTGGGTAGCATCGGTGGGATAGCACAAACTACTAGATCAGTTGTGGGTTCTTTACCTTCCATAGCTAGGCAGGATGTACACACACCGGCAGGCCACGGCAGAGGTCGCGGTGGAAGTTCCCAGTTTTAGCGGTCCTCTGAACCGCCTATTTTTTTAGGTATATCCTTAACCCTCTAGAGTTTTGTATGTATTGATGTTGTGATGATGTGTTTTATGTTCGGATAGCTTTGTGCTACAATGTGATTTAGAAACCTGGTTAGTAAGAAAGGGTAAGCAAAGTGAGATAATGATGAACCTTAGAATATTACAGTTGAGACCTTAGATGTAAGGCCGTCTTGAGTACAAGACTTTGCGGGTGATCTTTGTCAGAATGTATAAGTATACGTGGAGTAATTGTGGGAAAAATTCCTTGGGTAATGTAAAATGGAAGTGGTAGCTTTCATGACCTATATAGGTAAGATTGTTCCGGATCGGGGAATAAGAGCTTGATGCGTTAAGTGGGTCGGGTTGGGGCCATGTTGCGGGCCAACCCGCGGCCTGTTTCGAGGTAGGGTCAGCTCTGGGTGGCCCCGCCAGGTGGTAGGGTCACGAGGGTGCTAGGCCCAAGTTTAGATGACCATCGTATGAGTTCGTGGATATGTTCGACCAGAAGCGTATCGTGAAGGCCGGGAATGGCCTTAAGGGAGATTTAGGCTAGTAAGATGACCAAGTTTGGAGGTGGTGACTCCAAAGTTTTGGAAGCGGTGACTGAAGTGTGGTACGTACTGGAAGAGTTCAAGTGTTCGAGAAGGGCACGACGAGTAAGGAAGGAAGAGAACGCGTGTGTTATTACGCGCCAAAGCGGCGTTGACAACTTGCTGGAGGAACTTTATCGTTATCCGTCTTGAGAAGGAACATTCGGGACGAATGTTTCTAAGGAGGGGAGAATGTTATACCCCGTATTTTCCAGAGTATGTACGTGAGGGCGTACGTATTATAATTTAAGCCTTAAGATTAGTCAAGGTTCGAAATTTGGGCACAAGTGCCAAAAGGAGTCGTTTTTCGACGAAACGTTTTACTAAACTTGCGAAGGGAAAATTTCGGCTATGTCATTTCTAATTTTTGCGGATTTTTCTGAGAGACGAAACATTTTGGACCAACGGGAGGGTGACATGTGTCACCCTCACATTGGAAGGAAGTGGTGCGGCAAAGTGGACGAATGGGTCAAGGGAGTTGGTAGGATATTTGTGCAAGATGGTGTGGTAGATGGATAAGGTGTACTTGGCTTGATCCTAGCCCTACACTTGCCTAACACTTGGATGGATCTTGGCCATTGGTTGGCCATTTCTTGACCTATAAATACCCCCCCTTTGGAAGACTTCTTCATCCTAAAATCTTCCTAAGTCTTGAAAGCTCTCTTCCTCCCCCCTTAGTGTAGTATCTCGTCCAAGAGTCCCTCTCCCCCCCTCTTGAAGGCCCTCGGCCGAACCCCCCTTGCCTAGTGGTTCTAGCCGAGAACCCCCTCCCCCTAGCCTAGTTGTGCTAGTCGAAATACTACCCCCCCTTTGTGGTATAGAAATACTCTCCAAGTATTGTTATAATGCCCAAATACTTTAGCCCAAATACCTTGTAGTATTCCCAAGGTTACCTCTATACGAAAATCCCGGAAAATACTATTATACTTCCTTTAGCCACTAAACGAAACCCTAAGGAAATCTTCATTGATAGTTGAAGTATTTGAGTAGAAGTTGGTTAGAACTTCTAAGGGTTGTTTGGAGCGGTCGAGCGCACGAGTAGGAGCTAAACCTTGCTCAGATCGACATATAACTTGGATAATTTTGGGCTTATCGAGGTAAACACTCTTGACCTTTTATTGTAATTGGAAATTACATGTTGTAGGAATATATAGTCAAGTATACTATATATATAATCAATAAATTGTGGCAATGTCTTTTGACTTAAGCCCAATTTAAAGAAGAGAACTGAATCAGAATTACATAGGATCATTACATGAGACTTGTGTAGCTTTACTGTGATATAGAATTGTACACGCCCGATTAGACGTACAACCCTCTAGGAGTTGTTGGCCTTAGCGTGCCTCGATGAGAGGAGATTTACGCGGCCATGGGGAGGTGCCGAATTTTTTCTCAGAATATTCTACGATGAGATCTAGATGTTAATAGGCGCCAGGGCCTCTATAGTCAAGTACTACGTGTGGCGTGGTCTACTTGGCTTAAGGAGTAGCCGACGGTTTGAGGTACTTGAGCGCTTGCTATTAGTCGAAAATCGTCGCGAGGTATGTGAACCTCTTCCTATCTTTCCTAGCATGATATGTGTATAACTATGTAGTACGGTAGACGTACATGTGTTAAATGTATTTGATTGGTTTAAAACATAAAGTGTTATAACGGCTTTATGGGAAGTTGGTTATAACAGCTTTATGTAGGTAAGAAAATGCTTTGTGGTTTTTAAAAGGTAACTGATTTGACTTATAACTGACTTGATGTGTGATCATAAAGAACTTGAATAATTAGGAATCCTTTTTGAAAGAAGAGTAAGACTTGGTTTTGAAAACATAAGAGTTATACTAGCTTTATGGGAAGTTAGGTATAACGTCTTAAGGGAGGTAAAATGAATGGTTTATTGATTTTAAAAGTTAAGAGACTTGATCTTAAAAGATAAGAGACTTGACTTAAATGAATTAATATAAATTTTGTGTGAAACCTCATTCATGAGTAATGAGTACTTGGTTTTTAAAAAGGAATAATGTTTTACTGATTTCGGAAATCAGAATGAGTATCGACAAACCACTGCAGCGTTAATAAAGGGAAATGTAATGACTAATGAAGTATTATTAAAACCAGTAGAAACCTCCATCTGCATAGAAGCTAAGATGAGACAAAATGACATTACATTTCCTAGACCATGGCTGCTTAATAAGATTGATTATGAATAAGAATAACCTACTCGCATATAAGGCATATGTTACTCAATTGTTTTAAAAGAGATTAAGACGCTGAACTATGAAACTTTTCTAAAATAAAGAGACTTGAGTAATTGAAATTAGGCAAACTGGAACTTTAGGGAAAAAAATGTTGTTAAAAAGGAAAGTGTTTTGGTTTACCTAAAAATGTGAGTCACTCTATTTTTATACTACGGGTATCGGGTGACCTTTGTAAAAGAAATGGATCTTTAAAAGGAATTTAACGTACGTAGTACTTTAGGGTTAAAACCCGGACTTGACATAAAATGAAAGTACCTTGAGTTATGTATAACTTGCCTATGCTTGTTGTTGTGTAACTTGCCTATGCTTGTTGTTGTGTAACTTGCCTATGTTTGGTGTTGTGTAACTTGCCTATGCTTACGGTGATAGTCTTTGTTGTGCAAGAATTGTGTTGCTATACTACCGCGTCTCTCGATGGAGGGCCGATTGACTTGTTGAGAACTTACTTAGACGTACCGGCAGTGACGGGAGATTCCACGGGTATGCTTCCATTAGCATTGTCACATGGGCATGTCCACACCGTTGATGGATTCTGTGGACATGTGACCATTATGGTTATGGCGAAGTATCGTGACTTACGGTTGTGATCGCGCGTAGCTGTTTACTTGCCCCGCCGCCACGTGGACGCAGTGGATCTGGTAGCGGTTATCGCACTTGCCACGTGTCGCCTTCGCGCGGCATCGTGACTTACGGTTGTGATCGTGTGCTCGCCGATTCACTTGCCCCGCCGCCACGTGGACGCAGTGGATCTGGCGAGGCTAGTGTACCGCCACGTGTCGCCTTCGCGAGTCGGTGTTTGGATGGAGCCGTGACTTACGGTTGTGATCGGGTGCCCGCCGATTCACTTGCCCCGCCGCCTACGTGGCGCAGTGGATCTGGCGAGGCTAGTGCACTTGCCACGTCTCAGCTACATGATATGGTTGTACGGTATTATTGGTACGATCGGATCTGGTAGTTATACTTGCCCCGTACGGTTTTTATTGACACGCGGACCCGTGTTCATATATACTCCTTGGTGTTGTTTTATCATAGACGGCCGGCAGTGAGGAAGGAATTCCACGGGCACGAGTGATGATTTGGAGGGCGTGAGTCCCTGACTTGATATGACTGTTTATATGTGGTGTACTGTAGTTGGTTATCATACATGTCTTCTGCTTTATATAGACTGCTATGATTTCATTTACAGTATTTTACAGTTTCACATACTTGGTACCTATCAGATCGACTCTCCTTCGGGGCCGTTCATGCCGCAGGTAGAGGTACATCGGCTGTCGATCCCCGCTTTTAGGATCACCTTTCAGCGTATTGGGAAGCTCCGTTCCTTCGGAGGCTTATCTTTGGTATGTTACCCTGAGTCTGTAGGTTCTTGTACATTCAGGGGTATGGCGGGGCCCTGTCCCGTCATAGTTGTTGTAAAAATCTTAGAGGTCTATAGCACTGTTGTGGGCAGGGTTGTAAGGATTGTAACTGTTCAAATGTCTATATATATATATATATTGAAAGGCAACCGTTTTGGTTGGCCTATTTTCTTTTATCTTGATCCATGTCTATTTAAATGTTTAAGTTTTTATTTCACGGTTTTTCTCTCGATGTTGTATCACTAGGGTGCCGGGTAAGGCACCATCCACGCCCGAGTTTGGGTCGTGATGCTACATCCCAACTGCATAATAGGACTACAGCACTTCTGGAAGTAGACAACTATGGCGGACAGTGGCCCCGCCATACCCCGAATGTACATATATCTACAACACGTGAGAACCATACCAAAAGTCGAGCCTCCGGAGAAGATGGAGCTCCCGACACCAAAGTAGATCCTAAGGATGTGGATCTAGCACTGCTTCCTTACTGCGGCATGAACGCAGCCTCAAGCGAGGTAAGTACAACAGTACCAAGTATGTGAAATCGTAAGCATCAAGTAAAATCAAAGTATTTAAAACCATTTGCAAATACAACTAGCCTAATCGCACATAGTGCCACAATATAAACAAGAGCAAAATAGGTATAGTGTAACCGGTCTTTTCTAGGCCGCGAATGATCGGGCAAGGCCAATCGCCCATAGTATCATTATGCGTGCCTAATCTCGACTTCCCGCATCGCATAGGTCACACACGCACCGCATGAGGTATTCTCGCGACGGGGTAGCTAACCCCTGCACTCCTCGACTCCCGCACCGCATAGTCTCATAGACCGCGTAGTCACACAGCATCGCATAGGCATCCCCGTCGGGATAAAACACCCGAATGATCAATCCAGAACTCCCGCAGCCTCGCATAGTCACACGCATCGCATAGGCCGTATAGACCGCATCAAGGGTGGCAAGCCCTCGTGATAACAAGTCAAGGGTATGTGATATAATAACAAGATAACGGTCTTAACGCTTAACAACGTAAGAACAACAAGAATGACACCCTTACACAACATCACAAGACACTAACACGCGTAGCATCATAACATGTTTACATATCAAACCATCTTACTACACTTTGCAGAAATCAATACAGGATTTTCATAAACCAATAAGTAAAACCGCCTTTTATCTTTCTTAAGTCGTTATACCTAACTTCCCATAAAGCTAGTATAACTCTTAAGCTTTCTGTTTAAAAATCAAGTATTACTCTTCTTTCAAAAATGATTCACAATTCTTTTGAAATACTTCAAGGTTCTTATTATTTAGACTCAAGTCAAGTAAAACCATGTTCAGTTAACACACGACGCTCACCGTATATATATATATTTGAAAATATCATGCTCAAGAGGATAGGAAGAATCACATACCTCCTCGGCGAAAACCACCTGCCAAGTCGAATATGTCGCGCGCAGAGTATCGACCTATAATACCAACACGCCTATCAACGCCTAGACTATACTGTAGAATATTCTAAGCAGAGGGTTCTCTATTCTACGGAAAATTGGGCAGCATTTCCCTACCCGTCAAACTACTCAAATACTATAAGGGATTTGGGGCTAGGGTATTTGGAATAGTAACTATACTAGAAGGCAACTTTCTACAAAAGTGGGGTATTCACAAGCCTCTAGGAAGGGGGGGGGGAAGAGGACTTGGACGAGATAGCAACTAAGGGGGAGGGAGTTTTTGAGACTTAGAGAATGTGGAGTGGATGAAGAAGTCTTCACTCAAGGGGGGTATTTATAGAACACTCAAGGGACAAGATCAAAACAAATGGAATGTGGAGATTATGATCCAAGTGAAAGATGAGGTCTTCCAACCAAGTGTCTCCCACAACACTTGGACATATGTCCACCACAATATTGGAACACTTGCTCACCACAACAAAGAGCCATGTGGACTCCACTAACTTCACAAAAAACGTCCCACTGTACCTACTCCCACTAACCCAAAATGTCTTGCAAGACTTGACCAATTGACTTGTCCACTAGGCCATTATTTTCGTCCAACATAAGCCAACTAAGGGTGACACATGTCGCCCTCCCATTGGTCCAAAATATTTCGTCTCTCGGAAAAATCCGTAATCGGTTAAAATATTAAAAACGTAGAATTTCCTTCACAAGGTTCGGAATCTTTTCCGTCGAAAGCTTACAATTTCATTCTTAACCTAATTAGGGTTTGTACAAAGGTACGTACGTCCTCACGTACATACTCCGGAAATACGGGGTGTAACATTCTCCCCTCCTTAGAAACATTCGTCCCGAATGTTCCTTCTCAAGACAGATAACGATATAGGTCCTCACAACTAAAACAATTGCAAATGCCACACATGGCCACAATACAACACTTAAGCATATATGGCAATTGAAATCAACAAGTAGGAAAGTAAGTTACCTGGAGGTGTGGGGAATAGGTGAGGGTACCTCCGCCTCATGTCCTCCTCAGCTTCCCACGTCATCTCCTCCCTGAGCTCGTTCCGCCACAGAACTTTGACGGAAGCCACGTCATTGGTCCGCAGACGCCTAACCTGACGATCGATTATCGCTATGGGAATCTCCTCATACGATAACCCCTCGGTCACCTGGACATCGTCAATCGGGTGTACCCTAGATGGATCCCCGATACATCTCCTCAGCATAGAAACATGGAAAACCGGATGCACTGCCTCCAGATCGGACGGCAGATCCAACTCAGAGCGACCTTGCCCACCTCGCGACAACTGATAAGGCCCAATGTACCTTGGGCCGAGCCTTTCCGCCAAATCTCATCACACCCTTCATGGGTGACACCTTCAGAAAACCCAATCATCAACCTCAAACTCGGATGCCGACGACGATGATCTGTGATACGACTTCGCCGACTCGAGTCGTCAATAGCCGCTCTAGATAAGCTTCACCTTATCCATCGTCACGAACTGTATGGTCCCACTAATCGCACTCGCCACATCGAACCAGCCTATCGCGATCTGAACTTCCTCCCATACAAGGCCTCATAAGGCGTCATCGAATACCGGAGTGGTAGCTATTATTATAAGCAAACTCAACTAGAGGCAAATGATCCTCCCACTACCCTCGTCAATAACACAAAGCTCGCAAAGATATCCTCAAGAGTCCGATAGTGCGCTCAC
This sequence comes from Przewalskia tangutica, assembly GCA_029844215.1. Lineage (NCBI taxonomy): Eukaryota > Viridiplantae > Streptophyta > Magnoliopsida > Solanales > Solanaceae > Przewalskia > Przewalskia tangutica. The sequence continues at coordinate 53,771,209 of CM056726.1, forward strand.
TGTCCGTCTGTCTCGAGGATGGAATGCAAGACTGTGCTCACTGCTGCCCTAAACCCTTCCGAAAGACCTCCGAGTTAGTCGAACCGGGCCTCTGTCTGATATGATAGAAATAGGGACCCCATGCAGTCTGACGATCTCTCGGATGTAAAGTCTAGCATAATCCTCAGCCGAAAAAGTCGTCCTGACGGGAAGAAAGTGGGCTGATTTCGTCAGCCTGTCGACGATAACCCAGATAGAATCATGCTTCCTCTGAGAGCGAGGTAATCCTGTGATAAAGTCCATGTTGATCACCTCCCACTTCCAGGTCGGGATCTCTATCGTCTGCAACAAACCACCAGGCCTCTGGTACTCTACCTTCACCTGCTGACAACACGGGCACTGAGCCACAAACTCTGCAACATCCCCCTTCAAGACATCCCACCAATACACTGATCTGAGGTCGTGGTACATCTTTGTCGACCCTGGATGGATAGAGTAACGCGCTACCGCGTGTGCTTCCCTAGAACTCCGCCAAGTCCTCGTAATGTCCGGAACACACAACCTGCCTCGAACCTTAGCACCCCATCGTGCTACTCAAAAGGACCCTTCCTCACGAAGAGTCGTATCACGATACCGCCAAAACCGATCCTCAAATTGCCTCTTCACCTCTCGACGATGGAAGACTCGGCAACCTCTCGAACTCGAACCCCATCGCTATCGAATCAATCAATCGGACTCCAAGGCTCGCTAACTGATGTAAATCGCGAACCATGCCCCTCCTCTCTGGCTGCACATCTGATAGACTCCCCATCGACCTATGACTAAGAGCATCTGCCACAACATTGGCCTTCCCCGGGTGGTACAGGATGTCGACATCGTAATCCTTGAGTAACTCTAACCACCGCCTCGCCGTAAGTTCAGCTCTCTCGTGAAGATATACCGAGGCTCTTGTGGTGCAGATAAATATCCACATGAACTCCGTACAAATAGTGCCTCCAGATATTCAAGGCGTGAATCACCGCTGCCAACTCCAAATCATGGGTGGGGTAGTTCCTCTCATGCTTCTTAAGCCGCTTCGGATGCGACGCTATAACCTTGCCTCCGCATCAACACACATCCCAACCCGATGCCCGACACATCACAATACACGACATAGCCGCTGGACCTCCGGAAGAGTAAGAACGGGCGGCCGCCGCCTCCTTCAAGAATCGAAACCCCGCCACAAGCATCACCATCAAACTTAGCCGCTTCTCGAGTCACCTAGTCAATGGTGCGTAGATAGAAGCAAACTTCTCCACGAACCGATAATAACTCGCGAGGCCCGTAAAATCGCGCACTTCTATCGGAGTAGTAGGCCTAGGCCAACTCCTGACTGCCTCGATCTTGGCCGTATCCACCTGAATACCATCAGCCTCGACAATATGCCCAAGAAAAGCCACCGAAGTCAACCAGAACTCACACTTCGAAAACTTGGCGTACAACTGCTGGTCCTAGAGAACTGTTATACCCCGTATTTCCAGAGTATGTACGCGAGGACGTACGTAGGAAATTTTGAACTTCAAATAGGCTTGGCCGATTTAATTTTGTGCACAACACCCGGTTAGAGTCGTTTTTCGGCGAAACGTTTTCACAGCTTTCGTAGGGGAATTTCCGGCTATGTCCTTTCTAATTTTTGCGGATTTTTCCGAGAGACGAAACGTGTTGGACCAACAAGAGGGCGCCACTTGGCACCCTCTCATTGGTGGACTTCAATCGTCCATTTGGACGAAATGGATAGGCAAAGGCACGTTTTTGTTGCCTTGACAAAGTCAAGGGTAGGTAGGATATTTGTGTTTGGTAAATCCTAGCCCTACACTTGCCTAACACATGGATTGATCTTGGCCATTGGTTGGCTTTCACTTGGCCTATAAATACCCACCCCTTTGATGAACTTATTCATCCACAAATTTGCCTAAGTCTTGAAAGCTCTCCTTCTCCCTCCCCTTTGTGTTGAGTTCGGCCAAGAGGCCTCCCCCTCTCCTAGAGGCCTTGGCCGAGGGGTACACCCCCCCCCTAGCCTAGTTGCTTTCGTATAATACCCCCCTCTTTTGGTAGAATACTCTCAAAAGTATTGTTATAATGCCCAAATGACCTGAGCCGATACCTTGTAGTATTCTAAGGTTAGACTTGTGCAAAAGCCCGTAAATACTATTATACTTCCCGTCTACCACAAACCGAAACCCTAGGGAAATCTCCATAGTCCGTTGGAGTATTGTGTGAAGTTGGTTAGAACTTCTAAGGGTGGTTTAGAGCGGGTTGGGCGCTGAGTCGAGCTAAACGATTGCCCAGATCGACTTTAAGCTAGGATAATTATGGGCTTATCGAGGTAATTATCTTGTCCTCTATTGTAATTGGAAATTACATAATTGCTTGAATATATAGTTGAAGTATACTATATAATGGAATCGAACGTAGTTATCGCAATGTCTTTTGACTTAAGCCTGAATAATACTTACGACAATGTCTTGCGACTTAAGCCTGAATTTAAAGAAGAGTACCGAATCGTAATTACATAGGTCAGACATGAGACTTGTGTAGTAGTACCGTGGAGTAGAATTGTACCCGTTTGGGTTAGATATATAACCCCCCCTGGTTGGCTTGGTAGCCGGCCTCGATAGAGGAGGAGATTTACGCTGTTGCGGGGGGGGGGGAGGTGCTGCCGAATTTTCTGTAGAATGTTCTACGAAGAGACCTAATGTTAATAAGCGCCTTGTGGCCTTATAGGTTGAAGTACTACGTGTGGTGCGATCTACGTGGCTTAAGGAGTAGCCGACAGTTGGAAGTACTTGGAGCGTTTTGCTATTAGTCGATACTCGTCGCGAGGTATGTGAACCTCTTCCTATCTCTTCTAGCATGATATGTGTGAACTATGTAGTACGGTAGACGTACATGTGCTAAATGTATTTGATTGGTGTAAACATAAAGTGTTATAACGGCTTTATGGGAAGTTGGTTATAACAGCTTTATGTTGGTTAGAAAATACATGTGGTTTTTAAAAGGTAACTGATTTGAACTATAACTGGCTTGTTATGTGTTAATAAAAAAACTTGAAGTATTTCAAAAGATTTTTGAATCATTTTGAAAGAAGAAGTAATATTTGGTTTTTGAAAAACTTAAGAGTTATACTAGCTTTATGGGAAGTTAGGTATAACGGCTTAAGAATGTTTTACTGATTTCGGAAATCAGAATGTGTATCGACAAACCACTGCAGCGTTAATAAAAGGAAATGTTTTGACTAATTAAGCATTATTAAAACCAGTAGAAACTTCCATCTGCATAGAAACTAAGATGAGACAAAATGATATTTCCTAGATCATGGTCGTAATAAGATTGTTATAAACAAGAATATCCTACTCACATATAAGGCTTAGGTTTCTCAGATTGTTTAAAGGAGAATTATATTCTTAAATGAATAAGACTATGAACTACGAAACCTTTCTAAAATTAGGCAAACTTGAACATTGGAAAAGAATGTTGCTACTTGATTTTACAAAGAGAAGTAATCGATTTACTTTAAAAAGATAATCACTCTATGTTCATATACTACGGGTATCAGGTGGTTTTTTGGGAAGTAACGATCTTTTAAAGATTTAATGTATGAAGTACTTTGGGGATAGGTACCAACTTGTTAGTAGAAAGTCCCTTGTGTGAATAACTTGATTGTATTGGTTTGTGATAGCCTTGTAATACTTTCTTGTTGACTTGATAAGTAAGCATGTTAGGATGCTACGTGTGTTAGTATCTTGTGATTATTATGTGAGGGGGTCACTCCCGTTGTGCTTACGTTGTTAAACGTTAAGCCTGTTGTACTGTTATTGTATCACATACCCCCTTGACTTATTATACCGAGGGCTTGCCACCCTTGACGCGGTCTTTACGGCTATGCGGTCCTCGTGACTATGCGAGTCGCGGTAGCTCCGAGATTTGATCATTCCGGTGTTTAGCCTGATGCGGGATTCCCTGCGCGTCTGTTGAGACTATGCGGTCTTTTGAGACTATGCGGGTTGCGGAGCCTAAGCGATACCGAGGGTTGGCTGCCCGATGCGGGTATACCTCGAGCGATGCAGGACCATGATTCGAGGAATACCTCATGCGGGTCCGTGTGTGACCTATGCGAGTCGCGAGTTCCAGAATAGACGCGCACATTGATATTGCGCGGGCGGTGGCCGCCTTCGATCGTGGTGCGGTCTAGAAAGACCTCGGGATACGCTTTGTGGTATTTTTGGTACTGTGGGTCTTAGTAGTCGGCTATGCCTTCGTACTTGCCCCGTACGGGTTTATTGTGATAACTTTGAGGGCGTGAGTCCCTGACTTGACATGACTGCTTATTTGTTGTGGACTGTAGTTTGCTTATCATACATGTCTCCTGCTTTATAGACTATTATGATTTCATTTACAGTATTTTTAGTTTCACATACTCTGCACTGCCTCGACTCTTCGGGCCGCGTTCATGCCGCAGTTGAGGTACACCATCGTTGATCCTAGCTCGTGGTCACAGTCAGCGTATGGAAAGCTCCGTTTCTCGGAGGCTTATCGATGTAAAGTCCCCTGTCGTATAGGTGTTTACATTCAGGGGTTTGGCGGGGCCCTGTCCCGCCATTGTTGTCGTATCATTCTTAGAGGTCTGTAGTACTGTTGTGGGCAGGGTTTGTAAAAAGGATTAAACTGTTCATTTGTAATGTTGTTATTTATATATGCCGAAAGGCGAGTTTTCCTCGACATCGTTTTGTATACGCTATTTCATGTATGTGTTTTATGTTCGTGATTACTCGATGTTGTGTCACTAGGGTGCCCGGTAAGGCACCGCCACGCCCATTTGGTCGTGACAAAAGTGGTATCGAGCGATTAATCCTCGGAAAGTGTCTGCACCGCGTCCGTAGAGTCTTGATTATCGGTGTTGTGCACCACACCAATGTCGTGAGGCTATAGGATATTTAGGAGTGGTTTCTATTCTTCTCACTCTGAGATCGTGCCTTAGAGCTGTGTTGTAAGTTGGACCCTCTGACGAAATTCTTTCCCTTATCGTTATGCCTCCGCGTAGGGCAACCCGAGCCCAGGAGGGCAAGGCAGCCGAGGGAGCTGCGAGTAGAGTTCAGAGGGTGGCGAGGGCCCAGGCCCAATCATTACCTAGGGTAGTGCTTCATTCGGGGAGTTCTGCGACATCACTAGCCCCAGCAGAGTTTAGCACGGCGGCGGCAGTTCCTACTGCGGCCATGACATTTGAACCTTCAGTTCCACGACCGGGAACAGAGAATTTAGATTGCAAAGAGGCGACCCTGTTACTAGCTATAGATTTGGCTACCAGAGAGTATACCGATGTACCGCGAATCTTGAGGACTATCTAAAAGAGGGTTGTGCCAGAGTAATTCTTCAGTTGGGCTTGAGCATGGCCTGTGTACGGGCTTATGCGCAGCAGGCCGAGAAAACATAGAGATCGACGGGTTAACGAAGGACAACAGAAGAGGGCCAGAGCAGCAAGGTCCTTTAGTAACTTTCGAGGCGAGTCGCCTCACCAGCAGATTTGATATGCACCTCCGCCAGAGCGAGTGGTCTTCCACGGGTTCGGGGCGTTCGAGTATGCAGGAGTTGGTCGAACTCCGGGGCTTCCGTTCATTGGCTGACGCCATCCCGGAATGTCGTCTTTTAGTTGGTACTTGTTGTACTACGACCGCCGTGGTCTGATGTCGATAGAGTGTCCTCAGGAGGACTTAGCCTTCAGATCGGTGGGTAGTTCGTCATCTTCCTAGCTATGCCTCACGGGCAGTTTGATTAGAACGACTAAGGAGTGAAGCAGTGGGTATAGATATATCTTTAACCCTCTAGAGATCAGTATGTGTGATAAGGTGAGTATACCTTAGGTGTTATGTTCCGATAGCGGTGTGTTAGTTGTGTTTAGAGATCATGGTTGTTTAACCGAGTAAGATTTTGGGGGATAGATAAGGTGTGAACCTTAGAATGTTTTACGTTGAGACCTTAGAGGTGAGGCCATCTCGAGAAAAGGTGTAGTGTTATGTTTGACCCTTATCGGAAGTGCATAGTGCACGTAAGTTATGTTTGGGATAGGTCCCTAGTAGTGTGGAATGAAAGGGGGTAGTTGAGCTAAGAAGACCGCTAGGTTTTTGAAACGTGATTAGTGAGATTGTTCCGGATCAGGGAGCTAGTATTGTGCGGCGCTGCAGGTGGGTTGAGGCCTCGTTGGGTCAACCAGCGGTAGATTTGGGGGTCGGGTTGTGGTGGTCCCGCCTTGTGTTAGGGTTGTGAGGTGTTAGGCCCAAGTTTAGTTAACCGTGCGAGTTCGTGGATACGTTCGACGAGTGGTCGGGCCGAGGGTGGCAGCCCATCGTGTTCTTCGTTCGGTATCGTTCACTCGGCAGTGTTGAATTCTCAGATAGGTTGTTAGGCTGCACGGGGTGCCTACCTTCACAATATGACAGATGATGGAGCCGTGGTAGGTGTTGTTGTTTCGGAAGTTTTGCCAAGCATGTGTTAAGAACTCAGGTGAGTCTCAGAATCGCATTCGCCCTCGGGCCAGGGTGTGGATTTCAGGGGTAGTTGTGGAGATTGTTGTCTCCTGTGGAGGGAGTGTTTAAGCTACCATTTCAGTGTTCGGACGTCACCTTTTGAAGCCTTGTAGGGGCGGAAGTGTAAGTCACGGTCGATTGGTTCGATGTTGGCAAGATTCGGATAGTTGGTTCGAGCTTGTTCCGGTGATGTGGATAGTGCGGCTTGTCTAGAAGAAGTTCGCGGCTCGGAGGAATTGTGCGGATGATCGGCGACGACGCTTAGAGTTCGAGTTGACGGGTCTTCTTGAAAGTACCACCCCGGGGGTGTGGCGAGTTTTGGAATACAGAGGAACTTAGCCCGAGTTACTTTGGGCCCTTTGAGTTCATGTGAAGAATAGGTCGGAGTTGCCTATATGTTAGCATTTGCCGTCCGACCTAGGAGGCGATCGTCCGGTCTTTCGTATTGTTATGATCGGGAAAGTATCGGAGAATCCATCCAGAGTATTCCCAGTTAATGATGACCAAGTTGAAGATGATAACCCCGAGTTTTGGAGACTGAAGCAGTATCAGAAATGTGGTAAGAGTTCGAGTGTACGACAGCCTCAGGGATCGCATGTAGTCCGGTACCATTTGTTGGGTCGCCGGAGTGACACTAGAACCTCGCGGCAAGGTGACAAAAGTGGTGTCGGGAAGAAGCGAGCATGTATGGCGAGCATAGATGTGACCATTTCTTTTGTTTGGAAAAAGTGTGGAGGGAGTATATTCTAGACCCCGGAGAGAGGTGTTTGTGGTGATGTTAGAGGTGATTCCTCGTGGACTTGGATGTAAGTATTTTGCGCAGTTGTTTCTGTGGCCATTGTGGCAGGATTGTTTCGTAAGTGTAGTAATAAAGACTATACTGGCGCGCGGTTGTTTTGAGACTTGAAGGAACATTCGGGACGAATGTTTCTAAGGAGGGGAGAATGTTATACCCCGTATTTCCAGAGTATGTACGCGAGGACGTACGTAGGAAATTTTGAACTTCAAATAGGCTTGGCCGATTTAATTTTGTGCACAACACCCGGTTAGAGTCGTTTTTCGGCGAAACGTTTTCACAGCTTTCGTAGGGGAATTTCCGGCTATGTCCTTTCTAATTTTTGCGGATTTTTCCGAGAGACGAAACGTGTTGGACCAACAAGAGGCGCCACTGGCACCCTCTCATCAGGACTTCAATCGTCCATTTGGACGAAATGGATGAGCAAAGGCACGTTTTGTTGCCTTGACAAAGTCAAGGGTAGGTAGGATATTTGTGTTTGGTAAATCCTAGCCCTACACTTGCCTAACACATGGATTGATCTTGGCCATTGGTTGGCTTTCACTTGGCCTATAAATACCCACCCCTTTGATGAACTTATTCATCCACAAATTTGCCTAAGTCTTGAAAGCTCTCCTTCTCCCTCCCCTTTGTGTTGAGTTCGCCAAGAGGCCTCCCCTCTCCTAGAGGCCTTGGCCGGAGGGTACACCCTCCTAGTTGTGTGTCACTGGTACCCCTAGCCTAGTTGCTAGTATAATACCCCTCTTTGGTAGAATACTCTCAAAAGTATTGTTATAATGCCCAAATTACCTTAGCCTATACCTTGTAGTATTCTAAGGTTATACTTGTGCAAAAAGCCCGTAAATACTATTATACTTCCCACATCCACAAAACCAAAACCCTAGGGAAATCTCCATAGTCCGTTGAGTATTGTGTAGAAGTTGGTTAGAACTTCTAAGGGTGGTTTAGAGCGGGTTGGGCGCTCGGAGTGGAGCTAAACGATTGCCCGTGATCGACTTTAAGCTAGGATAATTATGGGCTTATCGAGGTAATTATCTTGTCCTCTATTGTAATTGGAAATTACATAATTGCTTGAATATATAGTTGAAGTATACTATATAATGGAACCGAACGTAGTTATCGCAATGTCTTTTGACTTAAGCATGAATAATACTTACGGCAATGTCTTGCGACTTAAGCCCAATTTAAAGAAGAGTCCGAATCAGAATTACATAGGGTTGTATTACATGAGACTTGTGTAGTAGTACCGTGAGTAGAATTGTACCGTTTGGGTTAGATATATAACCCCTGGTTGGCTTGGTAGCCTCGATAGAGGAGAGATTTCTGTCATTGCGGGGAGGTCTTTGCGAATTTTCAGTAATGTTCTACGAAGAGACCTAATGTTAATAAGCGCTTGTGGCCTTATAGGTTGAAGTACTACGTGGTGCGATCTACGTGGCTTAAGGAGTAGCCGGTTGGAAGTACTGAGCGTTTTGCTATTAGTCGATACTGCCGCGAGGTATGTGAACCTCTTCCTATCTCTTCTAGCATGATATGTGTGAACTATGTAGTGCCAGACGCATACGTGCTAAATGTATTTGATGGGTGTAAACATAAAGTGTTATAACGGCTTTATGGGAAGTTGGTTATAACACTTTATGTTGGTTAGAAAATACATGGTTTTTAAAAGGTAACTGATTTGAACTATAACTGGCTTGTTATGTGTTAATAAAAAACTTGAAGTATTTCAAAAGATTTTTGAATCATTTTGAAAGAAGAAGTAATATTTGGTTTTTGAAAACTTAAGAGTTATACTAGCTTTATGGGAAGTTAGGTATAACGGCTTAAGAATGTTTTCTTGATTTGAAATCGAATGTGTATCGACAAACCATCGCAGCGTTAATAAAAGGAAATGTTTTGACTAATTAAGCATTATTAAAACCAGAGAAACTTCCATCTGCATAGAAACTAAGATGAGACAAAATGATATTTCCTAGATCATGGTCACGTAATAAGATTGTTATAAACAAGAATATCCTACTCACATATAAGGCTTAGGTTTCTCAGTTGTTTAAAGGAGAATTATATTCTTAAATGAATAAGACTATGAACTACGAAACCTTTCTAAAATTAGGCAAACTTGAACATTGGAAAAGAATGTTGCTACTTGATTTTACAAAGAGAAGTAATCGATTTACTTTAAAAGATAATCACTCTATGTTCATATACTACGTATCATGTGGTTTTTTGGGAAGTAACGATCTTTTAAAGATTTAATGTATGAAGTACTTTGGGGATAGGTACAGAACTTGTTAGTAGAAAGTACCTTGTGTGAATAACTTGATTGTATTGGTTTGTGATAGCCTTGTAATACTTTCTTGTTGACTTGATAAGTAAGCATGTTAGGATGCTACGCGTGTGTTAGTATCTTGTGATTATTATGTGAGGGTCACTCGCTGTGCTTACGTTGTTAAGCGTTAAGCGGATGTACTATTATTGTATCACATACCCTTGACTTATTATACCGAGGGCTTGCCACCCGATGCGGTCTTTACGCTATGCGGTCCTCGTGACTATGCGAGTCGCGGTAGCTCCAGGATTTGATCATTCCGGTGTTTAGCCTGATGCGGGATTCTATGCGGTCCATTGAGACTATGCGGTCTTTTGAGACTACGCGGTTGCGGAGCCTAAGCAGATACCGAGGTTGTTGCCGCCGACGCGGGTATACCTCGGTGATGCAGGACCATGATTCGAGGAATACCTCATGCGGTCCGTGTGTGACCTATGCGGAGTCGCGAGAGTTCCAGAATAGACGCGCATTGATATTGCGGGCGTGGCCGCCGATCATGTGGTGCGGTCTAGAAAGACCTCTCGGATACGGTTTGTGGTATTTTTGGTAATCGTGGGTCTTAGTAGTCGGCTATGCCTTCGTACTTGCCCCGTACGAGTTTATTGTGATAACTTTGAGGGCGTGAGTCCCTGACTTGACATGACTGCTTATTTGTTGTGGACTGTAGTTTGCTTATCATACATGTCTCCTGCTTTATAGACTATTATGATTTCATTTACAGTATTTTTAGTTTCACATACTGGCACTGTTATCGACTCCTTCGGGCTGCGTTCATGCCGCAGGTTGAGGTACACCAGTCGTTGATCCTAGCTCTCAGGGTCACAGTTCAGCGTATGGAAAGCTCCGTTTCTCCGGAGGCTTATCAGTGGTAAAGTCCCCTGTCGTATAGGTGTTTACATTCAGGGGTTTGGCGGGGCCCTGTCCCGCCATTGTTGTCGTATCATTCTTAGAGGTCTGTAGTACTGTTGTGGGCAGGGTTTGTAAAAAGGATTAAACTGTTCATTTGTAATGTTGTTATTTATATATGCCGAAAGGCGAGTTTTCCTCAGATTACTGTTTTGTACTTCTGTCATTTCATGTATGTGTTTTATGTTCCGCTGATTACTCTGATGTTGTGTCACTAGGGTGCCCGGGGTAAGGCACCGCCACGCCCGTTGGTCGTGACAAGAACTCTCAAAGATCCTCAAATGCTCGCGTGCCCGCCGGGCGAGAATAAACCAAGATGTCATCGATGAATACTATCACAAACGTATCCAAAAATGGTTTGAACACTCGGTTCATCAAATCCATAAAAACTGTCGGAGCATTGGTCAAACCGAACGACATAACCCTGAACTCATAGTGCCCGTACCGGGTCCGGAATGCAGTCCTAGGGACATCCACCTCTCTGACTCGTACCTGATGATAGCCCGATCGCAGATCAATCTTGGAGAAACATCTCGCACTGCGGTGGTCGAACAAATCATCAATCACAGGAAGGGGTATCTGTTTAATGGTCACCTTGTTCACCGTCAGAATCAACACATGCGCAGCGTCCCATCCTTCTTCTTCACGAACAATACCGGCGCTCCCCAGGGAGAAACACTAGGTCTGATGAAGCCCTTCTCCAGCAAATCTCTCAGCTGGTCCTTCAACTCTCTCAACTCGGCAGGTGTCATTCTGTATGGCGGAATGGAAATAGGCCGAGTGTCTGGCAACACATCGATACAAAACTCTATCTCCCTCTCAGGAGGGATACCCGGGAGGTCGTCTGGAAACACATCTGGGAACTCTCTGACTACTGGAACTGACTGAAAATCTGGTACCGCAGCCTCAGTATCGAATACCCGAATGAGATGGTAGATGTACCCCTTCTGCACCATCTTCCTAGCCTTGAGGTAAGAAATAAACCTACCCCTCGGCGACACAGTGTTCCCCTCCCACTCAATAACCGGCTCCCCAGGAAACTGGAACCGTACCACTCTCTCCCTGCAGTCTACACTGGCGTAGCAAGAAGCTAACCAATCCATGCCCATGATCACATCGAAGTCAGTCATGACTCTATCAAGTCGGCTAGGGTCTGACGACTGCATAAAGTCACTGGGCAAGCCCTATATATCCGCCGAGCTACTACCGAATCACCCACTGGTGTAGCTACCTCAAATAAAATTCCATAATTCTCTAATATTCCAAGAAGTCCAAATACCAAATCTGGGAATCCAATTCCCATTAACGAACCTTTTTCCTTCACAAAATCCGGAAACTTTTCCGTCGAAAAATCACATCTTTCTTTCTTTCCAAATTTAATGTCGTAATCTCGTACGTACGTCCTCGCATACATACCCTGGAACTACGGGGTGTAACATTCTTCCCCCCTTAGAAACATTCGTCCCGAATGTTCCTTCTAAGTCTCCAAACATACATGCGCCGGTATAATCTTCACTACTATACTTACGAAACCAATTATGCCACACATGGCCATAATATCATATACGCGCGAAACCCAAATCCAAACCAACGAGGAATCACCTCTAAGATGTAAAACAACACTAACTCTCACTCATGGTCCAAAGGATACTCTCTTCGCACCTTCACTTCACAAAAATGATCACTTCTATCCTCTTAACACATGTTCGCTCCCTTTCTTACTCGCCGTACCTTTCTCGTACACCCGAACTCTTTCTATCTATCATTAGCTCGGGTAGTCCCCGTTTCTGGTGTTTTAGTCACCTTTCAATGGCTCCCTTAATTATGTGCGAGGAATTGCCCTATTGAGTAATGGGAAGCGGGCTAGTCCCCGAAAATGCCCCGACACTTACCATATTTCCGTCATCGCTGCAGTTTCCAAAACCTTGGAGTCACTACCTCCAAACTTGGTCATCTTACTAGCCTCAAATTCCTTTAAGGCCATTCCCGGCCTTCACGATCCGATTCTGGTTGAACACATCCACGAACTCATACGATGATTACCTAAACTTGGGCCTAGCACCCTCGTGGCCCTACCACCTGGCGGGACCACCTCGAACTGACCCCACCCTATTCCGGGCTACGGGTTGACCCGCAATATGGCCTCAACCCGACCCATAGTCGCGCCAAACTCTCTCGTTCCCCGATCCGGAACAATCTTACTAATTCACGTCATGAAAGCTACCACTTCCATCTCACACTACCCATGTAATTATCCCACAATATTTTTCACGCATACCAAGTACTTCGACAAAGACCAACCATAAAATCACCCACTCAAGACGGCCTTGCATCCAAGGTCCTAACTGTTATAAATTCTAAGGCTCACAATTGTCTCGTCCCCAGACTTACCCTTTTTCTAACCAGGATTCTAAATCATATTTTACCACAATCCAACCAACATAATACTAAACACATCATCATAACATCAAAGCAAACTAGTCTCTAGAGGATTAAGGATATACCTGAAAATCAAAATAGGCGGTTCAAGGGACCGCTAAAATCGAACTTCCACCGCGACTGGCCGTGGCTGCCGGTATGAACATCCCGCCTAGCTATGGAAGGTGAAGAAACCGCAATCGATCCCGTAGTCTGTGCTATCCCATGAGCACCTCCGGCCGACGGCCAGAAATGGCCTGCCTGGCCGCATGTAAAACAAACTCCCAAACTAGCACGACACTCCCACATTGAGCCTACCACAACGGTCACAACGAGGTAGGTGGCTTCGCTAACACCCCGCTTCCCAAAAATCTGAACCTGGAGCCCCGACCGCTCCTGAACACTCCCGACGCTCAAGATCGCGAGGACCACTCTGAACTGGATGAGGTATATATTCGATGCTGCGGAGGCCGCCGCCTCAAAAGTTACCAAAGGACCTGTTGTCTTCGCCTCTTATGCTGATCATGGGTTCTACGCCGTCTCTACGCTCCTCCATCCTCGCATAAGCAGATACGGCAATGTCCATGCCCGGTGAAGAGCTACACCGAGCAAGCCTCGCCAAGTAGTCATCGATCCCCGTGACGTGGCGGTGCACTCGCCCTCTATATTTGCCACTAACGCAGGACATATCGAGCCAACGAGTCAAACTACACGTTGTACTCCTAACCGTCACGCCTCTGCCTCGCGATCGTAAATTGCTTACCGCGTTTCCTCATCTCGCGAGGCAAGAAATGGCCGAGAAATGCCTCCGAGAACTCGCCCCAAATACCGGAGGCGCATGCTCCCCGACAGCTCCCATGAATCAAAACCACGATCGCGGATCACGCACCGATGCGAACCTAAGACCACCGACTCGGTCTCCGCCTTGATCACTCACGATCCGTCAGAATCGCTTCGGATGAACTATCCGGATCATCCTCGTGTCTCACCCATAGAACTCGGTGGACTACAACTCAAGAAGTCCCAAGTCTCCAACTATCGGCCAGGGTGCACTACGCACCACCGCCCCGTCTGTCCTCATGTCTCGCCATAAGCCTAACTAGTAATCGCCATCTCCTTGTAACCCATATCCTCTGCTCGGCCGGGACTAGAGGCTCACGCATCGTGGTCTCTCAGAGATCGCCGCCGCTTCTACTCGCAGCCTCCTCTGCTTTGCCCTTCTGGCCACTGTCGCCTGCGCGGAGGCATAACTGGTACATGAGAATACGTCAGAGGGAGTCCAACTCATAACACAGCTCTAAGGCACGATCTCAGAATGAGAAGAATGGAAACCAATCCTAAATATCCTGTAGCCTCCTGATTATAGATGTGGTGCACAACACGCCGATAATCAAGACTCTACTAGATACGGTCTGTAGACACTTTCTGAGGATTAACTGCTCTGATACCACTTTCGTCACGACCCGGCCTCGGGCCCGCGACTGGTGTCTTACCCCGGGCACCCTAGTGATACAACATCAGAGAAAATCAGCGGAATTAAAAACTTAAACATATGAACAATATGAAAAGAAACAAAGCAACCAAAGCGGTCACCTTCTCAGATATAAACATAAACCCGACAGCTTATATCTTTTACAAACCCCGCCACAACAAGATTACATGCACCTCTAAGAGTTTTTATAACAATCGGATTTGACAGGCCCCGCCATACTCCTGAATGTACAAGTACCTACAATGACAGGGGACTATACCAAAAGATAAGCCTCCGGAGAAACGAAGCTTCCCAATACGTAGAACCGTGATCCTAAGAGCGAGGATCAACAACTGGTGTACCTCTGCCACGACCCGACCCCGGGCCGCGACTGGTGCCCTACCTGGGCACCCCGTTCAGGTATATATCAGAGAATAGCAGCGGAACATACACAACATGAACACATGTGTAACAATAAAACATCCCCGGCGAGCCGATAAGGCCGCCTTCCATATAGATAACTGTCACGACCCGATTCCGGGCCCGTGACTGGTGCCTTACCCCGGGCACCCTAGTGATACAACATCAGAGTAATCAGCGGAACATAAAACGATACAAGACATATTATGAAATATGAAACAATAATCTGAGAAAGACTTGCTTTCTGCGTATATGTAAATAACAACTTTTTCAACATGAATAGCTTTAATCTTTTTACAAACCCCGCCCACAACAAAGATTACTGCACCTCTAAGAATGATATGACAACAATAGGCGAGCAGGCCCCGCCAAACCCCGAATGTAAACACTTACTACGACAGGACTATACCATCGATAAGCCTCCGAGAAACGGAGCTTCCCAAACGCTGAAACGTGACACGAGAGCTAGGATCAACGATCGTGTACCTCAACTGCGGCGTGAACGCAGCCCGGGCGAGGTCGATAACAGACCGAGTATGTGAAACTAAAAATATCAAATGAAATCATAATAGTCTATAAAGCAGAGACATGTATGATAAGCAAACTACGCTCACAACAAATAAGCGAATATGTCAAGTCGTGACTCACGCCTCAAAGTCATCACAATAAAACCGCACGGGCAAGTACGAAGGCATAGCCGACTACTAAGACCCACGCATCAAAAATACCACAAACCGTATCCCGAGGTCTTTCTAGACCGCACTACATGATCGGCCGCCACTCGCCGCAATATCAATGCGCGCGTCTATCCTCGAACTTCGCGACTCGCATAGGTCACACACGGACCGCATGAGGTATTCCTCGAATCATGGTCCTGCATCGCCCGAGGTATACCCCGCATCGGGCGCAAATAACCTCGGTATCCGCCTAGGCTCCCGCAACCCGCATAGTCTCAAAAGACCGCATAGTCTCACAGCACCGCATAGGAATCCCCGCATCGGGCTAAACACCCGAATGATCAATCTCGAGCTACCGCGACCGCGTAGTCACGAGGACCGTGATAGCCGAAAGACCCGCATCAAGGGTGGAAAGCCCTCGGTATAATAAGTCAGCCGGGTATGTGATACAATAATAGTACAACGCTTAACGCTTAACAACGTAAGCACAACAAGAATGACCCCTTACATCACGATCACACAAGATACTAACACATGTAGCATCCTAACATTTTCACTTATCACATCAACAAGAAAGTATTTACAAGGCTATCTCAAACCAACACAATCAAGTTATTCACACAAGGTACTTTAAGCTAACAAGTTCGTATCTACCCCAAAGTACTTCATACATTAAATCTTTTAAAAGATCCGTTGCTTTCACATAAGTCACACAATACCCGTAGTATAAAATAGAGTGATTGCCTTTTTAAATAAACTAAAACACTTACCTTTGTAAAATCAAGTAACAACATTATTTTCCAAACGCCCAAGTTTGCCTAATTTCAAATATTCACGTTTCTTATTTTAGAAAGGTTTCAGAGTTCATAGTCTTATTCATTTAAGAATATAATTCTCTTTTAAACAACTGAGAAACATAAGTCTTATATGTGAGTAGGATATTCTTGCTTATAACAATCTTATTACAAAGAAGTGATCTAGGAAATATCATTTTGTCTCATCTTAGCTTCTATGCAGATGGAAGTTTCTCTTGGTTTTAATAATACTTAATCACAAAACATTTCCTTTTATTAACGCTGCGATGGTTTGTCGATACACATTCGATTTCAAATCAAGAAACATTCTTAAGCCGTTATACCTAACTTCCCATAAAGCTAGTATAACTCTTAAGTTTTCAAAACCAAGTATTACTTCTTCTTTCAAAATGATTCAAAAATCTTTGAAATACTTCAAGTTCTTTATTAACACATAACAAGCCGCTTATAGTTCAAACCGCTTACCTTTAAAACCACAAGTATCTTCTTACCAACATAAAGTCACATAACTAACTTCCCATAAAGCCGTTATAACACTTTATGTTTTAAACCAATCAAATACATTTAGCACACGTATGCTCACCGCATTACATAGTTCACACATATCATGCTAGAAGAGATAGGAAGAGGTTCACATACCGCGACGAGTATCGACTAATAGCAAACGCCCAAGTACTTTCAAACCGCTTGGCTACTCAGCCGAGATCGCGCCACACGTAGTACTTCAACCTATAAGGCCACAAGGCGCTTATTAACTGTCACGACCCGTTCCGGGGCCCGTGACTGGTGCCTTACCGGGGCACCCAAGTAGTCATACATCAGAGTAACCAGCGGAATATAAAACAAGACAGGAAACAGTTTATAAAATAAGACATACGCTTTATCTCAAGAAAAGCTTGCCTTTCGCATAATATAAATAACTCAAGTTTTGCGATTACATCCCAACTGTACAATAGTACTACGCACTTCTAAGGAAGTAAACAACTATGGCGGACAGGCCGCCATACCCCGATCATAAAACTATCTACAATACAGGAGATCATACCTAAAAGTAGAGCCTCCGAGAAGATGGAGCTCCCGACACCAACGCAAAGATCCTAAGGATGTGGATCTAGCACTGCTGCTTACCGCGGCATGAACGCAGCCCTCAAGGAGGTCGATAACAGTACTAAGTATGCGAAATCAGAAATACTTAAATGAAAACATATCATTTTAAAACCACACAAATATGTGAAACAACTAAGAAACCGCACGTAGTGCCACATCACAAACAAGAGCAACAATAGTAATCGTAATAGGTCTTGTCTAGGCCGCGAATGATCGAAACAGGCCACTCGCCCCATCATCATTCTGCAAGCCTAACTCGACTCGAGTCCGCATAGGCCACTCACACGGGCCCGCATGAGGTATAACCCCGCATCGAGGGTAGCTACTCCTCAAAGATCGCCCCGACTCGTCCGCACGGCCACACTGCATCGCATGAGGCATAACCCCGCATACTAACACGGAACTCTCGTAGCTCGCATAGGCCCCCGACCCGCATTGAGGTATTCTCGAATCATGGTCCTGCATCACCGAGTCTACCCCGCAGACGGAGGGCGCTTAACCCCTGTATCATCTCAAGAGGTGGTGATAGTATACTAACATAACAACTTATCTTTAAACAACATAAGCACAACAAGGATACTCACCTATACAAACGTTACAAGATACTAACACACATAGCATCATATCATGTCTATTTATCAAACCATCTTTATTATTCTTTTCACAATACAAGTCCATTATAAACACATAGGCAAACTTGTTTCTTTTATAAATCTTAAGTGGTTATACTTACTTCCCATAAAGCTAGTATAACTCTTAAGCTTCGCTTTAAAACCAATTAGTTCTCTTCGTTAATATGATTCAGAGTCTTTTGAAATGTTTTCGCTTCTTTATTATTCAGCTTAAGCCAGGCATTCTGTAAGTATTATTCAGCTTAAGCCGAGGCATCCGTAAGTATTATTCGAGCTTAAGCCGTGAGGCATTGCCGTAAGTATTATTCAGCTTAAGTCAAAGACATTGCCGTAGTTATATTGTAAAATATCATGCTTTAGGAAGAATCACATACCTTCTCAAATAAAACCACCGCTAAGTCAATATGTCGGCAGAGAGTCACCCTATAATAGTCACGGATATCTATTAAAGACTACTCGAGGTCATTCTAAACAGGGGTTCATAATTCTACGGTAAGTCGGGCAGCACTTCCCTACCCTGAGCTATATAAGTTCATCTGGAAAACAAATTCTATGTAAGTACAGTTTGATTATTCTTCTTTAAACCCTTCTAAGTGATTAATACTTCAATTCTATTCGGGATATACTTAGTATTTATACTTATTCTTATACCATAACAATAAGTATTCTCTAATTCAAAAGAGGGTTAGGATTATTACCTCGGTAAGCCCAATAATATCCTAGAAAAGTCGCACTGAGCAAGGTTTTGCTCCTAAGTTGTATGCTCCAAGGAAACCTTAGAAGTTCTTCACAACCTCTACTAAGTACTAAGGTATTTGGGCTAGGTATTTTGGGCATTATAACGATACAAGAAGACAACTTTTCTACCAAGGAGGGGGTAGATTTCGCTAGGCTAGGGGTAGGCTCTCGGCCATACAACACAAGGGAGGGAAGAGGTGTTTGACGAAAAGCTTAAGGGAGAGGAGAGGATTTTAGACTTGGAAGATAACTTTGTGGATGAATAACTCTTCATCTCTAAGGGGTATTTATAGCTCAAGCCTTGCCAACCAATGGCCAAGATGAAGACAAGTGCAAGGCAAGTGTAAGGCCAAGATCAAGCCAAGTGCACCCTACTCCTACTCCACAAAACACTCCACAAAACACTCCACAAAACATGGCACAAAACAAGGCCTAAACAAGGACCCAATCGTCCAAGGCCAACACCCCTCTTTGGACGCCCAATCGTCCAAAGCCACCCCACTTGCTTCAATGAGGGTGACACATGTCACCCTCCCGTTGGTCCAAAATGTTTCGCCTCTCGGAAAATCCGCAAAATAAGAAATGGCATAGCGGAATTTACTCTACGAAAGTGGAAACGCTTTCTCGAAAACGATTCTTATATAGAGTAGTGTACAAATAAAAACTTCCAAGGCTTAACTTTAAGGCAAGATTTTCGTGCGTATTCCCTACGCATATACTGAAATACGGGTATAACATTCTCCTCCTAGAAACATTCGTCCGAATGTTCCTTCCAAGACGGTTAGCGAAGAAGCTTAAATAGCTTGTAAATGCCACACACGCCACAGAGCAACACATAGGCGTAAACGATAACGAAAATTTACAAGTAGGAAAGTGAATTTACCGGAGGTATGGGAATAGGTGAGGATACTTCCGCCTCATGTCCTCCTCGGCTTCCCATGTCATCTCCTCCTCGAGCTCGCTCCGCCACAAGACTTTGACGGCCACGCCCTTCGTCCGCAGACGCTAACTCGACGATCGACTATCGCCATGGGAATCTCTCATACGATAACCCCTGGCCACGGACATCGTCAATCGGGTGTACCCTAGATGGATCCCCGATACATCTCCTCAAAGATAGATACGTGAAAACCGGATGCATCGCCTCCGGATCGGACGGCAGATCCAACTCATAGTAACCTTGCCTACCTCGCGACAATCAAACGCCCAATGTACCTATCGAGCTTCCCTTCTTCCCGAATCTCATCACACCCTTCATGGGTGACACCTTTAGGAAAACCCAATCATGAACCTCGAACTCAAGATGTCGACGACGATGATCCGTGATACGACTTGGCCGACTCGAGTCGTTAATAGCCGCCTGATAAGTTTCACCTTATCCATCGTCACTGTATCAAATCTGGTCCCACTAGCCGCCCGCCCACATCGAACCAACCTATAGGCGATCTGCACTTCCTCCCATACAAGGCCTCATAAGGCGCCATCCGAATACCGGAGTGGTAGCTATTATTATACGAACTCAACTAGAGGCAAATGATCCTCCCAACTACCACTAAAGTCAATAACACAAAGCTCGCAGATATCCTCAAGAGTGCGGATAGTGCGCTCGCCTGTCCGTCTGCTCGGATGAAATGCGATCGTGCTCACCTGCCCCTAAACCCTCGAAGGACCTCCGTGTTAGCCGTAAACCGGGCCTCTGCATGCGATATGATCAAGTAGGGACTCCATGCACCGACGATCTCTCGGATGTAAAGTCCGCATAATCCTCACCAAAAGTCGCCTGACGGAAGAAAGTGGGCTGATTTCGCCACCGCCGACGATAACCCATATAGAATCATGTCTCCTCCGAGTGCGAGGTAATCCCGTGATGAAGTCCATGTTGATTACCTCCCACTTCCGTGTCGGATCTCAATCGTCAGAATAAACCACCGTGCCTCGTGCTCTACCTTTACTGCGACAACACGCACCGAGCTACGAACTCGCAACGCCCTCTTCGCCATCCCACCAATACACGATCTAAGGTCGTGGTACATCTTGGTCGACTTTGACGATAGAGTAACGCTGCGCAGTGTGCTTCCCCAAGAACTCGCCAAGTCCTCAAACATCCGAACACATACCGCTCAAACCTTAGCACCCCATCGTGCTACCTCGAGGACCTTGCCTCACGAAGAGTCAGATCACGATATCGAATCAAAGCCGATCTCGAATCGCCTCTTCACCTCCTCGACGATGGAAGACTCGCAATCTCACGAACTCTAACCCCATCGCTATCGTAATCAATCAAACGGACACCAAGGCTCGCTAATCGATGCAAATCACGAACCATGTCCTCCTCTCTAGTCGCACATCCGATAGGCTCCCATCGACCTACGACTAAGGCATCCGCCACAACATCGCCTTCCCGTGGTATAGATATCAACATCGTAATCCTTAAGCAACTCTAACCACCGCCTCGCTGTAAGTTCGGCTCCTCTCGTGAAGATATACCGAGGCTCTTGTGGTGCGTATAAATATCCACGTGAACCCCATACAAATAGTGCCTCCAGATCTTCAAAGCGTGAATCACGCCGCTAACTCCAAATCACGCGGGTAGTTCCTCTCGTGTTTCTTCACCGCCGGATGCATATGCTATAACCCCGCCATGCCGCATCAATACACATCCCAACCCGATGCCCGACGATCACAATACACATAACCATCCGACCTCCGGAAGAGTAAGAACGGGCGGTCGTCGCCTCTCTTTCAAGAATCGAAACCCCGCCACAAGCATCACCATCAAACTGGTCGCTTCGAGTCACCTAGTCAATGGTGCGTAGATAGAAGCAAACTTCTCCACGAACCGCCGATAATAACTCGCAAGGCCTAAAATCGCGAACCTCTGCTTGAGTAGTAGGTCTCGCCAAGTCTCGATCGCTTCGATCTTGGCCAGACAACTCGAATGCCATCACCCACAATATGCCCAAGAAACGCCATCAAGTCAACCAAAACTCACATTTGGAAAACTTGGCGTACAATCGCCTGGTCTCGAGAATCACAAGATAGCCTCAATGCTCCGCGTGCCTCGCTCTGGCGAGAATAAACCAAGATATCATCAATGAACACTATCACAAACGTGTCCAAAAATGGTTTGAACACTCGGTTCATCAAATCCATGAATACCGCGAGCATTGGTCAACCCAAAAGACATGACTCGAACTCATAATGCCCGCACGTCCGAATGCGATCTAGGGACATCCACCTCTCGACTCGCACTGATGATAGCGATCGCAGATCAATCTTGAGAAAATCTCGCACCGCAATCGGTCGAACAAATCATCAATCACGGGAGGGTATACGCTTCGATGGTCACCTTGTTCACCGTCAGAATCAACACACATGCGCAGCTGGCCCCGCCCTTCTTCTTCACGAACAATACCGCGCTTCGGGAGAAACACTGGGCCTAATGAAGCCCTTCTCTAGAAAATCCCTATGCTGATCCTTCAGCTCTCTCAACTCGGCAGGTGCCATTCTGTATGGCGGAATGGAAATAGGCCGAGTATCTGGCAATATGTCAATACAAAACTCAATCCTCTCGGGAGGATACCGAGGTCATGCAGGAACACGCCGGGAACTCGACTACACGGAACCGATCAAAATCTGTACCGCAGCCTCGTGATCAAACACCCGAACTAGATGGTAGATATACCCTTCGCACCATCTTCCTAGCCTTGAGGTAGGAAATAAACCTACCCCTACGATACCGTGCTCTCCCACTCAACAACCGGCCTCAGAAACCGAACTGCATTACTCTCTCTCGCAGTCTACATTGGCATAGCAAGAAGCTAGCCAATCCATCCCCATAATCACGTCGGTCAATCATCTCCAACTCTATCAAGTCGCCAGTGGTCCGACGATCAGAATAGTCACAGACAAGCTCTATATACCCGCCGAGCTACCACCGAATCACCCATCGCGTAGCTACCTCGAAAGGGTCTATGGACTCGTGCTCTATCCCTATCCTACTAGCAACAAGGAGATATATAGACAGTAGAACCCGATCTATCAAAGCATACACATCAAACCTAAATCGATAAGGTACCGCGATTTACATCGGTGAGGCCTCCGATCCGCTGGCCCGACAAAGCATATACGCGGTTCTCGAGGACCGCTAGAATCGACCCGAGCCACGACCGCCGCGACTGGCCGACCCATACGAGCACCTCGCCCGGCGAGTAATCAGGAGATGATGCGGCCGCCACGTAACTCGGGCTGGGCCCTACCACCGCCACGCCCGGCCGGACGATACCGCAGTGACCCCGCCGCTACAATCAGAACAAGATCCATAAGTAGTACCACACTTCCCGTAATGGATCCCCGCGACGGCCACACCTGGGGTGGTCCTGATCGCCGCACTCGCTACTCGACGCCCAAGCTCGGGCCCGGCCCGCCTCAAAACTCGCCGTGGCCGAGGACGGCAGAGTGCTCGAGCCGGGCCGTGGTGCGACCTAGATCGCCACGAGGCCGCCACCACGATAACCACCGAAGACCCTCCCGCCCCGGCCTTCTTCTCGCCGCTCGCCCACTCGCCGACCTCGCGCCTCGCATCCAAGGGCGTGAGCTCGCACGCGGTAATGTCCATGCCGAGAGAAACCCCGCACATGACTCGCCATATAGTCGTCTCAGCCCTGACATAGCGGTGCACCCTATCCTCCATATCTGCTACTAATGCCGGGACATATCGAGCCAAAGAATCAAACTCGACATTGTACTCGACAAGGCCCTCTCTCGCCAGCAAAAATCTATCACCCGCGCCTCTCCTCATCCGCGAGGCAAGAAGTGAGCGAGGAAAGCCTCCGAGAACTCATCCCAAGTAGTGGGACGCGTGCTCTCCACGGATAACTCCCATGAATCAAACCAATCGATCGCGGTATCACGCAACTATGTGAACCAAAGATCACGGACTCGGTCTCCGACGCCCGATCACTCTCAAAATCTCTGAATCGACGGATGAACTCCAGCGGATCATCCTCCGGCCACGACCCATACAACTCCGGCGCTACAACTCAAGAAATCTCGTAGCCTCAAACTATTCGCCTCGGGTGTACCACGGGTGCGATCGAGCCGAGCTGAACTGAACCGCCGCATCCAATCTCTCTCAGACGGGCCACAACTTTAGCCAAAAGTGGGCCATCTCTCAGACTTCTAACCTCCGCCCCTGTGCCGCGGGACGCGAGGTGTGGGTACCGTGGTCTGTGCCGGGCTGGCGGCGTCATAGAACTCGCCGTCTCGTATAGACCGGGCCCGAGCCTCGTGACTGGGTGTCTCGCTAGCGCCTCCTACGCCTTGCCCTTCTCGGGCCGGGTTGCCTTACGCGAGGCATAATCACATAGAAAGGAATACGTTAGAGGTCCAACCTATAACACGCCTCTAAAGCACGATCTCGGAATGAGAAGAATGGAAACCAATCCTAAATATCCTATAGCTTCTCGATTATTGGTGTGGTGCACAACACACCGATAATCAAGACTTACTAGATACGGCCCAGACACTTTCCGAGGATTAATCGCTCGATACCACTTTTGTCACGACCTCGAGCCCGTGGATCGTGCCTTACCGGCACCCAAGTAGTCATACATCGAGTAACCGGAATATAAAACAAGACAGAAATGCTTTATAAAATAAGACACGCTTTATCTCAAGAAAAGCTTGCCTTTCTAAGATAATATAAATAACTCAAGTTTTGCGTTACATCCCAACTGTATAATAGTACTACTGCACTCTAAGGAAGTAAACAACTATGGCGACAGGGCCCGCCATACCCCGATCAGTAAAACTATCTACAATACAGGAGATCATACCCAAAAGTAGAGCCTCCGAGAAGATGGAGCTCCCGACACCAACGCAAAGATCCTAAGGATGTGGATCTAGCACTGCCGCTTACTGCGGCATGAACGCAGCCCCGGGCGAGGTCAAGACAACAGTACTAAGTATGCGAAATCAGTAAAATACTTAAATGAAAACATATCATTTTAAAACCGTTTACAAATATGTGTGAAACAACTAAGGAAAACCGCACGTAGTGCCACATCACAAACAAGAGCAACAATAGGTAATCGTAATAGGTCTTGTCTAGGCTGCGAATGATCGAAACAGGCCACTCGCCCATCATCATTCTCGCAGCCTAATCTCGACTCCCGAGTCCGCATAGGCCACTCACGGGCCCGCATGAGGTATAACCCCGCATCGAGGGTAGCTACTCCTCGGCATCGCCCCGACTCGTTCCGCATGGCCACACTGCACCGCATGAGGCATAACCCCGCATACTAACTCGGAACTCTCGTAGCCCGCATAGGCCCTCGACCCGCATGAGGTATTCTCGAATCATGGTCCTGCATCACCGAGTCTACCCCGTGACGGAGGCGCTTTAACCCCTGATCATCTCAAGAGGTGAGTGATAGTATACTAACATAACAACTTATCTTTAAACAACATAAGCACAACAAGGATACTCACCTATACAAACGTTACAAGATACTAACACACATAGCATCATATCATGTCTATTTATCAAACCATCTTTATTATTCTTTTCACAATACAAGTCTGTTATAAACACATAGGCAAACTTGTTTCTTTTATAAATCTTAAGTGGTTATACTTACTTCCCATAAAGCTAGTATAACTCTTAAGCTTCTGTTTTTAAAACCAATTAGTTCTCTTACATAATATGATTCAAGAGTCTTTTGAAATGTTTTCATTCTTATTATTCAAAGCTTAAGCGTGAGGCATTGCCGTAAGTATTATTCAAAGCTTAAGTGAGGCATTGCCGTAAGTATTATTCAAAGCTTAGCCGTGAGGCATTGCCGTAAGTATTATTCAGCTTAAGTCAAAGACATTGCCGTAGTTATATTGTAAAATATCATGCTTTAGGAAGAATCACATACCTTCTCAAATAAAACCACCGCCAAGTCAATATGTCGCGCGAGAGTCACCTATAATAGTCACAGATATCTATTAAAGACTACTCGAGGTCATTCTAAATGGGTTCATAATTCTACGTAAGTCGGGCAGCACTTCCCTACCCGTGAGCTATATAAGTTCATCGTGAAAACAATCCTATGTAAGTACAGATTTGATTATTCTTCTTTAAACCCTTCTAAGTGATTAATACTTCAATTCTATTCGGGATATACTTCTATATTTATACTTATTCTTATACCATAACAATAAGTATTCTCTAATTCAAAAGAGGGTTAGGATTATTACCCTCGGAAGCCCAATAATATCCTAGAAAAGTCGCTGAGCAAGGTTTTGCTCCTAAGTTGTATGCTCCAAGGAAACCTTAGAAGTTCTTCACAACCTCTACTAAGTACTAAGGTATTTGGGCTAGGGTATTTTGGGCATTATAACGATACAAGAAGACAACTTTTCTACCAAGGGAGGGTAGATTTCGGCTAGGCTAGGGGTAGGCTCTCGCCATACAACACAAGGGGAGGGAAGAGGTGTTTGGACGAAAAGCTTAAGGGAGAGGAGAGGATTTTTAGACTTGGAAGATAACTTTGTGGATGAATAACTCTTCATCTCTAAGGGGGTATTTATAGCTCAAGCTGCCAACCAATGGCCAAGATGAAGACAAGTGCAAGGCAAGTGTAAGGCCAAGATCAAGCCAAGTGCACCCTACCCTACTCCACAAAACACTCCACAAAACACTCCACAAAACATGGCACAAAACAAGGCCTAAACAGACCCAATCGGCCAAGGCCAACACCCTCTTTGACGCCCAATCGCCCAAAGCCACCCCACTTGCTTTCCAATGTGAGGTGACATGTCACCCTCCCGTTGGTCCAAAATGTTTCGCCTCTCGGAAAAATCCGCAAAAATAAGAAATGGCATAGCCGAATTTACTCTACGAAAGTTGTGGAAACGTTTCGCCGAAAACGATTCTTTTAGTGAGTTGTGTACAAAATAAAACGCCCAAGGCTTAACTTTAAGGCAAGATTTTCAGACGTATTCCTTACGCATATACTGAAATACGGGTATAACATTAACATTTAGATCCCTTCAGAGAACATTCTACGTAAAATTCGAAGACTCTCCCCGCAACAAACAGAAATCTCCTCCTTTATCGAGGCCGCTACCAAGCCAACCGGGGTTATACATCTAACCCGAACGGTACAATTACTCCACGTAAAAGCTACACAAGTCTACTCAGAATACACCTATGTAAATACATTCAAGACTCTTCTTCAAAAGGTTTCTTATTATTCGTGCTTAAGTCCAAAGACATTGCCGACAACAACGTTCAGTTCTATATATATAGTATACTTCAACTATATAGTCTAACAATCATGTAATTTCCAATTACAATAGAGGACAAGATATTTACCTCGATAAGCCCATAATTATCCGAAGTTTAAATGTCGATCCTGAGCAAGGTTTAGCTCCTACTCAGTGCTCCAACCCGCTCCAACCAACCCTTAGAAGTTCTAACTAACTTCTACTTAATACTCCAACTAACTGTGGAGATTTTCCTGTGGTTTCGGTTTTTGTGACTAAGGGAAGTATAATAGTATTTACGGGCTTTTCAGATAAGTATAACCTTAGAATACTACAAGGTATACACTAAGGTAATTTGGGCATTATAACAATACTTTGAGAGTATTTCTACCAAGAGAGGGGTATTATACTAAAGCAACTAGGCAGTGGGTACCCCACTCGCTAGCACCCCAAGGAGGGTGGCTACCTCGGCCTACCCCACTGGGGGAACTCTACCAGCGGGGAAGAGGGGCTCTCGCCAAGGCACTACACTAAGGGGAGGAAGAAGCTTTCAAGACTTAGGCAATTTGTGGATGAATTAGTCTTCAAAAGGGGGTATTTATAGGTCAGCAAAGGCCAACCAATGGCCAAGATCTTGCCAAGTGCAAGGCAAGTGTAGGCCAAGATCTTGCCAAGTGCACCTAACCAACTACACACAAAATATCCTACCAACTACTTGACAAAATAGTCACCATTTCGCCCACTCTACCGCCACTGATGAGAGGGTGCCATGGCGCCTCTTGTTGGTCCAAAATGTTTCGTCTCTAAAAATCCGCAAAAATTAAAAATGACATAGCCGAAATTCCCTACGAAAGTCGTGAAAACGCTTCGTTTAAAAACGACTCTAATCGGGTGTTGTGCACAAATAAATTTCGCCAAGCTACTTTCTCAAGTTCAAATTTTCTACGCACGCCCCACGTACATACCGAAATACGGTATAACATTCTCCTCCTTAGAAACATTCGTCCGAATGTTCCTTCTAAGTCTCAAAACAAACGTCGCGCCAAGATAGTCTTCACTACCATACTTACGAAACAATCACGCCACAATGGCCACGTAAACAATCACGCAAAATACTTACATCCAAGTCCACGAGGAAAAACACCTCTAATCATCACCACAAAACACTTCTCACCGGGTCTAAAATATACTTCCTTCGCACTTTCTCCACACAAAAGAAATGATCACATCTACGCCGCCATACACGCCGCTTCTTCCCTTACGTGTCGCACTTTCTCGTACACTCGAATTCATACCACATGATACCACTTTTGTCACTTTGCCCGAGGCATAAACCTTCTCAGCGACTCCAACAAATGGTACCGATCGCATGCGATCATCGCGGCGCCGTGACACCCAAACTTCGATATCGCTTCGCCCAAACTCGGGTTACTATCTCTAACGTGGTCATCATTAATCGAACACTGATGGACCTCCGATACTTTCCCGATCATAACAATACGAAGATCGGACATACCGCTTCCTAAGTCGGACGGCAAAGCTAACATATAAGAACTCGCCTATTCTTCACATGGACTCAACGCCCAAAGTAACTCGGGCTAAGTTCCCTCTGTCTTCCAAAACTCGTCACACCCACCCCGGGGTGGTGCTTTCAAGAAGATCGACCGTCAACCTAAACTCTAAGCGTCGTCGCCGATTATCCGCACGATTTCTCTGAGCTGCCAGAACCTCTTCTAGACAAGCTTTACTCTATCCACAAATCTGTGGAACAAGCTCAACCAACTATCCGAATCTCGCCAACATCGAACCAATCGACCGCGACTCACATCCGCCCCTACAAGGCTTCATAAGGCGACATCCGAATACTGAAATGGTAGCTTAAACACTCCTTCAACCGGAGACAACAATTCTCGCAACTATCCCTGAAATCCAAACACTGGCCCGAGGGCGAATGTGATTCTGAGACTTACTCGAGTTCCTAACCTTGCCTGGTAAAACCTCCAGAAAAGAAACAACGCAACACAGGCTCCACCGCTCGACATAAGGTGAAGGTAGGCACCCCGCAGCACTTTACAACTTTTCTCGATATATCATCTCGCATAACCTCTCGCCGAGTACACGCCTTTGCTAAGACAACACGGCCGACCTCCTCGCCCAACCATCGGTCGAACGTCCACGAACTCAGACTGGTCAACTAAACTCGGGCCTAACACCCTCACAACCCTAACACAAGGCGGACCACCACAACCCGACCCCACCACCAAACCTACCGCGGGTTGACCCGCAACGTGGCCTCAACCCGACCGAACGCCGCACAATACTAGCTCCCGATCCGAACAATCTCACTAATCACGCTTCAAAACCTAGCGGTCTTCTTAGCTCAACTACCCCCTTCGCTCCACACTACTAGGACCTATCCCAAAATAACTCACGTGCACTATGCACTTCCGATAAGGGTCAAACATAACATTACACCTTTCTCGACGGCCTCACCTCTAAGTCTTTACGTAAGCTCTAAGGCTCACACCTTCTCTATCCCCAAAATCTTACTTGGTTAAACAACTATGATCTAATCAAGACTAACACACTGCTATCATAACATAGAACTTAAGGTATATTCAAATTATCACACATACGTATCTATTGAGTGTTAAAGATATATTTATATCATCGCTTCACTCCTTAGTCGTTTAATCAAACTCGCCTGCAGGCGATAGCTGGAAGGTGACGAACTACCCACCGGCATCAAGGCAAGGTCCTCCTACTAGGTCACCCATTCGACACATGGCCTCGACGGCCGCAGTACAACAAGTACCAACTAAAAGACGACATTCCCGGGATGGCGCTCGCCAAAATGTGAACGGAAGCTCGAGTTCTAACCAACTCCTGCATACCCCGAACGCCCCGAATCCGTGGAAGACCACTCCGCATTGTGGATGTGCATAATCAAATCACGCGAGGTGACTCGCCGAAAGTTACCAAAGGACCTTGCCGCCTGCCCTCTTCTCGCCCTCGTTAACACGCCGATCTCTACGCTTTCTCGGCTTTGCGTATAAGCTCGCACGAGCCATGCTCAAGCCTAATCAAGAACTACTTTGCACAACCCTCTCGTTGATATTCATCAAGACTCGCGCAGACATCGTATACTCTCCGGTAGTTAAATCCATAGCTAGTAAATGCGGTCGCCTTTGCAATCCATATTCTCTGCTCGGTCGTAACCGGCGTTCAAATATCACGCCGCAGCAGGAATCGCCGCCGTGCTAAACTTTACCGGGCTAGTGATGTCGCAGAAATCCCCGAACGGCACCTAACTCGTGATGATTGGGCCTGTGCCTCGTAACCCTCCAACTCTACTGCAGCCTCCCTCGGCCGCTTGCCTCCCGGGCCGGGTTTGCCCTACGCGAGGCATAATGATAAGGAAATAATTTCGTCGTAGGTCCAACTTACAACACACCTCTAAGGCACGATCTCGTGAGTGAGAAGAATAGAAACCAATCCTAAATACCCTATAGCCTCCTCGATTATTGATGTGGTGCACAACACACCGATAATCAAGACTCTATCGATACTGCGTAGACACTTTCCGAGGATTAACTGCTCTGATACCACTTTTGTCACGACCTGATTCCGGGCCCGTGACTGGTGCCTTACCCCGGGCACCCTAGTGATACAACATCGTAGTAATCACAACATAAACGATACAAGACATATTATGAAATATGAAACAATAACTGAGAAAGACTTGCTTTCTGCATATATGTAAATAACAACTTTTTCAACATGAGCAGTTTAATCCTTTTACAAACCCCGCCACAACAAGATTACATGCACTTAAGAATGATATGACAACAATGGCGAACAGTTCCGCCAAACCCCCGAATGTAAACACTTACTACGACAGGACTATACCACCGATAAGCCTCCGAGAAACGGAGCTTCCAAACGCCAAATCGCGGACCGAGAGCTAGGATCAACGATCGTGTACCTCAACTGCGGCATGAACGCAGAAAGGAGGTCGATAACAGTGCCGAGTATGTGAAACTAAAAATACTGTAAATGAAATCATAATAGTCTATAAAGCAGGAGACATGTATGATAAGCAAACTACGCTCACAACAAATAAGCGATATGTCAAGTCGTGACTCACGCCTCAAAGTCATCACAATAAAACCGTGACGGGCAAGTACGGCGCATAGCCGACTACTAAGACCCACGCATCAAAAATACCACAAATCGTATCCCGAGGTCTTTCTAGACCGCACTACATGATCGGCCGCCACTCGCCCGCAATATCAATGCTGCGTCTATCCTCGAACTTCGCAGCTCGCATAGGTCACACACGGACCCGCATGAGGTATTCTCGAATCATGGTCCTGCATCACCGAGGTATACCCCGCGTCGGGCGCGCCTAACCTCGGTATCCGCCTAGGCTCCCGCAACCCGCATAGTCTCAAAAGACCGCATAGTCTCAACAGACCGCATAGGAATCCCCGCATCAAAGCTAAACACCCGAATGATCAATCCCGAGCTACCGACTCCGCATAGTCACGAGGACCGCATAGCCGTAAAGACCCGCGTCAAGGTGGCAAGCCCTGTATAATAAGTCAAAGGGTATGTGATACAATAATAGTACAACGGGCTTAACGCTTAACAACGTAAGCACAACAAGAATGACCCCTTACATCACGATCACACAAGATACTAACACATGTAGCATCCTAACATTTTCACTTATCACATCAACAAGAAAGTATTTACAAGGCTATCTCAAACCAACACAATCAAGTTATTCACACAAGCGTACTTTAAGCTAACAAGTTCTGTATCTACCCCTAAAGTACTTCATACATTAAATCTTTTAAAAGATCCGCTGCTTTCACATAAGTCACACAATACCCGTAGTATAAAATAGAGTGACTCCTTTTTAAATAAACCAAAACACTTACCTTTGTAAAATCAAGTAACAACATTATTTTCCAAACGCCCAAGTTTGCCTAATTTCAAATATTCACGTTCTTATTTTAGAAAGGTTTCGTAGTTCATAGTCTTATTCATTTAAGAATATAATTCTCTTTTAAACAACTGAGAAACATAAGTCTTATATGTGAGTAGGATATTCTTGCTTATAACAATCTTATTACAAAGAAAGTGATCTAGAAATATCATTTTGTCTCATCTTAGCTTCTATGCAGATGGAAGTTTCTCTGGTTTTAATAATACTTAATCACAAACATTTCCTTTTATTAACGCTGCAGGGTTTGTCGATACACATTCTGATTTCCAAATCAAGAAACATTCTTAAGCCGTTATACCTAACTTCCCATAAAGCTAGTATAACTCTTAAGTTTTCAAAACCAAGTATTACTTCTTCTTTCAAAATGATTCAAAAATCTTTTGAAATACTTCAAGTTCTTTATTAACACATAACAAGCCGCTTATAGTTCAAACCGATTACCTTTTAAAACCACAAGTATCTTCTACCAACATAAAGTCTTATAACCAACTTCCCATAAAGCCGTTATAACACTTTATGTTTTAAACCAATCAAATACATTTAGCACACGTGACGCCTACCGTACTACATAGTTCACACATATCATGCTAGAAGAGATAGGAAGAGGTTCACATACCTCGCGACGAGTATCGACTAATAGCAAAACGCCCAAGTACTTCAAACCGTCGGCTACTCCTTAGCCGAGATCGCGCCACACGTAGTACTTCAACCTATAAGGCCACAAGGCGCTTATTAACATTTAGATCCCTTCGAGAACATTCTACGTAAAATTCGGCAAAGACTCTCCGCAACAACAGCGTAAATCTCCTCCTTTATCGAGGCCACTACCAAGCCAACCAGGGGTTATACATCTAACCCGAACTGTACAATTTACTCCACGTAAAAGCTACACAAGTCTATCTGAATACATACCCTATGTAAATACATTCAAGATTCTTCTTCAAAAGGTTTCTTATTATTCAGCTTAAGTCCAAAGACATTGCCGACAACAACGTTCAGTTCTATATATATAGTATACTTCAACTATATAGTCTAACAATCATGTAATTTCCAATTACAATAGAGGGACAAGATATTTACCTCGATAAGCCCATAATTATCCGAGTTTAAATGTCGATCCTGAGCAAGGTTTAGCTCCTACTCCGTGTGCTCCAACCCGCTCCAACCAACCCTTAGAAGTTCTAACCAACTTCTACTTAATACTCCAACTAACTGTGGAGATTTTCCTGTGGTTTCGGTTTTTGTGACTAAGGGAAGTATAATAGTATTTCCGGCTTTTCAGATAAGTATAACCTTAGAATACTACAAGGTATACTACTAAGGTAATTTGGGCATTATAACAATACTTTGAGAGTATTTCTACCAAGAGAGGGGTATTATACTAAAGCAACTAGGCAGTGGTACCCCACGGCTAGCACCCCGGAGTGGTGGCTACCCTCTACCCCACTGTGGGGAACTCTCGCCAAAGGGGGAAGAGGGCTCTCGCCAAGGCACTACACTAAGGGGGAGGAAGAAGCTTTCAAGACTTAGGCAATTGTGGATGAATTAGTCTTCAAAAGTGGTATTTATAGGTCAGCAAAGGCCAACCAATGGCCAAGATCTTGCCAAGTGCAAGGCAAGTGTAGGCCAAGATCTTGCCAAGTGCACCTTAACCAACTACACACAAAATATCCTACCAACTACTTGACAAAATAGTCACCATTTCGTCCACTCTACCGCCATCAATGAGAGGGTGCCAAGTGGCGCCTCTTGTTGGTCCAAAATGTTTCGCCTCTGAAAATCCGCAAAATTAAAAATGACATAGCCGAAATTCCCTACGAAAGTCGTGGAAAACGCTTTCATTTAAAAACGACTCTAATCGGGTGTTGTGCACAAATAAATTTCGCCAAGCTACTTTCTCAAGTTCAAATTTTCTACGCACGCCCCACGCATACATACTGAAATACGGTATAACAATAACAAAATCAAAAGTACAATGCATAACATCGCTTCTTACCTCAACCACATATGTGAATACGCACTTAGGAATAACAATCGGATGTGACAGGCCCCGCCATACCCCTGAATGTACATAAATCTACAACACAAGGGAAAAGACTGTACCCAAAAGAGACTAGCCTCCGGATAATTGGAGCTTCTGTCGTCAGATAAGTGATCCTAAGAATGTGGATCCGCCACCTGCTTACCCTTTCTCGGCATTTAACGCAGCCCTGAAGCGGGGTCGACACATTATGTACCAAGTATGTAAAACTGGAAAAGAATACTGTAATTACATCACAAGTCTAAATCAAAGCCGGAGACATGTATGATAATCAAATTACAGTACATTGTGCCTTACTAACAATGAGAGTAAAATAGGTGCATACTTACAACGAAAAATAGGATTGAAATCCTAATCATGGGACTATTTCACCCGCATAGGCCCAGTGGACCCGCGTGAGGTATTCCTCGCATGGGACTATTTCACCCGCATAAGCCCTACGGACTCGCATGAGGTATTCCTCGCATAGGCTGGACCCGCCCGCATGAGACTATTTCACCCGCATAAGCCCTTACGGACTCGCATGAGGTATTCCTCGCATCGTGGGTAGCAAATCCACGGAAATATACAATGCCACAATCCCGGGGAATGACCCCGCAACGAACAATATATCACTAGCCCAAATCCGGCTATCACACATAACATAAGCACTACCGGCTTATCATACAATATGTAAGCAAGTTAAGAAATCCCCTAACTTCTTACTATCCTTGTTTATAAACACTCTCATTTTAGTTTACCTAAGGCACTAACATGTCTTTTATAAAAAGAACCATCCAGGAATTTAACCCAAGTACTACGTACTTCTACTCTTTAAAACAATGACTCTTTTTAGTAGAAAACTTCCAAGATACTATTAATCCTAGTATCAAGTCCGAATTACATTTCAAGGTAATTCACAACACCCTTAGAAATAAAGTTAGGTTTCTAAATCAAGTGACTCATTTTCTTATAAAACCTTAGGCAATTGATACCTTAAAATCGAATTGCCTTCCATTTAATCAAGCCATTTATCTTTCCATAAAGTCAATATAACCACCTCCCATAAAGTCGCCATATTCACTTTAAACCTTAGTTAAGTACAATTTCCTATCCAAGGGACTTATACGTTTAAAACGAAACAAGTATCACATACTTTAAAACTCTTCAAGTCCCTTATCCTTAATAAAACTTTAAGACATCCTTAGTATTTTCAAGAAGTGAGTTAATCTCCTAACTCACCCGACTTGGCATTTCATAAAGCTAGTAAAGAATGTCAAAGTCTTGTATGTCTACCGTACTATATACGTGAAACTAGTCATGCTCAAAGATAGGAAAAGTTCTACATACCGCACGGTCAAACCACTTGCCAAGTACAAAGTCCCGCCGTAGTATGTCAACCTATAATATTCACACGCCTATTAATGCCTCACTTCAACGTAGAATATTATAAGTGTTAAGTCGCTATTTTCTACGGAAAATCGGACAGCACCTCCTTTGTTTCTACATACTTTGCCACCTCTTTCGAGGCCGAATTCAATAACCAAACAGCCCCAATTGGCTCACCACAATTCAAATAAGGTAGTCCAATACGAATGGTCATTTCCGATTATATGGTATAACCACCATAAATCCATCCGTAATGTTTTCATGCATGTTATAGTCACAACCAATTTTCCCAATTCTAAGCGTATACTTACATAACATGCGACAAGTATAACTATCGATTTCCTTTGTATTACCCATTTCAAATGGCTATCAAAACCTACTATACATATCAATCTAACACATGATTCACGTGGTCAATATCAACTATAACAAGGATTATAATCAATTCCAAGAGAAGAGGAAATCTCTTACCTTTTGGGTTAGCCCACCAAAGTTCTTTTTCTTCAACTCCTAACCCCGTCAACCTCGTCTTCGTGCTTCCCACAAGCTTACCAACACTTTGCCTCCTTACCGCCGTTCCCACAAAACCCACTAAGCTAGGCTTTTCATTTTTCTTTTTCTCAAACCTCAAGAGAGAAAGGGAGAGGGTTTTTAGGAGTTCTAAGATGAAATGACCAAGTCTTTCAAGACTTGGTCCTAAAATAGGGTCCTTTTCGTGGTCAACAAGATGGGAGGGACACTTGTCACCCTCCCATAGGCTCTTTTCGAAAATATCCCCTGTTTTAAGCACTGCCCGCAGAAAATCCCGCTGGCGCCATGTAGCTGAAGCCGCGCCGAAACCTCCGAGGATTTTCAGGATTAGTGGTGCCGCGCTCACACGGCCTTGCGCTGAGACGCTCGACACGAAAATCCTTCCTTCGCGCTGCTACAATTTCTAACGCCCATACCCCTCCGCTCCGATGTCCTATCGACGAGCGGTTTGTTGCGTTGGAAACTAGACTCATCCAACTTAATACTAGGCTTGCTAAACACCCCATACATCTTAAAAAAAAAAATTGGGGTACCACACTCCGAATAAGACTTAAAATCCGTTCGACACATAATTGCCAACTTATCTAATATTTGAATTTACGGGGTGTAACATTCTTCCCCCCTTAGAAACATTCGTCCCGAATGTTCTTTCGGAGTACACTTTTAATTAGCAACATAGTTTCCTTTCACAACCCCGACCTACCAATAATGTCACACAAGGCCACATAATAGCATTAAGCAAAATAAACACTTCAATTAAAACTTGACAAGTAAGGGAAGATGAATTACCTGAAGGTATAGGAAATAAGTGAGGATACTTCCTCAACATGTCCTCCTCCACTTCCCAAGTCATCTCCTCCCGGTTATCATTCCTCCACAGGACTTTGACGGAAGCTACATCCTTGGTCCGATCGCTCGACTGGCGATCGAGTATCGCTATGGACTCTCCTCATACGATAACCCCTCTGCACGGATCTCACCGCTAGGAAAACTCGCCGGATCTCCGATACACTTCTCAACATAGAAACATGGAAGACCTGGATGTACCGCTCTAACTCGATGGTAGATCCAACTCATAGGCAACCTTGCCCATTCTACGGACGATCTGGTAGGGCCCAATGTACCTGGGCCGAGTTTCTTCATCGAATCTCATCACACCCTTCATGGGTGACACCTTCAAGACCCAATCGCTACGAAACTCCAAATGCCGACGCCGATTATCCGCATATGACTTCGCCGACTTTGAGTCGCTATCGGTCTCCCGGATAAGCTTCACCTTATCCACCGCCGTACCAAGTCCGCCAACCAATCGCATTCTCGCCACGCCGAACCAACCGATCGGCGACTGCATTTCGCCATATAAAGCCTCGTATGGCGCCATCTCAGATCTTGGAATGGTAGTTGTTGTTATAACCAAACTCCACAAGGGGCAAATGATCCTCCCAAATACCATCGAATCAATCACGCAGCTCGCAACATATCCTCGAGTGTGCGGATAGTGCGCCGCCGCGCCATCACCGAGGATGAAATGTCAGACTAAGACTCACCAGTGTCCTAGACCTTCGAAAGATCTCGAGTTAGTCAGAATCGGGCTCCCTATCGATATAATCGACACGCACACCGTGCGACCTCACAATCTCTCGATGTACAATCCGCATAGTCTCACCAAAACGTCGCCCCGATGGAAGGAAATGGGCTGATTTCACACCACAACAATAACCCAAATGGAGTCGTGATTTCCGAGTACGAGGTAACCTCAGAATAAGTCCATGTTGATCACCTCCCACTTTCAAGTCGGAATCTCAATAGATCGCAATAATCCACGGGCCTCTCGTGCTCGACCGACTGCCGGGCAATTAGGACATCGAGCAACAAAACTCGCCACGCCCCTCTTCGTGCCATCCCACCAATACAAACATCCGAGGTCATGGTACATCTTGGTCGACCCGGATGAATAGAATAACGAGCACCGCGTGCCTCCCTGCATCACGACGGTCCTCGACACATCGGAACACACAACCGCCTCAAATCTCAAGACTTATCAGCGCTACTCGAATAGACTCTTCTCCACACGAAGAGATGTATCTCGATCTCGCACTAACACTGGTCCTCAAATCGCCGCTCTTCACCTCATCAACGATGGAAGACTCGCAACCTCACGAACCCGCACTCCACTATCGCTTCGGATCGATCAATCGAACCCCTAGGCTTGCTAATCGTGGATTCGATGGACCGTGTCCTATCTCTCCGTTGTACCTCCGATAGGCTCCCCATAGATCTACGACTAAGGCATCAAGAACTACGTTGGCTTTCCCGGATGGTAGAGAATATCGCATCATAATCTTTCAAAGAACTCTAACCACCGCCTCTGCCTCGAGTTCAGCTCCTCTGCACGAAGATATACCGAGGCTCTTGTGGTCCGTAAAATATCCACATGAACCCCGCACAAATAGTGTCTCCAAATCTTCAAGGCATGAATAACCGCGCCAACTCTAAGTCATGGGTAGGTAATTCTTCTCATGCTCAGAATCGCGGAAGCATAGGCTATAACCTTTTCGTGCTGCATCAAAACACACCCTAGCCCGATACCCGAGGCATCACAATAGATCACGTACCCGTCTAACCCCTCAGGAAGAGTAAGAACTGGGGTTGTAGTCAACCTCTCCTTCAGCAACTGAAAACCCTGCTCGCAAGCCTCTGTCCACTGGAACTTGACTGTCTTCTGAGTCAGCCTAGTCAACGGTGCTAAAATCGAAGAAAACTGCTCCACAAACCTACGATAATAACCCGCCAGTCCTAAGAAACTGCGCACTTCGGTCGGAGTAGTAGGTCTCGGCCAAGACTTGACTGCCTCAATCTTTGCCGCATCCACCCGAACACCATCAGCCCCAATAATATGCCCCAGGAATGCCACTGAGGCCAACCAAAACTCACACTTGG
The DNA here is from genome assembly GCA_029844215.1 of Przewalskia tangutica. Classification (NCBI taxonomy): domain Eukaryota; kingdom Viridiplantae; phylum Streptophyta; class Magnoliopsida; order Solanales; family Solanaceae; genus Przewalskia; species Przewalskia tangutica. Next base: position 53,810,207 of record CM056726.1, read on the forward strand.
AGAACTTGGCGAATAAATGCCGGTTCCGGAGAACCCCAAGTACAGTCCTCAAGTGATCTGCATGCTCCTGCTCTGTCCGCGAATAAACCAGGATGTCATCAATAAACACTATCACAAATGTGTCCAAAAATGGCTTGAACACCCGGTTCATCAAATCCATAAACACCGCTGGAGCGTTGGTCAAACCGAAAGACATAACCCTAAACTCATAGTGCCCATACCGGGTCCTGAATGCAGTCTTTGGGATATTCGCTCGAACTCGAACTCGATGATAACTGCATCGCAGTCTATCTTTGAGAAACACCTCGCACTCGTGAATCGGTCAAACAAATCATCAATCCCGGGAGGGTACCTATTCTTAATGGTTACTTTATTCACCGCTCGTAATCAACACACATACGCAGCTGGCCCCATCCTTCTTTTTACGAACAAAACCGCGCTCCCTGGGAGATACACTAGGCCTGATAAATCCCTTCTCCAAAGAAGTCTTTCACCGGTCCTTCGCCTCCTCAACTCGTAAGGTGCCATCCTCAGATGGCGGAATGGAAATAGGTCGAGTGTCCGCAACGTGTCAATACAAAACTCAATCTCCTCTCGGGAGGATTCCCAAGATCATCTCGGGAACACATCCGAAACTCCCTAACCATCGGTATCGAGTGAAGAACGGCACCTCACCTGCGTATCAAATACCCGAACCGGATGATAGATGTACTTCTCGCACCATCTTCCTAGCCTTGAGGTAAGAAATAAACCTACCTCGGCGATGCCGTGTTGCTTCTCCACTCGATAATCGTTCGCCAGGAATCGAACCGAACCAACTCGTCCTACATCAACGTTGGCATAACAAGAAGCCAACCACCATACCCATAATGACATCAAAATCATCATCTCCAACTCTATCAAGTCTTCAAGGTCCGACGATCAGAATATAAACCTGACAACCTCTCAGACACCCGCCGCCTAACACCGAATCTCCCATAGGCGTAGCTACCTCAAAAGGCTCTATCGACTCCGGCCCTATCCCGATTCTACCCGCAATAAGAGGGGACACATAGGACAAGGTAGAACCTGGATCTATCAAAGCATAAACATGACAACCAAATCGGTAATGTACCGACGACGCCGTGGAAGCTCTCCGATCCCTGGCGGCTGGCTAGAGAATATATGCGGTTCTGAGGACCGCTAGAACTAGAACCGCCACCCCGACCTCTACCGCGGCCTGCCTGTCCGTGAGTACCCTGCCCTCCGGGGCACATGACCACAGAAGGAGAAGAAGACCCACCAACTGATCCCGCTCAGGCTGCACCACCTACGCCGCCTCTGAGCGGACAATCTTCTTCAAGTGGGCCCACCGCCACAAGAGTAACAACCTCCCGCAGAACACGACACTCGCCAGGTGAGATCTACGACGAGCACACCAGGTGTGGGTGGTCTCAATCGGCGAGGATCTCTGCCTCCCTGAAACCCCGGCCCTCGTGCCTGCCCGCCTCGAATGACCTTACTGACCGCCACCTGCTCTGTGGCCCGTGGATCGTGCCTACCGGCACCCAAGTAGTCATACATCGTAGTAATCGGAAATATAAAGCAAGACATGAAACAATTTATAAAATAGACACGCTTTAAGTGAGAAAACATCGCTTTCTGCATATATATAAAAACATGGTTTAGCGATTACATCCGATATCGTATAACAGGACTACAGACTTCTAAGGAAATATACAACTATATGGATAGGCCCCGCCATACCTCGATCAGACAAAACTATCTACAACAGGAGATCATACCTAAAAGTAGAGCCTCCGAAAGGATGGAGCTCACGACACCAACGTAGAGATCCTAGGAATGTGGATCTAGCACTGCCGCTCTTACCGCGGCATGAACGCAGCCCAAGGAGGTCGATAACAGGTACTAAGTATATGAAACTGTAAAATACTTAAATGAAACATATCATTTTAAAAACAGTTTTGCAAGTATGTATGAAACAACCAAGGAACCCGCACATAGTGCCACATCACAAACAAGAGCAACAATAGGTAAACTGTAATAGGTCTTTTCTAGGCTGCGAATGATTCGAAGCAGGGCCACTCGCCCGTATTATCACTCTGCAAGCCTAATCCTGGACTCCCGGAGTCCGCATAGGCCACTCACATGGGCCCGCATGAGGTATAACCCCGCATCGAGGGTAGCTTAACCCCCGGTATCATCTCAAGAGGTGAGTGATGGTACACTAACATAACAGCTTATCTTTAAACAACATAAGCACAACAAGAATACTCTTTTTCACAAACGTTACAAGACACTAACACACATAGCATCATATCATGTCTACTTATCAAACCATCTTATTATTCTTTTCACAATTCAATATAAGTCTGTTATAAACACATGGGCAAACTGTTTCTTTTATCAATCTCAAGTGGTTATACTTAACTTCCCATAAGGCTAGTATAACTCTTAAGCTTCTGTTTAAAAACCAATTAGTTCTCTTCATAAAAATGATTCAAGATTCTTTGAAATGCTTTCGATCTTTATTATTCAAAGCTTAAGCCGTGAGGCATTCTTAGTAAGTGTTATTCGTGCTTAAGCCGTGAGGCATTACCGTAAGTATTATTCAGCTTAAGTCAAAGACATTGTCGTAGTTATATTTTAGTTAACACATGACGCTCACCGCATTATATATATTGTAAAATATCATGCTTTAGGAAGAATCACATACCTTCTCAAATAAAACCACCGCCGAGTCAATATGTCGCGCGCAGAGTCACCTATAATAGTCACAAATATCTATCAAAGACTACTCAAGGTCATTCTAAACAGAGGGTTCACAATTCTACTGAAAGTCGGGCAGACTTCCTACCCGTGAGTTATATAAGTTCATCGTGAAAACAATTCTATGTAAGTACAGTTTGATTATTCTTCTTTAAACCCTTCTACTGTGGTAATTCAATTATATTCGTGATATTCTTCCGAGTATTTATACTTATTCTTATACTACAACAAGAAGTATTCTCTAATTCAAAAGAGGGTTAGGATTAGTTACCCTGTAAGCCCAATAATATCCTAGAAAAGTCGCTACCGAGCAAGGTTTTGCTCCTAAGTTGTATGCTCATGAAACCTTAGAAGTTCTTCACAACTTCTACTAAGTACTAAGGTATTTGGGCTAGTATTTTGGGCATTATAACAATACAAGAAGGCAACTTTTCTACCAAGGGAGGGGGGTAGATTTTTGGCTAGGCTAGGGGGGGGCCTCGGCCAAACTACTAGGCTAGAGGGGGGGTGTATTCGGCCAAGGGCCTTCACAAGGGGAGGGGGGGGGGGGAGGTGTTGGACGAAAAGGCTATAAGGGAGAGGAGAGGATTTTCAAGACTTGGAAAGCTTTGTGGATGAAGAACTCTTCATCTCTAAGGGGGTATTTATAGGTCAAGAAGTGGCCAACCAATGGCCAAGATTTAGACAAGTGCAAGGCAAGTGTAGGGTGAGGATTAAATATACACAAATATCCTACCAACTCCTTGACTTGTGCACAAAGCACAAAAAACGTGCTCACCATGTCCAATTCGTCCAAATGGACGATTTCAAGTCCATCAATTGGAGGGTGACAAGTGTCGCCCTCCCGTTGGTCCAAAATGTTTCGTCTCTCGGAAAAATCCGCAAAAATTAGAAATGGCATAGCCGGAATGTAACGCCCCGAACCCGGGCCCGTTACTGGTGCCTTACCCCGGGCACCCTAGTGATACAACATCAGAGAAAACCAGTGGAAAATAAAACATGAATCATGAAACAAGAGATATAATAAATAGACAGGCCAACCAAAACAGTTGCCTTCAGTATATACATAAAACCCGAACAGTTTAATCCTTTTACAACCCTGCCCACAACAGTTCTGCACTTAAGATTTACAACGACTATGACGGACAGGCTTCGCCATACCCCGAATGTACAAGAACCTACAACTCGAGGAACACATACCAAAAGATAAGCCTCCGAGAAACGGAGCTTCCCAAAACGCCGAATCGAGATCACGAGAGCGAGGATCCACGACCGATGTACTCTACTGCGGATGAACGCAGCCCCGGCGGGGCCGCACAACAGTACCAAGTATGTGAAATCACAACATCAGAATGAAATCATAATAGCTTAACAAGGTGAGACATGTATGATAACCAAAATACAAGACGCAACATAAAATAAATAAGTCGTGACTCACGCCTCAAAGTCACCACTAAATATAACTATGGGTCTCACGCCCATAACATCCATCATGTTCGCATCATGGCCGCATGCCCCCGGAATACTGCATCGGTGTAGACATGTCCATGATGCAACAATAATAACAAGGCCGCATGGCCACATGCCCCCGGAATACTGCATCGGTGTAGACATGCCCATGTAACCTCAATAAGAATATACTGGTCAACCCTGCCGCATGGCCACATGCCCCGAATCTCATCGTGACGGTAGACACGCCCATGTTGCAACAATAATAAGGCCGCATGGCCACACGCCGGAATCGTGACGGTAGACATGTCCATGTTACCTCAATAACAATATACTGGGTGGTCAACCCTGCCGCATGGCCACATGCCCCCGGAATACTGCATCGGTGTAGACACGTCCATGTGACATCAACAACAAGACAGTAATCAAAATGGAAACATACCCGTGGAATTCTCCATCACTGCCAGCACGTCCAAGTAAGTTCTCAACAAGTCAACCGGCCCTCTATCGAGAGACACGGTAGGTTATTCTTGTTTACAACATTCTTATTACAGCAGCCATGATCTAGAAAATGTAATATCATTTTGTCTCATCTTAGTTTCTATGCAGATGGAGGTTTCTACTGGTTTTAATACGATACATCATTATTCAATACATTTTCCTTTATTAACGCTGCAGTTGGTCCTGTCGATACACATTCTCGATTCAAATCAAGAAACATTATCCCTTTAAATAAAACCAAGTACTCATTACTCACGAATGAGGTTTCACACAAACATCCTCATTAAAACAAATAAGTTAAGTCTCTTATCTTATAAGATCAAGTCTCTTAACTTCTAACATCAGTAAACCATTTTCTTTACCTCTCTTAAGACATTATACCTAACTCCCCATAAAGCTAGTATAACTCTTTTTAAAACCTTTAAAACCAAGTGTTACTCTCCCTTCCAAAACGATTTATAAATCTTTTGAAATAAATCAAGTTCTTTATTATAACTAGCCCGTTATAATTCACATCAGTTACCTTTTAAAACCACAAAGTATTTTCTTACCTACATAAAGTCATATAACCAACTTCCCATAAAGTCGTTATAACACTTTATGTTTAAGAACAATCAAACACGCTTAACACACGTACGCTCACCGCACTACATAGTTCACACGTATCATGCTGTAAGAGATAGGAAGAGGTTCACATACCTCGCGACGATTTATCGACAATAAGCAAAAAGCTCCAAGTACTACAACCTTGCTAGCCCTTTCCACTCCTCGAGTAGAATACGCTACTCTTAGTACTTTCACCTATAAAGGTCACAAACGTCTATTAACCCCAAAACACAAGTTTCTATCTTTCTACGTAAAATTCGCAAGACTCTCCCCGCAACAACAGAAATCTCCTCCTCTATCGAGGCCGGCTAAGCCACCCGGGTTCACACGCCTAACCTGACGTGTACCATCCTACTCGAATACTACACCGCCATCGCAATACGCCCTAGGTAATTACAGTTCTGTTCTTCTCTTTATTAACCTTCTATGTGATTACTGTTCAATTCTTCATTCTTCAGGCTTAAGTCAAAAGACATTGCCACAATACCAAGTTCAGTTCTATATATAGTATACAACAACTATATATTCAACACATATGTAATTTCCAATTACAATAGGGGGACAAGATATTTACCTCGATAAGCCCAAAATTATCCGAGTTTAATGTCGCTCCTGAGCAAGGTTTAGCTCCTACTCCGAGTGCTCCAATCCGCTCCAAACAACCCTTAGAAGTTCTAACCAACTTCTCTTAAGTACTTCAAACAACAATGAAGATTTCCTTAGGGTTTCGTTTGAGACTAAAAGGACAAAAGGTAGTATTTCCGGGCTCTACGTATAGAGGTATCTTTGGAATACTACAAGGTACAAGGCTAAGGTATTTTGGGCATTATAACAATACTAGGGGAGTATTTCTATACCACAACAAGGGGTATTATACGAAACAACTAGGCTAGTGGGTACCCACGCCAAGGCACCACAAAGGGAGGGTGGCCTCTCTACCAAAACCAATTTTTGGGGAGAGGGCTCTTGGACGAGTCAACAAGAGGAGGAGGGGTTTCAAGACTTGGAAGATTTTTGATGAATGAAGTCTTCAAAGAGAGGGGGTATTTATAGCAAAACCAAAAGCCAACCAATGGCCAAGATCCTTCCAAGTGTATAGCAAGTGTAAGGCCAAGATCAAGCCAAGTGCACCCTAACCCCTACTCCACAAAACACGGCACAAAACAAGCCACAAAACAAGGCACAAAACCATGAACCAATCGCCAAGGCCAAGCTCCTCTTATCGTCAATGAGGGTGACAAGTGTCACCCTCCCGTTGGTCCAAAATGTTCCGCTGCTTCTAAAAATCCGCAAAAATACTAAATGACATAGCCGGAATTTTCCCAACGTAAGTCGTGGAAACGCTTTCGTCGAAAACGACTCTATTCGCACTTGTGCCCAAATTTCGAACCAAAGCCAATTCTTAAGGCAAAAATTTAATACGCACGCCTCACGTATATACTGAAATACGGTATAACATTCTTCCTTAGAAACATTCGTCCGAATGTTCCTTCAAGGTCTCAAACAAACAGCGCCGAGATAGTCTTCACCGCTATACGCATTTAAAACAATCATGCCACACCCGCCACAAAAACACACGCTCACTTCTCCTTACTCAGAGTACTCGTCACGAACACTCGAACTCGTTCTAGCGTCCGCACTCACACTTCCAACGCTTCGTTTCCAACCCTTGAGTCACTACCTCCAAACTTGGTCATCTCACTAACCTCACTTCCCTAAGGCCATTCCCGCCTTCACGAATCGATTACGATCGAACGTATCCACGAACTCATACGATAGTCATCTAAACTGGGCCTAGCACTCGTGACCGCCACCGGCGACCACCTGAGCTGACCTTCCTCAAAACGGACGCTGGTTGGCCCGCAACATGGCCCCAACCCGACCCATCAGAAGGCCAACTCTCTAGTTTCTAGATCCGAACAATCTTACTTTCTACAGTCATGAAAGCTACCACTTCCATTTCACACTACCAGGACTTACCCTTTTCACTAACTGTGTTTCTAAATCACATTTTAGCACAAAGCTATCCAAACATATCATTAAACACATCGACAACATCAATACACACGTAACTCTAGAGGTTAAGGATATACTCAAACTAGCGGTTCAAGGACCGCTAAAATCGAACTTCCACCGCGACCTCTACCGTGGCCCGCAATCGCTTCTAGTAGTTCATTGCTATCCTACCAGCTACTCGGCCTGACGCCGTCATATGGCCCCGCTGGCCGCAAGAATAACAAGCTCCTCGTACTACGACACTCCCGAAATGCGGTCTACCACATCGGCCACACCGAGGTAGTGATCGATCCGCCAACACCCCTACTCCCGATCATTCAAACACGGGAGCCCCGACCGCTTCCCGAATATCCTGGGTCCCGGCTGCGAGGACTACTCGCAATGGCGGAGGTACATAACTAGTTCGCCGAGGCGGTCCGCCTCGAAGTCGCCAAAATATCCGACCGCTCGCCTTCTTCTCACGAAAGCGGTCCACCTGCCGATCCGCGCCTCGCACTCCGTGCATGAGCTCAACGCGGCAATGTCCATGCCCTACCAAGAGAAACACCAACAACTCGCTAGGTAATCATCGAGCCCTCGTAACATATCCGCACTCGATCCTCCATACTAGCTACTAATGCGGAACATACCGCCAATGAGTCGAACTCTACATTGTACTCAATCAGACGCCTGCTTCGCCTCAACATAAAAATTTGTCGCCCGAGCCCTCCTCATTTGTGGAGGCAAGAAATGTGCTGAAGGCGCCTCAAAACTCGCCCCAAACGGCCGGAAGTGCATGCTCTCCCGAAAGCTCCCACGAAGTCAAACCAATCGATCGCGTATCACGCACCGATGCGAACCAAATGTCACCGACTCGGCCTCAAGCCTTGATCACCCGCATGATCTCTTCAGAATCGACGGATGAACTCCTCGCGGATCATCCTCCGCCTCGACCAGAAACTCAAAGCGGGCTACAACTAAGGAAATCCCGTAGCCTCAAATCGCTCGCCTCTGTGCACTACAGCCGCTGAATCGAACCGCGGCCCACCTTATCTCATATCCGCCACAACCTCGCCAATAATCGCCATCTCTTGTGACCCATCTCTCCCGCCTGCATCGCGGACCGAGGCTCAGTATCAGAGTCTCGCAGCCCACCGCCGCGCTCTAAACTCTCAGGCCGGGCGGCGTCGCAAAACTCGCCGTCAAGCACTACTCGTAATCGACGCCCGCGCTCGCATTCTCTCAATCCCACTAGCGCCTCCTGCCGCTTGCCCTTCTGGGCCCTGGTTGCCTTTCGCAGAGGCATAACTGGTAAAAACGAAACACGTCAGAGGGGTCCAACTTACAACACAGCTCTAAGGCACGATCTCAGAATGAGAAGAATAGAAACCAATCCTAAATGTCCTATAGCCTCCTGATTATAGATGTGGTGCACAACACACCGATAATCAAGACTCTACTAGACACGGTCTGTAGACACTTTCCGAGGACTAACTGCTCTGATACCACTTTGTAACGCCCCGAACCCGGGCCCGTTACTGGTGCCTTACCCCGGGCACCCTAGTGATACAACATCAGAGAAAACCAGCGGAAAATAAAACATGAATCATGAAACAAGAGATATAATAAATAGACAGGCCAACCAAAACAGTTGCCTTCAGTATATACATAAAACCCGAACAGTTTAATCCTTTTACAACCTCGCCTACAACAGCTTCTACAGCACTTAAGATTTACAACGACTATGACGGACAGGGCCCCGCCATACCCCGGAAGGTACAAGAACCTACAACTCAGTGGAACACATACTAAAAGATAAGCCTCCGAGAAACGAGCTTCCCAAAACGCTAATCGAGATCCTCGAGAGCGAGGATCCACGACCGATGTACTCTACTGCGCGATGAACGCAGCTTCAAGCGGGCCGGTCATAACAGTACCAAGTATGTGAAATCACAACATCAGAATGAAATCATAATAGCTTAACAAGGTGAGACATGTATGATAACCAAAATACAAGACGCAACATAAAATAGCCAAGTCGTGACTCACGCCTCAAAGTCACCACTAAATATAACTATGGGTCTCACGCCCATAACATCCATCATGTTCGCATCATGGCCGCATGCCCCTAATCGCCTCTGTAGACATGTCCATGATGCAACACATAACAAGGCCGCATGGCCACATGCCCCGGACATCGTGACGGTAGACGCCCATGTAACCTCAATAAGAATATATCGTCAACCCCGCCGCATGGCCACATGCCCCGAATCATCGTGACGGTAGACACGCCCATGTTGCAACACATAATAAGGCCGCACGCCACATGCCCCGGAATCAGACGGTGTAGACATGTCCATGTTACCTCAATAACAATATATCAGTGGTCAACCGCCGCATGGCCACATGCCCCGAATATCGTGACGGTAGATACGTCCATGTGACATCAACAACAAGACAAGAATCAAAATGGAAACATACCTGGAATTCTCCATCACCGCCAAAGACGCCCAAGTAAGTTCTCAATAAGTCAACCGCCTCTATCGAGACACAGAATACGTAAATACCACCCCGCACAACAAAGGCTATCATCACAAGCATAGGCAAGTTTCACAACAACAAGCATAGGCAAGTTTCACAACAACAAGCATAGGCAAGCTTCACACAACTCAAAGTACTTTCATATTATGCCAAAGTCCGGGTTTTTAACCCCAAAGTACTACATACGTTAAGTTCTTTTTAAAAGAGATCCATTACTTTTATAAAAGTCACCCGATACCCGTAGTATAAGAATGACCAACCCACATCCCTTTTCAAAATCAAGTAACAACATTCTTTTCCTAAGTTCCAGTTTGCCTAGTTTCAATTACTCAAGCTTCTCATTTCAAATGGTTTCATAGTTCATAAACTTAATCACTTGATTTCTTTTAGAACAATTGAGTAATATAAGTCTCGCGTGAGAGTAGGTTATTCTTGTTTACAACATTCTTATTACAGCAGCCATGATCTAGAAAATGTAATATCATTTTGTCTCATCTTAGTTTCTATGCAGATGGAGGTTTCTACTGGTTTTAATACGATACATCATTATTCAATACATTTTCCTTTATTAACGCTGCAGTGGTCTGTCGATACACATTCTGATTTCCGAAATCAGTATAACATTATCCCTTTAAATAAAACCAAGTACTCATTACTCACGAATGAGGTTTCACACAAACATCCTCATTAAAACAAATAAGTTAAGTCTCTTATCTTATAAGATCAAGTCTCTTAACTTCTAACATCAGTAAACCATTTTCTTTACCTCTTAAGACATTATACCTAACTCCCATAAAGCTAGTATAACTCTTTTTAAAACCTTTTAAAACCAAGTGTTACTCTCTTCCAAAACGATTTATAAATCTTTTGAAATACATCAAGTTCTTTATTATAACTAGCCGCTATAATTCACATCGATTACCTTTAAAACCACAAAGTATTTTCTTACCTACATAAAGTCGTTATAACCAACTTCCCATAAAGTCGTTATAACACTTTATGTTTAAGAACAATCAAACACGCTTAACACACGTACGCTCACCGTACTACATAGTTCACACGTATCATGCTAGAAGAGATAGGAAGAGGTTCACATACCTCGCGACGATTTATCGACAATAAGCAAAATGCTCCAAGTACTACAACCTTGCTAGCCCTTTCCACTCCTCGAGTAGAATACGCTACTCTTAGTACTTTCACCTATAAAGGTCACAAACGCCTATTAACCCCAAAACACAAGTTCTATCTTTCTACGTAAAATTCGCAAAGACTCTCCCGCAACAACAGAAATCTCCTCCTCTATCGAGGCCGGCCACCAAGCCACCTGGGGTTCACACGTCTAACCGGACGTGTACCATCCTACTCAGGAATACTACACCATCCATCGCACATACGGCCCTAGGTAATTACAGTTCAGTTCTTCTCTTTATTAACCTTCTATGTGATTACTGTTCAATTCTTCATTCTTCAGGCTTAAGTCAAAAGACATTGCCACAATACCAAGTTCAGTTCTATATATAGTATACAACAACTATATATTCAACACATATGTAATTTCCAATTACAATAGGGGGACAAGATATTTACCTCGATAAGCCCAAAAATTATCCGAGTTTAATGTCGCTCCTGAGCAAGGTTTAGCTCCTACTCCGAGTGCTCCAATCCGCTCCAAACAACCCTTAGAAGTTCTAACCAACTTCTCTTAAGTACTTCAAACAACAATGAAGATTTCCTTAGGGTTTCGGTTTGAGACTAAAAAGGACAAAAGGTAGTATTTCCGGGCTCTACGTATAGAGGTATCTTTGGAATACTACAAGGTACAAGGCTAAGGTATTTTGGGCATTATAACAATACTAGGGGAGTATTTCTATACCACAACAAGGGGTATTATACGCAAACAACTAGGCTAGGGGTACCCTACTGCCAAGGCACCACAAAAGGGGAGGGTGGCCTCTACCAAAACCAATTTTTAGGGGAGAGGGCTCTTGGACGAGTCAACAAGAGGAGGAGGGGTTGCCAAGACTTGGAAGATTTTTGGATGAATGAAGTCTTCAAAGAGAGGGGGGTATTTATAGCAAAACCAAAAGCCAACCAATGGCCAAGATCCTTCCAAGTGTATAGCAAGTGTAAGGCCAAGATCAAGTCAAGTGCACCCTAACCCCTACTCCACAAAACATGGCACAAAACAAGCCACAAAACAAGGCACAAAACCATGAACCAATCGGCCAAGGCCAAGCTCCTCTTTACCGTCCAATGAGGGTGACAAGTGTCACCCTCCCGTTGGTCCAAAAATGTTCCGCTGTTCTAAAAATCCGCAAAAATACTAAATGACATAGCCGAATTTTCCCAACGTAGTCGTGGAAACGCTTCAGAAAACGACTCTATTCGGCACTTGTGCCCAAATTTCGAACCAAAGCCAATTCTTAAGGCAAAAAAAATTTAATACGTACGCCCTCACGTATATACTCTGGAAATACGGGGTATAACACGGAATTTACCCTACGAAAGCTGTGGAAACGTTTCGTCGGAAAACTATTCGTTTTGTGAGTTGTGCCCAAAAAAAATCGTCCAAGCCTAAACTTTAAGGCTATGACGTATTCCCTTACGTACATACTCTGGAAATACGGGGTATAACATTCTCCCCTCCTTAGAAACATTCGTCCCGAATGTTCCTTCCCAAGACAGTTAACGATAAGATTCTTCATAACTTAAACAGTTGTAAATGCCACACACGGCCACAGAGCAACACTTAGGTAGAAACGATAACTAAAATTTACAAGTAAGAAAGTGCATTACCCGGAGGTGGGGAATAGGTGAGGATACTTCGCCTCATGTCCTCCTCGCTTCCCACGCCATCTCCTCCCGAGCTCGTTCCGCCACAAGACTTTGACGAAGCCACGCCTGGTCCGCAGACGCCTAACTCGACGATCGACTATCGCTATGGGAATCTCCTCATACGATAACCCCTGGCCACTGGACATCGCCAATCGGGTGTACCAGATGGATCCCCGATACATCTCCTCAAAGATAGATACGTGAAAACCGGATGCACCGCCTCCGGATCGGGCGGCAGATCCAACTCATAGGCAACCTTGCCTACCTCGGACAATCAAACGCCCAATGTACCTGGGTCGAAGTTTCCTTCTTCCCGAATCTCATCACACCCTTCATGGGTGACACCTTTAGGAAAACCCAATCATGAACCTCGAACTCAAGATGCCGACGACGATGATCTCGTGATACGACTTGCCGACTCGAGTCCAATAGCCGCTCTCGGATAACCTTCACCTTATCCACTGCCTGCTGTACCAAATCTGGTCCCACTAGCTGCACTCGCCCACATCGAACCAACCTATAGGCGATCTGCACTTCCTCCCATACAAGGCCTCATAAGGCGCCATCTGAATACTGGAGTGGTAGCTATTATTATACGTGAACTCAACTAGAGGCAAATGATCCTCCCAACTACCATCGGTCAATAACACAGCTCGCCGCATATCCTCGAGTCGGATAGTGCGCTCTGCTCGTCCGTCTGCTCGTGGATGAAATGCGCATCGGGCTCACCGCCCCTAAACACTCGAAGGACCTCAGTTAGCCGTAAATCGCTCCTCATGCGATATGATCAAGTAGGGACTCCATGCACCGACGATCTCTGATGTAAAGTCCGCATAATCCTCACCAAAAGTCGCCCCGACGGAAGAAATGGGCTGATTTTGTCACCGCCGACGATAACCCATATAGAATCATGTCTCCTCCGAGCGAGGTAATCCCGTGATGAAGTCCATGTTGATTACCTCCCACTTCGTGTCGGGATCTCAATCGTCGCAACAAACCACCGTGCCTCGTGCTCTACCTTCACCGCCGACAACACGCATCGAGCTACGAACTCGCAACGCCCTCTTCAAGCCATCCCACCAATACACAGGATCTAAGGTCGCGGGTACATCTTGGTCGACCCGATGGATAGAGTAACGCGCGCCGTGTGCTTCCCAAGAACTCTGCCAAGTCCTCAAACATCCGAACACATACCGCCAAACCTTAGCACTCCATCAAAGCTACTCAAAAGGACCCTTGCCTCACGAAGAGTCAGATCACGATATCGAATCAAAGCCGATCCTCGAATCGCCTCTTCACCTCCTCGACGATGGAAGACTCAAAGAACCTCACGAACTCTAACCCCACCGCTATCGTAATCAATCAAACGGACACCAAGGCTCGCTAATCGATGCAAATCACGAACCATGTCCTCATCTCTAGCCGACATCCGATAGGCTCCCATCGACCTACGACTAAGAGCATCCGCCACAACATTGGCCTTCCCGTGGTACAGATATCAACATCGTAATCCTTAAGCAACTCTAACCACCGCTCTGCGTAAGTTCAGCTCCTCTGTCAAGATATACCGAGGCTCTTGTGGTCCAGATAAATATCCACGTGAACCCCATACAAATAGTGCCTCCAGATCTTCAAGGCGTGAATCACCGCTAACTCCAAATCACGCGGGTAGTTCCTCGTGTTTCTTCAAATCCGGGTGCATATGCTATAACCCTGCCATGCGGCATCAACACACATCCCAACCCGATGCCTGACGTGTTATACCCCGTATTTCCAGAGTATGTACGTAAGGGAATACGTACAAAAGTTTAGCCTTAAAGATTAGGCCAAGTTCGAAATTGTGCACAACTCGCTTAAAGAATCGTTTTCCGACGAAACGTTTCACGACTTTCGTAGGGAAAATTCCGCTATGCCATTACTAATTTTTGATTTTTCCGAGAGACGAAACATTTTGGACCAACGAGGGCGACACTTGGCACCCTCCCATTGATGGACTTGAATCGCCCATCGACGAAAATGGAGGTTTGGCACGCTTTTGTGCCTTGCACAAAGTCAAGGAGTTGGTAGGATATTTGTGTATAGTTAATCCTCACCCTACACTTGCCTTGAACTTGTCTTCATTCGCCATTGGTTGGCCAAGGCTTGAGCTATAAATACCCTTTAGATGAAGAATTCTTCATCCACAAAGTTATCTTCCAAGTCTAAAATCCTCTCCTCTCCCTGAGCCATTTCGTCCAAACACCTCCCCTTTAAGTAGGCCGAGGCTTCCCCCTAGCCTAGCCAAAACCAACCCCCCCACCCTTGGTAGAAAAGTTTCCTTCTAGTATTGTTATAATGACCAAAATACTCTAGACCAAATCACGTAGTCCTTAGTAGAAGTTGTGAAGTACTTCTAAGGTTTCGTGCTACCTGAGCGCATAACTTAGAGCTAAACCTTGCTCAGCGCGACTTTATCTAGGATATTATTGGGCTTACCGAGGTAAATAATCCTAACCCTCTTTGTTTTAGAGAATGCATCGTAGAAGTATAAGAATAAGTATTAAATACTTAGAAGAATATTACGAATAGAATGAACTGTTATCACAAGTAGGGGTTTAAAAGAAGAATAATCAAATCAGATTTACATGGACTGTTTTCACAATGACTGAGTAGCTCACCGGCAGTAAAGCACGCCAATTTTCCGTAGGATATAGAACCTCTGCTTAGAATCACAAAGTAGTCAACGTTGTTAGACGTGTTCGACTATTATAGGTCGATTCTCTCGCGCGACATATTCAACTTGGCGGTGTTGAGAAGGTATGTGAATCTTCCTAAAGCATGATATTTTAAATATATATATAGTACGGTAGACGCATACGTGTTAATCGAATAATAACTACGGCAATGTCTTTTTGACTTAAGCCCGAATAATAACTACGCAATGTCTTTTGACTTAAGCCCGATAATACTTACTAAATGTCTTGCGACTTAAGCCTGAATAATAAAGATCTTAAAAAGTCTTTCAAAAGAATTATAAATACGCTTTGAAAGAAGAAGAATAGTTGTTTTTAAACAAGAAGCTTAAGGGTTATACTAGCTTTATGGGAAGTTAAGTATAACGGCTTAAGTTTTATAAAAGGAACAGCTTTACTTATGTGTTTTATAAAAGACTTGTATTAATTTCAAAGGTATAATAAGATGGTTTTGGTGAGTAGACATATTGTGACGCTATGTGCTAGTATCTTGTAACGTTTGTGTAAAGAGGTCATCTTACTTATGCTTATGTTGTTTGAACTATAAGTTGTGTTAGTACTATATCACTCACCTCGAGATGATACCGGGTTGCCGCCTCCGACGGGGTAGACTCAGTGATGCAGGACCATGATTCGAGAATACCTCATGCGGTCCAGGGGCCTATGCGAGCTACGAGAGTTCCAGTTAGTATGCGGGGTTATGCCTCACGCGTCTATGGCCACGCGACAACGAGTCCAGACGCCGAGGAGTAGCTACCCTCGATGCGGGGTTATGCCTCACGCGCCCATGTGAGTGGCCTATGCGACTCGGAGTCGAGATTAGGCTTGCGCACGATGATGTGGGCGAGTGGCCCTGCTTTCGATCATTCGCAGCCTAGACAAAACCTATTACGCTTACCTATTGTTGCTCTTGTTTGTGATGTACTATGCATGCTTCTCGTTGTTTCACACATATTTGTAAACTGGTTTTAAAATGATATGTTTTCATTTAAGTACTTTACGCTTTCACATACTTAGTACTGTTGTCTTGACCTCCTTGGGCCGTTCATGCCGCAGGCGGGCAAGTGTGCTAGATCCGCATCCTTAGGATCTCTTTGCATTGGTGTCGTGAGCTCCATCTTCTCCGAGGCTCTACTTTTGGTATGATCTCCTGTATTGATAGTTTGTATGCAGTGGTATGGCGGCCCTGTCCGCCATAGTTGTATATTTCCTTAGAGGTCTCAGAGTCATGTTGTACGATTGTCGGATGTAACTGCTAAACCTTGTTTATATATTTATGCCGAAAGGCGACATTTGTTCACATAAACTGTGTCTCATTTTATAAACGGTTTCATGTCTTATTTTTATATTTCCGCTGATTACTCTGATGTATGACTACTTGGGTGCCCCGGTAAGGCACGATTCGCCCCTAATGGGTCGTGACAAAAGTGGTATCGAGCGCTTAATCCTGAAAGTGTCTACGCATCGTATCTAGTAGAGTCTTGATTATCGGTGTGTTGTGCACCACACCAATAATCAGGAGGCTATAGGATATTTAGGATTGGTTTCCATTCTTCTCATTCTGAGATCGTGCTTTAGAGCTGTGTTATAGGTTGGACCCCTCTAACGTATTCCTTTCCTGTAACAGTTATGCCTCCACGTAAGGCAACCCGCCCGTGGCAAGGCCGAGGAGCCGCTAGCAGACACCCAGAGTCACGAGGGCTCGTGCCCGCCTATACCGAGACGGCGAGTTCTATGACGCCGCCGCCCCAAAGAGACCACGCACACACCTCCCCCCGCCCCACCGGGCGAGGAGTTGGGGTACGCGAGACGCCCGACTATTGGCTAGAGTTGTGGCCGACACGGCGAGAGGCCGATGCGCAGCTCCAGCTCCAGCTCGGCCGCACCCGTGGTACACCCGAGGCGTATAGTTTGAGACTACGAGATTTCTTGAGTCAGAGCCCGCAGAGTTTTACTGTCGAGGCGAGGATGATCCGCAGAGTTCATCCGCCGCCTTCGAAGGATCATGCGGGTGATCAAGGCCTCGAGACAGAGTCCTGTGACTCGGTTCGCATCGCCGCGTGATACCGCAATGATTGGTTTGATTCATGGAGTTATCCCGGAGAGCACGCGTCCCATACTGGGATGAGTTTCGAGGCCTTTCACTCATTTCTTGCCTCCACAGATGGAGGGCACGCCGATAGATTCTTGATGCCGAGGCGCAGAGGACGCACCGTTAGGAGTACAACGTTGAGTTTGATTCGTTGGCTCGATATGTCCCAAAGATTGCAGCGATATGGAGGATAGGGTGCACCGCCACGCCACCGGCTAGATGATTACATGGCCGAGTCATGCGCGGTGTTTTCTTGACCGATATGGACATTACCCGCACGCAGCTCACGCCTGATGCGGCGAGCGCAGAGGTCGACGAGTGATGACAGACAGGCAGGGCCGTGACGAGGGTCTTCCGTGGCTATCGTGGCGGCCTCAAGCTAGCCTAGATTTGCACCACAACACCAGAGCACTCCCGCACCGCCCTCGACACCAGAGTATCCGAGATACTGTGGCCCTGTGGCTTCGACGCCCGTAGTAGAGAGATCGCCGACGACCACCCCAGCCGGCCGATGCAGAGGTCCCATTACGGAAGTGGTACTGCTTTTGGAGCTTGTTACGCCAGGCCGCAGGTCACTTTATGCGGATCGTCCGACCGGCTGGTGGTAGGGCTCACCTTCGTGTTCTCACGCTTCATCATCTCCTACAGCTTACTCGCCGAGGCGGTACACGGGTCAGCAGGTCGCGGCAGGTCGTGGTTCGGTCCCGATTCTAGCGGTCCTCGAACCGCATTTATGCTTTGTCCACCGACAGATCGTGAGGCCTCACCGATGTCGCCACGTGTACCTTATCGGTTCGGTTTGATGTATATGCTTTGATAGATCCGGTTCTACTCATCCTATATATCTCCCTTGTTGCTAGTAGGATAGGGATAGAGCCCGAGTCCATAGACCTTTCGAGGTAGCTACGCCATGGGTGATTCGGTGGTAGCTCGGCGTATATAGAGCTTGTCCTGTGACTATTTACGTCGCTTGACCCCAGCCGACTTGATAGAGTTGGAGATGACTTTCGACGTGATTATGGGGATGGATTGGCTTCGCTACGCCAATGTAGACCGCAGAGAGAGTAGCACGGTTCCAGTTTCTGAGGAGCCGTTGTTGAGTGGGAGGAGCACCAGACGCCGGCGGTAGGTTTATTTCCTACCTCAAGGCTTGGAAGATGGTGCAGGCGGTATATCTACCATCTCGTTCGTGTTTGATATCGAGGTCGCAGCGATTTTCGCCATCCCCAGAGTCGAGAGTTCCCGCACGTGTTTCAGACGACTCCCGTATCCTCCCGAGAGGAGATTGAGTTTTGTATAGACATATTGCGACACTCGGCCTATTTCCATTCCGCCATACGTAATGGCACCGCCGAGTTGAGAGTCAAGGACCACCGAGAGATTTGGAGAAGGGTTTTATCGCATCTAGTGTTTCTCCCCGGGGCGCCGGTATTGTTCGTGAAGAAGAAGGACGGACGCCGCATGTGTTGACTACGGTGAACAAGGTGACCATTAAGAATGCCCCCCTTCCAGATTGATGATTTGTTCGACCTTGCAGTGGCGCGAGATGTTTCTCCAAGATTGATCTACGGCCGCTATCAAAAGTAGTCGAGAGGTGGATGTCCCTAGGATCGCATTCCGGACCCAGACGCATTATGAGTTCGTGGTCATGTCTTGTTGACCAATGCTCCGCCAGATTCATGGATTTGATGAACCGAGTGTTCAAACCATTTTGACACGCTGTGATAGTGTTCATTGATGATATCTTGGTTTATTCTCGCCAGCGGAGCATGCGAGCATTTGATCGGCCGACAGCTTCAGACTGCAGCTTGTACGCCAAGTTTCCCAAATGTGAGTTTTGGTTGACTTGATGGCGTTTCTTGGGCATATTGTCGGGCTGATGGCATTCGAGTGGATACGCCAAGATCGAGGCAGCCAGACTTGGCCTAGACCTACTACTCCGGCAGGTTCGCAGCTCGGGCCTGCAGTTATTATCGGTTCGTGGAGAAGTTTGCTTCTATCTCGCACCATTGACTAGGCCGACTCGTAAGGCGCAAGTTCCGATGGGTGATGCTTGTGGCGTGGTTTCCGATTCTTTGAAGAGAGACCGACGACCGCTCGTTTACTCTTCCAGGGTCCAAATCGTACCAACGAGATGGTAGATATACCCTTCGCACCATCTTCCTAGCCTTGAGGTAGGAAATAAACCTACCATCGGCGATACCGTGCTCCTCCCACTCAACAACCGGCCTCAGAAACGGAACCGCATTACTCTCTCTGCAGCCTACATTGGCGTAGCAAGGCTAGCCAATCCATCCCCATAATCACGCCAAGTCAATCATCTCCAACTCTATCAAGTCGGCTGGTCCGACGATCAGAATGGTCACAGACAAGCTCTATATACCCGCCGAGCTACCATCGAATCACCATCGCGTAGCTACTCGAAAGGATCTATGGACTCGTGCTCTATCCCTATCCTACTAGCAACAAGGGAGATATATAGGATGAGTAAAACCCGATCTATCAAGGCATAAACATCAAACCCAGAATCGATAAGGTACTGTGATTTACATCAGTGAGGCCTCCGATCTGTCGGTGGACAAAGCATAAATGCGCTCGAGGACCGCTAGAATCGGGACCCGAGCCACGACCTCTGCCGCGACCTGCCGACCCACGAGCACTCGCCCGGCGAGTAATCGTAGGAGATGATGCGGCAATGTAACTCAAGGCCGAGCTCTACCACCGCCGCCCGGCCTGACAAGCCGCAGTGACCCGCTGGCTACAATCAGAATAAGCTCCAAAAGTAGTACCACACTTCCGTAATGGGATCTACCGTGACGCCACACCGGGTGGTCCCGACGCCGCACTTCGCTACTCGACGCTCAAGCCTGGGCCCGTGCCCCGCCAAAACTCGGGCCAGGCCGAGGACGGCAGGAGTGCTCGAGCCGGCCGTGGTGCGACCTAGATCGCCGCCGAGGCCGCCACCACGATAACCACCGTAGACCTCCCGCCCCGCCTTCTTCTCGCCGCCGTCCCACTCGCCGACCTCGCGCTCCTCGCATCCAAGGGCGTGATCCTGCATGCGGGTAATGTCCATACCCGGCTGGATAGAAACCCACGCACATGACTCGGCCATATAGTCGCTTCAGCCCGGTGACATAGCGGTGCACCCTATCCTCCATATCGCTACCAATGCCGGGACATATCGAGCCAATGAATCAAACTCGACATTGTACTCCCGACAAGGCGTCCTCTCGCCTCGATGGTAAAATCTATCACTGCGCCTCCTCATCTGCGAGGCAAGAAGAGTGAGGAAAGCCTCGAGAACTCATCCCAAGTAGCTGGGACGCTGCTCTCCCGGATAACTCCCATGAATCAAACCAATCGATCGCGTATCACGCACCGATGCGAACCGGCGTCACAGACTCTCGAGGCCTTGATCACCCTCATGATCCTTCAAGCCGACGGATGAACTCGCGATCATCCTCCGCCGACCAGTAAAACTCGCGCTACAACTCAAGAAATCTCGTAGCCTCAAACTATTCGCCTCGGGTGTACCACGGTGCGACGGCCAGCCGAGCCTGAACTGAATCGCCGATCCAATCTCTCGACGGGCCACAACTTTAGCCAAAGTCGGGCCATCTCTCAGCCCTAACTCTCCGCCTGTGCCGGGACGAGGTGTCGATCGTGGTCTTTGGGGCTGGCGGCGCTAGAACTCGCCTCTCGTATAGACCGGGCTCGAGCCTCGTGACTCTGGGTGTCTCGCTAGCGCCTCCTGCGCTTGCCCTTCGGGCCCGGTTGCCTTACGTGGAGGCATAATCAGCATAGAAAGGAATACGTTAGAGGTCCAACCTATAACACAGCTCTAAAGCACGATCTCGTAATGAGAAGAATGGAAACCAATCCTAAATATCTTATAGCCTCGATTATTGGTGTGGTGCACAACACACCGATAATCAAGACTTACTAGATACGGTCTGTAGACACTTTCCGAGGATTAATCGCTCGATACCACTTTTGTCACGACCGTTCGTGGCGTGGATCGTGCCTTACCGGCACCCAAGTAGTCATACATCGAGTAATCACGAAATATAAAGCAAGACATGAAACAGCTTTATAAAATAGGACCTGATTTAAGTGAGAAAACATCGCTTTCGCATATATATAAAAACATGGTTTAGCGCTACATCCGATATCGCATAACAGACTACTCACTTAAGGAAATATACAACTATGGCGGACGGGGCCCCGCCATACCTCGATCGTACAAAACTATCTACAACAGGAGATCATACCCAAAAGTAGAGCCTCCGAAAGGATGGAGCTCCGACACCAACGTAGAGATCCTAGGAATGTGGATCTAGCACTGCCGCTTACTGCGGCATGAACGCAGCCTCAAGGAGGTCAAGACAACAGTACTAAGTATATGAAATCAGAAATACTTAAATGAAACATATCATTTTAAAACAGTTTTGCAAGTATGTATGAAACAACCAGGAACTCGCATAAGCCACATCACAAACAAGAGCAGCAATAGGTAAACTGTAACAGGTCTTTTCTAGGCTGCGAATGATTCAAGCAGGCCACTCGCCAGATATCACTCGCAAGCCTAATCCTCGACTCCGAGTCCGCATAGGCCACTCACACGGGCCCGCATGAGGTATAACCCCGCATCGAGGGTAGCTACTCCGCATCGCCCCGACTCGTCCGCATGGCCACATAGACCGCATGAGGCATGACCCTCATACTAACACGAACTCGTAGCTCCGATAGGCCCCCGACCCGCATGAGGTATTCTCGAATCATGGTCCTGCATCACCGAAGTCTACCCCAGACGGAGGCGCCTTAACCCCAGATCATCTCAAGAGGTGAGTGATGGTACACTAACATAACAACTTATCTTTAAACAACATAAGCACAACAAGAATACTCTTTTCACAAACGTTACAAGACACTAACACACATAGCATCATATCATGTCTACTTATCAAACCATCTTATTATTCTTTTCACAATTCAATATAAGTCCGTTATAAACACATGGGCAAACTGTTTCTTTTATCAATCTCAAGTGGTTATACTTAACTTCCCATAAGGCTAGTATAACTCTTAAGCTTCGCTTAAAACCAATTAGTTCTCTTCTAAAAATGATTCAAGATTCTTTGAAATGCTTTGGATCTTTATTATTCAGTGCTTAAGCCGAGGCATCGCTGTAAGTGTTATTCAAAGCTTAAGCCAGGCATTGCCGTAAGTATTATTCAGCTTAAGTCAAAGACATTGCCGTAGTTATATTTTAGTTAACACATGTACGCCTACCGCATATATATATTGTAAAATATCATGCTTTAGGAAGAATCACATACCTTCTCAAATGAAAACCACCGCCGAGTCAATATGTCGCGCGCAGAGAGTCACCTATAATAGTCACAGATATCTATCAAAGACTACTCAAGGTCATTCTAAACAGAGGGTTCACAATTCTACGGAAAGTCGGGCAGCACTTCCTACCCGTGAGTTATATAAGTTCATCGTGAAAACAAATTCCTATGTAAGTACTGTTTGATTATTCTTCTTTAAACCCTTCTACTGTGGTAACAGTTCAATTCTATTCGTGATATTCTTCCGAGTATTTATACTTATTCTTATACTACAACAGTAAGTATTCTCTAATTCAAAAGAGGGTTAGGATTAGTTACCTCGGAAGCCCAATAATATCCTAGAAAAGTCGCTGAGCAAGGTTTTGCTCCTAAGTTGTATGCTCCATGAAACCTTAGAAGTTCTTCACAACTTCTACTAAGTACTAAGGTATTTGGGCTAGGTATTTTGGGCATTATAACAATACAAGAAGGCAACTTTTCTACCAAGGGAGGGGGTAGATTTTTGGCTAGGCTGAGGGCCTCGGCCAAACTACTAGGCTAGAGGGGTGTATTCGCCAAGGGCCTTCAGGAGTGGGGAGGTGTTGGACGAAAAGGCTACAAGGAGAGGAGAGGATTTTCAAGACTTGGAAAGCTTTGTGGATGAAGAACTCTTCATCTCTAAGGGGGTATTTATAGGTCAAGAAGTGGCCAACCAATGGCCAAGATTTAGACAAGTGCAAGGCAAGTGTAGGGTGAGGATTAAATATACACAAATATCCTACCAACTCCTTGACTTGTGCACAAAGCACAAAAAACGTGCTCACCATGTCCAATTCGTCCAAATGGACGATTTCAAGTCCATCAATTGGAGGGTGACAAGTGTCGCCCTCCCGTTGGTCCAAAATGTTTCGTCTCTCGGAAAAATCCGCAAAAATTAGAAATGGCATAGCCGGAATTTACCCTACGAAAGCTGTGGAAACGTTTCGTCGGAAAACTATTCGTTTTGTGAGTTGTGCCCAAAAAAAATCGTCCAAGCCTAAACTTTAAGGCTAAACTTTATGTACGTATTCCCTTACGTACATACTCTGGAAATACGGGGTATAACATGATCAGACCTCCTGCCAGAAAACCGTGACGGAGCACTCTGTGCTGGCTGGAAAGTGGACCCGATCACTGCCGAGGTCCGCCCGAAATCGCCCGAGACCACGATGTCCCGCCTCTTGGGCTGTCCTGCGTCAATCTGGTCCTCTCTCTCTCTATCCTCTATCCCCTGTGCATAGGCCTGCATCCGGGCGATGTCCATACCGGGCTGAAGAGCCACACCCAAGCATGCGGTAATCATATGACGGTCAAGCCCCATCACGTAACGATGAACCCTATCCGCCATGTCAGCTACAATAGTATGTGCATGTCTGGCCAAGGAGTCAAACTCCAAGCTATACTCCCTGACAGTCCTCCCGTTCTGCCTCAAGGTCAAGAATCTGTCTACCCGGGCTCTCCTCATCTCGGGAGGCAAAAAGTGAACCATGAAGGCCTCTGTAAACTCCTCCCAAACAGCTGGAAGAGCATCGTCACCTCTCGAAAGCAACCACGACTCAAACCAGTTCAACGCAATATCGCGCAACCGGTAAGAGGCTAGCGTAACAGACTCTATCTCTGAAGCCCTAAGAACCTGCATGGTCCATTGTAGATGCCGAATGAACTCCTGCGGATCCTCATCAGACCTCGAACCATAAAACTCAGGTGGATGACATCCCAGAAAATCCCTAATCCGCAAACCGCTTCTACGGTGGTCGCTGCTCTCCGTTTGCCGCCGCCGCCATACTATCTTGGTCAACAACCGACCGCTTCCTCGTAGTCTCTATACTCGGTGGCCGGGAACCGAGGCTCGTATCGGAACCTCTCGAGCTACCGCCGCCTCGGCCTTTCTAACACCGCCGCGTGGCTGAACTCGCCGACCGCTTACTACCTCGTGCATAGTCTGTGCTCGAGCCTGTAACCCTTCGAGTACCGCTAGCGCCTCGCCGCCGCTTTGCCCTTCTCGCCCGGTCGCTCCGTGGTGGCATAACTGTTTCATAAGACTAGGTCAGAGAGGATTCAACCTACTGAGACAGCTCTACTGCACGATCTCAGAGAGAGAAGAATGGAAACCAATCCTAAATGTCCTGCAGCCTCCTGATTATAGATGTGGTGCACAACACACCGATAATCAAGACTCTACTAGACACCTGCGTAGACACTTTCCGAGACTAATCGCTCGATACCACTTTTGTCACGACCGACCCGGCCGCCATCGTGCCCTACCCGGGCACCCTGCCTGTATATATCGAGAATAGCAATGGAACATACACAACATGAACACATGTGTAACAATAAAACATCCCCGCTGGCCGATAAGGCCGCTTCCAATATAGATAACAAAATCAAAAGTACAATCAGACAACATCGCTTCTTACCCAACCACATATGTGAATACTGCACTCTAGGAATAACAATCGTATGGACAGGGCCCCGCCATACCCCTGAATGTACATAAATCTACAACACCAGGGAAAAGACTGTACCCAAAAGAGACTAGCCTCCGGATAATTGGAGTTTCTGTCGTCAGATAAGTGATCCTAAGAATGTGGATCCGCCACCTGCTTACCCTTTCCTGCGGCATGAACGCAGCCCCCGGGGAAGGGGGTCAGTACACAATATGTACCAAGTATGTAAAACTGGAAAAGAATATCAGAATTACATTGTTATACCCCGTATTTCCAGTGTATGTACGTAAGGACGTACGTAGAAAAGTTTGGGCTTTAAAAGTGGCTTGGCCGATTTTACTTTGTGCACAACACCCGGTTAGAGTCGTTTTTCGACGAAACGTTTTACATAACTTGCGAGGGGAAAATTCCGGCTATGCCATTTTTAATTTTTGCGGATTTTTCCGAGAGACGAAACATTTTGGACCAACGAGAGGGCGACACTTGGCACCCTCTCATTGATGGAGTGTGGGCGGTAAAGCTTGGACGAAATCCTTGGCTTTTTGTCAAGTAGTTGGTAGGATATTTTGTGGTAGATGGATAAGGTGCACATGGATGAATCTTGGCCCTACACTTGCTTAGCACTTGGCATGATCTTGGCCATTGGTTGGCCTTTGCTTGACCTATAAATACCCCTCCCCTTTGAAGACTTATTCATCCTAAAATAATTTCTAAGTCTAGAAATCCTCCCTCCCTTGTAGTATTGTTCTCGTCCTCCCCCCTTTGAGAGGCCCCTTGGCCGAGAGTTCCCTTCCCCCCCTTGGCCGAGAATACCCCCCTCCTAGTGGGGTTGGCCGAGGGGTATACACCCCCCCCCCTTTTGTGGTGTTGTCTCGTATAAATACCCCCCCTCTTGGTAGAAATACTCTCCAAAGTATTGTTACTATACCCAAATTTCCTTAGCTGTATACCTTGTAGTATTCCAAGATTACACTTATACGAAAAGCCCAGAAATACTATTATACTTCCCTTCAGTCACAAAAACGAAACCCTAAGGAAAATCTCCATAGTTGGTTGGAGTATTAAGAAGAAGTTGCGTAGAACTTCTAAGGGTTATTTGGAGCGGGTTGGAGCACCCGGAGTAGGAGCTAAACGTTGCTCAGGATCGACTTTATACTTGGATAATTTTGGGCTTATCGAGGTAAACACTCTTGACCTTCTATTGTAATTGGAAATTACATGTTGTAGGAATATATAGTTGTAGTATACTATATATATAACTGAACTTAGTTTTGCGGCAATTACTTTTTACTTAAGCCTGACATTAAAGAAGATAATTGAATCAGACTTACATGGATCAGACACAGGAGACTTGTGAAGTTTGACGGGTAGGGAAGGGCTGCCCAAATTTCCGTAGAATCTTGTATCTAGATTTATTCTACCGAGTAGTCTAGACTTTGATAGACTTGTATAACCTTTATAGGTTGAATGTTCTGTGAGTAGCATGTGCTACTTGAAAGGTGGACAAGGCTAGCCGGGTTATAGCCGTGGAGCGTTTTGCTAATAGTCGATAATCGTCGCGAGGTATGTGATTCTTCCTATCCTCTTGAGCATGATATTTTAAAGAATATATATATAGTACGGTAGACGTACGTGTGTTAACTGAATAATAATTACGGCAATGTCTCCGGACTTAAGCCTGAATAATCTTGAAGTATTTCAAAAGAATACTGAATCATTTTAACAGAAGAGTAATACTTGGTTTTAAAAGCTTAAGAGTTATACTAGCTTTATGGGAAGTTAGGTATAACGGCTTAAGAGAGATAAAAAGAATGATTTATTGTTCTAAAAAGATAAGAGACTTGACTTAATTGAATTTTGTTAAAAAGTGTGAAACCTCATTCGTGAGTAATGAGTACTTGGTTTTCAAAAGGAATTATGTTTTACTGATTTCGGAAATCAGAATAAGTATCGAACAAACCACAAGACGCTAATAAAGGGAAATGTTTTGACTAATAAAGTATTATTAAAACCAGTAGAAACTACCATCTGCATAGAAGCTAAGATGAGACAAAATGATATTACATTTCCTAGATCATGGTTGTTGTATCAAGCTTGTTATGAACAAGAATAACCTACTCACACATAAGGTATATTTTTCTCAAATTGTTTTAAGGGATTAAAACTATGAACTACGGAACCTTTCAAAAATGAGAAAATTGAGTAATTAAAATTAGGCAAACTTGAACGTTTGGAAAAGAATGTTGTTACTTGATTTTACAAAGAGGAGTGTTTTGATTTACTTCAAAAGATAATCAATCTATTTTCATATACTACGAGTATTGTGTGACTTTTGTGAAAGAAACAGATCTTTTAAAAGAGTAATACATGAAGTATTTTGGGGCTAAAAACCCGAACTTGTTAACATAATATAGAAAGTACCTTGTGTGAATAACTTGATTGTGTTGATTTGTGATAGTCTTGTAATACTTTCTTGTTGACTTGATAAGTAAACATGTTAGGATGCTACGTGAGTTGGTATCTTGTGATGTTTGTGTAAAGGGGTTTTCCCTTGTTGTGCTTAGGTTGTTTAACGATAAGTTGTTATGTTAGTATTATATCACTCATGATTCCGGGGGTTAAGCTGCCCTCCGATGCGGGGTAGACTCAGGCGGGTCTGTGTGACCTATGATTCGAGAATACCTTATGCGGTGCAGTGGTTTGCGCGGAATCGCGGAGTTCCAGGTTAGTGTGCGGCCTTTGTGGTCATGCGGTCTATGTGGCCATGCGGACGACGAGTCCAGGACGCTGCCGGGGAGTAGCTACCCTCGATGCGGGGAATACCTCATGCGGGCCATCGGAGTGGCTTATGCGGAGCTACGGGAAGTTTCAGGGCTAGACGCGCACATTATATACGGCGGGCGAGTGGCCAGCTTTGATCATGTGACGGTCTAGACAGATCATGATACAGTTTATGACCTTGTCGCATCGCTGGGTTTTAGTAGTCGGCTATGCCTTCGACTTACCCCAGACGGTTTTATGATGACACAGTGGGACACGGTGTTCATGTGTATTCCTTGGTGCTTTTATATCATAGATCGGCGGTGAGGAAGGTATTCCACGCATGATTGATGTTGTGGGCGTGAGACCCATTGTTATATTTGAGTGATGACTTTGAGGCGTGAGTCCCGACTTGACATAATCGCTTATTTATCAGGAATCGTAGTTTGGTTATCATACATGTCTCCCGCTTTATATAGACTACTATGATTTCATTTACTGATTTTGATTCACATACTTGGTACTGTTGTTATCGACCTCCTTCGGGCTGCGTTCATGCCGCAGTAAAGGTACACCGCCGTTGATCCTCGCTCTTGGAGTCACATTCAGCGTTGAAGTTCCGTTCCTCCGGAGGCTTATCTTGGTATAGTCCCCTGTTGTTGTAGGTGCTTACATTCAGGGGTATGATGGGGCCCTGTCCCGTCGTGGTTGTCATATCATTCGTAGAGGTCCAGTAGTGTTGTGGCGGGGTTGTCATGGGATGTAACTGTTCGAATTTAAGTTTTCATATATACATGTCGAAAGGCAATTTTTCTCAGATTATTATTTCATACTTCATGTTATTTCATGTTATTGTTTTATATTCCGCTGATTTCTCTGATGTTGTATCACTAGGGTGCCCGGGGTAAGGCACCAGTCACGTGCCCTGGTTCGGGTCGTGACAAAAGTGGTATCAGAGCAGTTAATCCTCGGAAAGTGTCTACGCATCAGATCCAAGAGTCTTGATTATCGGTGTGTTGTGCACCACACCAATAATCAGGAGGCTATAGGATATTTAGGATTGGTTTCTATTCTTCTCATTCTGAGATCGTGCCTTAGAGCTGTGTGATAAGTTGGACCCCTCTAACGTATTTTTTTCCCTTACCGTTATGCCTCCGCGTAGGGCAAACCCGATCCCAGGAGGGCAAGGCAGCCGAGGGAGCTGCGAGTAGAGTACAGAGGGTTACGTGGGCACAGCCCAATCATCACCGACATGGTGCTTCATTCGGGAGTTCTGCGACATCGGCCCAAAGCAGAGTTTAGCACGGCCAGCGGCTCCCATCGCGCCATGATAAGTTGAACCTTCGCCCACGAGCGGAACAGAGAATAGAGATTGCAAAGAGGCGACCCTGTTACTAGCTATGGATTTGACTACCAGAGAGTATACCGATATACCGCGAGTCTTGATGAATATCTAAGAGAGGGTCGTGCAGAGGAAATTCTTCAGTTAGGCTTGAGCATGGCCTGTGTACGGGCTTATGCGCAGCAGGCCAAGAAACGTAGAGATCGACGGGTTAACTAAGGACAGTAGAAGAGGGCCAAAACAACAAGGTCCTTTGGTAACTTTCGAGGCGAATCACCTCAGCAGCAGATTAGATTATGCACATCCACCAGTGCAGAGAGGTCCTCCACAGGGTTCAGGACGTTCGGGGTATGCAGGTTGGTCGAGCTCGAGCTTCCGGTTCATGACTACACGTAGTTCCAAACCACGGATTCGTTTCCTCGATTCACAGCGACGGACGTCATCCCAGGGAATGTCATCTTTTTGTTGGTACTCATGTTACCGGCGGCCGTCAGGGCCATATGTCAAAAGGATGTCCTAGTAGGAGGACTCAGCCTTCAGGATCGGTGGGTAGTTCGTCATCTTCCCTAGCTATGCGCCCTACGGGGTAGGTTTGATTAGAACGCCTAAGGGGAGTGAAGCAGTAGATACAGGTATATCCTTAAACCTCTAGAGATTAGCACGTATGATGAGATGAGTATATCTTAAGTGTTATGATAACATAAGTATATTGTGATTAGAAATCATGGTTAGTTAACCAGGAAAGAGTCGGGGATAAGGGAAGGTGTGAGCCTTAGAATGTTATACGTGGAGACCTTAGAGGTAAGGCCATCTCGAGTAAAAGAGGTATTTTATGTTTGACCCTTATCGGAGTGCATAGTGCACGTGAGATATGTTTGTGTGATAAGTCCCTGAGTAGTAGGAAAGAGGGTAGTTGAGCTAAGAAGACCGCTAGGTTTTCGTAACGTGGATTAGTAAGATTGTTTCGGATCGGGGAGCTAGTGTTTTGAGCGTTGCCGGGTCGGGTTGAGGCCATGTTGCGGGTCAACCCGCGGCCTGTATGGTGGTGGGGTCAGTTTGTGGTGGTCCCGCTTTGTGTTAGGGTCACGAGGGTGTTAGGCCCAAGTTTAGTTAACCATCGTACGAGTTCGTGGATGCGTTCAACCAGTAGTCGGGCCAATGAGGTCAGCCCGTATTGTCTTTTAGTCAAGATCATTTACTCGGCAAAGGGTTATGCGAGATGTTATATCAGGAAGGTTGTATGGCTGCACGAGGTGCCTGCCTTCACCTTATGTCAGGCAGTGGAGCCCAGGTTACAGCTATTTTCGTTTCTGGAAGTTTTACCAGGCAGGGTTGAGGAACTCAGGTGAGTCTCAGTATCGCATTCGCCCTCGGGCCAATGTGTGGATTTCAGGGGTAGCTGTAAGGATTGTTGTCTCCTGTTGAGGGAGTGTTTTTGATAACCACCATTTCAGTATTCAAATGTCGCTTTATGACGCCTTGAAGGGGCGGAAATGTAAGTTGCCGTTCGATTGGTTCGATGTTGGCAAAGTTCAGATAGTTGGTTCATACTTATTCATTAGGATGTGGATAGGGTGAAGCTTATCCAGAAGAGGTTATCGACAGCTCAGAATCAACAGAAGTCGTGCGGATGATCGGCGACGACGCTTGGAGTTCAGGTTGACGGTGGGTCTTCTCGAAGGTACCACCCCGGAGGGGTGTAGCGAGTTTTGGAAAATCAGAGGAAACTTAGCCCGAGTTACCTTGGGCCTTTCAGATCATGTGAGGAAATAGGCCAGGTTGCCTATATGTTAGCTTTTGCCGTCCAACTTAGGAGGCAGTATGTCCGGTCTTTTCGTGTTGCTATATTCGGTAAAGTATCGGAGATCCATCCAGAGTGTTCCCAGTTAATGATGACCAAGTTGGAGATAGTAACCCAGAGATTTGGAAACTGAATCAGTGACAGAGATATGGTAAGAAAGAGTTCGAGTGTACGAGAAGGGTACGACGCGTAAGGGAAGAAGCGAGCATGTATTGCGAGCATAGAGGTGATCAGTTCTTTTGTAAGGAGAAGCGAAGGAAGTATATTTTAGACCTAGGGTAAGGGCTTTTGTGATGTCAAAGGTGATTCCTCGTGAACTTGGATGTAAGTATTTTGCGCAGGTGTTTCTGTGGCCAGTTGTGGCAGGATTGTTCTCGTAAGTATAGTAGTGAAGACTATACTAGCGCACAATTGTTTTGAGACTTAGAAGGAACATTCGGGACGAATGTTTCTAAGGAGGGGAGAATGTTATACCCCGTATTTCCAGTGTATGTACGTAATGAAGTACGTAGACATCTTTGGGCTTTAAAGTGGCTTGGCGATTTTACTTTGTGCACAACACCGGTTAGAGTCGTTTTTCGACGAAACGTTTTACATAACTTGCGAGGGGAAAATTCCGGCTATGCCATTTTTAATTTTTGCGGATTTTTCCGAGAGACGAAACATTTTGGACCAACGAGAGGGCGACACTTGGCACCCTCTCATTGATGGAGTGTGGGCGGTAAAGCTGGGCGAAATCCTTGGCTTTTTGTCAAGTAGTTGGTAGGATATTTTGTGGTAGATGGATAAGGTGCACATGGATGAATCTTGGCCCTACACTTGCTTAGAACTTGGCATGATCTTGGCCATTGGTTGGCCTTTGCTTGACCTATAAATACCCCTCCCCTTTGAAGACTTATTCATCCTAAAATAATTTCTAAGTCTAGAAATCCTCCCTCCCTTGTAGTGTTGTTCTCGTCCTCCCCCCTTTGAGAGGCCCCTTGGCCGAGAGTTCCCTTCCCCCCCTTGGCCGAGAATACCCCTCCTAGTGGTTGGGCGGGTATACACCCCCGTTTGTGGTGTTGTCTCGTATAAATACCCCCCCTCTTGGTAGAAATACTCTCCAAAGTATTGTTACTATACCCAAATTTCCTTAGTCGTATACCTTGTAGTATTCCAAGATTACACTTATACAAAAAGCCCAGAAATACTATTATACTTCCCTTCAGTCACAAAAACGAAACCCTAAGGAAAATCTCCATAGTTGGTTGGAGTATTAAGAAGAAGTTGCGTAGAACTTCTAAGGGTTATTTGGAGCGGGTTGGAGCACCCGGAGTAGGAGCTAAACGTTGCTCAGGATCGACTTTATACTTGAATAATTTTGGGCTTATCGAGGTAAACACTCTTGACCTTCTATTGTAATTGGAAATTACATGTTGTAGGAATATATAGTTGTAGTATACTATATATAGAACTGAACATAGTTGTGCGGCAATGTCTTTTGACTTAAGCCTGAATTTAAAGAAGAGAATTGAATCAGACTTACATGGGATCTGTGAGACTTGTGAAGTTTGACGGGTAGGGAAGGGCTGCCCAAATTTCCGTAGAATCTTGTATCTAGATTTATTCTACCGAGTAGTCTAGACTTTGATAGACTTGTATAACCCTTATAGGTTGAATGTTCTGTGAGTAGCATGTGCTACTTGAAAGGTGGACAAGGCTAGCCGGGTTATAGCCGTGGAGCATTTTGCTAATAGTCGATAATCGTCGCGAGGTATGTGATTCTTCCTATCCTCTTGAGCATGATATTTTAAAGAATATATATATAGTACGGTAGACGTACGTGTGTTAACTGAATAATAATTACGGCAATGTCTCCGGACTTAAGCCTGAATAATCTTGAAGTATTTCAAAAGAATATTGAATCATTTTAACAGAAGAGTAATACTTGGTTTTAAAAGCTTAAGAGTTATACTAGCTTTATGGGAAGTTAGGTATAACGGCTTAAGAGAGATAAAAAGAATGATTTATTGTTCTAAAAAGATAAGAGACTTGACTTAATTGAATTTTGTTAAAAAGTGTGAAACCTCATTCGTGAGTAATGAGTACTTGGTTTTCAAAAGGAATTATGTTTTACTGATTTCGGAAATCAGAATAAGTATCGAACAAACCACAGCAGTGCTAATAAAGGGAAATGTTTTGACTAATAAAGTATTATTAAAACCAGTAGAAACTACCATCTGCATAGAAGCTAAGATGAGACAAAATGATATTACATTTCCTAGATCATGGTTTTTGTATCAAGCTTGTTATGAACAAGAATAACCTACTCACACATAAGGTATATGTTTCTCAAATTGTTTTAAGGGATTAAAACTATGAACTACGGAACCTTTCGAAAATGAGAAAATTGAGTAATTAAAATTAGGCAAACTTGAACGTTTGGAAAAGAATGTTGTTACTTGATTTTACAAAGAGGAGTGTTTTGATTTACTTCAAAAGATAATCAATCTATTTTCATATACTACGAGTATTGTGTGACTTTTGTGAAAGAAACAGATCTTTTAAAAGAGTAATACATGAAGTACTTTGGGGCTAAAAACCCGAACTTGTTAACATAATGTAGAAAGTACCTTGTGTGAATAACTTGATTGTGTTGATTTGTGATAGTCTTGTAATACTTTCTTGTTGACTTGATAAGTAAACATGTTAGGATGCTACGTGAGTTGGTATCTTGTGATGTTTGTGTAAAGGGTTTTCCTTGTTGTGCTTAGGTTGTTTAACGATAAGTCGTTATGTTAGTATTATATCACCTCGTGATTCCGGTTAAGCTGCCTCCACGCGGGTAGACTCAAAGCGGTCTGTGTGACCTATGATTCGAGAATACCTTATGCGGTGCAGGTGTGGCCTGCGAATCTGCGGGAGTTCCGAGTTAGTGTGCGGCCTTTGTGGTCATGCGGTCTATGTGGCCATGCGGACGGCGAGTCCAGGACGCTGTCGGGGAGTAGCTACCCTCGATGCGGGGAATACCTCATGCGGGCCATCGGAGTGGCTTATGCGGAGCTACGGGAAGTTCCAGGGCTAGACGCGCACATTAGATACTGCGGGCGAGTGGCCAACTTTGATCATGTGACGGTCTAGACAGATCATGATACAGTTTATGACCTTGTCGCATCGTGGTTTTAGTAGTCGGCTATGCCTTCGCATTTACCCCAGACGGTTTTATGATGACACAGGTGGGACCTGGTGTTCATGTGTATTCCTTGGTGCTTTTATATCATAGACTGCCGGCAGTGAGGAAGGTATTCCACGGGCATGATTGATGTTGTGGGCGTGAGACCCATTGTTATATTTGAGTGATGACTTTGAGGCGAGTCCACGACTTGACATGATTGCTTATTTATTGTGAATCGTAGTTTGTTATCATACATGTCTCCCGCTTTATATAGACTACTATGATTTCATTTACTGATTTTCAGATTTCACATACTTGGTATCTGTTATCGACCTCCTTCGGGCCGCGTTCATGCCGCAGTAAAGGTACACCATCGTTGATCCTCGCTCTTAGTGGTCATTCGAGCGTTTGGGAAGCTCCGTTCCTCCGGAGGCTTATCTTGGTATAGTCCCCTGTTGTTGTAGGTGCTTACATTCAGGGGTATGACGGGGCCCTGTCCCGTCGTGGTTGTCATATCATTCGTAGAGGTCTGTAGTACTGTTGTGGGCAGGGTTGTCATGGGATGTAACTGTTCGAATTTAAGTTTTCATATATACATGTCGAAAGGCAATTTTTCTCAGATTATTATTTCATACTTCATGTTGTTTCATGTTATTGTTTTATATTCCGCTGATTTCTCTGATGTTGTATCACTAGGGTGCCCGGGGTAAGGCACCAGTCACGGGCCCGGGTTCGGGTCGTGACATACATCACAAGTCTAAATCAAAGTCGGAGACATGTATGATAATCAAATTACACTACATTGTGCCTTACTAACAATGAGAGTAAAATAGGTGCATACTTACAACGAAAAATAGGATTGAAATCCTACTCCTGGGACTATTTCACCCGCATAGGCCCAGTGGACCCGCGTGAGGTATTCCTCGCATGGGACTATTTCACCCGCATAAGCCCTACGGACTCGCATGAGGTATTCCTCTCATAGGCTGGACCCGCCCGCATGAGACTATTTCACCCGCATAAGCCCTTACGGACTCGCATGAGGTATTCCTCGCATCGTGGGTAGCAAATCCACGGAAATATACAATGCCACAATCCCGGGGAATGACCCCGCAACGAACAATATATCACTAGCCTAAATCCGGCTATCACACATAACATAAGCACTACCGGCTTATCATACAATATGTAAGCAAGTTAAGAAATCCCCTAACTTCTTACTATCCTTGTTTATAAACACTCTCATTTTAGTTTACCTAAGGCACTAACATGTCTTTTATAAAAAGAACCATCCAGGAATTTAACCCAAGTACTACGTACTTCTACTCTTTAAAACAATGACTCTTTTTAGTAGAAAACTTCCAAGATACTATTAATCCTAGTATCAAGTCCGAATTACATTTCAAGGTAAGTCACAACACCCTTAGAAATAAAGTTAGGTTTCTAAATCAAGTGACTCATTTTCTTATA
Source organism: Przewalskia tangutica (assembly GCA_029844215.1). NCBI lineage: Eukaryota > Viridiplantae > Streptophyta > Magnoliopsida > Solanales > Solanaceae > Przewalskia > Przewalskia tangutica. The sequence continues at coordinate 53,846,076 of CM056726.1, forward strand.
AAACCTTAGGCAATTGATACCTTAAAATCGAATTGCCTTCCATTTAATCAAGCCATTTATCTTTCCATAAAGTCAATATAACCAACTCCCCATAAAGTCGTCATATTCACTTTAAACCTTAGTTAAGTACAATTTCCTATCCAAGGGACTTATACGTTTAAAACGAAACAAGTATCACATACTTTAAAACTCTTCAAGTCCCTTATCCTTAATAAAACTTTAAGACATCCTTAGTATTTTCAAGAAGTGAGTTAATCTCCTAACTCACCCGACTTGGCATTTCATAAAGCTAGTAAAGAATGTCAAAGTCTTGTATGTCTACCGTACTATATACGTGAAACTAGTCATGCTCAAAGATAGGAAAAGTTCTACATACCTCGCCGGGTCAAACCACTTGCCAAGTACAAAGTCCCGCCCGTAGTATGTCAACCTATAATATTCACAATACGTCTATTAATGCCTCACTTCAACGTAGAATATTATAAGTGTTAAGTCGCTATTTTCTACGGAAAATCGGACAGCACCTCCTTTGTTTCTACATACTTTGCCACCTCTTTCGAGGCCGAATTCAATAACCAAACAGCCCCAATTGGCTCACCACAATTCAAATAAGGTAGTCCAATACGAATGGTCCTTTCCGATTATATGGTATAACCACCATAAATCCATCCGTAATGTTTTTATGCATGTTATAGTCACAACCAATTTTCCCAATTTTAAGTGTATACTTACATAACATGCGACAAGTATAACTATCGATTTCCTTTGTATTTCCCATTTCAAATGGCTATCAAAACCTACTATACATATCAATCTAACACATGATTCACGTGGTCAATATCAACTATAACAAGGATTATAATCAATTCCAAGAGAAGAGGAAATCTCTTACCTTTTGGGTTAGCCCACCAAAGTTCTTTTTCTTCAACTCCTAACCCCGTCAACCTCGTCTTCGTGCTTCCCACAAGCTTACCAACACTTTGCTTCCTTGCCGCCGTTCCCACAAAACCCACTAAGCTAGGCTTTTCATTTTTCTTTTTCTCAAACCTCTAGAGAAAGGGAGAGGGTTTTAGGAGTTCTAAGATGAAATGACCAAGTATTTCAAGACTTGGTCCTAAAATAGGGTCCTTTTCGTGGTCAACAAGATGGGAGGGACACTTGTCACCCTCCCATAGGCTCTTTTCGAAAATATCCTGCTTTAAGCAATCGCCCATGAAAAATCCCGCCTTGGCGCGCGCAGCTGCGCGCGCCCAAACCTCCAAGGATTTTCAGGATTAGTGGCGCCGCCGCTGACGGCAGCGGCGCCGAGACGCGACACGAAAATCCTTCCTGCGCTACGTAATTTCTAACGCCCATACCCCTCCGCTCCGATGTCCTATCGACGAGCGGTTTGTTGCGTTGGAAACTAGACTCATCCAACTTAATACTAGGCTTGCTAAACACCCCATACATCTTTAAAAAAAAATTGGGGTACCACACTCCGAATAAGACTTAAAATCCGTTCGACACATAATTGCCAACTTATCTAATATTTGAATTTACGGGGTGTAACAACCTCTACCTGCGGCATGAACGCAGCCCCCCGAAGGAGGTCAGTACAACATGTACCAAGTATGTGAAACTGAAAAATACTGTAAGTGAAACCATAACAGTCTATATAAAACAGGAGACATGTATGATAACCAAACTACAGTTCACAATATAATTTAGCAGACATGTCAAGTCAGGGACTCACGCCCGTAAACTCATCACTCAAATATAACTCGGGAATTTAACCCGACAACGCCGCGTGCCCCGTCTTACCTCGGACAAGCATGGCCATGGAACCATCCTAATGGAAGCATACCCGTGGGCCACCCATCGTGTCAGTATGTCCAAAGGAAATAACAAGATAACAATCATAATGGAAGCATACTCGTGGGCCACCCATCGTGTCAGTATGTCCAAAGCAAATAACAAGATAACACTCCTAATGGAAGCATACCCGTGGGCCACCCATCGTGTCAGTATGTCCAAAAGGAAATAACAAAATAACAATCAAAGTGGAAGCATACTCGTGGGCCACCCATCGTGTCAGTATGTCCAAAACAAATAACAAGATCACACTCCTAATGGAAGCATACCCGTGGGCCACCCATCGTGTCAGTATGTCCAAAAGGATCGATATAGTGGAAGCATACCCGTGGACCACCCATCGTGTCAGTATGTCCATCAATCAACCAGATAGTCGGCCCTCCAACGAGAGACTCGGTAGCACAGAAATACAACACTTGCACAACAAAGGTTATCACCACAAGCATAGACAAGTTCAACATACTTTTAGACATTCTTTTTATTACAACAAAACCGGATTTTAACCCCAAGGTACTACGTACTTTAACTCTTTAAAGAGACCCATTCCTTTCACAAAAAGTCACACGATACCTGTAGTATCAAAATAGAGTAACTATCTTTTAAGTAAACCAAAACAATTTTCATACCTTCTTTTTAAACCATCTTAAGACAAAACCATGCCTTTCTTTTAAACCAAAACACTTCAAATTCCTCAAGTCTCTTTTCTTTTAGAAAACAAGTTCCTTACTTTGGAATTTAAGAAAAATCAATACTTGTTATTAATGATCTTATTAATGCAGCCATGATCTAGGAAATGTAATACAATTTTGTCTTATCTTAGCTTCTATGCAGATGGAGGTTTCTACTGGTTTTAATATAATTAATTATTTGTCAATACATTTTCCTTTATTAACGCTGCAGTGGTTTGTTCGATACTTATTCTCATTTCCGAAATCAATAAAACATTATCCTTTTAAAGACCAAGTACCCATTACTCATGAATGCGGTTTCACAACTTATGAACACAATTCAAGTTCTTAACATTATAACAAGTCAAATATAAGCCATGTCTCTTGCCTTTTAAAATCAACAAACCATTCTTTTACCTACATAAAAGTCGTTATAACTAACTTCCCATAAAGCTATTATAACACTTTATGTTTTAAACCAACCAAATTGCTTAGCACACGTCGCTACCGTACTACATAGTTCACAACGATCATGCTAGAAAAGATAGGAAGAGGTTCACATACCTCGCGACGATTATCGACAAATAGCAAAACGCTCAAGCACTTCAACCCGTCATTACTCCTTAAGCCAAGTAGATCACGCCACACGTAGTACTTCACTCCTAAAATGGTCATAGTACTTCTATCAAACCTTACTTACCATTGAAGACTTATACCAATAAAAGCCCTCTAATTCTACGGAAAATTGGGCGAGACTTCCGCTTTTACATACTTTTCCACCTTTTCACGATAACAAGAACCAACATGCCACATTTAAGGCGCAATATTTCGAAATTTAAAGAAGGGATCACACGCCCAAACGGACGCGATTAACAATCTTCCTTGTGGCGCCCGAACCGGCCCACATCGTGCCTTACCCCGGCACCCTAGTGATACAACATCGAGAAAACCAATGAAATAAAAACTTTACACATGAAATAGAGATATAATAAATAAACAGGCCAACCCAAACAAATTTGCCTTCAAGATATACATAAAACGAACAGTTTAATCCTTTTACAACCCCGCCACAACAAGATTTACTGCACTTAAGATTTATACAACAACTATGACGGGACAGGGCCCCGCCATACCCCTGAACGTACAAGAACTTACAGACTCAGGGTAACGTACCAAAGATAAGCCTCCGACGGAACGGAGCTTCCCAAAACGCTGAAATGAGATCCTAAACGCGGGGATCGACAGCCGATGTACCTCTACCTGCGGCATGAACGCAGCCCGGGCGAGGTCGATCAACAGTACCAAGTATGTGAAATCAGAATATCAGAATGAAATCATAATAGTCTATATAAAGCAGAGACATGTATGATGACCAACCTCTGATATAACATATAACCAGTTACATCAAGACAGGGACTCACGCCCTCCAAATTATCACTCGTGCCCGTGGAATTTCTTCCTCACTGCCGGCAGTTTATGATATAACCATACCAAGGATTATACATGAACACCATGTCCCACCTGTGTTATAAAACCGTGCAGACAAGTATAACTACCAGATCCGACCGCACCAATAATACAATGCAACCAAAACACGGCCGTCACGGCAAGTGCGAGAGCCGACATCGGATACAAGGCCGGCCACGCACCGACCGGCAAGTACGAGGGTGACCACCGTGACCAAGGTCAGATCACGAAACTTCGTCACTATACCGAACGGCAAGTCGAGGGTGACTACCGATACCAAGGCCGAATCAACACGCAGACGGCAGTACGCAGAGCCGACCACCGATACCCAGGCGAGCGAAGAAACCTCATGGAGAGCTAGTCCATGGAATAACACTATCAACAGGAGCATACCCGTGGAATTCTCCATCACTGCCAGCATGTCCAAGTAAGTTCTCAACAAGTCGACCGGCCCTCTATCGAGAGACGCGGTAATACAGAAATACCACACTTGCACAACAAAGGCTATCATCACAAGCATAGGCAAGTTTCACAACAACAAGCATAGGCAAGTTTCATACAACTCAAAGTACTTTCATTTTATGCCAAAGTCCGGGTTTTTAACTCCAAAGTACTACATACGTTAAGTTCTTTTAAAAGAGATCCATTACTTTTATAAAAGTCACCCGATACCCGTAGTATTAGAATGACCAACCCACATTCCTTTTCAAAATCAAGTAACAACATTCTTTTCCTAAGTTCCAGTTTGCCTAGTTTCAATTACTCAAGCTTCTCATTTTCAAATGGTTTCATAGTTCATAAACTTAATCACTTGATTCCTTTTTAGAACAATTGAGTAATATATGTCTCACGTGAGAGTAGGTTATTCTTGTTTACAACATTCTTATTACAGCAGCCATGATCTAGAAAATGTATATCATTTTGTCTCATCTTAGTTTCTATGCAGATGGAGGTTTCTACTGGTTTTAATACAATTCATCATTATTTAATACATTTTCCTTTATTAACGCTGCAGTGGTCTGTCGATACACATTCTGATTTCCGAAATCAGTAAAACATTATCCCTTTAAATAAAACCAAGTACTCATTACTCACGAATGAGGTTTCACACAAACATCCACATTAAAACAAATAAGTTAAGTCTCTTATCTTATAAGATCAAGTCTCTTAACTTCTAACATTAGTAAACCATTTTCTTTACCTCTCTTAAGACATTATACCTAACTCCCCATAAAGCTAGTATAACTCTTTTTAAAACCTTTTAAAACAATGTGTTACTCTCCCTTCCAAAACGATTTATAAATCTTTTGAAATACATCAAGTTCTTTATTATAACAAGCCAGTTATAATTCACATCAGTTACCTTTTAAAACCACAAAGTATTTTCTTATCTACATAAAGCTGTTATAACCAACTTCCCATAAAGCCGTTATAACACTTTATGTTTTAAGAACAATCAAACACAGTTAACACATGTACGTCTACCGTACCACATAGTTTACACATATCATGCTAGAAGAGATAGGAAGAGGTTCACATACCTCGCGACGAGTATCGACTAATAGCAAAACGCTCCAAACGATCGGCTACTCCTAAGCCAAGTAAATCGCGCCACACGTAGGTACTTGACCTATAAGGCCACAAGGCGCTTATTATCATCTAGACCACAACGTAGAATATTCTACGTAAAATTGGCAAAGATCTCCCGCCACAACAGAAATCTCCTTCTCTATCGAGGCCGGCTACCAAGTCAACCAGAGTGGGTTTCACGTGCCTAACCTGGACGTGTACAATTCTACTACACAAGAATACTACACAAGTCTCATCAGAATACATCGATTCGGTTCTTAATTCTTCAGCTTAAGTCAAAAGACATTGCCACAAGATTAAGTATAGTTCTATATATAGTATACTTCAACTATATATTCTACAACATGTAATTTCCAATTACAATAGAAGGATGAGTGTTTACCTCGATAAGCCCAAAATTATCCGAGTATAATGTCGCTACCGAGCAAGGTTTAGCTCCTACTCGAGTGCTCCAACCGCTCCAAACAACCCTTAGAAGTTCTATCCAACTTCTACTCCAAAACTTCAACCAACGGTGAAGGTTTCCTTAGGGTTCGGTTTGAGACTAAAAGGACAAAAGGTAGTATTCTGACTTCACGTATAGAGGTAACTTTGGAATACTACAAGGTATAAGGCTAAGGTATTTTGGGCATTATAACAATACTTGGAGGAGTATTTTAATACCACAAAGGGGTACCACACGAGAACAACACCCTAAGGAGTGGGGTGTTCTCGGCTTTAGGCTCACAGGGGAAGGTTTCGCCAAAAGGCCTTCACAAGGGAGAGGGCTCTTGGACGAGAGTCAACAAGAGGGAGGAGGGGTTCTCAAGACTTAGGCAAGTGAAGAGTGGATGAAGAAGTCTTCAAAGAGAGGGGTATTTATAGCAAAACCAAAGGCCAACCAATGGCCAAGATCAAGCCATGTGCAAGGCAAGTGTAAGGCCAAGATCAAGCCAAGTGCACCCACAAAACACTCCACAAAACACTCCACAAAACAAGCCACAAAGCAAGGCACAAAAGAGGGAGCCAATCGGCCAAGGCCAAGCCTTCTCTGTGCCGTCCAATGAGGGTGACAAGTGTCACCCTCCCGTTGGTCCAAAATGTTCCGTCGCTCGGAAAAATCCGCAAAAATACTAAATGACATAGCCGAATTTTCCCAACGTAGTCGTGGAAACGCTTCGTAGAAAAACGACTTTCGGCACTTGTGTACAAATTTCAAACTATGCCTACTTAAGGCTCAAATTGTACACGCACGCCTCACGCATACTCGGAAATACGGTATAACATTCTTCCCCCCTTAGAAACATTCGTCCCGAATGTTCCTTCTAGGTCTCAAAACAAACAGGCGTCAGTATAGTCTTCACTGCTATACGTACGAAAACAATCATGCCACACCTGGCCACAAAAACACACGTTCACTTCTCCCCTTTCTCGTAGTACTCGTCACGAACACTCGAACTCGTTCTAGTATCCGTACCACACTTCTGTCAACGCTTCTGTTACCAACCCTTGGAGTCACTACCTCCAAACTTGGTCATCTCACTAACCTCGATTTCCCCTAAGGCCATTCCCGGCCTTCCCGAACTGATTCTGGTCGAACACACCCACGAACTCATACGATGGTCAACTAAACTTGGGCCTAGCACCCTCGTGACCCTACCACCTGGCGGGACCACCCAGAACTGACCCCACCCCAAACCGGGTTACGGGTTGACCCGCAAATGGTCCTCAACCCGACCCCCAACCGCCAACTCTTGTTCCCGATCCTGAACAATCTTACTATTTCACATGATGATAGCTACCTATTCCATCTCAAACTACCATGTGACTTACCCTTTTCACTAACCAGGTTTCTAAATCACATTTTAGCACAAAGCTATCCAAACATAACATTAAACACATCAACAACATCAATACAAACAAAACTCTAGAGGGTTAAGGATATACCTGAAACTAGGCGGTTCAAGGACCGCTAAAACTGGGAACTCCCATCGCGACCTCTACCGGGGCCTTCCGGTGTACAAACATCCTGCCTGGCTACGGAAGGTGAAGAACCCGCAACTGCTCTAGTAGTCCATGCTATCCTACCAGTGCTACCCCTGGTCGGACAATCTCTTGCCAGATGGCCCTGTTGGCCGCAAAAATAACAATCTCCCGAGTTAGTACGACACCCTCCCTTATGAAGCTTTCCACAACGGCCACACTGAGACAAGGGCAACCTCATCCGGCGAGCACTCCTGCTCTCCCGAAAATCTGAAACCTGGGAGCCCCGACCTGCTCCTGAATATCCTGAAGGTCCCGAAGCCGGGAGGACCACTCAGTCTTGACGAGGTACATAACTAGTTCACTGAGGCGGTCCGCCTCGAAAGTCACCAAAGGACCTCGCTGTTCTCGCCTCTTCACGACTTTGGTCATTCCGTCGATTTATCCGCTCCTCACATCCAAGTGTATACGCCAGACGCGGCAATGTCCATGCCCTACCAAGAGCTACACCGAACAACTCTGCAAGGCAATCATCGAGCCACGTAACATATCGGTGCACTCGATCCTCCATACTAGCTACTAACGCGGGACGTCACGCCAATGAGTCGAACTCCACATTGTACTCCCGAACCGCACGCCTGCTCGCCAGAATAACCAAAAATCTTACCGAGCCCTCCTCATCTGGGGAGGCAAGAAATGTGCAAGAAAAGCCTCTGAGAACTCGTTCCATACCGCTGGAAGTGCATGCTCTCCCCTGGACAGCTCCCAAGAATCAAACCAGTCGACTGCGGTATCACGCAGTTGATGTGAACCTAGGGCCACCGACTCGACCTCCGATGCCTTGATCACTCTACGATCCAGAATCGCTTGATGAACTCCTCGCGGATCATCCTCGTGCCTCGACCCATAAAACTCGCGCCTACAACTCGTAAAATCCGAAGCCTCGAACTATCTCGATCTAGGGTGAACCATCAGTGCTCATCGAATCGCCGCTGCGCCCACCTATCCTCAAGTCGGCCACTACCCGCCATTAATCGCCCACTTTGTAACTCATCTCCTCTCGCCTGCATCGCGGATCGAGGCTCGTATCGTGGTCTCGCCACGCTCTACTCGCAGATCCTCTCGCTTTGCCTTCTCGCCCGGGTTGCCTTCGCAGGCATAATCGTAAAAACGAAACACGCCGGAGGGTCCAATCTTATCACTCACTTCTAAGGCACGATCTCGTAATGAGAAGAATGGAAACTAATCCTAAATGTCCTATAGCCTCACGATTATAGATGTGGTGCACAACACATCGATAATCAAGACTCTACTAGACACGGTCAGAGACACTTTCCGAGGATTAATCGCTCGATACCACTTGACGCCCGAACTCGGCCCACATCGTGCCTTACCGGGCACCCTAGTGATACAACATCGAGAAAACCACGGAAATAAAAACTTTACACATGAAATGAGAGATATAATAAATAAACAAAGCAACCCAAACAGCTGCCTTGGATATACATAAAAAGCGAGCTTTAATCCTTTTACAACCTCGCCACAACAAAGATTACATGCACTTAAGATTTATACAACAACTATGACGGACGGGCCCCGCCATACCCCGAACGCATAAGAACTTACGGACTCGTGGTAACGTACCAAAGATAAGCCTCGACGGAACGGAGCTTCCCAAAACGAAATGAGATCCTAAACGCGGGGATCGGCAAACCGATGTACCTCTACTGCGGATTAACGCAGCCGGGCGAGGTCGATAACAGTACCAAGTATGTGAAATCAGAATATCAGAAATGAAATCATAATAGTCTATATAAAGGAGACATGTATGATGACCAAACTACGAGATATAACATATAACCGATATCAAGATGTGGACTCACGCCTCCAAATTATCACTCGTGCGTGGAATTTCTTCCTCATCACGGCAGCTTTATGATATAACCATACCAAGGATTATACATGAACACCATGTCCCACCTGTGTTATAAAACCGTGCAGACAAGTATAACTACCAGATCCGACCGTATTCAATAATACAATGCAACCAAAACACGGCCGTCACGGGGCAAGTGCGAGCCGACTCATCGGATACCAAGGCCGGTCACGCACCGACCGGGCAAGTACGAGGGTGACCACCGTGACCAAGGCAGATCACGAAACCGTCACTATATCGAACGGGCAAGTGCGAGGGTGACTACCGATACCAAGGCCGAATCACCACGAGGCGGCAGTGCGAGAGCCGACCACCGATACCCAGCCGAACAAGAAGAAACCTCATGGAGAGCTAGTCCATGGAATAACACTATCAATGCGAGCATACCCGTGGAATCCTCCATCACTGCCAGCATGTCCAAGTAAGTTCTCAACAAGTCGACCGGCCCTCTATCGAGAGACGCGGTAATACAGAAATACCACACTTGCACAACAAAGGCTATCATCACAAGCATAGGCAAGTTTCACAACAACAAGCATAGGCAAGTTTCATACAACTCAAAGTACTTTCATTTTATGCCAAAGTCCGGTTTTTAACTCCAAAGTACTACATACGTTAAGTTCTTTTAAAAGAGATCCATTACTTTTATAAAAGTCACCCGATACCCGTAGTATTAGAATGACCAACCCACATTCCTTTTCAAAATCAAGTAACAACATTCTTTTCCTAAGTTCCAGTTTGCCTAGTTTCAATTACTCAAGCTTCTCATTTTCAAATGGTTTCATAGTTCATAAACTTAATCACTTGATTCCTTTTTAGAACAATTGAGTAATATATGTCTCACGTGAGAGTAGGTTATTCTTGTTTACAACATTCTTATTACAGCAGCCATGATCTAGAAAATGTATATCATTTTGTCTCATCTTAGTTTCTATGCAGATGGAGGTTTCTACTGGTTTTAATACAATTCATCATTATTTAATACATTTTCCTTTATTAACGCCGCATGGTCCTGTCGATACACATTCTCGATTTCAAATCAAGAAACATTATCCCTTTGAATAAAACCAAGTACTCATTACTCACGAATGAGGTTTCACACAAACATCCACATTAAAACAAATAAGTTAAGTCTCTTATCTTATAAGATCAAGTCTCTTAACTTCTAACATTAGTAAACCATTTTCTTTACCTCTCTTAAGACATTATACCTAACTCCCCATAAAGCTAGTATAACTCTTTTTAAAACCTTTTAAAACAATGTGTTACTCTCCCTTCCAAAACGATTTATAAATCTTTTGAAATACATCAAGTTCTTTATTATAACAAGCCAGTTATAATTCACATCAGTTACCTTTTAAAACCACAAAGTATTTTCTTATCTACATAAAGCTGTTATAACCAACTTCCCATAAAGCCGTTATAACACTTTATGTTTTAAGAACAATCAAACACGATTAACACACGTACGTCACCGCATCACATAGTTTACACATATCATGCTAGAAGAGATAGGAAGAGGTTCACATACCTCGCGACGAGTATCGACTAATAGCAAAACGCTCCAAACAGTCGGCTACTCCTTAAGCCAAGTAAATCGCGCCACACGTAGGTACTTCAACCTATAAGGCCACAAGGCGCTTATTATCATCTAGACCACAACGTAGAATATTCTACAGAAAATTCGGCAGCATCTCCCCCCCCCGCCACAGCGTAAATCTCCTTCTCTATCGAGGCCGGCTACCAAGTCAACCAGAGGGGGGGGTTTCACGTGCCTAACCGGACGTGTACAATTCTACTACACAGTAATACTACACAAGTCTCATCTGAATACGATTGGGCCTTAATTCTTCAGCTTAAGTCAAAAGACATTGCCACAAGATTAAGTATAGTTCTATATATAGTATACTTCAACTATATATTCTACAACATGTAATTTCCAATTACAATAGAAGGATGAGTGTTTACCTCGATAAGCCCAAAATTATCCGAGTATAATGTCGCTACCGAGCAAGGTTTAGCTCCTACTCCGAGTGCTCCAACCGCTCCAAACAACCCTTAGAAGTTCTATCCAACTTACTCCAAAACTTCAACCAACGGTGAAGGTTTCCTTAGGGTTTCGGTTTGAGACTAAAAGGACAAAAGGTAGTATTTAGGACTCTACGTATAGATTTAACTTTGTAATACTACAAGGTATAAGGCTAAGGTATTTTTGGCATTATAACAATACTTGGATGAGTATTTTAATACCACAAAGGGGTTGGTACCACACTATAACAACACCCGAAGGGAGGGGTGTTCTCGCTTTAGGCTCACAAAGGGAAGGTTTCGCCAAAAGGCCTTCACAAGGGGAGAGGGCTCTTGGACGAGAGTCAACAAGAGGGAGGGGAGGGGTTCTCAAGACTTAGGCAAGTGAAGAGTGGATGAAGAAGTCTTCAAAGAGAGGGGGTATTTATAGCAAAACCAAAGGCCAACCAATGGCCAAGATCAAGCCATGTGCAAGGCAAGTGTAAGGCCAAGATCAAGCCAAGTGCACCCACAAAACACTCCACAAAACACTCCACAAAACAAGCCACAAAGCAAGGCACAAAAGAGGGAGCCAATCGGCCAAGGCCAAGCCTTCTCTTTGCCGTCCAATGAGGGTGACAAGTGTCACCCTCCCGTTGGTCCAAAAATGTTCCGTCGCTCGGAAAAATCCGCAAAAATACTAAATGACATAGCCGGAATTTTCCCAACGTAAGCTGTGGAAACATTTCGTAGAAAAACGACTCCTTTCGGCACTTGTGTACAAATTTCGAAACTATGCCTACTTAAGGCTCAAATTGTACACGTACGCCCTCACGTACATACTCTGGAAATACGGGGTATAACACCCCTTAACAACAACAACAAAAATTAACGAAGGGGATCACACGCCCAAACGGACGCGATTAACAATATTCCCCTTAACAACAATGTATATACAGTCCAATGTAAATACAGTCCAAAGTAAATATAGTCCAAAGTAAATACAGTCCTTAAGTTGGGGTCCTTGGCCAACTTTTTCCATTTTACTTATCCTCTTACTTCATTAGTCATCCAACTTATATTCCATCTTAATATAAGTTATAGTTACTTTGTTATTACTTCTTAACAAGTAATATACGTTTGATACGTTGGATACGTTTGATACGTTTTAATGGCCAAATGCCAATCCTTTCTTTTAACAAGTTAACAAGATCCAACTCCTCCAAACTTTACTCCATATATTATATATTCCATAATATACTTATAATATATGTATAATAACCAATTCACAAAGAGGTTTAAGTTTCACTACCTCAAATAGCCCAAGAATATCCAAGTTCTTAAAGTCGCTCCAAGCAAGTCTTAGCTCCAAATATTTACGTTCCAATCTGCTACAAGCAACCCATAGAAGCTCCTAACCAACTTCTCTTCAAGATCAACTCCAAAAAGTGAAGAACACTTAGGGTTCCAACAAGACAACTTTCGGCCAAGGCATGAAAAATAGGCTAGGGGTGTGAAATCTTTTCCAACTCTTGGTACACAATCTTCCTAACACTTTAGGGAAGAACACTTGAGAGTTTAAGAATTGTTGGACAAATTTAGGTCAAGGAATCATGGCAAAGCCAAGAGCAACATGAAGGGAGAGGGAGGGTTTTCTCAAGTCTTGAAATGGTTAAGTGTGGAAGATTTCATCAACTAGTAGTGTATATATAGGACAACCAAGGGCTAGGATGAAGGCAAGTGTGTGGTTGAGATTGGGGACAAGTGTGTGTGGGCCCCACAAGCCACTTGTCCAAACTAAAATATCTTGCAAGACAAGGCCACTTGTCTTGCCACTTGTCAAGTAATTTCGGCCAAGAGCCACCTAGGGGGGGTGACACGTGTCGCCCTCCTATTCGTCCAAAATATTTCATTTTCCGAAAATATCCATAATGGCCAAAATCTCGAAAACAAAGTGGGCCCCACAAAACCGTAAATTTCTCCCGTGGGCCCCACGTGACCAATTCCGGAAATAAAATTCCATAATTCTCTAATATTCCAAGAAGTCTGTTATACCCCGTATTTCCAGAGTATGTACGTAAGGGCATACGTACAAAAGTTTAAGCCTTAAAGTAGGCTAAGGGACGAAATTTTGTACACAGCTACCAAAAAGAATCGTTTTCCGACGAAACGTTTTCCAAACTTTGCGAAGGGAAAAACACGGCTATGTCATTTATTATTTTTGAGGATTTTTCCGAGAGATGAAATATTTTGGACCAACGAGAGGGCGACAACTGTCACCCTCAAGTGGCGGATTGCTTGGACGATTTGGGGCACACATTTTTTCCATTTTTGTTGCCTAAAACATTGGTCAAGGTTAGGTAGGATATTTGTGAGATATTTTGTGTAGTTGATGAGCAAGTGGGACCCACTTACACATGTCCAAATCCCCACCCTACACTTGCCTACCACTTGTCTTGATCTTGGCCATTGGTTGGCCTATAAATACCCCCCTTAGTTGATGAACTTCTTCATCCACACTTAGACATTTCCTAGTCTAAAAATCCCTCCCCTCTTAGCAAAGCTCTCGTCCAAGAGCTCCCCCTCCCCCTTTGAGAGGCCCTTGGCCGAGAAATACCCCCCCCCCCCTCTAGTTGTTCTAGTCGAAATACTACCCCCCCTTGGTTGAGAAAGACTTCTCCAAGTATTGTTGTAATGCCAAAATACTCTAGCCCAAAACCTTTGTAGTATTTCCAAGTACCCTCTATACGAAAAGCCCGGAAAATACTACTATACTTTCCTTTAGTCACTAAACGAAACCCTAAGGGAATCTTCATTGTTGGTTGAAGTATTTACGTAGAAGTTGGTTAGAACTTCTAAAGGGTTGTTTGGAGCGGGTTGGAGCGCACGGAGTAGGAGCTAAACCTTGCTCAGAATCGACTTTAAACTTGGATAATTTTGGGCTTATCGAGGTAAATACTCTTGTCTTTATATTGTAATTGGGAATTACATACTGTAGTATAGAAATGAATATAAGATTCATAGAAGGATATTACAGAAGGGAATTAAACTGAGATCACATTAGAAGAATATTAAAGAAGAAGATTGAACTGTACTTACATAGGACTGTATTTACAGTAGACTTGTGTAGCTTAACGGGTAGGGAAGTGCTGCCCGATTTTCCGTAGAATAGAGAACCTACTGCTTAGAATATTCTTCAGAGTAGTCTAGACTTTGATAGACTGGTATAACATTTATAGGTTGAATGTTCTGCGAGTAGCATGTGCTACTTAAAAGGTGGACAAGGCTAGCCGGGTTATAGCCGTGGAGCGTTTTGCTAATAGCCGATAATCGTCGCGAGGTATGTGATTCTTCCTATCCTTTTGAGCATGATATTTTGAAGAATATATATATATAGTACGGTAGACGTACATGTGTTAACTGAACGTAGTTATACGGCAATGTCTTTTGACTTAAGCCTGAATAATAAGAATCTGGAAGTATTTTAAAAGAATATATATATAGTACGGTAGACGTACGTGTGTTAACTGAATGTAGTTGTACGGCAATGTCTTTTGACTTAATCCTGAATAATAAGAATCTGGAAGTATTTTAAAATAATATATATATAGTACGGTAGACGTACGTGTGTTAACTGAACGTAGTTGTACGGCAATGTCTTTTGACTTAAGCCTGAATAATAAGAATCTTGAAGTATTCCAAAGAATTAAGAAACTTGTTTGAAAGAAGAGTAATGCTTGGTTTTAAAAAGCTTAAGAGTTATACTAGCTTTATGGGAAGTTAGGTATAACGACTTAAGAGAGATAAAAAGAATGGTTTATTAATTTTTGAAGTTAAGAGACTTGATCTTAAAAGAGAAGAGACTTGACTTAAATGAATTAATATGAACTTTGTGTGAAACCTCATTCGTGAGTAATGAGTACTTGGTTTTTAAAAGGAATAATGTTTTACTGATTTCGGAAATCAGAATGAGTATCGACAAACCACTGCAGCGTTAATAAAGGGAAATGTTTTGACTAATTAAGTATTATTAAAACCAGTAGAAACCTCTATCTGCATAGAAGCTAAGATGAGACAAAATGATATTACATTTCCTAGATCATGGATGCTGTAATAAGATTGATTTTGAACAAGAATAACCTACTCACATATAAGGCATATGTTTCTCAAATTGTTTAAAAGAGAATTATATTCTTATGTGATTAAGACTATGAACTACGAAACTTTTCTAAAAATAAGAAACTTAAGTACTTGAAATTAGGCAAACTTGAACTTATGGAAAAGAATGTTGTTACTTGATGTTGAAAAGGAAAGTGTTTTGGTTTACCTAAAAATGTGAGTCACTCTATTTTAATACTACGGGTATCGGGTGACCTTTATAAAAGAAAAGGATCTTTTAAAAAGAATTTAACGTACGTAATACTTTGGGGTCAGAACCTGGACTTTGGCATAAAATAACCTTGAGTTGTGTGTAACTTGCCTATGCTTGTGGTGATAGCCTTTGTTGCGCAAGTGTTGTATTCTATGCTACCGGGTCCCATGAGATGGGCCGGGACACGTATTCCATCTGATTCTTCACCGAGTCCCATGAGATGGGTCGGGACACGTATTTCATCTGATCCTTCACCGAGTCCCATGAGATGGGCCGGGACACGTATTTCATCTGATTCTTCACCGAGTCCCATGGGATGGGCCGGGACACGTATTGCACATGATTCTTTACCGAGTCCCATGGGATGGGCCGGGACACGTATTCTACATGATTCTTTACCGAGTCCCATGAGATGGGCCGACACGATTCCACACGATTTGTACCTAGATCACTGGCAGTGAGGAAGGAGTTCCACGGGCATGAGGGATGACTTGAGGGCGTGAGTCCCTGACTTGACATGACTGCTTTTATGTTGTGAACTATAGTTTGGTTATCATACATGTCTCCTGCTTTATATAGACTATTATGATTTCATTTACAGTATTTTACAGTTTCACATACTTGGTACCCAGATCGACTCCTTCGGGCTACGTTCATGCCGCAGTAGAGGTACATCGGTTGTGGATCCGCGCTCTTAGGATCACAGTTAAGCGTGTTGTGAAGCCCCGTTTCTTCGGAGGCTTATCTTTTGGTATGTTACCCTGAGTCTGTAAGTTCTTGTACATT
The DNA here is from genome assembly GCA_029844215.1 of Przewalskia tangutica. NCBI lineage: Eukaryota > Viridiplantae > Streptophyta > Magnoliopsida > Solanales > Solanaceae > Przewalskia > Przewalskia tangutica. The sequence continues at coordinate 53,862,718 of CM056726.1, forward strand.
CAGGGGTATGGCGGGGCCCTGTCCCGTCATGGTTGTTGTCACTTTCTTAGAGGTCTGTAGTATCGCAAGTGTGGTTTGTAAAAGGATTAAACTATTCGGTTTTTATGTATATATACTGAAGGCAACTGTGTTGGTTAGACTGTTTATTTCTAAAATCTCTTGTTTCATTTTTATGTTTTATTTAAGCTGATTTTCTCTGATGTTGTATCACTAGGGTGCCCGGTAAGGCACGACCACGCCCGGTTCGGTCGTGACAAAAGTGGTATCGAGCGCTTAATCCTGAAAGTGTCTACGCATCGTGTCTAGTAGTAGTCTTGATTATCGGTGTGTTGTGCACCACATCTATAATCGTGAGGCTATAGGACATTTAGGATTGGTTTCCATTCTTCTCATTCCGAGATCGTGCCTGAGCCGTGTGATAAGTTGGACCCTCCGACGTATTCCTTTCCTTTACCGCTATGCCTCCGCGTAAGGCAACCCGGCCCGATGGCAAGGCAAGCCGAGGAGCTGCGAGTAGAGCACGGAGGTTACGTGGCGAGGCCCGATCGTTACCGAGATAGTGCTTGACGGCAGTTTTGCAACGCCGCCAAAGACCAAAGAGAGCTTAGAGCCGCAGCAGCGGCTGCCGAGACTACAAGACTGAGCCTCCATCCCCACACCGGAGCGTATGAGATGGGGTACAAGGAGATGGCCCGCCATCGCCGTGGTCGTGGCCGATATGAGGATAGGCCGATGCAGCAGCCCAGCCCCAAGAGCACCCGTAGTTCACCCCCGCGCAGACACTTTGAGACTACGGGACTTTCTCAGTTATAGCCCGCCAGTGTTATATGGATCGAGAGCTGAGGATGACCTCGTGAGTTTATCCGACTACAGCTGGATCATGAGAGTGATCGAGCCTCAGGCGAGTCGGTGGTATTGGTTCGCATCACCGCGAGATACCGCAATGATCGGGTTTGATTCGTGAGCTGTCCCCGGGAGAGCATGCACTTCCACCGCATGGGACGAGTTCTCAAGGGCTTTTCTTGCACATTTCTTGCCCCACAGATGAGGAGGGCTCGGCCGGCAGATTTTTGACGTTGAGGCGGGGCGGGCGACGGTTAGAGAGTACAATGTGGAGTTCAACTCATTAGCTCGGTATGTCCTCGCAGAGTAGCCGATATGGAGGATGAGTACACCGCTACGTCACCGGCTAGATGATTACTGGCAGAGGCTTGTACGGGTGAAGCTCTTCAGCCGGGCATGGACATTGCCCGCATGCAAGCTCATGCACTGGGATGTGAGGCACGGAGAGGTCGACGGAATGACCGGGATCAGCAGAAGAGGGCCAGAACAGCAGGGTCATTTGGTAACTTTCAAGGCGGGCCGCCTCAGCAGCAGACTAGTTATGTACCTCCGCCAACAGCAGTGGTCCTCCGCGCCTTCGTGACGCTCGGTATTCGAGCTGGTCGTGGCCTGTGGCTTCGTTCACGTATACATGGGTTCTAGCCAGCCGGATTCATGTTTCCTCGGTGCACGATGTGGCAGACGTCATCCCGGGGAATGTCGTCTTTTTACTGGTGCTTGTTTTTCCTGCGGCCGTCAGGGCCATGTGACGAGAAACTGTCCTAATAGTAAGGATGCAGGTAGAATGACTCAGCCTACCGGGTCAGTGGCAGGTTCATCGCCTTCTATAGCTATGCGCCCTGCAGGGCAGGATTATGGTTAGAGCGACGAAGGGAAAATGAAGCAGTTGATACAGGTATATTCTTACCCCTCTAAAGACTAGTATGCGTTGATGATATGATGATGTGCTAAGTATTATGTTCAGATAGCATTATGTTAAAAATTGTGATTTAAAGGCCTGGTTAGTAAAGGGTAAGGTTGAGTACCTAGAAATTGTGAGCCTTAGAGTTTTATACGTAGAGACCTTAGATGCGAGGCCATCTTGAGTAAAAGATTTATGTTATGTTGACCTTTGTCGGGGTGCATTGTATACATGGGATATATTTGCGTGATAAGTCCCTGAGTGGTATAAAATGAGAGGGTAGTCGAGCTAAGAAGACCACTAGGTTTTCGTGACATGATTGTGAGATTGATCCGGATCGGGGGAACAAGTGTTTGGCACGATAGCGGGTCGGGTTGAGGACCATTCACGGGTCAACCCGCGACCTGCTTGTGCGGGTCGGGCCGAGGTGGTCCCGCCAGTTGGTAGGGTCACGAGGGTGCTAGGCCCAAGTTTAGATGACCATCGTACGAGTTCGCGGATGTGTTCGACTAGAATCAGATCGTGAAGGCCGGGAATGGCCTTAAAGGAGTTTGAGGATAGGTTACGCCGCGTTTTGATTTCGTGGGTAGTCGTGAGGATTATTTGCCTCTTGTTGAGTGAGTATTATACTAGCTACCATTTCGGTATTCGGATGTCACCTTAAGAAGCCTTGTATGGGCGGAAGTATTGATTGCCGGTCGATTTGTTCGATGTTGGCAAAGTTCAGATAGTTGGTCCCTACTTGATCCCGCAGAATGTGGATAAGGTGAGGCTTATACAGAGGAGGTTTTTAGCAGCTCAGAGACAACAGAAGTCATGCGGATGATCGGCGTCGACTTTTGGAGTTCAGATTGACGGTGGTCTTCTTAGGTATCACCCGGGGCGTGATGAGATTTTGGAAACTGAAGCAATAACAGAAATGTGGTAAGGTTATTAGGAGGAATTCGAGTGTACGAGAAGGGTACGACGAGTAAGGGAAGAAGCGAGCATGTGTTAAGGACATAGATGTGATCATTCTTTTGTAAAGTGAACGTGCGAAGGGAGTATCTTTTAGCCCTTGGGCGGGAGTTTTTGTGATGTTAGAGGTGATTCCTCGTGGACTTGAATTAAGTATTTGCGTATGTGTTATTTGGTGGCCAGGTATGGCATTGGCAACTTGTTATGAGGAACTTTATCGTTATCTGTCTTGAGAAGGAACATTCGGGACGAATGTTTCTAAGGAGGGAAGAATGTTATACCACGTATTTCTAGAGTATGTACGTAAGGGCATACGTACAAAATCTTAAGCCTTAAAGTAGGCTAAGGGACAAAATTTTGTGCACAGCTACCAAAAAGAATCGTTTTCCGACGAAACGTTTTCCAAACTTTGCGAAGGGAAAAATACGGCTATGTCATTTATTATTTTTGCGGATTTTTCCGAGAGATGAAATATTTTGGACCAACGAGAGGGCGGCAACTGTCACCCTCAAGTGGCGGATTGCTTGGACGATTTGGGGCACACGTTTTTTCCATTTTTGTTGCCTAAAACATTGGTCAAGGTTAGGTAGGATATTTGTGAGATATTTTGTGTAGTTGATAAGCAAGTGGGACCCACTTACACATGTCCAAATCCCCACCCTACACTTGCCTACCACTTGTCTTGATCTTGGCCATTGGTTGGCCTATAAATACCCCCCTTAGTTGATGAACTTCTTCATCCACACTTAGACATTTCCTAGTCTAAAAATCCCTCCTCTTAAAAGCTCTCGCCCAAGAGCTCCTCCCCTTCGAGAGGCCCTGGCCGAGAAATACCTCTAGTTGTTCTAGTCGAAATACTACCCCCCCCCCTTGGTTAAGAAATACTTCTCCAAGTATTGTTGTAATGCCAAAATACTCTAGCCCAAAACCTTTGTAGTATTTCCAAGTACCCTCTATACGAAAAGCCCGGAAAATACTACTATACTTTCCTTTAGTCACTAAACGAAACCCTAAGGGAATCTTCATTTTTGGTTGAAGTATTTACGTAGAAGTTGGTTAGAACTTCTAAAGGGTTGTTTGGAGCGGGTTGGAGCGCACGGAGTAGGAGCTAAACCTTGCTCAGGATCGACTTTAAACTTGGATAATTTTGGGCTTATCGAGGTAAATACTCTTGTCTTTATATTGTAATTGGGAATTACATACTGTAGTATAGAAATGAATATAAGATTCATAGAAGGATATTACAGAAGGGAATTAAACTGAGATCACATCAGAAGAATATTAAAGAAGAAGATTGAATTGTACTTACATAGGATTGTATTTACAGTAGACTTGTGTAGCTTAACGGGTAGGGAAGTGCTGCCCGATTTTCCGTAGAATAGAGAACCTACTGCTTAGAATATTCTTCAGAGTAGTCTAGACTTTGATAGACTGGTATAACCTTTATAGGTTGAATGTTCTGCGAGTAGCATGTGCTACTTAAAAGGTGGACAAGGCTAGCCGGGTTATAGTCGTGGAGCGTTTTGCTAATAGTCGATAATCGTCGCGAGGTATGTGATTCTTCCTATCCTTTTGAGCATGATATTTTGAAGAATATATATATATAGTACGGTAGACGTACGTGTGTTAACTGAACGTAGTTATACGGCAATGTCTTTTGACTTAAGCCTGAATAATAAGAATCTGGAAGTATTTTAAAAGAATATATATATAGTACGGTAGACGTACGTGTGTTAACTGAATGTACTTGTACGACAATGTCTTTTGACTTAAGCCTGAATAATAAGAATCTGGAAGTATTTTAAAAGAATATATATATAGTACGGTAGACGTACGTGTGTTAACTGAACGTAGTTGTACGACAATGTCTTTTGACTTAAGCCTGAATAATAAGAATCTTGAAGTATTCCAAAGAATTAAGAAACCTGTTTGAAAGAAGAGTAATGCTTGGTTTTAAAAGCTTAAGAGTTATACTAGCTTTATGGGAAGTTAGGTATAACGACTTAAGAGAGATAAAAAGAATGGTTTATTAATTTTTGAAGTTAAGAGACTTGATCTTAAAAGAGAAGAGACTTGACTTAAATGAATTAATATGAACTTTGTGTGAAACCTCATTCGTGAGTAATGAGTACTTGGTTTTTAAAAGGAATAATGTTTTACTGATTTCGAAATCAGAATGAGTATCGACAAACCACTGCAGCGTTAATAAAGGGAAATGTTTTGACTAATTAAGTATTATTAAAACCATTGAAACCTCCATCCGCATGTAAGCTAAGATGAGACAAAATGATATTACATTTCCTAGATCATGGTCATTGTAATAAGATTGATTTTGAACAAGAATAACCTACTCACATATAAGGCATATGTTTCTCAAATTGTTTAAAAGAGAATTATATTCTTAAGTGATTAAGACTATGAACTACGAAACCTTTCTAAAAATAAGAAACTTAAGTACTTGAAATTAGGCAAACTTGAACTTATGGAAAATAATGTTGTTACTTGATGTTGAAAAGGAAAGTGTTTTGGTTTACCTAAAAATGTGAGTCACTCTATTTTAATACTACGGGTATCGGGTGACCTTTATAAAAGAAAATGATCTTTTAAAAAGAATTTAACGTACGTAATACTTTGGGGTCAGAACCTGGACTTTGGCATAAAATAACCTTGAGTTGTGTGTAACTTGCCTATGCTTGTGGTGATAGCCTTTGTTGCGCAAGTGTTGTAATCTATGCTACCGAGTCCCATGAGATGGGCCGAGACACGTATTCCATCTGATTCTTCACCGAGTCCCATGAGATGGGCCGGGACACGTATTTCATCTGATCCTTCACCGAGTCCCATGAGATGGGCCGGGACACGTATTTCATCTGATTCTTAACAGAGTCCCATGGGATGGGCCGACACGATTCCACATGATTCTTTACCGAGTCCTGGATGGGCCGACACGATTCTACATGATTCTTTACCGAAGTCTCATGAGATGGGCCGACACGTATTCCACACGATTTGTACCTAGATCGCGGCAGCGGAGGAAGGAGTTCCACGCACGGCGGATGACTTGAGGGCGTGAGTCCCTGACTTGACATGACTGTTTTTATGTTGTGAACTGTAGTTTGGTTATAATACATGTCTCCTGCTTTATATAGACTATTATGATTTCATTTACAGTATTTTACAGTTTCACATACTTGGTACCTGTTGTACTGACCTCCTTCGGGGGGCTGCGTTCATGCCGCAGGTAGAGGTACATCGTCAGGATCCTCGCCATAGGATCACAAGTGTTGGGAAGCCCCGTTTCTTCGGAGGCTTATCTTTTGGTATGTTACCCTGAGTCTGTAAGTTCTTGGACATTCAGGGGTATGGCAGGGCCCTGTACCGTCATGGTTGTTGTCACTTTCTTAGAGGTCTGTAGTACTGTGTGGGTAGGGTTTGTAAAAAGGATTAAACTGTTCGGGTTTTTATGTATATATACTGAAGGCAACTGTGTTGGTTAGCCTGTTTATTTATCAAATCTCTTGTTACATGTTTATGTTTTATTTCCGCTGATTTTCTCTGATGTTGTATCACTAGGGTGCCCGGGGTAAGGCACCAGTCACGGGCCCGGGTTCGGTGGCCCACCCACTATGATTGTTATCTTGTTATTTCCTTGGACATACTGACACGCCAGCGCCCACTGTATGCTTCCACTATATCGTTCCTTTGGACATACTGACACGATGGATGGTCCACGGGTATGCGTCCACTAGGATTGTTCCATGGCCATGCCTACACCGATGTAATATGTCGGGGGCATGCGGCCATGGTGCAGGTTAAATTACCGGGTTATGTTATTAGTCCATGGACTAGCTATCAATGAGGCTTGCTGCAGTGATGAATGGTCACGGGCTTGATTTGTACATGTAGTTACAGGCACACTTTAGATACTTGTCCTGGTCATTTCTCGTGTATCGGCAGGCTCTGGTAGATAGCTTAAGATACTTTCCCCGGTCATATCTCATGAGATGGTAGGCTCTGGTACGTTGGCTTAAGATACTTGCCCCCGCCACGCGTGACGCAGAATTGGATTTGGTAGTTGGCTTCCGTACTTGGCCCGTGAAGTTTTATGATGCAGGATTGGATCTGGTAGTTGGCTATTCTACTTGGTCCGATCGGTTTTATGACGCAGGCAGGATCTAGTGTTCAGGTACACATATGGGTGTTGTTTTACATCATGTACTGTCGGCAGTGAGGAAGGAGTTCCACGAGCATGATTGATATTGTGGGCGTGAGATCCATAGTTATATGTGAGTGATGATTTTGAGGGCATGTGTCCCTGACTTGACATAACTGTTTATTTATTGTGAAATGGTCTTTTAAAATGATGAAATGTGATTTCATTACAGTATTTTCAGTTTCACATACTTGGTACCTATCAGATCGACCTCCTTCTGGGCCGCTCATGCAATGCAGAGGTACACCGGTTGTTTATCCTCGCCATAGGATCACTATGCGTGAGATTGGGAAGCTCCGTTTCTCCGGAGGCTTATCTTTGGTATAGATTCCCTGTCATTGTAGGTATTTGTACATTCAGGGGTATGGCAGGGCCCTGTCCCGCCATAGTTGTTAGAGAAACTCTTAGAGGTCTGTAGTACTGTTGTGAGTTGGGCTTGTAAAGGATAACTGTTCGGGTTATATATATATATATATATATATATATATATATATATATATATATATATATATATATGCTGAAAGGCGACCTTTCGGTTGGCATGTTTCCTATTTTTCATTGTTACATGTTATTAAGTTATTTTCGCTGATATTCTCTGATGTGTTATCACTAGGGTGTCCGGGGTAAGGCACCAGTCGCGGGCCCGAGGTCGGGTCATAACAAATAGAGTAACGAGCACTGTGTGCCTCCCCCAGAATCCGCTGACAAAGTCCTGCAACATCGGGAACACTCAATCTGCCCTCAAATCTTAGCACCCCATCAGGCGCTACCTCAAATAGACTATTCTCCTCTCGAAGAGCCGCATCTCGATACTGTATCATAACTGGGTCCTCATACTGTCGCCTCTTCACCTTCTCAACGATGGAAGACTCGACAATCTCACGAACCCGTATCCCACTATCATCGGTATCGACCAACCGAACCCCAAGGCTCGCTAGCTGATGGATCTGACGGACCATGTCATGTTTATCTGGTTGTACCTCTGACAAGCTCCCCATCGATCTACGACTCAAAACATCTGCAACCACGTTGGCTTTTCCCGGATGGTATAGGATATCAACATCATAATCCTTCAACAACTCTAACCACCGTCTCTGCCGCAAGTTCAGCTCCATCTGCCTGAAGATGTACTGGAGGCTCTTGTGGTCTGTATAAATATCCACATGAACTCTGTATAAATAATGTCTCCAAATCTTCAAGGCATGAATAACTGCGGCCAACTCTAAGTCGTGAGTAGGGTGATTCCTCTCATGCTTCCATAGCTGCCGGGAAGCATATGCTATTACCTTACCGTGCTGCATCAATACGCACCCTAGACCGATACCCGAGGCATCACAATAAATCACGTAGCCCTCTAACCCCTCGGGAAGAGTAAGAAGTGGAGCCGTCGTCAACTTTTCCTTCAGTAACTGGAAGCCCTTCTCACAAGCTTTTGTCCACTGGAACTTAGCTGCTTTCTGAGTCAGCCTAGTCAACGGTGATGATATCGAAGCAAACTGCTCCACAAACCTACGATAATAACATGCCAGCCCTAAGAAATTGCGCACCTCCGTCGGAGTAGTAGGTCTCAGCCAAGACTTGACCGCCTCAATCTTCGCCGTATCAACCTGAACACCATCAGTCCCGATAATGTGCCCCAAGAATGCCACTGAGGCCAACCAAAACTCACACTTGGAGAACTTGGCGAACAACTGCCGGCTCCGGAGGACCCCAAGTACCGTCCTCAAGTGATCTGCATGCTCCTTCTCTGTACGCGAATAAACCAGGATGTCATAAATGAATACTATAACAAACGTATCCAGAAATGGCTTGAACACCCGGTTCATCAAGTCGGTAAATACCGCTGGAGCGTTGGTCAAACCAAAAGACATCACCCTGAACTCATAGTGTTACACCCCTTAGTTCCAGGATATAAATGTGAGGACGTACGTACAAGAATACGACATTAATATTGGAAAGGAAGAAAGATGTGATTTTTCGACGGAAAAGTTTCCGGATTTTGTGAAGGAAAAAGGTTCGTTAATGGGAATTGGATTCCCAGATTTGGTATTTGGACTTCTTGGATTATAATAAAATTATGGATCTTATTTTCCGAAATTGGTCACGTGGGGCCCACGGGAGAAATTTACGGTTTTGTGGGGCCCACTTTGTTTTCGAGATTTTGGATATTATGAATATTTTCGGAAGATGAAATATTTTGGACGAGTTGGAGGGCGACACGTGTCACCCCTTAGGTGGCATGTGGCCGAAATGGGTGGGACAAGTGGCTAGCCACTTGTCCACCTTGGCCGAAATGGCCTTGCCATTTGTCTCTTGTTTTTGTGGCACATGTGGATGGTGGGACCCACACACACTTGTCCCCCAATCTCACCACACACTTGCTAAGATCCTAGCCCTTGATTTCCCTATAAATACCCTCCCTTGTAGTGAAGAATTCATCATCACACACTTAGATTTTCCAAGGCAAAAACTCCATCCCCTTTCTTGTGAGCTCTCGGCCATGGGCTGAAATTCTTGAGCAAAGGTTGTCCAAAAATCCTTAAACTTTTAAGTGTTCTTCCTTAAGGTGTTAGGAAGATTGTGAACCAAGAGTTGGAAAAGATTTCACACCCCTAGCCTTGAAACCTCACCTTGGCCGAAAGTTGCCATAGTTTGAGCCTAAGTATTCTTCACTTTTTGGAGTTGAATCTTGAAAATGAGTTGGTTAGGAGCTTCTAAGGGTTGCTTGTAGCGTATTGGAACGTAAAGAATTGGAGCTTAGATTCCTAAGGATCGACTTTTAAGCATTGGATAATTTTTGGGCTTATCGAGGTTGAAGTACTACGAGTAGCGTATTCTACTTGAAGGGTGGAAAAGGCTAGCAAGGGTATAGTACTTTGGAGCGTTTTGCTATTTGTCGATAATCGTCGCGAGGTATGTGAACCTCTTCCTATCCTTTCTAGCATGATTGTTGTGAACTATGTAGTACGGTAGACGTACGTGTCCTAAACGAATTTGGTTGGTTTAAAACATAAAGTGTTATAATGGCTTTATGGAAGTTAGTTATAACGACTTTATGTAGGTAAAATAATGGTTTGTTGATTTTAAAAGATAAGAGACTTGACTTATATTTGACTTGATATGAAATGTTAAGAACTTGAATTGTGTTAAAAAGTGGTGAAACCTCATTCGTGAGTAATGAGTACTTGGTCTTTAAAAAAAAGAATAAGTTATTTGATTTCAGAAATGGGAATAAGTATCGAACAAGTCATTGCAGCGTTAATAAAGGAAAATGTAATGACAAATAATTATATTAAAACAAGTAGAATCCTCCATCTGCATAGAAGCTAAGATAAGACAAAATTGTATTACATTTTATAGATCATGGCTGCTTTAATAAGAATCATTATAAACAAGTATTAATTTTCTTAAATTCCAAAGTAAGGAACTTGATTTCTAAAAGAAAAGAGACTTGAGGAATTGAAGTGTTTTTGGTTTAAAAGGAAGGCATGGTTTTGTCTTAAAATTGGTTTAAAAAAAAAGGTATGGAAATTGTTTTGGTTTACTTAAAATGATAGTTACTCTATTTTTTTATACTACGGGTATCGTGTGACCTTCGTAAAAGAAATGGATCTTTTTGAAAGAATTAAAGTACGTAGTACTTTGGGGTTAAAACCCGGATTTGTTGTCATAAAATGAAAGTCTAAGAGTATGTTGAACTTGCCTATGCTTGTTGTGATAGCCTTTGTTGTGCAAGTGTTGTATTTCTGTGCTACCGCGTCTCTCTATGGAGGGCCGGTTATCTTGTTAATTCCTTTGGACATACTGACACGTTGGGTGGCCCACGGGTATGCTTCCACTAGGAGTATTATCTTGTTATCTTCTTTGGACATACTGACACGTTGGGTGGCCCACGGGTATGCTTCCACTATGAGTGTTATCTTGTTAATTCCTTTGGACATACTGACACGTTGGCCCACGGTACGCTTCCACCAGAGTGTTATCTTGTTATTTTCTTCGACATACCGACACGTTGGGTGGCCCACGTACGCTTCCACTATGAGTGTTATCTTGTTAATTCCTTTGGACATACTGACACGTTGGGTGGCCCACGTATGCTTCCACCAGAGTGTTATCTTGTTATTTTCTTCGACATACCGACACGCCAGTGGCCCACGTACGTATGCTTCCACTATGAGTGTTATCTTGTTAATTCCTTTGGATATACTGACACGTTGGGTGGCCCACGGGTATGCTTCCACTAGGAGTGTTATCTTGTTATTTTCTTTAGACATACGGACATGATGGGTGGCCCACGGGTATGCTTCCACTATGAGTGTTATCTTGTTATTTCCTTTAGACATACTGACACGATGGATGGTCCACGGGTATGCGTCCATTAGGATGGTTCCATGGCCATGCTTATACCGAAGTAAGATGCCGGGGCATGCGGCCATTGTGCGGGTTAAATTCCCGGGTTATATTTGAGTGATGACTTTACGGGCGTGAGTCCCTGACTTGACATGACTGCTAATATATATTGTGTATTGTAGTTTGGTTATCATACATGTCTCCAGTTTTTTATAGACTGTTATGATTTCATTTACAGTATTTTCAGTTTCACATACTTGGTACCTGTTGTACTGACCAACTTCGGGGGGCTGCGTTCATGCCGCAGGTAGAGGTACACCGGTTGTTGATTCTCGCTCATAGGATCACATTTCTGCGTTTTGGGAAGCTCCGTTTCTCCGGAGGCTTATCTTTTGGTATGTGTCCCTGAGATTGTAGGTTCTTGTACAACAGAGACGGTGGTTAGAGTTGCTTAAGGATTACCATGTTGATATCATGTACCACCCGGGGAAGGCCAATGTTGTGGCAGATGCTCTTAGTCGTAGGTCGATGGGGAGTCTATCAGATGTGCAGCCGCAGAGAGGGCATGGTTCGTGATTTGCATCAGTTAGCGAGCCTTGGTGTCCGTTTGATTGATTCTGATAGCAGTGGGGTTCGAGTTCGTGAGGTTGCCGAGTCTTCCATCGTCGAGGAGGTGAAGAGGCAACAGTTCGAGGATCCAGTTTTAGCACGTTATCGTGATACGGCTCTTCGTGAGGGGAAGGGTCCTTTGAGGCAAAGACCACGGGGTGCTAAGGTTTGAGGGCGTTGTGTGTTCCGGATGTTTCAGACTTCGGCAGCAGGTTCTAGGGGAAGCACACAGCGCGCGTTACTCTATCCATCCAGGGTCGACCAAGATGTACCACAACCTTAGATCTGTGTATTGGTGGGATGGCTTGAAGAGGGACGTTGCAGAGTTCGTAGCTCAGTGCCCGTGTTGTCAGCAGGTGAAGGTAGAGCACCGCAGGCCGGTGGTTTGTTACGCATTTACGAGAGATCCCGACCTGGAAGTGGGAGGTGATCAACATGGACTTCATTACAGGATTACCTCGCACTCAGAGGAGACATGATTCTATATGGGTTATCGTCGACAGGCTGAAATCAGCCCACTTTCTTCCCGTTAGGACGATTTTTTCGGCTGAGGATTATGCCAGACTTTACATCCGAGAGATCGTCAGACTGCATGGAGTCCCTATTTCGATCATATCGCATGCAGGAGCCCGGTTCGGCTAACTTCCTGGAGGTCTTTCCGTAGGGTTTAGGGACGCAGTGAGCTCGAGCATCGCATTCCATCCACGCATGCACGGACAGCAGAGCGCACTATCCAGACTCTTGAGGATATGTTGCGAGCCGGTGTTATTGACTTCAGGGGTAGCTGGGAGGATCATTTGCCTCTAGTTGAGTTTGCATACAATAATAGCTACCACCCAAAGATTTAGATGGCGCCTTATGAGGCCTTGTATGGTAGGAAGTGCAGATCGCCGATAGGCTCGTGTGATGTTGGCGAGGTGCATATAGTGGGACCAGACTTGGTGCAGCAGCCGGTGGATAAGGTGAAGCTGATCCAGGAGAGGTTTCGATAGCTCGAGTCGGCGTGTCATACGCAGATCATCGCCGCCGCATCCGGAGTTCGAGGTTCATGATTGGGTTTTCCTAGCGCGTCACCCATGGCGGTGTGATGAGATTCGGGAAGAAGGGAAACTCACCAAGGTACATCGGGCCGCTTCATTGTCCGCAGGTAGGCAAGGTTGCTATGAGTTGATCTGCCGTCCGATCCGAGGCGCAGCATCCGTGTTTCATGTTTCTATGCCGGAGAGATGTATCGGATCCATCTAGTGGTACACCCGATTGACGATGTCCAGTGACCGAGGTTATCGTATGAGGAGATTCCCATAGCGATAGTCGATCGTCGTGTTAGGCGTCTGCGACCAAGGACGTGGCTTCCGTCAAAGTTACGTGGCGAACGAGCTCGGGGAGGAGATGACGGGAAGCCGGCGAGGACATGAGGCAGAGGTATCCTCACCTATTCCCCACACCTCCAGGTAATTCACTTTCCTACTTGTAAATCTTCATTATCGTTTATGCCTAAGTGTTGTTTTGTGGCCGTGTGTGGCATTTGCAAAAAAATTTAAGTTATGAAGAACCTTATCGTTAACTGTCTTGGGAAGGAACATTCGGGACGAATGTTTCTAAGGAGGGGAGAATGTTAAACCCCGTATTTCCAGAGTATGTACGTGAGGGCGTACGTATGAAAGTTTAGCCTTAAAGTAGGCAATGGGACGTTTTTTTGGGCACAACTCATTAAAAAAATCATTTTCCGACGAAACGTTTTACACAACTCGCGTAGGATAAATTCCGGCTATGTCATTTCTAATTTTTGCGGATTTTTCCGAGAGACGAAACACTTTGGACCAACGAGAGGGCGACACTTGTCACCATCTCCTTGGTGGATGTGTGGACGGCATTAGGGCCGAATGAAGGGCTTATTTTGTCTTGGAGTTGGTAGGATATTTTGTGTGCAAGTGGGCTAGGTACACTTGCCCAAATCTTGGCCTTACACTTGCCTTGCACTTGGTATAATCTTGGCCATTGGTTGGCCATCCCTTGACCTATAAATACCCCTCTTGTGATGAAGAGTTCTTCATCCACAAACAAACTTTCCAAGTCTAAAATCCTCTCCTCTCCCTTGAGCCTTTTCGTCCAAACACCTCCCCCCCCCCCCCCCTTTGAGAAGCTTAGCCGAGGCTATCCCCCCCTAGCCTAGCCGAAATCTACCCCCCCTCCCTTGGTAGAAAAGTTGCCTTCTAGTATTGTTATAATGCCCAAAATACCCTAGCCCAAATCCCTTAGTACTTAGTAGAAGTTGTGAAGAACTTCTAAGGTTTCCTTGGAGCTATCGGAGCGTACAACTTAGGAGCTAAGCCTTGCTCCGGATCGACTTATATCTAGGATATTATTGGGCTTACCGAGGTAAATAATCTTTTCCTTCTTTTGTAAATTGAGAATTCATACTGTAGAAGTATAGAAATAAGTATTAAATACTTAGAAGGTTATCACAGAATAGAATTGAACTGTTATCACAGTAGAAGGGTTTAAAAGAAGAATAATCAAACTATACTTACTTAGGACTGTTTTCACAGTAGACTTGAGTAGCTCACCGGGTAGGGAAGTGCTGCCCAATTTTTCCGTAGAATAAAGGACCCTCTGCTTAGAACTGTTTACAGAGTAGTCTAGACATTGATAGACGTGTCTGACTATTATAGGTTGATTCTCTGCGCGCGACATATTCAACTTGGCAGGTGGTTTTCGCCGAGAAGGTATGTGATTCTTCCTAAGCATGATATTTTAAAATATATATATAGTACGGTAGACGTACATGTGTTAACTGAATAATAATTACGGCAATGTCTTTTGACTTAAGCCTGAATAATAAGAGTCTTGATGCATTTCAAAAGAATACTGAATCATTTTTAACAGAAGAGAACTAATTGGTTTTTAAACAGAAAGCTTAAGAGTTATACTAGCTTTATGGAAAGTTAGGTATAACAACTTAAGAATGATAAAAGGAACAATTTACTTATGTGTTTATAACAAACTTATATTGAATTATGAAAGAATAATAAAATGGTTTGATAAGTAGTCATGATATGATGCTATGTGTGGTAGTGACTTGTAACGTTTGTATAAGAGGGTATTCTTGTTGTGCTTATGTTGTTTAACGATAAGCTGTTATGTTAGTATTATATCACTCACCTCTTGACATGTTACCGGGGGTTAAGCTGCCCTCCGATGCGGGGTAGACTCAGGCGGTCTGGGACCATGATTCGAGAATACCTCATGCGGGTCCAGGGGACCTATGCGGAGCTACGAGAGTTCCAGGTTAGTGTGCGGGGTTATACCTCATGCGGTCTATGTGGCCATGCGGACTACGAGTCCAGGACGATGCCGAGGAGTAGCTACCCTCGATGCGGGGTTATACCCTATGCGGGCCTATGTGAGTGGCCTATGCGGACTACGGGAGTCCAGGATTAGGCTTGCATGGTGATACTACGGGCAATTGGCCCTGCTTCGATCATTCGCAGCCTAGAAAAGACCTGTTACAGTTTACCTATTGTTGCTCTTGTTTATGATGTGGCACTATGTGCGGTTACCTTGGTTGTTTCATACATATATGTAAACTGATTTTAAAAATGATATGTTTTCATTTAAGTACTTTACAGTTTCGCATACTTAGTACCTGTTGTACTGACCTCCTTCGGGGGGCTGCGTTCATGCCGCAGGTAAGGGCAAGCAGGTGCTAGATCCACATCCTTAGGATCTTTGCGTTGGTGTCAGGAGCTCCATCTTCTCCGGAGGCTCTACTTTTGGGTATGATCTCCCTGTATTGTAGATAGTTTTGTACATTCAGGGTATGGCGGGGCCCTGTCCCGCCATAGTTGTTTACTTCCTTAGAGGTCTGTAGTCCTATTGTACAGTTGGGATGTAACTGCAAAACAATGTTTTTATATATATGCCGAAAGGCAGGCTTTTCTTCAGATAAACTGTTTCTCCTTTTTAATAATGTTTCTTGTCTTGTTTTATATTTCCGCTGATTTTCTCTGATGTATGACTGCTTGGGTGCCCGGGTAAGGCACCAGTCACGGGCCGCGGAACGGGTCGTGACAGTAGACGTACAAGATTTGACATTCTTCACTTGTTTTAAGTATATGATACTTGTTTCGTATAAAAGTATAAGTCCCTTGAATATAGGGAGATGTGTTTGACTAGTGTAAAATGGTAATATAACAACTTTATGGGAAGTTGGTGGTATTGGTTTTATGAAAGGTTAATAAGGAAAGGTTTACTCCAAGTAAAATAAGTACGTATAAAGGATTTGAATTTGTGAAAGACAAATTGTTTTTAAGGCATTAATTGCCTAAGGTTTTGAAAGAAATGAAGTCACTTGATTTAGAAGCCTATTGTATTTTTAAAGATAAGCGTGACTTGATACTATGGTTATTAGTATCTTGGGAGTTTTTACATAAAAGGGGTCATTTTCTTGAAAGGTTTAAGGAACGTGGTACTTGGGTTAAATTCCCGAATTTTCTTTTAAAATGACATGTAGTGCCTTAAGTAACTAAAATGAGAGGATGTACTAGAAATGTTATTAAGGAGTTAGGAGATATTCTTAACTTGCTTACGTTTACGTTTTGATAAACCGGTAGCGCTTATGTTATGTACGATAGCCGGTTGTGCTGATTTATGTATTATTATTATTATTATTACTATTTATGTCATGGATTTGCTACCCATGATCGCGAAAGCGCGCTTGTACTCATGCGGGCACAGGTCCATGCGGGTGAAATAGTCCCATGCGGGTGAAATAGTCTCATGCGAGGCGGATGACCTCATGCGGGTGAAATAGTCCCATGCGGGTGAAATAGTCCTATGCGAGGCGTTGACCTTATGCGGGTTCACAGGTGTCACGACCCGAACCCGGGCCCGTGACTGGTGCCTTACCCCGGGCACCCAAGTAGACATACATCAGAGTAATCAGCGGAACATAAAGACAATACATGAAACCAGTGTAATAAGACAAGGAAATAAGAAGACAAAGCTAACCAAAAACGGTTACCTTCAAAGATATATATAAATAGCAACTTTTTCAACATGAACAGTTTAATCCTTTTACAAACCCCGCCCACAACAGATTACTGCACTTCTAAGAATGATACGACAACAATGGCGGACAGTGGCCCCGCCAAACCCCGAATGTAAACACTTACGACGCGAGGACTATACCACCGATAAGCCTCCGAGAAACGGAGCTTCCCAAACGCTGAAATCGTGACTCGAGAGCTAGGATCAACGATCGTGTACCTCAACTCGGCATGAACGCACTTCGGGCGAGGTCGATAACAAAAGTATGTGAAATCAAAATACATATCAGAAATGAAATCATAGCGATCATATAAAGCGAGAGACATGTATGATAACCAAACTACGCTTACAACAAAGCAAATATGTCAAGTCGTGACTCACGCCTCAAGTCATCACTCAAGTATAACAATGGGTCTCGTGCCCACAACATCAATCATGCCCGTGGAATATCTTCCTCACTGCCGGCAGTCTATGATATAAAAACACCAAGGAACACACATGAACACCAGGTCCCACCTGTGTCATAATAAACTGTACGGGGTAAGTACGAAGGCATAGCCGACTACTAAAAACCCACGCACCAACAAGGTCATGAATCAGATCATAAGATCTGTCTAGACCGTCACATGATCAAAGCCGCCACTTGCCCGCAGATCAATGTACGCGTCTAACCTCGAACTCCCGCAGCTCCGCATAGGCCAATCTCATCGCCCGCATAAGGTATTCCCGCGTCGAGGGTAGCTACTCCCCGCATCGCCCCGACTTCGCAGCCGCATGGCCACATGGACCGCATGCCCATAAAGGACGACACTAACACGAACTCTCGTAGCTCCGATAGGCCCTCGGGACTCGCATGAGGTATTCTCGAATCATAGGTCCATCGACCACGAAGTCTACCCCGCGTCGGAGGGCTTAACCCGGAATCATCTCAAGAGATGAGTGATGTAAAATACTAACACAACAAATTATCGTTAAGCAACATAAGCACAACAAAGGAAACCCCTTTACACAACATCACAAGATACTAACACACGTAGCATCCTAGCATGTTTACTTATCAATCAACAAGAAAATATTACCAGGCTATCACAAACCAACACAATCAAGTTATACACACAAGGTACTTTCTACTATATGCCAACAAGTTCGGGTTTTATCCCAAAGTACTTCATACATTAACTCTTTAAAAGATACGTTACTTTCACAATGTCACACAATACCCGTAGTATAAAATAGAGTGACTATCCTTTAAAGTAAATCAATTACTTCTCTTTGTAAAATCAAGTAGCAACATTCTTTCCAATGATCAAGTTTGCCTAATTTCCAATGTTCAAGTTTCTCGTTTTAGAAAGGTTTCGTAGTTCATAGTCTTATTCATTTAAGAATATAATTCTCTTTTAAACTATCTGAGAAACATAAGTCTTAAATGTGAGTAGGATATTCTTGTTTATAACAATCTTATTACAGCAGCCATGATCTAGGAAATATCATTTTGTCTCATCTTAGCTTCTATGCAGATGGAAGTTTCTACTGGTTTTAATAATACTTAATTATTAAAAACATTTCCTCTTATAAACGCTGCAGTGGTTTGTCGATACACATTCTCGATTTCCAAAATCAAGAAACATTCTTAAGACGTTATACCTAACTTTCCATAAAGCTAGCATAACTCTTAAGTTTTCAAAACAAATCAAGTACTACTTCTTCTTTCGAAATGATTCAAAAATCTTTTGAAATACTTCAAGTTCTTTATTAACACATAACACGCCAGTTATAGTTCAAATCAGTTACCTTTTTAAAAACCACAAGTATTTTCTTACCAACATAAAGCTGTTATAACCAACTTCCCATAAAGCTGTTATAACACTTTATGTTTTAAACCAATCAAATACATTTAGCACATGTACGTCTACCGTACTACATAGTTCACACATATCATGCTAGAAGAGATAGGAAGAGGTTCACATACCTCGCGACGAGTATCGACTAATAGCAAAACGCTCCAAGTACTTCAAACCGCTGGCTACTCCTCAGCCATGGATCGCGCCATACGTAGTACTTCAACCTATAAGGCCACAAGGCGCTTATTAACATTTAGATCCCTTCGAGAACATTCTACGTAAAATTCGCAAAGACTCCTCCCGCAACAAACAGCGTAAATCTCCTCCTCTATCGAGGCCGGCTACCAAGCCAACCAGGGGGGGGTTATACGTCTAACCCTAACGGGTACAATTCTACTCCACGGTACTACTACACAAGTCTACTGTAATACAGCCCTATGTAATTACAGTTCAGTATTCTTCTTTAAATTCAGGCTTAAGTCGCAAGACATTGCCGTAAGTATTATTCAGGCTTAAGTCAAAAGACATTGCCGATAACTACGTTCAGTACTATATATATAGTATACTTCAACTATATAGTCTAACAATCATGTAATTTCCAATTACAATAGAGGGACAAGATATTTACCTCGATAAGCCCATAATTATCCTAGTTTAAATGTCGATCCTGAGCAAGGTTTAGCTCTACTCAGTGCGCTCAGGCCGCTCCAAACAACCCTTAGAAGTTCTAACCAACTTCTACTTATGACTTCAACTACGGTGAAGATTTTCCTTAGGGTTTCAGTTTTGTGACTGACAGAAGTATAATAGTATTTTCTGGGCTTTTCGTATAGGTATATCCTTAGAATACTACAAGGTATATGGCTAAGGTAATTTGGGCATTATAACAATCCATCTGAGAGTATTTCTACCCCGAGGGGGGGTATATCCGAGACAACACCACAAGGGGGGGTGTATACTCCTCGGCCTACCCCACTAGGGGGGGTACTCTCGGCCCCGGGGTGGAGGAGGGGCGCTCGGCCCAACGGCCCACTCACAGGGGGCGCGGTGGGTTGGACGAAAACCCCACCCAAAGGGAGGGAGGATTTTTAACACTTAGGAAATATTTGGAATGGATGAAGAAGTCTTCCAATGGGGGGTATTTATAGGTCAAGCAAAGGCCAACCAATGGCCAAGATCAATCCATGTGTTAGGCAAGTGTAGGGCTAGGATTTACCAAACACAAATATCCTACCTACCCTTGACTTTGTCAAGGCACAAAAAACGTGCCTTACCTTGTCCATTTCGTCCAAATGGACGATTTGAAGTCCACCAATGAGAGGGTGCCAAGTGGCGCCCTCTTGTTGGTCCAACACGTTTCGTCTCTCGGAAAAATCCGCAAAAAAATAAAAATGACATAGCCGGAAATTCCCCTACGAAAGCTGTGAAAACGTTTCGTCGAAAAACGACTCTAAATGGGTGTTGTGAACAAAATTAATTCGGCCAAGCCTTAATCACAAGTTCAAATTTCTACGTACGTCCCTACGTACTTACTGCGAAATACGGGTATAACATTCTCCTCTCTAGAAACATTCGTCGAATGTTCCTTCTAAGTCTCAAACGAACGCGCGAGATAGTCTTCACTACTACACTTACGAAACAATCACGCCACGGTGCCACGTACACTGCGTAAATACTTACATCAAAGTACACGAGGAAACACCTCTAATCATCACCACAAAACACTTCTCACCGGGGTCTAAAATATACTTCCTTCGCACCTTCTCTTTACAAAAGAAATGATCACACCTAAGCTCGCCATACATGCTCGCTTCTCTCTTTACTCGTCGTAGATACCACTTTGTCACTTTGCCTGAGGCATTAACCTTCTCAGGCGACCCAACAAATGGTACCACTTTTGTCACTTTGTCGCGAGCCTTGCTCCGATACTTTCCCGATCATAACAATACGAAAGACCGGACATACTGCCTCCTAAGTCGGACGGCAAAAGCTAACATATAGGCCACCTGGCCTATTCTTCACATGGACTCAAAGGCCCAAAGTAACTCGGGCTAAGTTCCCTCTGTCTTCCAAAGCTCGTCACACCCAATCCGGGGTGGTACTTTCAAGAAGACCGACCGTCAACCTGAACTCTAAGCGTCGTCGCCGATCATCCGCACGATTTCCTCCGTGCGAACTTCTTCTAGACAAGCTTCACTATCCACCGTCTGTGGAACAAGCTCAACCAAGTCGAACGCGCCAACATCGAACCACTTTCGACAACTTACACATCCGCCCCTACAAGGCTTAATAAGGCGACATCCGAACACCGAAATGGTAGCTTAAACACTCCCTCCACCGAGACAACAATCTTCACAACTACCCTCGAAATACACACCGCCCGAGGCGAATGTGATTCGAGACTCACCGAAGTTCTCAACCGCTGGTAAAACTTCCGAAAAACGAAAATAGCCACAACTGGGCTTCATCGCTAACATAAGGTGAAGGTAGGCACCTCGTGCAGCCTTACAACCTTCGATATAACATCTCGCATAACCTCTGCCGAAAACGGTCGAACGAAGAACACGATGGGCTGCCCCATCGACCGACCACCGGCCGAACGTATCCACCAACTCGACGCTGGTTAACTAAACTCGCCTAACACCCTCATGACCTATCACAAGGCGGGACCACCACAAACCGAATTCACCACCAAAGCGGCGCGGGTTGACCCACAACGTGGCCTCAACCCGACCCGACAGCGCGCAAACTAGCTCCCGAACCTAACAATCTCACTAATCACGTTACGAAAACCTAGCGGTCTTCTTAGCTCAACTACCCTCTTTCATTCCACACTACTCGTGACTAATCCCACAAGCATAACTCACGTGCACTATGCACTCCTATAAAGGTCAAACATAAACAATACATCTTTTACTCGAAATGGCCTTACCTCTAAGGTCTCTACGTATACAACTCTAAGGCTCACACCTTCTCTATCCCCCAAAATCTTACTCGGCTAACCCACCATGATTTCTAATCACAACTAACACACCTTTGTCGAACATAGCACTTAAGGTATACTCACCTTATCACATAAACAAAACTCTGAGGGTTAAAGATATATCTATATCTACCCTTTCCCCTTAGTCGTTCTAATCAAACATGCCGTGAGCGCATAGCTAAGGAAGATGACAAACTACCCACCGATTCGAAGTGAGTCCTCCTACCAGACACTCGACATCGCACCACGACGGTCATAGGTACAACAAGTACCAACTAAAAGACGACATTCCCGAAATGACGCTGCTTTTGAACATCGAGAAAAATCAATCGGATAGTTGGAACCTTCGTGTGGCGACGGAAGCTCGAGCTCGACCAACTCCTGCATACCGAACGCCCCGAACCTGTGGAGGACCTTTCGCACCGTGGATGCGCATAATCTAATCTGGCCGTGAGGCGACTCGCCTCGAAAGTTACCAAAGGACCTTCGCTCGCCTCTTCTCGTCCTTGGTTAACCCGCCGATTGCTACGCTTTCGCAGGCATAAGCCCGACCACGTGCCATGCTCAAGCCCAACTGAAGAACTACTCTTGCACAACCTTCTCGTTGATAGTCATCAAGACTCGCAGTACATCGGTATACTCTCTGGTAGTCAAATCCATAGTTAGTAACAGGGTCGCCTCTTTGCAATCTATATTCACTATTCTCGATCGTGGGCGAAGGTTCAAATATCATGGCCGCAGGAATCGCCGCCGCCGTGCTAAACTTTCTTTGGGGCTAGTGACGCCGCAAAAACTCCCGAATGAAGCACCAAGGTGATAATTGGGCTGTGCCCACGTAACCCTCAGACTCTACTCGCAGCCTTCGGCCGGTGCCTTGCCCTCAGGCGGGTTGCCCCTACGCGGAGGCATAACGATAAGGAAATAATTTCGTCGGAGGGTCCAACTTACAACACGGCTCTAAGGCACGATCTCGAGTGAGAAGAATAGAAACCAATCCTAAATACCCTATAGCCTCACGATTATTGATGTGGTGCACAACACACCGATAATCAAGACTTCATCGATACGGTCTGTAGACACTTTCCGAGGATTAACTGCTCTGATACCACTTTTGTCACGACCCGAACCCGGGCCCGTGACTGGTGCCTTACCCCGGGCACCCAAGTAGCCATACATCAGAGTAATCAGCGGAACATAAAGACAATACATGAAACCAATGTAATAAGACAGTGAAATAAGAAGACAAAGCAACCAAAACGGTTACCTTCAAAGATATATATAAATAGCAACTTTTTCAACATGAACAGTTTAATCCTTTTACAAACCCCGCCTACAAGATTACATGCACCTCTAAGAATGATACGACAACAATGGCGGGACAGGGCCCCGCCAAACCCCTGAATGTAAACACTTACGACGACAGGGGACTATACCACTGATAAGCCTCCGGAGAAACGGAGCTTCCCAACGCTGAAACTGTGACCCTGAGAGCTAGGATCAACGACTGGTGTACCTCAACCTGCGGCATGAACGCAGCCCGGCGAGGTCGCATAACAGTGCGAGTATGTGAAACTGAAAATACATCGTAAATGAAATCATAGCAATCATATAAAGCAGAGACATGTATGATAACCAAACTACGCTTCTACAAAGCGATCATGTCAAGTCGTGACTCACGCCTCAAGTCATCACTCAAGTATAACAATGGGTCTCGTGCCCACAACATCAATCATGCGTGGAATACCTTCCCGCCAGCTGGCCTATGATATAAAAGCACCAAGGAACACATGAACACCGTGTCCCACTGTGTCATAATAAAATCAGACGGGGTAAGTACGAAGGCATAGCCGACTACTAAAACCCACGGTACCAACAAGGTCATGAATCAGATCATAAGATCTCGAACTCCCGCAGCTCCGCATAGGCCAATCTCATCGCCCGCATGAGGTATTCCGCATCGAGGGTAGCTACTCCGGCGCCCCGACTTCGCATCCGCGTGGCCACATGGACGCATGCCCATAAAGGACGACACTAACCCGGAACTCGTAGCTCCACATAGGCCCTCGACTGCATGAGGTATTCTCGAATCATAGGTCCATCGACCCGCTGAGTCTACCCGCGACGGAGGCGGCTTAACCCGGAATCATCTCAAGAGATGAGTGATGTAAAATACTAACACAACAGCTTATCGTTAAGCAACATAAGCACAACAAAGGAAACCCCTTTACACAACATCACAAGATACTAACACACGTAGCATCCTAGCATGTTTACTTATCAATCAACAAGAAAATATTACCAGGCTATCACAAACCAACACAATCAAGTTATACACACAAGGTACTTTCTACTATATGCCAACAAGTTCGGGGTTTTATCCCCAAAGTACTTCATACATTAACTCTTTAAAAGATACGTTACTTTCACAATGTCACACAATACCCGTAGTATAAAATAGAGTGACTATCCTTTTAAAGTAAATCAATTACTTCTCTTTGTAAAATCAAGTAGCAACATTCTTTTCCAATGATCAAGTTTGCCTAATTTCCAATGTTCAAGTTTCTCGTTTTAGAAAGGTTTCGTAGTTCATAGTCTTATTCATTTAAGAATATAATTCTCTTTTAAACTATCTGAGAAACATAAGTCTTAAATGTGAGTAGGATATTCTTGTTTATAACAATCTTATTACAGCAGCCATGATCTAGGAAATATCATTTTGTCTCATCTTAGCTTCTATGCAGATGGAGATTTCTCGGTTTTAATAATACTTAATTATTAAAACATTTCCTCTTATAAACGCTGCAGTGGTTTGTCGATACACATTCTGATTTCCAAAATCAGTAAAACATTCTTAAGACGTTATACCTAACTTTCCATAAAGCTAGCATAACTCTTAAGTTTTCAAAACAAATCAAGTACTACTTCTTCTTTCGAAATGATTCAAAAATCTTTTGAAATACTTCAAGTTCTTTATTAACACATAACACGCCGCTTATAGTTCAAATCGCTTACCTTTTTAAAAACCACAAGTATTTTCTTACCAACATAAAGTCGTTATAACCAACTTCTCATAAAGTCGTTATAACACTTTATGTTTAAACCAATCAAATACATTTAGCACGTATGCGTCACCGTACTACATAGTTCACACATATCATGCTAGAAGAGATAGGAAGAGGTTCACATACCTCGCGACGAGTATCGACTAATAGCAAAACGCTCAAGTACTTCAAACCGTCGGCTACTCCTTGCCATGGATCGCGCCATACGTAGTACTTCAACCTATAAGGCCACAAGGCGCTTATTAACATTTAGATCCTTCAGAGAACATTCTACGTAAAATTCTGCAAAGACCTCCCCGCAACAGAAATCTCCTCTATCGAGGTCGGCTACCAAGTCAACCAAGGGGTTATACGCCTAACCCTAACTGTACAATTATACTCCACTGTACTACTACACAAGTCTCATGTCTGACCCTATGTAATTACATTCAAGATTCTTCTTTAAATTCGCACTTAAGTCGCAAGACATTCGTAAGTATTATTCAGCTTAAGTCAAAAGACATTGCCGATAACTACGCTCGAGACTATATATATGGTATACTTCAACTATATAGTCTAACAATCATGTAATTTCCAATTACAATAGAGGGACAAGATATTTACCTCGATAAGCCCATAATTATCCTAGTTTAAATGTCGATCCTGAGCAAGGTTTAGCTCCTACTCCGTGCGCTCCGACCCGCTCCAAACAACCCTTAGAAGTTCTAACCAACTTCTACTTATGACTTCAACTACGGTGAAGATTTTCCTTAGGGTTTCGGTGTTGTGACTGAAGTATAATAGTATTTTCTGGCTTTTCGTATAGGTATATCCTTAGAATACTACAAGGTATATGGCTAAGGTAATTTGGGCATTATAACAATACTTTTGAGAGTATTTCTACCAAGAGGGGGGGTATATACGAGACAACACCACAAGGGGGGGTGTATACCCCTCGGCCTACCCCACTAGGGGGGGGTACTCTCGGCCAAGGGGTGGGGGAGGGGCTCTCGGCCAAAGGGCCAACTCAAAGGGGGAGAGGGGTGTTGGACGAAAACACCACACAAAGGGAGGGAGGATTTTTAACACTTAGGAAATATTTGGAATGGATGAAGAAGTCTTCCAAGGGGGGGTATTTATAGGTCAAGCAAAGGCCAACCAATGGCCAAGATCAATCCATGTGTTAGGCAAGTGTAGGGCTAGGATTTACCAAACACAAATATCCTACCTACCCTTGACTTTGTCAAGGCACAAAAAACGTGCCTTACCTTGTCCATTTCGTCCAAATGGACGATTTGAAGTCCACCAATGAGAGGGTGCCAAGTGGCGCCCTCTTGTTGGTCCCACACGTTTCGTCTCTCGGAAAAATCCGCAAAAAATAAAAATGACATAGCCGGAAATTCCCCTACGAAAGCTGTGAAAACGTTTCGTCGAAAAACGACTCTAAACGGGTGTTGTGAACAAAATTAATTCGGCCAAGCCTTAATCACAAGTTCAAATTTCTACGTACGTCCCTACGTACTTACTCTGGAAATACGGGGTATAACAACAGGACCCATGCGGGTGAAATAGTCCCAGGAGTAGGACTACTTAATGATACTACGGGCGGGAGATCCTGTTTTGATCATGAGCCTCCTATTTTATGCAGTAAAGTTTATACTTGTTACTCTCATTGTTAGTAAGACACAGTGTATGGTATTTTTGACTCTTTTCCATGACTCCAGTTTATTTTAAACTTATGATATTATTACAGTATTTTCCAGATTTTCATACTTGGTACATATTGTGTACTGACCCCCTTCCTCGGGGGCTGCGTTCATGCCGCAGGTAAGGGAAAGAAGGTGGTGGATCCTCATTCTTAGGATCTTTACTCAGGTGTCAGGAGCTCCATTTCTCCGGAGGCTCGACTTTTGGTACGGTTCTCCCCGGTGTTGTAGATATTTGTACATTCAGGGGCATGACGGGGCCCTGTCCTGTCATAGTGTTTACTCATTCTTAGAGGCTTGTAGTCCTGTTACAGCTTGGGTTGTTAGGGATGTAATTGTTTAGTCTTGTTGTACTAGAGGTGACCATTTTGGGTTAGCCTGCTTATTTTATATATGGGTTCTTGTTGTGAGTTTAATTTTCCGCTGGTTTTCTCTGATGTTGTATCACAAGGGTGCCCGGGGTAAGGCACCAGTCACGGGTCTGTGGTCGGGTCGTGACAATTATGATTAGAGCGACAAAGGGAAAGTGAAGCAGTAGATACAGGTATATCCTTAACCCTCTAGAGATTAGTATGCATGGTATGATGATTTTATGTTGAGTGCTATGTACGGATAGCATTGTGTATATTGTGATTTAGAAAACATGGTTAGTTGAAAAGGTAAGTTTGGGGACAGGTAAATTGTGAACCTTAGAAATTATAAACAGTTGAGACCTTGGATGTAAGGCCGTCTTGAGTAAAAGATTTTACGGTTAGTGTTTGTCGAAGTACTTGGTATGCGTGAAATGTATTGTGGGATAATTCCATGGGTTGTGTAAGATGAAAGTGGTAGCTTTCATGAAGAGAATAGTAAGATTGTCCCAGATGGGAACAAGAGTTTGGCGCGATGGTGGGTCGGGTTGAGGCCATATCGCGGGTCAACCCGCAGCCCGGAATGAGGTGGGGTCAGTTTGAGGTGGTCCCGCTAGGTGGTAGGGTCACGAGGGTGCTAGGCCCAAGTCTAGGTAACCATTGTACGAGTTCGTGGATGCGTTCGACCAGAGTCGGATCGTGAAGGCCGGGAATGGCCTTAAAGAAAATTGAAGCTAGCATAATGACCAAGTTTAGAGGTGGTAACTCCAAGGTGTTGAAAACTGAAGTAATGACTGAAGTGTGGTACGTGTACTTGAAAGAGTTCGGGTGTACGAGGAGGGTATGACGAGTAAGGAAAGAAGTGAACGTGTGATACGAAAATGGAAGTGATCATTTCTTTTTGTAAAGTGAAGGTGCAAAGGGAGTATCCTTTAGATCTTGGGTGGGATCTTTTGTGATGTTAGAGGTGATTCCTCGTTGGCTTGGATTTGGGTTTTGCGCGTGTGTTATATTATGGCCATGTGTGGCATAATTGGTTTCGTAAGTATAGTAGTGAAGACTATACCGGCACATGTATGTTTGGAAACTTAGAAAGAACATTCGGGACGAATGTTTCTAAGGGGGGAATAATGTTACACCCCGTAGTTCCAGGATATGAATGTGAGGACGTATGTACAAGAATACGACATTAATATTCGAAAGGAAGAAAGATGTGATTTTTCGACGGAAAAGTTTCCGGATTTTGTGAAGGAAAAAGGTTCGTTAATGGGAATTGGATGTCACGACCCGAAACTGGGCCCGTGACTGGTGCCTTACCCCGGGCACCCTAGTGACACAACATCAGAGTAATCAGCGGAACATAAAACAACAACATGAGATAACAGAAATATAAAACAATAATCTGTGAAAACTTGCCTTCCGGCATATATAAATAACCTCTTTTACAAAAGAACAGTTTAATCCTTTTACAAACCCTGCCACAACAGTACTACAGACCTCTAAGAAATGATATGACAACAATGGCGGGACAGGGCCCCGCCAAACCCCTGAATGTAAACACTTACAACGACAGGGGACTACACCACTGATAAGCCTCCGGAGAAACGGAGCTTCCCAAACGCTGAACTGTGACCCTGAGAGCTAGGACCAACGACTGGTGTACCTCAACCTGCGGCATGAACGCAGCCCGAAGGAGGTCGATAACAGTGCAAAGTATGTGAAACTAAAAATCGCAAATGAAATCATAATAGTCTATAAAGCGGGAGACATGTATGATAACCAAACTACGCTTTACAATAACTAAGCAAATATATCAAGTCGTGACTCACGCCTCAAGTTATCACCAAAGAACATAACGATGGGTCTCACGCCACAACATCAATCGTGCGTGGGACACATTCCTCACCGGCATAGCTTTATGATATAAAAGTTCCAAGGAACACACACATGAACACCAGTCCCACGTGCCATAATAACACCGTGCGGGGTAAGTACGAAGGCATAGCCGACTACTAACACCCAGTACCAACAAGGTCATGAATCAGATCATAAGATCTGTCTGCACCGTCACATGATCAAAGCCGCCACTTGCGCAAAGATCTAATGCGCGTCTAGTCTCGAACTTCCGCACTCGCATAGGCCAATCTCATCGCCCGCATGAGGCATCCCCGCATCGAGGGTAGCTACTCCCGGCGTCGCCCCGACTTCGATCCGCATGGCCACAAGGACCGCATGCCCATAAAGGACGACACTAACACGGAACTCGTAGTTCGCGATAGGCCGGGACTGCATGAGGTATTCTCGAATCATAGGTCCATCGACCCGCTGAGTCTACCCCGCGTCGGAGGGCGCTTAACCCGGAATCATCTCAAGAGATGAATGCCACAATACTATCATAACGATCGATAGTTAATAAGCACAATCAAGAAACCCTTCACACAAACATCACAAGATACTAACACACGTAGCATCCTAACACGTTTACTTATCAAAGCAACAAGAAAGTCTTACAAGGCTATCACCAACCAACACAACCAATACAATAAAGTATTCACACAAGGTACTTTCTACTAACAAGTTCGGGTATCTAACCCCAAAGTACTTCACACATTAAATCTTTAAAAGATCGGTTTCTTTCACATAAGTCACACAATACCCGTAGTATAAAAATAGAGTGACTATCTTTTTAAGAAAACCAAAACTCTTACCTTTGTAAAATCAAGTAACAACATTATTTTCCAAACGTCCAAGTTTGCCTAATTTCAAATGTTCACGTTTCTTATTTTAGAAAGGTTTCGTAGTTCATAGCTTTATTCATTTAAGAATATAATTCTCTTTTAAACAATCGGAGAAACATAAGCCTTATCTGTGAGTAGGATATTCTTGTTTATAACAATCTTATTACAGCAGCCATGATCTAGGAAATATCATTTTGTCTCATCTTAGCTTCTATGCAGATGGAAGTTTCTATTGGTTTTAATAATACTTAATTATTCAAAACATTTCCTTTTATTAACGCCGCAATGGTTTGTCGATACACATCCCGATTTCCAAAATCAAGAAAGCGTTCTTAAGCCGTTATACCTAACTTCCCATAAAGCTAGTATAACTCTTAAGTTCTCAAAAACCAAGTATTACTTCTCTTTCAAAACGATTTCAGAAATCTTTTGAAATACTTCAAGTTCTTTATGATCACACATCAAGCCAGTTATAAACAAATCATTTACCTTTTAAAAACCACAAAGTGTTTTCTTATCTACATAAAGTTGTTATAACCAACTTCCCATAAAGCCGTTATAACACTTTATGTTTTAAACCAATCGAATACATTTAGCACGTATCGCTCACCGTACTACATAGTTCACACATATCATGCTAGAGGAGATAGGAAGAGGTTCACATACCTCGCGACGATTATCGACTAATAGCAAAATGCTCCGAGTACCTCAAGCCGTCGGCTACTCCTTAAGCCAAGTAGAACGCGCCACACGTAGTACTTCAACCTATAAGGCCACAAGGCGCTTATTAACATCGTAGAACATTCTACAGAAAATTCGGCAGCACCTCCCCCCCCCGCAACCGCGTAAATCTCCTCCTCTATCGGGGCCGGCTATCAAGCCAACCGGGGTTATACGCCTAACCTAATCTGTACAATTCTAATCCACTGCACTACTACACAAGTCTCATGTATCAGTCCTATGTAATTACATTCAGACTATATATAGTATACTTCAACTATATACTCCTACATCTTGTAATATCCAATTACAATAGGGGACAAGATAATTACCTCGATAAGCCCATAATTATCCAAGCATAAAGTCGATCTGGGCAATCGCTTAGCTCAACTCAGGCGCTCAACCCGCTCTAAACCACCCTTAGAAGTTCTAACCAACTTCTACACAATACTCCAACTGACTATGGAGATTTTCCTAGGGTTTCGGTTTTGTGACGCGGGAAGTATAATAGTATTTCTGGGCTTTTCGTAAAGGTATAACCTTAGGATACAACAAGGTATAAGGCTAAGGTAATTTGGGCATTATAACAATACTTGGAGAGTATTTCTATACCACAAAGGGGGGTATTATACGAAAGCAACTAGGCTGTGGGTACCCACGGCCACACCACAAAGGAGGGGGTGCCTGCCCTCGGCCTACCCCACTAGGGGACTCTCGCCGAGGGCCTCACGAAAGGGAGGAAGGCTCTCAAGACTTAGGCAATTTTGTGAATGCATTAGTCTTCAAAGGGAGGGGTATTTATAGGTCAAGCCTTGGCCAACCAATGGCCAAGATGAAGACAAGTGCAAGGCAAGTGTAGGGTGAGGATTTGGGCAAGTGTCCTTGGCCAACTTGCACACAAAATATCTTACCAACAACTTGACCAAGTTGGCGCCCAATCGGCCATATTGCGTTTCAAGTCCATCACTTGGAGGTGACAAGTGTTGCCCTCCCGCTGGTCCAAAATGTTTCGCCTCTCGGAAAAATCCGCAAAAATACTAAATGACATAGCCGGAAATTCCCCTACGAAAGCTGTGAAAACGTTTCGTCGAAAAACGACTCTAACCGGGTGTTGTGCACAAACATATTTCGGCCCAAAGGTGCCACATGGGGGTGACACGTGTCGCCCCCCGATTCGTCCAAAATATTTCGTCTTCCGAAAATATCCAAAACGGCCAAAATCTCAAAATCAAAGCGGGCCCCACAAAACCGTAAATTTCTCCCGTGGGCCCCACGTGACCACTTCCGAAAATAAAATTCCATAATTCTCTAATATTCCAGGAAGTCCGAATACCAAATCTGGGAATCCAATTCCCATTAACGAACCTTTTTCCTTCACAAAAACCGGAAACTTTTCCGTGGAAAAAAATCGCCTCTTTCTTCCTTTCCAATCTTTCTGTCGTATTCTCGTACGTACGTCCTCGCATACATACCCTGGAACTACGGGGTATAACATTCTTCCCCCCTTAGAAACATTCGTCCCGAATGTTCCTTCTAAGTCTCAAAACAAACGTGCGCCAGTATAGTCTTCACTACTATACTTACGAAACAATCCTGCCATACCTGGCCATGGAAACACCTGCGCAAAACTTACATCTAAGTCCACGAGGAAACACCTCTAACATCACCACAAATAATACTACTTTGTCACTTTGTCGCGAGCCTTGCTCCGACGACCCAACAAATGGTACCGGCCGCATGCGATCACCAAGGCGTCGTCAGACACTCGAATTCTTACCACATTTACGATCGCTTTAGTATCCAAAACTCGGGTTACTATCTCTAACGTGGTCATCATTAATCGGGAACATTCGGATGGATCTTCGATACTTTCCCGAACATAACAATACGAAAGACCGGACGCCCTTCCTCCTAAGTCGGACGGCAAATGCTAACATATAGGCAATCGGCCTATTCTTCACATGAACTCGCAAGGCCCAAAGTAACTGGGCTAAGTTCCTTCGTTTCCAAAACTCGTCACACCGTCCGGTGGTACTTTCAAGAAGACCGACCGTCAACTCAACTCTAAGCGTCGTCGCGATTATCCATACGATTCCTCCGAGCCGTCGAACTTCTTCTAGACAAGCTTCACACTATCCACAATCTGTGGAACAAGCTCAACAACTATTCAACCCCGCCAACATCGAACCAATCGACCGCAACTTGCATTTACGCCTACAAGGCGTCACAAGGCGACATCCGAACACCGAAATGGTAGCTTAAACACTTCAACCGAGACAACGATCCTCACGGCTACCTCGAAATCAAAACAACGGCCCGAGGCGAATGCGTCACGAGACTGCTGAGTTCTAGCCCGCTCGTACAAACTCCCGAGAAGAAAGCAGTAGTACCACTGGCTCCACTGTCGGCATAAGGTGAAGGTAGGCACCGTGCAACCTCACAACCTTTTCGGATAACATCAACCGCCGAGGAACGACTTCGACCGAAGAACACGATAGGCTGCCCCATCGGCCCGACCACCGTCGAACGCATCCACGAACTTGCACTGGCTAACTAAACATGGGCCTAACACCCTCATGACCCTAACACAGAGGGACCACCACAACCGACCCCACCACCAAACCTACCGCGGGTTGACCGTCGTAGCCTCAACCCGACGACAGCGCGAAATACCATCTCCGAAGGAACAATCTTACTAAACACGTTACGAAAACTCGCGGTCTTCTTAGCTCGACTACCTTCTTTCAAATCATGCTACTCGGGGACTTATCCACGAACATAGCTCACGTGCACTATGCACTCCTATAAGGGTCAAACATAACACTACACCTTTCTCGAGATGGCCTTACCTCTAAGGTCTTTACGTATAACACTCTAAGGCTCACACCTTCTATCCCCAAAATCTTACTCGGTTAACCCACCATGATTTCTAATCACAACTAACACATCGCTATCGAACATAGCACTTAAGGCATACTCACCTTGAAAGTTACCGAAGGACGCTTGCTCTGGCCCTCTTCTCATCACTGGTTAACCCGTCGATCTCTACGTTTCTCGGCTGCTGCGCGCATAAGCCCGCATACGTGCCATGCTCAAGCCCAATCAAGAATTACTCTTGCACATCCCTTTCTTAGGTAGTCATCAAGACTCGCGATACATCGGTACTCTCGTAGCCAAATCCATAGCTAGTAACAAGGTTGTCTCTTGCAATCTATACTCTCGGTTCCGATGCGTGGGCGAAGGTTCACATATCATGGCGCAGAGGAACCGCCGTCGCCGTGCTTAAACTCTGGGGCTAGTGACGTCGCAGAAATCCCGAATGAAGCACTACCCTAGGTAATGATTTGGCTGTGCCTCGCCACCCTCTGAACTCTACTCGCCTCCTGCCGCTTGCGCCCTCTGGGCGGGTTGCCTACGCGGAGGCATAACGATAAGGAAAGGATTTCGTCGGAGGGTTCAACTTACAACACACGGCTAAGGCACGATCTCGAGTGAGAAGAATAGAAACCAATCCTAAATATCCTATAGCCTCACGATTATTGATGTGGTGCACAACACCGATAATCAAGACTCTCTTGGATCTGATGCGTAGACACTTTCAGGATTAATCGCTCACGATACCACTTTTGTCACGACCGGCGGGCGTGGTCGTGCCTTACCGGGCACCCTAGTGACACAACATCGTAGTAATCAGTGAACATAAAACAACAACATGAGATAACGAAATATAAAACAATAATCAGGAAAACTTGCCTTCAAGATATATAAATAACCTCTTTTACAAAGAAACGCTTTAATCCTTTTACAAACCACCACAACAGTACTCTGCACCTAAGAAATGATATGACAACAATGGCGGGACGGGGCCCATGAAACCCCGAATGTAAACACTTACAACGACGGGGACTACACGTCGATAAGCCTCGGAGAAACGGAGCTTCCCAAACGCTAATCGTGACCACGAGCTAGGACCAACGGCGGTGTACCTCAACTGCGGCATGAACGCAGCCCGAAGGAGGTCGATAACAAGTGCAGAGTATGTGAAACTAAAAATCGCAAATGAAATCATAATAGTCTATAAAGCGGGAGACATGTATGATAACCAAACTACGCTTTACAATAACTAAGCGATCATATCAAGTCGTGACTCACGCTCAAGTTATCACCAAAGAACATAACGATGGGTCTCACGCCCCAACATCAATCGTGCGCGTGGGACACATTCCTCACCGGCGGTTTATGATATAAAAGTTCCAAGGAACACACATGAACACCGTGTCCCACTGTGCCATAATAACACCGTGCGGGGTAAATGCGAAGGCATAGCCGACTACTAACACCCAGTACCAACAAGGTCATGAATCGTATCATAAGATCTGTCTGGCCGTCACATGATCAAAGGCCGCCACTTGCGCAGTTATCTAATGTCGCGCGTCTAGTCCTGGAACTTCCGCACTCGCATAGGCCAATCTCATCGGCCGCATGGCATCCCGCATCGAGGGTAGCTACTCCGGCGTCGCCCCGACTTCGCGATCCGCATGGCCCAAGGACCGCATGCCCATAAAGGACGTCACTAACACGGAACTCGTAGTTCGCATAGCCCGGGACTGCGTGAGGTATTCTCGAATCATAGGTCCATCGACCGCTTTGAGTCTACCCGCGTGGAGGGCTTAACCGGAATCATCTCAAGAGATGAATGCCACAATACTATCATAACGACTGATAGTTAATAAGCACAATCAAGGGAAACCCCTTCACACAAACATCACAAGATACTAACACACGTAGCATCCTAACACGTTTACTTATCAAAGCAACAAGAAAGTCTTACAAGGCTATCACCAACCAACACAACCAATACAATAAAGTATTCACACAAGGTACTTTCTACTAACAAGTTCGGGTATCTAACCCCAAAGTACTTCACACATTAAATCTTTAAAAGATCAGTTTCTTTCACATAAGTCACCTGATACGTAGTATAAAAATAGAGTGACTATCCTTTTAAGAAAACCAAAACTCTTACCTTTGTAAAATCAAGTAACAACATTATTTTCCAAACGTCCAAGTTTGCCTAATTTCAAATGTTCACGTTTCTTATTTTAGAAAGGTTTCGTAGTTCATAGCTTTATTCATTTAAGAATATAATTCTCTTTTAAACAATCGGAGAAACATAAGCCTTATCTGTGAGTAGGATATTCTTGTTTATAACAATCTTATTACAGCAGCCATGATCTAGGAAATATCATTTTGTCTCATCTTAGCTTCTATGCGGATGGAAGTTTCTCTTGGTTTTAATAATACTTAATTATTCAAAACATTTCCTTTTATTAACGCCGCAGTTGGTTTGTCGATACACATCCCGATTTCCAAAATCGAGAAAACGTTCTTAAGCGTTATACCTAACTTCCCATAAAGCTAGTATAACTCTTAAGTTCTCAAAAACCAAGTATTACTTCTCTTTCAAAACGATTTCAGAAATCTTTTGAAATACTTCAAGTTCTTTATGATCACACATCAAGCGCTTATAAACACATCATTTACCTTTTCAAAACCACAAAGTGTTTTCTTATCTACATAAAGCTGTTATAACCAACTTCCCATAAAGCCGTTATAACACTTTATGTTTTAAACCAATCGAATACATTTAGCACGTATGCGTCACCGTACTACATAGTTCACACATATCATGCTAGAGGAGATAGGAAGAGGTTCACATACCTCGCGACGATTATCGACTAATAGCAAAATGCTCCGAGTACCTCGCCGTCGGCTACTCCTTAAGCCAAGTAGAGCGCCACACGTAGTACTTCAACCTATAAGGCCACAAGGCGCTTATTAACATCGTAGAACATTCTCTACGAAAATTCGGACACCTCCCCGCAACCGCGTAAATCTCCTCTCTATCTGGGCCGCCATCAAGCCAACGGGGGTTATACGCCTAACCCTACGGTACAATTCTAATCCACGGTACTACTACACAAGTCTCATTGTAATACCGTCCCATGTAATTACTGATTCAGCACTATATATAGTATACTTCAACTATATACTCCTACAACATGTAATATCCAATTACAATAGGGGACAAGATAATTACCTCGATAAGCCCATAATTATCCAAGCATAAAGTCGATCCGGGCAATCGTTTAGCTCAACTCCGAGCGCTCAACCCGCTCTAAACCACCCTTAGAAGTTCTAACCAACTTCTACACAATACTCAACTGACTATGGAGATTTTCCTAGGGTTTCGGTTTTGTGACAGACTGAAGTATAATAGTATTTCTGGCTTTTCGTAAAGGTATAACCTTAGGATACAACAAGGTATAAGGCTAAGGTAATTTGGGCATTATAACAATACTTGGAGTATTTCTATACCACAGGGGGTATTATCTGAAAGCAACTAGGCTAGTGGGTACCCACGGCCACACCACAGCGAGGGGGTGCCTGCCTCGGCCTACCCAGTGGGGACTCTCGGCGAGGGCCTCACGGTGCGAAAGGAGGAAGGCTCGCAAGACTTAGGCACTTGTGGGAATGCATTAGTCTTCAAAGGGAGGGGTATTTATAGGTCAAGCCTTGGCCAACCAATGGCCAAGATGAAGACAAGTGCAAGGCAAGTGTAGGGTGAGGATTTGGGCAAGTGTCCTTGGCCAACTTGCACACAAAATATCTTACCAACAACTTGACCAAGTTGGCAACTCCAATCGGCCATATTGCCGTTTCAAGTCCATCACTTGGAGGGTGACAAGTGTTGCCCTCCCGTTGGTCCAAAATGTTTCGTCTCTCGGAAAAATCCGCAAAAATACTAAATGACATAGCCGGAAATTCCCCTACGAAGTCGTGAAAACGTTTCGTCGAAAAACGACTCTAACCGGGTGTTGTGCACAAACATATTTCGGCCCAAAGGTGCCACATGGGGGTGACACGTGTCGCCCCCCGATTCGTCCAAAATATTTCGTCTTCCGAAAATATCCAAAACGGCCAAAATCTCAAAATCAAAGCGGGCCCCACAAAACCGTAAATTTCTCCCGTGGGCCCCACGTGACCACTTCCGAAAAATAAAATTCCATAATTCTCTAATATTCCAGGAAGTCCGAATACCAAATCTGGGAATCCAATTCCCATTAACGAACCTTTTTCCTTCACAAAAACCAAACTTTTCCGTGGAAAAAATCGCCTCTTTCTTCCTTTCCAATCTTTCTGTCGTATTCTCGTACGTACGTCCTCGCATACATACCCTGGAACTACGGGGTATAACATTGGATTCCCAGAATTGGTATTTGGACTTCTTGGATTATAATAGAATTATGGATTTTATATTTCGGAATTGGTCACGTGGGGCCCACGGGAGAAATTTACGGTTTTGTGGGGCCCACTTTGTTTTCGAGATTTTGGATATTATGGATATTTTCGGAAGATGAAATATTTTGAACGAGTTGGAGGGCGACACGTGTCACCCCTTAGGTGGCATGTGGCCGAAATAGGTGGGACAAGTGGCTAGCCACTTGTCCACCTTGGCCGAAATGGCCTTGCCATTTGTCTCTTATTTTTGTGGCACATGTGGATGGTGGGACCCACACACACTTGTCCCCCAATCTCACCACACACTTGCTAAGATCCTAGCCCTTGATTTCCCTATAAATACCATCCCTTGTAGTGAAGACTTCATCATCCCACACGTAGATTTTCCAAGGCAAAAACTCCCTCCCCTTCCTTGTGTGCTCTCGGCCATAGGATGAAATTATTGAGCAAAAGTTGTCCAAAAATCCTTAAACTTTTAAGTGTTCTTCCTTAAGGTGTTAGGAAGATTGTGAACCAAGAGTTGGAAAATATTTCACACCCCTAGCCTTGAAACCTCACCTTGGCCGAAAGTTGCCATAGTTTGAGCCTAAGTATTCTTCACTTTTTGGAGTTGAATCTTGAAAAGGAGTTGGTTAGGAGCTTCTAAGGGTTGCTTGTAGAGTAATGGAACGTAAAGAATTGGAGCTAAGATTCCTAAGGATCGACTTTTAAGCATTGGATAATTTTTGGGCTTATCGAGGTTGAAGTACTACGAGTAGCGTATTCTACTTGAAGGGTGGAAAAGGCTAGCAAGGGTATAGTACTTTGGAGCGTTTTGCTATTTGTCGATAATCGTCGTGAGGTATGTGAACCTCTTCCTATCCTTTCTAGCATGATTGTTGTGAACTATGTAGTACGGTAGACGTATGTGTCCTAAAGGAATTTGGTTGGTTTAAAACATAAAGTGTTATAATGGCTTTATGGGAAGTTAGTTATAACAACTTTATGTAGGTAAAAGAATGGTTTGTTGATTTTAAAAGATAAGAGACTTGACTTATATTTGACTTGATATGAAATGTTAAGAACTTGAATTGTGTTAAAAAGTGGTGAAACCTCATTCGTGAGTAATGAGTACTTGGTCTTTAAAAAAAAAGAATAAGTTATATTGATTTCGGAAATGGGAATAAGTATCGAACAAGCCATTGCAGCGTTAATAAAGGAAAATGTAATGAGAAATAATTATATTAAAACAAGTAGAATCCTCCATCTGCATAGAAGCTAAGATAAGACAAACTTGTATTACATTTTATAGATCATGGCTGCTTTAATAAGAATCATTATAAACAATTATTGATTTTCTTAAATTCCAAAGTAAGGAACTTGATTTCTAAAAGAAAAGAGACTTGAGGAATTGAAGTGTTTTTGGGTTAAAAGGAAGGCATGGTTTTGTCTTAAAATTGGTTTAAAAAGAAGGTATGGAAATTGTTTTGGTTTACTTAAAATGATAGTTACTCTATTTTTTGATACTACGGGTATCGTGTGACCTTCGTAAAAGAAATGGATCTTTTTGAAAGAATTAAAGTACGTAGTACTTTGGGGTTAAAACCCGGATTTGTTGTCATAAAATGAAAGTCTAAGAGTATGTTGAACTTGCCTATGCTTGTTGTGATAGCCTTTGTTGTGCAAGTGTTGTATTTTTGTGCTACCGCGTCTCTCGATGGAGGGTCGGTTATCTTGTTAATTCCTTTGGACATACTGACACGTTGGGTGGCCCACGGGTATGCTTCCACTAGGAGTATTATCTTGTTATCTTCTTTGGACATACTGACACGTTGGGTGGCCCACAAGTATGCTTCCACTATGAGTGTTATCTTGTTAATTCCTTTGGACATACTGACACGTTGGGTGGCCCACGGGTATGCTTCCACTATGAGTGTTATCTTGTTAATTCTTTTGGACATACTGACACTTGGGTGGCCCACGGGTATGTTTCCACTAGGAGTGTTATCTTGTTATTTTCTTTGGACATACTGACACGTTGGGTGGCCCACGGGTATGCTTCCACTATGAGTGTTATCTTGTTAATTCCTTTGTACATACTGACACATTGGGTGGCCCACGGGTATGCTTCCACTAGGAGTGTTATCTTGTTATTTTCTTTGTACATACTGACACGTTGGGTAGCCCACGGGTATGCTTCCACTATGAGTGTTATGTTGTTAATTCCTTTGGACATACTGACACGTTGGGTGGCCCACGGGTATGCTTCCACTAGGACTGTTATCTTGTTATTTGTTTGGACATACTGACACGTTGGGTGGCCCACGGGTATGCTTCCACTATGAGTGTTATCTTGTTATTTCCTTTGGACATACTGACACGATGGATGGTCCATGGGTATGCGTCCATTAGGATGGTTCAATGGCCATGCTTATACCGAGGTAAGATGTCGGGGCATGCGGCCATTGTGCGGGTTAAATTCCCGGGTTATATTTGAGTGATGACTTTACGGGCGTGAGTCCCTGACTTGACATGACTGCTAATATATATTGTGTATTGTAGTTTGGTTATCATACATGTCTCCTGTTTTTTATAGACTGTTATAATTTCATTTACAGTATTTTCAGTTTCACATACTTGGTACCTGTTGTACTGACCTCCTTCGGGGGGCTGCGTTCATGCCGCAGGTAGAGGTACACCGGTTGTTGATCCTCGCTCATAGGATCACAGTTCTGCGTTTTGGGAAGCTCCGTTTCTCCGGAGGCTTATCTTTTGGTATGTGTCCCTGAGATTGTAGGTTCTTATACATTCAGGGGTATGGCGGGGCCCTGTCCCGTCATAGTTGTTATAAAAACTCTTAGAGGTCTGTAGTACTATTGTGGGCAAGGGTTGTAAAGGATGTAACTTGTCACGACCCGAACCGGGGCCCGTGACTGGTGCCTTACCCCGGGCACCCAAGTAGACATACATCAGAGTAATCAGCGGAACAAACACAACAATATGAGATAACAGAAGTTTAAAACAATAATCTGTGAAAACTTGCCTTTCGGCATATATATAAATGACAACTTTTAACATGAACAGTTTAATCCTTTTTACAAACCCTGCCCACAACAGTACTACAGACCTCTAAGAATGATATGACAACAATGGCGGGACAGGGCCCCGCCAAACCCCTGAATGTAAACACTTACTACGACAGGGGACTACACCACTGATAAGCCTCGGAAAGCGGAGCTTCCCAAACGCTGAATCGTGACCACGAGCTAGGATCAACGACTGGTGTACCTCAACCTGCGGCATGAACGCAGCCCCCCGAAGGAGGTCAGTACAACAGGTACCGAGTATGTGAAACTAAAAATACTGCAAATGAAATCATAATAGTCTATAAAGCAGGAGACATGTATGATAACCAAACTACAGTTTTACAAATAACTAAGCAGTCATATCAAGTCGTGACTCACGCCTCAAGTCATCACCAAAGAACATAACGGTGGGTCTCACGCCATTAACATCAATCGTGCGTGGGACACATTCCTCACCGCGGTTTATGATATAAAAGTTCCAAGGAACACACATGAACACGTGTCCCACGTGCCATAATAACACCGTCTGGGGTAAATGCGAAGGCATAGCCGACTACTAACACCAGCAGTACCAACAAGGTCATGAATCGTATCATAAGATCTGTCTGGGCGTCACATGATCAAAGTTGGCCACTTGCCCGCAGATCTAATGTGCGCGTCTAGTCCTCGAACTTCCGCAGACTCGCATAGGCCAATCTCATCGGCCGCATGAGGCATCCCCGCGTCGAGGTAGCTACTCCGGCATCGCCCGGACTTCGCGATCGCGTAGCCTGAGGACCGCATGCCCGTAAGGGCGTCACTAACACGGAACTCGTAGTTCCGCGTAGGCCGGGACTGCGTGAGGTATTCTCGAATCATAGGTCCATCGACCCGCTGAGTCTACCCGCATCGGAGGCGGCTTAACCCGGAATCATCTCAAGAGATGAATGCCACAATACTATCATAACGATCGATAGTTAATAAGCACAATCAAGGAAACCCTTCACACAAACATCACAAGATACTAACACACGTAGCGTCCCAACACGCTTACTTATCAACGCAATCAAGAAAGTATTACAAGGCTATCACAAACCAATACAATCAAGTTGTTCACACAAGGTACCTTCTACTATATGATTAACAAAATCGGGTTTTTATCCCCAAAGTACTTCATACATCAACTCTTTAAAAGATACGTTACTTTCACAATGTCACACAATAAACGTAGTATAAAATAGAGTGACTATCCTTTTAAAGTAAATCAATTACTTCTCTTTGTAAAATCAAGTAGCAACATTCTTTTCCAATGATCAAGTTTGCCTAATTTCCAATGTTCAAGTTTCTCATTTTAGAAAGGTTTCGTAGTTCATAGTCTTATTCAATTAAGAATATAATTCTCTTTTAAACAATCGGAGAAACATAAGCCTTATATGTGAGTAGGATATTCTTGTTTATAACAATCTTATTACAATGACCATGATC
The DNA here is from genome assembly GCA_029844215.1 of Przewalskia tangutica. Taxonomy (NCBI): domain Eukaryota; kingdom Viridiplantae; phylum Streptophyta; class Magnoliopsida; order Solanales; family Solanaceae; genus Przewalskia; species Przewalskia tangutica. Next base: position 53,904,850 of record CM056726.1, read on the forward strand.
TAGGAAATATCATTTTGTCTCATCTTAGCTTCTATGCGGATGGAAGTTTCTCTTGTTTTAATAATACTTAATTATTCAAAACATTTCCTTTTATTAACGCTGCAGTGGTTTGTCGATACACATCCTGATTTCCAAAATCAGTAAAACGTTCTTAAGCCGTTATACCTAACTTCCCATAAAGCTAGTATAACTCTTAAGTTCTCAAAACCAAGTATTACTTCTCTTTCAAAACGATTTGAAATCTTTTGAAATACTTCAAGTTCTTTATGATCACACATCAAGCGCTTATAAACAAATCATTTACCTTTTAAAAACCACAAAGTGTTTTCTTATCTACATAAAGTCGTTATAACCAACTTCCCATAAAGCCGTTATAACACTTTATGTTTAAACCAATCGAATACATTTAGCACGTATGCGTCTACCGTACTACATAGTTCACACATATCATGCTAGAAGAGATAGGAAGAGGTTCACATACCTCGCGACGATTATCGACTAATAGCAAAATGCTCCGAGTACCTCAAGCCGGCTACTCCTTAAGCCAAGTAGAGCGCGCCACACGTAGTACTTCAACCTATAAGGCCACAAGGCGCTTATTAACATCTAGATCTTATCGTAGAACATTCTACCAAAATTCGACAGACCTCCCCATGACAGCGTAAACCTCCTCCTCTAACGAGGCTGCCAAGCCAACCAGGGGTTATACATCTAACCTTTAGTACAATTCTACTCCACTGTACTACTACACAAGTCTCTCAGTCTGATCCTATGTAATTACATTCGGACTATATATAGTATACTTCTACTATATAACCTAACAACATGTAATTTCCAATTACAATAGGGGGACAAGATAATTACCTCGATAAGCCCATAATTATCCGAGTTTAATGTCGATCCTTAGCAAAGTTTTAGCTCAACTCAGGCGCTCAACCATTCTAAACCACCCTTAGAAGTTCTAACCAACTTCTACACAATACTCAACTGACTATGGAGATTTTCCTAGGGTTTCGGTTTTGTGGTGACGGAAGTATAATAGTATTTCGGGCTTTTCGTAAAGGTATAACCTTAGAATACAACAAGGTATAAGGCTAAGGTAATTTGGGCATAACAACAATACTTTTGAGAGTATTTCTACCAAGAGGGGTATTTATACGAAACACTAGGCTAGTGGGGTACCCACGCCACACCACAAAGGGGAGAGGGAGGCTCTCGCCAAAGGCCTATCTAGGGAGGGGGCTCTTGGGCGAGAGTCAAACAAGAGGAGAGGAGGACTTTAACACTTAGGAAATATTTGGAATGGATGAAGAAGTTCATCAACCTTAGAGGGTATTTATAGCACAAGCCAAGGCCAACCAATGTCCAAGATCAAGCCAAGTGCCTAGCAAGTGTAGGGCAAGATTCACCCGTGTGTCTGTGACTTGCACACAAAATATCTACCAAAAATATCTCCCACTTGCCTTCCCCAAATCGTCCATGCGCCCACTTTGCCCAATGAGAGGGTGCGAGTGCGCCCTCTCGTTGGTCCAAAATGTTCCGCCTCTCGGAAAAATCCGCAAAAATACTAAATGACATAGCGGAAATTCCCTACGAAAGTCGTGAAAACGTTTAGTCGAAAACGACTCTAACAGGGTGTTGTGCACAAACATATTTCGCCCAAAGGTGCCACATGGGGTGACACGTGTCGCCCCGATTCGCCCAAAATATTTCGTCTTAGAAAATATCCAAAACGCCAAAAATCTCAAAATCAAAGCGGGCCCCACAAACCGTAAATTTCTCCGTGGGCCCACGTGACCATTCCGAAAATAAAATTCCATAATTCTCTAATATTCCAGAAGTCGAATACCAAACTGGGAATCCATTCCCATTAACGAACCTTTTTCCTTCACAAAACCGGAAACTTTTCCGTGGAAAAATCGCCTCTTTCTTCCTTTCCAATCTTTCATGCGTATTCTCGCACGTGCGTCCTCGCATACATACCACGGAACTACGGGTATAACATTCTCCCTTAGAAACATTCGTCGAATGTTCCTTCTAAGTCTCAAAACGAACACGTGCCAGTATAGTCTTCACTACTATACTTACGAAACAATCCTGCCACAGCTGGCCATGGAAACACCTGCGCAAAACTTACATCTAAGTCCACGAGGAAACACCTCTACATCACCACAAATAATACTACTTTTGTCACTTTGTCGCGAGCCTTGCTCCGACGACCCAACAAATGGTACCGGGCTGCATGCGATCACTGAAGCTGTTGTACACTCGGATTCTTATCACATTTCTGATACCGCTTTAGTATCCAAAACTCGGGGTTACTATCTCTAACGTGGTCATCATTAACTGGGAACATTCTGGATGGATCTTCGATACTTTCCCGAACATAACAATACGAAAGACCGGACGTCCTGCCTCCTAAGTCGGACGGCAAAAGCTAACATATAGGCAACCTGGCCTATTCTTCACATGAACTCAAAAGGGCCCCAAGTAACTCGGGCTAAGTTCCCTTTGTTTCCAAAACTCGTCACACCCTAACCGGGGTGGTACTTTCAAGAAGACCGACCGTCGGCACGAACTCTAAGCGTCGTGCCGATTATCCGCACGATTTCTCCGAGTGCGTAACTTCTTCTAGACAAGCTTCGCACTATCCACAGTCTGCTGGAACAAGCCTGAACCAACTATCTGAACCCTGCCAACATCGAACCAATCGACCGGCAACTTGCATTTCTGCCCCTACAAGGCGTCACAAGACGACATCCGAACACTGAAATGGTAGCTTAAACACTCCCCCAACCGGAGACAACGATCCTCACAGCTACCCCTGAAATCAAAACACTGGCCCGAGGGCGAATGCGATACGGAGACTCACCTGAGTTCCTAGCCCTGCCTGGTACAAACTCCCAGAAAGAGAAACAGCCGTACCCTGGGCTCCACTGTCCGTCATAAGGTGAAGGTAGGCACCCCGTGCAACCTCACAACCTTTTCAGATAACATCAACACTGCCGAGGGAACGACCTTGAAAGAAGAACACGATAGTCGCCCCATCGGCCCGACCATTGGTCGAACGCATCCACGAACTTGCACGCTGGCTAACTAAACATGGGCCTAACACCCTCATGACCCTAACACAAAGAGGGACCACCACAAACTGACCCCACCACCAAACCTACCGCGGGTTGACCCGCACGTAGCCTCAACCCTGACCCGGCAAGGCGCAAAATACCATCTCCCCGAAGGAACAATCTTACTAAACACGTTACGAAAACCTGGCGGTCTTCTTAGCTCGACTACCTTCTTTCAAATCACGCTACTCAGGGACTTATCCCACGAACATAGCTCACGTGCACTATGCACTCCTATAAGGGTCAAACATAACACTACACCTTTCTCGAGATGGCCTTACCTCTAAGGTCTTTACGTATAACACTCTAAGGCTCACACCTTCTCTATCCCCCAAAATCTTACTCGGTTAACCCACCATGATTCCTAATCACAACTCACACACTGCTATCAGAACGTAGCACTCAAGGTATACTCACCTTGAAAGTTACCGAAGGACCTTGCTGCTCTGGCCCTCTTCTGCTGCCCTTGGTTAACCCGTCGATCTCTACGTTTCTCGGCCTGCTGCGCATAAGCCCGTACACAGGCCATGCTCAAGCCTAACTGAAGAATTACTCTTGCACAACCCTCTTTTAGATAGTCCTCAAGACTCGCGGTACATCGGTATACTCTCTGGTAGCCAAATCTATAGCTAGTAACAGGGTTGTCCCTTGGCAATCTATATTCTCTGTTCCCGGTCGTGGAACTGAAGGTTCATATAACATGGCCGCAGTAAGCACTGCTGCCGCCGTACTAAACTCTGCTGGGGCTAGTGACGTCGCAAAACTCCCCGATAGCAGCACTACCCTAGGTAATGATTGGGCCTGTGCCCTCGCCACCCTCTGAACTCTACTCGCAGCTCTCTCGGCTGCCTTGCCCTCCGGGCGGGTCGCCTACGCGGGCATAACGATAAGGAAATAATTTCGTCGGAGGGTCCAACTTACAACACGGCTCTAAGGCACGATCTCAGTGAGAAGAATAGAAACCAATCCTAAATATCCTATAGCCTCACGATTATTGGTGTGGTGCACAACACCGATAATCAAGACTTCTTCGATACGGTGCGTAGACACTTTCCGAGGATTAATCGCTCTGATACCACTTTTGTCACGACCGAACGGGGCGTGGATCGTGCCTTACCGGGCACCCAGTAGACATACATCGAGTAATCACGGAACAAACACAACAATATGAGATAACGAAGTTTAAAACAATAATCAGAAAACTTGCCTTTCGGCATATATATAAATGACAACTTTTAACATGAGCAGTTTAATCCTTTTTACAAACCACACTTGCCGATTACTACAGACCTCTAAGAATGATATGACAACAATGGCGGGACGGGGCCCGCCAAACCCCGAATGTAAACACTTACTACGACGGGACTACACCACCGATAAGCCTCCGAGAAACGGGCTTCCCAACGCTGATCGTGACCACGAGCTAGGATCAACGGCGGTGTACCTCAACTGCGGCATGAACGGCCCCGAAGAGTCGATCTAACAGTGCAAGTATGTGAAACTAAAAATCGCAAATGAAATCATAATAGTCTATAAAGCGGGAGACATGTATGATAACCAAACTACGCTTTTACAAATAACTAAGCGATATATCAAGTCGTGACTCACGCCTCAAGTCATCACCAAAGAACATAACGATGGGTCTCACGCCCACAACATCAATCGTGCGGTGGGACACATTCCTCACCGGCGGTTTATGATATAAAAGTTCCAAGGAACACACATGAACACGTGTCCCACTGTGCCATAATAACACCGTGCGGGGTAAATACGAAGGCATAGCCGACTACTAACACCAGTACCAACAAGGTCATGAATCAGATCATAAGATCTGTCTGCACCGTCACATGATCAAAGCGGCCACTTGCCCGCAGATCTAATGTGTGCGCGTCTAGTCCTCGAACTTCTGCACTCGCGTAGGCCAATCTCATCGCCCGCATGGCATCCCCGCATCGAGGTAGCTACTCCCGGCATCGCCCCGACTTCGCGATCCGCATGGCCACAAGGACCGCATGCCCATAAAGGACGACACTAACACGGAACTCTCGTAGTTCGCGCAGGCCGGGACTGCGTGAGGTATTCTCGAATCATAGGTCCATCGACCGCCGAAGTCTACCCGCGTCGGGCGGCTTAACCCGGAATCATCTCAAGAGATGAATGCCACAATACTATCATAACGACTGATAGTTAATAAGCACAATCAAGGGAAACCCCTTCACACAAACATCACAAGATACTAACACACGTAGCATCCCAACACGTTTACTTATCAACGCAATCAAGAAAGTATTACAAGGCTATCACAAACCAATACAATCAAGTTGTTCACACAAGGTACCTTCTACTATATGATTAACAAAATCGGGTTTTCATCCCCAAAGTACTTCATACATCAACTCTTTAAAAGATACGTTACTTTCACAATGTCACACAATACCCGTAGTATAAAATAGAGTGACTATCCTTTTAAAGTAAATCAATTACTTCTCTTTGTAAAATCAAGTAGCAACATTCTTTTCCAATGATCAAGTTTGCCTAATTTCCAATGTTCAAGTTTCTCATTTTAGAAAGGTTTCGTAGTTCATAGTCTTATTCAATTAAGAATATAATTCTCTTTTAAACAATCGGAGAAACATAAGCCTTATATGTGAGTAGGATATTCTTGTTTATAACAATCTTATTACAGCAGCCATGAGCTAGGAAATATCATTTTGTCTCATCTTAGCTTCTATGCAGATGGAAGTTTCTACTGGTTTTAATAATACTTAATTATTCAAAACATTTCCTTTTATTAACGCTGCAGTGGTTTGTCGATACACATCCTGATTTCCAAAATCAGTAAAACGTTCTTAAGCCGTTATACCTAACTTCCCATAAAGCTAGTATAACTCTTAAGTTCTCAAAAACCAAGTATTACTTCTCTTTCAAAACGATTTCAGAAATCTTTTGAAATACTTCAAGTTCTTTATGATCACACATCAAGCCAGTTATAAACAAATCATTTACCTTTTTAAAAACCACAAAGTGTTTTCTTATCTACATAAAGCTGTTATAACCAACTTCCCATAAAGCCGTTATAACACTTTATGTTTAAACCAATCGAATACATTTAGCACATGTACGTCTACCGTACTACATAGTTCACACATATCATGCTAGAAGAGATAGGAAGAGGTTCACATACCTCGCGACGATTATCGACTAATAGCAAAATGCTCCGAGTACCTCAAGCCGTCGGCTACTCCTTAAGCCAAGTAGAACGCGCCACACGTAGTACTTCAACCTATAAGGCCACAAGGCGCTTATTAACATCTAGATCTTATCGTAGAACATTCTACCGAAAATTCGACAGCACCTCCCCCCCCCGCAACAGCGTAAACCTCCTCCTCTAACGAGGCCGGCTACCAAGCCAACCAGGGGGGGGTTATACATCTAACCCTTACGGGTACAATTCTACTCCACGGTACTACTACACAAGTCTCATCAGAATACAGTCCTATGTAATTACAGTTCAGTACTATATATAGTATACTTCTACTATATAACCTAACAACATGTAATTTCCAATTACAATAGGGGGACAAGATAATTACCTCGATAAGCCCATAATTATCCGAGTTTAATGTCGATCCTTAGCAAAGTTTTAGCTCCAACTCCGAGCGCTCCAACCCGCTCTAAACCACCCTTAGAAGTTCTAACCAACTTCTACACAATACTCCAACGGACTATGGAGATTTTCCTAGGGTTTCGGTTTTGTGACTGACGGGAAGTATAATAGTATTTCTGGGCTTTTCGTAAAGGTATAACCTTAGAATACAACAAGGTATAAGGCTAAGGTAATTTGGGCATAACAACAATACTTTTGAGAGTATTTCTACCAAGAGGGGGGGGTATTTATACGAAAACACTAGGCTAGGGGTACCCACGGCCACCTGAGGGAGAGGGGAGGCTCTCGCCACAAAGGCCTATCTAGGGAGGGCCCCCCTCTTGGACGAGAGTCAAACAAGAGGGGAGAGGGAGGGACTTTAACACTTAGGAAATATTTGGAATGGATGAAGAAGTTCATCAACCTTAGAGGGGTATTTATAGCACAAGCCAAGGCCAACCAATGGCCAAGATCAAGCCAAGTGCCTAGCAAGTGTAGGGCGAGATTCACCCGTGTGTCTAGCCAACTTGCACACAAAATATCTACCAAAAATATCTCCCACGCCTTCCCAAATCGTCCATGCCGCCCACTTTGCCCACCAATGAGAGGGTGCAGTGCCGCCTCTCGTTGGTCCAAAATGTTCCGCCTCTCGGAAAAATCCGCCAAAAATACTAAATGACATAGCGGAAATTCCCCTACGAAAAGTGAAAACGTTTAGTCGAAAACGACTCTAACAAGGTGTTGTGCACAAACATATTTCGCCCAAAGGTGCCACGTGGGGTGACACGTGTCGCCCCGATTAAATCAAAATATTTCGTCTTCCGAAAATATCCAAAACGGCCAAAAATCTCAAAATCAAAGCGGGCCCCACAAAACCGTAAATTTCTCCCGTGGGCCCCACGTGACCATTTCCGAAAATAAAATTCCATAATTCTCTAATATTCCAGGAAGTCCGAATACCAAATCTGGGAATCCAATTCCCATTAACGAACCTTTTCCTTCACAAAAACCGGAAACTTTTCCGTGGAAAAATCGCCTCTTTCTTCCTTTCCAATCTTTCTGTCGTATTCTCGTACGTACGTCCTCGCATACATACCCTGGAACTACGGGGTATAACATAACTGTTCGGTTGTATATATATGCAGAAAGGTGACCGTTTTGGTTAGCCTGTTTCTTATTTCATATTGTTCATATATTTGAGTTTTTATTTCCGCTGATTTTCTCTGATGTTTTATCACTAGAGTGCCCGGGGTAAGGCACCAGTCGCGGGCCCGAGGTCGGGTCGTGACACATAGTGCCCATACCGGGTCCTGAATGCAGTCTTTGGGATATCTGCCTCTCTAACTCGCACCTGATGATAACCAGACCGCAGGTCTATCTTGGAGAAACACCTCGCACCCTGTAACTGGTCAAACAAATCATCAATCCTGGGGAGGGGGTATCTGTTCTTGATGGTTACCTTATTCAACTGCCTGTAATCAACACACATACGCAGCGTCCCATCATTCTTCTTTACAAACAAAATCGGCGCTCCCCAGGGAGAAACACTAGGCCTGATAAAACCTTTTTCCCGCAAATCTTTCAGTTGGTCCTTCAACTCCCTCAACTCAGCAGGTGCCATCCTGTACAGTGGAATATATATAGGCCGAGTATCTGGCAACGTGTCAATACAGAACTCTATCTCCCTCTCGGGTGGAATACCTGGAAGATTGTCACGACCCGACCCCGGGCCCACGACTGGTACCCTACCTGGGCACCCTTTACAGGTATACATCAGAGAATAGTAGCGGAACTTACATAAACTTAATAGGAAATAAATAACAGGCTAGCCGATAAGGCCACCTTCCAAAAATATACACGTAACTCAAAAAGCAGTTACCTCTTTTTTTTTCATTACACAACCCAAACCACAAGATATGACTACAAACCTCTAAGATTTTGGACAAAAACTATGACGGGACAAGGCCCCGTCGTACCCCTGAATATACATAGCCATTATGACAAGCTCCGGAACATTGGAGCCATCTCAAAATGCTGAACTATGATACTAAGCCCGCAGATCCACAACTGTGTACCTAAACCTGCGGACATGAACGCAGCCTCCCAAAGGGGATCAGTACACAACTACCGAATATGGAATGTAAATAAGGTACAGTAAACATATCATAACTGTACAAAAGAATGACAGGGGCAAGTATAAAAAGTAAATACCAGATCCTACCATGCCATTACAACTCATGAACTTAATCGTACATCATTTTTTCCCATTTTTCAATAAGAGTTATAGTCAAATTCTTACGTACATACTTAGGAAAAATCATCAAGTTCATAACCATATAACTTACTTATCTTGCATAACATAATCCGGGCCTTTATGGAGGGACGCCTCATTTTGGAGTTCACTTTGATTATCCATACGTAATAACGTAACCCGGCCCATTTGCGGGACATGGCGAAGTCATACAAAAGCCTTCCCACGAAGGTATACTGCCCGGCCCATTCTGGGACGCGATAAAGTCACATAAGTCTGCCCATAAAGGTATACTGCCCGGCCCATTCTGGGACGCGATAAAGTCACATAAGTCTGCCCATAAAAGTATACTGCCCGGCCCAATCTGGGACGCGATAAAGTCACATAAGTCTGCCCATAAAGGTATACTGCCCGACCCATTCCTGGGACGCGATAAAGTTATATAGTCTGCCCATAAAGGTATACTGCATAAAAGTAGGAAGCTTATGATCAACTTAGGGCCACCTGCCCATATTATCATTTGGCAATCCCACTCCTGGGACTATTTCATCCGCATAGGTCCTGTGGACCCGCAATGAGGTCATCCGCCTCGCATGGGACTATTTCACCCGCATAGGACTATTTCACCCACATGGGCCCTGTTACACCCCGTAGTTCCAGGGTATGTATGTGAGGACATACGTATGAGAATACGACAGTAATGTTGGAAAGGAAGAAAGATGTGATTTTTTTCGACGGAAAAGTTTTCGGTTTTTGTGAAGGAAAAAGGTTCGTTGATGGGAATTGGATTCCCAGATTTGGTATTTGGGCTTCTTGGATTATATTAGAATTATGGAATTTTATTTCCGAAATTGGTCCCGTGGGGCCCACGGGAGAATTTACGGTTTTGTGGGGCCCACTTTATTTTCGGATTTTTGGTATTACGGATATTTTCGGGAGATGAAATATTTTGGACGAGTAGGGGGGCGACATGTGTCACCCCCGTGGCCTATGGCGAAATTATCGACACTTGGACGTTTTTTTGTGGGGGACAAGTGGCAAGCCACTTGTCCCATTTTTGTGGTGGACATATGGTTGGCAAACTACCCACACACTTGTCCCTAATCCTCACCATACACTTGCTTTAATCTTGGCCATTGTTTTCTGTATAAATACCCCCCCCCCCTTGATGCAAGACTTATTCATCCAACACTTAGAGAGTTTCCAAGTCTTAAAAATTCCCTCCCTTTCTCTTGTGTGCTCTGGGCTTTGGCCATGATTCTTGAGCAAAGGTTGTCCAAAAATTCTTAAAGTTTTAAGTGTTCTTCCTTAGGGTGTTAGGAAGATGGTATACCAAGAGTTGGAAAAGATTTCACACCCCTAGCCTTAGATATACCCCTTGGCCGATATATTGCCAAATTGTAGCCTAAGTGTTCTTCACTTTTTGGAGTTGAATCTTGAAGAGAAGTTGTTTAGAAACTTCTAAGGGTTTCTTGGAGCGGGTTGGAGCGGAAGGAAATGGAGCTAAGCGTTGCTCAGGATCGACTTATAAATCTTGGATAATTTTGGGCTTATCGAGGTAATGATCTTTGTCCCCCTATTGTAATTGGATATTACATATTGTAGTAGTTTAGAATTGAGTATAAGATATATTGGAAGGATGTTTATAAAGAATTGAACTATATTTACATTGGACTGTATTTACAGTAGACTTGTAGTATAATTGTGGGGCAGTGTTGTACACGTCCGGTTAGACGTGTAACCCCCTTGGAGTTGTTGGCTTGGTAGCGGGCCTTGATAGAGGAGGAGATTTATGTGGTTACGGGGGGGAAGGTGCTGCCGAATTTTCCGTAGAATAATGACCTTGTACTTAGAATTGTTCTACGAAGAGATCTAGAGGTTGATAGACATTTTGTGGCCTTTATATGTTGAAGTACTACGAGTAGCGTATTCTACTTGAAGGGTGGAAAAGGCTAGCAGGGTTATAGTACTTTGGAGCGTTTTGCTAATTGTCGATAATCGTCGCGAGGTATGTGAACCTCTTCCTATCTTTTCTAGCATGATTATGTGAACTATGTAGTACGGTAGACGTACGTGTGCTAAACGAATTTGATTGGTTTAAAACATAAAGTGTTATAACGGCTTTATGGGAAGTTTGTTATAACAACTTTATGTAGGTAAAGAAATGGTCTGTGGTTTTTAAAAGATAAGAGACTTGACTTATAAATGACTTGATGTGAAATATTAAGGACTTGGTTTGGGTTAAAAAGTTGTGAAACCGCATTTATGATAAATGGGTAATTGGGTTTTAAAAGGAATAAGTTATATTGATTTCGGAAATGAGAATAAGTATCGAACAAACCACTGCAGCGTTAATAAAGGAAAATGTATTGACAAGTAATTAAATATATTGAAACCAGTAGAAACCTCCATCTGCATAGAAGCTAAGATAAGACAAAATTGTATTACATTTCCTAGATCATGGCTGCTTTAATAAGATCATTAATAACAAGTATTGATTTTTCTTAAATTCCAAAGTAAGGAACTTGTTTTCTAAAAGAAAAGAGACTTGAGGAATTTAAAGTGTTTTGGTTTAAAAGAAAGGCATGGTTTTGTCTTAAATTGGTTTAAAACATAAAGTGTTATAATAGTTTTATGAGAAGTTAGTTATAACGACTTTATGAAAACAAAAGAAAGGTTTTATTATTGGATTTAAAATGGTAACTTGACTTTAAAGGGATAAGTGATTTGGTTTAAAAAGAAGGTATGGAAATTGTTTTGGTTTACTTAAAAAGATAGTTACTCTATTTTGATACTACGGGTATCGTGTGACCTTTTGTGAAAGTAATGGATCTTTTAAAGTGTTAAAATACGTAGTACTTTGGGGTTAAAATCCGGATTTGTTGTAATAAAAAGGAATGTCTAAAGTATGTTGAACTTGCCTATGCTTGTGGTGATAGCCTTTGTTGTGCAAGTGTTGTATCTCTGTGCTACCGCGTCTCTCGTTAGAGGGCCGGCTATCTGGTTGATTGATGGACATACTGACATGATGGGTGGCCCATGGGTATGCTTCCACTATATCGATCCTTTTGGACATACTGACACGATGGGTGGCCCACGGGTATGCTTCCATTAGGAGTGTTATTCTGTTCTTTGCTTTGGACATACTGACATGATGGGTGGCCCACGAGTATGCTTCCACTATGATTGTTATCTTGTTATTTCCTTTTAGACATACTGACACGATGGGTGGCCCACGGGTATGCTTCCATTAGGAGTGTTATTCTGTTATTTGCTTTGGACATATTGACACGTTGGGTGGCCCACGAGTATGCTTCCATTATGATTATTATCTTGTTATTTCCTTTGGACATACTGACATGATGGGTGGCCCACGGGTATGCTTCCATTAGGAGTGTTTTGTGGCGAAGTCTCGTGATTACGGCTTTGGTATCTGGTAGTTGGTCTACGTACTTGCCCCGGTCAGCGACGTGATGCAGGGTGGATCTGGTAGAGGCCGTGCTTGCCGTGTCAGCTTCGTGAGTCAGTGCTTGGACGAAGTCTCGTGATGCAGGGTGGATCTGGTGGTTAGCCTACGTACTTGCCCCGGTCAGTGACGTGATGCAGGGTGGATCTGGTAGAGGCTATCGCACTTGCCCGGTCGACCGTGGCGCGATTTGTCAGTGTTAGGACGAAGTCTCGTGATGCAGGGTGGATCTGGTAGTTAGCTTACGTAATTTCCCCGGTCAGCGACGTGATGCAGGGTGGATCTGGTAGAGGCTATCGTACTTGCCCCGGTCAGCTTCATGATACAGTTATTTAGTATTATTGGTACGGTAGGTTCTGGTAGTTGGCCTTCGTACATACCCTGTACGGTTCTTATGACACAGGTGGGACCTGGTCTTCATGTGTACTCCTTGGTGTTATTACATCATAGACTGCCGGCAGTGAGGAAGGTATTCCACGGGCATGATTGATGTTGTGGGCGTGAGACCCATAGTTATATTTGAGTGATGACTTTGAGGGCGTGAGTCCCTGACTTTACATGACTGTATATATATTATGGACTGTAGTTTGGTTATCATACATGTCTCGTGCTTTATATAGACTGTTATGATTTCATTTATAGTATTTTCAGTTTCACATACTTGGTACTGTTATCGACCTCCTTGGGCTGCGTTCATCCGCAGTAGAGGTACACGATTGTTGATCCTCGCCATAGGATCACGATTCGGCGTCGAAGCTCCGTTTCTCCGAGGCTTATCTTTCGTATAGTCCTGTTGTTGTAGGTACTTACATTCGTGGTATGGCGGACCACATCGTCGTCGTAGTTAATTACATTCTTATAGTGCATGTAATCTTGTTGTGGCGGGGTTTGTAAAAGGATATAACTGTTCAGGTATATATATATATGCAGAAAGGTAACCGTTTTGGTAGCCTGTTTCTTATTTTATCTTGTTTCATGTTTAAGTTTTTATTTCCGCTGATTTTCTCTGATGTTGTATCACTAGGGTGCCCGGTAAGGCACGATCCACGGGCGAGTCGGGTCGTGACAAAAGTGGTATCAGAGCAGTTAATCCTCGGAAAGTGTCTACAGACCGTGTCTAGTAGAGTCTTGATTATCGGTGTGTTGTGCACCACATCTATAATCAGGAGGCTACAAGATATTTAGGATTGGTTTCCATTTTTCTCACTCTGAGATCGTGCCTTAGAGCTGTGTTATAAGTTGGACTCCTCAGCGTATTCTTATGTACCGTTATGCCTACGCAGGCAACCGGGGCCCGGATGGGCAAGGCGGCGAGAGGAGCTACGAGTAGAACACGAGAGGTTACGAGGCACAGCCCAGTCATTACCCGAGATAGTACTTGAGACGACGAGTTTTATGACGCCGCTAGCCCCAAGCAGAGTTTAGAGCGGCAGCGATTTCTCACGAGGCCACGATACTGAGCCTCGATTCCACGGCGAGCCGAGGATATGAGTTCAAGGAGATGGCGATTACTAGCTAGGATGGTGGCTGGAATGAGGATGGGCGGAGCGGTGGTTCCGACAAGATCCGATGATTCACCCTAGATCCAATAGTCCGAGACTTGGGATTTCTTGAGTTGCGTCACGCGAGTTCTATGGATAGAGAGCTGAGGATGATCCTCAGGGTGTCGTGCTAGTTTGGGAGATTGTTATGATTGCGGCCAGCAGGGCTATTTGGTGAGATTTTGTCCGACCAGAGGTAGCACAGATGTTGAGACTCAGCCTTCGGGATCGGTGGCTGGTTCATCGCCTTATATAGCTAGGCGCCCTGCAGGGCAGGATTATGATTAGAGCGACAAAGGGAAAATAAGGCAGTAGTTACAGATATATCTTTTGCCCTTAAGAGACTTGTTTATGTTGTTATGGTGGATACATGTTGAGTGCTATGTACGGATAGCATTGTGTTAATTGTGAATTAGAAAACATGGGTAGTTGAAAAGAGGAGTATGGGGACGTGGAAGGTCTGAACCTTAGAATTTATAACAGTTAGGACCTTGGATGCAAGGCCGTCTTGAGTGGATGATTTTACGGTTGGTCTTTGTCGAAATACTTGGTATGCGTGATATATATTGTGGGATAATTCCATGGGTAGTGTGAGATGGAAGTGTTAGCTTTCATGACGTGAATTAGTAAGATTGTTCCGGATCGAGGAACTGGAGAGTTTGGCGCGACGGCGGGTCGGGTTGAGGCCAGATCGCGGGTCAACCCGCAGCCCGGAATGAGGTGGGGTCAGTTTGAGGTGGTCCCGCAAGGTGGTAGGGTCACAAGGGTGCTAGGCCCAAGTTTAGGTTACCATCGTATGAGTTCGTGGATGCGTTCGACCAGAATCAGATCGTGAAGGCCGGGAATGGCCTTAAAGGAATTTGAGGCTAGTAGATAACCAAGTTTGGAGGTGGTGACTCCAAGGTTTTGGGAACTGAAGCGATGACTGGAGTATGGTACGTGTACTAGAAAGAGTTCGGGTGTACGAGAAGTGTACGACGAGTAAGGAAAGAAGTGAACATGTGTTAAGAGATGGAATCGATCATTTTTGTGAAGTGAAGGTGCGAAGGGAGTATCCTTTAGACCATGGGTGGAAGCTTTTGTGATGTTAGAGGTGATTCCTCGTTGGCTTGGATTTGAGTTTTTGCGCGTGTGTTATATTATGGCCAGGTGTGGCATAAGTGGTTTTGTAAGTATAGTAGGGAAGACTATACCGGCACAGGTGTGCTTGGAGACTTAGAAGGAACATTCGGGACGAATGTTTCTAAGGGGGGAAGAATGTTACACCCCGTAGTTCCAGGGTATGTATGTGAGGACATACGTATGAGAATACGACAGTAATGTTGGAAAGGAAGAAAGATGTGATTTTTTTCGACGGAAAAGTTTTCGGTTTTTGTGAAGGAAAAAGGTTCGTTGATGGGAATTGGATTCCCAGATTTGGTATTTGGGCTTCTTGGATTATATTAGAATTATGGAATTTTATTTCCGAAATTGGTCCCATGGGGCCCACGGGAGAATTTACGGTTTTGTGGGGCCCACTTTATTTTCGGATTCTTGGTATTACGGATATTTTCGGGAGATGAAATATTTTGGACGAGTAGGGGGCGACATGTGTCACCCCCATGTGGCCCTATGGCCGAAATTATTGGACACTTGGACGTTTTTTTGTGGGGGACAAGTGGCAAGCCACTTGTCCCATTTTTGTGGTGGACATATGGTTGGCAAACTACCCACACACTTGTCCCTAATCCTCACCATACACTTGCTTTAATCTTGGCCATTGTTTTCTCTATAAATACCCCCCTTGATGCAAGACTTATTCATCCAACACTTAGAGAGTTTCCAAGTCTTAAAAATTCCCTCCCTTTCTCTTGTGTGCTCTCGGCTTTGGCCATGATTCTTGAGCAAAGGTTGTCCAAAAATTCTTAAAGTTTTAAGTGTTCTTCCTTAGGGTGTTAGGAAGATGGTATACCAAGAGTTGGAAAAGATTTCACACCACTAGCCTTAGATATACCCCTTGGCCGATATATTGCCAAATTGTAGCCTAAGTGTTCTTCACTTTTTGGAGTTGAATCTTGAAGAGAAGTTGTTTAGAAAATTCTAAGGGTTTCTTGGAGCGGGTTGGAGCGGAAGGAAGTGGAGCTAAGCGTTGCTCAGGATCGACTTATAAATCTTGGATAATTTTGGGCTTATCGAGGTAATGATCTTTGTCCCCCTATTGTAATTGGATATTACATATTGTAGTAGTTTAGAATTGAGTATAAGATATATTGGAAGGATGTTTATAAAGAATTGAACTGTATTTACATTAGACCTTCTGATGAGACTTGTAGTATAATTGTGGCGTTGTTGTACACATCCGGTTAGACGGTAACCCCTCGAGTTGTTGGCTTGGTAGCGGGCCTTGATAGAGGAGGAGATTTATGTGGTTACGGGGGGGAAGGTGCTGCCGAATTTTCCGTAGAATAATGACCTTGTACTTAGAATTGTTCTACGAAGAGATCTAGAGGTTGATAGACATTTTGTGGCCTTTATACGTTGAAGTACTACGAGTAGCGTATTCTACTTGAAGGGTGGAAAAGGCTAGCAGGGTTATAGTACTTTGGAGCGTTTTGCTAATTGTCGATAATCGTCGCGAGGTATGTGAACCTCTTTCTATCTTTTCTAGCATGATTGTGTGAACTATGTAGTATGGTAGACGTACGTGTGCTAAACGAATTTGATTGGTTTAAAACATAAAGTGTTATAACGGCTTTATGGGAAGTTTGTTATAACAACTTTATGTAGGTAAAGAAATGGTCTGTGGTTTTTAAAAGATAAGAGACTTGACTTATAAATGACTTGATGTGAAATATTAAGGACTTGGTTTGGGTTAAAAAGTTGTGAAACCGCATTTATGATAAATGGGTAATTGGGTTTTAAAAGGAATAAGTTATATTGATTTCGGAAATGAGAATAAGTATCGAACAAACCACTGCAGCGTTAATAAAGGAAAATGTATTGACAAGTAATTAATTATATTAAAACCAGTAGAAACCTCCATCTGCATAGAAGCTAAGATAAGACAAAATTGTATTACATTTCCTAGATCATGGCTGCTTTAATAAGATCATTAATAACAAGTATTGATTTTTCTTAAATTCCAAAGTAAGGAACTTGTTTTCTAAAAGAAAAGAGACTTGAGGAATTTGAAGTGTTTTGGTTTAAAAGAAAGGCATGGTTTTGTCTTAAATTGGTTTAAAACATAAAGTGTTATAATAGCTTTATGAGAAGTTAGTTATAACGACTTTATGAAAACAAAAGAAAGGTTTTATTATTGGATTTAAAATGGTAACTTGACTTTAAAGGGAGAAGTGATTTGGTTTAAAAAGAAGGTATGGAAATTGTTTTGGTTTGCTTAAAAAGATAGTTACTCTATTTTGATACTACGGGTATCGTGTGACCTTTTGTGAAAGAAATGGATCTTTTAAAGTGTTAAAATACGTAGTACTTTGGGGTTAAAATCTAGATTTGTTGTAATAAAAAGGAATGTCTAAAGTATGTTGAACTTGCCTATGCTTGTGGTGATAGCCTTTGTTGTGCAAGTGTTGTATTTCTGTGCTACCGCGTCTCGCCGAGGCCGGCTATCTGGTTGATTGATGGACATACTGACACGATGGGTGGCCCACGGGTATGCTTCCACTATATCGATCCTTTTGGACATACTGACACGATGGGTGGCCTACGGGTATGCTTCCATTAGGAGTGTTATTCTGTTATTTGCTTTGGACATACTGACACGATGGGTGGCCCACGAGTATGCTTCCACTATGATTGTTATCTTGTTATTTCCTTTTGGACATACTGACACGATGGGTGGCCCACGGGTATGCTTCCATTAGGAGTGTTATTCTGTTATTTACTTTGGACATACTGACACGTTGGGTGGCCCACGAGTATGCTTCCA
Source organism: Przewalskia tangutica (assembly GCA_029844215.1). Lineage (NCBI taxonomy): Eukaryota > Viridiplantae > Streptophyta > Magnoliopsida > Solanales > Solanaceae > Przewalskia > Przewalskia tangutica. Next base: position 53,922,804 of record CM056726.1, read on the forward strand.
TTATGATTATTATCTTGTTATTTCCTTTGGACATACTAACACGATGGGTGGCCCATGGGTATGCTTCCATTAGGAGTGTTTTGTGGCGAAGTCTCGTGATTATGTCTTTAGTATCTGGTAGTTGGTCTACGTACTTGCCCCGGTCAGCGACGTGATGCAGGGTGGATCTGGTAGAGGCCTTCATACTTGCCCCATGTCAACTTCGTGAGTCAGTGCTTGGACGAAGTCTCGTGATGCAGGGTGGATCTGGTGGTTAGCCTACGTACTTGCCCCGGTCAGCGACGTGATGCAGGGTGGATCTGGTAGAGGCTATCGCACTTGCCCCGGTCAGCTTCGTGACGCAGTTTGTCAGTGTTAGGACGAAGTCTCGTGATGCAGGGTGGATCTGGTAGTTAGCTTACGTACTTGCGCCGGCCGACGTGACGCAGGTGGATCCGCAGGCTATCGATTTGCGGCCACCGTGATACGCTTATTTAGTATTGTTGGTACGGTAGGTTACGGTAGTTGGCCTTCAGATTTACCTCCTCAGACGGTTTATGACACAGTGGGACACGTGTTCATGTGTACTCGGTGTTATTACATCATAGATCGCGCAGCGGGAAGGTATTCCACGGGCATGATTGATGTTGTGGCGTGAGACCCATAGTTATATTTGAGTGATGACTTTGAGGCGTGAGTCCACGACTGACACGATCAGTATATATATTATGGATTGTAGTTTGGTTATCATACATGTCTCCTGCTTTTTATAGACTGTTATGATTTCGTTTACAGTATTTTCAGTTTCACATACTTGGTACTGTTATCGACCTTCGGCCGTGCGTTCATGCCGCAGGTAGACGTACACCAGTTGTTGATCCTCGCTCATAGGATCACAGTTCAGCGTTCGGGAAGCTCCATTTCTCCGGAGGCTTATCTTTGGTATAGTCCCCTGTTGTTGTAGGTACTTACATTCAGGGGTATGGCGGGACCCTGTCCCGTCGTAGTTGTGGTTACATTCTCAGAGGTCTGTAGTACTGTTGTGGGCAGGGTTTGTAAAAGGATATAATTGTTCAGGTATATATATATGCAGAAAGGTAACCATTTTGGTTAGCCTGTTTCTTATTTTATCTTGTTTCATGTTTAAGTTTTTATTTCCGCTGATTTTCTCTGATGTTGTATCACTAGGGTGCCCGAGGTAAGGCACCAGTCACGGGCCCGAGGTCGGGTCGTGACAGGCCCGGTGGGCCCGCAATGAGTATAAACGCCGCACTCGCATCATGGATAGCAAATCCATGGAATAAGTAGTAGCCCGGGGGTTTACCCCGTAAGAATTTCATAACCTAGCACAACCGGCTATTATACATAACATAATCACCACCGGCTTATCATACATAACATAAGCACCACCGGCCTATCATACATAACATAAGCACCACCGGCTTATCATACATTACATAAGCACCACCGGCTTATCATACATAACATAAGCACCATCGGCTTATCATACATAACATAAGCACCACCGGCTTATCATAAATATCAGCAAGTTAAGAAATCCCTTAACTTCTTATTAGCCTTAATTATTAAGCATTCATGTTTTATTCGAACTTAAGGCACTAACATATCATTAAAAATATGGGGATTTAACCCAAGGTATTATGTACCTCCATTCTTTTTAGAAGACTCTTTTTCATATAAAAACCGCAAGATACTAACACCCGTAGTATCAAGGCATGTCTACATTCCAAACAAGTCACTATATTTTTAGAAATACATTTCTAAGCTTCTAAATCAAGTGACCCTTACTTTAAAACTTTAAGCAATTGGTACCTTTAAATCAAATTGCCCTTCTTTATTTCAAGTCATTTCTTTGTTTACATTACTAGAGAAAACCATTCTTCTAACCTTCCATAAAGTTGTTATAACCAACTTCCCATAAAGTCGTTATAACTCTTTATGTCTTGGACAAATTCATTCCTTTTATAACCAAAAGACTTATACTTTCAAATCAACTTACATAGTTTTCAAAATACTTCAAGTCTCTTAACTTTTAAGAAATCAAGTTTCTTAACTTAGAATATCAAGTTATCAATGCTCTTCCCAAATCAAGCATTCTATACTTTTAAATCAAGCCATTCCTTCCTTTAAGAATTGTTATACCCCGTATTTCCAGAGTATGTACGTGAGGGCGTACGTACGAAAGTTTAGCCTTAAAGTAGGAAATGGGACGTTTTTTTGGGCACAACTCATTAAAAGAATCATTTTCCGACGAAACGTTTTACACAACTCGCGTAGGATAATTCCGGCTATGTCATTTATAATTTTTGCGGGTTTTTCCGAGAGACGAAACATTTTGGACCAACGAGAGGGCGACACTTGTCACCCTCTCATTGGTGGATGTGTGGCGGAAGTGAGCCGAATTGGATGGCCATTTTTGTCATGGAGTTGGTAGGATATTTTGTGTGCAAGTTGGCTAGGTACACTTGCCCAAATCTTGACCTTACACTTGCCTTGCACTTGGCATCATCTTGGCCCTTGGTTGGCCACTTCTTGACCTATAAATACCCCCCTTAAGATGAAGAGTTCTTCATCCACAAACAAGCTTTCCAAGTCTTGAAAATCCTCCCCTCTCCCTTGAAGCTTTTTCGTCCAAGCCTCCTTCCCTCGAGAAGCCTTGGCGAATACCCCCGTTATACCCGTATTTCCAGAGTATGTACGTATGGACGTACGTACGAAATTTGAGCCTTAAGTTAGGCATTGGATTCGAAATTTGGGCACAAGTGCCGATTAGAGTCGTTTTATGACGAAAAGTTTACACAGCATAAGTTTGGAAAAATACGGCTATGTCATTTAAAATTTTTTCGGATTTTTACGAGAGACGAAACAATTTTGACCAACGGGATGGTGACATGTGTCACCCTCACATTGGAAGCAAGTGGGGAAGGTTGGACGATTGGGCGTCCAAAGAGAGCCTTGGTTGGCCTTGGCCGATTGGCTCCCTCTTTTGTGCCTTGCTTTGTGGCTTGTTTTGTGGAGTGTTTTGTGGAGTAGGGTTAGGGTGCACTTGGCTTGATCTTGGCCTTACACTTGCCTTGCACATGGCTTGATCTTGGCCATTGGTTGGCCTTTGGTTTTGCTATAAATACCCCCTCTCTTTGAAGACTTCTTCATCCACTCTTCACTTGCCTAAGTCTTGAGAACCCTCCTCCTCTTGTTGACTCTCGCCCAAGAGCCCTCTCCTTGTGAAGGCCTTTTGGCCAAACCTTCCTCATGAGTTTAAAGCCGAGAACACCCCCTCCCTTAGGGTGTTGTTCTCGTGGTACCCCTTTTGTGGTATTGAAATACTCCTCCAAGTATTGTTATAATGCCCAAAATACCTTAGCCTTATACCTTGTAGTATTCCAAAGTTACCTCTATACGTAGAGTCCGGAATACTACCTTTTGTCCTTTTAGTCTCAAACCGAAACCCTAAGGAAACCTTCACCGTTGGTTGAAGTTTTGGAGTAAGTTGGTTAGAACTTCTAAGGGTTGTTTGGAGCGGATGGAGCACTCGGGTAGGAGCTAAACCTTGCTCAGCGCGACATTATACTCGGATAATTTTGGGCTTATCGAGGTAAACACTATCGTCGTTCTATTGTAATTGGAAATTACATGTTGTGTTAATATATAGTGAAGTATACTATATATAGAACTATACTTAGTAATCTTGGCAATGTCTTTTGACTTAAGCCCAAGAATTAAGAACGAATCGTAATTACATAGGGTATCAGACATGAGACTTGTGTAGTATTACTGTGTAGTAGAATTGTACACGTCCGGTTAGGCGTGTAAAAACCCCCCCCTGGTTGGCTTGGTAGCCGGCTTCGATAGAGAAGGAGATTTACGCTATGGCGGGGGGGGGGGGGAGGTGCTGCCGAATTTTCTGTAGAATATGGAACGATGAGATCTAGATGTTAATAAGCGCCTTGTGGCCTTATAGGTTGAAGTACTACGTGTGGTGCGATCTACGTGGCTTAAGGAGTAGCCGACGGTTTGAAGTACTTGGAGCGTTTTGCTAGTAGTCGGCACTCGTCGCGAGGTATGTGAACCTCTTCCTATCTCTTCTAGCATGATATGTGTGAACTATGTAGTACGGTAGACGTACATGTGTTAACTGTGTTTGATTGTCTTAAAACATAAAGTGTTATAACGGCTTTATGGGAAGTTGGTTATAACGGCTTTATGTAGGTAAGAAAATACTTTGTGGTTTTAAAAGGTAACTGATGTGAATTATAACTGGCTTGTTATAATAAAGAACTTGATGTATTTCAAAAGATTTATAATCGTTTTGAAGGAAGAGTAACACTTGGTTTTAAAGGTTTTAAAAAGAGTTATACTAGCTTTATGGGGAGTTAGGTATAATGTCTTAAGAGAGGTAAAGAAAATGGTTTACTAATGTTAGAAGTTAAGAGACTTGATCTTATAAGATAAGAGACTTAACTTATTTGTTTTAATGTGAATGTTTGTGTGAAACCTCATTCGTGAGTAATGAGTACTTGGTTTTATTTAAAGGGATAATGTTTTACTGATTTCTGAATCGAATGTGTATCGACAGCACCACCGCGGCGTTAATAAAAGGAAAATGTATTAAATAATGATGAATTGTATTAAAACCAAGTAAACCTCCATCCGCATAGAAACTAAGATGAGACAAAATGATATACATTTTCTAGATCATGGTCTTTGTAATAAGAATGTTGTAAACAAGAATAACCTACTCTCACGTAAGACATATATTACTCAATTGTTCTAAAAAGGAATCAAGTGATTAAGTTTATGAACTATGAAACCATTTGAAAATGAGAAGCTTGAGTTATTGAAACTAGGCAAACTGGAACTTAGGAAAAGAATGTTGTTACTTGATTTTGAAAAGGAATGTGGGTTGGTCATTCTAATACTACAGTATCGGGTGACTTTGATAAAAGTAATAGATCTCTTTAAAAGGGATTTAACGACGTAGTACTTTAGGTTAAAACCCGACTTTGGCATAAAATGAAAGTAACTTGAGTTGTGTAACACTACGCGCTTGTTGTGGTGTAACTTGCCTATGCTTGTTGTTGTGTAACTTGCCTATGCTTGTTGTTGTGTAACTTGCCTATGCTTGTTGTTGTGTAACTTGCCTATGCTTGTTGCGTAACTTGCTTATGCTTGTGGTGATAGCCTTGGTTGTGCAAGAATTGTTATTTATGGACTAGCTCTCCATGAGGTTTCTTACCGCTACCGTCCCCGTGGTCGGCCTCGTACTTGCCTGCCTCATGGATGATTCGCCTTGCACCCGTAGTCACCGTGACTTGCCCCGCTCAAGATAGTGACGGTCTCGTGATACGGCTCGTCCTCGTGGTCACCAGACTTGCCCCGCCACTACGTGACCGGCCGTCTCCTGTGAGTCGGCCTCGCACTTGCCCCGTGACGGCCGTGTTTTGTTGCATTGTATTATTGGTACGGTCGGATCTGGTAGTTATACTTGTCTCCAGACGGTTTTTATAACACAGTGGGACTCGTGTTCATGTATAATCCTTGGTATTGTTATATCATAAATCGCCGGCAGCTGAGGAAGAAATTCCACGCACGAGTGATAATTTGGAGCGTGAGTCCTCGCTTGATGAATCGGTTATATGTTATATATCGTAGTTTGGTCATCATACATGTCTCCCGCTTTATATAGACTATTATGATTTCATTTACAGATTTACGCTTCACATACTTGGTACTGTTAGATCGACTCTCCTTCGGGGCCGCGTTCACGCCGCAGTAGAGGTACATCGCATGCCGATCCGCGCTAGGATCTCATTTCAGCGTTTTGGGAGCTCCATTCCGTCGGAGGCTTATCTTTGGTATGTTACCCGAGTCCGTAAGTTCTTGTACGTTCGTGGTACGGGCCCCGTCCGTCATAGTTGTTGTATAAATCTTAAGTCTGTAGTAATCTTGTTGTGGCGTGGTTGTAAAAGGATTAAACTGCTCGTGTTTTATGTATACCAAGGCAAATCGCTTTGGTTGGCCTGTTTATTTATTATATCTCTCATTTCATGTGTAAAGTTTTTATTTCCGCTGGTTTTCTCTGATGTTGTATCACTAGGGTGCCCGGGGTAAGGCACTTGTGACGGGCCCGATTTGGGTTGTAAAAGGATTAAACTGTTCAGGTTTTATGTATATACTGAAGGCAACTGTTTTGGTTGGCCTGTTTATTTATTATATCTCTCATTTCATGTGTAAAGTTTTTATTTCCGCTGGTTTTCTCTGATGTTGTATCACTAGGGTGCCCGGGGTAAGGCACCAGTGACGGGCCCGATTTTCGGGGCGTCACAAGTGGTATCAGAGCAGTTAATCCTCGGAAAGTGTCTACAGACCGTGTCTAGTAGAGTCTTGATTATCGATGTGTTGTGCACCACATCTATAATCAGGAGGCTATAGGACATTTAGGATTGGTTTCCATTCTTCTCATTCTGAGATCGTGCCTGTAGAGTGTGTGATAAGATGGACCTCCGACATACTTCGCTTTACCGCTATGCCTCCGCGTAAGGCAACCCGGCCCGTGGCGGCAAGGCGGCGAGGAGTCTGAGTAGAGCAAGCGGCGAGACCACAAGACTGAGCCTCCACCCCGCACCGGAGCAGGAGATGAGTTACAAGGAGCTGGCCCGCTAATGGCCGTGGTCAGGCTGACTTGAGATAAATTTGCCGACGCAGCAGCCTGATAGCACCAGTGGTTCACCCTAGATCGATAGTTCGAGGCTACGGATTTTCTCGAGTTGTAGCCGCCAGAGTTTTATGGGTCGAGGCACGAGGATGATCCGCAGGAGTTCATCCGATTCTGACGATCATGAGAGTGATCAAGGCATCGGAGATCGAGTCGGTGGCCCTAGGTTCACATCAACTGCGTGATACCGCAGTCGACGGGTTTGATTCTTGGGAGCTGTCCAGGGGAGAGCATGCACTTCCAGCGGTATGGAACGAGTTCTCGAAGCCTTTCTTGCACATTTCTTGCCTCCTGCACGAGCGAGGGCTCGGGCCGACAGATTTTTGGTGTTCTGGCGCAGGCGTGCGGTTCGGGAGTACAATGTGAGTTCGACTCATCGCCCAGACGCCCGCGTTAGTAGCTTGTATGGAGGATCGAGTGCACCGATATGTTACAGGGCTCGATGATTGCCTTGCAGAGAGTTGTTCGGGTGTAGCTCTTCAGCCGGGCATGGACATTGCCCGCATGCAGGCGTATACACTTGGATGTGAGGAGCGGATAAATCGGCTAATGACCAAAGTCAGCAGAAGAGGGCCAGAACAGCAGGGTCCTTTGGTGACTTTCGAGGCGGACCGCCTCAGCAGCAGACTAGTTATGTACCTCCGTCAGTACAGAGTGGTCCTCCACAGCTTTCGGGACCTTCGGGATATTCAGGAGCAGGTCGGGGCTCCCAGGTTTCAGATTTTCAGGGGAGCAGGAGTGCTCGCCGGATGAGGTTGCCCTTGTCTCAGTGTGGCCGTTGTGGAAAGCTTCATAAGGGAGAGTGTCGTACTAACTCGGGAGATTGTTATTTTTGCGGCCAACAGGGCCATCTGGCAAGAGATCGTCCACCGAGTAGCTTGGTAGGATAGCATGGACTACTAGAGCGATTGCGGGTTCTTCACCTTCCATAGCCAGCAGATGTTAGTACACCTAAGGCCGGTAGAGGTCGCGGTGGGAGTTCCCAGTTTTAGCGGTCCTTGAACCGCCTAGTTTCAGGTATATCCTTAACCCTCTAGAGTTTTGTTTGTATTGATGTTGTTGATGTGTTTAATGTTATGTTTGGATAGCTTTGTGCTAAAATGTGATTTAGAAACCTGGTTAGTGAAAAGGGTAAGTCCTCAGGTAGTGTGAGATGGAAGTGGTAGCTTTCATGATGTGAAATAGTAAGATTGTTCCGGATCGGGAACAAGAGTTGGGCGCGTTGGGTCGGGTTGAGGACCATTTGCGGGTCAACCCAGAACCCGGCTTGGGGTGGGTCTGGGTGGTCCCGCCAGTGGTAGGGTCACGAGGTGCTAGGCCCAAGTTTAGATGACCATCGTATGAGTTCGTGGATGCGTTCGATCGAATCAGTTCGTGAAGGCCGGAATGGCCTTAGGAAATCGAGGTTGGGAGATGACCAAGTTCGAGGTAGTGACTCGAAGGGTTGGAAACGAGCGTTGTGAAGTGTGGTACGGATACTAGAACGAGTTCGAGTGTTCGTGACGAGTACTACGAGAAGGGAGAAGTGAACGTGTGTTTTGTGGCGGGTGTGGCATGATTATTTTCGTCGTATAGCGGAAGACTATACGACGCCGCTTGTTTTGAGACCTAGAAGGAACATTCGACGAATGTTTCTAAAGGAAGAATGTTATACCGTATTTCGCAGTATGTGCGTATGGACGACGCGTCTAAATTTGAGCCTTAAGTTAGGCATGGATTCGAAATTTGGGCACAAGTGCCGATGAGAGTCGTTTTTTGACGAAACGTTTCCACACCTTATGTTGGCAAAAGTCCGGCTATGTCATGTATAAATATTGCGGATTTTTCCGAGAGACGAAACATCTTGGACCAACGGGAGCGTGACATGTGTCACCCTCACATTGAAGCAAGTGGGAAGGTTGGACGATTGCGCCCAAAGAGAGCCTGGTTGGCCTCGCCGATTGGCTCCTCTTTGTGCCTTGCTTTGTGGCTTGTTTTGTGGAGTGTTTTGTGGAGTAGGGTTAGGTGCACTTGGCTTGATCTTGGCCTTACACTTGCCTTGCACATGGCTTGATCTTGGCCATTGGTTGGCCTTTGGTTTTGCTATAAATACCCTCTCTCAAGACTTCTTCATCCACTCTTCACTTGCCTAAGTCTTGAGAACCCCTCCTCCTCTTGTTGACTCTCGTCCAAGAGCCCTCTCCTCGTGAAGGCCTTTTGGCCAAACCTTCCCTTTGTGAGCCTAAAGCCGAGAACACCCCCCCCCCCTCCCTGCGGGTGTTGTTCTCGTGTGGTACCCCCCCTTTGTGGTATTGAAATACTCCTCCAAGTATTGTTATAATGCCCAAAATACCTTAGCCTTATACCTTGTAGTATTCCAAAGTTACCTCTATACGTAGAGTCCTAAATACTACCTTTTGTCCTTTTAGTCTCAAACCGAAACCCTAAGGAAACCTTCACCGTTGGTTGAAGTTTTGGAGTAAGTTGGTTAGAACTTCTAAGGGTTGTTTGGAGCGGATTGGAGCACTCGGAGTAGAGCTAAACCTTGCTCAAAGCGACATTATACTCGGATAATTTTGGGCTTATCGAGGTAAACACTCATCGTCCTTCTATTGTAATTGGAAATTACATGTTGTAAGAATATATAGTTGAAGTATACTATATATAGAACTATACTTAGTAATCGTGGCAATGTCTTTTGACTTAAGCTGAAGAATTAAGAACCGAATCTGTAATTACATAGGGTGTATCAGACATGAGACTTGTGTAGTATTCCGTAGTAGAATTGTACACGTCCGGTTAGGCGTGTAAAACCCTCGGTTGGCTTGGTAGCCGCCGATAGAGAAGGAGATTTACGCTATGGCGGGGAGAGTGCGAATTTTCTAGAATATGGAACGATGAGATCTAGATGTTAATAAGCGCTTGTGGCCTTATAGGTTGAAGTACTACGTGTGGTGCGATCTACGTGGCTTAAGGAGTAGCCGACGGTTTGAAGTACTGGAGCGTTTTGCTAGTAGTCGGACTCGTCGCGAGGTATGTGAACCTCTTCCTATCTCTTCTAGCATGATATGTGTGAACTATGTAAGACGGTAGACGTACATGTGTTAACTGTGTTTGATTGTCTTAAAACATAAAGTGTTATAACGGTTTTATGGGAAGTTGGTTATAACGGCTTTATGTAGGTAAGAAAATACTTTGTGGTTTTAAAAGGTAACTGATGTGAATTATAACTGGCTTGTTATAATAAAGAACTTGATGTATTTCAAAAGATTTATAATCGTTTTGAAGGAAGAGTAACACTTGGTTTTAAAGGTTTTAAAAAGAGTTATACTAGCTTTATGGGAGTTAGGTATAATGTCTTAAGAGAGGTAAAGAAAATGGTTTACTAATGTTAGAAGTTAAGAGACTTGATCTTATAAGATAAGAGACTTAACTTATTTGTTTTAATGTGAATGTTTGTGTGAAACCTCATTCGTGAGTAATGAGTACTTGGTTTTATTTAAAGGGATAATGTTTCACGATTTCGAAATCGAACGTATCGACGCACCACCGCGTTAATAAAAGGAAAATGTATTAAATAATGATGAATTGTATTAAAACCAGAGAAACCTCCATCCGCATAGAAACTAAGATGAGACAAAATGATATACATTTTCTAGATCATGGTCACGTAATAAGAATGTTGTAAACAAGAATAACCTACTCACGTAAGACATATATTACTCAATTGTTCTAAAAGGAATCAAGTGATTAAGTTTATGAACTATGAAACCATTTGAAAATGAGAAGCTTGAGTTATGAAACTAGGCAACCGGAACTTAGGAAAAGAATGTTGTTACTTGATTTTGAAAAGGAATGTGGGTTGGTCATTCTAATACTACGTATCGGGTGACTTTGATAAAAGTAATAGATCTCTTTTAAAAGGGATTTAACGTCACGTAGTACTTTAGTGGTTAAAACCCGACTTTGGCATAAAATGAAAGTAACTTGAGTCAGGTAACTTGCCACGCTTGTTGTGTAACTTGCCTATGCTTGTTGTTGTGTAACTTGCCTATGCTTGTTGTTGTGTAACTTGCCTATGCTTGTTGTTGCGTAACTTGCTTATGCTTGTGGTGATAGCCTTGGTTGTGCAAGAATTGTTATTTATGGACTAGCTCTCCATGAGGTTTCTTACTGTTCGGCCTTGGTCCCTGGTGGTCGGCTCTCGTACTTGCCCCGTCTCATGGATGATTCGGCCTTGGCACCCGGTAGTCAGCCCTCGCACTTGCCCCGTTCAGTATAGTGACGAAGTCTCGTGATACGGCCTTGGTCTCCGGTAGTCGGCTCTCGCACTTGCCCCGTATCGGCTTCGTGTTTTGGTTGCATTGTATTATTGGTACGGTCGGATCTGGTAGTTATACTTGTCTCAGACGGTTTTATAACACAGTGGGACACGTGTTCATGTATAATCCTTGGTATTGTTATATCATAAATCGCCGTGCTGAGGAAGAAATTCCACGGGCACGAGTGATAATTTGGAGGGCGTGAGTCCCTGTCTTGATGTAACTGGTTATATGTTATATACTGTAGTTTGGTCATCATACATGTCTCCTGCTTTATATAGACTATTATGATTTCATTTACTGATTTACGCTTCACATACTGGTACTGTTAGATCGACCTCCTTCGGCCGCGTTCATGCTGCAGTGAGGTACATCTACCGTCGATCCGCGTTTAGGATCTCATTTCAGCGTTTTGGGAGCTCCATTCCGTCGGAGGCTTATCTTTGGTATGTTACCCCGAGTCCGTAAGTTCTTGACGTTCGTGGTATGGCGGCCCTGTCCGTCATAGTTGTTGTATAAATCTTAGGTCTGCAGTAATCGTTGTGGCGGGTTGTAAAAGGATTAAACTGCTCGAGTTTTATGTATATACCAAGGCAACTGCTTGGTTGGCCTGTTTATTTATTATATCTCTCATTTCATGTGTAAAGTTTTTATTTCCGCTGGTTTTCTCTGATGTTGTATCACTAGGGTGCCCGGGGTAAGGCACCAGTGACGGGCCCGATTTTCGGGACGTCACACCCCCCCTCTCTAAAAGAAGCCCTAGCCGAAACACTACCCCCCTCCCTTGGTAGAAAAGTTGCCTTCTAGTATTGTTATAATGCCCAAAATACCCTAGCCCAAATCCCTTAGTACTTAGTAGAAGTTGTGAAGAACTTCTAAGGGTTCCTTGGAGCTATCGGAGCGTACAAATTAGGAGCTAAGCCTTGCTCCGGATCGACTTATATCTAGGATATTATTGGGCTTATCGAGGTAAATAAACTTGTCCTTCTTTTGTAATTAGAGAATACATACTGTAGAAGTATAGAAATAAGTATTAATACTTAGAAGGATATTACAGAATAGAATTGAACTGTTATCACAGTAGAAGGGTTTAAAAGAAGAATAATTGAACTATACTTACTTAGGACTGTTTTCACAGTAGACTTGAGTAGCTCACCGGGTAGGGAAGTGCTGCCCGATTTTCCGTAGAATAAAGGACCCTCTGCTTAGAATCACATGCAGTAGTCTAGACGTTGATAGGCGTGTCGACTATTATAGGTTGATTCTCTCGCGCGACATATTCAACTTGGCGGTGGTTTTCGGAAAGGTATGTGATTCTTCCTAAAGCATGATATTTTAAAATATATATAGTACGGTAGACGTACATGTGTTAACTGAATAATAACTACGGCAATGTCTTTTGACTTAAGCCTGAATAATAAGTACGACAATGTCTTTTGACTTAAGCCTGAATAATGAGAGTCTTGATGCATTTCAAAAGAATACTGAATCATTTTAACAGAAGAGAACTAATTGGTTTTTAAACAAAAAGATTAAGAGTTATACTAGCTTTATGGGAAGTTAGGTATAACAACTTAAGATTTATAAAAGGAACATTTTACTTATGTGTTTATAATAGACTTATATTGATTTATGAAAGAATAATAAAATGGTTTGATAAGTAGACATGATATGATACTATGTGTGATAGTGACTTGTAACGTTTGTATAAGAGGGTATTCTTGTTGTGCTTATGTTGTTTAACGATAAGCTGTTATGTTGGTATTATATCACTCACCTCTTGACATGTTACCGGGGGTTAAGTCCTCCGACGCGGGGTAGACTCGCGATGCAGGACCGTGATTCGAGAATACCTCACGCGGTCCGGGGACCTATGCGAGCTACGAGAGTTCCGTGTTAGTGTGCGGGTTATACCTCATGCGGTCTATGTGGCCATGCGGACTACGAGTCCGGGGCGATGCCGAGGAGTAGCTACCCTCGATGCGGGTTATACCCTACGCGCCTACGAGTGGCCTATGCGGACTACGGAGTCCGAGGATTAGGCTTGCATAGTGATACTACGCGATTGGCCCGCTCGATCATTCGCAGCCTCTAGAAAAGACTCATTACAGTTTACCTATTGTTGCTCTTGTTTATGATGCGCACTATGCGGTTACATCGTTGTTTCGTGCATATTTATAAAATTGATTTTAAAATGATATGTTTTCATTTAAGTACTTTACGCTTCACATACTTAGTACATTGATCGACCTCCTTCGGGGGGCTGCGTTCATGCCGCAGGTAAGGGCAAGCAGGTGCTAGATCCACATCCTTAGGATCTTTGCGTTGGTGTCAGGAGCTCCAACTTCTCCGGAGGCTCTACTTTTGGGTATGATCTCCCTGTATTGTAGATAGTTTTGTACATTCAGGGTATGGCGGGGCCCTGTCCCGCCATAGTTGTTTACTTCCTTAGAGGTCTGTAGTCCTATTGTACAGTTGGGATGTAACTGCAAAACAATGTTTATATATATATGCCGAAAGGCAAGCTTTTCATCAGATAAACTGTTTCTCCTTTTTAATAATGTTTCTTGTCTTGTTTTATATTTCCGCTGATTTTCTCTGATGTATGACTGCTTGGTGCCCGGGTAAGGCACCAGTCATGGGCCCCGGAACGGGTCGTGACAAAAGTGGTATCAGAGCAGTTAATCCTCGGAAAGTGTCTACGCATCAGATCTAGTAGTTCGATTATTGGTGTTGTGCACCACACCAATAATCAGGAGGCTATAGGATATTTAGGATTGGTTTCCATTCTTCTCACTCTGAGATCGTGCTTTAGAGCTGTGTTATAGGTCGGACCCCTCTAACGTATTCCTTTTCTTTAATAGTTATGCCTCCACGTAAGGCAACCCGGGCCCAGAAGGGCAAGGCAGCCGAGGGAGCTGCTAGCATGACACCGAAAGTCACGAGGGCTCAGGCCCAGTCGATACCCGAGACGGCGAGTTCTACGACGTCGCCGACCCTGCGAGGTTTAGGGTCGCAGCAGATGGTCGATGAGACCACAAGATCTACACCTCCATCCACACCGGAGCAGATGCGATGGGTTACACCGAGATGGCCCGCCATCGCCGTGATCGTGGCCGCATACGAGGACAGCCGATGCGACGCCCAGCCCACCCAAGAGCACCCGTGGGTCACCCGAGGGCAGATAGATTGAGGCGACGGGATTTCCTGAGTGGGAGCCTGCCAGAGTTCTACGTCGAGGCCGAGGATGATCCGCAGAGTTCATCCGTCGCCATGAAGGATCATCGCGGGTGATCAAGGCGTCGAGACCGAGTCCGTGACCTTCGGTTCGCATCGCCACGTGATACCGCAGCTTTATTGGTTTGATTCGCGAGTTATCCCGGGAGAGCACGCCCCCGCCTACTGGGATGAGTTCTGAGGCTTTCCTCACTCACTTCGCCTCCACGGATGGCGAGGGCACGCCGATAGATTTTTGTTACCGAGGCGCAGGGCGCACGCTAGGAGTACAATGTCGAGTTTGATTCATCGCTCGATATGTCCTAGCGTTGGTAGCGAATATGGAGGATAGGTGCACCACTACGCCACCGCTAGATGATTATATGGCCGAATCTTGCGGGTGTTTCTCTTCACCGTATGGACATTACCCGCATGCAGCTCATGCTCTTGGATGCGGCGAGCGTAGAGACCGACGGGTCGACAGCAGCGAAGACCAGACGGCAGGTCTTTTGGTGGCTATCGTGGTGGCGGCCTCGATGCGATCGAGATTTGCACCACGCCACCAGAGCACTCTGCACCGCCCTCGTGGCCGGGATATTCGAGGCGTACTGGCCCCAGGGCTTCAGACGTCCAGAGCAGCAGAGGTACTGGCCGATCGGGACCACCCCCCCTCAGTGTGGCCGATGCGGTAGATCCCACTTCGGGAGTTGTGGTGCTGCTACGGGAGCTTGTTTCAGTTGTGGCCAGCAGGGTCACTTTGCGAGGAACTGTCCGACCAAGGGCAGTGCAGATAGTAGGGGTCAGCCTACAGGTTCTTTTGCCGGGTCTTCTTCATCCCCGACAGTTACTCGCCCCGGAGGGCAGGGTACTCATGGACCAAAGAGGTCGCGCAGAGGTCGTGGCTCGTCCAGATTCTAGCGGTCCTCGAACCGCATTTATGCCTTGTCCACCGGCAGATCGTGAGGCCTCACCGATGTCGCACGGTACCTTATCGGGCTGGATTTGATGTGTATGCCTTGATAGATCCGGGTTCTACTCTGTCCTATATATCTCCCCTTATTGCTAGTAGGATAGGGATAGAGCCTGAGTCCATAGACCCTTTCGAGGTAGCTACGCCAGTGGGTGATTCGGTGGTAGCTCGGCGGGTATATAGGGCTTGTCCAGTGACCATTTACAGTCGTCAGACCCTAGCCGACTTGATAGAGTTGGATATGATTGATTTTGACGTGATCACGGGTATGGATTGGCTAGCTTCTTGCTACGCCAATGTAGACTGCAAGGAGAGAGTAGTGCGGTTCCAGTTTCTTGGCGAGCCATTGTTGAGTGGGAGGAGCATCAGACGCCGGCGGTAGGTTTATTTCCTACCTCAAGGCTAGGAAGATGGTGCGAAGGGTACATCTACCATCTCGTTCGGGTGTTTGATACCGAGGTGCAGCACCAGATTTTCGCCGCCCAAAGAGTCGAGAATTCCCGCACGTGTTTCGCACGACCTCCGTATCCTCCGAGAGGAGATCGAGTTTTGTATTGACATATTTCGGACACTCGCCTATTTCCATTCCGCCATACGTAATGGCACCGCCGAGTTGAGAGAGTGAAGGACCACCGCGAGATTTGCTTGGAGAAGGGCTTCATCGCCTAGTGTTTCTCCCGGGAGCGCCAGATTGTTCGTGAAGAAGAAGGGCGACGCTGCGCATGTGTGTTGATTACGGTGAACAAGGTGACCATTAAGAACAGATACCCTTCCTGTGATTGATGATTTGTTCGACCAGCCATGCGAGCGCGAGATGTTTCTCCAAGATTGATCTGCGATCGGGCTATCATCAGTGCAGTCGAGAGTGGATGTCCCTAGATCGCATTCCGACCTGCAGACGCATTATGAGTTCGTGGTCATGTCTTTGGTTGACCAATGCTCGTGGTATTCATGGATTTGATGAACCGAGTGTTCAAACCATTTTTGGACACGCTTGTGATAGTGTTCATTGATGATATCTTGGTTTATTCTCGCCAGAGCAGAGCATGCGAGCATTTGGCGATCTTGCCGATTCTCCAGACCAAGATTATACGCCAAGTTTTCCAAATGTGAGTTTTGGTTAACTTCGTGGATTTTCTTGGGCATATTGTTCGGCCGATGGCATTCGAGTGGATACGCCAAGATCGGCAGCCAGGACTTGGCCTAGACCTACTACTCCGGCAGGTTCGCGATTTCGGGCCTTGCAGTTATTATCGGTTCGTAGAAGTTTGCTTTATCTTCGCACCATTGACTAGGCCGACTCGTAGGCGGCTAAGTTTCAGCGGATGATGCGCGTGTGGTGGTTTCCATTCTTGAAGGAGATCGACGACGCCCCGTTCTTACTCTTCCGCAGGTCCGGATGGTTATGTCGTATTGTGACGTCGTGCATCGAGTTGGGATGTGTGTTGATGCAGCATGGAAAGGTTATAGCGTATGCATCCCGACACCAAGAAACACGAGAGGAACTACCCCACCCATGATTTGAGTTCGCGCGGTGATTCACGCCAAGATCCGAGGCACTACTTGTATGGGGTTCATGTGGATATTTATACGCACCACAAGAGCCTCCAGATATCTTCACGCAGAGAGTGAACTTACGGCGAGACGGTGGTTGGAGTTGCTTAAGGATTACGACGTTGATATCCTGTACCACCCGAAAGGCCAATGTTGGCGTATGCTCTTAGTTGTAGGTCGATGGGAGTCTATCGATGTGCAGGCAGAGGAGGACATGGTTCGTGATTTGCATCGCTTAGCGAGCCTTGGTGTCCGCTTGATTGATTCGATAGCGATGGGTTAGAGTTCGAGGTTGCCGAGTCTTCCATCGCCGGCGAGGTGAAGAGGCAACAGCCGAGGATCCGGTTTTGATTCGTATCGTGATGCGCTCTTCGTGAGGAAGCGGTCCTGAGGTAGCACCGATGGGGTGCTAAGGTTTGAGGGCGTTGTGTGTTCCGGATGTTTCGTGACTTGGCAGCGAGTTCTAGGGAAGCACACAAAGACGCTTACTCTATCCATCCGGGGTCGACCAAAATGTACCACGACCTTAGATCTGTGTATTGGTGGGATGGCTTGAAGAGGGACGTTGCAGAGTTCGTAGCTCAATACCCGTGTTGTCAGCAGGTGAAGGTAGAGCACCAGAGGCCTGGTGGTTTGTTACAGACGATAGAGATCCCGACCTGGAAGTGGGAGGTGATCAACATGGACTTTATCACAGGATTGCCTCGCACTCAGAGGAGACATGATTCTATATGGGTTATCTTCGATAGGCTGACGAAATCAGCCCACTTTCTTCCCGTCAGGACGACTTTTTTGGCTGAGGATTATGCCAGACTTTACATCCGAGAGATCGTCAGACTGCATGGAGTCCCTATTTCGATCATATCGCATGCAGGAGCCCGGTTTCGCTAACTTCTGAGGTCCTTCCGTAGGGTTTGGGACGCAGTGAGCACGAGTCTCGCATTCCATCCACGCACGCATGCAGTGCCGAGCGCACTATCCGCACTCTTGAGGATATGTCGAGCCCGTGTTATCGACTTCAGGTAGCCGAGGATCATTTGCCTCTAGTTTAGTTTCATGCAACAATAGCTACCACCCAAGATTCGGATGGCGCCTTATGAGGCCTTGTATGGGAGGAAGTGTAGATCGCCTATAGGCTGGTTCGATGTGGGCGAGGTGCAGTTAGTGGGACCATATTTGGTGCAGCAGGCAGTGGATAAGGTGAAGCTTATCCGGGAGAGGTTCTTGACACCGTGAGTCGGAAGTCATACGCAGATCATCGTCGTCGCATCCGGAGTTCGAGGTTGATGATTGGGTTTTCTGAAGGTGTCACCCATGGCGGTGTGATGAGATTCGGGAAGAAAGGGAAACTCACCAAGGTACATTGGGCCCTATCGATTGTCCGCAGGTGCAAGGTTGCCTACGAGTTGGATCTGTCGTCCGATCTGGAGGCAGTGCATCCGGTGTTTCATATTTCTATGCTGAGGAGATGTATCGGGGATCCATCTAGGGTGCATCCGATTGACGATGTCCAGGTGACCGAGGGGTTATCGTATGAGGAGATTCCCATAGCGATAATCGATCGTCAGGTTAGGCGTCATGACCAACGACGTGGCTTCCACAAAGTTACGTGGCGAACGAGCTCGTGGAGAGATGGCGTGGGAAGTCGGCGAGGACATGAGGCGTAAGTATCTCACCTATTCCCCACACCTCCGTGTAATTCACTTTCCTACTTGTAAATTTTCGTTATCGTTTACGCCTAAGTGTTGTTCCGCGGGCCGTGTGGCATTTGCAACTGTTTAAGTTATGAAGAATCTTATCGTTAACTGTCTTGGGAAGGAACATTCGGGACGAATGTTTCTAAGGAGGGGAGAATGTTATACCCCGTATTTCCAGAGTATGTACGTGAGGGCGTACGTACGAAAGTTTAGCCTTAAAGTAGGCAATGAGACGTTTTTTTGGGCACAACTCATTAAAAGAATCGTTTTCCGACGAAACGTTTTACACAACTCGCGTAGGATAATTCCGGCTATGTCATTTCTAATTTTTGTGGGTTTTTCCGAGAGACGAAACACTTTGGACCAACGAGAGGGCGACACTTGTCACCCTCTCATTGGTGGATGTGTGGCGGAAGTGAGCCGAATTGGATGGCCATTTTTGTCATGGAGTTGGTAGGATATTTTGTGTGCAAGTTGGCTAGGTACACTTGCCCAAATCTTGACCTTACACTTGCCTTGCACTTGGCATCATCTTGGTCCTTGGTTGGCCACTTCTTGACCTAAAAATACCCCCCTTAGTACTTAGTAGAAGTTGTGAAGAACTTCTAAGGGTTCCTTGGAGCTATCGGAGCGTACAAATTAGGAGCTAAGCCTTGCTCCGGATCGACTTATATCTAGGATATTATTGGGCTTATCGAGGTAAATAAACTTGTCCTTCTTTTGTAATTAGAGAATACATACTGTAGAAGTATAGAAATAAGTATTAATACTTAGAAGGATATTACAGAATAGAATTGAACTGTTATCACAGTAGAAGGGTTTAAAAGAAGAATAATTGAACTATACTTGCTTAGGACTGTTTTCACAGTAGACTTGAGTAGCTCACCGGGTAGGGAAGTGCTGCCCGATTTTCCGTAGAATAAAGGACCCTCTGCTTAGAAGCATTTACGAGTAGTCTAGACGTTGATAGGCGTGTCGACTATTATAGGTTGATTCTCTCGCGACATATTCAACTTGGCGGTGGTTTTCGCCAGAAGGTATGTGATTCTTCCTAAAGCATGATATTTTAAAATATATATAGTGCGGTAGACGTATACGTGTTAATCGAATAATAACTACGGCAATGTCTTTTGACTTAAGCACGAATAATAAGTACGCAATGTCTTTTGACTTAAGCTGAATAATGAGAGTCTTGATGCATTTCAAAAGAATATGAATCATTTTAATGTAAGAGAACTAATTGGTTTTAAACAAAAGATTAAGAGTTATACTAGCTTTATGGGAAGTTAGGTATAACAACTTAAGATTTATAAAAGGAACGATTTACTTATGTGTTTATAATGGACTTATATTGATTTATGAAAGAATAATAAAATGGTTTGATAAGTAGACATGATATGATACTATGTGTGATAGTGACTTGTAACGTTTGTATAAGAGTATTCTTGTTGTGCTTATGTTGTTTAACGATAAGTCGTTATGTTGGTATTATATCACTCACCTCTTGACATGTTACTGGGGTTAAGCCGCCTCCGACGCGGGGTAGACTCAGCGATGCAGGACCATGATTCGAGAATACCTACGCGGTGCAGGGACCTTGCGAGCTACGAGAGTTTCGTGTTAGTGTGCGGGGTTATACCTCACGCGTCTATGTGGCCATGGACTACGAGTCCAGGCGATGCCGAGGAGTAGCTACCGATGCGGGTTATACCCTACGCGGGCCTATGTGAGTGGCCTATGCGGACTACGGAGTCCAGGATTAGGCTTGCATAGTGATACTACGGGCGATTGGCCCTGCTTCGATCATTCGCAGCCTAGAAAAGACCTGTTACAGTTTACCTATTGTTGCTCTTGTTTATGATGTGGCACTATGTGCGGTTACATTGGTTGTTAAGTGCATATTTATAAAATTGGTTTTAAAATGATATGTTTTCATTTAAGTACTTTACAGTCTCACATACTTAGTACCTGTTATCGACCTCCTGGGGCCGCTCATGCCGCAGGTGGCAAGCAGTGCTAGATCCACATCCTTAGGATCTTGTGTTGGTGTCGAGCTTCCTCTTCTCGCAGGCTCTACTTTGGGTATGATCTCCCTGTATTGTAGATAGTTTTGTACATTCAGGGTATGGCGGGGCCCTGTCCCGCCATAGTTGTTTACTTCCTTAGAGGTCTGTAGTCCTATTGTACAGTTGGGATGTAACTGCAAAACAATGTTTATATATATATGCCGAAAGGCAAGCTTTTCTTCAGATAAACTGTTTCTCCTTTTTAATAATGTTTCTTGTCTTGTTTTATATTTCCGCTGATTTTCTCTGATGTATGACTGCTTGGGTGCCCGGGTAAGGCACCAGTCACGGGCCCCGGAACGGGTCGTGACAAGAATCAAGTCCCATAACTTGAAAAATAAAGTCTCTTAACCTTTTTAGAATTCAAGGTTCATAGTCTTAAAACTTCATACGTAAACTCTTTAAATTAAGTAACATATACTTTTTATGCGTTGTGAATAGGTTATACTTGTTTATAACAATCTTATTAAAGCAGTCATGATCTAGAAAATGTAATACAATTTTGTCTTATCTTAGCTTCTATGCAGATGGGGAATTCTACTCATTTTAATTTAATTGATTGCCGATACATTTTCTTTTATTAACGCTGTAATGGCTTGTTCGATACTTATTCTCATTCGTGCAGTAACTTAGCAAAGTCAACTTGACTTCAAATACTTCCTAACGACTCTTACCAACATCCCCCATAAGACTTGGTAAAAACTTAGGATAACTTAGACGTAACTTTTACATAGAGTAAATCAACATACATACCTCTTAACTTCTAAGATTAGAAGGAATCATGAAATAGCACCACATGTATATTCCATACATAGAATCATGTCAAAAGAAGGAAGAGGTTCACATACCTCGCGACGATTATCGACAAGTAGCAAAATGCTCCAAAGTACCTTAACTTTGATAGCTATTCCATCCTTTAAGTAGAGTACGCTATACGTAGCACTTCAACCTATAATGGCCATAATACGTTCATTAGCCTCTAGCTTCAAACGTAGAATATTCTAAGTGTAAAGTCACCAAATTCTACAGAAAATCGGACAGCACTTCCTTTGTTTCTACGTACTTTTCCACCTTTTCAAGGCCCGAAAATCAATAATCAAACGCCATATTTAAGGCTCAATCAATTCATATAACCAAAGGGGATTACACGCCTTAACAGGACGTATAAAATTCTGCCCCACAATTAATACGAAACTGTCCAAAGATTAAGGCAATTCTCGACTCAAAATGTGTAACAACATAAAGTTCATTCTAATTCCCTTTCAATCCAAATTGTTATTCTAACATGTTATATAGCCTCAATCGATTATAACAACTATAATCCCTTCTTTCTATAACATGCGACGATCGTAACTAACAATTAAATTGATTACACCATAAATGGCTAACTTGTCCATTTTCAGTTTTAACATGTCGACATGATCCAAATCTTTTCAAACTTCATTCTATATACCACATGCTTATTTCTTAACTACTATGACATGTAATCTTCAATTACATTAAGAAGATGAAGATTTTACCTCAATAAGCCCTAAAAATGTCCAAGCGTAAAAGTCGATCCTTAGCAACTTTTAGCTCCTCTTCTTATGTTCCAATCCGCTTCAAGCACTCCTTAGAATCTCATGAAGAACTCCTCTTCAAGTTCCATCTTCAAAGTTGAAGAACACCTTAGGGTTTCGCCTTGCGACTAACGTAAAAACGTCGTTTTTCCGGGATCTTTCTATTGAGATATCCTTACAATACCCCTAGAAACCTTGGGTTAAAGTCTTGTGACTATTGAACCACAAATGAAAAACATTCTTCTCCATTGATGCCCAAACCCGAGAGCATCCTATGCCTAACCCAAGTTTCTCTAAAATTTTCTAAGTGTTAAAGGCAAGTCTTGCTACTTAGGATGATTATATAAAGCAATGGAGGGTCTAGATTAACATATATGGGTGGCTTGGATGAGTTTCATTTTAATAAAATCTAGCCAAGTGGCTTATTGACTTAGTCAATAATGTCAAGCTTGAGCTTTCAAGACTTAATCATCTTTGATTTGGTCAAATGACCATTCTATCATTGGTCCACTTCGAACAAGCCCATGTGGGGGTGACACGTGTCTCTCTCCCATTCGTCCATAAAATTTCGTAACCCTCGTGGGCCCCACAATACGTAAAATTTCTCGGGTGGGCCCTACGTGACCAAATCCGTAAAATACATTTCCACAATGATAATAAATTATATACTCCTCAAATAATGCATTTTGAGAATCTAATTCTCATCAACGAACATTTTTTTCCTTTCCGACGTTCGGAAGATTTTCCTTCGAAAATAATTCTTTCTTCGATACCAATTTTCAAGTCTTGTGTTCTCGCATCTATTCTCTTATTCAAGTCCTAGAATTACGAGGTGTAACAAATATCATCTGGGAATACATCCGGAAACTCTCTAACCACCGGAATCGATCAAGAATCGCACTCACCTCAGACGAATACCCGAACCAGATGATAGATGTACCCTTTCTGCACCATCTTCCTAGCCTTGAGGTAAGAAATAAACCTACCCCTCGGCGACGTTGTGTTGCCCTTCCACTCGATAACTGGCGCACCAGGAAACTGGAATCGGACCAACCTGTCTCTACAGTCAACGTTGGCATAACAAGAAGCCAACCGGTCCATACCCATAATGAAGTCAAAATATGTCATCACTAACTATATCATGTATGCTAGGGTTTGACGACTGTATATAAACACCGGGCAATCTTTGTATACCCGCTCAGCTAATACCGAATCACCTACTGGCGTAGCTACCTCAAAAGGATCTATCGACACCGTCTCTATCCCGATTCTACCAGCAATAAGAGGGGACACATAGGACAAGGTAGAACCTGGATCTATCAAAGCATAAACGTCACAGCATAAAATCAATAATGTACCTGTGACGACATCCGGGGAAGCCTCCTGATCCTGCTGGCTGTCTAGGGAATATATGCGGTTCTGTGGACCGCTAGAACTAGGACCTCCACCACGACCCGCCGCGCTCGCTTGGCCAACACCTCGCCCCGGCGCATAACCACGTAAGAAGACCGAATCGACCTGTCAGTTGAACCATACCACCCATGCTGCCTCTGGTCGGACAATCTCTCTTCAAATGGCCCTGCTGGTCACAAGAGTAACAAGCTCCTGGGGGAATACGATACCCCCCACGATGGGAACTACCACACCGACCACACCGAGGTAAAGGTGGCCTCATCTGACTGGGACCCCGGTTCTTCTGGGAACCCGAAGCCCTGGAGAACTGACCTGCCCCTGAATAACCCGACCGATCAAACCTCCTGCCAGAAAACCGAGAAGGAGCACTCTGTGTCAGCTGAAATGTGGACCTGGCCTGCTGCTGAGGCTGTCCGCCTCGAAAATCACCCTGAAACCCTGATGTCCTGGCCCTCTTGGGCTGGCCTGAGTCTGGCTGATCCCCTCTCTCTCTTTGTCTTCTATCCCCTGTGCATAAGCCTGCATCCTGGCAATATCCATACATGGTTGAAGGGCCACTCCCAAGCATGCAATAATCATATGACGGTCTAGCCCCATCACATAGAGATGAACTCTGTCCGTCATATCAGCCACAATGGTGAGCGCATACCTGGCCAATCCTAAATGGCAACCAATCCTAAATGTCCTGCAGCCTCCTGATTATAGATGTGGTGCACAACACACCGATAATCAAGACTCTACTAGACACGGTCTGTAGACACTTTCCGGTGACTAACTGCTCTGATACCACTTTTGTCACGACCCGACCCCGAGCCCGCGACTAGTGCCCTACCTGGGCACTCCTTCCAGGTATACATCAGAGAATAGCAGCGAAACATACACAACTCATAAAAAAACTTAGACATTAAACATCAACAGGCTAGCCGATAAGGCCACCTTCCGTAAAATATACATAATCCAAAAATAAAACAGTACATCTCTGTTCTTACAACCCAATCCACAAATATGACTACAGACCTCTATGAATAACAACTGTGGCGGGACAGGGCCCCGCCATACCCCTGAATGTACATAAATCTACAACATCAGGGAAACCGTACCAAAAGACAAGCCTCCGGAGAAATGGAGCTTCTGACACCTGATCAGTGATCCTAAGAATGAGGATCCACCACCTGCTTACCCCTACCTGCGGCATGAACGCAGCCCCCGAGGAAAGGGGATCAGTACAACAGATGTACCAAGTATGTAAAACTGAAAGTACTGAAATGAAATCATAAAGTCTAAAAATAAAGCTGGAGACATGTATGATAACTCAAATAACAGTACATTGTGCCTTACTAACAATGAAAGTAAACAAGTGTATACTTTACTGCATAAAAATAGGAGGCTCATGATCAAAGTAAGGTCACCCGCCCGTAGTATCATTAAGCAATTCTACTCCTGGGACTATTTCACCCGCATAGGTCCTGTGGACCCGCAATGAGGTCATCCGCCTCGCATGGGACTATTTCACCCGCATAGGACTATTTCACCTGCATGGGCCCGGTGGGCCCTCAATGAGTACAAACGTCGCACTCGCATTATGGGTAGCAAATCCATGGAATAAGTAGTAACCCGGGGTCTACCCCGTAAGGATAACATAACCTAGCACAACCGGCTATCATACGTAACATAAGCACTACCGGCTTATCAAACATAACATAAGCACCACCGGCTTATCATACATAACATAAGCAAGTTAAGAAATCCCCTAACTTCTTATTAGCTTTGTTAATATACACTCTCATTTTAGTTTACTTAAGGCACTAACATGTCATTATAAAATCTGAAAATTTAACCCAAAGTACTACGTACTTCTATTCTTTTAAAATGACTCTTTTTCATATAAAACTTCTAAGATACTAATAACCGTAGTATCAAGTCATATCTACTTTTCAAGACAAGTCACAATACCTTTTAGAAATACATTTATAGGCTTCTAAATCAAGTGACTTCTTTCTTTAAACCTTAAGCAGTTGATGCCTTCAAATCAATTTGTCTTTCTTCATTTCAAGTCATTTATCATTATTTACATTACTAGAGTAAACCACTCTTTCATCTTTCCATAAAGCTATAATAACCAACTTCCCATAAAGCCGTTATACTAACTTTATGCCTTAGACACTTACATTTCTTTTATAACCAAAAGACTTATACTTTCGAAAACCAAGTATCGTATACTTTCAAAATACTTCAAGTCTCTTAACTTTTAGAAGCTAAGATATCCTTAATCTTTAAAACAAGTGAGTTAATTCCCTAACTCAACCAACTTGGACATTCTTAAAACAAGTCAAGGATATCAAATGAAACTAGATTCATCAAAATCTCGTACGTCTACCGTACTATATATTTACAATTATTCATGCTCAAGAGATAGGAAAGTTCCACATACCTCTTCGGTTCAATCCACTTGCTAAGTCCTATATGCCGTACGTAGTATGTCAACCTATAATGACCATAATATGTCTATTAACTTCTAACTTCAAACGTAGAATATTCTAAGTGCAAAGTCACTAAATTCTACGAAAAATCGGACAGCACTTCCTTTGTTTCAACATACTTTTCCACTTTTTTCAAGGCCCGAATTCAATAACCAAACACGCCACATTTAAGGCTCAACAATGTAGTTAACAATAGGGGATTACACATCTAACAAGACGTGTAAAATTCCGCCCCACAATTGATATCAAACTAGTCCAAAAGACAATGTTATTTTCGGCAATTTGAGGTACAACAACACAAAGTCTTTTCCAATTCCTTTTCAATCCAAATTGTTTAGTACAACATGTTATCAAGCCGCAATCGATTATAACAACTACAATCTTCAAGTAGATAACATGCGACGATTCTAATTATCGACCAAATTGTATTTCAATTTCGAATGGCTAATAATGTCATTTCGGATTTAGGCTTCCAATATCCATAACACTTATCAATATTTAATACATATACTTCATGCTAGTTAAAATGTAAGGCTACAACAATATGTAATCTTATAACACTTAAGAGAACAACATTGTTACCTTAACGAGCCTTAATCCAACTTCAAGATCCGAAGTCGCTCCCTAGCAACTTAGAGCCTCTCCTTGACACTCCAATCCGCCACTTGAAGCCCTTAGAAGATCACAAACAACTTTCCTTTAATTTCCAATCCAAACTTATGAAAGCGACTTAGGTTTTCACCTTGCGACTAATACAAAAACGACACTTTTCCGGGATCTTTCTATTGAGATACCCTTACAATACCCTTAGGAACCTTGGTTTAAAGTGTGGGGATTATTGAACAACAAACGAATTTTTTCTTGTTCTTGGAACCCTAACCCGAGAGCAACATAGCTATCTTCAAAGTTTTCTTCAAATTTTTCTAAGTGTAGAAGTCCTGTCTTGCTACTAGTATGTTTAAATAACACTATGGAGGGTCAAGATTAGCACATATGGGTGGCTTGGATGCATTCCACTAAAAGATCAAGACAAGTGGCCCTTGGACTTAGTCAACATTATCAAGCATAAGGCCTAGCAAGACTTTCTCATATTTATATTGGTCAAATGACCATAAAGCCCATGGTCCATTCGACCATGACCAACTAAGGGGGGTGACACGTGTCACCCTCCCGTTCGTCGCAATATTTCATTTTCCGATATTTCCATAATTCCGATAAATTTTACTAGTCTCAAATCTTAACATTTTTTAGTTCTTACGTACGTTCTTATAAACATATCCTGCAATTACGGGGTGTAACACCCTTTCTGGAGGAATACCTGGGAGATCATCTGGGAATACTTCCGGAAACTCTCTAACCACCGGAACTGACTGAAAAACTGGCGCCTCAGCCTCCGTATCGAATACCCGAACCAGATGATAGATGTACCCTTTCTGCACCATCTTTCTAGCCTTGAGGTAAGAAATAAACCTACCCTTCGGCGACGCTGTATTGCCCTGCCACTCGATAACCGGCTCACCGGGAAACTAGAATCGGACCAACCTGTCTCTACAGTCAACGTTGGCATAACAAGAAGCCAACCAGTCCATACCCATAATGACGTCAAAATATGTCATCTCCAACTATATCAAGTCTGTTAGGGTCTGACGACTGTCTATAAACACCGGGCAATCTTTGTACACCCGCTCAGCTAACACCGAATCACCCACTGGCGTAGCTACCTCAAAAGGTTCTATCGACACCGGCTCTATCCCTATTCTACCAGAAATAAGAGGGGACACATAGGACAAGGTAGAACATGGATCTATCAAAGCATAAACGTCACAACATGAAATTAATAATGTACTGCGGATTTACATCCGAAGCTCTCGATCTTGCTACCGGGCTAAGAAATATATGCGGTTACGTGGATCGCTAGAACTAGACCTCCACCACGACCTCTTCGCGTCCCCGCCACCGTGAACACCCCGCCTCCGGCGCATACTCACGTAAGATGAGAGAACCGCGATCGACTTCTGAGGTGAATCGTACCACCCATGCTGCCTCTGGTCGGACAATCTCTCTTCAAATGGCCCTGCTGGCCGCAAGAGTAACAAGATCCTGGAGAAATACGACACTCTCCACGATGGGACCTACCACATCGACCACATCAAGGTAAGGGTAGCCTTATATGACTGGAACCCCGATTCCCAGGAACCCAAGCCACGAGCCACGACCGCTCCCGAATAACCCGGCCGACCAAACCTCCCGCCGAAACCCGAAGGAGTACTGCATCTGGCTGAAATGTGGACCTAGCTCGCTGAGGCCGCCCGCTCGAAAATTTCTCAAACCTCGTGTCCTGGACCTCTTGGGCTGGCCTAGGTCTGGCTGATCCTCTCTCTCTCTGTCATCTATCCCCTGTGCATACGCCTGCATCCTGGCAATATCCATACCTGGATGAAGAGCCACTCCCAGGCATGCAGTAATCATATAACGGTCTAGCCACATCACATAGCGGTGAACTTTGTCCGCCATGTCAGCCACAATAGTGGTCGCATACCTGACCAATGAATCAAACTCCAGGTTGTACTCTCTGATGGTCCTCTCATTCTGTCTCAATGTCAAGAACCTATCCACGCGGGCTCTCCTCATCTCAGGAGGCAAAAAGTGATCAAGGAAGGCCTCTGTGAACTCATCCCAAATAGCTGGAGGAGCACCCACACCTCTAGACAGCTCCCATGACTCAAACCAGTTCAACGCAATATCGCAGAACCTGTAGTTAAGCTAACACAACCGACTTTGTATCTCGAGGCCCTAAGCGCGCATAGTCCGTACAGAGCCGAACGAACTCTTGAGGATCATCCTCGATCTCGAACCATAAAACTCGTGGACTACAACCTGAAAATCCCGAATCCTCAAGCATCGGCTCAGGGTTAGCTACTCGCTCCCGTTTGCCCCACCACTATGCTAGTCAATAAC
The DNA here is from genome assembly GCA_029844215.1 of Przewalskia tangutica. NCBI lineage: Eukaryota > Viridiplantae > Streptophyta > Magnoliopsida > Solanales > Solanaceae > Przewalskia > Przewalskia tangutica. The sequence goes on from CM056726.1 coordinate 53,951,733, forward strand.
CTGATCTGCTCTCCATAATCTCTATACTCGGCCCAGTGTCGCGAATCGAGGCTCGGTATCGAAATCTCTGAGCTACGCCGCCTCGCCTCATCTACTGTCGGCGTGGCTGAACTCGCCGACCCGCCCACAACCTCAGGCATAGCCTGGGCCTGAGTCCTAGTAACCCTCTGCGTGCCACTAGCAGCTCCTGCTGATGCCTTGCCCTTCTGGGCCCTGGTCGCCTTCCGTGGAGGCATAACTGATATATAAGAATAGGTCAGAAAGGATTCAACCTAATAAGACAGCTCTACTGCACGATCTCAAAGAGAAAAGAATGGAAACCAATCCTAAATGTCCTGCAGCCTCCTGATTATAGATGTGGTGCACAACACACCGATAATCAAGACTCTACTAGACACGGTCTGTAGACACTTTCCGAGGACTAACTGCTCTGATACCACTTTTGTCACGACCCGACCCCGGGCCCACGACTGGTGCCCTACCTAGGCACCCCTTACAGGTATATATCAGAGAATAGCATCGGAACATACATAAACTCATAAAATACTTAGACAGTAAAAATATCAACAGGCTAGCTGATAAGGCCACCTTCCGTAAAATATACATAACCCAAAAATAAAACAATTACATATTTGTTCTTACAACCCAATCCACAAGATATGACTACAGACATCTAAGAATGACAACTGTGACGGGACAGGGCCCCATCATACCCCTGAATGTACATCTATCTACAACATTAGGGAAATTGTACCAAAAGACAAGCCTCCGGAGAAATTGAGCTTCTGACACCTGATCAGGGATCCTAAGAGTGAGGATCCACCACCTGCTTACCCCTACCTGCGGCATGAACGCAGCCCCCGAGGTGTCACGACCCGGCCCCGGGCCCGTGACTGGTGCCCTACCTGGGCACCCTTACAGGTATACATCAGAGATAATCAACGGAACATATATGAAACTTATAAAATAAAACAACGAGAATTTAAACAACAGGTTAGCCGATAAGGCTACCTCCCTGGACACATATACATATACATAAACAACCGCAGTTACATCCCTTTTTTTTTTTACAAACCGACCCACAGCATGTGACTACAGACCTCTAAGAATTACAACTGTGGCGGGACAGGGCCCCGCCATACCCCTGAATGTACATAATCTACAATATCAGGGAAACCGTACCCAAAAGATAAGCTTCCGGAGTGAATGGAGCTTCTTGCCAAAAACTGAACAGTTATCACCAACCTGTGTACCTAACACATGCGGGCATGAACGCACCCAGAAGTGGGCCGCATACAACAGTATGGAATGTAAACAAGGTCAGAACCAAATCATAATCAGATAAAAGAAATGACAGGGGCAGGTATAAAAAATGAAATACCAGATCATACCGTGCCATTTTAACTTCTGAAATAAATCGTATATTAATCGTTCTTTTCCTTCTTTCAATGAGAATTAACATCATATTATTACATACATACTTAAGAGTTCGATCAAGTTTTCCACATAACTTACATATCTTATATAACATAATCCGGCCCTTTATGGAGGGACTTCTTATTTGGGAGCTTACTTTGATTATCCATACGTGATAACGTAATTCGGCCTATTTGCGGGACACGGTGTACTGATGAATCATGTGACATAATCCGGCCCGCCTGTGGGGCTCGGTGTATTGTGAAATCATGTAGCATAATCCGGCCCGCCTGTGGAGCTAGGTGTACTGTGGAATCATGTAGCATAATCCGGTCCACCTGTGGAGCTCGGTGTACTGTGGAATCATGTAGCATAATCCGGCCCGCCTGTGGAGCTCGGTGTACTGTGGAATCATGTAGCATAATCCAGCCCGCCTGTGGAGCTCGGTGTACTGTGGAATCATGTAGCATAATCCGGCCCGCCTGTGGAGCTTGGTGTAAGATGACGTAACCCGGCCTGTGTGTAGGCTTGGGGTAATATGGCGTAATCCGGCCTATGTGTAGGCTCGGTGTATCTCATAACATAATCCGGCCTATTTGTAGGCTCGGTGTATTTCATAACATAATCCGGCCTATTTGTAGGCTCGGTGTGATGTTCCTTACATAACATTTTAAACCGTATTTTTACTTCTTCTTAAGTCGTTATAACAACTTCCCATAAAGCTATTATAACAACCTTCCATTTTTGAGAAACTTAAGGCACTTTTAGTCTTACAACATTAGGGAAACTAGACCCAAAAATACTACGTGCATTCATACTTAAAAAGAATCGTAGAACTCCTTTCTTTTTAAAGCTCAAGTCAACACACTCTTTTGGAAACCATCTTCTTAACTTTTGAAATAAATTAAGAAGCCATACTTTTTAAAGTTTAGTCATTTCCACTCATAAAATCAAGGCTTATAGTCGTAACACCTCGTAGCATACACTCTTTACAATCATGTCGCTTATACTTCAGAAATCAAGTCTCATACTTGAAAAATAAAGTTTCATAATCCTTTAAAGAAAATCAAAGTTCATAGTCTTAAAACTTCATAACATACATTCTTTAAAGTCCATTTACTTATACTCATAAAATCATGTCATCGACACTTTAGAAATCAAGTTCCATAATCTTGAAAAATAAAGTTTCATACACTTCCAAAACCAAGTAGCTTCTTCTCTTTAAAATCATATAACTTCCACTTTTAAAATCAACCTCCTTTTCACATATAAATCCAACTTACTTACTTCAAATAAAACAAGGCACAAAGCTTTAAGTCAAATCTCATAACTTCCTAACCATTCTTACCAACATCTCCCATAAGACTTGGTAAGGACTTAGGATAATTTTAGACATATTTTTAACTTAGAATCAACAACTTGGACACTTCTTAACTCCTAAGAGTAGAAGGAATCATGAAATACTATCACATGGCTATTTCATACGTAGAATCATGCCAAAGAAAGAAGAGGTTCACATACCTCGCGACGACTAGCGACAAGTTGCAAAATGCTCCCAAGTACTTTATCCTTGCTAGCTTTTCCACCCCTTCAAGTAGAATACGCTACTCGTAGTACTTCAACCTATAATGGCCATAATACGTCAATTAACCTCTAGCTTCAAACGAAGAATAATACTAAGTATTCGCTCTCTTAATCTACGGAAAATCGGGCAGCACCTCCTTTGTTTCTACATACTTTGCCACCTTTTTCAAGGCCGAATTCAATAACTAAACACGCCACATTTAAGGCTGAATACAACAACCAACCAAAGGGGATTACACGCCTTACAATACGTGTAAAATTCCGCCCCACAATTCATACTAAGTAGATCAATAACCAAAGCCATTCTCGGCTACTACATACAACAACACAAGTCCTTTCCAATTCTTTTTTTCAATCCAAGTTCTTAGGTCTAACATGTTATATAGTCATATACAACTTCAACAACTACAATTTCTTCTTTATATAACATGTGACGACTTATACAATAATCAAATTGAATTGTAATCTCAAGGCTAAACATGCTAGTTTTCGGATTAGGGTTTCAATAGCCAATACACTTATCATACTTCATACTATATACTTAATGCTTGCTAATATCCATAGCTACAACAATAAGTAATCTTTAATTGCTAAAACGACAAGAATTGTTACCTTTACAAGCCCTTATAAATCCAAAATTCAAAGTCGCTCCTTAGAATTTCTTAGCTCCTTTCCTTTAAGCTCCAATCCGCTATTTGAAGCCTCTAGAAGTTCACAATCAACTTCTCTTCCATTTCCAATCAAAACCTATGAAAATGCCTTAGGTTTTCGCCTTGCGACTAACGTGAAAATGCCGTTTTTCTGAAATATTTCTATTGAGATATCCTTACAATACCCTTAGGGACCTTGGGTTAAAGTCTTGTGAATAATGGATCAAAACTACAAAAATTTTGTGTTGAAATATAGCCAAAGCCGAGAGCTCAAATGTGGACAACAATTGTTGTGAAATTTTCGAAGTGTTGAAGACTAGTCTTGCACTAGTGTAGTGTATATATATAACACAATGGAGGGTCAAGATAATCACATATGTGTGGCTAGGATGAAGATGTCACGACCCGACCTCGGGCCCGCAATTGGTGCCTTACCCCGGGCACCCTAGTGATACAACATCAGAGAAAATCAGCGGAAATAAAAACTTAAACATGGAACAAGATATACAATAAGAAACAGGCTAACCAAAACGGTCACCTTTCTGTATATATACATAAAACCCGAACAGTTATATCCTTTACATACCCTACCACAACAAGATTACTCTGCACTTCTAAGAATTTTATAACAACAATGACGGACAGGCCCACCATACCCCGAATGTACAAGAACCTACAATCTCGTGGAATCATACCAAAGATAAGCCTCCGAGAAACGGAGCTTTCCAACGAATCGTGATCCATGAGTGAGGATCAACAACCGTGTACTCTATTCATGCGGATTTAACGTAGCCCCGAAGGAGGTCGATAACAGTACCAAGTATGTGAGATCAAAATATCAGAATGAAATCATAATAGTCTATATAAAACAGAGACATATATGATAACCAAACTACGATACACACATGTAGCGAATATGTCAAGTCAGGGACTCACGCCCTCAAAGTCATTACTCAAATATAACCGTGGGTCTCACGCCCAACATATCAATCATGCCCGTGGAATTCCTTCCTCACTGCCGGCAGTCTATGATATAAGAATACCAAGGAGTACACATGAACACCAGGTCCCACATGTGTCATAAAAATCATACGGGGCAAGTACGAAGGCATAGCTACCAGATCCAGCCTGCATCATCAACTGACCGGGGCATGTACGAAAGCCAACTACCAGATACCAAAGTCGTACCAGCAATACTAAATAACTATATCACGAAGCTGACCGGGGCAAGTACGATAACCTCTACCAGATCCACCCTGCATCACGTCGCTGACCGGGGCAAGTACGTAAGCTAACCACCAGATCCTCCCTGCATCACGAAACTTCATCCAAACATTGACTCACGAAGCTGACACGAGGCAAGTACGAAGACCAACTACCAGATCCACCTGCGCCACGTAGCTGACGGGGGAAAGTACGAAGACCAACTACCAGGTACCAAGGCCGTAATCACGAGACTTCGCCACAAAACTGAACGGGGCAAGTACGAAGGCTAACTACCAGATACCAAAGCTGAATCAGCCACGACCGGGGCAAGTACGAGAGCCAACTACCAGTTACCAAGGCCGAATCAGTAAAACCCCATGGAGGGCTAGTCCATGGAACAACAATCCTAATGGAACCATACCCGTGGGCTACCCAACGTGTCAGTAGGTCCAAGGATATAACAAGACAACACTCCTAGTGGAAGCATACCCGTGGGCCACCCATCGTGTCAGTATGTCCAAAAGGAAAATAACAAGATAACGCTCATAGTGGAAGCATACCCGTGGGCCACCCAACGTGTCAGTATGTCCATCAATCAACCAGATAGCCGGCCCTCCATCGAGAGACTCGGTAGCACAGAATCAAAACACTTGCACAACAAAGGCTATCACAACAAGCATAGGCAAGTTCAACGTACTCATAGACTTTCATTTCATTACAACAAATCCGGATTTTAACCCCAAGGTACTACGTACTTTAACTCTTTAAAAAAAGATCTATTTCTTTCACAAAAAGTCACACGATACTCGTAGTATCAAAATAGAGTAACTATCTTTTTAAGTAAACCAAAACAATTTCCATACCTTCTTTTTAAACCATCTTAAGACAAAACCATGCCTTTCTTTTAAACCAAAACACTTCAAATTCCTCAAGTCTCTTTTCTTTTAGAAAACAAGTTCCTTACTTTGGAATTTTAAGAAAAAATCAATACTTGTTATTAATGATCTTATTAAAGAAACCATGATCTAGGAAATGTAATACAATTTTGTCTTATCTTAGCTTCTATGCAGATGGAAGATTCTACTTGTTTTAAGTTAATTATTTGTCATTACATTTTCCTTTATTAACGCTGCAATGGCTTGTTCGATACTTATTCCCATTTCCGAAATCAATATAACATTATTCTTTTAAAAAACCAAGTACTCATTACTCACGAATGAGGTTTCCCAACTTTTTAACACAATTCAAGTCTTTAACATTTCATATCATGTCAATTATAAGTCAAGTCTCTTAACTTCTAAAATCAACAAACCATCCTTTTACCTACATAAAGTCGTTATAACTAACTTCCCATAAAGCTGTTATAACACTTTATGTTTTAAACCAACCAAATTTGTTTAGCACACGTACGTCTACCGTACTACATAGTTCACAACAATCATGCTAGAAAGATAGGAAGAGGTTCACATACCTCGCGATGATTATCGACAAATAGCAAAATGCTCCACAGTACTATAACCCTGCTAGCCCTTTCCACCCTTCCAGTAGAATACGCTACTCGTAGTACTTCAACCTATAATGGCCACAAAACGTCTATCAACTTCTAGATCTCTTCGTAGAACATTTCTAAGTACAAGGTTCCATATTCTACGAAAAATTCGGCAGCACCTCCCCTCCTGTAACCACATATATCATCCTCTATCAAGACCTGCTACCAAGCCAACAACTCCAAGGGGGGGGGGGGGTTACACGTCTAACCGTACGTGTACAACTGCCCCACAGTAATACTTCACAAGTCTACTGTAAATACAGTCCAATGTAAATACAGTTCAATTCTCATCAATCTTCTTTCCACATATAAAATACTCAATTATAAACTACTACAACATGTAATATCCAATTACAATAGGGGGACTAAGATCATTACCTCGATAAGCCCAAAATTATCCAATGCTTAAAAGTCGATCCTGAGCAACGTTTAGCTCCAATTCCTTACATTCCAAACTGCTCCAAGAAACCCTTATACGCTCCTAACCAACTCCTCTTCAAGATCTAACTATAAAAAGTGAAGAACACTTAGGCTCAATCTATGGCAAGTTTCGGCCAAGGCAAGGTTTCAAAGCTAGGGGTGTGAAATCTTTTCCAACTCTTGGTACACAATCTTCCTAACACCCTAAGGAAGAACACTTAAAACTTTAAGAATTTTTGGACAACTTTTGCTCAAGAAATATGGCCAAAGCCGAGAGCACTACAAGGGAAGGGAGGGAATTTTCAAGACTTGGAAACTCTCTAAGTGTTGGATGAATAAGTCTTGCATCAATGGGGTATTTATAGAGAAATCAAGGGTCAAGATCAAGGCAAGTGTGTGGTGAGATTGGGGTACAAGTGTGGTGCCACAAGTCTACACAAGACTTGGGACAAATGGCTAGACACTTGGCAAGCCAATTCGGCCAAGGACACATGGCACCAATATTTCGGCCATGTGCCACCTAGAGGGGTGACACATGTCGTCCTCCTACTTGTCCAAAATATTTCTGTCACGACCCGACCCCGGGCCCGCGACTGGTGCCCTACCTGGGCACCCTTACAGGTATACATCAGATATAATCAGCGGAACATACATGAAACTTATAAAATAAATCAACAAAGATAAAATCAACAGGTTAGCCGATAAGGCTACCTTTCTGGATAAGTAAATACAAACACGAAGCAGTTGCCTCCTTTCCTTTACAAACTGACCCACCATATGTGACTACAGACCTCTAAGAGTTTTAACATAACAACTGTGGCGGGACAGGGCCCCGCCATACCCCTGAATATACATGAATCTACAACCTCAGGGGAAACCGTACCAAGAGATAAGCCTCCGGAGCAAATGGAGCTTTTCCCAAAACTGAACCGAGATCCTAAGAGCAAGGATCACCAACCTGTGCACCTAATACCTGCGGGCATGAACGCAGCCCCCCGAAGGGGGTCAGTACAACAGGTACCGAATATGGAACAGAAATAAAGTACAGTAAACAGATCATAACTGTACAAAAGAATGACAGGGGCAAGTATAAAAGAAGTACATACCAGATCCTGCCGTGTCATTACCACTTATGAACTTAATCGTACCTTATTATCTTTTCCCATTTTCAATAAAAGTTATAGTCACTTTCTTACGTACATACTTGGGAAAAATCGTCAAGTTCATTACCATATAACTTACTTATCTTTCATAACATAATCCGGCCCTTTATGGAGGGACGCATATACTACCCGGCCCAATCTGGGACGCGATCAAATCACACAAATATCAAAGCGTGCCCGTGGAATCCCCCATCACTGCCGACAGTCATAAGTGTAACATATAACCATGTGACGCTCCCGTGGAATCCTACCTCACTGCCGGCGTACACATACACAATACATATATATATCTCCTACCCGTGGAATCCCACATCACTTCCGACAACCGTAGGTGTAACATATAACCATGTGACGCGCCCGTGGCATCCTACCTCACCGCTTTACAGACATATATACAACATATATATATATATATATATATATATATATATATATATATATATATATATATATATATATATATATATATATATAACGTGCCCATGCCGGAATCTCTCATCGTATAAGCGTGGCCATAACGTGCCTCGGCATCCTCATCGTAGGTGCAGTTCTTCATGGGAGCTAGCCCATGGAGTAATAATATAACATGCCCCCGGAATCCCTCATCGTGGGTACATGTCTTCATGGGGAGCTAGCCCATGGAGTAATAATCGTACATAGCATGGTCGCATGCCCCAGAATCCCTCATCGTATAAGCATGGCCATGGGTAATAAAACAAATCCGGGAATCTAACCCGCCTCCTGGTCACATGCCCCGGAATCCCACATCGTATAAGCATGTCCAAGGATCAATCATAATGGAAGCATACCCGTGGAATCCCACATCACTGTCGGTACGTCCAAGCAAACTTACAACAAGACAGCCGGCCCTCTAACTGAGAGTCACGACAACGTAAACATATAATGCTTGCACTCAAAGCTATCACAAGCAAACATAGGCAAGTTCATTAAACCTTTAGACTTCCATTTTTTTTATAAACTCATGGCACTTTCGTTTCACACATAAAAATCCGGGAATTTAACCCCAAGTACTACGCGCCTCTACTCCTTTAGAAAGACTCTTTTTCAAATAAAACTTCCAAGATACTAACAATTGTAGTATCAAGTCATATCTACTTTCAAGACAAGTCACAATACCTTTTTAGAAATACATTTACCGGCTTCTAAATCAAGTGACTTCTTTCTTAAAAACTTTAAGCAATTGGTACCTTTAAAACAGTTTGCCCTTCTTTATTTCAAATCATTTCTTTGCTTACATTACTGAACAAAACCATTCTTTTAATCTTCCATAAAGTTGTTATAACCAACTTCCCATAAAGCCGTTATAATTCTTTATGTTCTGGACAAATTCATTCCTTTTATAACCAAGAGACTTATACTTTCAAAATACTTCAAGTCTCTTAACTTTTAAGAAAACAAGTTTCTTAACTTTAGAAATCAAGTCTTTCCAAATCGAGTATTCTATACTTGTAAATCAATTCATTTCTTCCTTTAAGAATCAAGTCTCATAACTTGAAAAATAAAGTCTCTTAACTTTTAGAATTTGAGATCCATAGCCTTAAAACTTCATACGTAAATTCTTATAAGTTAAGTAACATATACTTTGGTGCGTTGTGAATAAGTTATACTTATTTATAACGATCTTATTCAAGTAGCCATGATCTATAAAATGTAATACAATTTTGTTTTATCTTAGTTTCTATGCAGATGGAGAATTCTACTCATTTTAATATAATCAATTGTCATTACATTTTCCTTTATTAACGCTGCAATGGCTTGCTCGATACTTATTCTCATTCGTGCCATAAATTAGCCAAGTCAACTTGGCTCCAAAGTACCTCCTAACGACTCTTACCAACATCCCTCATAGGACTCGGTAAGGACTTAGGATAACTTTGACATAAACTTTACATAGAGTAAATCACACACACACCTCTTAACTTCTAAGAGTAGAAGGAAACATGAAATAATACCACATGTATATTCCATACATAGAATCATGCCAAAGGAAGGAAAAGGTTCACATACCTCGCGACGATTATCGACAAGTAGCAAAATGCTCCAAAGTACATTCAACCTTGATAGCTATTCCACCCTTCAAGTAGGATACACTATACTTAGTACTTCAACCTATAATGGCCACAATACGTCCGTTAACCTCTTACTTCAAACGTAGAATATTCTAAGTGCTAAGTTACTAAATTCTACGGAAAATCGGACAGCACCTCCTTTGTTTCTACTTACTTTGCCACCTTTTCAAGGCCGAATTCAATAACCAAACACGCCACATTTAAGGCCCAAACAATGCAATTATCAATAGGGGATTACACGCCTACTAGACGTGTAAAATTCCGCCCCACAAAAGATATCAAACTAATACAACTACTAGGCCAATTCGGCAAACTTGAGGTACTATAACATCAATTCTTATCCAATTTCCATTTCAAACCAAATTGTTAGCATAACATGATATCAAGTCGCAATCGATTATACTACTATAATCTTCAAGTAAGTAACATGCGACGATTCTAGTAAACGACCAAATTGTAATCCAACTTCACATGGCTTACATTACATTTCGAATTTTAAGGCTACAATCAATCCATAATACTTATAAACTTCAACACATATACTTCATGCTAGCAAACATGTAAATCTAACAACAAAATATATAATCTTGTAACACTTTAAGAGACAAGATTATTACCTCAACGAATCTTAATCCAACTCCAAATCCGAAGTCGATCCTTAGCAACTTAGAGCCTCTTCTAGACACTTCAATCCGCCACTTGAGACCCTTAGAACAACCCCAACAAATTTCCTTCAATCTTCCATACAAAACCTAGAAAGCAACTAGGTTTTCACCTTGCGACTAATCCGAAAACTATCTTTTTCCGGGATTTTTCTATTGAGATATCCTTACAATACACTCATGAAACTTGGTTTAAAGTGTGGAGCTTAAAGGACAAGAAACAAAAAAAAAATTCTTCTCTTTGAAAGTGAACCCGAGAGCAACCTAGTTGAGTTCTTGAAATTCTTGAAAATTTGGCTAAGTGTTGAGCTTGTCTTGCTACTACTAGTATTATATAGCACAATGGAGGGTCAAGATGTAAACAAATGAGTGGTTTGGATGAGGTCTTATTAAATATCAAGCCTTGTGGACCCTTTGACTTAGTCAATATTCTCAAGCTCACTACTTGCAAGACTTAGTCATCCTACAAAGGTCAAATGACCCTTTAGCCCTTGCCTAAATCGTCCAAGGCAACCATAAGGGGGTGACACGTGTCGCCCTCCCATTCGTCACAATATTACGTTTTCGACAATTCCATAATTCTAATAAATTTTTACTAGTCTCAAATCTTAACATTTGGAATTCTTACTTACGTTCTTAACACATGTCCTGAAAATACGGGGTGTAACATGTTATACCCCGTATTTTCAAAGTATATACGTAAGGACGTACGTACGACAATTTGAGACTTAAGTTAGGCTTTGGATCGAATTTTGTGCACAACACCCGGTTAGAGTCGTTTTTCGACGAAACGTTTTACAAAGCTTGCGAAGGGAAAATTCCGGCTATGTCCTTTTTGATTTTTGCGGATTTTTCCGAGAGACGAAATGTTTTGGACCAACGGGAGGGTGACACTTGTCACCCTCAAGTGGACGTTGGGTTGGCCGATTGGGTCACGTTTTCATGGCCGATTGGCTCCTTGTTTTGGCCTTGTTTTGTGCCTTGTTTTATGGCTTGTTTGGTGCCTTGTTTTGTGGAGTAGGGTTAGGGTGCACTTGGCTTGATCAAGGCCTTACACTTGCCTTGCACATGGCTTGATCTTGTCCACCGTTGACCTGGCTTCCTATAAATACCCCTCCCTTTGTGAAGACTTCATTCATCCACAAATGTTTCCAAGTCTTGAAATCTCCCTCCCCTCTTCTTGTTGTGTTCGTCCGCCACACCCCCTCCCCCTTTGAGTGGCCTTGTGGCCGAGAGGGGTACCCTCCCCCCCTTGGTAGTGTTCTAGCCGAGGGGTACCCCCCCTAGCCTAGTTGTTTCGAAATATACCCCCTCCCTTGTGGTATTGAAATACTTCTCCAAGTATTGTTATAATGCCCAAAATACCTTAGCCTTTACCTTGTAGTATTCCAAAAGTTACCTCTATACGTAGAGCCCGGAAATACTACCTTTTGTCCTTTTAGTCTCAAACCGAAACCCTAAGGAAATCTTCATAGTTGGTTGAAGTATTTAAATAGAAGTTGGTTAGAACTTCTAAGGGTTGTTTGGAGCGGATTGGAGCGCACGGAGTAGGAGCTAAACCTTGCTCAGGATCGACATTATAACTTGGATAATTTTGGGCTTATCGAGGTAAATATTCTTGTCCCCTTGTTGTAATTGGAAATTACATGTGGTAGGATTATATAGTTGAAGTATACTATATATAGATCTGAACATAGCTTTGCGGCAATGTCTTTTGACTTAAGCCTGAATTTAAAGAAGAGAATCGAATCAGTAATTACATAGATCAGACATTACTGAGACTTGTGTGGTATTACTGTGTAGTAGAATTGTATACATCCGGTTAGACGTATAACCCCCCCCCCCCTGGTTGGCTTGGTAGCCGGCCTCGATAAAGGAGGAGATTTACGCTGTTGCGAGGGGGGAGATGCTGCCGAATTTTCTGTAGAATATGGAACCGTGCGTTTAGAAGTTAATAGACGTTCATGGCCTTATAGGTGGAAGTACTACGAGTAGCGTATTCTACTTGAAGAGTGGAAAGGGCTAGCCAGGTTACAGTACTGTGGAGCACTTTGCTTATTGTCGATAATCGTCGCGAGGTATGTGAACCTCTCCCTATCCTTTCTAGCATGATGTTTTGTAAACTATGTAGTACCGTAGACGTACATGTGCTAAATGAGTTTGGTTGGTTCAAAACATAGGGTGTTATAATAGCTTTATGGGAAGTTAGTTATAACGACTCTATGTGGGTAAAAGAATGGTTTATTGATTGTAGAAGTTAAGAGACTTGATCTTGAAAGATAAGAGACTTAACTTATTTGACTTGTTATATAACATTTTGTTTAAAGTGTTGTGAAACCTCATTCGCGAGTAATGAGTACTTGGTTTTAAAAAAAAAAGAATAATGTTTTACTGATTTCGGAAATGAGAATAAGTGTCGAGCAAACCACAACAGCGTTAATAAAGGAAAATGTATTGACAAATAACTAAGTATTATTAAAAACCAGTAGAAACTCCCATCTGCATAGAAGCTAAGATGAGACAAAATGATATTACATTTCCTAGATCATGGCTGCTTAATAAGATTGATTATGAACAAGAATAACCTACACTCATATAAGGCATATGTTTCTCATATTGTTTAAAAGAGAATTATATTCTTAAATGATTAAGACTATGAAACTTTTCTAATATAAAGAGACCTGAGTAATTGAAATTAGGTAAACTGAAACTTTAGGGGAAAGAATGTTGTTGAAAAGGAAAGTGTTTTGGTTTACCTAAAAATGTGAGTCACTCTATTTTTATACTACGGGTATCGAGTGACCTTTATAAAAGGAATGGATCTCTTTAAAAGGAATTTAACGTACGTAGTACTTTAGGGTTAAAACCCGGCCTTTGATAAAAAAAAATGGAAGTACCTTGAGTTGTGTATAACTTGCCTATGCTTGTTGTTGTATAACTTGCCTATGCTTGTTGTTGTATAACTCGCCTATGCTTGTTGTGATAGCCCTTGTTGTGCAAGTGTTGATATCAGGTGACTTCTTGAGGAAGAGTGGGTCTTTTTATAAAAGTCTAGAAGTATGGTAATTTGCTTGAGCTTGTTTGTGATAGCCTGGATGTCCGATATATTGTTATTGTGGTTGCATGGACATGTCTACACCGATGCAGAATTCCGGGGGCATGTGGCCATGCGGCAGGGTTGATTACCCGATATATTGTTATTGTGGTTACATGGACATGTCTACACCGATGCAGAATTCCGGGGGCATGTGGCCATGCGGCGGGGTTGATCACCCAGTATATTGTTGTTGATGTTACATGGACATGTCTACACCGAGGCAGAATTCCGGGGGCATGTGGCCATGCGGCATTGTTATTGTTGCATCATGGACATGTCTACACCGATGCAGAATTCCGGGGGCATGCGGCCATGATGCGAACATGATTGATGTTGTGGGCGTGAGACCCATAGTTATATTGAGTGATGACGTTGAGGGCGTGAGTCCCTGACTTGACTGCTTTTATGTTGCGTACTGTATTTTGTTATCATACATGTCTCCCGCTTTATGTAGACTGTTATGATTTAACTGCAGTATTTTCAGTTTCACATACTTGGTACCTGTTGTACTGACCTCCTTCGGGGGGCTGCGTTCATGCCGCAGGTAGGAGTACATCGGTAGTCGATCCTCGCTCTTAGGATCACAGTTCAGCGTTGGGAAGCTCCATTCTCCGGAGGCTTATCTTTTGGTATGTTACCCTGAGTTGTAGGTTCTTGTACATTCAGGGGTATGGCGGGGCCCTGTCCCGTCATGTTGTATAAAAACTCTTAGAGGTCTGTAGTACTGTTGTGGGCAGGGTTTGTAAAAAGGATTAAACTGTTCGTTTTGAAAGAGTTGTATATATATATATATTTGGAAGGTATCCGTTTGGTTGGACTGTTTTATGATCATATATCTTGTTTCTTGTTTATGTTTTATTTTCCGCTGGTTTTCTCTGATGTTGTATCACTAGGGTGCCCGGGGTAAGGCACCAGTCACGGGCCCGGATTCGGGTCGTGACATAACATTCTTCCCCCCTTAGAAACATTCGTCCCCAAATGTTCTTTCGGAGTCCAACATATAATTAGCGACATAGTTTCCTTTTACCACCCCGACATACCAATAATGCCACACACGGCCCTAATACCTCGCACACACATATCCGTCCATCATAAGCCCAAAAGAGATTATCTTTTCGTACTTCCAACTCCTTCTAGCATATACTGTCACGACCCGATCCCGGGCCCGTGACTGGTGCCTTACCCCGGGCACCCTAGTGATACAACATCAGAGAAACCAGCGGAAATAAAAACTCATGAAAGAAAACAGTGAAATAAGAAAACAGGCTAACCCAAACGGTTACATTTTTGTACATAAATGAAAACTTGAACAGTTACATCCCTTACAAACTCTGCCCACAATGTTCTGCACCTCTAAGAATTTTAAAACCATAATGACGGGACAGGGCCCCGCCATGCCCCTGAATATACAAAAGTATACCACTTCAGGGAACCGTACCACAGGACAAGCTTCCGGAGATATGGAGCTTTCCGAGAACCGAACAGCGATCCTAAGAGTGCGGATCAGCTAGCTATGTACCTCAACCTGCGGCATGAACGCAGCCCCCCGAAGGAGGTCAGTACAACAGGTACCAAGTATGTGAAACTGAAAAATACTGTAAATGAAATCATAATAGTCTATATAAAGCTGGAGACATGTATGATAACCAAACTACATTACACAACATATAAGCAGTCATGTCAAGTCAGGGACTCATGCCCGTCAAATCATCACTCAAATACAACCCGGGAATTTAACCCGCACAATGGCCGCATGCCCTGGCATCTCACCTCGGTATAAGCATGGCCCTGGAACCGTCCTAGTGGGCCCATACCCGTGGACCATCCAACGTGTCGGTATGCCCAAATGAAGTAACAAGATAACAATCCCTGTGGCAGCATACCCCTGGGCCACCCAACGTGTCGGTATGTCCAAACAACTAACAAAACAATACTCACTGTGGAAGCATACCCGTGGGCTACCCAACGTGTCAGTATGTCCAAACAAATAACAAGAGAATACTCACTGTGGAAGCATACCCGTGGGCTACCCAACGTGTCAGTATGTCCAAACAAATAACAAGAGAATACTCACTGTGGAAGCATACCCGTGGGCTACCCAACGTGTCAGTATGTCCAAACAAATAACCAATAACCGGCCCTCCATCGAGAGACTCGATAACACAATCAAACCCTTGTTCAACAAGGCTATCTCAACCAAGCATAGGCAAGTTACACACAACTCAAGGTACTTTAAACACTCCTTAACACAACGTCAAGTATACCATTTAAAACCCAAGTATCTAACCCCTTTAGGATCAAGGTACTCCTACCTTTTATAACCAAGCCACTTATGTTTTTCCATCACAAAGAGTTCAATATTTGAAAACAATGTGCTTATCTTTTTCCAAAAAAATCAAGTTACCATTCTAAATCCAATAATGAATCCATTTCTTTATTTTCCATAAAGTCGTTATAACTAACTTCCCATAAAGCTATTATAACACTTTATGTTTTAAAACAATACAAGACAAAACCATGCCTTTCTTTTAAAACAAAACACTTCAAATTCTTAAGTCTCTTTTCTTTTAGAAATCGAGTTCCTTACTTTAAAATTTTCAAGAAGATCGAAACTTGATTAAAATAATTCTTATTAGAGCAGCCATGATCTAGGAAATGTAATACAATTTTGTCTTATCTTAGCTTCTATACAGATGGAGGTTTCTACTGGTTTTAATATGATTAATTGTCATTACTTCTTTCCTTTATTAACGCTGCATTGGCTTGTTAAATTCTTATTCCCATTTCCGAAATTTATGTAACATTATTCTTTTAAAAACCAAGTACTCATTTCTCACGAATGAGGTTTCACACTTTTCAACACCATTTAAGTCAATTATAAGTCAAGTCTCTTATCTTTTGAAATCAACAAACCATTCTTTTAGCTACATAAAGTGGTTATAACAAACTTCCCATAAAGCCGTTATAACACTTTATGTTTTAAACCAACCAATTACAACTATAAGCCCTTTATGAGACCAAGAGGGCTTATTCTTTGACCACCGAGTAACCATTACTAACGAATAAGATTTTCCTACTTTTTTTTTTTACAATCAAGAGATTTACACTTCATATCAAGTCAAGGCACAACAAGGGAAATCAAATTCCTTTAACACACGTGCATCTACTGCACTATATATTTCACAAATAATCATGCTGAAGAGGATAGGAAGAATCACATACCTCGCGACGATTATCGACGGTTAGCAAAATGCTCCACAGTACTATCCTCCTTAAGTAGAATATGCTACTCGTAGTACTTCAATCCGATAAGGGTCATAAAACGTCTATCAATCTCTAGCTTCGAACGTAGAATAAACTAAGTGTAAGGTCCCTATATTCTACGGAAATTTGGACAGCACTTCCTTTGTTTCTACTTCTATGCCACCTTTTTCAAAGCCGAATTCAATAACCAAACGCCACATTTAAGGCTCAATTGATCCGAAAAATACAAGGGGATTACACGCCTAACAATACGTGTAAAATTCCGCCCCACAACAACACAAAATAAACCAATAGTTTCCATGCCATTATTGGCCAACAATATAACCAATACTAACCCCTTTCAACTCTTTTCCAATCCAAGTTCTTAGGTCTAACATGATATCTAGCCCTAGACATCTTCAACAACTACAATCCCCCTTTACAACATGTGACGACCCAATTAGTAACCAAATTGAAGTTACCATCTTAAGGCTAACATGCCCATTTCAGTTTTCAACAAGATCCAAATCTATTCAACTTAAATAAAACAGCCTCAGGCTCATTTCTAAACTACTATAACAAGTATTAACCCATATCCAAGAGAAGGGGAAACTTTTACCTTTGGAGAAGCCCACAAAAGCCCCTTTCTTCCACTTCTTTTCCGTCAAACTTGTCCACCAGCGCTTCCCACAAGTTTACCCACACTTTTCCTTCTTGCCGCCGCTCCAACAATTTCCCCTAAGGCAAGGTTTCTTCAATAAAAACTAGAGAGAAAGGGAGAGGATTTTCCTTGGGAGGGTTTTGAGATGAAATGGCCAAGTCTTCCAAGACTTGGCCCTAAAATAGGCCCCTTTCCTGGTCAAAAGGATGGGAGGGACACTTGTCACCCTCCCATAGGCTTTTAACAAAAATCACGATTTTCGTCCTTTCATGAAAAATCCCGCCTCGGCGCGCGGCTCGCCAGGCCAGCGCTCCACTCCGAAAAGTTCCAGCATTCCGCGCCGTGCCCTGCATTCGGCGCCGCGGCGCTAACCCATGGACTCCAGATAACGGCGCGCGCCACGCGTTCGGCGCCTGCGTGCTGTACCTAAAGCTTCTTTGCTTTGCTCGCGCACCTAACTTCCATAACTTTCGACCCCGGTGTCCTATCGACGAGTGGTTTGTTGCGTTGGGAACTAGATTTAACGGAATATACACTAGGCTTTTTAAACACCTCGAAATTCTTAACAACTGGGGTACAACACTCCCAGGTAGACTCAAAATCCGTCCAACACATGTTTGTCAACTTATCTTTCAACTTTCAAATCTTATATACCGTGGTATGTTCTTATCTTAACTTCTTGAATTTACGGGGTGTAACATTCTTCCCCCCTTAGAAACATTCGTCCCGAATGTTCCTTCTAAGTCTCCAAAACGCAGACGCCCATATAGTTTTCACCACTGCACTTACAAAAGAATCAGTTATGCCACTCATGGACTTATCACCCGAATATACTCCCCGTATACTATGTACTCCAACAAGGATCACTGTAAAATCTTTTACTCTAGCCGACCTTACCTCTAAGGTCTCGATTGTTATAAATTTTAAGGTTCAAAATTTTCTCATCCCCAGACTTACCTTTTTCACTAATCAGGCTTCTAAATCACATTTTTAACACAAAACTATCCGAACATAACACTTAACACATCACCATGACATCAAAGTCTACTAGTCTCTAGAGGGTTAAGAATATACCTGTAACTATTGCTTCACTTCTCCTTTTGTTGTTCTACTCATGTTCCTTCCCTGCATGGCGCACAAAAGGAGGAGATGAATCAGCCACTGATCCCGAAGGCTGAGTCTCTACATCCACGCTACCTCTGGTTGGAAAATTTCTCGCAAAATGGCCCTGCTGGCCGCATGCAAAACAAACTCCCATTCCAGCACGACACTCCCCATCATGGAGCCTACCACAACAGCCACAACGAGGTAGGGTGGTCCCATCTGACTAACGTCCCTGCTCCCCTAAAAATCTGAAACCTTGAGCCACGACTGCTCGGAATCTCGAACGCCCGAAGGCGTGGCGGAGCACTCAGTCTTGGCGGAGGCGCATAACTAGTCTCGCCGAGGCCGTCGCCTCGAAGGTCACCAGAGGACCTGCCGCTCGCCTCTTCGGCGATCTTGGTTAATCCGTCGACCTCTACGCCTCACACCCAAGTGCATAAGCTCGCACGCGGCAATATCCATGCCCGGTGAAGAGCTACTCCCGTGCAACTCTCTGCTAAGTAGTCATCGAGTCCTGTGACATAACGGTGCACTCTATCCTCCATATCTGCCACCAGAGAGGGGACATACCGAGCCAATGAGTCAAACTCTACATTGTACTCTCGAACTGTGCGCCCTCTTTGTCTCAGCATCAAATATTTGTCGGCCCGTGCCCTCCTCATCTATGGAGGCAAGAAATGGCCAAGGAAAGCCTCTGAGAACTCGCCCCAACCAGCTGGAGGTGCATGCTCCCCCCGGGACAGCTCCCACGAATCAAACCGATCGGCAGATCACGCGATCGATGCAACCTAAGACCACCGACTCGGTCTCCAAGCCTTGATCACTCACGATCCGTCAGAATCGCTTGATGAACTCCTGCGGATCATCCTCGTGCCTCGACCGTAGAACTCGGGTGGGTCAGAACTCGAAAAATCCGTAGTCTCAAACTATCTCGACCTCGGGTGAACTATGGGTGCTACGCATCGCTGCGTCCAAATTTATCTCATGTTCGCCACGATCACGGCTAGTAATCGGGCCATCTCTCAGAACCCATCTCCTCCGCCTGTGCCGTGGGATCGAGGCTCAAAGCCGTGGTCTCGAGAGACCGCCGCTCTACTCGCAGCCTCCTCTCGCCGCTTGCCCTGGGCTCTGGTTGCCTTGCGTGGAGGCATCACTGGTATACAAAGAATACGCCAGAGGGAGTCCAACTTATAACACAGCTCTAAGGCACGATCTCAGAGTGAGAATAATGGAAACCAATACTAAATATCCTATAGCCTCCTGATTATAGATGTGGTGCACAACACACCGATAATCAAGACTCTACTGGATACGATGCAGACACTTTCCGAGGATTAATCGCTCGATACCACTTTTGTCACGACCGATCCGCCCGTGATCGTGTCTTACCGGGCACCCTAGTGATACAACATCGAGAAACCAATGAAATAAAAACTCAAGAAAGAAAACAGTGAAATAAGAAAACAGGCTAACCCAAACGGTTACCTTTTTGTACATAAATGAAAACTTGAACAGTTACATCCTTACAAACTATGCCCACAACAGTGCTACAGACCTCTAAGAATTTTAAAACCATAATGACGGGACAGGGCCCCGCCATGCCCCTGAATATACAAAAGTCTACCACTTCAGGGAACCGTACCACAGGACAAGCTTCCGGAGATATGGAGCTTTCCGAGAACCGAACAGCGATCCTAAGAGTGCGGATCAGCAAGCTATGTACCTCAACCTGCGGCATGAACGCAGCCCCCCGAAGGAGGTCAGTACAACAGGTACCAAGTATGTGAAACTGAAAAATATTGTAAATGAAATCATAATAGTCTATATAAAGCAGGAGACATGTATGATAACCAAACTACAGTACACAACATATAAGCAGTCATGTCAAGTCAGGGACTCATGCCCGTGAAATCATCACTCAAATACAACCCGGGAATTTAACCCGCACAATGGCCGCATGCCCCGGCATCTCACCTCGGTATAAGCATGGCCCTGGAACCGTCCTAGTGGGCCCATACCCGTGGACCATCCAACGTGTCGGTATGCCCAAAGGAGATAACAAGATAACAATCCTCGCGAAGCATACCCGGCCACCCAACGTGTCGGTATGTCCAAACAACTAACAAGATAATACTCACTGGAAGCATACCCGGCTACCCAACGGTCGGTATGTCCAAACAAATAACAAGAGAATACTCATCAGGAAGCATACCCGTGGGCTACCCAACGTGTCAGTATGTCCAAACAAATAACAAGAGAATACTCACTGTGGAAGCATACCCTTGGGCTACCCAACGTGTCAGTATGTCCAAACAAATAACACTATAATACTCACTGTGGAATCATACCCGTGAGCTACCCAACGTGTCAGTATGTCCAAACAAATAACCAATAACCGGCCCTCCATCGAGAGACTCGATAGCACAATCAAACCCTTGTTCAACAAGGCTATCTCAACGAAGCATAGGCAAGTTACACACAACTCAAGGTACTTTAAACACTCCTTAACACAACGTCAAGTATACCATTTAAGGAGTTAGAGAGAAGTTTCTCTCACTAAGGAAAACGCTCTCAACGTTTTGCCTTAGTTGCTCCTTCGGTTGTTCTTCCTCCCCCCCCCTATGTTTTAACGATTGTACCCCCATGGTTTGAAGTTCTCCGTTCTTAATATGAAGAAATCTAAACGTTACACACGTTCCAACAATGATTTAGGAGGTTCAGGAAGTTCGACGAAGGCTAGAACAAGGAAAAAGAAAAAGAATGGAGGCAGTCATATAATTGCCGAAGAAAATCTCATTCCGGCGACTTCAGACCCTTCTGTGTTGGTCCATGTCAAGCCAGACTCACGTATCCCTCTAGAAAATGTAATAGATGATGCTACGCTTCAAAAGATTCATGAATGGGGCAAAAGCATTGATACTGAGAACTTGGATATTAGGGTATTTGAAGGCGGGAAACTACTTGCTACTATGGTGGTTGATCCTTTCACGGGTCAACTGGTTGATTCCGGGATTACCACGGAAGAACTAGGCAGTCACGGCAGCTTTAGTACCCCAACACTACCTGACAATTTGCTCCGGCATGCCGGAAAAGGGATAATTTCTGGGCCAGACAACGTGATTGATGCACAAAGGAGTGATGGGCTACTCGGGTCAGAACCGGGTATGGGCGCGGGTCAGAAGTTCAAGACGGGTCAGGCGGATGTCAATGGGTCTGAGGCTATTCACGTTTTGCATGATTCCAAGTCAGTGGATAGCATTGATGATACTTCCATTCCCAAAGAATCGACCACGAGTCAAGACTCCTTACATTATTGCCACGGGAAACAATGTGACCCCTCCCATTCCGGGTCGGGGCGTGGGTCATAATGCTAAGGCGGGTATGACGGTAGTCCATACATCTGAGTTTACACCCATGATCTTAAGATCGAGGTCTGATGCTGGGCTCAAGGAAGTCTCCATCCCCGAAGAGCCTCACATTAATTTTGCAGGAGCCGAGGCGTCTCAATTAATGGCTGCGGGTACCAACGAGCCTCTTTCAATTACGGATCTTTATGATGATCAGATTACCAAGGCGGGTCAGGAGGGCACCCAGGGAACATTGATTACCCCCGTTATTCGCGGGCGAAGTCGGGCTGGGAAAGGAGCCTTGCATTAATATTGTGGGAGCCGAGGCGTCACACTATAAGGCTGCGGGTACCAAAGGGTCTCTCTCAAAGACGGGTCTTAATGACGGTCAGATTGCCAAGGCGGGTCAGGCGGGTGCCCATGGGTCATTTACTTTTCCCGTTATACAAGGATCAAAGTCAGTTGAGGGAAACAAAACGAATTCTATTTCCAATGAGCCTAGGTTCTACAAGTCCATTAATAACGCGGGAGCCAAGGGGTCTTAATTAAATGTCACGGGATCCAACGTGCCCTCTCGTGTAGTTAGACACCAACCCCAGAACACTCTAAGTGTAACTAATGATGCCTTCCCCTCTTTAAGAAGTGTGCTTGAAGGAGCAACTATCAAGAACATAAATAAACCGTTCGTCTTTAACTCGTCCTTGAGCACGAACATAGACTTAAACAAACACACTCTCTCAACCAATACCCCCTCACTACTCCCTGATTTACACAACACCTCACCTCTTCTTTCTTCCCTTCCTTCTTTACCTACCAAAACCCAAGACACATTCCCTACCCTACCAAATGGCACGCGAATTCTTTCTCCTATTGCGGGCCCAAGCACAAATCCTTCTACCCACCCCCCTCTGTCTATACCTCCAGAAATGCCTCCCAATGATTTACACACAAATGCTCCTTCAAAACAATATCAAACCCCACCCGCGGATACTGCTCCTAAGAACCACCCCCCGAATCATGGAAAAGGTCCCACCCCTCCAAAAAAGACTTATGCATGAGTCTTTGCGGGTACTAGGATTGAAGCAAAAGGAATGAAGTTGCAATTTATTGAACAGCAAGGGAAGGAAGTATACATTGAAGTGGAGGATGAAGTCCCATTCATAGAAACTTGGGGTTATTGCTTAATTGGTTGCTTCACGGGTCCCTTCCCGGGAAGAGAGGCATTGAATACCATTGTGAAGGGATGGGGAGTGAAATGTCGTATCATACCATATGGCAAAGGTTGGACAGTGTTCAAATTCATGACTGAGGAAGAGCGCACTAATGTACTTCATGGTGGCCTTTATATGGTCTACGGGAAGACTATGATGCTCAAAGCTATCAATAAAGGAGTTCTTATAACAGATGAGTTATTTATGGACATTCCTATTTGGGTCACTTTTCCGGACATTCCCCTTTCCATCTGGAGTGCAACGGGCCTTAGTAAGATTGCTTCCCGTGTAGGAATTCCTCTTTACACAGATCAATTTACTAAGGAACGGTCTAAAATGAACTATGCTAGAGTTCTTGTGGAAGTGAATGTCAGCAAGGAGCCTATAAGCGAGTTTATTGTCAATCTTCCTGATGGCAGAAGGTACACTCAAAGGGTTAACTATGAAAATTATCCGGACTTTTGCTGTCATTGTGCGGCTTTTGGACACAACCACATGAAGTGTAAGATTCTGGGATATGATGCCAACATGGAAGCTGCTCCTAAAAAGCGCAATTCAGTGGTTCCTCCTCACAATAAAGAGGATTCTACTTGTGCTAATGCCGGCAGAGGTACGGATGGTTCCATTCCCCCCACCTTATCCACCAACCTCTCAACATCAAGCAGATGCTGACAACTTGATGGACATTGAAGTTAATATGCAAACAACACCTCCTGGTCCCGGTTGTGCATAGAAAGCCTCGTGATACCGCTTGGCCCTTCGCTGGGTAATCTCGCCCAAAGATCTTTGCGGAAATCTCAAGCTATGCCCTCTAGGCCCAATTCTCGGGATGGCAGTGCACAACCTGATAGGATGCGTTATGAGTCTATGCATTTTGATCCAGAAGTTCCTTTGAACCCGCAACCTTCTTTGGATGAAGGTACTAACACGGGTGTAACGGGAGTGTCGTTGCTGGCGTCTAGGAGTGTTACCTTTGAACGCGGGGAGCATAGCTTGGCTGAAACACACGCTATGGCTTCCGGCAGGAATGATGATGGCTGGAAGGAAGTTATGCCAAATAAGTTCATGTCAAAAGGCAGTGGGAAGACTAAGGCAGCAAAGCGCGGTGGTGCTAATAAAACCTCCTTTGTTTCCTGATGAAAATACTTTGTTGGAATGTCCGCGGTCTTTGCGGACTAAGGATGTGGCCACGCAAGCTCTAGTGTGTAGTCTCACTAAAAAGCATGATGTGGCATTGATTTGTCTTTTGGAAACAAAACTCTCTAAGGAAAGGATTGAGTCTTTCTCTACCAAAAGATTCAAAGCTTGGAATTTTTGCTCAAATCTAGAATTCATCGACGGTGGAAGAATGCTACTCTTGTGGGATCCCTCAAGGGTCTGTTGTGAACTGCTTGGAATGGATTCTCAACATATCCATGTTCAGGAAAGTTGTAAGATTACTCAAGTGTCCTTCCTTGCCACATTTGTGTATCCGGTTTATAGCATCACGGATAGGAGGATGCTTTGGCATCACCTTACTCACTTGGGCATTGGCATCACTAGGCCTTGGATGATTATGGGAGATTTCAACACTTATCGCTACCCTCAAGATAAGGGGGCCCTCCACTTACGCCTTATGCACTTAAGGACCTCGGAGATTTCAGGAATGCTCATGGACTAGAAGACACTCCTTCTTCCGGTTCTTTCTACACTTGGACAAATGGTTCTATTTGGTCCAAGCTTGACAGAGTAATGATGAATCAAAATTGGAGCTATTTGACCTTAGAATGCAAGGCCAATTTCATGCCTATGGAACCTCGTCACCACCGTCCGTGATGGCTCACTATTGCATCCTATAATGTGGGAGCGGCCTTTCAAGTTCATGAATATGTGGCTATCTCACCGCGTTCGACAACATTATGACTTCATGCCGGAGACAAGACATTTTGGGAACTGCTCAATTCGTTCTAGCATCGAAACTGAAAGCCCTGAAACAACCTCTGAGGGCATTGAATATTAGTGAGTTTGGCAGTATTGATCAAAGAGCGAAGGAGGCTAACATGGAGTTTAATGAGGCTATCAGTGCGCATGGAAGACCTTTGATGAGGAGCTTAAATCCAAGGTTAAGTCCTCAAGAGTTAAAGCTAACACCTTAATGGAAGCCGAGAGACATTTCATAAGGCAAAAGTCAAGACAGAAACACTTGATTGGAAGTGATAAATGCTCCAAATACTTCCATAGCTTGATCAAGAGAAGTAATGTTAAGAACTCCATCAACTTTCTTGTCAAATCTAATGGTGTTATCACTACATCACCAGGGGAGGTAAGAAAGCTTCTTGAGGAATTCTACAAGGATCTTCTAGGCACATCCCGATTCACATCAAACTTTGATCCTGAAGTGTGCAACTTTGGCCCGAAGCTAAGTGAAGAGGACAGTCTACAACTTTTGCACTTCATATCCCCAAAGGAGATTTGGGAAGCTCTTTCTGATATTGGAAATGATAAGGCTCCTGGACCGAATGGGTATTCGGCAGCCTTCTTCAAGAATAGATGGAGAGATATGGGACATGATGTAGTAAGAAGCGTTCAAGAGTTCTTCTCTACAGGGGTTCTTTTGAAACAACGGAATCATTCCATCATTGCCTTACTACCCAAGACCGATCGGGATCCTAAGGTAACTGATTTTAGGCCTATTGGATTGACTAATGTGGTCTATAAGATCATTACAAAGATTCTAGCTAACAGAATGGCAAAGGTTCTTCCTTCTCTCGTTGACAAATCACAAGGGGCCTTTGTGAAAGGGAGAAATATGATGGACAATGTCTATGTAGCACAAGAGCTTGTGAGAGGATTTAATAGAGCCAGAGTCTCATCAAGGTGTATGCTCATGGTGGATCTTAGGAAAGCTTTTGACATGGTCTCTTGGAGTTTCCTTGATTCGGTATTAAGAGGCCTCCACTTTCCAGACAGATTTGTTAGATGGATCATGGAGTGTGTTTGCTCAACCTCCTTCTCTCTTTCTATCAACGGTGAGTTACATGGTTACTTCAAGGGTAAGCGAGGCCTTAGACAAGGTGATCCTATGTCCCCTTCGCTCTTTATCTTGTGTATGGATTACCTTTCGAGGATGCTGAAATTGAAGACTGAGGCTAGAGCTTTCTCTTATTATCCAAAGTGTAAAAGGTTGGGTATTACTCATCTTGCTTTTGCGGACGACCTCATGCTCTTTGCTAAAGGTGATATTTCTTCGGTTGGGATTCTTATGAATTGTCTGGAGGAATTGGAGGCTGTCTCTGGGTTAACTCTTAACCCATCCAAATCCTCCGTCTACTTAGCGGAGTACATGATGGTACGTGACTTGATCTTGGCGAGTTGGATTCGGCATTGGTAGCTTTCCCAGACGGTGCCAGGGATTCCTTTGTCCCCAATTTCAGTCTCGGTGGACCAATTTGCTCCTTTCACTAGTGCTATTTCGAATTACATTCAGAAATGGGGACATCACACGCTTTCTTATGCGGGCAAGCTAGAGCTTATCAGGTCGGTCATCCAAGAGGTTGAGAGCTTTTGGTTCCGGGCCCTTCCTATTCCGGCCACTGTACTCAACAAGGTAAGGTCTGCCTGTATCCAGTTCTTATGGGGAGGGAAACCACCAAGAGTCGCTTGGGAGGCCATTTGCCTACCTCAATCTGAAGGAGGCTTGGGCCTTATGAATATCAAGGAATGGAACCACGCCCTGCTATCCCAGACTATTTGGCAAACCCACACCGAGGTAAACTCACTTTGGGTCCAATGGATCAACAGCTTTTATTTGAGAGGCGGTTCTTTTTGGGACTATGAGGTGCGCCCTGAGACTCCCTATTCGTAAAGATTTGTGGGATACTCGACAAACTTGTTTCCATCTTTGGTAGCCAAGGAGTTGCAATTGCGGATTAGCAAAGTGTTGTACCAACGGTAAATTTGATTCAAGCTCAGATATGAGATCTTGCGACTAAGCAAGATAAAAAGCCTTGGATTTCACAAATGGAAAGGGTTCATCCCCTAAGTTCTCGTTCACCATGTGGCTAAATCAGAAAGCGGTTAGCTACAAAGGACACTCTTTCCTATCTTAACTTGGAGGATAAGTCTTGTGGGTTCTGCAAGCAAGCAAATGAAACAAGGGAGCACCTCTTCTTCACATGCCCCTACACCCGTTTGATTTGGAAGAGCATAAGAGATTGGTTGGGAATTAGGAGAGAAATGACCACTGTTGAAAGTTCTCTCAAATGGATTAAAAAAAATCAGCGCGGGACAGGCATCCGAGCAAAAGCAACCTTAATTGCCTTCTCGACATGGTCTATGAGATTTGGAGGACAAGGAACACAATGCTCTTTGAAGGCACAAGCTTACCGGCAGACGAGGTTATTACTAAGATTAAAACAACATCTTATAGAGTACTCTATGATTTTATCCCTTCTTGTAATGGCACCTTCGAGTGACAACCCCTTACTCCCCTGCTTCTTCTTTGCATTACGTTGAGGACTGAGAACCCTTAATGATTGATTGTAGCCATTTTTCTTTCTGTTTCTAGTAATAACATTTGCATTTACATAAAAAAAAAAAAAAGTATACCATTTAAAACCCAAGTATCTAACCCCTTTAGGATCAAGGTACTCCTACCTTTTATAACCAAGCCACTTATGTTTTTCCATCACAAAGAGTTCAATATTTGAAAACAATGTGCTTCTCTTTTTCCAAAAAAATCAAGTTACCATTCTAAATCCAATAATGAATCCATTTCTTTATTTTCCATAAAGTCGTTATAACTAACTTCCCATAAAGCTATTATAACACTTTATGTTTTAAAACAATACAAGACAAAACCATGCCTTTCTTTTAAAACAAAACACTTCAAATTCTTAAGTCTTTTTTCTTTTAGAAATCGAGTTCCTTACTTTGAAATTTTCAAGAAGATCGAAACTTGATTACAATAATTCTTATTAGAGCATCCATGATCTAGGAAATGTAATACAATTTTGTCTTATCTTAGCTTCTATGCAGATGGAGGTTTCTACTGGTTTAATATGATTAATTGTCATTACTTCTTTCCTTTATTAACGCTGCATTGGCTTGTTCAATTCTTATTCCCATTTCCGAAATTTATGTAACATTATTCTTTTAAAAACCAAGTACTCATTTCTCACGAATGAGGTTTCACACTTTTCAACACCATTTAAGTCAATTATAAGTCAAGTCTCTTATCTTTTGAAATCAACAAACCATTCTTTTAGCTACATAAAGTGGTTATAACAAACTTCCCATAAAGCCGTTATAACACTTTATGTTTTAAACCAACCAATTACAACTATAAGCCCTTTATGAGACCAAGAGGGCTTATTCTTTGACCACCGAGTAACCATTACTAACGAATAAGATTTTCCTACTTTTTTTTTTACAATCAAGACCTTTACACTTCATATCAAGTCAAGGCACAACAAGGGAAATCAAATTCCTTTAACACACGCAGATTCATCAGACTATATATTTCACAAATAATCATGCTGAAGAGGATAGGAAGAATCACATACCTCGCGACGATTATCGACGGTTAGCAAAATGCTCCACAGTACTATCCTTCTTAAGTAGAATATGCTACTCGTAGTACTTCAATCCGATAAGGGTCATAAAACGTCTATCAATCTCTAGCTTCGAACGTAGAATAAACTAAGTGTAAGGTCCCTATATTCTACGGAAATTTGGACAGCACTTCCTTTGTTTCTACTTCTATGCCACCTTTTTCAAGGCCGAATTCAATAACCAAACGCCACATTTAAGGCTCAATTGATCCGAAAAATACAAGGGGATTACACGCCTAACAATACGTGTAAAATTCCGCCCCACAACAACACAAAATAAACCAATAGTTTCCATGCCATTCTTGGCCAACAATATAACCAATACTAACCCCTTTCAACTCTTTTCCAATCCAAGTTCTTAGGTCTAACATGATATCTAGCCCTAGACATCTTCAACAACTACAATCCCCCTTTACAACATGTGACGACCCAATTAGTAACCAAATTGAAGTTATCATCTTAAGGCTAACATGCCCATTTCAGTTTTCAACAAGACAACAAGATCCAAATATATTCAACTTAAATAAAATAGCCTCAGGCTCATTTCTAAACTACTATAACAAGTATTAACCCATATCCAAGAGAAGGGGAAACTTTTACCTTTGGAGAAGCCCACAAAAGCCCATTTCTTCCACTTCTTTTCCGTCAAACTCGTCCACCAGCGCTTCCCACAAGTTTACCCACACTTTTCCTTCTTGCCGCCGGTCCAACAATTTCCCCTAAGGCAAGGTTTCTTCAAGAAAAACTAGAGAGAAAGGGAGAGGATTTTCCTTGGGAGGGTTTTGAGATGAAATGGCCAAGTCTTCCAAGACATGGCCCTAAAATAGGCCCTTTCCTGGTCAAAAGGATGGGAGGGACACTTGTCACCCTCCCACAGGCTTTTAACAAAAATCACGATTTTCGCCCTTTCTGCAGAAAATCCCGCCGCCTCGTCAGGCCAAGCGCTCCACTTCGTAAAAGTTCCAGCATTCCAGCGCGTGGCCCTGCATTCGGGCCGCGCGCCGCAACCCCAGCGGACTCCAGATAACCGCGCCGCCCTCGCATTCCGGCGCCGTGGCGCTGCACTCTAAACCGAAATCGTTGTTTTGCACGATCACACCTAACTTGTAACTTCCATAACTTTCGACTCCGGTGTCCTATCGACGAGTGGTTTGTTGCGTTGGGAACTAGATTTAACGGAATACACACTAGGCTTTTTAAACACCTCTAAATTCTTAACAACTGGGGTACAACACTCCCAGGTAGACTCAAAATCCGTCCAACACATGTTTGTCAACTTATCTTTCAACTTTCAAATCTTATTTACCGTGGTATGTTCTTATCTTAACTTCTTGAATTTACGGGGTGTAACATTCTTCCCCCCTTAGAAACATTCGTCCCGAATGTTCCTTCTAAGTCTCCAAAACGCAGACGCCGGCCGCGCCCACTTCCGGTGTTCCAAAGATTCCGCCATGCCCTCAGATTCCCGGCCATGCCTCGCATTCCAGCCACGGACTGCAACCCCGCGGACTCAAGATAACCGCGCCATGCCAGATTCCGGCGCTGCGCTGACTTCAACTGAAATCGCTGCTTTGCTCGATCACACCTAACTTGTAACTTCCATAACTTTCGACCCCGGTGTCCTATCGACGAGTGGTTTGTTGCGTTGGGAACTAGATTTAACGGACTACACACTAGGATTTTTAAAAACCTCGAAATTCTTAACAACTGGGGTACAACACTCCCAGGTAGACTCAAAATCCGTCCAACACATGTTTGTCAACTTATCTTTCAACTTTCAAATCTTATATACCGTGGTATGTTCTTATCTTAACTTCTTGAATTTATGGGGTGTAACATATACATAGTCTCAATATAATCTATTTATGACACTTAAACATACTACAACTTTATCATGCATACAAGTTTCTAAAGGGCCAAAGACATACCTGAAATCATATAGGCGGTTCAAAGGACCGCTAAAACTGGGAACTTCCACCACGCTCGTCACTACGCCACGGCATGAACATCCTGCCTAGCTATTGAAGCCAAGAACCCGCAAATGATCCAAGAGATCAGGTTATCCCACCATTGCCACCTGCCTGACAGTCTCACGAAATGGCCCTGCTGGCCGCAAGCATAACAAGCTGTCAAAATAGTACGACACTCCCCAAAATGGAATCTACTACAGTGACCACACCGGGGCAAAGGTGGATTCCCCTGGCTACTATCCTCGGATATTTGTGAACCTGCAGCCCTGGAGCCCTGACCGACTCCCGAATATCCCTGGCGACCAAACCTCCGGCCAGAAGACCGGAAAGGAGCACTCTGTGTCGGCTGAAATGTGGACCTACTCTGCTGCTGAGGCTGTCCGCCTCGCGACCACTGGAACCACGATGTCCTCGCCTCTTAGCCGGGCTCGAGTCTAGCCGACCTCTCTCTCTCGCCTCTATCCTCGCGCATAAGCTCGCATCTCCGGCAATATCCATACCGGCGTAAGGGCCACTCCTGCATGCAGAATCATATAATGGTCTAGCCCCATCACATAACGGTGAACTCGGCCCGCCATATCGCCCACAATAGTGCGATACCGCCAACGAGTCAAACTCGTGTTGTATTCTCGATGGTCCTCCCATTCTGCCTCAACGACAAGAATCTATCAACACGGGCTCTCCTCATTTCAGTAGGCAAAAAGTGATCAAGAAAGGCCTCCGTGAACTCATCCCAAATTGCCGGACGAGCACCCACACCTCTCGGCGGCTCCCAAGACTCAAACCAGGTTCAATATCGGCAGAACTGTAAGAAGCTAACACAATCGACTCAGATCCGAGGCCCTAAGCACTGCGATAGTTCGTCAGAGCCGCTAACGAACTCTTGAGGATCGTCCTCAGATCTCAAACCATAAAACTCGGGTGGACTACAACCCAGAAAATCCCGAATCCTCAAACTGTCGGCTCTAGGGTTAACTATCTGCTCCTGTCGGCGCTGCCCTACCACTATGCTAGTCAATAGTCTGATCTGTTCTCCATAATCTCTAAACTCGCCTTGCAGGCCGCGGAATCGAGGCTCGTGCAGGAACCTCTGGAGCTACTGCCGCTCTTGGCTCCTCTAATACCGACGGCGTGGCTGAGCTAGCCGATCCGCCTACTACCTCAGGCATAGTTTGTGCCCGAGTCCTGGTAACCCTTTGCGTACCACTAGTAGCTCCTGCTGCTGCCTTGCCCTTCTGGGCCCTGGTCGTCTTCCGTGGAGGCATAATTGTTGCATAAGAAGGGGTCAGAGAGGATTCAACCTACTATGACAGCTCTACTGCACAATCTCAAAGAGAGAAGAATGGAAACCAATCCTAAATGTCCTGCAGCCTCCTGATTATAGATGTGGTGCACAACACACCGATAATCAAGACTCTACTAGACACGGTCTGTAGACACTTTCCGAGGACTAATCGCTCGATACCACTTTTGTCACGACCACCCAAGCTCGCGATCGTGCCCTACCAGGCACCCTTACAGGTATACATCAGAGATAATCAGCGGAACATACATGAAACTTATAACATAAATCAACAAAGATAAAATCAACAGGTTAGCTGATAAGGCTACATTTCTGGATAAGTAAATACAAACACGAAGCAGTTGCCTCCTTTCCTTTACAAACTGACCCACCATATGTGACTACAGACCTCTAAGAGTTTTAACATAACAATCGTATGGACAGGGCCCCGCCATACCCCTGAATATACATGAATCTACAACCTCGGGGGAAACCGTACCAAGAGATAAGCCTCCGGAGCAAATGGAGCTTTTCCCAAAAACTAAACCGAGATCCTAAGAGCAAGGATCACCAACTCGCACCTAATACTGCGGGCATGAACGCAGCCCTCAAGGGTCGATAACAGTATCGAATATGGAACAGAAATAAAGTACAAGAAATGTGATCATAAGCTGACAAAAGAATGACAGGGGCAAGTATAAAAGAAGTACATACCAGATCCTGCCGTGTCATTACCACTTATGAACTTAATCGTACCTTATTATCTTTTCCCATTTTCAATAAAAGTTATAGTCACTTTCTTACGTACATACTTGGGAAAAATCGTCAAGTTCATTACCATATAACTTACTTATCTTTCATAACATAATCCGACCCTTTATGGAGGGACGCATATACTACCCGGCCCAATCTGGGATGCGATCAAATCACACAAATATCAAAGCGTTCCCGTGGAATCCCCAATCACTGCCGACAGTCATAAGTGTAACATATAACCATGTGACGCGCCCGTGGCATCCAACCTCACTGCCGGCGTACACATACACAATACATATATATATCTCCTGCCCGTGGAATCCCACATCACTTCCGACAGCCGTAGGTGTAATATATAACCATGTGACGCGCCCGTGACATCCTACCTCACTGTCGGCGTACACATATACAACACATATATATATATAACGTGGCCGCATGCCCCGGAATCCCTCATCGTATAAGCATGGCCATAACGTGCCCTCGGCATCCCTCATCGTAGGTGCAGGTCTTCATGGGGAGCTAGCCCATGGAGTAATAATATAACATGCCCCCGAAATCCCTCATCGTGGGTACATGTCTTCATGGGGAGCTAGTCCATGGAGTAATAATCGTACATAGCATGGTCGCATGCCCCGGAATCCCTCATCGTATAAGCATGGCCATGGGTAATAAAACAAATTCGGGAATCTAACCCGCCTCCTGGTCACATGCCCCGGAATCCCACATCGTATAAGCATGTCCAAGGATCAATCATAATGGAAGCATACTCGTGGAATCCCACATCACTGTCGGTACTTCCAAGCAAACTTACAACAAGACAGTCGGCCCTCTAACTGAGAGTCACGACAACGTAAACATATAATACTTGCACTCAAAGCTATCACAAGCAAACATAGGCAAGTTCATTAAACCTTTAGACTTCCATTTTTTTTATAAACTCATGGCACTTTCGTTTCACACATAAAAATCCGGGAATTTAACCCCAAGTACTACGCGCCTCTACTCCTTTAGAAAGACTCTTTTTTAAATAAAACTTCCAAGATACTAACAACCGTAGTATCAAGTCATATCTACTTTCAATACAAGTCACAATACCTTTTTAGAAATACATTTACCGGCTTCTAAATCAAGTGACTTCTTTCTTAAAAACTTTAAGCAATTGGTACCTTTAAAACAGTTTGCCCTTCTTTATTTCAAATCATTTCTTTGCTTACATTACTGAAGAAAACCATTCTTTTAATCTTCCATAAAGTTGTTATAACCAACTTCCCATAAAGCCGTTATAATTCTTTATGTTCTGGACAAATTCATTCCTTTTATAACCAAGAGACTTATACTTTCAAAATACTTCAAGTCTCTTAACTTTTAAGAAAACAAGTTTCTTAACTTTAGAAATCAAGTCTTTCCAAATCGAGTATTCTATACTTGTAAATCAATTCATTTATTCCTTTAAGAATCAAGTCTCATAACTTGAAAAATAAAGTCTCTTAACTTTTAGAATTTGAGATCCATAGCCTTAAAACTTCATACGTAAATTCTTATAAGTTAAGTAACATATACTTTGGTGCGTTGTGAATAAGTTATACTTATTTATAACGATCTTATTCAAGTAGTCATGATCTAGAAAATGTAATACAATTTTGTCTTATCTTAGTTTCTATGCAGATGGAGAATTCTACTCATTTTAATATAATCAATTGTCATTACATTTTCCTTTATTAACGCTGCAATGGCTTGCTCGATACTTATTCTCATTCGTGCCATAAATTAGCCAACATCCCCCATAAGACTCGATAAGGACTTAGGATAACTTTGACATAAACTTTACATAGAGTAAATCACACACACACCTCTTAACTTCTAAGAGTAGAAGGAAACATGAAATAATACCACATGTATATTCCATACATAGAATCATGCCAAAGGAAGGAAGAGGTTCACATACCTCGCGACGATTATCGACAAGTAGCAAAATGCTCCAAAGTACATTCAACCTTGATAGCTATTCCACCCTTCAAGTAGGATACGCTATACTTAGTACTTCAACCTATAATGGCCACAATACGTCCGTTAACCTCTTACTTCAAACGTAGAATATTCTAAGTGTTAAGTCACTAAATTCTACGGAAAATCGGACAGCACCTCCTTTGTTTCTACTTACTTTGCCACCTTTTTCAAGGCCGAATTCAATAACCAAACACGCCACATTTAAGGCCCAAACAATGCAATTATCAATAGGGGATTACACGCCTACTAGACGTGTAAAATTCCGCCCCACAAAAGATATCAAACTAATACAACTACTAGGCCAATTCGGCAAACTTGAGGTACTATAATATCAATTCTTATCCAATTTCCATTTCAAACCAAATTGTTAGCATAACATGATATCAAGTCGCAATCGATTATACTACTATAATCTTCAAGTAAGTAACATGCGACGATTCTAGTAAACGACCAAATTGTAATCCAACTTCACATGGCTTACATGTCACACCCCGAATTCCGGGCCCGTGACTGGTGCCTTACCCCGGGCACCCTAGTGACACAACATCAGAGAAAATCAGCGGAAAATAAAACTTTAAACATGAAATGAGAGACATGATAATAAAACAGGTCAACCAAACGGTTACCTTCCAATGATATACATATAACAACTTTTTTCAAAACGAGCGCTTTAATCCTTTTTACAAAACCCCGCCCACACAAAGGCTGCACTTAAGATTTACAACAACTATGACGGACGTGGCCCCGCCATACCCTCAATGTACAAGAACCTACAACTCGTGGAACACATACCAAAAGATAAGCCTCCAAGGAACAGAGCTTCCAATACTTTGAAAGGTGATCCTAGAGCGGGGATCGACAGCGATGTACTTCTACCGCAGATGAACGCACTTCAAGGAGGTCGATAACAGTACCAAGTATGTGAAATCAGAAAAGATCAGAATGAAATCATAATAGTCTATATAAAGCGAGACATGTATGATAACCGATGAAATACGTGACCGCCGCCATCTCGGGACTTGTAAAATCGGATGTGATACGCGACCGCCATCTCGTGGGACTCGGTGTAATATCAGATGAAATACGTGACCCTGCCCATCTCGTGGGACTCGGTGTAATATCAAATGGAATACGTGCCCCTGCCCATCTCGTGGGACTCGGTGTATAATCAAATGGAATACGCGTGCCCGCCCATCTCGGACTCGGTGTAGAATCGCTCATAACAAATCAACCCCTCTATCGAGAGACGCGGTAACACAGAAATACCACACTTGCACAACAAAGGCTATCATCACAAGCATAGGCAAGTTTCACAACAACAAGCATAGGCAAGTTTCACAACAACAATCATAGGCAAGTTTCACAACAACAAGCATAGGCAAGTTTCACACAACTCAAAGTACTTTCATTTTATGCCAAAGTCCGGGTTTTAACCCTAAAGTACTACGTACGTTAAATACCTTTTAAGAGATCCGTTTCTTTCACATAAGTCACACAATACCCGTAGTATTAGAATGACCAACCCACATTCCTTTTCAAAAGTCAAGTAACAACATTCTTTTCCTAAGTTCCGCTTGCCTAGTTTCAATTACTTAAGCTTCTCATTTTCAAATGGTTTCATAGTTCATAAACTTAATCACTTGATTTCTTTTAGAACGATTGAGTAATATATATCTTACGTGAGAGTAGGTTATTCTTGTTTACAACATTCTTATTACAAAGACCATGATCTAGAAAATGTAATATCATTTTGTCTCATCTTAGTTTCTATGCATGGAGGTTTCACTGGTTTTAATACAAGACTTCATTTATTCAATACATTTTCGTTTTATTAACGCTGCAGTGGTTTGTCAATACACATTCTGATTTCCGAAATCAGGAAAACATTATCCCTTTAAATAAAACCAAGTACTCATTACTCACGAATGAGGTTTCACATAAACATCCACATTAAAACAAATAAGTTAAGTCTCTTATCTTATAAGATCAAGTCTCTTAACTTCTAACATCAAGAAACCATTTTCTTTACCTCTCTTAAGACATTATAC
The DNA here is from genome assembly GCA_029844215.1 of Przewalskia tangutica. Taxonomy (NCBI): domain Eukaryota; kingdom Viridiplantae; phylum Streptophyta; class Magnoliopsida; order Solanales; family Solanaceae; genus Przewalskia; species Przewalskia tangutica. The sequence goes on from CM056726.1 coordinate 53,988,793, forward strand.
CCGACTCATAAAGCTAGTATAATTCTTTTTAAAACCTTTAAAACCAAGTGTTACTCTCCTTCAAAACGATTTATAAATCTTTTGAAATACATCAAGTTCTTTATTATAACAAGCCGCTTATAATTCACATCGATTACCTTTTAAAACCACAAAGTATTTTCATTTACATAAAGTCGTTATAACCGACTTCCCATAAAGCCGTTATAACACCTTATGTTTTAAACCAATCAAATACATTTAGCACATGACGTCACCGCACTACATAGTTCACACATATCATGCTAGAAGAGATAGGAAGAGGTTCACATACCTCGCGACGATTATCGACAATAAGCAAAAAGCTCCAAGTACTACAACCTTGCTAGCCCTTTCCACTCCTCGAGTAGAATACGCTACTCTTAGTACTTTCACCTATAAAGGCCACAAACGTCTATTAAATCTTAAACACAAGTTTTCATCTTTCTACGTAAAATTCGCAAAGACTCTCCCCGCAAATAAGCGTTAATCTCCTCCTCTAGCGAGGCCGGCTACCAAGCCAACCAGGGGGGGGGTTTGCACGCCTAACCGGATGTGTACAATTCTACTTCACAAGAATGCTACACAAGTCTCATCGTAATACACCCTATGTGATTACTGATTCGCTCTTATTTAAATTCGGGCTTAAGTCGCAAGACATTGCCGTAAGTATTATTCGAGCTTAAGTCAAAAGACATTGCCGCACAATTATAACGTTCAGTTCTATATATAGTATACTTCAACTATATATTCCTACAACCTGTAATTTCCAATTACAATAGAAGGTCATGAGTGTTTACCTCGATAAGCCCAAAATTATCCGAGATAAAAGTCGATCCTGAGCAAGGTTTAGCTCCTACTCCGTGCGCTCCAAAACGCTCCAAGAAACCCTTAGAAGTGTCTACACAACTTCTACTTAATACTTCAACTACGGGTGAAGATTTTTCCCTAGGGTTTCGTTTTAGTGACTGAGGGAAAGTATAATGGTATTTTCTGGGCTTGTATAAGTGTAACCTTGGGAATACTACAAGGTATTTGGGCCAAGGTATTTGGACATTATAACAATACTAGGAGAGTATTTCTATACCACAACAAGGGGTATTTATACGAGACAACTAGGCTAGGGGGGGGGGTACCCCTCGGCTAGGGCACCACAAAGGAGGAAGCTCTCGGCCAAGCTCTCAAAGGGGGAGGACTTTTGGACGATTTCAAGACAAGAGGGAGGGAGTATTTGAGACTTAGATAGATTGCTCAATTTGGATGAAGAAAGTTCATCAACTAGAGGGGTATTTATAGGTCAAGTGAAGGCCAACCAATGGCCAAGATGAAGACAAGTGTGGTGCAAGTGTAGGGCTAGATTTCCACCATGTGTACCTTATCCATCTACCACACCAACTTGCACAAATATCCTACCTACCACATGCCCTTTCGCCAAGCTTTACCGCCACCACTTCCAATGTGAGGTGACACTTGTCACCCTCCGTTTGGTCCAAACTGTTTCGTCTCTCGGAAAAATCCGCAAAAATTATAAATGACATAGCCGGAATTTTCCCTACGAAAGGTGTGGAAACGTTTCGTCGAAAAACGACTCCAATCGGGTGTTGTGTACAAATTTCGAAACTAGCCAACCTTTAGGCTTAAATTATTATCGCACGCCTCACGCATATACTCCGAAATACGGGTATAACATTCTCCCCTCCTTAGAAACATTCGTCCCGAATGTTCCTTCTCGAAACAGATAACGAAGAAGTTCCTTCAACAAGTTGTCAAAGCCACACCTGGCCACGTAATAACACACGTTCTCTTCCCTTCTTACTCGTCGTGCCCTCCTCGAACACTTGAACTCTTCTAGTATACGTACCACACTTCAGTCATCGCTTTAGTTCCAAAACTTTGGAGTCACTACCTCCAACTTGGTCATCTTACTAACCGCAATCTCCCTTGAGGCCATTCCCGGCCTTTACGATCCGCTTCTGGTCGAACATAAACACGAAATCATACGACGGTCATCTAAACTTGGGCCTAGCACCCTCGTGACCCTACCACCTGGCGGGACCACCCAGAGCTGACCCTATTTTGAAACCGGCCGCGGGTTGGCCCTCAACATGGCCCCAACCCGATCCACTTACGCATCACGCTTGTTCCCGATCCGAACAATCTTTAAACAGTCATGAAAGCTACCACTTCCATTTCACACTTCCTGTGACTTACCCTTTTCACTAACCAGGTTTCTAAATCACTTTTTAGCACACAGCTATCCAAACATAACACTAAACACATCAACAACATCAATACATACAAAACTCTAGAGGGTTAGGGCTATACCTGAATCTACCGCCTCTCTAATCATAGGCTCACTGCAGGCGCATAGTAGAAGGCGATGAACACGCCATCGATCCGTGGGTCGAGTCATTCTGTTTGCATCCTTCCTACTAGATGACAACACATGCACGGCGACGCAGAAAAACAAGCACCGATAAAGACGACATTCCCCGGGATGACGTTTGCCACATCGTGCACACTGAGGAAAACCTGAACCCGACTGGCTAGAACCCATGTATATCTGTGAACCAGAAGCCTTGGAGCTCTGACCAGCTCCCGAATACCCTGAACGTCCTGACGACTGTGGAGGACCACTCTGTACTGGCGGAGGTACATCACTAGCTCGCCGAGGCGGTCCGCCTTGAAAGCTACCAAAGGACCTCGCTGCTCGCCTCTTCACTGATCTCGGTCATTCCGTCGACTCCTCCGTGCCTCACATCCTAGTGCATGAGCCTGCATGCGGGCAATGTCCATGCCCGGCTGAAGGGCTACACCCGAACAAGCCTCTGCCAAGTACTCATCCAGCCCGGTGACGTAGCGGTGTACTCTGTCCTCCATATCAGCTACTAACGCGGGGACGTACCGGGCCAATGAGTCGAACTCCACATTGTACTCCCGAACCGTACGTCCGTTCTGCCGTAACACCAAAAATCTGTCTGCCCGAGCCCTCCTCATCTGTGGAGGCAAGAAATGTGCAAGAAATGCCCTTGAGAACTCGTCCCAAACTGCTGGGAGCGCATGCTCACCTCGGGACAGTTCCCATGAATCAAACCAGTCGACTGCAGTATCGCGCAGCCGATGCGAACCGAAGGTCACTGACTCGGTCTCCGAAGCCTTGATCACTCTCATGATCCGCTGTAACTGTCGGATGAACTCCTGCGGATCATCCTCAGGCCTCGACCCATAGAACTCTGGCGGGCTGCAGCTCAGAAAGTCCCGTAGCCTCAAACTATCTGCTCGGGGGTGAACTACGGGTGCTCGGGCCGGAATCACTGATCCAACCTATCCTCATATTCGCCACGACCGCCAAGAATCGGGCCATCTCTCGTACTTATCTCATCTCGCTTCCAGCCGCGGACCGAGGCTCGTGTATCAGTAGTCTCGGCAGCCACCGCCGCGGCTCTAAACTCACGCTGGCGGCGCTACGAAACCCGCCGTCGGCACTGTCTCGTGTATCGACGCTCGCGCTCGCATTCTCAGTATCCCACTAGCAGCCTCTCCTCCGCTTGCCTTGCTCTGTCTGCAGGTTGCCTTACGCGGAGGCATAACTGGTAAAAATGAAATACGTCAGAGGGGTACAACTTATCACACGGCTCTAAGGCACGATCTCAGAATGAGAAGAAATGGAAACCAATCCTAAATGTCCTATAGCCTCCTGATTATAGATGTGGTGCACAACACACCGATAATCAAGACTCTACTAGACACGGTTCAGACACTTTCCGAGGATTAATCGCTCGATACCACTTTGTCACACCCGACTCGCCCGTGGATCGTGCCTTACCCGCACCCTAGTGACACAACATCAGAGAAAATCAGCGGAAAATAAAACTTTAAACATGAAATGAGAGACATGATAATAAAACAGGTCAACCAAACGGTTACCTTCCAATGATATACATATAACAACTTTTTTCAAAACGAACAGTTTAATCCCTTTTTACAAAACCCTGCCACACAAAGGCTGCACTTAAGATTTACAACAACTATGACGGGACAGGGCCCCGCCATACCCCTGAATGTACAAGAACCTACAACTCAGGGAACACATACCAAAAGATAAGCCTCCGAAGGAACGGAGCTTCCCAATATGCTGAAAGGTGATCCTAGAGCGGGGATCGACAGCCAATGTACTTCTACCTGCGGCATGAACGCAGCCCCCCGAAGGAGGTCGATAACAGTACCAAGTATGTGAAATCAGAAAAGATCAGAATGAAATCATAATAGTCTATATAAAGCAGGAGACATGTATGATAACCAGATGAAATACGTGACCCTGCCCATCTCGTGGGACTCGGTGTATAATCAGATGTGATACGTGACCGCCATCTCGTGGGACTCTGTAATATCGATGAAATACGTGACTCGCCATCTCGTGGGACTCGGTGTAATATCAAATGGAATACGTGCCCGCCCATCTCGCGACCTGGTGTATAATCAAATGGAATACGTGTGCCCGCCATCTCGTGGACCTTGTAGAATCGTTCATAACAAATCACCCGACCCTCCATCGAGAGACGCGGTAACACAGAAATACCACACTTGCACAACAAAGGCTATCATCACAAGCATAGGCAAGTTTCACAACAACAAGCATAGGCAAGTTTCACAACAACAATCATAGGCAAGTTTCACAACAACAAGCATAGGCAAGTTTCACACAACTCAAAGTACTTTCATTTTATGCCAAAGTCCGGGTTTTAACCCTAAAGTACTACGTACGTTAAATACCTTTTAAGAGATCCGTTTCTTTCACATAAGTCACACAATACCCGTAGTATTAGAATGACCAACCCACATTCCTTTTCAAAAGTCAAGTAACAACATTCTTTTCCTAAGTTCCCGTTTGCCTAGTTTCAATTACTTAAGCTTCTCATTTTCAAATGGTTTCATAGTTCATAAACTTAATCACTTGATTTCTTTTTAGAACGATTGAGTAATATATATCTTACGTGAGAGTAGGTTATTCTTGTTTACAACATTCTTATTACAGCAGCCATGATCTAGAAAATGTAATATCATTTTGTCTCATCTTAGTTTCTATGCAGATGGAGGTTTCTACTGGTTTTAATACAAGACTTCATTTATTCAATACATTTTCCTTTTATTAACGCTGCAGTGGTTTGTCGATACACATTCTGATTTCCGAAATCAGTAAAACATTATCCCTTTAAATAAAACCAAGTACTCATTACTCACGAATGAGGTTTCACATAAACATCCACATTAAAACAAATAAGTTAAGTCTCTTATCTTATAAGATCAAGTCTCTTAACTTCTAACATCAGTAAACCATTTTCTTTACCTCTCTTAAGACATTATACCTGACTCCCCATAAAGCTAGTATAATTCTTTTTAAAACCTTTAAAACCAAGTGTTACTCTCCCTTCAAAACGATTTATAAATCTTTTGAAATACATCAAGTTCTTTATTATAACAAGCCAGTTATAATTCACATCAGTTACCTTTTAAAACCACAAAGTATTTTCTTACCTACATAAAGCTGTTATAACCGACTTCCCATAAAGCCGTTATAACACCTTATGTTTTAAACCAATCAAATACATTTAGCACATGTACGTCTACCGTACTACATAGTTCACACATATCATGCTAGAAGAGATAGGAAGAGGTTCACATACCTCGCGACGATTATCGACAATAAGCAAAAAGCTCCAAGTACTACAACCTTGCTAGCCCTTTCCACTCCTCGAGTAGAATACGCTACTCTTAGTACTTTCACCTATAAAGGCCACAAACGTCTATTAAATCTTAAACACAAGTTTTCATCTTTCTACATAAAATTCGGCAGACTCTCCCGCAACAACGTTAATCTCTCTCTATCGAGGCCGCTACCAAGCCAACCGGGGTTTGCACGCCTAACCGACGTGTACAATTCTACTTCACAAGAATGCTACACAAGTCTCATCAGAATACACCCTATGTGATTACAGATTCTCTTATTTAAATTCGGGCTTAAGTCGCAAGACATTGCCGTAAGTATTATTCAGCTTAAGTCAAAAGACATTGCCGCACAATTATAACGTTCGATTCTATATATAGTATACTTCAACTATATATTCCTACAACCTGTAATTTCCAATTACAATAGAAGGTCATGAGTGTTTACCTCGATAAGCCCAAAATTATCCGAGATAAAAGTCGATCCCGAGCAAGGTTTAGCTCCTACCCGTGCGCTCCAAAACGCTCCAAGAAACCCTTAGAAGTGTCTACACAACTTCTACTTAATACTTCAACTACGGTGAAGATTTTTCCCTGTGGTTTCGTTTTAGTGACTGAGGAAAGTATAATGGCATTTTCTCTGGCTTGTATAAGTGTAACCTTGGGAATACTACAAGGTATTTGGGGCCAAGGTATTTGGACATTATAACAATACTAGAGAGTATTTCTATACCACAACAAGGGGTATTTATACGAGACAACTAGGCTAGGGGTACCCTGGCTAGGGCACCACAAAGGGAGGGGAAGCTCTGCCAAGCTCTCAAAGGGGAGGACTTTGGACGATTTCAAGACAAGAGGGAGGGAGTATTTGAGACTTAGATAGATTGCTCAATTTGGATGAAGAAAGTTCATCAACTAGAGGGGTATTTATAGGTCAAGTGAAGGCCAACCAATGGCCAAGATGAAGACAAATGTGGTGCAAGTGTAGGGCTAGATTTCCACCATGTGTACCTTATCCATCTACCACACCAACTTGCACAAATATCCTACCTACCACATGCCCCCCTTTCGGCCAAGCTTTACCGCCCACCACTTCCAATTTGAGGGTGACACTTGTCACCCTCCCGTTGGTCCAAAATGTTTCGTCTCTCGGAAAAATCCGTAAAAATTAGAAATGACATAGCCGGAATTTTCCCTACGAAAGCTGTGGAAACGTTTCGTCGAAAAACGACTCCAATCGGGTGTTGTGTACAAATTTCGAAACTAGCCAACCTTTAGGCTTAAATTATTATATGTACGCCCTCACGTACAGACTCTGGAAATACGGGGTATAACATTACATTACATTTCGAATTTTAAGGCTACAATCAATCCATAATACTTATAAACTTCAACACATATACTTTATGCTAGCAAACATGTAAAGCTAACAACAAAATATATAATCTTGTAACACTTTAAGAGACAAGATTATTACCTCAACGAATCTTAATCCAACTCCAAATCCGAAGTCGCTCCTTAGCAACTTAGAGCCTCTTCTAGACACTTCAATCCGCCACTTGAGACCCTTAGAACAACCCCAACAAATTTCCTTCAATCTTCCATACAAAACCTAGAAAGCAACTAGGTTTTCACCTTGCGACTAATACGAAAACTATATTTTTCGGGATTTTTCTATTGAGATATCCTTACAATACACTCATGAACCTTGGTTTAAAGTGTGGAGCTTAAAGGACAAGAAACAAAAAAAAAAATCTTCTTTTTGAAAGTGAACCCGAGAGCAACCTAGTTGAGTTCTTGAAATTCTTGAAAATTTGGCTAAGTGTTGAGCTTGTCTTGCTACTACTAGTATTATATAGCACAATGGAGGGTCAAGATGTAAACAAATGGGTGTTTTGGATGAGGTCTTATTAAATATCAAGCCTTGTGGACCCTTTGACTTAGTCAATATTCTCAAGCTCACTACTTGCAAGACTTAGTCATCCTACAAAGGTCAAATGACCCTTTATCCCTTAACCTAAATCGTCCAAGGCAACCATAAGGGGGGTGACACGTGTCGCCCTCCCATTCGTCACAATATTACGTTTTCGACAATTCCATAATTCCAATAAATTTTTACTAGTCTCAAATCTTAACATTTGGAATTCTTACTTACGTTCTTAACACATGTCCTGAAAATATGAGGTGTAACAATTTCATCTCCCGAAAATATCCAAAATGTCAAAAACCTCGAAAATAAAGTGGGCCCCGCAAAACCGTAAATTTCTCCCGTGGGCCCCACGTGACCAAATCCGGAAATAAAATTCCATAATTCTAATATAATCCAGGAAGTCCAAATACCAAATCTGGGAATCCAATTCCTATTAACGAACCTTTTTCCTTCACAAAATCCGGAAACTTTTCCGTCGAAAAATCACATCTTTCTTCCTTTCCAATATTACTGTCGTATTCTCGTACGTACGTCCTTACATACATACCCTGGAACTACGGGGTGTAACAGAAGAGCAATTAATTAATTGGCCAAGTGGACAAGTTGACTAGTCAATAAACTCAAGCTTTGAAGACTTATCTTCCTTGATGGTCAATGACCATTTTACCCTAGCATTAATTTCGTCCAAGACCATTGTGGGGGGGTGCCACATGTCGCCCTCCCATTCGCCCATAAAATTCCGTAACCCTCGTGGGCCCCACAAAACGTAAAATTTCTCGGGTGGGCCCCACATGACCAAATCCGTAAAAATAAATTTACATAATGTTAATAAGTTTCATACTCTTCAAATAATGCCTTTTGAGAATCCAATTCTCATCAACAAACATTTTTCCTTTCCGACGTTCGGAAGATTTTCCGTCGGAAAAACAATTCTTCCTTTCGTACCAATTTTCAAGCCTTGATTCCTTACGTACAATCTCTTATACATGTCCTGAACTTACGGGGTGTAACACGAGGAAAGGGGGTCAGTACAACAGATGTACCAAGTATGCAAAACTGAAAGTACTGAAATGAAATCATAAAGTCTAAAATAAAGCTGGAGACATGTATGATAACTCAAATAACAGTACACTGTGCTTTACTAACAATGAGAGTAACCAAGAGGATACTTTACTGCATAAAAATAGGAGGCTCATGATCAAGGTAGGGCCACTCGCCCGTAATATCATTAAGCAATCCTACTCCTGGGACTATTTCACCCGCATAGGTCCTGTGGACCCGCAATGAGGTCATCCGCCTCGCATGGGACTATTTCACCCGCATAGGACTATTTCACCCGCATGGGCCCGGTGGGCCCGCAATGAGTACAAATGCCGCACTCGCATCATGGGTAGCAAATCCATGAAATAAGTAGTAACCCGGGGGTTTACCCCGCAAGAATAACATAACCTAGCGCAACCGGCTATCATACATAACATAAGCACTACCGGCTTATCATACATAACATAAGCAAGTTAAGAAATCCCCTAACTTCTTATTAGCCTTATTTATATACACTCTCATTTTAGTTTACTTAAGGCACTAACATGTCATTATAAAATCCGGGAATTTAACCCAAAGTACTATGTACTTCTATTCTTTTAAAATGACTATTTTCCATATAAATCTCCAAGATACTAATAACCGTAGTATCAAGTCATATCTACCTTTTAGAAATACATTTATAGGCTTCTAAACCCAATGACTTTTTACTTTAAAACCTTAAGCAATTGATGCCTTTAAATCAATTTGCTTTTCTTCATTTCAAGTCATTTATCTTTATTTACATCACTTGAGTAAATCATTCTTTTAACCTTCCATAAAGTTATTATAACCAACTTCCCATAAAGCCGTTATACTAACTTTATGCTTTAGACACTTACATTCTTTTTATAACCAAGAGACTTATACTTTCAAAAACTAAGAATCATATGCTTTCAAAATACTTCAAGTCTCTTAACTTTAGAAATCAAGTTATATTTAGCCTTTAAAACAAGTGAGTTAATTCTTTAACTCAACCAACTTGGACATTCTTAAAACAAGTCAAGGATATCAAATGAAACTAAATTCATTTAAATCTCGTACATCTGCCGTACTATACATTTACAACTACTCATGCTCAAGAGATAAGAAAGGTCCACATACCTCTTCGGTTCAATTCACTTGTTAATTCCAATATGCCGTACGTAGTATGTCAACCTATAATGACCATAATACATTTATCAACTTCTAGTTTCAAACATAAAATATTCTAAGTGTAAAGTCACTTATTCTACGGAAAATTGGACAGCACTTTCTTTGTTTCTACGTACTTTTCCACCTTTTTCAAGGCCCGAATCCAATAACCAAATGCCACATTTAAGGCTCAACACATCAACCAATCAAAGGGGATTATACGCCTTACAGGACGTATAAAATTCTGCCCCACAGTTCATATAAAACAGTCCAATATTAAATGACATTTTCGACTACAAAGTACAACCACATAAAATCTTTTCCAATTCCTTTTCAATCCACAATGTCGTTCTCACATGTTATATAGTCGCAACCAATTTCAACAACTATAATCTCTCATTTAGATAAAATGGGATGACTATAACTATCTATCCATTTGTATTGTATTTCTAATGGCTAATAAGCTCGTGTTCGGATTTAGGCTCCCAATACTCTATAACACTTATCAACTTCAATGTATAATTCACATGATCAATATCAACTATTACATGTATCATAATTTACTTCCATGAGGGGAGGGAATTTTACCTTTAGGATTTCGCCCACTATAGCCCTTTTTCCGCAACTCCTTTTCTCATCAAACTCATCCACGCGAGCTTTCTACAAGTTTATCAACACTTTAACTTCTTGCCGCATCTCCAATAATTTCGCTAGTCTTATGTTTCTTCAAATTTTAAGAGAGAATGGGAGAGGGATTCTTTAGGATGAACCTTTGCAAAATGACCAAGTCTTCAAGACTTGGTCATAATATAAGACCTTCTCTTGGTCAAACAGATGGGAGGGACACTTGTCGTCCTCCCATAGGTCTTTACACAAATATCTTCTGATTTTCCCCCCTTTTTCGCGAAAAATCCCGCCACGGTGAAGTGCGTTGATGGGATCAGACGGGTACTCACGAAATACAGCCAACCCTTGGCTGCTTTGTTGAGCTGACACCTGCTCAGTCCTCTTGACCCATTTCTGGCAATATAAAATGCAGCCCCAGGGTAGCTCACTGTGTCTGCGACGGCATTCCAGTTGATGTTGGTGGTGCTTCTCGACCGTGTTCTGAAGTAGCTTCGGTCATCACCCCTTTCTTCAACATCTACTGTTTTCAGAGACACATTTATCACTTCTGCCGTCACAGGCATATATCTTCCCCTTACAAAGCATTTATTGTCCACCTTCTCCGGAAAGTTAGCATAGAATTCACGCACCATCGTTGTGTTCATTGGTGCTATCTTTTCCGGGTTTACAAATCTCTTCCACCCCATCATCTCAATCATTGCCCGAATGGGCTTATAGACATCCTCCTCCCCAAGCGAATCCCTTTGATAGTCCATTCCCCTTTCAGGGATTAAGGGCCTAGTACTAAGCTTTTTGTATCTTTCATAAGCTTGTTGGCTAACGAACCTAGTATCATCGTATTGAGGGGCTGAGGTGGATGTGGAGGCTCTTCTCTTTCTGGCAGACATGGTTAAATCACTTTTTGCAGCGTTTTCTTAGTATCACAAATGTTCCCCAACACAACAACTGGCATCTACAACACTATCACCCCCAAACTCCAACTTCTGTACTACACAATACCCACACCATCCTTGTATACTCCTCCTCTAAATTTCACAACCAATTTTTCAACACCCCAACGACTTCAACAATGCAACAATCCTCAAAATTATTACCTCCTTTGACTACTGTAAAGCTTTCAAGAAAAGATGAAGATTACCCTTTTTACGGTGTTCTTCAAGGTTTTCTTGCTTCTAATGGTGATTTGAGGCACTGGGATGAAGTTTTGTTGGTTGAAATGGTTAAGGGTTTAGGGACTTTAAGAGTTTTTGGTTGTGTTTGGGTTTGATTTATGGAAGATTTGTGGGTGAGGTTTGAATTTTTGTGGGTTTTGTGGAGAAGAAAGGTTAGGTTTTGGTTTGAAATTGGGGAAAATCGGGTTTTTGGGCGTCTTTTAATTTCTGGATTTCCGCTTCGGCGCCGCGGCGCCCAACTTACTGCACTACTTCGGGAATTTCTGCGCCGCGGCCCTGCTACGGGGCGCCGCGGCGCCTAGACTTGGCAATTTTTCTGGGTTTTTGGCGCCGCGGCCCTGCTCCTGGGCGCCGCGGCGCTTAATCTTGACGCTACGCTCTTTTAGCCGCGGCCACCCGCTTTTTCCGAAATCCTGACTATTCTTTAGTTTTCCGCCCTTCAAATTTGTTGGCCTACACCTGTCAATCACAACACAGACACTACCTCCGTGAGACCGTTCTTAATAAAAACTACTATATTAATGTAAAATAAATCAAAATACCTTGGGTTGCCTCCCAAGTAGCGCTGTCTTTAACGTCTTTTAGCCGGACGCAAGTTCCTTAACTCAATAAGTGTGGGGTGGATTAACCCCACAACCAATCCATTTTCTCCACATTTTTCGTTTTCTTCTTCTCTTCTTAATATTATTGTCAATGGACGGTTCAGTAACACATACCTGCTTTTGTGGAGGTTCGCATCACATACCGCTGTGGGCTCATCTCCTTGGTTTGGCTTGTCTTGGCTCACGGGGGTTTTGATGGTCTTGATTGCAAAGCACCGCCATGATTGGTGGCTCAATGATGTGTTTAAATACTTTAAACACCATTTCTTCCTTCTCCACCTCAACGCCGCCTCCTCTTTCTACATCGATCAGGGCTCTCCCTGTCGCCAGGAATGGTCTCCCCAATATGATGGGGATCTCTGCATCTTCTTCCATGTCGAGAATGAGAAAATCCGCGGGAAAAAAGAATTTTCCCACTTTAACAAGCACGTCCTCAATCTTCCCCCTTGGGTCCACCACTGTCCTATCGGCTAGTTGTAGGCTCACCGTGGTTGGTTTGGCTTCACCTAATTCCAACCGTTTAAACACCGATAAAGGCATCAAATTTATACTTGCCCCTAAATCGCAAAGAGCCCTGTTGCATGTCACCTTGCCAATTGTGCAAGGTAGTGTAAAGCTCTCTGGGTTTTAGTTTAGGGGGCAACTTCTTCTGCAGGATAGCACTGCACTCCTCCGTTAGTGCTACCATCTCATACTCTGCCAGTTTCTTCTTCTTCCCCAAGATCTCCTTCATGAATTTGAAGTAAGAGGGCATCTGCTCCAACGCCTCTATAAAGGGTATGCTGATATGCAGCTTTCTGAATGTCTCCAAAAATTTGGAGAATTGTTTATCAATTGCCTTCCGCTGCAATCTCTGTGGGAATGGAATTTTCTCAGTATACTCCTTCTCTGGAGTTTTCTCTACTACTGGGCGAGATTAAACCACCTTTTCTTTCTCTATCTCTGCCCTTTGTTCAACTACCGGCGGAGGTGAATGCTGCTCCAACTGTTTACCACTTCTCAGTTGTACTGCCTGGCATTGTTCTCTCGGATTCATCTCTGTGTTGCTTGGCAGTGTACCACGTGGCTCTTTGTTCGATTGCTTACCGACCCACTTGTGTTTCCAAGTTTCTGAACGAGGATCTAGTTTCTGTCACGAACTGGGTCTGGGCGTTGGTGAGTGCCAACAAAGCTGCTTTCAGCTCGTCTGGCTTTTCTGGCTGAACAGGTGCATTAAATTGTTGAGAAGGTGAGGCCTGAGTAAATGGCTGCTGATTTTGGTGCTGCTGGTTTTGCATCGCCGTTATATTGATTCTCGCCCGGTCTCTCCATGAGAAATTTGGGTGATTCCTCCACCCTGGATTATATGTGTTGGAGTATGGATTGTTTTGGGGCCTCTGATAGTTACCCACAGCTTGGCACTCTGCCTCATTGGCATATTATTAGGATCAGCTGAAGGACATCTATCGAATGTATGTGGGCCACCACATATTTCACAGCTCATAGGCATCTGCACTGCATTTACTGATATTGTATGTTGTTGCAGCTGCTTGGTCAACAGGGCAACTTGGGCATTCAGGGCAGCGATGACATCTATCTCGTGAACTCCCACTGTTCTCCTACCACTCATTGGTCTATCTTCTGTAACATGGTTGTTGGTGGCCATATATTCTAATAATTCGTGAGCTTCGTGGGCTGTTTTCCTCATGAATGTCCCACCTGCTGCTGCATCTATAATTGTTCTGGTTGTTCCGCTCAGCCCGTTATAGAAGATGTGGACCAAGTTCCACAACTCAATACAGTGGTGTGGGCACTTTCTCTACAAATCCTTGAACCTCTCCCAAGCTTCGTATAATGACTCTCCATCTGCTTGGTAGAAATTATTCAGCTCCCCTCTCAATTTTGCTGCTTTGCACGGTGGAAAGAATTTGGCCAAAATTTATGTGCCAGCTCTTGCCATGTAAAAATCGAATCAGCTGGCAGGGAATTTAACCATACTTTTGTTCTATCCCTGAGTGAGAAGGGAAAGAGCCTCAATCTGACGGCATCATCAGTAACGTCGTTATATCTGAAAGTTGCACATAGCTTCAAGAAATTAGCTATGTGCATATGTGGATCCTCTGATGGCAGTCCTCCAAATTGCACTGTGTTCTGCACCATACTTAGAATCGTCGGTTTGATCTCAAAGTTATTCGCTCCTATTGTTGGGAGCCTAATACATGTATGTGCTCTGTTCACCCTCGGCAACACGTAGTCTCCCAAGCTTCTTTCTGCCTGGACTTGAACTCTTTCCTCGACATCCATAGGTACTCGCCGAGGCATTCCTTGGTTAGGTTGATTTTCACCTAACCCTTCTCTCATCACATTGTTGTTTTGGACGCCGTCCATCTCAATTAAGGCTGCAATCCGCTGGTTCTTTCTGTTCAGTTTACAGGTTTTCTCAATCTCTGGATTGAAGGGAACAAGAGTGTTTGCCCCTCTTCTCTTCGCATAAACTGATTTCAAATGCATCAAAAACATAAACAGATCACGGCACCCTGATTTTTACCGAAATAAAAATTAAAAAACGTAAAAATAAAAAAAATTAAAAACCAAATTAGAAATTAAAAATAGATAAAATTGATATTGAACTATGCCTAATCCCCGGCAACGGTGCCAAAAACTTGATGCGCGATTAAATGCACACACTTTAACGCAAGTGCACGTTATCGTGACAAGTAATATAGTCTAGGTAAGACTGAATATCGTCCTCAAGTATTAGTGTTCAAGTACCAATTATCTATCTTTTGGTATCTATTTGGTAACCGATATTTGATTTTGTTGATTATAACTAACAATTATAAATACTAATTAACTATGTGTTTACTTCAGTAGTGATGGAAATAGGGCTTCCAAGTCTCCTCAACTATCCGCTTATATTACTTATTAATGCAGTGAATTATGGTTCTTCTTCTTTTGGAGCTAGCAGGTTTACTAATTCGTTTTATACTCTCGTTAAGGCTATATAAACACTCAACCCCAGTAGCGCTCCTTTCTACCTTTCGGTGATAAGGATGACTCTATAGGAGGATTAAGACCAAAAACCTTGCTAATCGTCACGCGTCATGCGTGAAATTAGGTGTTTAAACCTCTTATTAATGCTACACAAGTAATTGAGGTATTTTCATCCTCAATCCAACCTATGTCTACCCAACTTACAACATAGTCACAACCTCCTCCTTTCGAAGTTTGATTAGAAATCATATAAATAATGATAATTAGTGATCAATTAATTACCAAGCATTCAAAGCAATTATTGGGTAAATCTCAACAATAAGAAGAACAACCATAACATGCATCAATTCATAACATAAAGTTCAAGTGATTTGACATGGAAAGCCCTATAATGGAATTAGTTCCTAGCCATTGACATAACAAGAACTAATTCAATATCCAACATAAAAACTGAAAGTAAAGTAATGAAAATTACTAAGTAAAGGTCTCCAATCTTCAACTCCAAGAAGTCTTGTGTTTGTGCAAGAAAGGGAACTCTTGAAAACTGCCTAGGGTTCTCTTTTTATAGCCTCCAAACCGCCCTCAACTTTTCCCTTCAGGCCTGGCCCAAAATTCGTCTAAAAAACTGATTTTCCCGCGTCGGCGCCGGAACTTCTGCGTTGTTCTGATAATTAGGCGTCGCGGCCCTGCACTCTGCCGTTTGCAGCCGCGGCTGCAACTTCGCAGTCTCTGGATAATGGCGCCGGGCGCTCGCTCATAGCTGGAGGCGCCGCGGCGCTGCAACGGTGTTTCTGCCTGGCTCGCCACTTTCTCGCATTTCAAGATCTGGAACCTCCGTTTTTGCCCTCTTTTCGCTTCTTTTCCTCCATTGGGCCATTTTAACCAACTTGACTCAAAAGAAAGAAAATCTATCCTAATACGACACTTATTTGTACAAAAAGGGACAAAAGACTAACTAAAAATGACTCGAAAAGTGTGTATAAAATACACTGATCATCTTTGCAAGACAAGTGGAGAGGGCACTTGCTCTCCTCCTATTGGTCAAGAATTCTCTTCACAAAAATAATATCCCACCCTTAGCCAACTTTTCTCAACAATTTCGATGGCCCTATACCATCCAACACCAAGACTTAATAATTTAACACTTAGTCCATACTTCTATTGGAAAGAATTCAATTACTAGAATTAATTCTTGTCATCACATTAATCTCGAAAAATTTCCGTATAAGGAAATGTAAAAATCCTTTCCTTTTGAAATTCCAATCTTAATTCTATAATCATGTTCTCACTTAGTAGCTATGGAAATACGAGGTGTAACAGATTGGATCGATTCCAGTTTTCCCGGTGAGCCGATTACCGATGGGAAAGGAATGGAAGTGTTAGTAATATGTAAGTTATTCCTTCATTCTTTGACAATAAATTGTGGAGTCTATGTGACTTGTTTCATTGAAGTGATTGATTTGAATTTAAACGTTAAGAGACAGGGGTAAGAATGTACGATCATTGAAAAAGTTTATGTTAAGTGCCCTTGGGGATACTTGGAGTTGGTTTAGTGTGGCAGTCAGGGCCACGACCTTCCGAATGGTTTCAGGAAAAATGTGCAAAGCAAGGATAAGATAAGTACGAATGCTGCCTACGGAAAATAGGAGATATCATTAATAGGTCTTAAAAATCTATACGATTATAAGGTGGCGCTTGATGATTAAGATTACGAAAGGGAGATAAGCTCTCTCCCCCACGTAACAGGATAGTTTTACGTATTATTGAGGGTTATGCGTACACATATTATTAAGCCATAGATATGGGACTGGTAAAGTCCCCGGCTTCGTTATGCAATAGGTTACAATTTTATTTAACCTTAGAAAAAGGTATTGGGTTGGGGTAATTGAGGACGACACTAGGAAATGGTTGAAGAAGTGTTGTAAGGAGATAAATGCAGGTAGTACGCGTGAATGAAACAGTATGATCAGGAATCAAGATAAGAAATCTTGGCAAGCCAGTGGATTATGTAATACCGTGAGATGATAATTGAACACCTGACTATAAGCTCTATGAGCTGGGAAGAATAGTAGGATTACTACTTGACGAGATCAAGGAAATCTCCCCCTAGATTGTTATCGACAGAAGGTCGTAGCCATGAGGCAAGTGAAGGAATTTGAATCTGAGTATAGTAACCAAGTTTGGTTGCAACAGAAGACTGGAAACAGGAATCATGATTAAGATTGTATCGTGCCCGAATATTTTAGAAGTGTGAGAAAGGCTTCCAGTTATTGAAAGATGAGTTGACTACGACTGATTCTAACCTCCCGAGGACTAGAGGGTTAGGTTATTATTGTAACACTTTGAGTGTTGGGCTAGGTTGTGTGCTGATGTAGCACGGTAAGGTTATAACCTACGCTTCCCGGCAACTACAAGAGCATGAGCGGAGTTACCTTAGCCACGATTTAGAGTTGGAAGCAGTTATTCATGCCTTGAAGATTTGGAGGCATTAGTTATGTGGAGGTCAGGTGGATATTTAGGCAGACCACAAGAGTCTCCAGTATATCTTCGGATAGAGGAAGCCAAAATTGCGGCAGAGACGGTGGTTAGAGTTGCTTAAGGATTATGATGTTGGTATCCTATACCACCCGGAGGAAGTCAATGTTATTACAGATGCTCTTAGTCGTAGACCTGTGGGTAGTCTGTCGGATGGACAACCAGATAGATAAGACATGGTCCGTGAGATTCATCAGCTAGCGAGCCTAGGGGTTCGGCTAGTTGATTCCGATAATAGTGGAGTTTAGATACGAGAGGTTGTCGAGTCTTCCCTCATTGAGGAGGTGAAGAGGCGACAATATAAGGATCCAGTTCTAGTGCGGAATTGAGATACGGATCTCCGAGAGGAGAAGAGCCTATTGAGTAAGCACCGGATGGGGTGCTGTAATATGAGGATAGATTGTATGTGCCCGATGTTGCAGGACTTATAACAGGTTTTAGGGGAGGCATGCAATGCTCGTTACTCTATTTTGTTCGGGGTCGACTAAGATGTATCATGACCTCAGATGTATGTATTGGTAAGATGGCCTGGAGAGGGACGTAGCAGAGTTGTTGCTCAGTGTCCAATTGATAGCAGGTCAAGTGAGAGCCTCAGAAGCCCAGTGGGATATTATCGACGATTGAGATCCCGACTTAGAAGTGGGAGGTGATTAATATGGATTTTGTTACAGGGTTGCATCGTACTCAGAGGAAGTGCGACTCTCTGAGGGTCATAGTAAACAGGCTGACGAAATCAGCCCATTTTCTTTCGGTTAGGACCACTTACTCGACTGAGGATTATGCTAGATTATATAGTAGGGAGATTATAAGACTGCACGGGGTTCCTACATTTATGATGTCAGACAAATGAGCTCAGTTTACGGCTAACTTCTGGAGGTTTTCCAGAAGGGGTTAGGGACACAGGTGAGTCTCAGTATTGCATTTCACCCTCAGGCCGCGGACAGGCAGGGCATGTTATCCAGATACTTGAGGATAGGTTGCGGGCCTGTGTTATTGATTTCAGGAGAGACTTTTAGCAGCTCAGAGTCGGCAGAAGTCTTATGAAGATAATCGGCGTCGACACTAGGAGTTTCAGGTTGACGATTGGGTCTTCTTGAAGGTATCACCCAAGAAGGGTGTGATGAGGTTCGGGAAGAAGGGGAAACTAAGCCCAAGGTACATTGGGCCTTATCAGATTGTCCATAGAGTAGGCAAGGTTGCCTATGAGTTAGATATGCGTCCGCTTGGGAGGCATGTACATCCGATCTTCCATGTTGTTATGTTATGGGAGTGTATCGGAGATCCATCCAGAGTTTTCCGGTTAGTGATGTCCAAGTGATAGAGGGGTTATCGTTTGAGGAGAGTCCCATAGCGATACTTGATCGCCAGGTCAGGCGACTACGGACTAAGGATGTGGCTTCCGTCAAAGTCTTATGGTGGAAAGTTAATAGAGAGGAAATGACATGGGAAACAGAGGAGGACATGATAAAGAAGTACCCTCACTTGTTCCCTACTTGTCGATTTTTATTGACGTGTTAGCATAAGTATTGTTATGTGGCCATGTGTGGCAAGTGTGATTATGTTGGGTATAGTCAAGTGACTATGCCAATACCTATTTAGATGGAACCTCGAAAGAACATTCGGGGACGAATGTTTCTAAGGAGGGGAGAATGTTACACCCCGTAATTCCATGACATGTGTATAAGAACGTACGTACGAAAACAAGACTTTGAGACTGTAGAATTTATCGGAATTATGGAAATTTCGGGAAAAGAAATATTATAGACCGATAGGAGGGTAACACGTGTCACCCCCTATAGGCTTGGTCGAATTGACCAAGGTCAAATGTGCAAGTCTTGAAGACAAGCTTGACAAAATTGACTAAGTCAACTTGCCAACATGACAAAGATTTCTAGTCTTGATAAATCCAAGCCACACAAATGTTTTAATCTAGACCCTTCATTGTATTATATATACATATACAAGTAGCAAGACTTATCACAACACTTAGAAAAATTTCCACAACATTCTTGTTCTTGAGGTGAGCTCTCGGCTTTGGCACTAATCCCACACAAAAATTTTTTGTTTGTGGTTCAATAATCCCAATACTTTAAACCAAGGTTCCTAGAGGTATTGTAAGGTTATCTCAATAGAAAGATCCCGAAAAACTACGTTTTCACGTTAGTCGCAAGATGAAAACCTATGTTGTTTTCATAGTTTTGGTTGGAAATTGAAGGGAAATTTTTTATGAACTTATAAGGACTTCAAATAGCGGATTGAAGCGTAAAGTAAAGGAGCCAAGTTGCTAAGGAGCGACTTTGAATCTTGGAGTTATATTTGGGCTTATCAAGGTAAATCTTCGTCTTACTTTTGTAATTAAAGACTACATATTGTAGTAGGTTGATAATTGATCATGTGAATTATATTATGAAGATTGATATGTATTATGGAATATTGGAAGCCTAAATCTGAGAATGAGCTTGTTAGCCATTGAAATACAATTTAGCTATTAGTTTTAGTCGTCGCATGTTATATAAAGAAGGGATTATAGTTGTTAAAATTGGTTGCGACTATATAACATGTTAGAACGACAATATGGATTGAAAAGGAATTGGAAAGGATTATATGTGGTTGTACATTGTAGCCGAAATGACCATTTAATATTGGACTGTTTTATAAATTGTGGGGCAGAATTTTACACGGCTTGTAAGGCGTGTAATCCCCTTTGGATAGCTGAATTGTTGAGCCTTAAATGTGGCATGTTTGGTTGTTAAATTCGGGCCTTGAAAAAGGTGGAAAAGTACGTAGAAACAAAGGAAGTGCTGCCCGATTTTCCGTAGAATAGAAAGCTTTATACTTAGAATTTTTCTACGTTAGAAGCTAGAAGTTGATAGCCATATTATGGTCATTATAGGTTGACATTCTATGTGCGGCATATTCAACTTGGCAAGTGGATTAAGTTGGAAAGGTAGGTGGAACTTTCCCTATCTCTTGAGCATGAGTATTTACAAATGTATAGTACGGTAGACGTACGGGCTTTAAATAAATTCAGTTTCATTTTGATATCATTGACTTGATGTAAAGTATGTAAGTTTGGTTGAGTTGGAAAGTTAAACTCATGTGATCTTAAAGAATGAAATGCTTGGTTTAGAAAGACATAAAGTGTTATAATGGCTTTATGGGAAGTTAATTATAACGACTTTATGGGAAGTTAAATGAGTGGCTTACTCAAATGATTTAAACAAGGATAAATGACTTGGTTTTAAGAAAGACAACTTGATTTAAAGGCATAAGTTGCCTAAGCTTTGAAAGTAGAAGTCACTTAGTTTAAAAGCCTTGAAATGAATTTCTAAAGGTGTGGTGACTTGTTTTGAAAAAGTAAGCATGCCTTGATACTAAGGGTGTTAGTATCTTGGGGTTTTATATAAAAAAGAGTCTTTTGAAAAGAATAGAAGTACGTAGTACTTTGGGTTAAATCCCGGATTTTTTCATGACATGTTAGTGCCTTAAGTTAAATAAAATGAGAGTGCGTGCTAAATAAGTCTAATAGAGTTAAGGGATTTCTTAACTTATGTTATGTGATTATGATAGCCGGTTGTGCTTATGTTATGAGATTATGATAGCCGATTGTACTTATGTTACATGATTATGTTAGCCAGTTGTGCTTGTGATATATGATTCATTACTGGGTCATTCCCCGGGCATGTTGCATTTGCATATTCCATGGATTTGCTCCCCACGATCCGAGGAAGTTACCTCATGCGAGTCCGTAGGACTCATGCGGGTGAAACAGTCTCATGCAGGGCAGACCAGTCCTATGCGAGGAAATTACCTCATGCGGGTCCATACGGCCTATGCGGGTGAAATAGTCTCAGGAGTATGATTGCATAATGATACTACGGGCGGATAGCCCTAGGTTAATCATAAGCTTCCTGTTTTAAAACCGGCAAAGTTTATTCGTGATTACTCTCATTATTAGTAAGGCTCAGTGTACTGTTATTTTGGTTATCATACATGTCTCCAGCTTTATTTTAGACTATATGATTTCATTTCAGTACTTTCAGTTTCACATACTTGGTACATATGTTGTACTGACCCCCTTCCTCGGGGGGCTGCATTCATGTCGCAGGTAGAGTTAAACAGGTTGCTGATCCTCACTCTTAGGATCACTGTTCAGCTGTTGAGAAGCTCCATTACTCCGGAGGCTTATCTTTGGTCTGATCCACGGTATTGTCTGTTGTACATTCTGTGGTATGGCGGGCCCGTCCACACAGCTTGTTATGTCAAAACTCTTAGAGGTCTGTAGTCATATCTTGTGGGTCAGTTTGATAAAGAAGGGATGTAACTGCTTTTGGATATGTAATTGTATATATATGTCCAGGAAGGTAGACTTATCGGCTAGCCTGTTGTTTATTTCTGTTGTTATACGTTATGTGGTTAGGTATGTTCCGCTGATTATCTCTGATGTATACCTCTAAGGGTGCCCAGGTAGGACACCAGTCACGGGCCTTGGGTCAGGTCGTGACACTAAGGCCAATAGAAATTCCGACAGCATAATGCTGCAACTATAACATATGCCTGAATAGGCGAGCCGACAAGGCTGCCTTTAAATAAGGATGTACCTGCCTCCTGAGGAGTCACAACTAACCAACATAATAAAACAGGCTAGCTGACAAGGCTGTCACTAAATAAAGGAACATCCCAAAAGAGAAATACAAAAGTACTGCTGAACAAAACATATCTAAACCTACCCGAACATATACAAACCACAACTGTCTACATACCTCTATAGAAGGACAATGAAATATGGTGGGACAGGGCCGCACCATACCCTTAAATAAGCACAAGTCTAAGTAATAAGGGTCTGTACCAAAGTGACTGGCTCCGGAACAATGGAGCTCTCCAACAGCTGAATAGATGTCCTAAACTGAGGGGTCACCTAGCTGAGCACCTGTACCTGCGGGCATGAACGCAGTCCCCCGAGGAAAGGGGGGTCAGTACGAAATAATGTACTGAGTATATAAAACATAAAGTACTGTAAAGGAGATCATAACTGGCCAGAAGGTAACCTGAGACATGTATGAAAAATCAGAGATACCAATGCAACTGTACCATATGAAAAGAAAGTCATGTATGTCTAACAATCATCGTAATCAAAGACACCTACGTACATATAACTACCGGCTCATTCTGGGACTCGATCCTCATACTCCGTGCATATAGCTACCCGGCCCATGTTGGGACTCGGTCCTCATACTTCGTACATATAGCTACCCGGTCCATTATGGGTCTCGGTGAAAGAAGTCATATTCATATACATACCGTACCCGGCCCCCTAGTGAGGGTCTCGATCGTACCCGACCCCCTAGTGAGGGTCTCGGTGAAGTCATATAATGTGCACATACCGTACCCGACCCATTCTGGGACTCGGTGAATGAAGTCATCTCTATGTATGTATACCGTACCCGACCCCCTAGTGAGGGTCACGGTGAAATCCTCTTATATGTACATACCCGGCCCGTCATGGGACTCGGTAACATAATCATCTCATATTAGGCACGAATAGAATATCATGAGTAACCATATATAACTTAAATTACCATTTGACTCTTAATGGAATAAGAAAAAGGCAATATCATATCACATATCCTTTAAATCATCTTTTAGAAAATCAAGGCGCTTAGCATATCATGAATCATTATTTTATTAAAACTAGACTCTGAAGGAATCACGTACGTCCGCCGTACTTCCATTAAAATCATGCCAAAAGAAAGAAGAAAGAGTTTTGCAAAATCATGTCAAAGAAAGAAAGGATAGTCTCACATACCGCTTGTCGTTTGTACCAACTCACATCATATCGTCTTGGGTAAAATACGAATTGCAATGTAAACGCAAATGTAATTGCATAAATGACCATAAACATTCTCTGAATTTATTGGCTGACAATAATGTCCTAATTGCCTAATTAATTCATTATATGAGCCGTTAGTAGGTTATATTTTTATAGTGATCTTATTTAATCAGCTGTGAACTAGAAAATGTAAAACAAATTGGTTCTATCTTAGTTTCTATGCAGATGGAATTCTAATAATTTATATATAATTGTTTGTCGATACCTTATTCAATTAATGTTGCAATGGCTTATTTTAACATGTTTATTAAAAATATATCTTCTTGTTTATTAAACTAGTTCCATCATTTAATACTTATTAGTTACTTTGGATTTGCAGAGTAAAATTGGCTTCAGTGCTTACTACAAACTCTCATGGATACCAACATCTTACCCATATTCCTTAATAAGAACATAGGAACAACTTACACATGCTTTTAGCATAGAATCAATAGCACGAATATTCCTTAACTTCTAAGAGTAGAATAACTTATGGAACAATACCACAACTATAGTTCATACGCAGAACATGCCAAAAGAAAGAAGGAGTTGTCTTAACATACCTTTTAGTCGAACTAGCCAAACTCAATATCAGAATACGGGACTTCAACCTATTATAATGGTAATATGACTGTCAATTTCTAAGATTACTAGTATACTTTATATCATATGACAGCTTCCTATTCCACAAAAATTTGGGCAGCACTTCCCCTGTTTATATGTACATCCATAATTACCAAACAAGCCAGCAATACCAATTAACCATATGCAACTTACAGATATAAACATAACAATCTCAATTACTCCATAACTTCATCATAATACGTTCATTTCCTCTTCGTTCATGGGAGATAACAATTACAACAACCAAGGGAACTTAACATACCTATTTCCCTTATAATTTCAACCCCTTAAGTTATATTAGAACAACTTTCAAAAACAGTCCAGGCACCTAGCAATAACGAGAGTCCAAGTCTTCTAGTTTGCAACGTAACACCTTTTTATACAACTTCTTTTTAGACATGTAGTGGTAGTTACCATAACATATATGTATGTTCATAACTTATATTTCCATCGTCATAATTCCCCAAAATAGTCCCTTAAGATTACAACATAACATATCCAATAATTTCCATGGAATTTCGGCCAACAACAATACCAAACGCTTTCATAATTCCTTAAAATCCAATTGGAGTCCTTTAAATATAATTCTTATTTCAAGAATTCCATACAACCATTACAAATTAAGTATTAATGTTTCCTTTAACTCAACATGGCATTAGTGACAATAATAATAGAAACAATTAAACCCAAGGTATAAAATAGCCCAAATTTGATCCTAGTAACAATATGTCATAATTCTATAACTCTTTTCTTAACTCTTAAAACCCAACTCACCTTCCAATAATCACATGCATTAACTTAAATTCCAATTTCCTCCTTAATATGAATTCATCTCTTGAATCACAACAACATGCAATTCCAATAATTCAATGAAAAGAGGAATTTTACCTTTAAAATGAGGCCCAAAAATTGCTCACTGTTCTCGGTGTTTAGCCCCTATTTTGCACCATATTTCTCAATTCTTCAACTCCAAA
Source organism: Przewalskia tangutica (assembly GCA_029844215.1). NCBI lineage: Eukaryota > Viridiplantae > Streptophyta > Magnoliopsida > Solanales > Solanaceae > Przewalskia > Przewalskia tangutica. The sequence goes on from CM056726.1 coordinate 54,014,052, forward strand.
ACGACATGCATGAATCCACAATGTTAATATTACACCCCGTAGTTCCAGGGTATGTATACGAGGACGTACGTACGAGAATACGACAGTAAAATTGGAAAGGAAGAAAGATGTGATTTTTCGACGGAAAAGTTTCCGGATTTTGTGAAGGAAAAATGTTCGTTAAAGGGAATTGGATTCCCAGATTTGGTATTTGGACTTTTTGGAATATTTGAGAATTATGAAATTTTATTTCTGAAATTGGTCACGTGGGGTCCACGGGAAATTTTACGGTTTTGTAGGGCCCACTTTATTTTCGGATTTTTGGCATTACGGATATTTTCGGAAGAAGAAATATTTTGGACGAGTAGGGGGGCGACACGTGTCACCCCCGTGTGGCCATGTTGGCCGAATTGGAGAAGGACAAGTGGCACGTTTTTTTGATGGACAAGTGGCCCATTTTTGTGGTGGCCACTTGTCCCATTTTTGTGGTAGCCAAATGGTTGGCCAACTACCCACACACATGTACCCCATCCTCACCATCCACTTGCCTAGATCTTGGCCATTGATTTCCCTATAAATACCCCTTGTGTGCAAGACTTTATTTCATCCACATTAGAGAGTTTCCAAGGCAAAAAAATTCCCCTCCCTCCCTTAGTGAGTTCTCGTCCAAACACCCCCCCCCCCCCACCTTGAGTAGAATTCTTCAAGTATTGTTGTTATTCCAAATACTTTAGCCTAAATCCCTTGTGGTATTCCAAAAAAATCCCAACATAAGAGCCCGGAAATACTACTTTATTCAATAGTCGCAAAATGAAGCCCTAGAAAAATCTTCATAGCTTAGATGAAGTGTTAAGAGAAGTTGTTTAGAAACTTCTAAGGGTTGCTTGGAGCGGTCAGCGTAAGGAATCGAGCTAAACGTTGCTCAGGATCGACTTATATCTTGGATAATTTTGGGCTTATCGAGGTAATTACCTATGTCCCCCTATTGTAATTGGAGATTACATGTTGTAGTAGTTTAGAATTGAGTAAGATATATTGGAAGGATGATTATAAAGAATTGAATTGTATTTACATAGATCGTATTTATGAGACTTGTAGTATTATTGTGGAGTAGAATTGTCACGACCAACCCGGCCTGGATCGTGCCTTACCCCGGGCACCCTAGTGATACAACATCAGAGAAAATCAGCGGAAATAAAAACATGAACATGAATTAAGAGAAAAGATAAATAAACAGGCCAACCAAAACAGTTGCCTTCATCATATATACATAAATACCCGAACAGTTATCCTTTTTACAAACCCTGCCCACAACAGTGCTACAGACCTCTAAGATTTTTACAACAGCTATGACGGGACAGGGCCCCGCCATACCCCTGAATGTATAAGAATCTACAGACTCAGGGTAACATACCAAAAGATAAGCCTCCGAAGGAACGGAGCTTCCCAATACGCTGAAAGGTGATCCTAAAAGCGGGGATCGATAGCCGATGTACCTTTTACCTGCGGCATGAACGCACTTCAAGGAGGTCGATAACAGTACCAAGTATGTGAAATCAGTAAATATCAGAATGAAATCATAATAGTCTATATAAAGCAGAGACATGTATGATAACCAAACTACGATCACAACATAGAAGCGATCATGTCAAGTCGTGACTCACGCCTCAAAGTCATCCTCATGCCCGTGGAACTTCTTCCTCACCGCCAGCCTAGGTACAAATCATGTGATACGTATAACGTGTCTCGCCCATCTTATGGACCCAATATAGAAACGTGTGGAATACATTCGGATGAACCTAGTCGATGAAATACATTCGGATGAACCTGAGTCGAGTGATATACATTCCGGATGAACCCAGAGTCGAGTGAAATACATTCCGGATGACCCGGAATCAAGTGAAATACATTCGGATGACCCGTAATCAAGTGAAATACATTCGGATGACCCGTAATCAAGTGAAATACATTCCGGATGACCCGAATCAAGTGAAATACATTCCGGATGAACCGTGAGTCGAGTAGAACACGATTTGCACAACAAGGCTATCACACGTAACATGGTCAAGTTTCATAACAACAAGCATAAGCAAGTTACACACGACTCAAGGTACTTTCATTTTATGTCAAAGTCCGGATTTTAACCTTAAAGTACTACGTCCGTTAAATTCCTTTTAAGATCCATTTCTTTTACAAAGGTCACCCGATACCCGTAGTATAAAATTGAGTGACTAACATTGTTAAGTAAACCAACATGCTTTCCTTTGTAAAATCAAGTAACAACCTTATTTTCCAAACGTTCATGTTTGCCTAATTTCGAATGCTCAAGTTTCTCATTTTAGAAAAAGGTTTCGTAGTTCATAGTTTTAAATCCTTTAAAACATAATTCTCCTTTAAACGTTTTGAGAAACCTATGTCTTATAAGTGAGTAGGTTATTCTTGTTTATAATCAATCTTATTAAGCAGCCATGATCTAGGAAATGTCATTTTGTCTCATCTTAGCTTCTATGCAGATGGAAGTTTCTACTGGTTTTAATAATACTAAATCTGTCCAAAACATTTCCTTTTATTAACGCTGCAGTGGTTTGTCGATACACATTCTCGATTTCAAATCAAGAAACATTTTTAAGCCGTTATACCTAACTTCCCATAAAGCTAGTATAACTCTTAAGTTTCCAAAACCAAGTATTACTTCTCTCAAAATGATTCAAAATCTTTTGAAATACTTCAAGTTCTTTATTATCACATAGCCATGATTATAGTTCAAATCAGTTACCTCTTAAAAACCACAAGTACTTTCTTACCTACATAAAGCTGTTATAACCAACTTCCCATAAAGCCGTTATAACACTTTATGTTTCAAACCAATCAAATACATTAAACATATGTACGTCTACCGTACTACATAGTTATACACATATCATGCTAGAACAGATAGGAAGAGGTTCACATACCTCGCGACGATTATCGACTAATAGCAAAACGCTCCAAGTACCTCAAACCGTCGGCTACACTCTCAGTCAAGCAGATCACTTCACACGTAGTACTACAACCTATAGAGGCCACAAAGCGCCTATTAATATCTTTAGATCCCGACGTAGAATATTCTACAGAAAATTCGGCAGCACCTCCCCCCCCCCGCAACAGCGTAAATCTCCTCCTCTATCGAGGCCGGCTACCAAGCCAACCAGGGGGGGGTTAACACGTCTAACCGGACGTGTACAATTCTACTACACAGTAATGTTACACAAGTCTACTGTAATACAGTCCTATGTAATTACAGTTCAGTTCTCTTCTTTAAATTCAGGCTTAAGTCGCAAGACATTGCCGTAAGTATTATTCAGGCTTAAGTTAAAAGACATTGCCGTAAGTATTATTCAGGCTTAAGTCAAAAGACATTGCCGCACAACTATGTTCAGTTCTATATATAGTATACTTAACTATATACTCCTACAACATGTAATTTCCAATTACAACAGAAGGTCAAGAATGTTTACCTCGATAAGCCCAAAATTATCCGAGTTTATATGTCGATCCTGAACAACGTTTAGCTCCTACTCCGGGCGCTCCAATCCGTTCCAACCAACCCTTAGAAGTTCTAACCAACTTCTACTTATGACTTCAACTACGGGTGAAGATTTACTTAGGGTTTCGTTTTTGTGACTGAGGGAAGTATAATAGTATTTTCTGGGCTTTTGTAAAAGTGTAACCTTGGGAATACTACAAGGTATTTGGGCCAAGGTATTTGGGCATTATAACAATACTTGGAGAGTATTTCTATACCACAAAAAGGGGGTATTTATACGAGACAACTAGGCTAGGGGGGGGGTACCCCACGGCAAAACACCACAAAGGGGAGGGAGGTGGCTCTCGGCCAAGGGCTCTCAAAGGGGGAGGGGGGTGTGGTGGACGAAAGCTCAAGGGAGAGGGAGTATTTTGAGACTTAGTTAGATTGCTCAAGTTTTTGGATGAAGAAAGTCTTCAACTAGAGGGGTATTTATAGGTCAAGTGAAGGCCAACCAATGGCCAAGATCCATCCAAGTGTTAGGCAAGTGTAAGGTCAAGATTAAGCCATGTGCAACCTTATCCATCTACCCAAAATATCCTACCAACTCCTTGACCAAAAACAATGCACAAAAAACGTGCCAACTCTCCCATTTCGTCCGTCCACTCCTTCCAATTAGAGGGTGACAAGTGTCGCCCTCTCGTTGGTCCAAAATGTTTCGTCTCTCGGAAAAATCCGCAAAAATTATAAATGACATAGCCGGAATTTTCCCTACGAAAGCTGTGGAAACGTTTCGTCGAAAACGACTCTAATCGGGTGTTGTGTACAAATTTCGAAACTAGCCAACTTTAAGGCTCAAATTATAATACGTGCGCCACGCATACATACTGAAAAGCGGGTATAACATTCTCTCCTCTAGAAACATTCGTCCCGAATGTTCCTTCTCAAGACGGATAACGATAAAGTTCTTCTAATAAGTTGCAACGCCACAACCGCCACGAAACAACACATGCACGCAAATACTTATATCCAAGTCCACGAGGAAACACCTCTAACATCACAAACTTTTGTCACTTTGCGCGAGGTTCTAGTGTCACCCGCGACCCAACAAATGATGCCGATCGCATGCGATTCACGAGGTCTAAAATATACATCCTTCGCACCTTCTCCCTTTACAAGAAATGATCATATCTATGCTCGCAATACATGCTCGCCTACCCTTACTCGTCGTACTCTTCTCGAACTCTTGAACTCTTCCAAGATAATCGTACCACACTTCGCCATCGCTTGATTCTCCAAACCTCGAGTCACCACCTCCAACTTGGTTATCTTACTAGCCTCAATCTTCCTTAAGGCCACTTCCGCCTTCACGATCCGCCAGTCGAACATATCCACGAACTCATACGATGGTCATCTAAACTTGGGCCTAGCACTCGTGACCTACCGCTGGCGGGACCACCCAGCTGACCCCACCTCATTCCGGCCACGGGTTGACACGCAACACGCCCTCAACCCGAGCTCACACGCCGACTCTCTCGTTTTCGATCCGAACAACCTTGCTAAATCACATCATGAAAGATACCACTTTCATTTACCCAACCAGAGACTTATCACACAATATATTCGAGGCATAAAATGCACGCTGACAAGGATCACTCGCACAATCTTGGACTCATGACGGCGCACATCTAAGGTCTCAACCGTAATATTCTAAGGTTCATCATTTTCTCACCCTGTGCTTACCCTTTTTCCCCAACGGGTTCCTAAATCACATTTTAGCACAAAGATATCCGAACATAACACTTAACACATTAACATAACATCAAAACATACAAGCCTCTAGATGGTTAAGGATATACCTGAAGCTACCGCTCCACTCTAATCATAAGTCTGCCCTGCAGGCGCATAATCGTAGGCGATGAACCCGCCATCGATCCGCAGGTCGCGCTAAGCCGCCGCACCTCTCCTATAAGCACGCCTCTCGTCACATGGCCCGATGGCCGCAGTGAAACAAGCACCGATAAAAGATGACATTTCGGGATGATGTTTGCCACATCGTGCACACTGAGGGGGACATGAATCCTGGCAGCTAGCACTCACGTAAACTGCGAACCGGAAGCCACGGAGCTCGACCAGCTCCGAATACCGAACGACCAAGATCGCGGAGGACCACTCAGATCGGGCGAGGTACATAACTAGATCGCTTGAGACGGTCCGCCTCGAAAGTTACCAAAGGACCTCGCTGCTCGCCTCTTCGCCGATCTCGGTCATTCCGTCGACCTCCGCGTGCCTCACATCCTAGTGCATGAGCTTGCATGCGGGCAATGTCCATGCGGTGAAGAGCTACACCCGCAAGCCTCGCCAAGTAATCGCCCAGCCCTGGCGTGGCGGTGTACTCGTCCTCCATATCCGCTACTATAGCGGGAACATACCGAGCTAATGAGTCGAACTCACATTGTACTCTCTAACCGTCGCCCGCCCCGCCTCAACGTCAAAAATCTGTTTACCGAGCCTCTCATCCGCGAGGCAAGAAATGTGCAAAAATGCCTCGAGAACTCGTCCCAAATCACTGGAAGTGCATGCTCTTCCCGACAACTCCCACGAATCAAACCACCAATCGCGGTATCACGCGGTGATGCGAACCCAATACCACCGACTCGCCTGCGAGGCTCGATCACTCTCATGATCCGCCGTAGCTTCGGATAAACTCCTCGAGGGTCGCCCTCGCCTCTCGATCCATAGAACACCGGAGGCTACACTCGGGAAGTCCCGTAGCCTCAAACTGCGCCGGGGTGAACTACGGTCTTCTGGGCCGGAATCACTGCGTCGACCTATCTCATATCTCGCCACGACCGCCAAGAATCGGGCCATCTCTTGTACCCCATCTCATCGGCTCGAGGATGTGGGACCGAGGCTCAGTATCAGTAGTCTCGCAGCCATCGCTACGCTCTAAATCACGCTGGTCGGGCGGCGTCGCGAAACCCGCCGTCGGAATCTTGTCTCAGTCTTGGCGCTCGCGCTCGCATTCTCTCAGATCTCACTAACAGCTCCTCGATCGCCTTGCCCATCTAGGCTCAGGTTGCCTTACGCGGAGGCATAATCTGTAAAGGAAAGGAATACGTCGGAGGGTCCATTCATCACACACTCTAAGGCACGATCTCGTAATGAGAAGAATGGAAACCAATCCTAAATGTCTGCAGCCTCACGATTATAGATGTGGTGCACAACACACCGATAATCAAGACTCTACTAGACACGATGCGTAGACACTTTCAGAGGACTAATCGCTCGATACCACTTTTGTCACGACCAACCCGGCCCGTGATCGTGCCTTACCGGGCACCCTAGTGATACAACATCGAGAAAATCAGCGGAAATAAAAACATGAACATGAATTAAGAGAAAAGATAAATAAACAAAGCAACCAAAACAGCTTTTTCATCATATATACATAAATACCCGACGCTTATCCTTTTACAAACCCCGCCACAACAAAGGCATGCACTCTAAGATTTTTACAATGCCTATGACGGGACGGGGCCCCGCCATACCCCACGAATGTATAAGAATCTACGGACTCGTGGTAACATACCAAAAGATAAGCCTCCAAGGAACGGAGCTTCCCAATACGCCAAAGGTGATCCTAAAAGCGAGGATCGACAATGATGTACCTTTTACTCATGCGGATGAACGCACTCCGGCGAGGTCGATAACAGTACCAAGTATGTGAAATCAGAAATATCAGAATGAAATCATAATAGTCTATATAAAGCAGAGACATGTATGATAACCAAACTACGCTCACAACATAGAAGCGATATGTCAAGTCGTGACTCACGCCTCAAAGTCATCCCTCATGCCCGTGGAACTTCTTCCTCACTGCCGGCAGTCTAGGTACAAATCATGTGATACGTATAACAGGTCTCGGCCCATCTTATGGACCCAATATAGAAACGTGTGGAATACATTCCGGATGAACCTGAGTCGATGAAATACATTCCGGATGAACCTAGAGTCAAGTGATATACATTCCGGATGAGCCGGAGTCGAGTGAAATACATTCCGGATGACCCTAATCAAGTGAAATACATTTCCGGATGACCCGAATCAAGTGAAATACATTCGGATGACCCGAATCAAGTGAAATACATTCCCGGATGACCCGGTAATCAAGTGAAATACATTCCCGGATGACCCGGTAATCAAGTGAAATACATTCCCGGATGACCCGGTAATCAAGTGAAATACATTCCCGGATGAACCGGTAGTCGAGTAGAACACAGTACTTGCACAACAAGGCTATCACACGTAACATGGTCAAGTTTCATAACAACAAGCATAAGCAAGTTACACACGACTCAAGGTACTTTCATTTTATGTCAAAGTCCGGATTTTAACCTTAAAGTACTACGTCCGTTAAATTCCTTTTAAGATCCATTTCTTTTACAAAGGTCACCCGATACCCGTAGTATAAAATTGAGTGACTAACATTGTTAAGTAAACCAACATGCTTTCCTTTGTAAAATCAAGTAACAACCTTATTTTTCAAACGTTCATGTTTGCCTAATTTCGAATGCTCAAGTTTCTCATTTTAGAAAAAGGTTTCGTAGTTCATAGTTTTAAATCCTTTAAAACATAATTCTCCTTTAAACGTTTTGAGAAACCTATGTCTTATAAGTGAGTAGGTTATTCTTGTTTATAATCAATCTTATTAAGCAGCCATGATCTAGGAAATGTCATTTTGTCTCATCTTAGCTTCTATGCAGATGGAAGTTTCTATTGGTTTTAATAATACTAAATCTGTCCAAAACATTTCCTTTTATTAACGCTGCAGTGGTTTGTCGATACACATTCGATTTCAAATCAAGAAACATTTTAAGCCGTTATACCTAACTTCCCATAAAGCTAGTATAACTCTTAAGTTTCCAAAAACCAAGTATTACTTCTTCTCTCAAAATGATTCAAAAATCTTTTGAAAAACTTCAAGTTCTTTATTATCACATAGCCACCGGTTATAGTTCAAATCGCTTACCTCTTAAAACCACAAGTACTTTCTTACCTACATAAGGTCGTTATAACCAACTTCCCATAAAGCCGTTATAACACTTTATGTTTCAAACCAATCAAATACATTAAACATATGTACGCCTACCGTACTACATAGTTATACACATATCATGCTAGAACAGATAGGAAGAGGTTCACATACCTCGCGACGATTATCGACTAATAGCAAAACGCCCAAGTACCTCAAACCGCTCGGCTACACTCTCGCCAAGCAGATCACCCACACGTAGTACTACAACCTATAGAGGCCACAAATCGCCTATTAATATCTTTAGATCCCGACGAATATTCTACGTAAAATTCGAGACTCCCCCGCAACATAACAGAAATCTCCTCCTCTATCGAGGCCGCTACCAAGCCAAACAGGGGTTAACACGCCTAACCTGACGTATACAATTCTACTACACAAGAATGTTACACAAGTCTCCGTAATACGCCCCATGTAATTACGTCGCTTCTTCTTTAAATTCATGCTTAAGTCGCAAGACATTGCCGTAAGTATTATTCAGGCTTAAGTCAAAAGACATTGCCGTAAGTATTATTCAGGCTTAAGTCAAAAGACATTGCCGCACAACTATGTTCAGTTCTATATATAGTATACTTAACTATATACTCCTACAACATGTAATTTCCAATTACAACAGAAGGTCAAGAATGTTTACCTCGATAAGCCCAAAATTATCCGAGTTTATATGTCGATCCTGAACAACGGTTAGCTCCTACTTCGGGCGCCCAACTGCTCCAACCAACCCTTAGAAGTTCTAACCAACTTCTACTTATGACTTCAACTACGGGTGAAGATTTACTTAGGGTTTCGTTTTTGTGACTGAGGGAAGTATAATAGTATTTTCTGGGCTTTTGTAAAAGTGTAACCTTGGGAATACTACAAGGTATTTGGGCCAAGGTATTTGGGCATTATAACAATACTTGGAGAGTATTTCTATACCACAAAAAGGGGGGTATTTATACGAGACAACTAGGCTAGGGGGGGTACCCCACGACAAAACACCACAAAGGGGAGGGAGGTGGCTCTCGGCCAAGGGCTCTCAACGGGGGAGGGGGGTGTGGTGGACGAAAGCTCAAGGGAGAGGGAGTATTTTGAGACTTAGTTAGATTGCTCAAGTTTGGATGAAGAAAGTCTTCAACTAGAGGGGTATTTATAGGTCAAGTGAAGGCCAACCAATGGCCAAGATCCATCCAAGTGTTAGGCAAGTGTAAGGTCAAGATTAAGCCATGTGCAACCTTATCCATCTACCCAAAATATCCTACCAACTCCTTGACCAAAAACAATGCACAAAAAACGTGCCAACTCTCCCATTTCGTCCGTCCACTCCTTCCAATTAGAGGGTGACAAGTGTCGCCCTCTCGTTGGTCCAAAATGTTTCGTCTCTCGGAAAAATCCGCAAAAATTATAAATGACATAGCCGGAATTTTCCCTACGAAAGCTGTGGAAACGTTTCGTCGAAAAACGACTCTAATCGGGTGTTGTGTACAAATTTCGAAACTAGCCAACTTTAAGGCTCAAATTATAATACGTACGCGCTCACGTACATACTCTGGAAAAACGGGGTATAACAAGAATTGTACACGTCTGGTTAGACGTGTAACCCCCCCCCGGGATTGTTGGGTTGGTAGCAGGCCTCATTAGAGGAGGAGATTTTTGTGGTTGCGGGGGGGAGGTGCTGCCGAATTTTTCGTAGAATAAGGAATCTTGTATCTAGAACTATTCTACGAAGAGATCTAGAGGTTGATAGACGTTTTGTGGCCTTTATAGGTTGAAGTACTACGAGTAGCGTATTCTACTTGAAGGATGGAAAAGGCGAGCAAGGTTAGAGTACGTGGAGCGTTTTGCTAATTGTCGATAATCGTCGCGAGGTATGTGAACCTCTTCCTATCTTTTCTAGCATGATTGTTGTGAACTATGTAGTACGGTAGACGTACATGTGTTAAATGAATTTGGTTGGTTTAAAACATAAAGTGTTATAACGGCTTTATGGGAAGTTTGCTATAACAACTTTATGTAGGTAAAGAAATGGTTTGTGGTTTTTAAAAGATAAGAGACTTGACTTATAAATGACTTGATGTGAAATATTAAGGAACTTGATTTCTAAAAGAAAAGAGACTTGAGGAATTGAAGAGTTTTTGGTTTAAATGAAAGACATGGTTTTGTCTTAAATTGGTTTAAAACATAAAGTGTTATAACAACTTTATGGGAAGTTAGTTATAACGACTTTATGAAAACAAAAGATGGTTTTATCATTAGTTTTAAAATGGTAACTTGACTTTAAAAGGAGAAGTGTTTTGGTCTAAAAAGAAGGCATAGTATTGTCTTAATTTGGTTTAAAAAGGAAAGTATGGAAGTTGTTTTGGTTTACTTAAAATGTTAGTCACTCTATTTTGATAATACGGGCATCGGGTGACCTTTGTAAAAGAAATGGATCTTTTAAAAAGAATTTAACGTACGTAGTACTTTGGGGTTAAAACCTGGACTTTGGCATAAAATGAAAGTACCTTGAGTTGTGTGTAACTTGCATATGTTTGCGTGTGATAGCCTTGTCGTGCTAGTATTGTATTTCTATACCACCGCGTCTCTCGATGGAGGGCCGGCTGATTTGTTATGATCTTACTTGGACGTACCGGCAGTGACGGAGCATTCCACGGGTACGCTTCTGTGATTATTATTCCATGGACTAGCTCTCCATGAGGTTTTACTGATTCGGCTTGGTATCCGTAGTTGGCTCGCATTTGCCAGGTCGTGGCTGATTCGACAGTATCCGTAGTTAGCCTTCGCATTGCCCCTGCTCAGTTTTGTGACGAAGTCTCGTGATTCTCGCCGTATCCGTAGTTAGTTCGATTTGCCCGCCGCCCACGCGGGCGCAGTGGTATCCGTAGTTGGCTTTCGTCTTGCCCGGGTCGCCGTGGTATGGTTATATAGATTTGTTGGTACAGCTTTGGTATCCGTAGTTGGCTTTCGTACTTGCCCCGGTCAGTTGATGATGCGGCTTTGGTATCTGGTAGTTAGCCTTCGTACTTGCCTCGTATGGTTTTTATGACACAGGTGGGACCTGGTGTTCATGTGTACTCCTTCGTGTGGTTATCGTAGACTGTCGGCAGTGAGGAAGGTGTTCCACGGGCATGATTGATGTTGCGGGCATTAGACCAATAGTTATATTTGAGTGATGACTTTGAGGGCGTGAGTCCCTGACTTGACGCGATCGCATATTATGTAATCGTAGTTTGGTTATCATATATGTCTCTGCTTTATATAGATTACTATGATTTCATTTACGATTTTCGTTTCACATACTTGGTACTGAGATCGACTTCTTCGGGCCGTTCATGCCGCAGTAGAGGTACACCGCTTGTTGATCCTCGCCATGGATCACAAATCATCGTTTTGGGAAGCTCCGCTTTCTCCGAGGCTTATCTTTCGTATAGTCCCCTGTCGTTGTAGTACTTACATTCGTGGTATGGCGGGTCCTGTCCCGTCGTTGTTGTTATAACATTCTTAGAGGTCCGTAGTAATCTTGTTGTGGCGAGTTTGTAAAAGGGATGTAATCGTCGTTCAAGTTTTATTTATATATTCGTAAAGGTAACCGTTTTGGTTAGCCTATTTTATTATTTCATTATTCTATATCTTGTTTCATGTTTAAGTTTTCATTTCACGATTTTCTCGATGTTGTATCACTAGGGTGCCCGGTAAGGCACCGCCGCGCCCGTGGTCGGGTCGTGACAAAAGTGGTATCGTGAGCGATTAATCCTCGGAAAGTGTCTACAGACCGTATCTAGTAGAGTCTTGATTATCGGTGTGTTGTGCACCACACCTATAATCAGGAGGCTGCTGGATATTTAGGATTGGTTTCCATTTTTCTCACTCTGAGATCGTGCCTTAGAGCTGTGTTATAAGTTGGACTCCCTCTGACGTATTCTTTGCACCCGTTATGCCTCTACGCAAGGCAACCAGAGCCCAGAAGGGCAAGGCAGCAGAGGGAGCTATGAGTAGAACACAGAGGGTTACGAGGGCACAGGCCCGGTCATTACCTGAGATAGTACTTCAGACGACGAGTTTTATGACGCCGCTAGCCCCAGCAGAGTTTAGAGCGGCAGCAGTTTCTACTGAGGCCACGATACCTGAGCCTCCAGTTTCACGACCAGGAGCCGAGGATATGAGTTACAAGGAAATGACCCAGTTACTAGCTAGGCTTGTGGCTAGGAATGAGGACAGACGAGAGTCGGAGGTTCCGGCAGTACCAGTAGTTCACCCTAGATCCGATAGTTGAGATTTCGGGACTTCTTGAGTTGCAGTCCACCCGAGTTCTATGGATCTAGAACTGAGGAAGATCATCAGGAGTTTATTCGACAGTTGCAGCGGATCATGGAAGTGATCAAGACCTCAGAGGCATTTCTTACACACTTCTTGCCCTCGCAGATGAGGAGAGCTCGGGCAGATAGATTTATGAGGTTGAGGCAGAACGGGCGGACGGTTCGGGAATACAGTATAGAGTTTGACTTATTGGCTCGTTATGTCCCCGCGTTAGTGGCAGACATGTGAGGAGAGAATGTCCTAGTAGGAGGGATACATGTGGGATGACTTAGCCTACCGTGTCGCCATGGATTCAGTGGATCGGAGAGGAAGGGGTGTTAGCCAGAGGAGGCCACCCCCACCTCGGTATGGTCGTTGTGGTAGGGGTTCTTATGGGGAGTGTCGTACTACTTAGATAGCTTGTTAGGCTTGCGGCCAGCAGGGCCATTTTGCGAGAAATTGTCCGAACAGAGGTGGCGCGGATGTTACGACTCACCTTCTCGGATCGATGGTCGTTCATCACCTTCAGAGTTATGCGCCACAGAGCAAGATTTGATTAGAGCGCAAAGTGGAAAGCGAGGCAAGAGTTACAGGAGATCTTCAGCCTTAAGAGACTTGTTTAGGTTGTTATGGTAGATACATGTGGAGTGCTATGTTCGGTTAATATGGTGTAAGTTGTGATAAATCCATGGGTAGTGTGAGATGGAAGTAGTAGCTTTCATGACGTGAACTGGTAAGATTGTTCCGGATCGGGGAACGAGAGTTTAGTACGAAGTGGGTCGGGTTGAGGCCATTTCGCGAGTCAACCCGCAGCCCGGAATGTGGTGGGGTCAGTTTGAGGTGGTCCCGCTAGATGATAGGGTCACGAGGGTGTTAGGCCCAAGTTTAGATAACCATCGTACGAGTTTGTGGATGCGTTCGACCAGTAGTATGGCCATGGGGTCAGCCCATCTTGTCTTTTAGTCGACTGCACTACGGAGGGTTATGCGAGATGTTGTATATCGTGAAAGTTGTAAGGTCGCACGGTTCCTACTTTATTTTTATGGCAGCGGTGGAGCCCGTTTATGGCTATTTCTTTTTCGAGGTTTTACCAAAGTGGTTAGGAACTCAGTGAGTCTCGAGTGCATTCACCCTGCCGACTGACGAACAACGATTTTATCCGGACATTTGAGGATAGGTTACGGGCGGTGTTTTGATTTCGTGGTAGCTATGAGGATTATTTGCCTCTTGTTGAGCGAGTATTATACTAGCTACCATTTCAAGATTCGGATGGTGCCTTATGAAGCCTTGTATGGCGAAAGTGTAGGTTGTGGCCGATTGGTTCGATGTCGGCAAGGTTCGAATAGTTTGGTCCCTACTTGTTTCAAGATGATGTGGATAAGTGAAGCTTATCCGTAAGAAGTTATTAGCAGCTCGTAGTCAGCGTGTCGTGACGGACGATCGGGCGCCGACACTTGGAGTTCGTGCCGACGGTGGTCTTCAAGGTACCATCCCGGCGGTGTGACGAAATTTGGAAAGAAGGGGAAACTTAGCCCGAGGTACTTTGGGCATTTTCAGATCATAGTAGAATAGGCCAGGTTGCCTATAAGTTAGCACTGCCGTCCGACTTAGGAGGCAGTACGTCCGGTATTCCATGTTGCTATGTTTCGGAAGAGTAATCGGAGATCCCTCCAGAGTGTTCCCAGTTAATGATGACCAAGTTAGAGATAGTAACCCCGAGATTTTGGAAACCAAGCAATGATGTAAATGTGGTAAGTATATAAGAGTTCGAGTGTACGGCGAGGGTACGACAAGTAAGAAAAGAGACGAAGATGTGAAGTGTCATTTTTATAAGTATAGATGTGAAGAAAGTATCCATTGGACCATGGGTGGAAGTTTTTGTGTTGTTATACACGTTAGGGGTGATTCCTCGTTGGCTTGGATTGAGTTTTATACAGTATGTTATATTATGGCCATGTGTGGCATAATTGGTTTTTGTAAGTATAAGTGAAGACTATACCGCCTTGTATGATTAGAGGCTTAGAAGGAACATTCGGGACGAATGTTTCTAAGGGGAAGAATGTTACACCCGTAGTTCCGTGGTATGTATACGAGGACGACGTGCGAGAATACGACAAGAAATTGGAAAGGAAGAAAGACGTGATTTTTCGACGGAAAAGTTTCCGATTTTGTGAAGGAAAATGTTCGTTAAAGGGAATTGGATTCCCAGATTTGGTATTTGGACTTTTGGAATATTTGAGAATTATGAAATTTTATTTCCGAATTGGTCACGTGGGCCCACGGAAAATTTACGGTTTGCTGTGGCCCACTTTATTTTCGGATTTTTGGCATTACGGATATTTTCTAAGATGAAATATTTTGGACGAGTAGGCGACACGTGTCACCCCGCGTGGCCATGTTGGCCGAATTGTATGACAAGTGGCACGCTTTTTGTGGACAAGTGGCCCATTTTTGTGCGCCACTTGTCCTATTTTTGTGGTAGCCAAATGGTTGGCCAACTACCCACACACATGTACCCCATCCTCACCATCCACTTGCCTAGATCTTGGCCATTGATTTCCCTATAAATACCCCTTGTGTGCAAGACTTTATTTCATCCACATTAGAGAGTTTCCAAGGCAAAACAATTCCCCTCCCTCCCTTAGTGAGTTCTCGTCCAAACACCCCCACCTTGAGTAGAATTCTTCAAGTATTGTTGTTATTCCAAATACTTTAGCCTAAATCCCTTGTGGTATTCCAAAAAAATCTCAACATAAGAGCCCGGAAATACTACTTTATTCCATAGTGGCAAAATGAAGCCCTAGAAAAATCTTCATAGCTTAGATGAAGTGTTAAGAGAAGTTGTTTAGAAACTTCTAAGGGTTGCTTGGAGCGGGTTGGGGCGTAAGGAATTGGAGCTAAACGTTGCTCAGGATCGACTTATATCTTGGATAATTTTGGGCTTATCGAGGTAATTACCTATGTCCCCCTATTGTAATTGGAGATTACATGTTGTAGTAGTTTAGAATTGAGTAAGATATATTGGAAGGATGATTATAAAGAATTGCACTGTATTTACATAGGACTCTATTTACAGTAGACTTGTAGTATTATTGTGGAGTAGAATTGTACACGTCCGGTTAGACGTGTAACCCCCCCCCCCCCCGGATTATTGGGTTGGTAGCAGGCCTCGTTAGAGGAGATTTTGTGGTCATGCGTGGGAGGTGCCGAATTTTCCGTAGAATAAGGAATCTTGTATCTAGAACTATTCTACGAAGAGATCTAGAGGTTGATAGACGCTTGTGGCCTTTATAGGTTGAAGTACTACGAGTAGCGTATTCTACTGAAGGATGGAAAAGGCGAGAAAGGTTAGAGTACGCGAGCGCTTTGCTAATTGTCGATAATCGTCGCGAGGTATGTGAACCTCTTCCTATCTTTTCTAGCATGATTGTTGTGAACTATGTAGTACGGTAGACGAACATGTGTTAAATGAATTTGGTTGGTTTAAAACATAAAGTGTTATAACTGCTTTATGGGAAGTTTGCTATAACAAATTTATGTAGGTAAAGAAATGGTTTATGGTTTTTAAAAGATAAGAGACTTGACTTATAAATGACTTGATGTGAAATATTAAGGAACTTGATTTCTAAAAGAAAAGAGACTTGAGGAATCAAGAGTTTTGGTTTAAAAGAAAGACATGGTTTTGTCTTAAATTGGTTTAAAACATAAAGTGTTATAACAACTTTATGGGAAGTTAGTTATAACGACTTTATGAAAACAAAAGAATGGTTTTATCATTAGTTTTAAAATGGTAACTTGACTTTAAAAGGAGAAGTGTTTTGGTAAAAAAAGAAGTCATAGTATTGTCTTAATTTGTTTTAAAAAGGAAAGTATGAAAGTTGTTTTGGTTTACTTAAAATGTTAGTCACTCTATTTTGATAATACGGCATCGGTGACCTTTGTAAAAGAAATGGATCTTTTAAAAGAATTTAACGACGTAGTACTTGGGGTTAAAACCGACTTTGGCATAAAATGAAAGTACTTGAGTTGTGTGTAACTTGCCTATGTTTGCGTGATAGCCTTGTCGTGCGAGTATTGTATTTCTATACCACCGCGTCTCATGGAGTGCCACTGATTTGTTATGATCTTACTTGGACGCACGGCAGTGACGAGCATTCCACCGCACGCTTCGTGATTATTATTCCATGGACTAGCTCTCCACGAGGTTTTACCGATTCGCTTGGTATCCGTAGTCGCTCGCATTTGCCCCGAGGTCGTGGCTGATTCGCTTGGTATCCGTAGTTAGCCTTCGCATTTGCCCCTGCTCAGTTTTGTGGACGGTCTCATGATTTCGCTTGGTATCCGTAGTTAGTCTCAGATTGCCCCGCCATCTACGTGGCGCAGTGGTATCCGTAGTTGGCTTTCGACTTGCCCCGGGTCACTTCGTGGTATGGTTATATAGATTTGTTGTACGACTTTGGTATCCGTAGTTGGCTTTCGTATTTGCCCTGGCCGATTGATGACGCGCTTTGGTATCCGTAGTTAGCCTTCAGATTGCCTCAGATGGTTTTTATGACACGTGGGACTCGTGTTCATGTACTCCTTAGTGTGGTTATCGAGACCGACGGCAGCGAAGGTGTTCCACGGGCATGATTGATGTTGCGGGCATGAGACCCATAGTTATATTTGAGTGATGACTTTGAGGCGCGAGTCCCCGACTGACGCGATCGCTACATATTATGTAATCGTAGTTTGGTTATCATATATGTCTCTGCTTTATATAGACTACTATGATTTCATTTACATTTTCGGGCCACATACTTGGTACTGCCAGATCGACTCCTTCTGGGCCGCGTTCATTCCGCAGTAGAGGTACACCGCTTGTTGATCCTCGCCATAGGATCACGCTCAGCGTTGGGAAGCTCCGCTTTCTCCGAGGCTTATCTTTCGTATAGTCCCCTCGTTGTAGGTACTTACATTCGTGGTATGGCGGCCCCGTCCCGTCGTTGTTATAACATTCTGTGAGGTCCGTAGTAATCGCTGTGGCGTAGTTTGTAAAAGGGATGTAAATCGTCGTTCAAGTTTTATTTATATATTCGTAAAGGTAACCGCTTTTGGTTAGCCTGCTTTTCTTATTTCATTATTGTATATCTTGTTTCATGTGTAAGTTTTCATTTCACGATTTTCTCTCGATGTTGTATCACTAGGGTGCCCGGTAAGGCACCACCGCGCCCGTGGTCGGGTCGTGACAAAAGTGGTATCGTGAGTCGTTAATCCTCTGAAAGTGTCTACTGCATCGTATCTAGTAGAGTCTTGATTATCGGTGTGTTGCACCACACCTATAATCGTGAGGCAGCAGGATATTTAGGATTGGTTTCCATTCTTCTCACTCGAGATCGTGCCTTAGAGCCGTGTTATAAGTTGGACTCCTCCGACGTATTCTTTGCACCGCTATGCCTCTACGCACGCAACCAGAGCCCGTAAGGCAAGGCATCGAGGAGCTACGAGTAGAACACGTAGGGTTACGAGGCACAGCCCTGGCCATTACCCGAGATAGTACTTGCATAACGAGTTTTATGACGCCGCTAGCCTCAAAGAGAGTTTAGAGCGGCAGCAGCTTCATCGAGGCCACGATACCGAGCCTCCAGCCACGACCAGAGCCGAGGATATGAGTTACAAGGAAATGACCCGATTAGCTAGGCTTGTGGCTAGGAATGAGGATGCACGAGTCTGAGGTTCCAGATTACCGTAGTTCACCCTAGATCCGATAGTTGAGATTTCGACTTCTTGAGTTGCATCCACCCGAGTTCTATGGATCTAGAACCGGCGAAGATCATCGAGTTTATTCGACATGCAATGATCATGGAAGTGATCAAGACCTCGAGGCATTTACACACTTTTGCCCTCGCAGATGAGAGCTCTGACAGATAGATTTATGAGGTTGAGGCGTAACGGGCGACGGTTCAGAATACAAGATAGAGTTTGACTTATCGCTCGTTATGTCCCCCGCAGTGCGCATACGTGAGGAGAGAATGTCCTAGTAGAGGGATACAGTGGGATGACTTAGCCTACCGTGTCGGGCCATGATTCATGGATCGTAGAGGAAGGGTGTTAGCCGGAGGAGGTGTTATACCCGTATTTCCGAGTATGTACGTATGACGACGCATTTAAAGTTTGAGCCTTAAGTTAGGCATAGGACCGAAATTTTTTGCACAACCCCTAAAAGAATCGCTGACTAAACGCTTTCCAAAGCTCATGAGGGAAAATTACGCTATGTCATTTATTTTTTTGCGGATTTTTCTGAGAGATCAAATATTTTGGACCAACGAGAGCGACACTTGTCACCCTGGGCGTCTAGTGGATTTAAATGGGCACATTTCTCCCTTGTTTTATGGACTAAAACTTGGGTCAATGTTTGTGAGGGATTTGTGGAGTAGGGTTAGGGTGCACTTGGGCAAATCTTGACCCTCCACTTGCCCCCCCACTTGGCTTGATCTTGGCCCTTGGTTGTCCTATAAATACCCCCTTGAAGTGCAAGACTTCTTCATCCCTCAAACACTTTCTAAGTCTTGAGAACCCCTCCCCCCTTTGGAGAGGTTCTCGTCCAAGCCTCCCCCTCCTCCCTTTGTGAGGCCTTTTGGCCGAGAGCACCCCTCCCCCTTGAGAAGGCCTTTTGGCCGAGAGTACCCCCCCCCCTTGCCTAGTTGTTCTCGTAAAATACCCCCCCCCCCTCTTGGTAGAAAATACTCTCCAAGTATTGTTACTATACCAAAATACCTTAGCCTTATACCTTGTAGTATTCCAAAGTTACCTCTATACGTAGAGCCCGGAAATACTACCTTATGTCCTTTTAGTCTCAAACCGAAACCCTAAGGAAAATCTTCATAGTCGGTTGAAGTATTAAGTAGAAGTTGCGTAGAACTTCTAAGGGTTGTTTGGAGCGGGTTGGAGCGCCCAGAGTAGGAGCTAAACGTTGCTCAGGATCGACATTTAAACTTGGATAATTATGGGCTTATCGAGGTAAATATCTTGTCCCCCTATTGTAATTAGAGTTTACATACTGTTGAAGTATAAGAATTATATAAGTTATATACCAGAAGGTATATAAGAGGAATTGAATCAGATTTACATAGGACTGTATTTACTGAGACTTGTGAAGTTTGACTGTAGGAATCACGCCCAATTTTCCATAGAATCTTGTATCTAGATTTATCAGACTTAGTAGTCTAGACATTGATAGACTTGTATAACCGTTATAGGTTGAAGTACTGCGAGTAGCGTATTCTACTCGCAGGGTGGAAAAGGCTAGCCGGACTATAATACTTTGGAGTTATTTGCTAATAGTCGATAATCGTCGCGAGGTATGTGATTCTTCCTATCCTTTTGAGCATGATATTTTAAAAGAATATATATATAGTACGGTAGACGTACGTGTGTTAACTGAACGTAGTTTTACGGCAATGTCTTTTGACTTAAGCCTGAATAATAAGAATCTTGAAGTATTTCAAGAGAATTAAGAAACCTTTTTGAAAGAAGATTAATACTTGGTTTTAAAAGCTTAAGAGTTATACTAGCTTTATGGAAAGTTAGGTATAACGGCTTAAGAGAGATAATGTCACGACCCGAACCCGGGCCCGTGACTGGTGCCTTACCCCGGGCACCCAAGTAGACATACATCAGAGTAATCAGCGGAACATAAAGACAATACATGAAACCAAAGGTAATAAGACAAGGAAATAAGAAGACAAAGCAACTAAAAACTAAGTACCTTCAAAGATATATATAAATAGCAACTTTTTCAACATGAACAGTTTAATCTTTTTACAAACCCCGCCCACAACAAGATTACATGCACTCTAAGAATGATACGACAACAATGGCGGACAGTGGCCCCGCCAAACCCCGAATGTAAACACTTACGACGCAGGACTATACCACCGATAAGCCTCCGAGAAACGGAGCTTCCCAAACGCTAAATCGTGACTCGAGAGTTAGGATCAACGATCGTGTACCTCAACTGCGGCATGAACGCAGCCTCGGGCGAGGTCAAGATAACAGTACCGAGTATGTGAAATCAAAATACATATCAGAAATGAAATCATAGCATCATATAAAGCAGAGACATGTATGATAACCAAACTACGCTTACAACAAAGCGATATGTCAAGTCGTGGACTCACGCCTCAAGTCATTACTCAAGTATAACAACGGGTCTCGTGCCCACAACATCAATCATGCCCGTGGAATACCTTCCTCACCGCCAGCCTATGATATAAAAGCACCAAGGAACACACATGAACACCGTGTCCTACATACGTGTCATAATAAAATCAGACGGTAAGTACGGCGCATAGTCGACTACAAAAACCCACGCATCAACAAGGTCATGAATCAGATCATAAGATCTGTCTAGACCGTCACATGATCAAAGCCGCCACTTGCCCGCAGATCAATGTACGCTGCGTCTAACCCCGAACTCCCGCACTCGCGATAGGCCAATCTCATCGCCCGCATGAGGTATTCCCGCATCGAGGGTAGCTACTCCCGATCGCCCCGACTTCGCAATCGCATGGACACATGGACCGCATGCCCATAAAGGACGACACTAACTCGGAACTCTCGTAGCTCCGCATAGCCCTCGGGACTGCATGAGGTATTCTCGAATCATAGGTCCATCGACCGCTGAAGTCTACCCCGCGACGGAGGCGCTTAACCCCTAATCATCTCAAGAGATGAGTGATGTAAAATACTAACGCAATAAATTATCGTTACAACATAAGCACAACAAAGGAAACCCTTTACACAACATCACAAGATACTAACACACGTAGCATCCTAGCATGTTTACTTATCAATCAACAAGAAAGTATTACTGTGCTATCACAAACCAACACAATCAAGTTATACACACAAGGTACTTTCTACTATATGCCAACAAGTTCGGGGTTTTACCCCCAAAGTACTTCATACATTAACTCTTTAAAAGATACGTTACTTTCACAATGTCACACAATACCCGTAGTATAAAATAGAGTGACTATCCTTTTAAAGTAAATCAATTACTCTTTGTAAAATCAAGTAGCAACATTCTTTTCCAATGATCAAGTTTGCCTAATTTCCAATGTTCAAGTTTCTCATTTTAGAAAGGTTTCAGAGTTCATAGTCTTATTCATTTAAGAATATAATTCTCCTTTAAACTATCCGAGAAACATAAGTCTTATATGTGAGTAGGATATTCTTGTTTATAACAATCTTATTACAAAGACCATGATCTAGGAAATATCATTTTGTCTCATCTTAGCTTCTATGCAGATGGAAGTTTCTACCGGGTTTTAATAATACTTAATTATTAAAAACATTTCCTCTTATAAACGCCGCAGTTGGTTTGTCGATACACATTCTCGATTTCCAAAATCAAGAAACATTCTTAAGACGTTATACCTAACTTTCCATAAAGCTAGCATAACTCTTAAGTTTTCAAAACAAATCAAGTATTACTTCTTCTTTCAAATGATTCAAAAATCTTTTGAAATACTTCAAGTTCTTTATTAACACATAACACGCCGCTTATAGTTCAAATCGATTACCTTTTAAAACCACAAGTATTTTCTTACCAACATAAAGTCATATAACCAACTTCCCATAAAGCTGTTATAACACTTTATGTTTTAAACCAATCAAATACATTTAGCACATGTACGTCTACCGAACTACATAGTTCACACATATCATGCTAGAAGAGATAGGAAGAGGTTCACATACCTCGCGACGAGTATCGACTACTAGCAAAACGCCCAAGTACTTCCAACCGCCGGCTACTCCTTAAGCCAAGTAGATCGCGCCACACGTAGTACTTCAACCTATAAGGCCACAAGGCGCTTATTAACATTTAGATCCCCTCAGAACATTCTACGTAAAATTCGCAGACCTCCCCCGCAACAGAAATCTCCTCTTCTAACGAGGCCTACTACCAAGCCAACCGTGGGGTTATACGCCTAACCCTAATCTGCACAATTCTACTCCACGATACTACTACACAAGTCTACTTTAATACACCCCTATCTAATTACAACAAGATTCTTCTTTAAATTCAGGCTTAAGTCGCAAGACATTGCCGTAAGTATTATTCAGGCTTAAGTCAAAAGACATTGCCGATAACTACGTTCAGTACTATATATAGTATATTTCAACTATATATTCTAACAATATGTAATTTCCAATTACAATAGATGGATAAGATAATTACCTCGATAAGCCCATAATTATCCAAGTATAAAGTCGATCCTGGGCAATCATTTAGCTCCAACTCCGAGCGCTCCAACCCGCTCTAAACCACCCTTAGAAGTTCTAACCAACTTATACACAATACTCCAACGGACTATGGAGATTTTCCTAGGGTTTCGGTTTTGTGACTGACGGGAAGTATAATAGTATTTCTGGGCTTTTCGTATAGGTATAACCTTAGAATACTACAAGGTATACGGCTAAGGTAATTTGGGCATTATAACAATACTTTTGAGAGTATTTCTACCACGCGAGGGGGGTATTATACGAAAGAAACTAGGCTCGGGGGGGGTACCCCACGGCCACACTACTAGGAGGGGCGCTACTCTCGCCAAGGGGCCTCACGAAACGGGGAGGGAGCTCTCAAGACTTAGAGATTTTTTGGGATGAAGAAGTCTTCAAAGGGAAGGGGTATTTATAGGTCAAGTGAAGGCCAACCAATGGCCAAGATTAAACCAAGTGTTAGGCAAGTGTAGGGCTAGGATTTACTACACACAAATATCCTACCAACCTCGACTTTAGCCAAGGCACCAAAACGCAAAGGCTAGCCCAAATCGTCCCAATGGACGTTTCAAGTCCACCAATTGGAGGGTGCCAAGTGTCGCCTCCCGTTGGTCCAAAATGTTTCGCCTCTAAAAATCCGCAAAAATTAAAAATGACATAGCGGAAATTCCCTACGAAAGTCGTGGAAAACGCTTCGGAAAAACGACTCTAAACGGGTGTTGTGAACAAAATTAATTCGCCAAGCCTTAGTACAAGTTTCAAATTTTCTACGACGCCCCACGCATATACTCAAAATACGGTATAACATTCTCCTCCTTAGAAACATTCGTCCCAATGTTCCTTCTAAGTCTCAAAACAAACGCGCGCCAGTATAGTCTTCACTACTATACTTACGAGAACAATCCTGCCACAGCTGGCCACAGAAGCACCTGCGTAAATACTTACATCAAAGTCCACGAGGAAACACCTCTAATCATCACCACAAAACACTCCTCACCGGGGTCTAAAATATACTTCCTTCGCACCTTTTCCAAACAAAATAAATGGTCACATCAATGCTCGCCATACATGCTCGCTTCTTCCCGATACCACCTTTGTCACTTTGCCGCGAGGTTCTAGTGTCACTCCGGCGACCCAACAAATGGTACCGGACTACATGCGATCCCTGAGGCTGTCGTACACTCGAACTCTTACCACATTTCGACATCGCCAGGTTCCAAAACTCGGGGTTACTATCTCTAACGTGGTCATCATTAACTGGGAACACTCTGGATGGATCTCCGATACTTTCCCGATCATAACAATACGAAAGACCGGACATACTGCCTCCTAAGTCGGACGGCAAAAGCTAACATATAGGCAACCTGGCCTATTCTTCACATGGACTCAAAGGCCCAAAGTAACTCGGGCTAAGTTCCCTCTGTCTTCCAAAGCTCGCCACACCCAATCCGGTGGTACTTTCAAGAAGACCGACGTCAACTCAACTCTGCGCTGCCGCCGATCATCCGCACGATTTCCTCCGAGCCGCCGTAACTTCTTCTAGACAAGCTTCACTATCCACATTACCGGAACAAGCTCAACCAATCGTTCAACCCTGCCAACATCGAACCACTCGACTGGCAACTTACACATCCGCCCCTACAAGGCCTCAAAAGGCGACATCCGAACACTGAAATGGTAGCTTAAACACTACCTCCACAGGAGACAACAATCCCCACAACTATCCCTGAAATCCAAACACTGGCCCGAGGGCGAATGCGATTCTGAGACTCACCTGAGTTCTTAACACATGCTTGGCAAAACTTCCAGAAACAACAACAGCCCTACCCTGGGCTCCACTGTCTGACATAAGGTGAAGGTAGGCACCCCGTGCAGCCTTACAACTTTTCTGATAAAATCAACACTGCCGAGTAAACTGTCTTTGCTAGAAGACAAGACGGCTGACCTCCTCGGCCCGACCACTGGTCGAACGCATCCACGAACTCGTATGCTGGTTAACTAAACTTGGGCCTAACACCCTCACAACCCTAACACAAGGCGGGACCACCACAACCTGACCCCACCACCAAACCTACCGCGGGTTGACCCGCAACGTGGCCTCAACCCGACCCGGCAACGCGCACAATACTAGCTCCCCGATCCGGAACAATCTCACTAATCACGTTTCGAAAACCTAGCGGTCTTCTAGCTCGACTACCCTCTTTCAAATCACGCTACTCAGGGACTTTGTCACGACCCGATTCCGGGCCCGTGACTGGTGCCTTACCCCGGGCACCCTAGTGATACAACATCAGAGTAATCAGCGGAACATAAAACAATACAAGACATATTATGAAATATGAAACAATAATCTGAGAAAACTTGTCTTTCTAAGATATATATAAATAACAACTTTTTCCAACATGAACAGCTTTAATCCTTTTACAAACCCTACCCACAACAAAGACTACGCACTTCTAAGAAATGATACGACAACAATGGCGGACAGTTCCCGCCATACCCCGAATGTAAACACCTACAACAACAGGGACTATACCACTAATAAGCCTCCGAGAAACGGAGCTTTCCCACACGCCGAATCATGACCCTAAGAGCGAGGATCAATGATCGGTGTACCTTTACCGCGGCAGATGAACGCAGCCCAAGGAGGTCAAGATAACAGTCGAGTATGTGAAACTAAAAATATCAGAAATGAAATCATAATAGTCTATAAAGCAGAGACATGTATGATAACCAAACTACGCTCACAATAATAAGCAATATGTCAAGTCGTGACTCACGCCTCAAGTCATCACTCAAATATAACAATGGGTCTCACGCCACAACATCAATCATGCCCGTGGAATACCTTCCTCATCACGGCAATGATGATATGATAACAACAAGACAAAGAATCCAAATGGAAGCATACCCGCGCGCTACGATCGTGTCGTGATGTCCAAAGGGAAACAATAAGACAACTTTCCAAATGGACGATACCCGCGGCGCTACGATCGTGTCGAGATGTCCAAAGGGAAACAATAGACAAGATTCCAAATGGACGATACCCGCAGCGCTACGCATCGTGTCGGTATGTCCAAAGGGAAACAATAGACAAAGATTCCAAATGGACGATACCCGCAGCGCCACGATCGTGTCGAGATGTCCAAAAGGAAATCACAAGGCGATAATCAAATGGAAACATACCCGCGCGCCACGATCGCACGAGATATCCAAAGCGATTAACCACAAGACCTTAACCAAAATGGAAGCATACCCGCGCGCTACGATCGTGTCGGATGTCCAAAGCGATTAACAACAATAATACTATCAACAGAACGCATCTGCGGAATTTCTCCGCCATCGCCGCGACGCCCAAGTAAGTTCTCAACTACCAACCGACTTCTATCGAGACGCCAGAACACGAAACACAACGCTTGTACAATAAAGGCTATCATCACAAGCATAGGCAAGTTTCACAACAACAAGCATAGGCAAGTTTCACAACAACAAGCATAGGCAAGTTTCACAACAACAAGCATAGGCAAGTTGCAAACAACTCAAAGTACTTTCATTTTATGCCAAAGTCCGGGTTTTTAACCCCAAATTACTACATACGTTAAGTTCTTTTAAAAGATATCAATTACTTTTATAAAAGTAACCCGATAACCGTAGTATTAGAATGACCAACCCACCTTCCTTTTCAAAATCAAGTAACAACATTCTTTTCCTAAGTTCCAGTTTGCCTAGTTTCAATTACTCAAGCTTCTCATTTTCAAATGGTTTCATAGTTCCCAAACTTAATCACTTGATTCCTTTTTAGAACAATTGAGTAACATATGTCATATACGAGAGTAGTTTATTCTTGTTTATAACGATCTTATTACAGCAGCCATGGTCTAGGAAATATCATTTTGTCTCATCTTAGCTTCTATGCAGATGGAAGTTTCTACTGGTTTTAATAATACTTAATCTGTCAAAACATTTCCTTTTATTAACGCTGCAGTGGTTTGTCGATACACATTCTGATTTCCAAAATCAGTAAAACATTCTTAAGACGTTATACCTAACTTTCCATAAAGCTAGTATAACTCTTAAGTTTTCAAAACAAATCAAGTATTACTTCTTCTCTCAAAATGATTCAAAACTCTTTTGAAATACTTCAAGTTCTTTATTAACACATAACAAGCCAGTTATAGTTCAAATCGCTTACCTTTAAAACCACATGTATTTTCTTACCAACATAAAGTCGTTATAACCAACTTCCCATAAAGCCGTTATAACACTTTATGTTTTACACCAATCAAATACATTTAGTACATGCACGCTCACCGCACTACATAGTTCACACATATCATGCTAGAAGAGATAGGAAGAGGTTCACATACCTCGCGACGAGTATCGACTAATAGCAAAACGCCCAAGTACTCCCAACCGCCGGCTACTCCTAAAGCCAAGTAACGCGCCACACGTAGTACTTCAACCTATAAGGCCACGCGCTTATTAACATTAAGATCTTATCGTAGAACATTCTACGTAAAATTGCAAGACTCTCCCCAACAACAGAAATCTCCTCCTCTAACGGGCCGCTACCAAGCCAACCGTGGGTTATACATCTAACCCGAACGGTACAATTCTACTCCACAAGATTACTACACAAGTCTCATCTGAATACGCTTCGATTCTTCAGCTTAAGTCAAAAGACATTGCCAACTAACCACGCTCGATTTCTATATAGTATACTTTAACTATATATTCTAACAACATGTAATTTCCAATTACAATAGAGGACAAGATATTTACCTCGATAAGCCCATAATTATCCAAGTATAAAGTCGATCCCGGCAATCGCTTAGCTCCAACTCCGAGCGCTCCAACCCGCTCTAAACCACCCTTAGAAGTTCTAACCAACTTCTACACAATACTCCAACTGACTATGGAGATTTTCCTAGGGTTGGTTTTGGGACTCGACGGAAGTATAATAGTATTTCCTGCTTTTCAGATAGGTATAACCTTAGAATACTACAAGGTATACTAAGGTAATTTGGGCATTATAACAATACTTTGAGAGTATTTCTACACCACAAAGTGGTATTATACGAAAGCAACTTCACAGTGGTACCCCACGCCACACTACTAGGAGGGTGTACCTCTGCCAAGGCCTCTAGAGAGGAGGCCTCTGGCCGAACTCAACACTAAGGAGGGAGAAGATTTAACACTTAGAAACATTTAGGAAAGGATGAAGAATTCATCAAAGGGAGAAGGGTATTTATAAGACAAGCCAAGGCCAACCAATGGCCAAGATTGAGCCAAGTGCTACACAGTGTAGGCCAAGATATGCCCAAGTACCCCTAGTCCCTACTCCTTAAAACCCTCACAAATATCTACCAAAATATCTACCACTGACCTCCCAATTGGTCCCACGTGTCGCCCACCTTGCCCACCAACAGAGTGCCAAGTGCCGCCTCTCGTTGGTCCAAAATGTTCCGCCTCTCTAAAAATCCGCAAAATAAGAAAAGACATAGCCGAATTTTCCTTCGCAAGTTATGAAAACGCTTCGGTAAAAACGACTCTAACCGTGTCAGGCAAATGCCATTCACTAAGCCACTACGGGGTGACACGTGTCACCCTCCTATTGGCCCAAAATAAAACATCTTCCAAAATATCCACAATGGCCAAAATCTCAAAACAAAGTGGCCCCACAAAAATCAGAATTTCTCCCGGGCCCCACGTGACCATTTCCAAAAATAAAATTCCATAATTCTCTAATATTCCAGAAGTCCGAATACCAAACTGGAATCCAATTCCCATTAACGAACCTTTTTCCTTCACAAAACCGAAACTTTTCCGTGGAAAAATCGCTTCTTTCTTCCTTTCCAATCTTTCGTCAGATTCTCGCACGCACGCCCTCGCATACATACCTCGAACTACGGGTATAACATTCTTCCTTAGAAACATTCGTCCCGAATGTTCCTTCTAAGTCTCAAAACGAACGCGTGCCAGTATAGTCTTCACTACTATACTTACGAAACAATCCTGCCACAGCTGGCCACAGAAATACCCACGCAAAATACCTACATCCAAGTCCACGAGGAAACACCTCTAACATCACCACAAATAATACTACTTTTGTCACTTTGTCGCGAGCCTTGCTCCAACGACTCCAACAAATGGTACCGGCCGCACGCGATCACCGTTCGCCAGACACTAATTCTTACCATATTTCTGATACTGCTTTAGTAACCAAAACTCGGGGTTACTATCTCTAACGTGGTCATCATTAATCGAACATTCTCGATGGATCTTCGATACTTTCCGAACATAACAATACGAAGACCGGACGCCCTTCCTCCTAAGTCGGACGGCAAATGCTAACATATAGGCAACTGGCCTATTCTTCACATGAACTCACAAAGGCCCAAAGTAACTCGGGCTAAGTTCCTTCGCTTCAAAACTCGCCACACCGTCCCGGTGGTACTTTCAAGAAGACCGACCGTCAACTCAACTCTGCGCTGCCGCCGATTATCCGCACGATTCCTCCGAGCCGCCGTAACTTCTTCTAGACAAGCTTCACTATCCACACCGCCGAACAAGATCAACCAACTATCTGAACTCGCCAACATCGAACCAATCGACCGCAACTTACACTTCCGCCCGCAAGGCTTCATAAGGCGACATCCGAACACCGAAATGGTAGCTCAAACGCCTCCTCCAGAGACAACAATCCTCACAACTACCCTCAAATCCACGACCGCCCGGCGCGAATGCGATTCTCGAGACTTACCCGAGTTCTTAACACATGCTTGGTAAAACTTCCAAAACAAAACAGCCGTAACACTGGCTCCATGCTGTCATAAGGTGAAGGTAGGCACCCTGCAGCCTTACAACCTTTCGATAAATCAACATCGCAAGTGAACGGTCCCGATCAAGAACACGATGGGCTGCCCCATCGCCCGACCACCGGCCGAACGCATCCACGAACTCAGACGTTGGTTAACTAAACTTGGTCCTAGCACCCTCGTGACCCTACCACAAGCGGGACCACCACAACCACCCCACCGCCATACATGCCGCGGGTTGACCCGCAACGTGGCCTCAACCCGACCCGAACGCCGCATAATACTAGCTCCCGATCGAACAATCTCACTAATCACGCTACGAAACCTAGCGGTCTTCTTAGCTCAACTACCCTCTTCATTTCACACTACTTGGGACCTATCCCAAACACACCACGGCACTAAGCACTCCTATAAGGGTCAAACATAAACATACGCCTCTACCCGAGATGGCCTTACCTCTAAGGTCTTTGCGTATAAAGCTCTAAGGCTCACACTTTCTATCCTCCAAAATCTTACTCGGTTAACCCACCATGATTTCTAATCACAACTAACACACCGCTATCGTAACATAGCACTTAAGGTATACTCACCTTGAAAGTTACCAAGGACCTTGCCGCTCGCCCTCTTCTCGCCCTGGTTAACCCGTCGATCTCTACGCTTTCTACGCCGCGCATAAGCCCGCATACGTGCCATGCTCAAGCCCAATCAAGAATTACTCGCACAACCCTTTCTTAGGTAGTCATCAAGACTCGTGTTACATCGGTATAATCTCTGGTAGCCAAAACCATGGCTAGTAACAGGGTCGCCTCTTTGCAATCTAAATTCTCTGTTCCCGGTCGTGGAACTCAAGGTTCAAATATCATGGCCGCAGAGAACCGCCGCCGCTGCTAAACTCACGGGCTAGTAACGCCGCAGAAATCCCGAATGAAGCACTACCCTAGGTAATGATTGGGCTGGCCCTCGCAACCCTCTCAGATTCTACTCGCAGCCTCCTCGGCCGCTTTGCCTCCCGGCCCGGTGCCTGCGCGAGGCATAACGGTAGTGAAAGAAATACGCTAGAGGGTCCAACTTAAAACACACTCTAAGGCACGACTGCAGTGAGAAGAATAGAAACCAATCCTAAATATCCTATAGCCTCCTCGATTATTGGCGTGGCACAACACACCGATAATCAAGACTCATCGATACGGTCTGTAGACACTTTCCGAGGATTAATCGCCTGATACCACTTTGTAATCGCGCCGGCCGCTCGAGGCATTAACCTTCTCAGCGACCTACAAAGTGTACCGGCTGCTTGCGATCCCCGAGGCATGCCCAACGCCCTTCTCGTGATGTGCCATACGAGAGCCACGGCTCGCTCGTTTCTCGAGCAGAGGCTCGCCTCTTATACGCCACCGGGCGAGGTCAAGATAACAGTACCGAGTATGTGAAACTAAAAATATCAGAAATGAAATCATAATAGTCTATAAAGCAGAGACATGTATGATAACCAAACTACGCTCACAATAATAAGCCATGTCAAGTCGTGACTCACGCCTCAAGTCATCACTCAAATATAACAACGGGTCTCACGCCCACAACATCAATCATGCCTGGAATACCTTCCTCACCGGCAATGATGATATGATAACAACAAGACAGAATCCAAATGGAAGCATACCCGCAGCGCCACGATCGTGTCGTATGTCCAAAGGGAAACAATAAGACAACTTTCCAAATGGACGATACCCGCAGCGCTACGATCGTGTCGTATGTCCAAAGGGAAACAATAGGACAAAGATTCCAAATGGATGCATACCCGCGGCGCTACGATCGTGTCGATATGTCCAAAGGGAAACAATAGACAAGATTCCAAATGGACGATACCCGCGGCGCTACGATCGTGTCGGTATGTCCAAAAGGAAATCACAAGGCGATAATCAAATGGAAACATACCCGCGCGCCACGACGCACAAGATATCCAAAGCGATTAACCACAAGACCTTAACCAAAATGGAAGCATACCCGCGCGCTACGATCGTGTCGTATGTCCAAAGCGATTAACAACAATAATACTATCACAGAACGCATCTGCGGAATTTCTCCACCGCCGCAGACGCCCAAGTAAGTTCTCAACTACCAACCGACTTATCGAGACGCCAGAATACGTAAACACAACGCTTGTATAATAAAGGCTATCATCACAAGCATAGGCAAGTTTCACAACAACAAGCATAGGCAAGTTTCACAACAACAAGCATAGGCAAGTTTCACAACAACAAGCATAGCAAGTTGCACACAACTCAAAGTACTTTCATTTTATGCCAAAGTCCGGTTTTTAACCCCAAAGTACTACATACGTTAAGTTCTTTTAAAAGAGATCCATTACTTTTATAAAAGTCACCGATACCGTAGTATTAGAATGACCAACCCACCTTCCTTTTCAAAATCAAGTAACAACATTCTTTCCTAAGTTCCAGCTTGCCTAGTTTCAATTACTCAAGCTTCTCATTTTCAAATGGTTTCATAGTTCCCAAACTTAATCACTTGATTCCTTTTAGAACAATTGAGTAACATATGTCATATACGAGTAGTTTATTCTTGTTTATAACGATCTTATTACAAAGAACCATGGTCTAGGAAATATCATTTTGTCTCATCTTAGCTTCTATGCAGATGGAAGTTTCTACTGGTTTTAATAATACTTAACCTGTCAAAACATTTTCCTTTATTTACGCTGCAGTGGTTTGTCGATACTCATTCTGATTTCCGAAATCAGTAAAACATTCTTAAGACGTTATACCTAACTTTCCATAAAGCTAGTATAACTCTTAAGTTTTCAAACAAATCAAGTATTACTTCTTCTCTCAAAATGATTCAAAACTCTTTTGAAATACTTCAAGTTCTTTATTAACACATAACAAGCCAGTTATAGTTCAAATCGCTACCTTTTAAAACCACATGTATTTTCTTACCAACATAAAGCCGTTATAACCAACTTCCCATAAAGCCGTTATAACACTTTATGTTTTACACCAATCAAATACATTTAGTACATGCGCTCACCGCACTACATAGTTCACACATATCATGCTAGAAGAGATAGGAAGAGGTTCACATACCGCGACGAGTATCGACTAATAGCAAAACGCCCAAGTACTCCCAACCGCTTGGCTACTCCTAAAGCCAAGTAACGCGCCACACGTAGTACTTCAACCTATAAGGCCACAAGGCGCTTATTAACATTAAGATCTTATCGTAGAACATTCTACGTAAAATTCGGCAAAGACCTCCCCGCAACAGAAATCTCCTCCTCTAACTGGCCGCTACCAAGCCAACCAGTGGGGTTATACATCTAACCCGACGGGTACAATTCTACTCCACAAGATTACTACACAAGTCTCAGAATACAGTCTGATTCGATTCTTCAGCTTAAGTCAAAAGACATTGCCAACTAACCACGCTTGCCTATATATAGTATACTTTAACTATATATTCTAACAACATGTAATTTCCAATTACAATAGAGGACAAGATATTTACCTCGATAAGCCCATAATTATCCAAGTATAAAGTCGATCCCGCAATCGTTTAGCTCCAACTCCGAGCGCCCAACCCGCTCTAAACCACCCTTAGAAGGTCTACCCAGCTGCTACACAAGACTCCAACGGACTATGGAGATTTTCCTAGGTTTCGGTTTTGTGGACCGACGGAAGTATAATAGTATTTCCGCTTTTCAGATAGGTATAACCTTAGAATACTACAAGGTATACGGCTAAGGTAATTTGGGCATTATAACAATACTTTGAGAGTATTTCTACACCACAAAGGGGGGTATTATACGAAAGCAACTTGGCTAGGGGGGGGGGTGTACCCCTCGGCCAAGGCCTCTAGGAGAGGGGGAGGCCTCTTGGCCGAACTCAACACTAAGGGGAGGGAGAAGATTTAACACTTAGAAACATTTAGGAAAGGATGAAGAATTCATCAAAGGGAGAGGGGTATTTATAGCACAAGCCAAGGCCAACCAATGGCCAAGATTGAGCCAAGTGCTACACAAGTGTAGGGCCAAGATATGCCCAAGTGCCCCCTAGTCCCTACTCCTTAAAACCCTCACAAATATCTACCAAAATATCTACCACTTGACCTCCCCAATTGGCCCCACGTGTCGCCCACCTTGCCCACCAACGGAGGTGCCATGTGCCGCCCTCTCTTTGGTCCAAATTGTTCCGTCTCTCGTAAAAATCCGCAAAAATAACAAAACACATAGCCGGATTTTTCCCTTCGCATTTTATGAAAAAGGTTTGGTCTAAAAACGACTCTAACCGGGTGTTGTGCACAAATGCCATTCGGCCAAGCCACCAAGGCGGGGGTGACACGTGTCACCCTCCTATTGGCCCAAAATAAAACATCTTCCGAAAATATCCACAATGGCCAAAATCTCGAAAACAAAGTGGGCCCCCCAAAAACCGTAAATTTCTCCCGTGGGCCCCACGTGACCATTTCCGAAAATAAAATTCCATAATTCTCTAATATTCCAGGAAGTCCGAATACCAAATCTGGGAATCCAATTCCCATTAACGAACCTTTTTCCTTCACAAAAACCGGAAACTTTTCCGTGGAAAAATCGCCTCTTTCTTCCTTTCCAATCTTTCTGTCGTATTCTCGTACGTACGTCCTCGCATACATACCCTGGAACTACGGGGTATAACAGACTTATCCCACAAACATAGCTCACGTGCACTATGCGCTCCGATAAGGATCAAACATAACACTACACCTTTACTCGAGACGGCCTCGCCTCTAAGGTCTCTACGCAAAAGCTCTAAGGCTCACACCTTCTCTATGTTATACCCCGTATTTCCAGAGTATGTACGTGAGGGCGTACGTGTACAATTTGAGCCTTGAGTAGGCATAGTTTCGAAATTTGTACACAAGTGCCGAAAGGAGTCGTTTTTCGACGAAACGTTTCCACAGCTTACGTTGGGAAAATTCCGGCTATGTCATTTAGTATTTTTGCGGATTTTTCCGAGCGACGGAACATTTTTGGACCAACGGGAGGGTGACACTTGTCACCCTCATTGGACGGCAAAGAGAAGGCTCGCCTTGCCGATTGGCTCCTCTTTGTGCCTTGCTTTGTGGCTTGTTTTGTGGAGTGTTTTGTGGAGTGTTTTGTGGGTGCACTTGGCTTGATCTTGGCCTTACACTTGCCTAACACATGGATGGATCTTGGCCATTGGTTGGCCTTTGGTTTTGCTATAAATACCCCCTCTCTTTGAAGACTTCTTCATCCACTCTTCACTTGCCTAAGTCTTGAGAACCCTCCTCCTCTTGTTGACTCGCCCAAGAGCCCCTCTCCCTGTGAAGGCCTTTTGGCCAAACCTTCCCCTTTGTGAGCCTAAAGCCGAGAACACCCCCTCCCTTGTGGTGTTGTTCTCGTGGTACCCCCTGTGGTATTAAAATACTCCTCCAAGTATTGTTATAATGCCCAAAATACCTTAGCCTTATACCTTGTAGTATTCCAAAGTTACCTCTATACGTAGAGTCCGGAAATACTACCTTTTGTCCTTTTAGTCTCAAACCGAAACCCTAAGGAAACCTTCACGGTTGGTTGAAGTTTTGGAGTAGAAGTTGGATAGAACTTCTAAGGGTTGTTTGGAGCACTCGGAGTAGGAGCTAAACCTTGCTCAGGCGCGACATTATACTCGGATAATTTTGGGCTTATCGAGGTAAACACTACTGTCCTTCTATTGTAATTGGAAATTACATGTTGTAAGAATATATAGTTGAAGTCTCGTATATATAGAACTATAGTTAGTACTGTGGCAATGTCTTTTGACTTTAGCTGAAGAATTAAGAATCGAATCAATCAGATTACAAGAGACTTGTGTAGTATTCTTGTGTAGTAGAATTGTACACGTCCGTTAGGGCGTGAAACCCTCTCGATTGGCTTGGTAGCCGCCTCGATAGAAGGAGATTTACGCTGTGGGGAGATCTTTGCCAATTTTCGTAGAATATTCTACGTTGTGGTCTAGATGATAATAAGCGCCTTGTGGCCTTATAGGTGAAGTACTGCGTGGCGCGATTTACTTGGCTTAAGGAGTAGCCGACTGTTTGGAGCGTTTTGCTATTAGTCGATACTCGTCGCGAGGTATGTGAACCTCTTCCTATCTCTTCTAGCATGATATGTGTAAACTATGTGGTACGGTAGACGTACATGTGTTAACTGTGTTTGATTGTTCTTAAAACATAAAGTGTTATAACGGCTTTATGGGAAGTTGGTTATAACAGCTTTATGTAGATAAGAAAATACTTTGTGGTTTTAAAAGGTAACTGATGTGAATTATAACTGGCTTGTTATAATAAAGAACTTGATGTATTTCAAAAGATTTATAAATCGTTTTGAAGGGAAAGTAACACTTGGTTTTAAAGGTTTTAAAAAAAGAGTTATACTAGCTTTATGGGGAGTTAGGTATAATGTCTTAAGAGAGGTAAAGAAATGGTTTACTAATGTTTGAAGTTAAGAGACTTGATCTTATAAGATAAGAGACTTAACTTATTTGTTTAATGTGAATGTTTGTGTGAAACCTCATTCGTGAGTAATGAGTACTTGGTTTTATTTAAAGGGATAATGTTTTACTGATTTTGGAAATCAGAATGTGTATCGACAGACCACTGCAGCGTTAATAAAGGAAAATGTATTGAATAATGATGAATTGTATTAAAACCGGTAGAACCTCCATCTGCATAGAAACTAAGATGAGACAAAATGATATTACATTTTCTAGATCATGGCTGCTGTAATAAGAATGTTGTAAACAAGAATAACCTACTCTTACGTGAGACATATATTACTCAATTGTTCTAAAAAGGAATCAAGTGATTAAGTTTATGAACTATGAAACCATTTGAAAATGAGAAGCTTGAGTAATTGAAACTAGGCAAACCGAACTTAGGAAAAGAATGTTGTTACTTGATTTTGAAAAGGAATGTGGGTTGGTCATTCTAATACTACGGTATCGGGTGACTTTATAAAAGTAATGGATCTCTTTAAAAGAACTTAACGTATGTAGTACTTTGGGGTTAAAAACCCGACTTTGGCATAAAATGAAAGTACTATGAGTTGTGTGAAACTTGCCATGCTTGTTGTTGTGAAACTTGCCTATGCTTGTGATGATAGCCTTTGTTGTGCAAGTGTGGTATTTCAGATACCGTCTCTTGATAGAGGCCTCGACTTGTTGAGAACTTACTTGGGCGTCTTGGCGGTGATGGAGAATTCCACGTATGCTCCGCTGATAGTGTTATTCCATGGACTAGCTCTCCATGAGGTTTATTACTGTTCGCCTTGGTCCCGGTGGTCGGCTCGTACCGCCTGCCTCGACCGATTCGCCTTGGTATCGGTAGTCACCGCGCTTGCCCCGCTCAAAGGTAGTGACGGTTTCGTGATACGCCCTTGGTTCTGGTGGTCACCAGACTTGCCGGTCACCGCGTGGCCGCCTTGGTATCCGGTAGTCGCCTCGCACTTGCCCCGTGTCGCCTTCGTGGTTGTGGTTGCATTGTATTATTGGCACGATCGGATCCTAGTTGTACTTGTCTGTGCGGTTTTATAACACAGTGGGACTGGTGTTCATGTATAATCCTTGGTATTGTTATATCATAAACTGCCGATGAGGAAGAAATTCCACGCACGAGTGATAATTTGGAGGCGGAGTCCTGTCTTGATGTAATCGTTATATGTTATATATCGTAGTTTGGTCATCATACATGTCTCCGCTTTATATAGACTATTATGATTTCATTTACTGATTTACGCCACATACTTGGTACTGTTGCATCGACCTCCTTCGGGGCCGCGTTCATGCCGCGGTAGAGGTACATCTACCGCCGATCCCCGCTAGGATCTCATTTCAGCTTGGGAAGCTCCGCTGTCGGAGGCTTATCTTTGATGCGTTACTGAGTGCGTAAGTTCTTATGCGTTCGGGGTATGGCGGGACCTGTCCGTCATAGTTGTTGTATAAATCTTAGAGGTCCTGTAGTAATCTTGTTGTAAGGTGGTTGTAAAAGGATTAAACTGTTCGCTTTTTATGTATATACCAAGGCAAATCGTTGCTGGCCTGTTTATTTATTATATCTCTCATTTCATGTGTAAAGTTTTATTTCCGCTGATTTTCTCGATGTTGTATCACTAGGGTGCCCGGTAAGGCACCAGCGACGCCCGGTTCGGGCGTCACAAGTGGTATCGAGCGATTAATCCTCTGAAAGTGTCTACGCACGTGTCTAGTAGAGTCTTGATTATCGATGTGTTGTGCACCACATCTATAATCGTGAGGCTATAGGACATTTAGGATTGGTTTCCATTCTTCTCATTACGAGATCGTGCCTTAGAGCCGAGTGATAAGATTGG
Organism: Przewalskia tangutica; assembly: GCA_029844215.1. NCBI lineage: Eukaryota > Viridiplantae > Streptophyta > Magnoliopsida > Solanales > Solanaceae > Przewalskia > Przewalskia tangutica. Next base: position 54,052,370 of record CM056726.1, read on the forward strand.
ACCCTCCGACGTGTTTCGTTTTACCGATTATGCCTCGCGAAAGGCAACCCGCCCGGGCGGCAAGGCAGAGAGGATCTGCGAGTAAGCAATGGCAGAGACCATACGACTGAGCCCCAGCCCCGCACCGGAGCAGAGAGATGAGTTACAAGGAGTGGCCCGATTAATGGCCGTGGTGTGGCCGACTTGAGGATAGGGCCGACGCAGCAGCCCAAAGAGCACCATGGTTCACCCTAGATCGATAGTTCGAGGCTTCGGATTTTACGAGTTGTAGCCGCCGAGTTTTATGGGTCGAGGCACGAGGATGATCCGCAGAGTTCATCCGACGATTCTGATCGTGAGAGTGATCGAGGCATCGGAGGTCGAGTCGGTGGCCCTAGGTTCACATCAATCGCGTGATACCGCGATGATCGTGTTTGATTCTTGGGAGCTGTCCAGGGGAGAGCATGCACTTCCAGCGGTATGGAACGAGTTCTCAAAGGCTTTTCTTGCACATTTCTTGCCTCCCCAGATGAGGAGGGCTCGCCGGCAGATTTTTGGTGTTACGCAGAGCCGCGTGCGGTTCGGGAGTACAATGTGGAGTTCGACTCATTGGCGACGCCCCGCGTTAGTAGCTAGTATGGAGGATCGAGTGCACCGATATGTTACGTGGCTCGATGATTGCCTTGCAGAGAGTTGTTGGTGTAGCTCTTCACCGCATGGACATTGCCGCGTGCAGCGTATACACTTGGATGTGAGGAGCGGATAAATCGACGGAATGACAAAAGTCGCAGAAGAGGGCGAGCAGAGGTCCTTTGGTGACTTTCGAGGCGGACCGCCTCGCCAGCAGACTAGTTATGTACTCCGTCGCTGAGTGGTCCTCCACGCTTTCGACCTTCAGATATTCGGGAGCGTGCCGGGGCTCCTGTGTTTCAGATTTTCGTGAGAGCGAGTGCTCGCCGGATGAGGTTGCCCTTGTCTCGGTGTGGCCGTTGTTGGAAAGCTTCATAAGGGAGAGTGTCGTACTAACTCTGAGATTGTTATTTTTGCGCCAGCAGGCCATCCGGCAAGAGATCGTCCACTGCGGTGGCACCTGGTAGGATAGCATGGACTACTTAAGCGATTGCGGTTCTTCACCTTCCGTAGCAGCAGATGTTTGTACACCTAAGGCCCCTAGGGGTCGCGATGGGAGTTCTCAGCTTTAGCGGTCCTTGAACCGCCTAGTTTCGTATATCCTTAACCTCTAGAGTTTTGTTTGTATTGATGTTCTTGATATGTTTAATGTTATGTTTGGATAGCTTTGTGCTAAAATGTGATTTAGAAACTCGTTAGTGAAAAGGGTAAGTCCACAGGTAGTGTGAGATGGAAGTGGTAGCTTCATGATGTGAAATAGTAAGATTGTTCGGATCGGGAACAAGAGTTGCGCGATTGTCGGGTCGTTGAGGACCATTCGGGTCAACCAGAACCCGTTTGGGGTCGGGCCTGGTGGTCCCGCCAGTGGTAGGGTCACGAGGGTGCTAGGCCCAAGTTTAGTTGACCATCGTATGAGTTCGTAGGTGTGTTCGACCGAATCAGTTCGGAAGGCCGAATGGCCTTAGGGAAATCGAGGTTAGTGAGATGACCAAGTTTGGAGGTAGTGACTCGGGTTGGAAACGAGCGTGGAAAGAAGTGTGGTACGGATACTAGAACGAGTTCGAGTGTTCGTGACGAGTACTACGAGAAAGGGGAGAAGTGAACGTGTGTTTTTGTGGCCAGGTGTGGCATGATTGTTTTCGTACGTATAGCAGTGAAGACTATACTGACGCCTGTTGTTTTGAGACCTAGAAGGAACATTCGGACGAATGTTTCTAAGGGAAGAATGTTATACCTCAGATTTCCAGTATGTACGGGAGTGCGTACGTGTACAATTTGAGCCTTGAGTAGGCATAGTTTCGAAATTTGTACACAAGTGCCGAAAGGAGTCGTTTTTCGACGAAACGTTTCCACAGCTTACGTTGGGAAAATTCCGGCTATGTCATTTAGTATTTTTGCGGATTTTTCCGAGCGACGGAACATTTTTGGACCAACGGGAGGGTGACACTTGTCACCTCATTGACGGCAAAGAGAAGGCTTGGCCTTGGCCGATTGGCTCCTCTTTGTGCCTTGCTTTGTGGCTTGTTTTGTGGAGTGTTTTGTGGAGTGTTTTGTGGGTGCACTTGGCTTGATCTTGGCCTTACACTTGCCTAACACATGGATGGATCTTGGCCATTGGTTGGCCTTTGGTTTTGCTATAAATACCCCCTCTCTTTGAAGACTTCTTCATCCACTCTTCACTTGCCTAAGTCTTGAGAACGCCTCCTCCCTCTTGTTGACTCTCGTCCAAGAGCCCCTCTCCCCCTTGTGAAGGCCTTTTGGCCGAAACCTTCCCCCTTTGTGAGCCTAAAGCCGAGAACACCCCCCCCCTCCCTTAGGGTGTTGTTCTCGTGTGGTACCCCCCCTTTGTGGTATTAAAATACTCCTCCAAGTATTGTTATAATGCCCAAAATACCTTAGCCTTATACCTTGTAGTATTCCAAAGTTACCTCTATACGTAGAGTCCGGAAATACTACCTTTTGTCCTTTTAGTCTCAAACCGAAACCCTAAGGAAACCTTCACTGTTGGTTGAAGTTTTGGAGTAGAAGTTGGATAGAACTTCTAAGGGTTGTTTGGAGCACTCGGAGTAGGAGCTAAACCTTGCTCAGGCGCGACATTATACTCGGATAATTTTGGGCTTATCGAGGTAAACACTACTGTCCTTCTATTGTAATTGGAAATTACATGTTGTAAGAATATATAGTTGAAGTATACTATATATAGAACTATACTTAGTACTGTGGCAATGTCTTTTGACTTAAGCCTGAAGAATTAAGAATCGAATCGAATCAGATGAGACTTGTGTAGTATTACCGTGTAGTAGAATTGTACATGTCCGTTAGGCGTGAAACCCCTCCGATTGGCTTGGTAGCGGCCTCGATAGAGAAGGAGATTTACGCTGCGTGGGGAGATGCTGCCAATTTTTCAGAGAATATTCTACGTTGTGGTTCAGATGATAATAAGCGCCTTGTGGCCTTATAGGTTGAAGTACTGCGTGTGGCGCGATTTACTTGGCTTAAGGAGTAGCCGATTGTTGAGCGTTTGCTATTAGTCGATACTGCCGCGAGGTATGTGAACCTCTTCCTATCTCTTCTAGCATGATATGTGTAAACTATGTGGTACGGTGACGCATACGTGTTAATCGTGTTTGATTGTTCTTAAAACATAAAGTGTTATAACGGCTTTATGGGAAGTTGGTTATAACAGCTTTATGTAGATAAGAAAATACTTTGTGGTTTTAAAAGGTAACTGATGTGAATTATAACTGGCTTGTTATAATAAAGAACTTGATGTATTTCAAAAGATTTATAAATCGTTTTGAAGGGAAAGTAACACTTGGTTTTAAAGGTTTTAAAAAAGAGTTATACTAGCTTTATGGGGAGTTAGGTATAATGTCTTAAGAGAGGTAAAGAAATGGTTTACTAATGTTAGAAGTTAAGAGACTTGATCTTATAAGATAAGAGACTTAACTTATTTGTTTAATGTGAATGTTTGTGTGAAACCTCATTCGTGAGTAATGAGTACTTGGTATTATTTAAAGGGATAATGTTTTACCGATTTTGGAAATCGAATGTGTATCGATGCACCAACTGCGGCGTTAATAAAGGAAAATGTATTGAATAATGATGAATTGTATTAAAACCAAGAGAAACCTCCATCCGCATAGAAACTAAGATGAGACAAAATGATATTACATTTTCTAGATCATGGCTGCTGTAATAAGAATGTTGTAAACAAGAATAACCTACTCTCACGTGAGACTTATATTACTCAATTGTTCTAAAAAGGAATCAAGTGATTAAGTTTATGAACTATGAAACCATTTGAAAATGAGAAGCTTGAGTAATTGAAACTAGGCAAACCGAACTTAGGAAAAGAATGTTGTTACTTGATTTTGAAAAGGAATGTGGGTTGGTCATTCTAATACTACGTATCGGGTGACTTTTATAAAAGTAATGGATCTCTTTTAAAAGAACTTAACGATGTAGTACTTTGGGGTTAAAACCCGACTTTGGCATAAAATGAAAGTACTATGAGTTGTGTGAAACTTGCCTATGCTTGTTGTTGTGAAACTTGCCTATGCTTGTGATGATAGCCTTTGTTGTGCAAGTGTGGTATTTCAGACACCGTCTCTTGATAGAGGCGGTCGACTTGTTGAGAACTTACTTGACGGCCGGGCGGTGATGGAGAATTCCACGGGTATGCTCGCTGATAGTGTTATTCCATGGACTAGCTCTCCATGAGGTTTATTACTGCTCGCCTTGGTCCCCGTGGTCGGCTCGCACCGCCTGCCTCGTGACCGATTCGGCCTTGGTATCCGTAGTCACCGCACTTGCCCCGTTCGATTAGAGTGACGGTTTCGTGATACGCCTTGGTTCCCGTGGTCACCAGACTTGCCCCGGTCACTGCGTGACCGCCTTGGTATCCGTAGTCGGCTCTGCACTTGCCCCGTGACGCCTTCGTGGTCAGGTTGCATTGTATTATTGGCACGATCGGATCCGTAGTTGTACTTGTCTCAGACGGTTTTTATAACACGTGGGACTCGTGTTCATGTATAATCCTTGGTATTGTTATATCATAAACCGCCAGTGAGGAAGAAATTCCACGCACGAGTGATAATTTGGAGGGCGAGTCCTCGCTTGATGTGAATCGTTATATGTTATATATCGTAGTTTGGTCATCATACATGTCTCTGCTTTATATAGACTATTATGATTTCATTTACGTGATTTACGCCACATACTTGGTACTGTTGTCGACCTCCTTCGGGCTGCGTTCATGCCGCAGTAGGTACATCTACCGTCGATCCCCGTTTAGGATCTCATTTCAGCGTTTTGGGAAGCTCCGTTCCGGAGGCTTATCTTTGACGTTACTCGAGTCCGTAAGTTCTTGTGCGTTCAGGTATGGCGGGCCCCGTCCCGTCATAGTTGTTGTATAAATCTTAGAGGTCTGTAGTACTGTTGTGGGCAGGGTTGTAAAAGGATTAAACTGTTCAGTTTTTATGTATATACTGAAGGCAACTGTTTGGGTTGGCCTGTTTATTTATTATATCTCTCATTTCATGTGTAAAGTTTTTATTTCCGCTGGTTTTCTCTGATGTTGTATCACTAGGGTGCCCGGGGTAAGGCACCAGTGACGGGCCCGGGTTCGGGGCGTCACACTCTATCCCCCAAAATCTTACTCGGTTAAACAACCATGATCTAATCCCGACTAACACACTGTTATCAGAACATAGCACTTAAGGTATACTCACCTTATCACACATACTGATCTCTAGAGGGTTAAAGATATATCTATATTTACTGCTTCACTCCCCTTAGTCGTTCTAATCAAACCTGCCACGTAGGGCTCATAGCTAAGGAAGATGACGAACTACCCACCGATCCTGAAGGCTAAGTCCTCCTACAAGGACACCCCATCGACATCAGACCCGGACGGTCGTAGGTACAACAAGTACGAACTAAAAGACGACATTCCCCGGGATGACGTCTGCCAAACTGTGAACCGGAAGCCCTGGAGTTCTAACCAACTCCTGCATACCCCGAACGTCCTGAAATCTGTGGAAGACCACTCTGCATTGTGGATGTGCATATCAAATCTGCTGGTGAGGCGACTTGCCTCGAAAGTTACCAAAGGACCTTGCTGCTCTGGCCCTCCTCTCGCCCGTTAACCCGTCGATCTCTACGCTTCGCCGCTGCGCATAAGCCCGCATACGTGCCATGCTCAATCCCAACTGAAGAATTACTCTTGCACAACCCTCTTTTAGATAGTCCTCAAGACTCGCGGTACATCGGTATACTCTCTGGTAGCCAAATCTATAGCTAGTAACAGGGTCGCCTCTTTGCAATCCATATTCTCTGTTCCTGGTCGTGGAACTGAAGGTTCAAATATCATGGCCGCAGTAGGAACTGCCGTCGCCGTGCTTAACTCTGCTGGGGCTAGTGACATCGCAGAAATCCCCGAATGAAGCACTACCCTAGGTAATGATTGGGCCTGTGCCCTCGCAACCCTCTGAACTCTACTCGCAGCTCCCTCGGCTGCCTTGCCCTCCTGGGCCCGGGTTGCCCTACGCGGAGGCATAACGGTAAGGGAAAGAAATACGTCAGAGGGTCCAACTTACAACACAGCTCTAAGGCACGATCTCAGAGTGAGAAGAATAGAAACCAATCCTAAATACCCTATAGCCTCCTGATTATTGGTGTGGTGCACAACACACCGATAATCAAGACTCTACTGGATACGGTCTGTAGACACTTTCCGAGGATTAACTGCTCTGATACCACTTTTGTCACGACCCGAACCCGGGCCCGTGACTGGTGCCTTACCCCGGGCACCCAAGTAGACATACATCAGAGTAATCAGCGGAACATAAAGACAATACATGAAACCAGTGTAATAAGACAGTGAAATAAGAAGACAGGCTAACCAAAAACGGTTACCTTCAGTATATATATAAATAGCAACTTTTTCAACATGAACAGTTTAATCCTTTTTACAAACCCTGCCCACAACAGTACTACAGACCTCTAAGAATGATACGACAACAATGGCGGGACAGGGCCCCGCCAAACCCCTGAATGTAAACACTTACGACGACAGGGGACTATACCACTGATAAGCCTCCGGAGAAACGGAGCTTCCCAAACGCTGAAACTGTGACCCTGAGAGCTAGGATCAACGACTGGTGTACCTCAACCTGCGGCATGAACGCAGCCCAAGGAGGTCGATAACAAAAATTAGTATGTGAAATCAAAATACATATCGTAAATGAAATCATAGCGATCATATAAAGCAGAGACATGTATGATAACCAAACTACGATTTACAACAAAGCGATCATGTCAAGTCGTGACTCACGCCTCAAGTCATTACTCAAGTATAACAATGGGTCTCGTGCCCACAACATCAATCATGCGTGGAATACCTTCATCATCACGGCGCCTATGATATAAAAGCACCACGGAACACACATGAACACCGTGTCCCACTGTGTCATAATAAAATCAGACGGTAAATGCGAAGGCATAGCCGATTACAAAAACCTACGCAGTCAACAAGGTCATGAATCAGATCATAAGATCTGTCTAGACCGTCAGATGATCAAAGCTGTCCACTTGCCCTCAGTATCAATGTACTCGTCTAACCCTGGAACTCCGCACTCGCGTAGGCCAATCTCATCGCCCGCATGAGGTATTCCCCGCATCGAGGGTAGCTACTCCCCGGCATCGTCCTGGACTTCGCAGTCCGCATGGCCACATGGACCGCATGCCCATAAAGGACGCACACTAACCTGGAACTCTCGTAGCTCCGCATAGGCCCACGGTACCTGCATGAGGTATTCTAGAATCATAGGTCCATCGACCCGCTGAGTCTACCCCAGACGGAGGGCAGCTTAACCCCCGGAATCATCTCAAGAGATGAGTGATGTAAAATACTAACGCAACAGCTTATCGTTAAGCAACATAAGCACAACAAAGGAAACCCCTTTACACAACATCACAAGATACTAACACACGTATCATCCTAGCATGTTTACTTATCAATCAACAAGAAAGTATTACCAGACTATCACAAACCAACACAATCAAGTTATACACACAAGGTACTTTCTACTATATGCCAACAAGTTCGGGGTTTTATCCCCAAAGTACTTCATACATTAACTCTTTAAAAGATACGTTACTTTTACAATGTCACACAATACCCGTAGTATAAAATAGAGTGACTATCCTTTTAAAGTAAATCAATTACTTCTCTTTGTAAAATCAAGTAGCAACATTCTTTTCCAATGATCAAGTTTGCCTAATTTCCAATGTTCAAGTTTCTCATTTTAGAGAGGTTTCGTAGTTCATAGTCTTATTCATTTAAGAATATAATTCTCCTTTAAACTATCTGAGAAACATAAGTCTTATATGTGAGTAGGATATTCTTGTTTATAACAATCTTATTACAGCAGCCATGATCTAGGAAATATCATTTTGTCTCATCTTAGCTTCTATGCAGATGGAAGTTTCTACTGGTTTTAATAATACTTAATTATTAAAAACATTTCCTCTTATAAACACTGCAGTGGTTTGTCGATACACATTCTGATTTCCAAAATCAGTAAAACATTCTTAAGACGTTATACCTAACTTTCCATAAAGCTAGCATAACTCTTAAGTTTTCAAAACAAATCAAGTATTACTTCTTCTTTCGAAATGATTCAAAAATCTTTTGAAATACTTCAAGTTCTTTATTAACACATAACACGCCAGTTATAGTTCAAATCAGTTACCTTTTAAAAACCACAAGTATTTTCTTACCAACATAAAGCTGTTATAACCAACTTCCCATAAAGTCGTTATAACACTTTATGTTTTAAACCAATCAAATACATTTAGCACATGTACGTGTACCGTACTACATAGTTCACACATATCATGCTAGAAGAGATAGGAAGAGGTTCACATACCTCGCGACGAGTATCGACTAATAGCAAAACGCTCCAAGTACTTCCAACCGTCGGCTACTCCTTAAGCCAAGTAGATCGCGCCACACGTAGTACTTCAACCTATAAGGCCACAAGGCGCTTATTAACATTTAGATCCTCAGAGAACATTCTACGTAAAATTCGAAGACCTCCCCGCAACAAACAGAAATCTCCTCTTCTAACGAGGCCACTACCAAGCCAACCCGGGGTTATCGCCTAACCCTAGCGGTACAATTCTACTCCACGATACTACTACACAAGTCTCACTGTAATACAGCCCTATGTAATTACAAAGATTCTTCTTTAAATTCAGCTTAAGTCGCAAGACATTGCTGTAAGTATTATTCGAGCTTAAGTCAAAAGACATTGCCGATAACTACGTTCAAGACTATATATAGTATATTTCAACTATATATTCTAACAATATGTAATTTCCAATTACAATAGAGGATAAGATAATTACCTCGATAAGCCCATAATTATCCAAGTATAAAGTCGATCCTGGCAATCGTTTAGCTCAACTCCGGCGCCCAACCCGCTCTAAACCACCCTTAGAAGTTCTAACCAACTTATACACAATACTCCAACGGACTATGGAGATTTTCCTAGGGTTTCGGCCAGGATCGACGGAAGTATAATAGTATTTCTGGGCTTTTCGTATAGGTATAACCTTAGAATACTACAAGGTATACGGCTAAGGTAATTTGGGCATTATAACAATACTTTGAGAGTATTTCTACCAAGAGAGGGGGGTATTATACGAAAGAAACTAGGCTAGGGGGGGGTACCCCACCACACACTACTAGGAGTGGCGCTACTCTCGGCCAAGGGCCTCACGAAATGGGAGGAGCTCTCAAGACATAGAGATTTTTTTGGATGAAGAAGTCTTCAAAGGGAAGGGGTATTTATAGGTCAAGTGAAGGCCAACCAATGGCCAAGATTAAACCAAGTGTTAGGCAAGTGTAGGGCTAGGATTTACTACACACAAATATCCTACCAACCCTTGACTTTAGCCAAGGCACCAAAAACGTGCAAAGGCTAGCCCAAATCGTCCCAATGGACGTTTCAAGTCCACCAATTGGAGGGTGCCAAGTGTCGCCCTCCCGTTGGTCCAAAATGTTTCGCCTCTCGGAAAAATCCGCAAAAATTAAAAATGACTTAGCCGGAAATTCCCCTACGAAAGCTGTGAAAACGTTTCGTCGAAAAATGACTCTAAACGGGTGTTGTGAACAAAATTAATTCGGCCAAGCCTTAGTACAAGTTTCAAATTTTCTACGTACGTCCTTACGTACATACTCTGAAAATACGGGGTATAACAGATAAAAAGAATGGTTTATTGATTTTAGAAGTTAAGAGACTTGATCTTAAAAGATAAGAGACTTGACTTAATTGATTAATCTGAATTTTGTTAAAAAGTGTGAAACCTCATTCGTGAGTAATAAGTACTTCGTTTTTAAAAGGAATAATGTTTCATCGATTTCTAAATCGAATAAGTATCGAACAAACCACGTAGCTAAAAAAGGGAAATGTGTTGACTAATAAGGTATTATTAAAACCAGTAGAAACCTCCATCTGCATAGAAGCTAAGATGAGACAAAATGATGTTACATTTCCTAGATCATGGCTGCTTTAATAAGATTGTATGAACAAGAATAACCTACTCACACATAAGGCATATGTTTCTCAAATGGTTTTAAAAGAGAATTATATTATTAAGTGATTAAGACTATGAACTACGAAACCTTTCGAAAATGAGAAACTTGAGCATTTGAAATTAGGCAAACTTGAACGTTTGGAAAATAATGTTGTTACTTGATTTTACAAAGGGAAGTGTTTTGGTTTACTTAAAAAGATAGTCACTCTATTTTTATACTACGGGTATTGTGTGACTTTTGTAAAAGAAACGGATCTTTTAAAGAGTTAATGTATGAAGTACTTTGGGGATAAAAACCTGAACTTGTTAACATAAAGTAGAAAGTACCTTGTGTGAATAACTTGATTGTGTTGGTTTGTGATAGCCTTGTAATACTTTCTTGTTGATTGATAAGTAAACATGTTAGGATGCTACGTGTGTTAGTATCTTGTGATGTTTGTGTAAAGGGGTTTCCCTTTGTTGTGCTTATGTTGTTTAACGATAAGTTGTTATGTTAGTATTATATCACTCACCTCTTGACATGATACCGGGGGTTAAGCTGCCCTCCGATGCGGGGTAGACTCAGGCGGTCTGGGACCATGATTCGAGAATACCTCATGCGGATCCAGGGGATCTATGCGGAGCTACGAGTTCCGTGTTAGTGTGCGGGTTATACCTCATGTGGTCTATGTGGCCATGCGGATCGCGAGTCGGGGCGATGTCGGGAGTAAGCTACCGATGCGAGGAATACCTCACGCAGCCTATGTGAGTGGCCTATGCAGAGTGCGGAAGTTCCAGACTAGACGCCGCACATTAGATACTGCGCGAGTGGCGCCGATCATATGGCGGTCAGACAGATCTCATGATACGCTTTATGACCTTGTTGGTACCGCTGGTGTTAGTAGTCGGCTATGCCTTCGCACTTACCCCGCACGGTTTTATTATGACACAGTGGGACCCGTGTTCATGTGTATTCCTTGGTGCTTTTATATCATAGATCACGGTAGTGAGGAAGGTATTCCACGCATGATTGATGTTGTGGGCGTGAGACCCATAGTTGTATTTGAGTAATGACTTTGAGGGCGTGAGTCCCTGACTTGACATGTGCTTATTTATTGTGAACTGTAGTTTGGTTATCATACATGTCTCCTGCTTTATATAGACTACTATGATTTCATTTACGATTTTCGCCACATACTTGGTACCGTTGTTATCGACCTCCTTCGGGCCGTTCATGCCGCAGTAGAGGTACACCGATGTTGATCCTCGCCATGTGGTCACAGTCAGGCTTGGGAAGCTCCGCTTTCTCCGAGGCTTATCGACGTAAAGTCCCCGTAGGTGTAGGTACTACATTCGGGGTATGGCGGGCCCCGTCCCGCCATTGTTGTTATATCATTCTTAGAGGTCCAGTAATCGCTGTGGCGAGTTTGTAAAAGGGATGTAACTGTTCAGATTTAAGTTTTATATATATACGCCGAAAGGCAACTTTTCGCAGAAAAACTGTTTTACACTTCCTATTATTTCATGTCTGGTTTTATGTTCCGCTGATTACTCTGATGTATGTCTACTTAGGTGCCCGGGGTAAGGCACCAGTCACGGGCCCGGGTTCGGGTCGTGACAAAAGTGGTATCAGAGCAGTTAATCCTCGGAAAGTGTCTACAGACCGTATCTAGTAGAGTCTTGATTATCGGTGTGTTGTGCACCACACCAATAATCAGGAGGCTATAGGATATTTAGGATTGGTTTCCATTCTTCTCACTCTGAGATCGTGCTTAGAGCCGTGTTATAAGTTGGACCCCTCTAACGTATTCCTGTCCCTTACCGTTATGCCTCCGCGTAAGGCAACCCGCCCGTGGCAAGGCAGCCAAGCGAGTCGCGAGTAGAGCACCTGAGGGTTACGAGGCACAGCCCAATCATCACCTGGGGTGGTGCTTCATTCGGGGAGTTCGGCGACGTCACCAGACCCAGCAGAGTTTAGCACGGCGCATCGGGCCTCATCGGCCATGATATTTGAACCTTCAGTTCCACGACCAGTAGCAGGAGGTATGGATTGCAAAGAGACGACCCTGTTTCTAGCTATGGATTTAGCAACCAGAGAGTATTTTATGTATCGATTTATCACGGGTCTTGATGACTATCTAAGAAAGGGTTGTGCAAGAGTAGCTCTTCAGTCAGATATGAGCATGGCCTGCGTATGGACTTATGCGCAGCAGACCGAGAAATGAAGAGATCGACGGGTTAACCAAGATCGGCAGAAGAGGGCCAGACCGGCAGGGTTCGTTGGTAACTTTCGAGGCGAATCCAGTAGTTCGGAGAGGAAGGGGTGTTAGCCAGAGGAGGCCACCCCCACCTCGGTGTGGCCGTTGTGGTAGATGTCATGGTGGGGAGTGTCGTGCTTCTTAGACGGCTTGTTATGCTTGCGGCCAACAGGGCCATTTTAAGAGAAATTATCCAACCAGAGGTGGCGCGGATGTAGAGACTCAGCCTTCGGGATCAATGGCTAATTCATCATCTTCCCTAGCTATGCGCCCAACAGGGCAGGATTGATTAGGACGACAAAGGGGTAGTGAAGCAGTAGATACAAGTATATCCTTAACCCTCTAGAGATTTGTACGGGTGATAAGATGAGTATACCTTAAGTGTTATAGATAACATTGTGTAAATTGTGATTAGAAATCATGGTTAGTTAACCGGGTAAGATTGGGGGATAGGGAAAGTGTGAGCCTTAGAGTTTTATACGTAGAGACCTTAGAGGTAAGGCCATCTCGAGTAAAAGATGTATTTTTATGATTGACCCTTATCGGAGTGCATAGTACACGTGAGATATGTGATAAGTCCCTGAGTGGTATGAAATGAAAGAGGGTAGTTGAGCTAAGAAGACCCCTAGGTTCTTCGTGACTTGATTGTGGGATTGTTCCGGATCGAGGAGCAAGTGTTTGGCGCGACAGCGGGTCGGGTTGCGGACCGATCGCGGGTCAACCCGCGGCCTGTACGGTGGTGGGGTCAGTTTGGGGTAGTCCCGCTTTGTGATAGGGTCACGAGGGTGTTAGGCCCAAGTTTAGTTAACCAGCGTACGAGTTCGTGGATGAGTTCGACCGATGGTCGCCAACGAGGTCACCATCTTATCTTTTAGTCAAGACCGTTTACTCGACAGAGGGTTATGCGAGACGATTATATCAGGAAGGTTGTAAGGCTGCACGAGGTGCCTACCTTCACATTATGTCGCAAATGAGCCTGTGTTATGGCTATTTCTTTTTTTCTGGAAGTTTTACCAGGCAGGGTTAGGAACTCAGGTGAGTCTCAGTATCGCATTCGCCCTCGGGCCAGTGTTTGGATTTCAGGGGTAGCTGTGAGGATTGTTGTCTCCTGTTGAGGAAGTGTTTTATAGCTACCATTTCAGTATTCGGATGTCGCCTTATGACGCCTTGTAGGGGCGGAAGTGTAAGTTGCCGGTCGATTGGTTCGAGGTTGGCAAGGTTCAGATAGTTGGTTCATACTTGTTTCGGCAGGATGTGGATAGGGTGAAGCTTATCCAGGAGAGGTTATTGGCAGCTCAGAGTCAACAGAAGTCGTGCGGATAATCGGCGACGACGCTTGGAGTTCAGGTAGACGGTGGGTCTTCTTGAAGGTACCACCCCGGAAAGGGGTGTGACGAGTTGTGGAAAACAGAGGAAACTTAGCCCGAGTTACTTTGGGCCTTTCAGATCTTGTGAAGAGTAGGCCAGGTTGCCTATAGTTGGCATTGCCGTCCGACGTATGAGGCAGTATGTCCGGTCTTTCGTGTTGCTATGTTCGGAAAGTATCGGGGATCCATCCAGAGTGTTCCCAGTAATGATGACCAAGTTGGAAGTAGTAACCCAGAGATTTTGGTGAATGAAGCAGTAACAGAAATGTGGTATGTTATGAGAAAGATTTCGAGTGTACGAGAAGGGTACGACGAGTAAGAGAATAAAAATGATCATTGCGTTCGTAAAGAAAAGGTGCGAAGGGAGTATCTTTTAGACCTAGGGTGTGAGCTTTTGTAGTGATGGGGGTGATTCCTCGTAGACTTGAAGTTGAGTAATTGCGCGTGTGTTATGTTATGGCCAGGTACGACATGATTGTTTTCGTTAGTATAGTAGTGAAGACTATACATGCACTTGTGTGTTTCGAGGCTTAGAAGGAACATTCGGGACGAATGTTTCTAAGGAGGGGAGAATGTTATACCCCGTATTTCCAGAGTATGTACGTAAGGACGTACGTACGAAAGTTTGAGCCTTAAGTTAGGCATAGGACTGAAAATTTTGTGCACAACCCCCGAAAAGAATCGTTTTTCGACGAAACGTTTTCCAAAGCTTGCGTAGGGAAAATTACGGCTATGTCATTTATTTGTTTTGCGGATTTTTCCCAGAGATGAAATATTTTGGACCAACGAGAGGGCGACACTTGTCACCCTCAAGTGGGCGTTCTAGTGGACGAAATGGGGCACGTTTCTCCCTTGTTTTGTGGCCTAAAACTTGGGTCAATGTTTGTGAGGGATTTGTGGAGTAGGGTTAGGGTGCACTTGGGCAAATCTTGACCCTCCACTTGCCCCCCACTTGGCTTGATCTTGGCCCTTGGTTGTCCTATAAATACCCCTTTGAAGTGCAAGACTTCTTCATCCCTCAAACAATTTCTAAGTCTTGAAAACCCCTCCCCCCTTTGGAGAGGTTCTCGTCCAAGCCTCCCCCTCCTCCCTTTGTGAGGCCTTTTGGCCGAGAGCACCCCTCCCCCTTGAGAAGGCCTTTTGGCCGAGAGTACCCCCCCCCCCCCCTTGCCTAGTTGTTCTCGTAAAATACCCCCCCCCCCTCTTGGTAGAAAATACTCTCCAAGTATTGTTACTATACCAAAATACCTTAGCCTTATACCTTGTAGTATTCCAAAGTTACCTTTATACGTAGAGCCTAAATACTACCTTATGTCCTTTAGTCTCAAACCGAAACCCTAAGGAAAATCTTCATAGCCGGTTGAAGTATTAAGTAGAAGTTGCGTAGAACTTCTAAGGGTTGTTTGGAGCGGGTTGAGCGCCTGCAGTAGGAGCTAAACGTTGCTCAGGATCGACATTTAAACTTGGATAATTATGGGCTTATCGAGGTAAATATCTTGTCCCCCTATTGTAATTAGAGTTTACATACTGTTGAAGTATAAGAATTAAGTATAAGTTATATACCAGGAAGGTATATAAGAGGAATTGAATCAGATTTACATAGACTTGTATTTACTGAGACTTGTGAAGTTTGACGTAGGAAGTCTTTGCCCAATTTTCCGTAGAATCTTGTATCTAGATTTATTCTACCGAGTAGTCTAGACATTGATAGACTTGTATAACCGTTATAGGTTGAAGTACTGTGAGTAGCGTATTCTACTCGCAGGGTGGAAAAGGCTAGCCGGACTACAATACTTTTGAGATATTTGATAATAGTCGATAATCGTCGCGAGGTATGTGATTCTTCCTATCCTCTTGAGCATGATATTTTAAAAGAATATATATATAGTACGGTAGACGTACTTGTGTTAACTGAATGTAGTTTTACGGCAATGTCTTTTGACTTAAGCCTGAATAATAAGAATCTTGAAGTATTTCAAGAGAATTAAGAAACCTTTTTGAAAGAAGAGTAATACTTGGTTTTAAAAGCTTAAGAGTTATACTAGCTTTATGGAAAGTTAGGTATAACGGCTTAAGAGAGATAAAAAGAATGGTTTATTGATTTTAGAAGGTAAGAGACTTGATCTTAAAAGATAAGAGACTTGACTTAATTGATTAATATGAATTTTGTTAAAAAGTGTGAAACTTCATTCGTGAGTAATGAGTACTTCGTTTTTAAAAGGAATAATGTTTTACTGATTTCGGAAATCAGAATAAGTATCGAACAAACCACAACAAATACTAAAAAGGGAAATGTGTTGACTAATAAGGTATTATTAAAACCAGTAGAAACCTCCATATGCATAGAAGCTAGATGAGACAAAATGATGTTACATTTCCTAGATCATGGCTGCTTTAATAAGATTGTATGAACAAGAATAACCTACTCACACATAAGGCATATGTTTCTCAAATGGTTTTAAAAGAGAATTATATTATTAAGTGATTAAGACTATGAACTACGAAACCTTTCGAAAATGAGAAACTTGAGCATTTGAAATTAGGCAAACTTGAACGTTTGGAAAATAATGTTGTTACTTGATTTTACAAAGGGAAGTGTTTTGGTTTACTTAAAAAGATAGTCACTCTATTTTTATACTACGGGTATTGTGTGACTTTTGTAAAAGAAACGGATCTTTTAAAGAGTTAATGTATGAAGTACTTTGGGGATAAAAACCCGAACTTGTTAACATAAAGTAGAAAGTACCTTGTGTGAATAACTTGATTGTGTTGGTTTGTGATAGCCTTGTAATACTTTCTTGTTGATTGATAAGTAAACATGTTAGGATGCTACGTGTGTTAGTATCTTGTGATGTTTGTGTAAAGGGGTTTCGCTTTGTCAGGCTTATGTTGTTTAACGATAAGCTATTATGTTAGTATTATATCACTCACCTCTTGACATGATACCGGGGTTGTCGCCTCCGACGGGGTAGACTCAGCGATGCAGGACCATGATTCGAGAATACCTCATGCGGATCCGGGGATCTATGCGAGCTACGAGTTCCGTGTTAGTGTGCGGGGTTATACCTCATGCGTCTATGTGGCCATGCGATCGCGAGTCCGGGGCGATGCCGGAGTAGCTACCTCGATGCGAGGAATACCTCACGCAGCCTATGTGAGTGGCCTATGCAGAGTGCGGAAGTTCCAGGACTAGACGCGCGACATTAGATATCGCGGGCGAGTGGCCTTGATCATATGGCGGTCTAGACAGATCTCATGATACGATTTATGACCTTGTTGGTACCGCGTGGTGTTAGTAGTCGGCTATGCCTTCGCACTTACCCCGACGGTTTTATTATGACACAGGTGGGACCGGTGTTCATGTGTATTCCTTGGTGCTTTTATATCATAGATCACCAGCGGTGAAGGTATTCCACGCATGATTGATGTGGGCGTGAGACCCATAGTTGTATTTGAGTAATGACTTTGAGGCGTGAGTCCACGACTTGACATGTGCTTATTTATTGTGAATCGTAGTTTGGTTATCATACATGTCTCCCGCTTTATATAGACTACTATGATTTTATTTACTGATTTTCGCCACATACTTGGTACTGTTGTCGACCTCCTTCGGGGCTGCGTTCATGCCGCAGTAGAGGTACACCTGTTGATCCTCGCCATGTGGTCACAGTCATTGCGTTTGGGAAGCTCCGTTTCTCGGAGGCTTATCAGGTAAAGTCCTCGTAGTTGTAGTACTTACATTCGTGGTATGGCGGGGCCCTGTCCCGCCATTGTTGTTATATCATTCTTAGAGGTCTGTAGTACTGTTGTGGGCAGAGTTTGTAAAAGGGATGTAACTGTTCAGATTTAAGTTTTATATATATACGCCGAAAGGCAACTTTTCGCAGAAAAACTGTTTTACACTTCCTATTATTTCATGTCTGGTTTTATGTTCACGATTACTGATGTATGTCTACTTAGGTGCCGGTAGGCACCAACACGCCCGGTTCGGTCGTGACAGAGGCCACCCCACCCTGTATGGTCGTTGTGGTAGGGGTTCTTATGGGAAGTGTCGTACTACTTAGATAGCTTGTTAGACTTGCGGCCAGAAGGGTGACGAACCCTTAAGAGATTATGTTTAATTGACTTAATGGCATACCTTATTGTTACATTAAGCTGGGTTGTATTCTTAAGTGATATGTACGAATAATATTGGTATGGAGTAAATAGGGTTATGATTGAGACAACATGATTTTGAGATTAAGTGGAGATATTTTACCCGTATACGGGGAGAGATAATGTAAGTTTGGGACATGGAATACTTGAGGATCTTAGAATATGTGGAAATCGTTGAGCCCTTAGATAGACAAGGCCTTCAAGAGTAAAGTATTTTATGTGTGATCGTGGTTAAAGTACATAGGCTATATGAAGTATATTATAGGTGATGATTCTGTGGTTGGAGTATAAACCACTTGTGATTGTTGTTAATGATTGTTGAGCCGATTGGGAATTTGTATAGCTTGAGACCTTGGATGAACATTCGAGGACGAATGTTTCTAAGGGGGGTAGAATGTTACACCCCATATTCCAGGGCATGTAAGTGAGAACATAAGTTAGGATATAAGGTTGAGGGTTAGTGGGAATGTATATTTACATTTTCGATAAGGAAAAAGTTTGGATACAATAAAGGTGACGACGAGAAGTAGTACTAGGAATTGAGTTCTTCCCAATAGAGTGTGGGCAGAAAAGGAGCTCCCGAAACATAAAGGACAAAAGTTGGCAGATCAGGTGCGAAAGACTGCAGCACCGCGGTGCCTGAGGGCAGCACCGCGGTGCCACAACTACTGGGAGGTTGCAAGACTTTCGGCACCGTGGTTCCGAAGGGCAGTACCGCGGTGCCTATGCGGAATTTTCTAATCCGAGATATTTTTGTGACAGGTGGACAAGTGGGGTTCATGGTTCCCCCTCCACTTGTCCTATAAGTTCATATTGGGCACAAGTCTTGGAAGACTTGTGCTACACAAAGAAGATCTTCATCTTTCAAACCCTCATCCTTTCCCTTGTTCTTGAAGTTTCGAAATTCCCTAGCCAAAGTGAAGAACAATACAACTTATTTTCCAAGATTAAGCACCCTAATCTAGTTCTAAGCCAAGTTAACTCTCCAAGAACCATAGGTCATGGTATGACCGAAAATGGTGGTGAAACACTAGGCTTGGAGATGAACTTTTGGAAGGAAAACATGAAAGGAAGATGGTTACAAGCTTGTAGAGGATACATGTGCGTGATTGTAACGCGAAGAGGTGGTGTAAAAGGAAGCAGTTTGGCCGAGAACTTGTAGGCAATTTTGGCTAAAGTGAAAGGTAAAGATTTCTGCTTCCTCTTTAAGATTATTGGAAGTTTCATGATGTTATAGTTAAGATATGAACTTGTGTTAAGTGAAAAGGAGAATAAGAAGTGCATGAGACAGTTTTGGCATGTTAGCCGATTGTGGACAGTTTTGGTGTTGTTGGGCTCATTGGATATTGTTGTGCAGTTTTAGGAACTGTTTTGTGGCGTTAGAATGCTGAAAATTCATCCACCATTATGCATGTTTAAGTATATTAATTGCTAATGAAAGTACTAAGGGACTAAGGGTGTAGAAAAGTGTAGAAAGGCTTCACTTTTTACCCTCGTTGTTGTTGGATTATAGACTGTTTTATGGGCTGTTTTTATGGACTATTTTTAAATGGATTATGAGGCTGTTTTACGTGAGAAATAGGTTTGTGAATCACCTTGGTTAACTGGTTGGTTGTGCCCTTAATTGGTGCTTGATTGTTGATGAAGTTGGTCTTATTGAAAGGTGGAAAAGTACGTATAAGTAGGGGAAGTGCTGCCCAAATTTTTATATGAAAAGAGAACCTTTACTTGGTATATGTCTTATACTAAGTATTCATGAAGTTGATAGACATGTTATTGTGGTTATAGGTTGAAGTACCTAATTGGGAAGTATTCTACTTGTCGTGTTGGTTAGTCGTCAATAAGGTATGTGAACCTCTTCCTTCTCCTTTTGGCATGTTCTACGTGTGAACCATAACTGTGGTATTGTTTCAAAAGTTATTCTACTCTTAGAAGTTAAGGAGTAGTCATGTTGTTGATTCTATGCTAAAGGCATGTCTAAATTATTCCTAAGTCCTTACCAAGTCTTCTGGGAGATGTTGGTAAGATTTTTTAGGAAGTATTGGAGTTGAGTTGATCTTGCTAAGTTACAGCACTAGTGAGAAAAGGTATCGAACAAGCCATTGCAACGTTAAATAAAAAAGGAATCGACAATCAATTATATTGAAATGAGTAGAATTTCCATCTGCATAGAAGCTAAGATATAACCAGTTCGTTTTACACTTTCTAGGTTCGCAACTGATTAGATAAGATCATTATTAATATATAACATACTAAAGGCTCATAAAATGGATTAATTTGGCAATTCGGATCGGTTATCACTATGCAAAGGTTTCCATAATGTTAGCCAAAGGAGCGAGACGAATTTAGATTATCGAGTCGGTACATACGACAAACGGTATGTGACTCTTCCTTTCTTCTTTGAGCGTGACCTTTATAAAATAAGTGTACGGTGGACATACGTGTTTTAAAAGAATATAGATTTCATGTGGTACATGAGGTGATAGTAACTTGATTTTAAAAGTATACTTGACTTGATTTGAAAAGAATAGATCATTTGGTTTTAAAAGTATAAGTGCCTTGATTTTAAAAGTATACTTGTCTTGATTTTAAAAGTGAAAGTGTCTTGATGCTACATATGCTAGTTTCTTAGGGTTTATAAATGAAAGGATGTACGGCGGACGTACATGGTTCTATTGGATCTTATTTCTAAAAAGGAAGGCATGGTATTTTCTTGATATTTCTAAAAAGAAAGGCATGGTATTGTCTTGATATTTCTAAAAAGGAATGCATGGTATTGTCTTGAAATTTCTAAAAAGTAAGGCATGGTATTGTCTTGGTATTTCTAAAAGGAAGGCATGGTATTGTATTGGTGTTTCTAAAAAGGAAGGCATGGTATTGCCTTGGTGTTTCTAAAAAGGAAGGCATGGTATTGCCTTGGTTTTCTAAAATAATAGTTCATTCTATTTGTTCTAATGAGAGTCAAAGATTATTTTAACTTGCATATGTTTGCTCATATAGCCCTTCGTGCAAGTGTTACATTTCCACATCACCGCGTCCCTCACTAGAGGGCCGACAACATTATGTATATATTTCATGGATTAACTCCCATTGCGTGAGTTGGTACACACTCATTGTGGGTCTAAAGGACACTTGCGGGTCTGAAGGACTCATGCTGGTTCAATTCCCAGGATATTATTCCATGGACTAGCTCTCCGTGATGCGGGTATCGGGTACAGATATCCATTGCGAGTCTACAAGATCCATGCGGGTGAAATAGTCCCATGAGTAGGATTGCATAATGATCCTGAGGGCAGATGTCCCTGATTTTGGCATGACTTTCATATTTTGAAAATGTAGAGTTTACTCTCATTTTACTGAGTCCCAGAATGGGCCAGGGTACGTTATATGTTTATGCTTTCACCTAGTCCCAGAATAATCCTGGGTACGTTATGTGTTTATGCTTTCACTGAGTCCCAGAATGGGCCAGGGTACGTTATGTGTTTATGCTTTCATTGAGTCCCAGAATGGGCTAGGGTACGTTATATGTTTATGCTTTCACTGAGTCCTACAGGGTACGTTATGTGTTTATGCTTTCACTGAGTCCCATAATAGGCCAGGGTACGTTATATGTTATGTGAGCCACCGAGTCCCTCACTAAAAGGTCGGGATATGTTACACTGATAATTCCCCCGTGTCCCTCACTAAAGGGTCGGATCACGTTAAAGGCATAAATACATGATGGTTACATGATTCCACCGAGTTCCAGAATGGCCCGGGATACGTTATGTGGTACAGGGGTACAATGGTACAGTGATACAAGGTACAGTTGGCTCTTATTTTATATGGCACGGTTGGATCTGGTATTTGATTTTCATACTTGTCCCTGTCATCTTTTATACAGTTATGAACTTGTTTACTGTACTTTATGTTTGCATATTTGGTACCTTATTGTACTGACCCCCTTCGGGGGGCTGCGTTCATGCCCACAGGTATAGGTACTCAGTTGGGTGATCCGTGAGCTTAGGATCCTTGTTCAGCGTTTTGGGATATCTCTAATGTTCCGGAGCTTGTCATTTTAGTACAGGTCTTCCATTATGGCTATATATATTCAGGGATACGACGGGGCCTTTTCATGTCATAGTTGTTATGATACTCTTAGAGGTCTGTAGTTATGTGTGGGTTGGACATATGTAAAGTTGTAACCCGTTTTGGGATATCTTTATGTATAGTGGCGGCCTTGTCGGCTTGCCTGTTTTTTTTATAACATGAGGTTTCTTAAAGCTTCCTGTTACACCCCGTAATTCCAGGACATGTTTAAGAGAAT
The DNA here is from genome assembly GCA_029844215.1 of Przewalskia tangutica. Taxonomy (NCBI): domain Eukaryota; kingdom Viridiplantae; phylum Streptophyta; class Magnoliopsida; order Solanales; family Solanaceae; genus Przewalskia; species Przewalskia tangutica. Next base: position 54,074,650 of record CM056726.1, read on the forward strand.
GTACATAAGGAATCAGGACTCTAAATTGGTACGAAAGAAAGAATTGTTTTTCCGAAGAAAAATCTGTCACGACCCGAACCCGGGCCCGTGACTGGTGCCTTACCCCGGGCACCCTAGTGATACAACATCAGAGAAAACCAGCGGAAATAAAAACTTAAACATGCAAATAGACATGAATCAAGATGAAAGAAAACAGGCCAACCAAAACGGTTGCCTTTCAACATATATATATATAAACATTTGAACAGTTACAATCCTTACAACCCTGCCCACAACAGTGCTACAGACCTCTAAGATTTTTTTCAACAACTATGACGGGACAAGGCCCCGCCATACCCCTGAACGTACAAGAACCTACAGACTCAGGGTAACATACCAAAGATAAGCCTCCGAAGGAACGGAGCTTCCCAATACGCTGAAATGAGATCCTAAACGCGGGGATCGACAGCCGATGTACCTCTACCTGCGGCATGAACGCAGCCACGGGCGAGGTCGATAACAGTACTAAGTATGTGAAATCAGAAATATCAGTAAATGAAATCATAGCGATCGATAAAAAGGGGAGACATGTATGATAACCAAACTACAAGCATACACATATAACGCTTATATCAAGTCGTGGTCTCACGCCCTCCACATCAATCATGCCCGTGGAATACCTTCCTCACTGCCGGCAGTCTATGATATGATAACACCAAGAAGTACACCTGCACACCAAGTCCTACCTGATGCCAAAGCCGTACTAACAATCCAAAATGGAAGCATACCCGTGCGCTACGCATCGTGTCAGTATGCCCAAAAGGGAACAACAAGACATCAACCAAAATGGAAGCATACACGTGCACTACGCATCGTGTCAGTATGTCCAAAAGGGAAACACTAAGACAACATTCCAAATGGAAGCATACCCGTGCGCTACGCATCGTGTCAGTATGTCCAAAAGGAAACAACAAGGCGGCAATCAAAATGGAAGCATACCCGTGCGCTACGCATCGTGTCAGTATGTCCAAAGCGATTAGCAAAATAACACTATCAAGAGGAGCGTACCCGTGGAATTTCTCCGTCACTGCCGGCACGTCCCAATAAGTTCTCAACAAGTCAACCGGCCCTCCATCGAGAGACGCGGTAGTATAGAAACACAATTCTTGCACAACAAAGGCTATCACAACAAGCATAGGCAAGTTTCACAACAACAAGCATAGGCAAGTTATACATAACTCAAGGTACTTTCATTTTATGTTAAAGTCCGGGTTTTAACCCTAAAGTACTACGTACGTTAAATTCCTTTTTAAAGAGATCCATTCCTTTTATAAAAGTCACCCGATACCCGTAGTATACAAATAGAGTGACTTACATCTTTCAAGTAAAGCAAAACAACTTCCATACTTTCCTTTTTAAAACCAAATCAAGGCAATACCATGCCTTCTTTTTGGACCAAAACACTTCTCTTTTTAAAGTCAAGTTACCACATTAAAATCAATGATAAAACCCTTTTTCATAAAGTCGTTATAACTAACTTCCCATAAAGCTGTTATAACACTTTATGTTTTAAACCATTTTAAGACAAAACAATGCCTTCCTTTTCCCTATAGTTCCAGTTTGCCTAATTTCAATTACTCCAGTCTCTTTATTTTAGAAAAGTTTCATAGTTCAATGTCTTAATCTCTTTTTAAAACAATTGAGTAACATATGCCATAGGCGAGTAGGTTATTCTTGTTCATAAATCTTATTAAGCAGCCATGATCTAGGAAATGTAATATCATTTTGTCTCATCTTAGCTTCTATGCAGATGGAGGTTTCTACTGGTTTTAATAATACTTCATTATTCAATACATTTTCCTTTATTAACGCTGCAGTGGTTTGTCGATACACATTCGATTTCCAAATCAAGAAACATTATTCCTTTTAAAACCACGTACTCATTACTCACGAATGAGGTTTCACACAAAACTCATATTAATTCATTTAAGTTAAGTCTCTTATCTTATAAGATCAAGTCTCTTAACTTCTAAAATCAGTAAACCATTTTCTTTACCTCTCTTAAGACGTTATACCTAACTCCCCATAAAGTTAGTATAACTCTTTTTAAAACCTTTAAAACCAAGTGTTACTCTTCTTTCAAAAATGGTTTCTTAACTCTTGTGACATACTTCAAGTTTCTTAATATTCAGGCTTAAGTCAAAAGACATTGCCGTACAACTACGTTCAATTAGCACACGTACGTCTACCGTACTATATATTATTCAGGCTTAAGTCAAAAGACATTGCCGTACAACTACGTTCAATTAGCACACGACGCTCACCGTACTATATATTATTCAGGCTTAAGTCAAAAGACATTGCCGTACTATATATATCTTCCTTTAAAATATCATGCTCAAGAGTATAGGAAGAATCACATACCTCGCGACGATTATCGACTATAAGCAAAACGCTCCACGGCTATAACCCGGCTAGCCTTGTCCACCTTCTAAGTAGCACATGCTACTTGCAGAACATTCAACCAATAAAGGTTTATCAGTCTACTGTAAATACAGTCCTATGTAAGTACAGTTTAAACTTCTACTTATATTCTTCTGATGTGATTTCAGTTCAAGTCTATTCTGTAATATCCTTCTATTACAGTTCAATTCTCTTCTATGAATCTTATATTCATTTCTACTACGACAGTATGTAATTTCCAATTACAATAGAAGGACAGTAGTATTTACCTCGATGAGCCCAAAATTATCCAAGTATAAAGTCGCTCCTGAGCAACGTTAAGCTCCTACTCCGAGTGCTCCAATCCGCTCCAATCAACCCTTAGAAGTTCTACGCAACTTCTACTTAACACTTCAACCGACTATGAAGGTTTTTCTTAGGGTTTCGTTTTTGTGACTAAAGGAAAGTATAATCGTATTTTCCGGGTTTTTGTATAAGTGTAACCTTGGGAATACTACAAGGTATTTGGGCCAAGGTATTTGGGCATTATAACAATACTAGGAGAGTATTTCTATACCACAACAAGGGGTAGTATTTCGACTAGCACAACTAGGCTGTGAGGGGGTTCTCGCCAGAACCACTAGGTAAGAGGGGGTTCGGCCAGGGTCTACAAGAGGGGGCGCGAGGGGTGGTGTTTGGACGAGACAAGCAAGAGGGAGAGGGAGTATTTGAGACTTGGAGAAGATTTTAGGATGAAGAAGTTCATCACTTAGGGGGGGTATTTATAGGTCAAGAAATGGCCAACCAATGGCCAAGATTCATCCAAGTGTAAGGCAAGTGTAGGGCTAGATTTAAGCCAAGTGCACCTTATCCATCTACCACAACAACTTGCACAAATATCCTACCAACTCCTCGACCCTTTTTCGTCCACCATTGCCGCCCAACCTCATCCAATGTGAGGGTGACACATGTCACCCTCCCGTTGGTCCAAAATGTTTCGTCTCTCGGAAAAATCCGCAAAAATTATAAATGACATAGCCGGAATTTACCCTTCGCAAGTTTAGTAAAACGTTTCGTCGAAAAACGATTCTTTTCGGCACTTGTGCCCAAATTTCGAACTTGCCAAATCTTTAAGGCTCAAATTTTATACGTACGCCCTCACGTACATACTCTGAAAATACGGGGTATAACATTCTCCCCTCCTTAGAAACATTCGTCCCGAATGTTCCTTCTCAAGACGGATAACGATGAAGTTCTTCTAACAAGTTGCCAACGCCACGCCTGGCCACGAAATAACACACGTTCTCTTCCTTCCTTACTCGTCGTGCCCTTCTCGAACACTTGAACTCTTCTAGTATACGTACCACACTTCAGTCATCACTTCAGTTCCCAAAACTTTGGAGTCACCACCTCCAAACTTGGTCATCTTACTAGCCGCAATCTCCCTTAAGACCATTCCCGGCCTTCACGACCGCTGGTCGAACACATCCACGAACTCATACGATGGTCATCTAAACTTAGGCCTAGCACCCTCGTGACCCTACCACCTGGCGGGACCACCCAGAGCTGACCCCACCTCGAACCAGGCCGCGGGTTGGCCCTCAACATGGCCCCAACCCGACCCACTTAACGCATCACGCTCTTGTTCCCCGATCCGGAACAATCTTACCTATACAGGTCATGAAAGCTACCACTTCCATTTAACACTACCCAAGGAAATTTTTCCCACAATTACTCCACGTATACCTATACGTTCTGACAAGGATCACTCGCAAAAACTTGTACTCAAGACGGCCTTACATCTAAGGTCTCAACTGTAATATTCTAAGGTTCATCATTTTCTCACCCCCAGGCTTACCCTTTTTCACTAACCAGGTTTCTAAATCATATTTTAGCACAAAGCTATCCGACATAACACTAAACACATCATCATAACATCAATACATACCAAACTCTAGAGGGTTAAGGATATACCTGAAAATAGGCGGTTCAAAGGACCGCTAAAACTGGGAACTTCCACCGCGACCTCTACCGTGGCCCGCCGGTGTATGAACATCCTGCCTGGCTATGGAAGGTGAAGAACCCGCAACTGATCCCGTAGTCTGTGCTATCCTACCAGCGCTACCCCTGGTCGGACAGTTTCTCCCAAAATGGCCCTGCTGGCCGCATGTAAAACAAACTCCCGGACTAGCACGACACTCCCCACTGTGGAGTCTACCACAGCGGTCACAACGAGGTAGGGGTGGCTTCAGCTGGCTAACACCCCTGCTCTCCCGAAAATCTGAACCCTTGGAGCCCTGACCTGCTCCTGAATACTCTGGATGCCTTGAAGATTGTGGAGGACCACTCTGTACTGGTGGAGGCGCATAACTAGTCTGCTGCTGAGGCGGTCCGCCTCGAAAGTCACCAAAGGACCCTGCTGTTCTGGCCCTCTTCTGCTGACCTTGGTTATTCCGTCGATTTCTCCGCTCCTCACCTCCAAGTGCATAAGCCTGCATGCGGGCAATGTCCATGCCCGGCTGAAGAGCTACACCCGAACAACTCTCTGCTAGGTAATCATCGAGCCCTGTAACATATCGGTGCACTCGATCCTCCATACTAGCTACCAACGCGGACGCATCGCCAATGAGTCGAACTCACATTGTACTCCCGAACCGCACGCTGCTCGCCGCAACACCAAAAATCTGTTTACCGAGCCCTCCTCATCTGTGGAGGCAAGAAGTGTGCAAGAAATGCCTTTGAGAATTCGTCCCATATAGCCGCAAGTGCATTCTCTCCCGACAGCTCACGAATCAAACCCGATCGCGGTATCACGCGGATGCGAACCTAGACCACCGACTCGGTCTCCGATGCCTTGATCACTCATGATCCGTCAGAATTCCGGATGAACTCCTGCGGATCATCCTCGTGCCTCGAACCATAAAACTCGCGGGTTACATCTCGGAAAATCCAGAGCCTCAAACTGCTCGCCGGGGTGAACTACGGTGCTACTAGATCGAATCGCTGCTGATCCCTATCCTCATATTTGGCCACGACCGCCAGAATCGCCATCTCCTTGTACCCATCTTATTTGCTCCAGCCGTGGACCGAGGCTCGTGTATCAGTAGTCTCGGCAGCCATCGCTGCGCTTCTAAATCACTGGCCGGCGGTGTCGCAAAACTCGCCGTCAAGTACTATCTCGTGTCTCGACGCTCGCGCTGCGTTCTCCTCAGATCCCACTAGCAGCTCCATCGGCTGCCTTGCCCGTCTGGGCCTGGGTTGCCTTACGCGGAGGCATAACTGGTAAAGGAAAGGAATACGTCAGAGGGGTTCGACTTATCACACAGCTCTAAGGCACGATCTCAGAATGAGAAGAATGGAAACCAATCCTAAATGTCCTATAGTCTCCTGATTATAGATGTGGTGCACAACACACCGATAATCAAGACTCTACTAGACACGGTCTGTAGACACTTTCCGAGGATTAACTGCTCTGATACCACTTTGTCACTTTGCCGCGAGGTTCTAGTGTCACTCCGGCGACCCAACAAATGGTACCGGACTGCATGCGATCCCTGAGGTTTGGACCTTCTCAGGACGTGCCATACGGAGAGCCACGGTTCGGGTCTGTTCCCGCGTGAGATGCTCTGGCCTCTTTATACGCTCAGCCGAAGGAGGTCGACAACAGTACCAAGTATGTGAAATCGTAAATATCAGAAATGAAATCATAGCAGTCTATAAAAAGCAGGAGACATGTATGATAACCAAACTACAGTACACACATATAACAGTTATATCAAGTCAGGGTCTCACGCCCTCCACATCAATCATGCCCGTAGAATACCTTCCTCACTGCCGGCAGTCTATGATATGATAACACCAAGAAGTACACCTGCACACCAAGTCCTACCTGATGCCAAAGCCGTACTAACAATCCAAAATGGAAGCATACCCGTGCGCTACGCATCGTGTCAGTATGCCCAAAAGGGAACAACAAGACAGCAATCAAAATGGAAGCAAACCCGCAGCGCTACGATCGTGTCGATGTCCAAAAGGGAAACACTAAGACAAGATTCCAAATGGAAGCATACCCGCGCGCCACGATCGTGTCGATATGTCCAAAAGGAAACACCAAGGCGGCAATCAAAATGGAAGCATACCCGTGCGCTACGCATCGTGTCAGTATGTCCAAAGCGATTAGCAAAATAACACTATCGAGAGGAGCGTACCGGTGGAATTTATCCGTCACTGCCGGCACGTCCCAATAAGTTCTCAACAAGTCAACCGGCCCTCCATCGAGAGACGCGGTAGTATAGAAACACAATTCTTGCACAACAAAGGCTATCACAACAAGCATAGGCAAGTTTCACAACAACAAGCATAGGCAAGTTATACATAACTCAAGGTACTTTCATTTTATGTTAAAGTCCGGGTTTTAACCCTAAAGTACTACGTACGTTAAATTCCTTTTTAAAGAGATCCATTCCTTTTATAAAAGTCACCCGATACCCGTAGTATACAAATAGAGTGACTTACATCTTTCAAGTAAAGCAAAACAACTTCCATACTTTCCTTTTTAAAACCAAATCAAGGCAATACCATGCCTTCTTTTTGGACCAAAACACTTCTCTTTTTAAAGTCAAGTTACCACATTAAAATCAATGATAAAACCCTTTTTCATAAAGTCGTTATAACTAACTTCCCATAAAGCTGTTATAACACTTTATGTTTTAAACCATTTTAAGACAAAACAATGCCTTCCTTTTCCCTATAGTTCCAGTTTGCCTAATTTCAATTACTCCAGTCTCTTTATTTTAGAAAAGTTTCATAGTTCAATGTCTTAATCTCTTTTTAAAACAATTGAGTAACATATGCCATAAAGTAGTATGTTATTCTTGTTCATAAATCTTATTAAGCAGCAATGATCTAGGAAATGTAATATCATTTTGTCTCATCTTAGCTTCTATGCAGATGGAGGTTTCTACTGGTTTTAATAATACTTCATTATTCAATACATTTTCCTTTATTAACGCTGCAGTGGTTTGTCGATACACATTCTGATTTCCGAAATCAGTAAAACATTATTCCTTTTAAAAACCACGTACTCATTACTCACGAATGAGGTTTCACACAAAACTCATATTAATTCATTTAAGTTAAGTCTCTTATCTTATAAGATCAAGTCTCTTAACTTCTAAAATCAGTAAACCATTTTCTTTACCTCTCTTAAGACGTTATACCTAACTCCCCATAAAGCTAGTATAACTTTTTTTAAAACCTTTAAAACCAAGTGTTACTCTTCTTTCAAAAATGGTTTCTTAACTCTTGTGACATACTTCAAGTTTCTTAATATTCAGGCTTAACTCAAAAGACATTGCCGTACAACTACGTTCAATTAGCACACGTACGTCTACCGTACTATATATTATTCAGGCTTAAGTCAAAAGACATTGCCGTACAACTACGTTCAATTAGCACACGTCGCTCACCGTACTATATATTATTCAGCTTAAGTCAAAAGACATTCCCGTACTATATATATCTTCCTTTAAAATATCATGCTCAAGAGTATAGGAAGAATCACATACCTCGCGACGATTATCGACTATAAGCAAAACGCCCACGGCTATAACCCGCTAGCCTTGTCCACCTTCTAAGTAGCACATGCTACTTGCGAACATTCAACCAATAAAGGTTTATCACCATCAGAATACAAATTCTATGTAAGTCTGATTTAAACTTCTACTTATATTCTTCTGATGTGATTTCAGTTCAAGTCTATTCTGTAATATCCGTCTATTACAGTTCAATTCTCTTCTATGAATCTTATATTCATTTCTACTACGACAGTATGTAATTTCCAATTACAATACAAGGACAGTAGTATTTACCTCGATGAGCCCAAAATTATCCAAGTATAAAGTCGCTCCTGAGCAACGTTAAGCTCCTACTCCGAGTTCTCCAATCCGCTCCAATCAACCCTTAGAAGTTCTACGCAACTTCTACTTAACACTTCAACCGACTATGAAGGTTTTTCTTAGGGTTTCGTTTTTGTGACTAAAGGAAAGTATAATTGTATTTTCCGGGTTTTTGTATAAGTGTAACCTTGGGAATACTACAAGGTATTTGGGTCAAGGTATTTGGGCATTATAACAATACTAGGAGAGTATTTCTATACCACAACAAGGGGTAGTATTTCGACTAGCACAACTAGGCTAGGGGGAGGGGGGTTCTCGGCTAGAACCACTAGGTAAGGGGGGGGGGGTTCGGCCGAGGGCCTACAAGAGGGGGGGAGAGGGGTGGTGTTTGGACGAGACAAGCAAGAGGGAGAGGGAGTATTTGAGACTTGGAAAAGATTTTAGGATGAAGAAGTTCATCACTTAGGGGGGGTATTTATAGGTCAAGAAATGGCCAACCAATGGCCAAGATTCATCCAAGTGTAAGGCAAGTGTAGGGCTAGATTTAAGCCAAGTGCACCTTATCCATCTACCACAACAACTTGCACAAATATCCTACCAACTCCCTTGACCCCTTTTTCGTCCACCATTGCCGCCCAACCTCATCCAATGTGAGGGTGACACATGTCACCCTCCCGTTGGTCCAAAATGTTTCGTCTCTCGGAAAAATCCGCAAAAATTATAAATGACATAGCCGGAATTTACCCTTCGCAAGTTTAGTAAAACGTTTCGTCGAAAAACGATTCTTTTCGGCACTTGTGCCCAAATTTCGAACTTGCCAAATCTTTAAGGCTCAAATTTTATACGTACGCCCTCACGTACATACTCTGAAAATACGGGGTATAACAATATCTTCCGAACTTCGAAAAGGAAAAATGTTCGTTGATGAGAATTGGATTCTCAAAATACATTATTTGAGGAGTATGGAATTTATTAACATTGTGAAAATTTATTTACGAATTTGGTCACGTAGGGCTCACCCGAGAAATTTTACGTTTTGTGGGGCCCACGAGGGTTACGAAATTTTATGGACAAATGGGAGGGTGACACGTGTCCCCCCCCCCCAAACATGGGCTAGATCGAATTGGCCAAGGGTAAAATGGTCAAATGACCAAGGAAGATGATCAAGTCTTGACAAAGACAAATCTTGAGATAATTGACCAAGTCAATGAGCCACTTGACTAGATATTTAGATTTCTTCATCCAAGCCACACAAGTGTTTTAATCTAGGCCCTCCATTGTGTTATATATTCATCCTAGTAGCAAGACTTATCTCAACACTTAGAAAAAATTAGAGAAACTTGAGCTAGTGAAGAGGAGCTCTCGGGTTTGACACTATCCCACACAAAAAAATATTCGTTTGTGGTTCATTATTCACCATACTTTAACCCAAGGTTCCTAGGGGTATTGTAAGGATATCTCAATAGAAAGATCCCGAAAAAATGACGTTTTCACGTTAGTCGCAAGATGAAAACCTAAGTTGTTTTCATAGTTTTAATTGGAAATGGAAGGGAAGTTGTTTGTGAACTTCTAAGGGCTTAAAATAGCGGATTGGAGAGTGAAGTAATGGAGCTAAGATTTCTAAGGAACGACTTTAAATCTTGGAGTTATATAAGGGCTTATCAAGGTAACAATCTTGTCGTTTTAATGATTGAAGATTACTTATTGTTGCAGTTATGGATATAAACAAGCACGAGATATGTATTATGAATATTGATAAGTGTTATGGATATTGAAACCACTAATCCGAAACTAGCATGTTTAACCCTTGAAATTGTAATTCAATTTGGTTATTAGTTTAGTCGTCGCATGTTATATAAAGAAGGAAATATAGCTGTTAAAGTTGTTTACGACTATATAACATGTTAGACTTAACAACTTGGATTGAAAAAGATTTGGAAAGGACTTTACATTGTGGTGTATGTTAGCCGAGAATGGCATTGGCTTTTGAACTACTTGGTATGAATTGTGGGGCAGAATTTTACACGTATTTTAAGGCGTGTAATCCCCTTTGATTGGTTGATGTGTTGAGCCTTAAATGTGGCATATTGGTTATTGATTTCGGGCCTTGAAAAATGTGGAAAAGTACGTAGAAACAAAGGAAGTGCTGCCCAATTTTCCGTAGAATAAGAGACCTTATACTTAGTATCATTCTACGTTAGAAACTAGAAGTTGATAGTCGTGTTGTGGCCATTATAGGTTGACAATTCTACGTCCGGCGTATTCGACTTAGCTTGTGGATTAAGCTGAAAAGGTATGTGAACCATCTCTTCTTCTTCTAGCATGATTTCTTATGGTAAAGTAAGTAAATCCTACTCCTTGAATGATTTATTCCTTGATTGTACTTGGATTGCCTAATATAGAAGTTGTTCTATATACTTCCTTGATTGTACTTGGATGTCCTAATATAGAAGTTGTTCTATATACTTCCTTGAGGGTACTTTGGATGTTTAAATTAGAAATTGTTATAATCCATTCCCTTGATAATATTTGGATTTTCAAAAGTGAAAGTTGTTTTACTTGAAGTAGTTAGAGTCTTAAAAAGGAAGTGGTTTCCTAATCTCTTAGATAGTGCCTTAGTTCCAAAACCTAAAGGTTGTTATAATAGCTTTATGGGAAGTTATAGCGGCTTTAGGGGAGTCAAATGAGTGATTTACTTAATTGATTTAAAAGAGGAGAGATGACATGATTTAAAGAGAAGTAACTTGTTTTAAAGGTGTGAGTTACTTGAGATTTAAAAGTAGAAGCTACTTGATTTCAAAACCTTGAATTAAAGTTTTAAAAGTGTAGTTTGATTTGAAAAAAATAGAAGTGGCTTGATACTACAAGTGTTAGTGTAATAGGGGTCATAAATGAATTTTGGCTTCATTGTAGTACATAAAAGAAGTGACTAGAATATAAAGAATGTAAGCCACTTAATTTGAAGAATATGTAACTTGATGTTGCAAGGCTAGGGCCTTGGGATTTTATGAAAAAGGTAAAGAACGTGCGGCGGACGTACGTAGTACTTTGGCTTGTTTAAATGAGAATTATTCTATTTATGCCTTGATAGTACTTTGGCTTGCTTAAATGGTAATCATCTTGGTTTGTGTAAAAAGGAAAGGCATGGTAATTGTCTTGGCTAGTGTAAAAAGGAAAGACATGGTAATTGTCTTGGTTTGTGTAAAAAGGAAAGGCATGGTATTGTCTTGGTTTGTATAAAAAGGAAAGGCATGGTATTGTCTTGGTTTGTGTAAAAATAAAAGGCATGGTATTGTCTTGGTTTGCTAAAATGATGGTTTATTCATTTTATAAATAAAGGTCAAGAATGGTTTTCTTGCATATGGGTTGCTCATATAGACATTCGTGCAAGTGTCATATTTCCACATCTCCGCGTCCCTCCATAAAGGGTCGGCAACTTGGTTCAAGAGATATCATGGAGTAGCTCCCCATGGTGTGAGTGGTACACACTCACGGCGGGTCGGATAGACTTGGGCGGGTTAAATTCCCCGGATATAAGCCATGGATTAGCTATCCGTGATGCGAGTATCGTGTACCGATGACTCATTGCGGGTCCACGTGACCTATGCGGGTGAAATAGTCCCTTGCGGGTGAAATAGTCCTATGATAGGTTGCATTATAATACAGATGGTGGTTGACTCTGGCACTGGCACGACCTTCATGTTTTGAAACGGTAGTGATTTCATTAATGAAAGGGTGCAGTGTGTTTATGACTTAAAGTGGAACAGTTGGTCTCATTGTTAAAAACATAACTTAAAAGGTAAAAATGATTGCATTACTCTCATGTTTGCAAGGTTCAGTGTACTGTTGTTCTGAGTTATCATACTTGCTTCCTGTTATATGTGGACTGTGTTGTTACGCCCCGTGATTTCAAGAGAATAAGATGAAGACGTACGAAAGGAAATAAGATTTGAATTTGGAAAGATAAGTTGGAAAAAATGTTTTAGACAGATTTTGAGTCAACTTTGGAGTGCTATATATCCCAGTTTATCAAGAGTTTTTAGGTGTTTAAAAAGCCTAATATGTAGTTCGTCGAGTCTAGTTTCCAACGCAACAAACCGTTCGTCGATAGGACCTCGGAGCGGAGAAGTATGGACGTTAGAAGTTCCGTTGACAGAAGTGAAGGAAAATATTCCAGTCAGGCGCCACAGCGCCACGGCGCCCGGCTGCGGCATGGCGCGTAAATCTGAAACTTTCTGAGTTGCAGCGCCACGCCCGCTGCTGCGCGGCGCCGAGGCGGGATTTTTCGCGAAAAAGGGGGGAAAATCAGAAGATATTTGTGTAAAGACCTATGGGAGGGAGACAAGTGTCCCTCCCATCTGTTTGACCAAGAGAAAGTCTTATATTATGACCAAGTCTTGAAGACTTGTTCATTTTGCAAAGGTTCATCCTAAAGAATCCCTCTCCCCTTCTCTCTAAGAATTTAAAGAAACCTAAGACTAGCGAAATTATTGGAGAGGCGGCAAGAAGTTAAAGTGTTGATAAACTTGTAGAAAGCTCGCGTGGATGAGTTTGATGAGAAAAGGAGTTGCGGAAAAATGGCTATAGTGGGCGAAATCCTAAAGGTAAAAATTGTGACGCCCCGAACCCGGGCCCGTCACTGGTGCCTTACCCCGGGCACCCTAGTGATACAACATCAGAGAAAACCAGCGGAAATAAAAACTTTACACAAGAAATAAGAGATATAATAAATAAACAGGCCAAAGCGATTGCCTTGGTATATACATAAAACACGAGCAGTTTAATCCTTTTACAACCACGCTTGTGATTACTACAGACCTCTAAGATTTATACAACAACTATGACGGGACAGGGCCCCGCCATACCCCTGAACGTACAAGAACTTACAGACTCAGGGTAACATACCAAAGATAAGCCTCCGACGGAACGGAGCTTCCCAAAACGCTGAAATGAGATCCTAAACGCGGGGATCGACAGCCGATGTACCTCTACCTGCGGCATGAGCGGCCCGAAGGAGGTCGATACAACAGTACCAAGTATGTGAAGCGTAAATCAGTAAATGAAATCATAATAGTCTATATAAAGCAGGAGACATGTATGATGACCAAACTACAGTATATAACATATAACCAGTTACATCAAGACAGGGACTCCCGCCCTCCAAATTATCACTCGTGCCCGTGGAATTTCTTCCTCACTGCCGGCAGTTTATGATATAACAATACCAAGGATTATACATGAACACGAGTCCCACTGTGTTATAAAAACCGTCTGAGACAAGTACAACTACGGATCCGATCGTGCAATAATACAATGCAACCTGACCACGAAGGCGTCACGGGGCAAGTCGCGGCCGACTCACAGGATACCAAGGCCGTATCACGAAACCGTCACTACACTGAGCGGGGCAAGTGCGAGGGTGACTACGGATACCAAGGCCGAATCGGTCGAGGCGGGGCGGTGCGAGCCGACCACCGGGGACCAAGCGAACGGTAATAAACCTCATGGAGAGCTAGTCCATGGAATAACACTATCAGCGAGGAGCATACGTGAAATTCTCCATCACCGCCAAAGACGCGTCCAAGTAAGTTCTCAACAAGTCGGACCCTCTATCAAGAGACGCGGTGTCTGAAATACCACACTTGCACAACAAAGGCTATCATCACAAGCATAGGCAAGTTTCACAACAACAAGCATAGCAAGTTTCACACAACTCAAAGTACTTTCATTTTATGCCAAAGTCGGGTTTTTAACCCCAAAGTACTACATACGTTAAGTTCTTTTAAAGAGATCCATTACTTTTATAAAAGTCACCCGATACGTAGTATTAGAATGACCAACCCACATTCCTTTTCAAAATCAAGTAACAACATTCTTTTCCTAAGTTCGGTTGCCTAGTTTGATTACTCAAGCTTCTCATTTTCAAATGGTTTCATAGTTCATAAACTTAATCATTTGATTCCTTTTAGAACAATTGAGTAATATATGTTTCACGTAGAGTAGGTTATTCTTGTTTACAACATTCTTATTACAGACCATGATCTAGAAAATGTAATATCATTTTGTCTCATCTTAGTTTCTATGCGGATGGAGGTTTCTCTTGGTTTTAATACAATTCATCATTATTCAATACATTTTCCTTTATTAACGCTGGTGCAGTCGATACACATTACGATTTCCAAAATCGGAAACATTATCCCTTTAAATAAAACCAAGTACTCATTACTCACGAATGAGGTTTCACACAAACATTCACATTAAACAAATAAGTTAAGTCTCTTATCTTATAAGATCAAGTCTCTTAACTTCTAACATTAGCAAACCATTTCTTTACCTCTCTTAAGACATTATACCTAACTCCCCATAAAGCTAGTATAACTCTTTTTTTTTTTAAACCTTTAAAACCAAGTGTTACTTTCCCTTCAAAACGATTTATAAATCTTTTGAAATACATCAAGTTCTTTATTATAACAAGCCAGTTATAATTCACATCAGTTACCTTTTTAAAACCACAAAGTATTTTCTTACCTACATAAAGCTGTTATAACCAACTTCCCATAAAGCCGTTATAACACTTTATGTTTTAAAAACAATCAAACACATTGCTAACACGTATGCGTCTACCGTACCACATAGTTCACACATATCATGCTGGAAGAGATGGGAAGAGGTTCACATACCTCGCGGCAGTATCGACTAATAGCAAAATGCTCCAACAATGGCTACTCCTTAAGCCAAGTAAATCGCGCCACACGTAGGTACTTCAACCTATAAGGCCACTGGCGCCTATTATCATCTAGACCACAACGTAGAATATTCTCTGAAAATTTGGCGCATCTCCCACAACAGTAAATCTCCTTTCTATCGAGTAGGCTACAAGCCAACGGAGGGGGTTTTGCGCCTAACCGGACGTGTACAATTCTACTACACAAGAATACTACACAAGTCTCTTATGTCTGATTCGATTCTTAATTCTTGGGCTTAAGTCAAAAGACATTGCCACGATTACTAAGTATAGTTCTATATATAGTATACTTCAACTATATATTCTTACAACATGTAATTTCCAATTACAATAGAAGAAGATAGTGTTTACCTCGATAAGCCCAAAATTATCCGAGTATAATGTCGCGCTGAGCAAGGTTTAGCTCTACTCAGAGTGCTCCATCCGCTCCAAACAACCCTTAGAAGTTCTATCCAACTTACTCCAAAACTTCAACCAACGGTGAAGGTTTCCTTAGGGTTTCGGTTTGAGACTAAAAGGACAAAAGGTAGTATTTCGGACTCTACGTATAGAGGTAACTTTGGAATACTACAAGGTATAAGGCTAAGGTATTTTGGGCATTATAACAATACTTGGAGGAGTATTTTAATACCACAAGGGGTACCACACGAGAACAACACCCTGGGAGGGGGTGTTCTCGGCTTTAGGCTCACAAAGGGAAGGTTTCGGCCAAAAGGCCTTCACAAGGAGAGGGCTCTTGGACGAGAGTCAACAAGAGGAGGAGGGAGGGTTCTCAAGACTTAGGCAAGTGAAGAGTGGATGAAGAAGTCTTCCAAGAGAGGGTATTTATAGCAAAACCAAAGGCCAACCAATGGCCAAGATCCATCCATGTGTTAGGCAAGTGTAAGGCCAAGATCAAGCCAAGTGCACCCACAAAACACTCCACAAAACACTCCACAAAACAAGCCACAAAGCAAGGCACAAAAGAGGGAGCCAATCGGCGAGGCGAGCCTTCTCTTTGCCGTCAATGAGGTGACAAGTGTCACCCTCCGTTAATCCAAAAATGTTCACGCTCGGAAAAATCCGCAAAAATACTAAATGACATAGCGGAATTTTCCCAGCGTAAGTGTGGAAACGTTTCGTCGAAAAACGACTCCTTTCGGCACTTGTGTACAAATTTCGAAACTATGCCTACTTAAGGCTCAAATTGTACACGTACGCCCTCACGTACATACTCTGGAAATACGGGGTATAACATTCTTCCCCCCTTAGAAACATTCGTCCCGAATGTTCCTTCTAGGTCTCAAAACAAAAGCGCGTCGATAGTCTTCACTGCTATACGTACGAAAACAATCATGCCACACCTGGCCACAAAAACACATGTTCACTTCTCCCCTTTCTCGTAGTACCCGTCACGAACACTCGAACTCGTTCTAGTATCCGTACCACACTTCTTTCAACGCTTCTGTTTCCAACCCTTGGAGTCACTACCTCCAAACTTGGTCATCTCACTAACCTCGATTTCCCCTAAGGCCATTCCCGGCCTTCCCGAACTGATTCTGGTCGAACACACCCACGAACTCATACGATGGTCAACTAAACTTGGGCCTAGCACCCTCGTGACCCTACCACCGGGACCACCCAGGACCACCCCAAAGGGTTACTGGTTGACCCGCAAATGGTCCTCAACCCGACCCCAATCATGACTCTTGTTCCCGATCCGGAACAATCTTACTATTTCACATCATGAAAGCTACCACTTCCATCTCACACTACCAGGACTTACCCTTTTCACTAACGAGTTTCTAAATCACATTTTAGCACAAAGCTATCCAAACATAACATTAAACACATCAGCAACATCAATACAAACAAAACTCTGAGGTTAAGGATATACTGAAACTAGGCGGTTCAAGGACCGCTAAAGCGAGAACTCCAGCTGCGACCTCTCTGGGGCCTTAGGTGTACAAACATCTGCTGGCTACGGAAGGTGAAGAACCAATCGCTCTAGTAGTCCATGCTATCTACCGGTGCTACCACAGTCGGACGATCTCTTGCGGATGGCCCTGTTGGCCGCAAAATAACAATCTCCCGAGTTAGTACGACACTCTCCCTTATGAAGCTTTCCACAACGGCCACACTGAGACAAGGGCAACCTCATCCGGCGAGCACTCCTGCTCTCCTGAAAATCTGAAACCTGGGAGCCCCGACCTGCTCCTGAATATCCTGAAGGTCCCGAAAGCTGTGGAGGACCACTGCATCTTGTGGAGGTACATAACTAGTCTGCTGCTGAGGCGGTCCGCCTCGAAAGTCACCAAAGGACCCTGCTGTTCTGGCCCTCTTCTGCTGACTTTTGTCATTCCGTCGATTTATCCGCTCCTCACATCCAAGTGTATACGCCTGCATGCGGGCAATGTCCATGCCCGGCTGAAGAGCTACACCCGAACAACTCTCTGCAAGGCAATCATCGAGCCCTGTAACATATCGGTGCACTCGATCCTCCATACTAGCTACTAACGCGGGGACGTACCGGGCCAATGAGTCGAACTCCACATTGTACTCCCGAGCACGTCGCTTCTGCCGTAACACCAAAAATCATCGGCCCGAGCCCTCCTCATCTGGGGAGGCAAGAAATGTGCAAGAAAAGCCTCTGAGAACTCGTTCCATACCGCTGGAAGTGCATGCTCTCCCCTGGACAGCTCCCAAGAATCAAACCAGTCGACTGCGGTATCACGCAGTTGATGTGAACCTAGGGCCACCGACTCGACCTCCGATGCCTTGATCACTCTCATGATCAGAATCGCTTCGGATGAACTCCTGCGGATCATCCTCAGACCTCGACCCATAAAACTCTGGCGGCCTACAACTCAGAAAATCCCGAAGCCTCGAACTATCTGATCTAGGGTGAACCATGGTGCTCTTTGGGCTGCTGCGTCCGGCTATCCTCAAGTCAGCCTGACCACGGCCATTAACTGGGCCATCTCCTTGTAACTCATCTCCTCTGCTCCAGACTGCGGGACTGGAGGCTCAGGTATTGTGGTCTCTGCCATTTGCTCTGCTCATGAGATCCTCTGCTTTGCCTTGCCGCCACGGGCGGGTTGCCTTACGCGGAGGCATAACTGGTAAAAACGAAGTATGTCGGAGGGTCGATCTTATCACACGGCTCTAAGGCACGATCTCGTAATGAGAAGAATGGAAACCAATCCTAAATGTCCTATAGCCTCACGATTATAGATGTGGTGCACAACACACCGATAATCAAGACTCTACTAGACACGATGCAGACACTTTCCGAGGATTAATCGCTCGATACCACTTGTGGCGCCCGAACCGGGCGTCGCAGTGCCTTACCGGGCACCCTGGTGATACAACATCGAGAAAACCAGTGAAATAAAAACTTTACACAAGAAATAAGAGATATAATAAATAAACAGCCAACCAAAGCAGTTGCCTTGGTATATACATAAAACACGAACAGTTTAATCCTTTTACAACCACCGCCCACAAGATTCTGAGACCTCTAAGATTTATACAACAACTATGGCGGGACGGGGCCGCCATACCCACGAGCGTGCAAGAACTTACGGACTCGGGTAACATACCAAAGATAAGCCTCCGACGGAGCGGAGCTTCCCAACGAAATGAGATCCTAGCGGGGATCGACGGTAGATGTACCTCTACTGCGGCGTGAGCGGCCCCGAAGGAGGTCGATAACAGTACCAAGTATGTGAAGCGTAAATCACGTAAATGAAATCATAATAGTCTATATAAAGCGGGAGACATGTATGATGACCAAACTACGATATATAACATATAACCGATTCATCAAGACAGGACTCGCCTCCAAATTATCACTCGTGCGTGGAATTTCTTCCTCATCTTGCGGATTTATGATATAACAATACCAAGGATTATACATGAACACGGGTCCCACGTGTTATAAAACCGTCTGAGACAAGTACAACTACCGGATCCGACCGTGCCAATAATACAATGCAACCACAACCACGAAGCTGATACGGGGCAAGTGCGAGAGCCGACTACCGGATACCAAGGCCGTATCACGAAACTTCGTCACTACACTGAACGGGGCAAGTCACGGTGACTACGGATACCAAGGCCGAATCGGTCACGAGGCAGGCAGTGCGAGCCGACCACCAGGGACCAAGGCCGAACAGTAATAAACCTCATGGAGAGCTAGTCCATGGAATAACACTATCAACAGGAGCATACCCGTGAAATTCTCCATCACTGCCAGCACGTCCAAGTAAGTTCTCAACAAGTCGACCGGCCCTCTATCAAGAGACGCGGTAATACAGAAATACCACACTTGCACAACAAAGGCTATCATCACAAGCATAGGCAAGTTTCACAACAACAAGCATAGGCAAGTTTCACACAACTCAAAGTACTTTCATTTTATGCCAAAGTCCGGGTTTTTAACCCCAAAGTACTACATACGTTAAGTTCTTTTAAAAGAGATCCATTACTTTTATAAAAGTCACCCGATACCCGTAGTATTAGAATGACCAACCCACATTCCTTTTCAAAATCAAGTAACAACATTCTTTTCCTAAGTTCCAGTTTGCCTAGTTTCAATTACTCAAGCTTCTCATTTTCAAATGGTTTCATAGTTCATAAACTTAATCATTTGATTCCTTTTTAGAACAATTGAGTAATATATGTTTCACGTAAGAGTAGGTTATTCTTGTTTACAACATTCTTATTACAGCAGCCATG
The DNA here is from genome assembly GCA_029844215.1 of Przewalskia tangutica. Taxonomy (NCBI): domain Eukaryota; kingdom Viridiplantae; phylum Streptophyta; class Magnoliopsida; order Solanales; family Solanaceae; genus Przewalskia; species Przewalskia tangutica. The sequence goes on from CM056726.1 coordinate 54,094,432, forward strand.
ATCTAGAAAATGTAATATCATTTTGTCTCATCTTAGTTTCTATGCAGATGGAGGTTTCTACTGGTTTTAATACAATTCATCATTATTCAATACATTTTCCTTTATTAACGCTGCAGTGGTCTGTCGATACACATTCTGATTTCCAAAATCAGTAAAACATTATCCCTTTAAATAAAACCAAGTACTCATTACTCACGAATGAGGTTTCACACAAACATTCACATTAAACAAATAAGTTAAGTCTCTTATCTTATAAGATCAAGTCTCTTAACTTCTAACATTAGCAAACCATTTCTTTACCTCTCTTAAGACATTATACCTAACTCCCCATAAAGCTAGTATAACTCTTTTTTTTTTTTAACCTTTAAAACCAAGTGTTACTTTCCCTTCAAAACGATTTATAAATCTTTTGAAATACATCAAGTTCTTTATTATAACAAGCCAGTTATAATTCACATCAGTTACCTTTTTAAAACCACAAAGTATTTTCTTACCTACATAAATTGTATAACCAACTTCCCATAAAGCCGTTATAACACTTTATGTTTTAAAACAATCAAACACAATTAACACATGCGTCTACGTACCACATAGTTCACACATATCTTTGGAAGAGATGGGAAGAGGTTCACATACCTCGCGACAGTATCGACTAATAGCAAAATGCTCCAACGATGGCTACTCCTTAAGCCAAGTAAATCGCGCCACACGTAGTACTTGACCTATAAGGCCACAAGGCGCTATTATCATCTAGACCACAACGTAGAATATTCTCTGAGAAAATTTGGCGTCTCCCCACAGCGTAAATCTCCTTCTATCGAGTAGGCTACCAAGCCAACCGGAGGGTTTTGCACGCCTAACCGGACGTGTACAATTCTACTACAGTAATACTACACAAGTCTCATGTCTGATTCGATTCTTAATTCTTCAGCTTAAGTCAAAAGACATTGCCACGATTACTAAGTATAGTTCTATATATAGTATACTTCAACTATATATTCTTACAACATGTAATTTCCAATTACAATAGAAGAACGATAGTGTTTACCTCGATAAGCCCAAAATTATCCGAGTATAATGTCGCGCTGAGCAAGGTTTAGCTCTACTCAGAGTGCTCCAATCCGCTCCAAACAACCCTTAGAAGTTCTATCCAACTTCTCCAAAACTTCAACCAACGGTGAAGGTTTCCTTAGGGTTCGGTTTGAGACTAAAAGGACAAAAGGTAGTATTCCTGACTCTACGTAGAGAGGTAACTTTGGAATACTACAAGGTATATGGGGATGGTATTTTGGGCATGATAACAATACGTGGAGGAGTATTTTAATCCCACACTGGGGGGGGGTACCACACGAGAACAAGACCCTAAGGGAGGGGGTGTTCTCGCTTTAGGCTCACAGGGGAAGGTTTCGGCCAAAAGGCCTTCACAAGGGGAGAGGGCTCTTGGGCGAGAGTCAACAAGAGGGAGGAGGGTTCTCAAGACTTAGGCAAGTGAAGAGTGGATGAAGAAGTCTTCCAAGAGAGAGGGTATTTATAGCAAAACCAAAGGCCAACCAATGGCGAGATCCATCCATGTGTTAGGCAAGTGTAAGGCCAAGATCAAGCCAAGTGCACCCACAAAACACTCCACAAAACACTCCACAAAACAAGCCACAAAGCAAGGCACAAAAGAGGGAGCCAATCGGCCAAGGCCAAGCCTTCTCTTTGCCGTCCAATGAGGGTGACAAGTGTCACCCTCCCGTTGGTCCAAAAATGTTCCGTCGCTCGGAAAAATCCGCAAAAATACTAAATGACATAGACGGAATTTTCCCAGCGTAAAGTGGAAACGTTTCGTCGAAAAACGACTCCTTTCGGCACTTGTGTACAAATTTCGAAACTATGCCTACTTAAGGCTCAAATTGTACACGTACGCCCTCACGTACATACTCTGGAAATACGGGGTATAACAAAAATCCCTCTCCTCTTGGAAGTAAATTATGATACATGTGATAGTTGATATTGATCATGTGAATTATACATTGAAGTTGATAAGTGTAACAGAGTATTGGGAGCCTAAATCCGAACACGATCTTATTAGCCATTAGAAATACAATACAAATGGATCGATAGTTATAGTCGTCGCATGCTATCTAAATGAGAGATTATAGTTGTTGAAATTGGTTGCGACTATATAACATGTGAGAACGACATTGTGGATTGAAAAGGAATTGGAAAAGATTTTATGTGGTTGTACTTTGTAGTCGAAAATGACATTTAATATTGGACTGTTTTATATGAATTATGGGGCAGAATTTTATACGTCTTGTAAGGCGTATAATCCTCTTTGATTAGTTGATGTGTTGAGCCTTAAATGTGGCATTTGGTTATTGGATTCGGGCCTTGAAAAAGGTGGAAAAGTACGTAGAAACAAAGGAAGTCTTTGTCGATTTTCCGTAGAATAAGTGACTTTACACTTAGAATATTCTACGTTTGAAACTAGAAGTTGATAAACGTATTATGGTCATTATAGGTTGACATACTACGTACGGCATATTGGACATAACAAGTGGATTGAACCGAAGAGGTATGTGGAACTTTCTTATCTCTTGAGCATGAGTAGTTGTAAATGTATAGTACGGTAGACGTACGAGATTTAAATGAATTTAGTTTCATTTGATATCCTTGACTTGTTTTAAGAATGTCCAAGTTGGTTGAGTTAGAGAATTAACTCACTTGTTTTAAAGGCTAAAGATATCTTAGTTTCTAAAGTTAAGAAACTTGATTTCTAAAGTTAAGAGACTTGAAATATTTTGAAAGCATATGATACATAGTTTTTGAAAGTATAAGTCTCTTGGTTATAAAAAGAATGTTAGTGTCTAAAGCATAAAGTTAGTATAACGGCTTTATGGGAAGTTGGTTATAATAACTTTATGGAAGGTTAAAAGAATGATTTACTCAAGTGATGTAAATAAAGATAAATGACTTGAAATGAAGAAAAGCAAATTGATTTAAAGGCATCAATTGCTTAAGGTTTTAAAGTAAAAAGTCATTGGGTTTAGAAGCCTATAAATGTATTTCTAAAAGGTATTGTGACTTGTTTGAAAGGTAGATATGACTTGATACTACGATTATTAGTATCTTGGAATTTTATATGGAAAAGAGTCATTTTAAAAGAATAGAAGTACATAATAATTTGGGTTAAATTCCCGGATTTAATAACGACATGTTAGTGCCTTAAGTAAACTAAAATGAGAGTGTATATAAATAAGGCATAATAAGAAGTTATGGGATTTCTTAACTTGCTTATGTTATGTATGATAAGCCGGTAGTGCTTATGTTATGTATGATAGTCGGTTGCGCTAGGTTATGTTATTCTTGCGGGGTAAACCCCCGGGTTACTACTTATTCCATGGATTTGCTACCCATGATGCGAGTGCGGCGTTTGTACTCATTGCGGGCCCACCGGGCCCATGCGGGTGAAATAGTCCTATGCGGGTGAAATAATCCCATGCGAGGCGGATGACCTCATTACGGGTCCACAGGACCTATGCGGGTGAAATAGTCCCAGGAGTAGGATTACTTAATGATATTACGGGCGAGTGGCCCTACCTTGATCATGAGCCTCCTATTTTTATGCAGTAAAGTATACTCTTGATTACTCTCATTGTTAGTAAGGCACAGTGTATTGTTATTTGAGTTATCATACATGTCTCCAGCTTTATGTTAGACTTTATGATTTCATTTCAGTACTTTCAATTTTGCATACTTGGTACATCTGTTGTACTGACCCCCTTTCATCGGGGGCTGCGTTCATGCCACAGGTAGGAGTAAGCAGGTGGTGGATCCTCACTCTTAGGATCCCTGATCAGGTGTCAGAAGCTCCATTTCTCCGGAGGCTTGTCTTTTGGTACGGTTTCCCTGATGTTGTAGATAGATGTACATTCAGGGGTATGACGGGGCCCTGTCCCGTCACAGTTGTCATTCTTAGAGGTCTGTAGTCATATCTTGTGGATTGGGTTGTAAGAACAAATATGTAATTGTTTTATTTTTGGGTTATGTATATTTTGCGGAAGGTGGCCTTATCGGCTAGCCTGTTGATATTTTTACTGTCTAAGTATTTTATGAGTTTATGTATGTTCCGCTGCTATTCTCTGATGTATACCTGTAAGGGGTTCCCAGGTAGGGCACCAGTCGCGGGACCGGGGTCGGGTCGTGACATGTGTGATCTCCTTTACAGTACTTATTGTTTCATATACTTGGTACATTCTTCGTACTGACCCCCTTTCTCCGGGGGCTGTGTTCATGCCGCATGTTTAGGTACATAGTTCGGTGATCTGCAAGTGTAGGACCCTTGCTCAGAGTTTTGGATAGATCCATTTGTTCGGGAGCTTATCATTTTGGTATAAATCCTTGATGCAGTGCTTTTTATCTGATTATGGAGTGCAGCGGGCCTTGTCCGTCATAGTTGATAAAACTCTTAGAAGTGCATATTCATATGTAGGATTGGACTGCGTGTATACGATGTAGTGCTTTTTGATTATGTATATTATATGGCAGCCTTGTCGGCTTTGCCCTTGCATGTTCGTTGGTTTTAAAAAAATGAGGTGTTATTTAGTTCCGCAGTTTAATTGTGTCATTTAGGTAGAAGGGTGCCCAGGTAGGGCATCAGTCACGAGCCCGGGGTTCGGGTCGTGACACTTCCGCTGGTTATGTGTCATGTGTGGGTATAAGGGTGCCTAGGTAGGGCACCATTCATGGGCCCGGGGTTCGGGTCGTGACACTGGGGGTAGGAAATGTGATCCTAAAGATGACGTCCAGAAATGAGCTGACTCTAAAGGAAGTGATGCACGTCCCAAAAATTCGTTGAAATCTGATTTCTGGACCTTTATTGGTTATTGCTGGTTTTAGGCTAGTGTTAGAAGCCAATAAATTTGTAATCACTAAAAACGCAACTTTTGTAGGAAAGGGTTTCGTCTGTGAAAGTCTCTTTAAGGTTAATGTTGCACCTGTAATGTCTATTGTTTCAACTATCAATAAAATTGAGTCTTCTACTTACTTGACTGAGTCATCTAATTTATGGCATCATAGATTAGGACATGTTAACTATCAATCTATCCAAATATTGGTAAAGTTTGAATTATTGTCGTCTATTGGCATAAACTCTAAACGAAGTGTGAGGTGTGCGTAGAGGCAAAACTTTCCAAGAATCCCTTTAGATCCGTCAAAAGGGAAATCGGTCCTCTAGAACTCATACACACTGATATATGTGATTTAAAGTTCGCTCAAACTAGAGGGAGGAACAAGTACTTTTTGACTTTCATAGATGATGACACAAGGTTTTGTTACCTTGATTTACTAAAGAGTAAAGATGAAGCCTTTGAAGCATTTAAACGCTACAAAGCAGAAGTTGAGAACCAACTAAGCGGACGGATTAAAACAATACGTAGCGATAGAGGGGGAGAATATGTAGCACCTTTTGAAGAACTTTGTACCCAATCGGTTATAGTTCATCAAACAACGAGTCCTTACTCACCTCAATCAAACGGTGTTACTGTTACACCCCGTAATTCCAGGACATCTATACGAGAATAGTCGCGAGAGCACAGGACTTAAAGATTTGAACGAATGAAAGAATTGTTTTTCCGAAGGAAATCTTCCGAACCTCGGGAAGGAAAAAATTTCGTTGATGAGAATTAGATTCTCAAAATACATTATTTAACGAGTATGGAATTTATTAACATTGTGGAAATTTATTTTTGGATTTGGACACGTAGGGCCCACCCGAGAAATTTTACGTTTTGTGGGGCCCACAAGGGTTACAAAATTTTATGGACGAATGGGAGGGAGACACGTGTCACCCCCCCCCCCCCCATATGGGCTTGATCGAATTGGCCAAGGGTTAGAAGGTCTTTTGACCAAAGCTTGGATGAACAAGTCTTACAAGCTCAAGCTTGAGATTGTTGACTAAGTCAAGAGCCCACTTGGCTTGATATTTAAATCCCTTCATCTAAGACCACACAAGTGTTATAATCTTTACCCTCCATTGTTTTATATATACTACACTAGTGCAAGACAAATATTCACACTTAGAAAAAATTGAGAAACTTTGTGTGCTTCATGTAGTGCTCTCGGCAATAGCAAGAAAGAAGAGGAAAATGTTGCAATCTTGCTCCATAAATCCCAATATTCAAACCCAAGGTTCCTAAGGGTATTACAAGGTTATCTCAATAGAAAGATCCTGAAAAAACGACGTTTTTACGTTAGTCGCAAGGCGAAAACCTAAGGTGTTCTTCAACTTTGAAGATGGAACTTGAAGAGGAGTTCTTCATGAGCTTCTAAGGAGTGCTTGGAGCGGATTGGAACATAAGAAGAGGAGCTAAAAGTTGCTAAGGATCGACTTTTACGCTTGGACATTATTAGGGCTTATTGAGGTAAAATCTTCATCTTCTTAATGTAATTGAATATTACATGTTATAGTAGTTAAGAAATGAGCATGTGGTATATCGATTGAAGTTTGAAAAGATTTGGATTATGTCGACATGTTAAAACCGAAAATGGACAAGTTAACCATTAATGTTGTAATCAATTTGGTCGATAGTTACAATTGTCGCATGTTATGGAAGAAAGGATTTATAGTTATTGTAATTGTTATTATGTATATAACATGTTGGAATAACAACTTGGATTTAAAAAGGAATTGAAAGGAAATTGATAATTGTTGTGACAATGGTAGCCGATTATGGCTTGGAAATATTGGACAGTTTTATATTGATTGTGGGGTAGAATTTTACACGTCCTGTTAGGCGTGTAATCCCTTTTGTATTGCTGAATTGTTGGGCCTTAAATGTGGCATTTGGTTATTGATTTTCGGGCCTTGAAAAGGTGGAAAAGTACGTAGAAACAAAGGAAGTGCTGCCCGATTTTCCGTAGAATAAGAGACCTTACACTTAGTATGATTCTACGTTAAAAAGTTAGGAGTTGATAGACATGTTATGATTAATATAGGTTGAAGTACTACGAGTAGCGTATTCTACTTAAAGGATGGAATAGCTATCAAGGTTGAAGTAGTTTGGAGCATTTTGCTACTTGTCGATAATCGTCGCGAGGTATGTGAACCTCTTCCTCCTTTTGGCATGATTCTATGTATGAAATATACATGTGGTGTTATTTCATGATTCCTTCTACTCTTAGAAGTTAAGAGGTGTGTATGTTTATTTACTCTATGTAAAAGTTATGTCTAAAGTTATCCTAAGTTCTTACCAAGTCTTATGGGGGATGTTGGTAAGAGTCGTTAGGAAGTATTTGGAGTCGAGTTGACTTTGCTAATTTACTGCACGAATGAGAATAAGTATCGAACAAGCCATTGCAGCGTTAATAAAAGAAAATGTATCGACAATCAATTATATTAAAATGAGTAGAACTCTCCATCTGCATAGAAACTAAGATAAGACAAAATTGTATAACATTTTCTAGATCATGGCTGCTTTAATAAGATCGTTATAAACGAGTATAACCTATTCACAACGCATAAAAGTATATGTTACTTAATTTAAAGAGTTTACGTTATGAAGTTTTAAGACTATGAACCTTGAATTCTTAAAAGGTTAAGAGACTTGATATCCTAAGTTAAGAAACTTGATTTCTTAAAGTTAAGAGACTTGACATTCTAAGTTAAAGAGACTTGATATTCTAAGTTAAGAAACTTGATTTATTAAAGTTAAGAGACTTGAAGTATTGTGAAATCTATGTAACTTGATTTGAAAGTATAAGTCTCTTGGTTATAAAAAGAATGAATTTGTCTAAGACATAAAGAGTTATAACGACTTTATGGGAAGTTAGTTATAATGGCTTTATGAAAGGTTAAAGATGTCTTAGTTTCTAAAGCATAAAGTTAGTATAACGGCTTTATGAGAAGTTTGTTACACCGTAGTTCGTGGTATGTATGTGAGGGCGTGCGTGCGAGAATACGACATTAATATTGGAAAGAAAGAAAGATGTGATTTTTCGCGGAAAAGTTTCGGGTTTTGTGAAGGAAAAAGTTCGTTGTGGGAATTGGATTCCCAGATTTGGTATTTGGGCTTCTTGAATTATATTAGAATTATGGAATTTTATTTCCGGAATTGGTCACGTGGGGCCCACGAGAGAAATTTACGGTTTTGTGGGGCCCGCTTTGTTTTTGAGATTTTGGCCATTAGGGATATTTTCGGAAGATGAAATATTTTGGACGAGTAGGAGGGCGACACGTGTCACCCCCCTAGGTGGCTCTTGGCCGAAATCCCTTGACAAGTGGCCTTGTCTTGCAAGATATTTTTAGTGTGGACAAGTGGCTTGTGGGACCCACACACACTTGTCCCCAATCTCTACCACACACTTGCCTTCATCCTATCCCTTGGTTGTCCTATATATGCACCCTTAGTTGATGAAATCTCCCACACTTAGACATTTCAAGACAAGAAATTTTCTCCCTTCTCCCTTGACCTAAAGCTCTCGGCTTTGCCATGATTTCTTGAGGAAAATTTGTCCAACAATTCTTAAACTTCTAAGTGTTCTTCCCTAAGGTGTTAGGAAGATGGTGTACCAAGAGTTGGAAAAGATTTCACACCCCTAGCCTATTTAGTTTGCCTTGGCCGAAAGTTGTCTTGTTGGAACCCTAAGTGTTCTTCACTTTTTGGAGTTGAATCTTGAAGAGAAGTTGGTTAGGAGCTTCTATGGGTTGCTTGTAGCGGATTGGAACGTAAAGATTTGGAGCTAAGACTTGCTTGGAGCGACATTAAGTTCTTGGATAATTTTGGGCTATTTGAGGTAGTGAATCTTAAACCTCTTTGTGAATTGGTCATTATACATATATTATAAGTATATTATGGATTATATAATATATGGAGTAAAGTTTGGAGGAGTTGGATCTTGTTAACTTGTTAAAAGAAAGGATTGGCCGTTTGCCATTAAAATGGTAAAAACGTATCTTACTTATGAAGAAGTAATTAACAAAGTAACTATAACTTATATTAAGAATGGAAATATAAGTTGGATGACTAATGAAGTAATTGGATAAGTAAAATGGACAAAGTTGGCCAAGGACCCCAACTTAAGGACTGTATTTACTTTGGACCGTATTTACTTTGGACTGTATTTACATTGGACTGTATTTACATTTTACATTAAGGAAGATTTTTCAATCGCGTTCGTTTGGGCGTGTGATCCCTTTTTAATTATTGTATTGTTATGAAGGCGTGATAGTAAACCGCGTTCTGGTTGAGCGTAATCCCCTTCTTTTACTTATTGTTGTTATGAAGGCGTGATAGTAAACCGCGTTACCGTTTGGGCGTGTAATCCCCTTCTTTATGTTGTTTAATTATTACGCCTTATATATATATATATGGTATATATATTACGGTTATTCGGGCCTTGGAGAAAGATGGAAAAGTAAGTAAAAACGGGGGAAGTTGTCACGACCAGCGGGCCGTGGTGGTGCCTTACCGGGCACCTAGTGACACAACATCGAGTAATCAGTGGAACATAAAACATATACATGAAACAAGTGAAGTACAAAGCGATGTCGAGGAAAACTTGCCTTTGGCATATATAAATAACAACTTTTACAAATGAGCAGTTTAATCCTTTTCACAAACCACGCTTGCGGCGATTCTGCACTTAAGAAATGATACGACAACAATGGCGGGACGGGGCCCCGCCATACCTGAATGTAAACACCTACAACAAGGGGACTATACCACTGATAAGCCTCGGAGAAGCGGAGCTTTCCCAAATCTTTGGCTGTGACCCTAAGGCGAGGATCGATGACGGTGTACCTTTACTGCGGCATGAGCGGCCCGAAGGAGAGTCAAGACAATTATCAAGTATGTGGCGAAAATAAATCGTAAATGAAATCATAGTAGTCTATATATGTGACGACCCGACCCTAGGCCCGCGATTGGTGCCCTACAGGCACCACCAGTATACATCGAGAGATAATCAGCGGAACATACATAAAACTCATAACGTCATCAATAGGAAATAAACAACGAGCTGGCGATAAGGCCACCTTCAGAATATACATAGCCAAAAGCGATTTACATCTTTTATACAAACCGACCCACAAGATATGACTACAGACCTCTAAGAATTTTGACATAACCATCTGTGTGGGACGGGGCCCGCCATACCACGAACATACATAATCTACATCAGCGAGGATCCGTACAAAAGATAAGCCTCGGAGTGAATGGAGCTTCTTCCCAAAACTGAGCAGAGATCCTAAGAATGAGGATCACCAACACAGGTACCTAATACTGCGGGTATGAGCGACCCCGAAGGAGGTCGATTACAACTGCAAGTATGGAACAGAAATAAGGTACAGTAATCAAATCATAATTTAAAAAAAAACAAATGACAGGGGCAAGTATAAAAATTTAGTACGGATCCTCTGGTACCATTTTAACTCATGAAATCAATCGTACATTTAGTCGTTCTTTTCCTTCTTTCAATAAGAATTAACATCATATTCTTACATACATACTTAAGAGTTTGATCAAGTTTTTCCACATATCTTACATAACATAATCCGACCGCTTTATGGAGGACTTCTTATTGGGAGCTTACTTTGATTATCCATGCGTGATAACGTAACGGTCCATTTGCGGGACACGGTGTACTGATGAATCATGTGACATAACCCGGCCCACCTGTGGGGCTCGGTGTACTGATGGAATATGTAGCATAACCCCCGCCTGTGGGGCTCGGTGTACTGTGGAATCATGTAGCATAACCCGGCCCGCCTGTGGGTCTCGGTATAAAATGGCGTAACCCGAGCTATGTGTAGGCGCGATGTATATGGCGTAACCCGGCCTATGTGTAGGCTCGGTGTATATGGCGTAACCGGCCTATGTGTAGGCTCGGTGTGTCTCATAACATAACCGGCCTATTTGTAGGCTCGGTGTAATTTTCCTTACATAACATTTTAAACCACCTTTTCACTTCTTAAGTCGTCATAACTACTTCTCATAAAGCTATTATAACAACCTTTCATTTTAGAGAACTTAAGACACTTTTATTCTTACAACATTAGGGAAACTAGACCCAAAAATACTACGTACATACATACTTAAAAAGAATCATAGAACTCCTTTCTTTTTAAAGCTCAAGTCACATACTCTTTTGAAATCAATCTTCTTAACTTTTGAAATAAATTAAGAAGCCATACTTTTTAAATCAGGTCATTTCCACTTATAAAATCAAGGCTTATAGTCTTAAAACCTCGTATCATATACTCTTTAAAATAATGTCGCCTATACATATAAAATCATGTCATCTATACTTTAGAAATCAAGTCTCTTTTCACATACAAATTCAAGTCATTTTTTAATATAAAATCAACTTACTTACTTCAAATAAATCAAGGCACATAGCTTAAATCAAACCTCATAACTTCCTAACCATTCTTACCAACATCTCCCATAAGACTTGGTAAGGACATAGGATAATTTAGACATACCTTTAACATAGAATCAACAATATGAATACTTCTTAACTTCTAAAAGTAGAATGAATCATAAAATAATACCACATGTATATTTCATACGTAGAATCATGCCAAAAGAAGGAAGAGGTTCACATACCTCGAATATTGACCTTCCAATACTTTGTATTGAATTATTTGAACGTTGCTTAAAGAAATTTTTGAAAAATCATGTTTTGGCTTCAAGAACATCTGGCCAATTTTCCTTTTCACATGACACCCAGGTTTAAGAACTTGCGGCACTTACAATTGTTTTTTTCTTCTTACCCAATTTTCTAATACTAACGTGAATTGCTGTCTAACTACTAGATTTAGGAAGAAGTGCTTCTAAATGGACTATTTGATGAACGTTTCATTTGGTTTACAAAATGAATCCTAAAAGCAAGATGTGACCTTCCTAATTGATCACAAAATGAATTTCTCCCAAACGAAAAATGTTGCTGGAAGGTCTTTTTTTTTCTTTCTAAATAGAAGTTGTTATTGCCTAATTCCTACTTTCTCAGAATAGCTTCATACTGGATAATATACTAAAACTCTCTTATTACTTAATTGGGTCATGGGCCACACCTAACTTTACACCTCTTAATTACCTCTGTTGCACGAGAATGACACCACTTCAAGATAAGTGGATTAGTACTAGTTTAATATTAAAAGGGCGGAGACTTAAATTGGTGACACCTACCAATTCAGTAGATTTGTCATCTACATTAGTAGTTAAGGGTACTACACGTAATAAAATGTTATCCTCCCTCCATTAATAATTAATCAATCCCGTAATTACACTCTATGTCATAATTCTTTCAACATGTCACTAGTCCATAATTTCTTTATACACATACCAAATTTATTCCCGCTCTCGTCGTTACACTCTTACATCTAAAATTATTTCGGAATCACATCCATTTGTATATTAATTTCCAAATTTAGCTTGTATAAATATACTTTATATCCCATATCCGAATCTTATTTCTTAATGACTTTCTTAATTATCACCTTAAACTATGAGGTGTAACATCCTTCCCCCCTTAGAAACATTCGTCCCGAATGTTCATAACAGGTTTCAAGTTAAATAAATATCGGTATAGTCTCCTCAACTATACCCAACAAAATCAATTATGCCACGCATGATCACAATATATCACACATGCTTATACACCCATCAATATAGTCAAGAGAAGAATAGAATTACATGCACAACCATAATTTCTTTCACCTTTGTCATCCTTGTAGTAATCCCTCGTTCTACTCATTATTAGCCAAAAATATTTCTACCTTGATACTCGATCATACAGTTCCATTCATACTCAGTAACCGCTTTCATATTCTCACAACAATCCTTCGATCATATACACATATTCATTTCATATAGTCATAGGGCACACCGAGGAATAATATCAACTAATATACTTCACATGTACCATGTATTTAACCAAGATCAACCGTTAAATCTTTTACTCGAAGGTCTTGCATATCTAAGGCATCGAGTTATTGAATATTCTAAGATTCTCAATATTCTATGTCAAAACATACATTACCACATAACGGGTTGTCTCAATCACAAAACTCAATATTACCCGTACATAACACTTAAACATATAACAATCTTATCAATGCATACAAGTCTCTAAAGGGTCAAAGATATACCAGTAACTATTCATTTCCACTTTATCGCTCTTGTCAGTAATCACGCCTACAGGCGTAACTATAGAAGGTGAAGAACCGGCAATCGATCCGGTAATCGGGTTATCCCACATGTATCCCTCTTACTAGGACATTCCCTCATCATATGGCCCTGACGGCCACAGGCAAAACAGGCACCAGTAGCACGACGACATTCCCCATGGTGATGCCGGCCACACTGTGAACACTGAGGGAAGAGTGGTCCCGACTGCCTAGAACCCATGTGCACGTGCGAATCCGAACCTCTGGAGCTCTGACCAGCTCCTGAATTACCCGACTGATCCAACCTCCTGCAAGAAAACTGGGAAGGAGCACTCTGTGCTGCCTGAAATGTAGACCTAGCCTGCTGCTGAGGCTCTCTGCCTCAAAAATCACCCTGAACCCCTGCCGTCCTGGCCTGGCCTTGGTCTCCCTGTCCTCAATTCCCTGTGCGTATGCCTGCATCCTGGAAATATCCATACCTGGCTGAAGGGCCACTCCCAGACATGCAGTAATCATATAGCAGTCTAGCCCCATAACATAGCGATGAACTCTATCAGCCATTTCATTTCTGATAGTGAGTGCGTACCTAGCGATGAGTTAAACTCGTGTTATACTCTCGATGGTCCTTCCATTACGCCTCAGCATCAAGAATCTATCCACACGGGCTCTCCTCATCTCAGGAGGAAAAAAACGATCAAGGAAGGCCTTTGTGAATTCGTTCCACAAAGCTGGAGGAGTACCCTCGCCCCTGGACAGTTCCCACGACTCGAACCAGTTTACTGCAACATCACGTAACCGGTAAGAAGCTAGTACAACTGACTCGGCCTCTGAGGCCTTAATTACCCGCATAGTCCGTTGCATCGCCTAATAAACTCACGAGGATCATCCTCGGTCTAGAACCATAGAACTCGGCGGATGACAACCGGAAAATCTCGAACCCTCAAACTATACGCCTGGGTTCACTCTGCGCTCACTGTCGGTGTTGCCACACTATCTTTGGTCAATAACCTGATCTGCTCTACATAATCTCTATACTGCCGGTGAGGTGGAGACTTCGGTATCGAAACTCCCGGAGGCTGCGTGCTCTCGACTCTCTAGAGCGTCGGTAATCGAACTCGCCCGCAGGCCACCACCGAGCACCGCTGAGCACGAGCCCTAGTAACTCTCTGTGTCCCACTAGCGGCTCCATCGCCTGCCCATACAGGCCACAGTCGCCTCCGTGGAGGCATAGGCGATACATATACATAAGAATACGTCGAGACGGATCATCCTAATAACACACTCTATTGCACGATCTCGAGTGAGAAGAAGGAAACCAATCCTAAATATCCTGTAGCCTCACTTATTGGTGTGGTGCACAACACCGATAACGAAGACTCTACTAGACACGGTGCGTAGACATTTCCGAGACTAAGCGCTCGATACCACTGCGTGACGACCCGACCCTAGGCGCGATTGGTGCCCTACAGGCACCGCTTACAGTATACATCGGAGATAATCACGGAACATACATAAAACTCATAACGTCATCAATAGGAAATAAACAACGAGCTGGCCGATAAGGCCACCTTCACGAATATATACATAGCCAAAAGCGATTACATCTTTTATACAAACCGACCCACAAGATATGACTACGGACCTCTAAGAATTTTGACATAACCAGCTTTGTGGGACGGGGCCCGCCATACCCACGAACATACATAATCTACATCAACGAGGATCCGTACAAAAGATAAGCCTCGGAGTGAATGGAGCTTCTTCCCAAAAACTGAACAGAGATCCTAAGAATGAGGATCACCAACCTGGGTACCTAATACCTGCGGGTATGAACGCAGCCCCCCGAAGGAGGTCGATCTGACAGTCAGAGTATGGAGCAGAAATAAGGTCTGATAATCAAATCATAATTTAAAAAAACAAATGGCGAGGCAAGTATAAAAATTTAGTACGGATCCTCTGTGACATTTTAACTCATGAAATCAATCGTACATTTAGTCGTTCTTTTCCTTCTTTCAATAAGAATTAACATCATATTCTTACATACATACTTAAGAGTTTGATCAAGTTTTTCCACATATCTTACATAACATAATCCGGCCCTTTATGGAGGGACTTCTCACTTTGGAGCTTGCTTTAATTATCCATATGTAATAATGTAACCCGACTCATTTGCGGGACACGGTGTACTGATGAATCATGTGACATAACCCGACCCACCTGTGGGGCTCGGTGTACTGATGGAATATGTAGCATAACCCGGCCCGCCTGTGAGGCTCGGTGTACTGTGGAATCTGTAGCATAACCCACTTTGTGGGGCTCGGTGTAAAATGGCGTAACGACATGTGTAGGCTCGGTGTATATGGCGTAACCGGCCTATGTGTAGGCTCGGTGTGTATGGCGTAACCCGGCCTATGTGTAGGCTCGGTGTGTCTCATAACATAACCCGCCTATTTGTAGGCTCGGTGTAATTTTCCTTACATAACATTTTAAACCACCTTTTCACTTTCTTAAGTCGCAATAACTACTTCTCATAAAGCTATTATAACAACCTTTCATTTTAGAGAACTTAAGACACTTTTATTCTTACAACATTAGGAAACTAGACCCAAAATACTACGTACATACATACTTAAAAGAATCATAGAACTCCTTTCTTTTTAAAGCTCAAGTCACATACTCTTTTGAAATCAATCTTCTTAACTTTTGAAATAAATTAAGAAGCCATACTTTAAATCAGTCATTTCCACTTATAAAATCAAGGCTTATAGTCTTAAAACCTCGTATCATATACTCTTTAAAATAATGTCGCCTATACATATAAAATCATGTCATCTATACTTTAGAAATCAAGTCTCTTTTCACATACAAATTCAAGTCATTTTTTAATATAAAATCAACTTACTTACTTGAATAAATCAAGGCACATAGCTTAAATCAAACCTCATAACTTCCTAACCATTCTTACCAACATCTCCCATAAGACTTGGTAAGGACATAGGATAATTTAGACATACCTTTAACATAGAATCAACAATATGAATACTTCTTAACTTCTAAAAGTAGAATGAATCATAAAATAATACCATGTATATTTCATACGTAGAATCATGCCAAAAGAAGGAAGAGGTTCACATACCTCGAATATTGACCTTCCAATACTTTGTATTGAATTATTTGAACGTTGCTTAAAGAAATTTTGAAAAAACATGTTTTGGCTTTAAGAACATCGTGGCCAATTTTCCTTTTCACATGAAACCAAGGTTTAAGAACTTGCGGCACTTACAATTGTTTTTTTCTTCTTACCCAATTTTCTAATACTAACGTGAATTGCTGTCTAACTACTAGATTTAGGAAGAAGTGCTTCTAAATGGACTATTTGATGAACGTTTCATTTGGTTTACAAAATGAATCCTAAAAGCAAGATGTGACCTTCCTAATTGATCACAAAATGAATTTCTCCCAAACGAAAAATGTTGCTGGAAGGTCTTTTTTTTTCTTTCTAAATAGAAGTTGTTATTGCCTAATTCCTACTTTCTCAGAATAGCTTCATACTGGATAATATACTAAAACTCTCTTATTACTTAATTGGGTCATGGGCCACCTAACTTTACACCTCTTAATTACCTCTGTTGCGAGAATGACACCACTTCAAGATAAGTGGATTAGTACTAGTTTAATATTAAAAGCGGAGACTTAAATTGGTGACACCTACCAATTCGATAGATTTGTCATCTACATTAGTAGTTAAGGGTACTACACGTAATAAAATGTTATCCTCCCTCCATTAATAATTAATCAATCCCGTAATTACACTCTATGTCATAATTCTTTCAACATGTCACTAGTCCATAATTTCTTTATACACATACCAAATTTATTCCCGCTCTCGTCGTTACACTCTTACATCTAAAATTATTTCGGAATCACATCCATTTGTATATTAATTTCCAAATTTAGCTTGTATAAATATACTTTATATCCCATATCCGAATCTTATTTCTTAATGACTTTCTTAATTATCACCTTAAACTATGAGGTGTAACAATATAAAGCAGGAGACATGTATGATAACCAAACTACAGTTCACCAATAAATAAGCAGTCATGTCAAGTCAGGGACTCACGCCCTCAAAGTTATCACAATAAAACGTGCAGGGCAAATGCGAAGGCATAGCCGACTACTAAGACCCACAGTACCAAAAATACCACAAGCGTATCCGAGGTCTTTCTAGACCGCACCACATCGAAGGCGGCCACTCGCGCAATATCAATGTGCGTGTCTATCCACGGAACTCTCGCACTCGCGTAGGTCACACGCAGACCGCGTGAGGTATTCCTCGAATCATGGTCCCGCATCGCCGAGGTATACCCGCGTCGAAGCGGCTAACCCTCGGTATCCGCCTAGGCTCCGCGACCGCGTAGTCTCAAAAGACCGCATAGTCTCAGCGGACCGCGTGGGAATCCCCCGCATCAGGCTAAACACCCGGAATGATCAATCCTGGAGCTACCGCACTCCGCATAGTCACGAGGACCGCATAGGCCGTAAAGACCCGCATCAAGGGTGGCAAGCCCTCGGTATAATAAGTCAAAGGGGTATGTGATACAATAATAGTACACGCTTAACGTTTAACAACGTAAGCACAACAAGAATGACCTTACATCACGATCACACAAGATACTAACACACGTAGCATCCTAACATTTTCACTTATCACATCAACAAGAAAGTATTTACAAGGCTATCTCAAACCAACACAATCAAGTTATTCACACAAGGTACTTTAAGCTAACAAGTTCGGGTATCTACCCCTAAAGTACTTCATACATTAAATCTTTTAAAAGATCCGTTGCTTTCACATAAGTCACCTGATACCGTAGTATAAAAATAGAGTATTGTATTTTTAAATAAACCAAAACACTTACCTTTGTAAAATCAAGTAACAACATTATTTTCCAAACGTCAAGTTTGCCTAATTTCAAATGTTCACGTTTCTTATTTTAGAAAGGTTTTAGTTCATAGTCTTATTCATTTAAGAATATAATTCTCCTTTAAACAATCGAGAAACATAAGTCTTATATGTGAGTAGGATATTCTTGTTTATAACCATCTTATTACAAAGTAGTGATCTAGGAAATATCATTTTGTCTCATCTTAGCTTCTATGCGGATGGAAGTTTCTCGGTTTTAATAATACTTAATTAGTCAAAACATTTCCTTTTATTAACGCTGCAGTGGTTTGTCGATACACATTCTGATTTCCGAAGTCAGTAAAAACATTCTTAAGCCGTTATACCTAACTTCCCATAAAGCTAGTATAACTCTTAAGTTTTTCAAAAACCAAGTATTACTTCTTCTTTCAAAATGATTCCAAAAATCTTTTGAAATACTTCAAGTTCTTTATTAACACATAACAAGCCAGTTATAATTCAAATCAGTTAACTTATTAAAAACCATATGTATTTTCTCACCAACATAAAGCTGTTATAACCAACTTCCCATAAAGCCGTTATAACACTTTATGTTTTAAACCAATCAAATACATTTAGCACATGTACGTCTACCGTACCACATAGTTCACACATTTCATGCTAGAAGAGATAGGAAGAGGTTCACATACCTCGCGACGATTATCGACTAATAGCAAAAGCGCTCGAGTACCTCAAACCGTCGACTACTCCTTAGTCCGTAAGATTACGTCACACGTAGCACTTCAACCTATAAGGCCACAAGGCGCATTAAAATCTAGATCTTAACGTAGAACATTCTACGAGAAAATTTGGCGACACCTCCCCATGGCAGCGTAAATCTCCTCCTCTAAGTAGGCTGCCAAGCCAGCGGGGTTAATCATCTAACGACGGGTACAATTCTACTCACAAGATTACTACACAAGTCTCTTGTAATGTCGATCTATGTAATTCTGATTCGATTCGATTCTTGAGCTTAAGTCAAAAGACATTGCCAACTAACTACGTTCAGTACTATATATAATATACTTCAACTATATATTCAAACAACATGTAATTTCCACTTACAATAGAGGGACAAGATATTTACATCGATAAGCCCATAATTATCCAAGTATAAAGTCGATCTTGGGCAATCGTTTAGCTCGACTCCGTGCGCTCAACCCGCTCCAAACTACCCTTAGAAGTTCTAACCAACTTCTACATACAACTCCAACTAACCATGGAGATTTTCCTTAGGGTTTCGGTTTGGTGGTAGCGGGAGTATAATAGTATTTTTTTGGGCTTTTCGTATAGGTATAACCTTAGAATACAACAAGGTATATGGCTATGGTAATTTGGGCATTATAACAATACTTTTGAGAGTATTTCTACCAAGAGAGGGGGTATTATACGAAGCAACTAGGCTAGGGGTACCCACGGCCACACTACTAGGAGGGGAGGGTTCTCGGCCGAGAGCCACTAGGCAAGGGGAGGGACATCTCGGCCAAGAGGCCTCACGAAAGGGGAGGGAAGGCTCTCAAGACTTAGGCATTTTGGATGAAGAAGTCTTCAACCTTAGAGGGTATTTATAGGTCAAGGGATGGCCAACCAAAGGCGAAGATCAATCCGTGTGTTAGGCAAGTGTAGGGCTAGGATTTACCAAACACAAATATCCTACCTACCCTTGACTTTGTGCCAAGGCACAAAAAAGCGTGCCAAGCTTAGCCAATTTCGTCCAATGGGCGATTTGAAGTCCACCTGATGAGAGGGTGCCAAGTGGCGCCCTCTTGTTGATCAACACATTCGTCTCTCGGAAAAATCCGCAAAAATAGAAATGACATAGCGGAAATTCCCTACGAAAGTCAGAAAGCGTTTAGTCGAAAACGACTCTAAGCGGGTGTTGTGCACAAACATAAATCGGCCAAGTCACTTTGCCTACTCAAGGCTTTAAACTTTTATACGTGCGCCTACGTGCATACTGCGGAAATACGGTATAACATTCTCCTCGCCTAGAAACATTCGTCCGAATGTTCCTTTAAATCTCAAGACAAGCGCGCGCGAAGATAGTCTTCACTACTATACTTACGAGAACAATCCTTGCCACACATGGCCCGCGAAACAACTTGCGCAAAAAGCCTACATCCAAGTCCACGAGGAAACACTTCTATCATCACCATAACACCTCTCACCGGGGTCTATAATATACTTCTTTCGCACCTTCTTTTACAAAAAAAAAAAAAAAAAGAAATGATCACATCTATGCTCGCGATACCACTGATACCACTTTTGTCACTTTGCCGCGAGGTTGTAGTGTCACTCCGGCGACCCAACAAAGCGGTGCGGACTGCGTGCGATCCTAAGGCATCGTGACACTCGAACTCTTACCACATTTAAACCTTTGCTTGATTTCCAAAACTCGGGTTACTATCTCTAACGTGGTCATCATTAATCGGGAACACTCTGGATGGATCTCGATACTTTCCCGATCATAACAATAAGAAAAGACGGACGTCTTGCCTCCTAAGTCGGACGGCAAAAGCTAACATATAGGCAACCTGGCCTATCCTTCACATGAACTCACAAAGGCCCAAAGTAACTCGGGCTAAGTTCCCTCTGTATTCCTAACTCGTCACCCCCAACCCGGGGTGGTGCTTTCAAGAAGACCGACCGTCAACCTGAACTCTAAGCGTCGTCGCCGATTATCCGCACAATTCCTCCAGCTGCGAACTTCTTCTAGACAAGCTTCACTATCCACGATCTGCCGGAACAAGCTGAACCAACTATCTGATCTTGCCAACATCGAACCAATCGACCGTCAACTTACACTTCCGCCCTTACAAGGCTTCATAAGGCAATATCCGAACACTGAAATGGTAGCTTAAACACTACCTCCACAGGAGACAACAATCCCCACAACTATCCCTGAAATCAAACAACGGCAGAGGCGAATGTGGTCTCGAGACTCACCGAGTGCCTATCCTTGCACTGGTAAAACTTTTAGAAAACGAAAATAGCCACAACAGGCTTCATGCGACATAAGGTGAAGGTAGGCACCGTGCAGCCTTACAACCTTTCGGATAACCCAACACGGTAGTAAACGGTCCTGACCGAAGAACACGATGGGCTGCCCCCATCGGCCCGACCACTGGTCGAACGCATCCACGAACTCGTACGCTGGTTAACTAAACTTGGGCCTAACACCCTCACAACCCTAACACAAAGCGGGACCACCACAACCCGACCCCGCGCAAACCTACGCGGTTTGACCCGCAACGTGGCCTCAACCCGACCCGCAGCGCGCAATACTAGCTCCCCGATTCGGAACAATCTCACTAATCACGTTTCGAAAACCTAGCGGTCTTCTTAGCTCAACTACCCCCTTTCATTCCACACTACTAGGGACCTATCCCAACATAACTCACGTGCACTATGCACTTCCGACAAGGGTCAAACATAACACTACACATCTTCTCGAGATGGCCTTACCTCTAAGGTCTTTACGTAAAACATTCTAAGGTTCACACCTTCTCTATCCCCCAAAATCTTACTCGGTTAACCCACCATGATTTCTAAACACAACTAACACCGCTATCAGAACATAGCACTTAAGGTATACTCACCTTATCACATAAACGAAACTCTAGAGGGTTAAAGATATATCTATATCTACTGCTTCACTCCCCTTAGTCGTTCTAATCAAACCTGCCCCGTAGGGCGCATAGCTAAGGAAGATGACGAACTACCCACCAATCCTGAAGGCTAAGTCCTCCTACAAGGACACTCTCTCGACACATGGCCCTGACGGCCGCAGGTACAACAAGTACCAACAAAAAGACGACATTCCCCGGGATGACGTCTGTCACACTGTGAACCGGAAGCCCTGGAGTTCTGACCAACTCCTGCATACCCCGAACGTCCTGAAATCCGTGGAAGACCACTCTGCACTGGCGGAGGTGCATATCTAATCTGCTGGTGAGGCGACTCGCCTCGAAAATTACTAAAGGACCTTGCTGCTCTGGCCCCCTTCTGCTGTCCTTTGTTAACCCGTCGATCTCTACGTTTCTCGGCCTGCTGCGCATAAGCCCGACCACAGGCCATGCTCAAGCCTAACTGAAGAATTACTCTTGCACAACCCTCTCTTAGATAGTCATCAAGACTCGCGGTACATCGGTATACTCTATACTCACTGTTCGTCAGCGGGCGAAGGTTCAAATATCATGGCGCGATGAGGCTGCCGCCGCCGTGCTAAACTCTGCTGGGGCTAGTGACGTCGCAGAACTCCCCGAATGAAGCACTACCCTAGGTAATGGTTGGGCCTGAGCCCTAGCCACCCTCTGAACTCTACTCGCAGCTCCATGGTGCCACGCCTCACGGGCGGGTTGCCTATGCGGAGCATAACGATAAGGAAGTAATTTCGTCGGAGGTCCAACTTACAACACGACTCTAAGGCACGATCTCGAGTGAGAAGAATAGAAACCAATCCTAAATACCCTATAGCCTCACGATTATTGGTGTGGTGCACAACACAGATAATCAAGACTCTTGGATACGATGCGTAGACACTTTCCGAGGATTAATCGCTCGATACCACTTTTGTCACGACCGGCGGGCGTGGATCGTGCCTTACCCGGGCACCTAGTGACACAACATCGAGTAATGTCGGAACATAAAACATATACATGAAACAAGTGAAGTACAAACGATGTCGAGGAAAACTTGCCTTTCGGCATATATAAATAACAACTTTTACAAATGAGCAGTTTAATCCTTTTCACAAACCACCTTGCAGCGATTACTACGGACCTAAGAAATGATCGACAACAATGGCGGGACGGGGCCCGCCATACCACGAATGTAAACACCAACAACGGGGACTATACGGCTGATAAGCCTCCGAGAAGCGGAGCTTTCCCGAATCTTTGGCTGTGACCACTAGGCGAGGATCAATGGCGGTGTACCTTTACTGCGGCATGAACGCAGCCCGAAGGAGGTCGATCTAACAGTACCAAGTATGTGGCTGAAAATAAATCGTAAATGAAATCATAGTAGTCTATATAAAGCGGGAGACATGTATGATAACAAACTACGATTCGCAATAAATAGCGATCATGTCAAGTCGTGACTCACGCTCAAAGTTATCACAATAAAACCGTGCAGGCAAGTCTGAAGGCATAGCCGACTACTAAGACCCACAGTACCAAAAATACCACAAAGCGTATCCGAGGTCTTTCTAGACGCACCACATGATCGAAGCGGCCCTTTCGCCCACAATATCAATGTGCGTGTCTATCCACTCGAACTCTCGCGACTCGCATAGGTCACACACGGACCCGCGTGAGGTATTCCTCGAATCATGGTCCTGCATCACTGAGGTATACCCGCGTCGGCGGCTAACCCTCGGTATCCGCTGGGCTCCCATGACCGCATAGTCTCAAAAGACCGCATAGTCTCAGCGGACCGCATAGGAATCCCCGCGTCGGGCTAAACACCGGAATGATCAATCCGGAGCTACCGCTCCGCGTAGTCACGAGGACCGCATAGGCGTAAAGACCGCATCAAGGGTGGCAAGCCCTCGGTATAATAAGTCAAAGGGGTATGTGATACAATAACAGTACAACGGGCTTAACGTTTAACAACGTAAGCACAACAAGAATGACCCCATTACATCACGATCACACAAGATACTAACACGTAGCATCCTAACATTTTCACTTATCACATCAACAAGAAAGTATTTACAAGGCTATCTCAACCCAACACAATCAAGTTATTCACACAAGGTACTTTAAGCTAACAAGTTCGGGTATCTACCCCTAAAGTACTTCATACATTAAATCTTTTAAAAGATCCGTTGCTTTCACATAAGTCACCTGATACCGTAGTATAAAAATAGAGTATTGTATTTTTAAATAAACCAAAACACTTACCTTTGTAAAATCAAGTAACAACATTATTTTCCAAGCGTCAAGTTTGCCTAATTTCAAATGTTCACGTTTCTTATTTTAGAAAGGTTTCGTAGTTCATAGTCTTATTCATTTAAGAATATAATTCTCCTTTAAACAATCTGAGAAACATAAGTCTTATATGTGAGTAGGATATTCTTGTTTATAACCATCTTATTACAGAAGCCGTGATCTAGGAAATATCATTTTGTCATCTTAGCTTACATGCGGATGGAAGTTTCTCTTGGTTTTAATAATACTTAATTAGTCAAAACATTTCCTTTTATTAACGCTGCGATGGTTTGTCGATACACATTCGATTTCAAGTCGGTAAAAACATTCTTAAGTCGTTATACCTAACTTCCCATAAAGCTAGTATAACTCTTAAGTTTTTCAAAAACCAAGTATTACTTCTTCTTTCAAAATGATTCCAAAAATCTTTTGAAATACTTCAAGTTCTTTATTAACACATAACAAGCCAGTTATAATTCAAATCAGTTAACTTATTAAAAACCATATGTATTTTCTCACCAACATAAAGCTGTTATAACCAACTTCCCATAAAGCCGTTATAACACTTTATGTTTTAAACCAATCAAATACATTTAGCACATGTATCGTCTCTGCATACCACATAGTTCACACATTTCATGCTAGAAGAGATAGGAAGAGGTTCACATACCTCGCGACGATTATCGACTAATAGCAAAACGCTCCGAGTACCTCAAACCGTCGACTACTCCTTAGTCCAGAAGATTACGTCACACGTAGCACTTCAACCTATAAGGCCACAAGGCGCTTATTAAAATCTAGATCTTAACGTAGAACATTCTACAGAAAATTCGGCAGCACCTCCCCCCCCCGCAACAGCGTAAATCTCCTCCTCTAACGAGGTCGGCTACCAAGCCAACCAGGGGGGGGTTAATCATCTAACGAGCGGGTACAATTCTACTCCACGGTACTACTACAAGTCTCATGTCTGATCCTATGTAATTACGATTCGATTCGATTCTTGGGCTTAAGTCAAAAGACATTGCCAACTAACTACGTTCAGTACTATATATAATATACTTCAACTATATATTCAAACAACATGTAATTTCCACTTACAATAGAGGGACAAGATATTTACCTCGATAAGCCCATAATTATCCAAGTATAAAGTCGATCTTGGGCAATCGTTTAGCTCGACTCGTGCGCTCGACCGCTCCAAACTACCCCAGAAGTTCTAACCAACTTCTACATACAACTCCAACTAACCATGGAGATTTTCCTTAGGGTTTCGGTTTGGTGGTACGGGAGTATAATAGTATTTTTGGGCTTTTCAGATAGGTATAACCTTAGAATACAACAAGGTATCTGGCTAAGGTAATTTGGGCATTATAACAATACTTTTGAGAGTATTTCTACCAAGAGAGGGGTATTATACGAAGCAACTAGGCTAGGGGTACCCACGGCCACACTACTAGGAGGAGGGTTCTCGGCGAGAGCCACTAGGCAAGGGAGGGCCATCTCTCGGCCCAGAGGCCTCACGACATGGGGGAGGGGGACGGCTCTCACGACTTCGGCAGTTTGGATGAAGAAGTCTTCACCTTAGAGGGGTATGTATAGGTCAAGGGATGGCCAACCAAAGGCCAAGATCAATCCATGTGTTAGGCAAGTGTAGGGCTAGGATTTACCAAACACAAATATCCTACCTACCCTTGACTTTGTGCCAAGGCACAAAAACGTGCCAAGCTTAGCCAATTTCGTCCAATGGACGATTTGAAGTCCACCAATGAGAGGGTGCCAAGTGGCGCCCTCTTGTTGGTCCAACACATTTCGTCTCTCGGAAAAATCCGCAAAAAATAGAAATGACATAGCCGGAAATTCCCCTACGAAAGCTGTGAAAACGTTTCGTCGAAAAACGACTCTAAACGGGTGTTGTGCACAAACATAAATCGGCCAAGTCACTTTGCCTACTCAAGGCTTTAAACTTTTATACGTACGCCCTTACGTACATACTCTGGAAATACGGGGTATAACATTCTCCCCTCGCAGAAACATTCGTCCGAATGTTCCTTTAAATCTCAAGACAAGCGGCGCGAGATAGTCTTCACTACTATACTTACGAGAACAATCCTTGCCACACATGGCCACAGAAACAACTTTGCGCAAAAAGCCTACATCCAAGTCCACGAGGAAACACTTCTATCATCACCATAACACCTCTCACCGGGGTCTATAATATACTTCTTTCGCACCTTCTTTTACAAAAAAAAAAAAAAAAAGAAATGATCACATCTATGCTCGCGATACCACTGATACCACTTTTGTCACTTTGCCGCGAGGTTCTAGTGTCACTCCGGCGACCCAACAAACGGTACCGGACTGCATGCGATCCCTAAGGCTGTCGTACACTCGAACTCTTACCACATTTCTGACACTGCTTCAGTTTCCAAAACTCGGGGTTACTATCTCTAACGTGGTCATCATTAACTGGGAACACTCTGGATGGATCTCCGATACTTTCCCGATCATAACAATACGAAAGACCGGACGTACTGCCTCCTAAGTCGGACGGCAAAAGCTAACATATAGGCAACCTGGCCTATCCTTCACATGAACTCACAAAGGCCCAAAGTAACTCGGGCTAAGTTCCCTCTGTATTCCTAACTCGTCACTGACCGGGTGGTGCTCAAGAAGACCGACCGTCGGCACGAACTCTGGCGTCGTCGCCGATTATCCGCACAATTCCTCTGAGCTGCCAGAACTTCTTCTAGACAAGCTTCTCACTATCCACAGTCTGCTGGAACAAGCCTGAACCAACTATCTGAATCTTGCCAACATCGAACCAATCGACCGGCAACTTACACTTCCGCCCTTACAAGGCTTCATAAGGCAATATCCGAACACTGAAATGGTAGCTTAAACACTACCTCCACAGGAGACAACAATCCCCACAACTATCCCTGAAATCCAAACACTGGCCCGAGGGCGAATGTGATTCTGAGACTCACCTGAGTTCCTATCCTTGCACGTAAAACTTTTAGAAAACGAAAATAGCCACAACAGGCTTCATATGCGACATAAGGTGAAGGTAGGCACCCCGTGCAGCCTTACAA
This sequence comes from Przewalskia tangutica, assembly GCA_029844215.1. Classification (NCBI taxonomy): domain Eukaryota; kingdom Viridiplantae; phylum Streptophyta; class Magnoliopsida; order Solanales; family Solanaceae; genus Przewalskia; species Przewalskia tangutica. The sequence continues at coordinate 54,121,576 of CM056726.1, forward strand.
CCTTTCAGATAACCCAACACAGCCGAGTAAACGGTCCTGACCGAAGAACACGATGGGCTGCCCCCATCGGCCCGACCACTGGTCGAACGCATCCACGAACTCGTACGCTGGTTAACTAAACTTGGGCCTAACACCCTCACAACCCTAACACAAAGCGGGACCACCACCTGACCCCACCACCAAACCTACCGCGGTTTGACCCAGCGTGGCCTCAACCCGACCCGGCAACGCGCACAATACTAGCTCCCCGATTCGGAACAATCTCACTAATCACGTTTCGAAAACCTAGCGGTCTTCTTAGCTCAACTACCCCCTTTCATTCCACACTACTAGGGACCTATCCCAACATAACTCACGTGCACTATGCACTTCCGACAAGGGTCAAACATAACACTACACATCTTACCGAGATGGCACTCTAAGGTCTTTACGTAAAACATTCTAAGGTTCACACTTCTCTATCCCCAAAATCTTACTCGGTTAACCCACCATGATTTCTAAACACAACTAACACCTCGCTATCGAACATAGCACTTAAGGTATACTCACCTTATCACATAAACGAAACTCTAGAGGGTTAAAGATATATCTATATCTACTGCTTCACTCCCCTTAGTCGTTCTAATCAAACCTGCCCCGTAGGGCGCATAGCTAAGGAAGATGACGAACTACCCACCAATCACGAAGGCTAAGTCCTCCTACAAGGACACTCTCTCGACACATGGCCACGGCGGCGCAGTGCAACAAGTACCAACAAAAAGCGACATTCCCGGGATGGCGTGCATCCAATGAGCGGAAGCCACGGAGTTCGACCAACTCCTGCATACCCCGAACGTCCTGAAATCCGTGGAAGACCACTCTGCACTGGCGGAGGTGCATATCTAATCTGCTGGTGAGGCGACTCGCCTCGAAAATTACTAAAGGACCTTGCTGCTCTGGCCCCCTTCTGCTGTCCTTTGTTAACCCGTCGATCTCTACGTTTCTCGGCCTGCTGCGCATAAGCCCGACCACAGGCCATGCTCAAGCCTAACTGAAGAATTACTCTTGCACAACCCTCTCTTAGATAGTCATCAAGACTCGCGGTACATCGGTATACTCTATACTCACTGTTCCCGGTCGCGGAACTGAAGGTTCAAATATCATGGCCGCGGTGAGGCTGCGCCGCGTCTAAACTCTGCTGGGGCTAGTGACGTCGCAGAACTCCCCGAATGAAGCACTACCCTAGGTAATGGTTGGGCCTGAGCCCTAGCCACCCTCTGAACTCTACTCGCAGCTCCATCGGCTGCCCTGCCCTCCTGGGCCCGGGTTGCCCTATGCGGAGGCATAACGATAAGGGAAGTAATTTCGTCAGAGGGTCCAACTTACAACACAGCTCTAAGGCACGATCTCAGAGTGAGAAGAATAGAAACCAATCCTAAATACCCTATAGCCTCCTGATTATTGGTGTGGTGCACAACACACCGATAATCAAGACTGCGGATACGATGCGTAGACACTTTCAGAGATTAAGCGCTCACGATACCACTTTTGTCACGACCGGCGGGCGTGGTGGTGCCTTACCGGGCACCCTAGTGACACAACATCGAGTAATCGGAACATAAAACATATACATGAAACAAGTGAAGTACAAAAGCGATGTCGAGGAAAACTTGCCTTTGGCGTATATAAATAACAACTTTTACAAATGAGCAGTTTAATCCTTTTCACAAACCACGCCGGCATGATTACTACGGACCTCTAAGAAATGATACGACAACAATGGCGGGACGGGGCCCGCCATACCACAGAATGTAAACACCTACAACAAGGGGACTATACGGCTGATAAGCCTCGGGAGAAGCGGAGCTTTCCCAATCTTTGGCTGTGACCCTAAGGCGAGGATCAATGGCGGTGTACCTTTACTGCGGCATGAGCGCAGCCCCGAAGGAGTCGATAACAGTACCAAGTATGTGGCGAAAATAAATCACGTAAATGAAATCATAGTAGTCTATATAAAGCGGGAGACATGTATGATAACAAACTACGATTCACCAATAAATAGCGGTCATGTCAAGTCGTGACTCACGCCTCAAAGTTATCACAATAAAACCGTGCGGGGCAAGTGCGAAGGCATAGCCGACTACTAAGACCCACGATGCCAAAAATACCACAAAGCGTATCCGAGGTCTTTCTAGACCGCACTACATGATCGAAGGCGGCCACTCGCCCACAATATCAATGTGCGTGTCTATCCACTGGAACTCTCGCGACTCGCATAGGTCACACGGACCGCGTGAGGTATTCCTCGAATCATGGTCCCGCATCGCTGAGGTATACCCCGCGTCGAAGCGGTAACCCTCGGTATCCGCTGAGGCTCCGCGACCGCGTAGTCTCAAAAGACCGCATAGTCTCAACGGCCGCGCATGGGAATCCCCGCGTCGGGCTAAACACCGGAATGATCAATCACGGAGCTACCGCGCTCGCGTAGTCACGAGGACCGCGTAGGCCGTAAAGACCGCATCAAGGGTGGCAAGCCCTCGGTATAATAAGTCAAAGGGGTATGTGATACAATAACAGTACAACGGGCTTAACGTTTAACAACGTAAGCACAACAAGAATGACCCCTTACATCACGATCACACAAGATACTAACACACGTAGCATCCTAACATTTTCACTTATCACATCAACAAGAAAGTATTTACAAGGCTATCTCAACCCAACAATCAAGTTATTCACACAAGGTACTTTAAGCTAACAAGTTCGGGTATCTACCCTAAAGTACTTCATACATTAAATCTTTTAAAAGATCCGTTGCTTTCACATAAGTCACACAATACGTAGTATAAAAATAGAGTATTTGTATTTTTAAATAAACCAAAACACTTACCTTTGTAAAATCAAGTAACAACATTATTTTCCAAACGTCGAGTTTGCCTAATTTCAAATGTTCACGTTTCTTATTTTAGAAAGGTTTAGTAGTTCATAGTCTTATTCATTTAAGAATATAATTCTCCTTTAAACAATCGAGAAACATAAGTCTTATATGTGAGTAGGATATTCTTGTTTATAACCATCTTATTACAAAGTAGTGATCTAGGAAATATCATTTTGTCTCATCTTAGCTTCTATGCGGATGGAAGTTTCTCTTGGTTTTAATAATACTTAATTAGTCAAAACATTTCCTTTTATTAACGCTGCGATGGTTTGTCGATACACATTCGATTTCGAAGTCGGTAAAAACATTCTTAAGCCGTTATACCTAACTTCCCATAAAGCTAGTATAACTCTTAAGTTTTTCAAAAACCAAGTATTACTTCTTTCAAAATGATTCCAAAAATCTTTTGAAATACTTCAAGTTCTTTATTAACACATAACAAGCCGATTATAATTCAAATCGTTAACTTATTAAAAACCATATGTATTTTCTCACCAACATAAAGTCGTTATAACGACTTCCCATAAAGCGTTATAACACTTTATGTTTTAAACCAATCAAATACATTTAGCACGTATCGTCTACCGTACCATAGTTCACACATTTCATGCTAGAAGAGATAGGAAGAGGTTCACATACCTCGCGACGATTATCGACTAATAGCAAAGCGCTCGAGTACCTCAAACCGTCGACTACTCCTTAGTCGTAAGATTACGTCACACGTAGCACTTCAACCTATAAGGCCACAAGGCGCTTATTAAAATCTAGATCTTAACGTAGAACATTCTCCAGAAAATTTGGCAGCACTCCCCCATGGCGGCGTAAATCTCCTCTCTAACGGTGGCTACCAAGCCAGCGGGGTTAATCATCTAACGACGGGTACAATTCTACTCACGGTACTACTACACAAGTCTCATGTCTGATACGCCCTATGTAATTCTGATTCGATTCGATTCTTGAGCTTAAGTCAAAAGACATTGCCAACTAACTACGTTCGATACTATATATAGTATACTTCAACTATATATTCAAACAACATGTAATTTCCACTTACAATAGAGGACAAGATATTTACCTCGATAAGCCCATAATTATCCAAGTATAAAGTCGATCTGGGCAATCGTTTAGCTCGACTCCGTGCGCTCAACCGCTCCAAACTACCCTTAGAAGTTCTAACCAACTTCTACATACAACTCCAACTAACCATGGAGATTTTCCTTAGGGTTTCGGTTTGGTGGTACGGGAGTATAATAGTATTTTTGGGCTTTTCAGATAGGTATAACCTTAGAATACAACAAGGTATACGGCTAAGGTAATTTGGGCATTATAACAATACTTTTGAGAGTATTTCTACCAAGAGAGGGGTATTATACGAAGCAACTAGGCTGGGGGTACCCACGGCCACACTACTAGGAGGGGAGGGGTTCTCGGCCGAGAGCCACTAGGCAGGGAGGGACATCTCTCGGCCAAGAGGCCTCACGAAAGGGGAGGAAGGCTCTCAAGACTTAGGCATTTTGGATGAAGAAGTCTTCAACCTTAGAGGGTATTTATAGGTCAAGGGATGGCCAACCAAAGGCCAAGATCAATCCATGTGTTAGGCAAGTGTAGGGCTAGGATTTACCAAACACAAATATCCTACCTACCCTTGACTTTGTGCCAAGACACAAAAAGCGTGCCAAGCAGCCAATTTCGTCCAATGGGCGATTTGAAGTCCACCAATGAGAGGGTGCCAAGTGGCGCCCTCTTGTTGATCAACACATTCGTCTCTCGGAAAAATCATAAAAAATAGAAATGACATAGCCGGAAATTCCCTACGAAGTCGTGAAAGCGTTTAGTCGAAAAACGACTCTAAGCGGGTGTTGTGCACAAACATAAATCGGCCAAGTCACTTTGCCTACTCAAGGCTTTAAACTTTTATCGTGCGCCGCTTACGCATACATACTGCGGAAATACGGTATAACGAAGTCTTTGCCCAATTTTCCGTAGAATTAAAGGGCTTTTTATTGGTATAAGTCTTGATGGTGAGTAAGGTTTGATAGAAGTACTATGACCATTTTAGGAGTGGAGTACTACGTGTGGCGTGATCTACTTGGCTTAGGAGTAGCGACGGGTTGAAGTACTTGGGCGTTTTGCTAGTTGTCGATGTCGTCGCGAGGTATGTGAACCTCTTCCTATCTGTTCTAGCATGATTGTTGTGAACTATGTAGTACGGTGAGCGTCGTGTGCTAAACGAGTTTTGGTTGGTTTAAAACATATAGTGTTATAATAGCTTTATGGGAAGTTAGTTATAACGACTTTATGTAAGTAATAGAATGATTTATAGATTTTAGAAGTTAAGAGACTTGATCTTAAAAGATAAGAGACTTAACTTATAAATGACGTTTTATGAAATGTTAAGAACTATGAAGTTTGTTAAAAAGTATGTGAAACCTCATTCGTGAGTAATGAGTACTTGGCTTTTAAAGAATAATGTTTTACTGATTTCGGAAATGAGAATAAGTATCGAACAAACCATTGCAGCGTTAATAAAGGAAATGTATTGACTAATTGTTATTAAAACAAGTAGAAACCTCCATCTGCATAGAAGCTAAGATAAGACAAGATTGTATTACATTTCCTAGATCATGGCTGCTGTAACAAGATTGTTATAAACAAGAATAAACGGCACACATAAGACTTATGTTACTCAATTGTTTTAAAAGAGATTAAGACTATGAGTTATGAAACCTTTCTAAAATAAGAGACTTGAGCATTTGAAATTAGGCAAACTTGAATGTTTGGAAAATAATATTGTTACTTGATTTTTTTAAAAAGAAAGTGTTCTGGTTTACTTGAAAATGTTAGTCACTCTATGTTAATACTACGGGTATCGGGTGACCTTTGTAAAAGAATTGGATCTTTTAAAAGAATTTAACGTATGTAGTACTTTGGGGTTAAAACCCGGACTTTGACATAAAATGAAAGTACCTTGAGTTGTATGTTGAACTTGCCTATGCGTGTGGTGATAGCCTTTGTTGTGCAAGTGTTGTATTTCTGTGCTACCGCGTCTCTCGATGGAGGGCAGGCTGATTTGTTATGAATGATTCTTTATCGAGTCCCATGAGATGGGCCGAGACACGTATTCCACCTATCGAGTCCCATGAGATGGTAGACACGTATTCCACCTGATTCTTTATCGAGTCCCATGGGATGGGCCGAGACACGTATTCCACCTGGTTCTTATCGAGCCCCATGGGATGGGCCGAGACACGTATTCCACACGATTTATACCTAGACTGCCGGCAGTGAGGAAGGAGTTCCACGGGCATGAGGGATGACTTTGAGGGCGTGAGTCCCTGACTTGACATGACTGCTTTTTTGTTATGAGCTGTAGTTTGGTTGTCATACATGTCTCTTGTTTTATATAGACTTTTATGATTTCATTTACAGTATTTTCAGTTTCACATACTTGGTACCTGTTGTACTGACCTCCTTTGAAGCTGCGTTCATCTGCGAGTAGAAGTACATCGGTTGTGGATCCTCGCTCATAGGATCCTGATTCGGCGTGTTAGGAAGCCCGTTTCTTGAGGCTTATCTTTTGGTATGTTACCACAGTGCAGTAGGTTCTTGTACATTCGGGGTATGGCGGGGCCTGTCCGTCATAGTTGTTATCACTTCTTAGAGTGCATGTAATGCTTGTTGTGGCGAGTTTGTAAAAAGGATAATTGTTCGGGTTTTTATGTATATATCTGAGGCAAGCCGCTTTGGTTGGCTTTGTTTATTTATCATGTCTCTTGTTTCATGTTTATGTTTTTATTTCCGCTGATTTTCTCTGATGTTGTATCACGAGGGTGCCCGGGGTAAGGCACCAGTCACGGGCCCCGGTTCGGGTCGTGACAAAAGTGGTATCAGAGCAGTTAGTCCTCGGAAAGTGTCTACAGACCGTGTCTAGTAGAGTCTTGATTATCGGTGTGTTGTGCACCACATCTATAATCAGGAGGCTGCAGGACATTTAGGGTTGGTTTCTATTCTTCTCATTCTGAGATCGTGCCTTAGAGCTGTGTTGTCAGTTGGACTCCCTCTGACGTATTCTTATGTGCCAGTTATTCCTCCACGCAAGGCAATCGGGGCCCAGGAGGGAAAGGCAGCAGAGGGAGCTGCGAGTGGAGTAGCGGCGGTCTCTACTTAGGCCATAGTACCTGAGACGTCAGACCCACGACAAGGAACAGAGGAGATGGGTTACAAGGAGATGGCCCAGTTATTGGCCAGGATAGTGGCAAGGCACGAGGATAAATTTGAATCAGCAATTAGGTACCGATAGTACCGTAGTTCACCCGCGATCGGATAGTTTGAAGGTGCGGGACTTTACGAGCTGCGACGCGAGTTCTATGGGTCGAGGCACGAGGATGATCGCAGAGTTCATCCGAAGCGATTCTGACGGATCATAGAGTGATCAAGCTTGGAGACCGAGGCAGTGACCTTCGCTTCGCATCGGCTGCGTGATCTGCGATCGGTGGTTTGATTCATGGGAAGCGTCGAGGAGCATGCGCTCCAGCGGTTTGGCGAGTTCTCAAGGGCATTTCTTGCACATTTCTTGCCTCCACGGATGAGGAGGGCTCGGTAAACAGATTTTTGGCGTTAAAGCGGGCCGGCGTCTGGTTAGGGAGTACAACGTGGAGTTCGACTCCTTAGCTCGGTATGTCCCTGCGTTAGTAGCTGATATGGAGGACAGAGTGCACCGCTACATCACCGGGCTCGACGACTACTTGGCAAAGGCTTGTTCGGGTGTAGCTCTTCAGCCGGGCATGGACATTGCCCGCATGCGAGCTTATGCCGGGATGTGAGGGCGGATGGGTCGACGGAATGGCCGAGATCGGCGAAGAGGCGAGCAGCGAGATCCTTTGGTAACTTTCGGCGGGCGCCTCGTAGCGAGTTAGTTATGCACCTCCGCCCGGTCAGTGGTCCTCCACGATCTTGAGGCGTTCGGGGTATTCGGGGCTGGTCGGGGCTCGAGCTTCGTTCACAGAATATCGTGGGTTCTAGCGATCGGGTTGAGTTTTCCTCGGTGTACGATGCGGCAGCGTCGTCGGGAATGTCGTCTTTTTGGTGCTTGTTTTACTGCGGCCATCGGGGCCATGTGACGAAGCGTCCTAATAGGAAGGATACGAGCGAGGACTCGGCCTACGGTCGATGGCGGGTTCATCACCTTCTACGGCCGTGCAGGCCTGAGCCTATGATTAGAGTGAAGAGGTAGATTCAGGTATATCCTTAACCCTCTAGAGATTTGTATATGTGATAAGATGAGTATATTTTAAGTGTTATGTTCAGATAGCATTATGTTAAATTGTGATTTAGAAGCCTGATTAGAAAAAGGGTAAGTGCAGGGCGAGACAAATTGTGAGCCTTAGAATTTATAACAGTTAGGACCTTGGATGCAAGGCCGTCTTGAGTGGGTGATTTTTACGGTTAGTATTTGTCGAAATACTTGAAATGCGTGAAAAATATTGTGAGATAAGTACATGAGGGGTGTGAGATGTAAGTGGTAGCTTTCATGACGTAAATTAGTAGGATTGTTCCGGATCGGGAACAAGAGTTGGCGCGTTTAGGGGTCGGGTTGAGGGCCATTTGCGGGTCAACCGCGACCCGAGAATGAGGTGGGGTCAGTTCGAGGTGGTCCCGCCAGGTGGTAGGGTCACGAGGATGCTAGGCCCAAGTTTAGGTAACCATCGTACGAGTTCGTGGATGCGTTCAACCAAAATCGGATCGTGAAGGCCGGAAATGGCCTTAAAAGAATTTGAGGCCAGTAAGATGACCAAGTTTGGAGGTAGTGACTCCAAGGTTTTGGAAAGCTGGCGATAGCGGAAATATGGTGCGTGTACTAGAAAGAGTTCGGGTGTCTGAAAAGGTACGACGAGTAAGAAAGGAAGCGAACATGTGTTAAGAGAATGGAAGTGATCTTTTTTGTGAAGTGAAGGTACGAGGAGAGTATCCTTGGGACCAGGAGTGAGAGTTAGTGTTGTTTTACATCTTGGAGGTGATTCCTCGTTAGTTTGGATTTTGGGTTTCGCGCGTATGTGATATTATGGCCATGTGTGGCATAATTGGTTTTGTAAAGTATAGTAGTGAAGACTATACCGGCGCATGTGTGTTTTTGGAGACTTAGAAGAAACATTCGTCCCGAATGTTTCTAAGAGGAAGAATGTTACACCCGTAGTTCGAGTATGTATGTGAGGGCGTGCGTGCGAGAATCGACATTAATATTGGAAAGAAAGAAAGATGTGATTTTTCGCGGAAAAGTTTCGGGTTTTGTGAAGGAAAAAGGTTCGTTGGCGGGGTGGATTCCCAGTTTGGTATTTGGGCTTCTTGAATTATATTAGAATTATGGAATTTTATTTTAGGAATTGGTCACGTGGGGCCACGGGAGAAATTCTGATTTTGTGGGCCCGCTTTGTTTTTGAGATTTTGGCCATTAGGGATATTTTCGGAAGATGAAATATTTTGGACGAGTAGGAGGGAGACACGTGTCACCCCCCTAGGTGGCTCTTGGCCGAAATCCCTTGACAAGTGGCAAGACAAGTGGCCTTGTCTTGCAAGATATTTTTAGTGTGGACAAGTGGCTTGTGGGACCCACACACACTTGTCCCCAATCTCTACCACACACTTGCCTTCATCCTATCCCTTGGTTGTCCTATATATGCACCCTTAGTTGATGAAATCTCCCACACTTAGACATTTCAAGACAAGAAATTTCCTCCCTTCTCCCTTGACCTAAAGCTCTCGGCTTTGCCATGATTTCTTGAGGAAAATTTGTCCAACAATTCTTAAACTTCTAAGTGTTCTTCCCTAAGGTGTTAGGAAGATGGTGTACCAAGAGTTGGAAAAGATTTCACACCCCTAGCCTATTTAGTTTGCCTTGGCCGAAAGTTGTCTTGTTGGAACCCTAAGTGTTCTTCACTTTTTGGAGTTGAATCTTGAAGAGAAGTTGGTTAGGAGCTTCTATGGGTTGCTTGTAGCGGATTGGAACGTAAAGATTTGGAGCTAAGACTTGCTTGGAGCGACATTAAGTTCTTGGATAATTTTGGGCTATTTGAGGTAGTGAATCTTAAACCTCTTTGTGAATTGGTCATTATACATATATTATAAGTATATTATGGATTATATAATATATGGAGTAAATTTTGGAGGAGTTGGATCTTGTTAACTTGTTAAAAGAAAGGATTGGCCGTTTGCCATTAAAATGGTAAAAACGTATCTTACTTATGAAGAAGTAATTAACAAAGTAACTATAACTTATATTAAGAATGGAAATATAAGTTGGATGACTAATGAATTAATTGGATAAGTAAAATGGACAAAGTTGGCCAAGGACCCCAACTTAAGGACTGTATTTACTTTGGACTGTATTTACTTTGGACCGTATTTACTTTGGACTGTATTTACATTGGACTGTATTTACATTTCTGTTAAGGGGAAGATTTTTCAATCGCGTTCCGTTTGGGCGTGTGATCCCCTTTTTAATTATTGTATTGTTATGAAGGCGTGATAGTAAACCGCGTTACCGGTTGGGCGCGTAATCCCCTTCTTTTACTTATTGTTGTTATAAAGGCGTGATAGTAAACCGCGTTACCGTTTGGGCGTGTAATCCCCTTCTTTATGTTGTTTAATTATTACGCCTTATATATATATATGGTATATATATTACGGTTATTCGGGCCTTGGAGAAAGATGGAAAAGTGAGTAAAAACGGGGGAAGTGCTGCCCAATTTTCCGTAGAATTAAAGGGCTTTTTATTGGTATAAGTCTTCAATGGTGTGTAAGGTTTGATAGAAGTACTATGACCATTTTAGGAGTGGAGTACTACGTGTGGCGTGATCTACTTGGCTTAAGGAGTAGCCGACGGGTTGAAGTACTTGGAGCGTTTTGCTAGTTGTCGGTAATCGTCGCGAGGTATGTGAACCTCTTCCTATCTGTTCTAGCATGATTGTTGTGAACTATGTAGTACGGTAGACGTACGTGTGCTAAACGAGTTTTGGTTGGTTTAAAACATATAGTGTTATAATAGCTTTATGGGAAGTTAGTTATAACGACTTTATGTAAGTAATAGAATGATTTATAGATTTTAGAAGTTAAGAGACTTGATCTTGAAAGATAAGAGACTTAACTTATAAATGACATTTTATGAAATGTTAAGAACTATGAAGTTTGTTAAAAAGTATGTGAAACCTCATTCGTGAGTAATGAGTACTTGGCTTTTAAAGAATAATGTTTTACTGATTTCGGAAATGAGAATAAGTATCGAACAAATCATTGCAGCGTTAATAAAGGAAATGTATTGACTAATTGTTATTAAAACAAGTAGAAACCTCCATCTGCATAGAAGCTAAGATAAGACAAGATTGTATTACATTTCCTAGATCATGGCTGCTGTAACAAGATTGTTATAAACAAGAATAAACGGCACACATAAGACTTATGTTACTCAATTGTTTTAAAAGAGATTAAGACTATGAGTTATGAAACCTTTCTAAAATAAGAGACTTGAGCATTTGAAATTAGGCAAACTTGAATGTTTGGAAAATAATATTGTTACTTGATTTTTTTAAAAAGAAAGTGTTCTGGTTTACTTGAAAATGTTAGTCACTCTATGTTAATACTCCGGGTATCGGGTGACCTTTGTAAAAGAATTGGATCTTTTAAAAGAATTTAACGTATGTAGTACTTTGGGGTTAAAACCCGGACTTTGACATAAAATGAAAGTACCTTGAGTTGTATGTTGAACTTGCCTATGCGTGTGGTGATAGCCTTTGTTGTGCAAGTGTTGTATTTCTGTGCTCTGGCGTCTCGATGGAGGCGGGCTGATTTGTTATGAATGATTCTTTATCGAGTCCCGTGAGATGGGCCGAGACACGTATTCCACCTATCGAGTCCCAGAGATGGTAGAGACACATATTCCACCTGATTCTTTATCGAGTCCCATGGGATGGGCCGAGACACGTATTCCACCTGGTTCTTATCGAGCCCCATGGGATGGGCCGAGACACGTATTCCACACGATTTATACCTAGACTGCCGGCAGTGAGGAAGGAATTCCACGGGCATGAGGGATGACTTTGAGGGCGTGAGTCCCTGACTTGACATGACTGCTTTTATGTTATGAGCTGTAGTTTGGTTGTCATACATGTCTCTTGTTTTATATAGACTGTTATGATTTCATTTCTGATATTTTGATTTCACATACTTGGTACTGTTATCTTGACCTCCTTGGGGCTGCGTTCATCGCAGGTAAGTACATCGGTTGTGGATCCTCGCTCATAGGATCACGATTCACGTGTTAGGAAGCCGTTTCTTGGAGGCTTATCTTTTGGTATGTTACCACAGTGCAGGGTTCTTGTACATTCGGGGTATGGCGGGGCCACTGTCCGTCATAGTTGTTGTCACTTCTTAGAAGTGCAGTAATCTTGTTGTGGGCGAGTTTGTAGAAAGGATAAGCTGTTGGGTTTTATGTATATATCTGAGGCAAGCTGTTTTGGTTGGCCTGTTTATTTATCATGTCTCTTGTTTCATGTTTATGTTTTTATTTCCGCTGATTTTCTCTGATGTTGTATCACGAGGGTGCCCGGGGTAAGGCACCAGTCACGGGCCCCGGTTCGGGTCGTGACAAAGTTGGTTATAACAACTTTATGGAAGGTTAAAAGAATGGTTTTCTCTAGTAATGTAAACAAAGAAATGACTTGAAATAAAGAAGGAAAATTTAATTTAAAAGTATCAATTGCTTAAAGTTCTAAAGTAAGTGTAACGACCCGTTCCGGGGCCCGTTACTGGTGCCTTATCCCGGGCACCCTAGTGATACAATCATCAGAGAAAACCAGCGGAAAATAAAACTTTAAACAAGAAACAAGATATATGAACATAAAACAGGCCAACCCAACGGTTACCTTCCAATAACATAAATAAATACAACTCTTTCAAAACGAACAGTTTAATCCTTTTTACAACCACACGCCACAACAAGACCTCTAAGATTTACAACAACTATGACGGACGGGGCCGCCCACCCACGAATGTACAAGAACCTATAACTCGAGGAACACATACAAAAGATAAGCCTCGAGAAACGGAGCTTCCAACGCTGGCGAGATCTAAGAGCGAGGATCCACGGCCGATGTACCTCTACTGCGGCATGACGCAGCCCGAAGAGGTCGATCTGGCAGTACCAAGTATGTGGCAGTAAAAATCAGAATGAAATCATACTAGTCTATATAAAGCGGGAGACATGTATGATAACAAACTACGATTCACAACATAAGCGATCATGTCGATCGTGACTCACGCCTCAAGTCATCACTCAAATATAACTATGGGTCTCACGCCCAACATCAATCATGTTCGCGTCATGGCGCGTGCCCGGAATTCTGCATCGGTGTAGACATGTCCATGATGCAACAATAATACCAATGCCCGGCCACGTGCCGGAATTCTACCTCGGTGTAGACACGTCCACGTGACATCAACAATAATATCTTGGGTGATCAACCTGCGCGTAGCCACATGCCCCGAATTCTACCTCGGTGTAGACATGTCCATGTAACCACAATAACAATATATCGGGTAATCAACCCGACGCGTACGCGTGCCCCGGAATTCTACCTCGGTGTAGACATGTCCATGTGACATCAACAACAAGACGAGAATCAAAATGGAAACATACCCGTGGAATTCTCCATCACCGCCCGACGCGTCAAGTAAGTTCTCAACAAGTCGACCAGGCCTCTATCGAGACGCGGTAACACGTAAATACCACACTTGCACAACAAAGGCTATCATCACAAGCATAGGCAAGTTTCACAACAACAAGCATAGGCAAGTTTCACAACAACAAGCATAGGCAAGTTTCACACAACTCAAAGTACTTTCATTTTATGCCAAAGTCGGGTTTTAACCCCAAAGTACTACATCGTTAAGTTCTTTTAAAGAGATCCATTACTTTTATAAAGTCACCCGATACCGTAGTATTAGAATGACCAACCCATTCCTTTTCAAAATCAAGTAACAACATTCTTTTCCTAAGTTCGGTTTGCCTAGTTTGATTACTCAAGCTTATCATTTTCAAATGCTCAAGTCACTTATTTTAGAAAGGTTTCATAACTCATAGTCTTAATCTCTTTTAAAACAATTGAGTAACATATGTCATATATGTGAGTAGTTTATTCTTGTTTATAACGATCTTATTACAAAGACCATGATCTAGAAAATGTAATATCATTTTGTCTCATCTTAGCTTATGCGGATGGAGGTTTCTCTGGTTTTAATACAACACATCATTATTCAATACATTTTCCTTTATTAACGCTGCGGTGGTGCAGCCGATACACCTTCCGATTTCAAATCAGTAAAACATTATCCCTTTAAAAACCAAGTACTCATTACTCACGAATGAGGTTTCACACAAACATCCACATTAAAACAAATAAGTTAAGTCTCTTATCTTATAAGATCAAGTCTCTTAACTTCTAACCTCAGTAAACCATTTTCACCTACATAAGGTCGTTATAACTAACTTCCCATAAAGCTATTATAACACCCTATGTTTTAAACCAACCAAATCACTTAGCACGTATGCGTCTCTACCGTACTACATAGTTCACAACAATCATGCTAGAAAAGATAGGAAGAGGTTCACATACCTCGCGACGATTTATCGACAATAAGCAAAATGCTCCAAGTACTACAACCTTGCTAGCCCTTTCCACTCCTCGAGTAGAATACGCTACTCTTAGTACTTTCACCTATAAAGGTCACAAACGTCTATTAACCCCAAAACACAAGTTTCTATCTTTCTACAGAAAAATCGGCAGCACCTCCCCCCCCCGCAACAGCGTAAATCTCCTCCTCTATCGAGGCCGGCTACCAAGCCAACCGGGAAGTGCGTCTAACCGGGCGTGTACAATTCTACTCGATAATACTACACAAGTCTCTTCGCAATCTGATCTATGTAAATACTGATTCATTCGATTCTTGAGCTTAAGTCAAAAGACATTGCGAATACTAAGTAGTTCCATATATAGTATACTTGACTATATATTCTAACAAACATGTAATTTCCAATTACAATAGAGGACAAGATAATTACCTCGATAAGCCCAAAATTATCCAAGTTATAATGTCGATCTGAGCAAGGTTTAGCTCGCTCAATTGCGCTCCAAACAACCCTTAGAAGTTCTAACCAACTTCTACTCAAATACTTGACCAACTATGAAGATTTCCTTAGGGTTTCGCTTTGAGACTCAAAGGACAAACGGTACTATTTCGGGCTCTACGTATAGAGGTATCTTTGGAATACTACAAGGTACAAGGCTAAGGTATTTTGGGCATTATAGCAATACTAGGAGAAGTATTTCAATACCACAAGGGATGGGTATTATACGAAAACAACTAGGCTAGGGGTACCCCATTAGCACCACAAAGGGGAGAAACCCTCGGCCAAAGGCCACACGGAAAAGGGAGGGGAGGCTCTCGGCTAAGAGCTCACAAAGGGGGAGGAGAGGGTTTAAAGATTTGGAAGTTTTTGGAATGGATGAAGTCTTCACACTTAGGGGGGTATTTATAGCAAAACCAAAGGCCAACCAAGGGCAAGATCCTCAAGTGTAAGGCAAGTGTAAGGCCAAGATCAAGCCAAGTGCACCCTAACCCTACTCCACAAAACATGCCACAAAACATTGCACAAAACATTGCACAAAACAATGCCACAACAAGGCACCCCGGCGAGCAAACCGACCCTAAGCGTCGGCGAGGGTGACAAGTGTCACCTCTTGTTAACAAAAATGTTCGTCGCTCGGAAAAATCCGCAAAATACAAAGCGACATAGTCGAATTTTCCTTCGCAAGTTACGCCAAAGCGTTTCGTCAACGACTCTAACCGTGTTGTGCCAAAGGTAACCGGCCAAGCCACTGGCGGGGTGACACGTGTCACCCTCTGTTAACTGCATAAAACGTCTTTCTAAAAATATCCACAATGGCCAAAATCTAGAAAACAAAGTGGGCCCTTAAAATCAGTAAATTTCTCCGTGGGCCCACGTGACCATTTCCGAAAATAAAATCTCAAAATTCTAATATAATCTATGAAGTCCAAATACCAAATCTGGGAATCCAATTCCCATTAACGAACCTTTTTCTTCACAAATAACCGGAAACTTTTCCGCCGAAAACTCACATCTTTCTTTCTTTTCAAAATTTATGCCGTACTCTCGTACGTACGTCCTCACATATATACCCTGCAACTACGGGGTATAACATTCTCCCCTCCTTAGAAACATTCGTCCCGAATGTTCCTTCTCAAGTCGGATAACGATAAAGTTCCTCTAACAAGTTGCCGCGCCAACCGCCACGAACTAACACACGCGTCCTCTTCTTTCCTTACTCGTCGTGCCGCTTCTCGAACACTTGAACTCTCCCAATGCGTACCATACTTCGGTCATTACTTAGTTCGAAAATCTCCGGAGTCACTACCTCCAAACTTGGTCATCTTACTAACCTCAAACTTCCTTAAGGCCATTCCCGGCCTTTACGAACCGCTTCTGGTCGAACGCGTCCACGAACTCATACGATGGTCACACAAACTTGGGCCTAGCATCCTCGTGACCCTACCACCTGGCGGGACCACCCAGAACTGACCCCACCCCAAACCGGGTTCTGGTTGACCCGCAAATGGTCCTCAACCCGACCCCCAATCGCCAAACTCTTGTTCCCGATCCGAACAATCTTACTAATTCACATCATGAAAGCTACCACTTCCATCTCACACTACCCACGGACTTATCACACAAATAAATCCCACGTATACTACTACTCTGATAAGGGTCAAAAATAAATCTTCAACTCAAGACGACCTTACCCCTAAGGTCTCAGTCGTGACATAGTCTAAGGTTCACTTACCATGCCCCCATCGTATCCTCCCAACTAAGCATGTTTTCTAACTCACAATTAACACAACGCTATTCGCACATAGCACATAATAATGAGACCATCATAACAAGCATACCAAAACTCTAGAGGTTAAGGATATACGAAGCTACCGCTCACTCTAATCATAGGCACGCCTGCAGTATCGCTGTAGAAGGCGATGAACCAGCCACTGATCCGGTAGGCTGAGTCGTAACATCCGTGCTACCCTTGGTCGGACAGTTCCTCGCAAAATGGCCCTGCTGGCCGCAAAAATAACAAGCTCCCCTGGCACCATGACACTCCCGAAATGCGGTCTACCACATCGACCACAGGGTAGGGGTGACCGCATCCAACACACCTTACTTCCGAAACACAGACCCTTGGAGCCACGACGCTCCGAATACTCAAGGTTGTGGAGGACCACTCTGCGGGCGGAGGTACAAAACTAGTATCTTCTTGAGGCGGTCCGCCTCGAAAGTCACCAAAGGACCACTGTTGTTCGGCCTCTTGGCGATCTTGGTCATTCCGTCGACCTCTCCGTGCCTCACATCGGTCGCATGAGCTGCGTGCGGGCAATGTCCATGCGGTGAAGAGCTACTCCGAACATGCCTCGACATGTAATCATCGAGCCACGTAACATATCGGTGCACTCGATCCTCCATACTAGCTACCAACGCGGGGCGTCTGGGCGATGAGTCGAACTCACATTGTACTCCGAACCGTGCGCGCTCTGTCTAAGCATCAAAAATCGCCGGCCCGTGCCCTCGCCATCTGCGGAGGCAAGAAGTGCGTGAGAAAGCCCCGAAAACTCATCCCATCTGCTGGAGGTACATGCTCTCCCGAAAGCTCCATGAATCAAACCAATCGATTGCGGTATCACGCGCGGCCGATGCGAACCAAAGGTCACAGACTCGGTCTCTGAAGCCTTGATCACCCGCATGATCCGCTGTAACTGCCGGATGAACTCCTGCGGATCATCCTCAGGCCTCGACCCATAAAACTCTGGCGGGCTCCAACTCAGAAAGTCCCGTAGCCTCAAACTATCTGCTCGGGGGTGAACCACTGGTGCTCTGGGCTGGGCTGCTGCGTCGGCCTATCTGCATATCGGCCACGCGACCACGGCGGGCCATCTCGCGTAACCCATCTCCTCTGCCCCGGTGTGGGGTGGAGGCTCAGTATGCGGTCTCGGCAGCCATTCTTTGCGGCTCTAACCTCTCTGAAGTGGCGGCGTTACAAAACCCGCCGGCTGAAGCACAACCTCAGGTACTGTCTGGGCCTGCGCCCTCGTACTCCTCTGTATCTCACTAGCGGTTCCTCGGTGTCTTGCCGCCCGTGGCTCTGGTTGCACTGCGCGGAGGCATAAGCGGTAAAAAGCGAGATACGTCGGAGGGTCCAACTTACAACATGCTCTAAGGCACGATCTCGGAATGAGAAGAATGAAACCAATCCTAAATGTCCTGCGACCTCACGATTATAGATGTGGTGCACAACACATCGATAATCAAGACTCTACTAGACACGCGATGCGTAGACACTTTCCGAGGATTAAGCGCTCGATACCACTTTTGTAACGACCCGTTCGGGGCCCGTTCTTGGTGCCTTATCGGGCACCCTGGTGATCTGATCATCGAGAAAACCGGCGGAAAATAAAACTTTAAACAAGAAACAAGATATATGAACATAAAGCAGGCCAACCCAAGCGGTTACCTTCCAATAACATAAATAAATACAACTCTTTCAAAGCGAGCAGTTTAATCCTTTTACAACCACGCCTGGTACTACTGACCTCTAAGATTTACAACAACTATGACGGACGGGGCCGCCATACCCACAGATGTACAAGAACCTGACTCGAGAACACATGCAAAAGATAAGCCTCGGAGAAAGCGGAGCTTCCCAAACGCTGGCGAGATCCTAAGAGCGAGGATCCACGACCGATGTACCTCTACTGCGGCATGACGCGGCCCAGAGGTCGATCTGGCAGTACCAAGTATGTGAAATCAGTAAAAATCGTAATGAAATCATACTAGTCTATATAAAGCGGGAGACATGTATGATAACCAAACTACGATTCACAACATAAAAGCGATCATGTCGATCGGGGACTCACGCCTCAAGTCATCACTCAAATATAACTATGGGTCTCACGCCCACAACATCAATCATGTTCGCATCGGCGCGTGCCGGAATTGCATCGGTGTAGACATGTCCATGATGCAACAATAATACCAATGCCCCACGGCCACGCGTACCGAATTCTACCTCGGTGTGAACGCCCACGTGACATCAACAATAATATCTTGGGTGATCAACCTGCGCGTGGCCACATGCCCCGGAATTCTACCTCGGTGTAGACATGTCCATGTAACCACAATAATAATATATCGGTAATCAACCCGACCGCGTGGCGCGTGCCCGGAATTCTACCTCGGTGTAGACATGTCCATGTGACATCAACAACAAGACAAGAATCAAAATGGAAACATACCGTGGAATTCTCCATCACCGCCCGACGCGTCAAGTAAGTTCTCAACAAGTCGACCAGGCCTATCGAGAGAGCGGTAACACGAAATACCACTTGCACAACAAAGGCTATCATCACAAGCATAGGCAAGTTTCACAACAACAAGCATAGGCAAGTTTCACAACAACAAGCATAGGCAAGTTTCACACAACTCAAAGTACTTTCATTTTATGCCAAAGTCGGGTTTTAACCCCAAAGTACTACATCGTTAAGTTCTTTTAAAAGAGATCCATTACTTTTATAAAGTCACCCGATACAGTAGTATTAGAATGACCAACCCACATTCCTTTTCAAAATCAAGTAACAACATTCTTTTCCTAAGTTCCGGTTGCCTAGTTTGATTACTCAAGCTTCTCATTTTCAAATGCTCAAGTCACTTATTTTAGAAAGGTTTCATAACTCATAGTCTTAATCTCTTTTAAAACAATTGAGTAACATATGTCATATATGTGAGTAGTTTATTCTTGTTTATAACGATCTTATTACAATGACCGTGATCTAGAAAATGTAATATCATTTTGTCTCATCTTAGCTTATGCGGATGGAGGTTTCTCTTGGTTTTAATACAACACATCATTATTCAATACATTTTCCTTTATTAACGCTGCGGTGGTGCAGCCGATACACGCCACGATTTCAAATCGGTAAAACATTATCCCTTTAAAACCAAGTACTCATTACTCACGAATGAGGTTTCACACAAACATCCACATTAAAACAAATAAGTTAAGTCTCTTATCTTATAAGATCAAGTCTCTTAACTTCTAACCTCGATAAACCATTTTCACTACATAAGGTCGTTATAACTAACTTCCCATAAAGCTATTATAACACATGTTTTAAACCAACCAAATCACTTAGCACGTATGTCGTCTACCGTACTACATAGTTCACAACAATCATGCTAGAAAAGATAGGAAGAGGTTCACATACCTCGCGACGATTTATCGACAATAAGCAAAATGCTCAAGTACTACAACGCTAGCCCTTTCCACACTCCGGTAGAATACGCTACTCTTAGTACTTTCACTATAAAGGTCACAAACGTCTATTAACCCCAAAACACAAGTTTCTATCTTTCTACGAAAAATCGCGACACCTCCCATGGCGGCGTAAATCTCTCCTCTATCGGCGGCTACCAAGCCAACCGAAGTGGTCTACGTCTAACCGGCGTGTACAATTCTACTCGATAATACTACACAAGTCTCAATGCTGATCCTATGTAAATACATTCGATTCGATTCTTGGGCTTAAGTCAAAAGACATTGCGAATACTAAGTAGTTCCATATATAGTATACTTGACTATATATTCTAACAAACATGTAATTTCCAATTACAATAGAGGACAAGATAATTACCTCGATAAGCCCAAAATTATCCAAGTTATAATGTCGATCCTGAGCAAGGTTTAGCTCACTCCGTGCGCTCCAAACAACCCTTGAAGTTCTAACCAACTTCTACTCAAATACTTCAACCAACTATGAAGATTTCCTTGGGTTTGGTTTGAGACTAAAAGGACAAAAGGTAGTATTTAGGGCTCTACGTATAGAGGTATCTTTGGAATACTACAAGGTACAAGGCTAAGGTATTTTGGGCATTATAACAATACTAGGAGAAGTATTTCAATACCACGAGGAGGGTATTATACGAAAACAACTAGGCTAGGGGTACCCACGGCTAGCACCACAAAGGGGGGGAGGGAAACCCCTCGGCCAAAGGCCACACGAAAAGGGGGAGGGGGGGAGGCTCTCGGCTAAGAGCTCACAAAGGGGGAGGAGAGGGTTTCAAGATTTGGAAGTTTTTGGAATGGATGAAGTCTTCACACTTAGGGGGGTATTTATAGCAAAACCAAAGGCCAACCAAGGGCCAAGATCCCTCCAAGTGTAAGGCAAGTGTAAGGCCAAGATCAAGCCAAGTGCACCCTAACCCCTACTCCACAAAACATGCCACAAAACATTGCACAAAACATTGCACAAAACAATGCCACAACAAGGCACCAATCGGCGAGCCAAGCCGACCCTAAGGCGTCGGCTGGGGTGACAAGTGTCACCCTCTTGTTGGCCCAAAAATGTTCCGTCGCTCGGAAAAATCCGCAAAAATACAAAACGACATAGTCGGAATTTTCCCTTCGCAAGTTACGCAAAACGTTTCGTCGAAAAACGACTCTAACCGGGTGTTGTGCACAAAGATAACTTCGGCCAAGCCACCTAGGCGGGGGTGACACGTGTCACCCTCCTATTGGCCCGCATAAAACGTCTTTCTAAAAATATCCACAATGGCCAAAATCTCGAAAACAAAGTGGGCCCCACAAAACCGTAAATTTCTCCCGTGGGCCCCACGTGACCATTTCCGAAAATAAAATCTCAAAATTCTAATATAATCTATGAAGTCCAAATACCAAATCTGGGAATCCAATTCCCATTAACGAACCTTTTTCTTCACAAATAACCGGAAACTTTTCCGCCGAAAACTCACATCTTTCTTTCTTTTCAAAATTTCTGCCGTACTCTCGTACGTACGTCGTCACATATATACCCTGCAACTACGGGGTATAACAGTAAGGGTCACTTAATTTAGAAGCCTAGAAATGTATTTCTAAAAATGTAGTGACTTGTTTGAAATGTATACATGCCTTGATACTACGGGTGTTAGTATCTTGGGGTTTTATATGAAAAGGAGTCTTTTGAAAAGAATGGAAGTACGTAGTACTTTGGGTTAAATTCCCGGATTTTTATGTGAAACGAAAAGTGCCTTGAGTTTATAAAATGAAATTCATTTTTGTATGATAATGAAAGTCTAAAGATTTTATGAACTTGCCTATGCTTGCTTGTGATAGCCATGAGTGCAAGTATTATATGTTTACGCTGCCGTGACTCTCAGTTGGAGGGCCGGTTGTCTTGTTGTGAATTTACTTGGGCGTCTGCAGAAGCGATGACGGAGGCTTCCACGGGTATGCTTCCATTGTGATTGATCCTTGGACATGCTTATACGATGTGGGATTCCGGGGCATGCGACCAGGATGCGGGTTAGATTCCCGGATTGTTTTTATTACTCCTTGGACATGCTTATACGATATGAGATTCCGGGGCATGCGACCAAGATGCGGGTTAGATTCCCGGATTGTTTTTATTACTCCTTGGACATGCTTATACGATGTGGGATTTCGGGGCATGCGACCAGGAGGCGGGTTAGATTCCAGGATTGTTTTTATTTCTCCATGGACATACTTATACGATGTGGGATTCCGGGGCATGCGAGTTGGATATTGTTATTCCATGGACTAGCTCTCCATGAGGTTTAGTGACGCAGGTTGGTCAGGTAGTTAGCTTCCGTACTTGCCGATCGATGGTGGCGAGATGGTGCAGTAGTTGGTTTTCGTACTTGCCCCCGTCAGTTCTATGGCACAATTTAGTACGGTAGACTCTGGTAGATAGCTTTCGTACTTGCCCCGGTCATATCTCGTGACGGCAGGCTGGATCTGGTAGTTGGCTTTCGTACTTGCCCCGGTCAGTTGTTAACGCATGCTGGATCTGATAGTTGGCTTTCGTACTTGCCCCGGTCAGTTTTATGATGCAGGCTGGATCTGGTGGTTCGCTTTCCTACTTAGCGTCTGATTTTATGGCGAGTGGGACCTGGTGTTCATGTATGTATATTATTGTTATATTATATCATGGACTGCTGGCAGTGATGAAGGGATTCCACGGGCATGATTGATATTATTGGCGTGAGACCCATGGTCATATTTGAGTAATGACTTTGAGGGCATGCGTCCGTGACTTGACATGACTGCTTATATATTGTGTACTGTAGTTTGGCTATTATACATGTCTCCTGTTTTATATAGATCATATGATTTCATTACTGATATTTTGATTTCACATACTTGGTATATATTTAAATCTTGACCTCGCCGGAGCTGCGTTCATCTGCAGTTGAGGTATATAGATTCTGATCCTCATTCTTAGGATCACTGTTGGTGGTTGGAAAGCTCCATTATTTGGAGGCTTTGTATTTTGAGTCTGATTCCACGAGGTTGTAGGTTTATGTACATTCGGGGTATGGCGGGGACTGTCGTCACGATTGTTATGTCAAAAATTCTTAGAAGTGCATGTAGTCATATCTTGTGGATTGGTTGTGTAAAGAAAAAAAGAGGTAATCGCTTTTTGGGTTACGTGTATATTTTGGAAGGTGGTCTTATCGACTAGCACATTATTTATTTCTTTTGAGATGTATGTATGTTCCGCTACTATTCTCGATGTATAGTAAAGGGTGCGGGTAGGGCACCGATCGCGAGGCAGGTCGGGTCGTGACGATTCTTGAAACAAGAACCGAACACTAAAAAAAATGATGAATGCTTTACTCATCAATCTGGGCCTCCTTCAAACCATGTGGGGAAAAGTTGTCCTTACCGCGAATAGGATTCTTAACAGAGTCCTACACAAGGGTAAAGATAAAACTCCATACGATCTATGGAAATGACAGAAACCTACCTACAAATATTTGAAGGTATGAGGTTGTCTGGCTAAGGTAAAAGTACCTATGCCAAAGTAGGTCAAGATTGGACCTAAGACTGTGGATTGCATATTCATCGGATATGTCAATAACAGTAGTGTTTATCGCTTCATAGTGCATAAGTCGGATGTACCAGAGATTTATGAAGGTACGATTATGGAATCAAGGAACGCGTGGTTCTTTGAAGACACATTTCCATATAAGGAAAATGGTATAACCTCTCACAAACAAAGTTATGAGCAAACCTCTGAGGATCTAGGAGTCGCTGACTACCTAAATCTAAATGGTTCAGATCTAGTGAGTTCTGAAGTGACTGAGTATCAGGAATCCAGTATTCTAGATTCTCAGGACTTGGAAGACTCAGAGATAGAACCAGCGGCAAAGAGCCCGGAAGGACAAGTCCTTCGGTCCAGACTTTGAAGCTTATTTGGTTCAGGATGAACCACGAACAATAGCTGAAGCTTTGTCAACTCCAGAAGCACCGCTCTGGAAGGAAGCTTTAGAAAGTGAGATAGAATCCATCTTGCATAACCACACCTGAGAGTTGGCTAAACTTCCCCCGGGATACAAATATTTGGGTTGTAAGTGGATCCTTAAACGGAAGTTAAAGGCAGATGGATCTATTGACAAATACAAGGCTAGGTTGGTAGTCAAGCGCTATCGCCAAAAAGAGGGCCTCGATTACTTCGACACCTATGCTTCGGTGTCCAGAATGACGTCCATACGTATGTTCATAGCTATCGTTGCCTTGCGGGATCTTGAAATACATCAAATGGATGTTAAGACAACCTTCCTAAATGGTGATTTGGAAGAATAAATATATATGGACCAACCTGAGGGGTATGTGGTTCCAGGACAAGAGACAAAAGTGTGTCGGCTTGTTAAATCGTTATGCAGTGAAACAGGCCCCTAAACAATGACACGAGAAATTTGATAGTATCATACTATAAAAAGGGTTCGCCATTAATAGATGTGACAAATGTATCTACATGAAAGGAAATTTTGATTATTTCGGCATTATATGCCTCTATGTAGATGACTTGTTAATCACTGGAAGCAGTCCTGGAATAATCCTAGAGACTAAGAACATGTTAAAACAATGTTTTGACATGAAAGATATAGGCATTGCAGATGTCATCTTAGGGATTAAGATCTCTAAGAAATCTAATGGACTGGTCTTGTCTCAATCTCATTACATTAAGAAATTTGGGATGTTCGACAGTTCACCGATAACGACACCATTGGATATAAGTCAAAAGATTGATAAACATCTTGGTGTGCTCGTACGCCAGGAGCGGTATGCGCAGGTGATTGGTAGTCTAATGTATGCACTCAACCTGATATCGCTCATGCAGTCAATAAATTGTCTAGGTTCACTCGTAATCCAAGTGAGGATCACTGGAAAGCATTGAATAGGGTACTACGGTTCCTAAAGTTCACGTTAAACTACAGATTACATTATTCGAGATATCCAGCTGTACTAGAGGGGTACAGTGATGCAAACTGGATATCTGATAGCGACAACATCAAGTCCACCAACGGATATATTTTTACAATCGGTGGTGGAGCTGTGTCTTGAAAATCCCCTAGGCAAACATTTATTGCCCGATCCATGATGGAGTTGGAATTTATCGCTTTAGATAATGCGGGAGAAGAAGCTGGGTGACTTTATGGTTTTCTAGAGGATGTCCCATGTTGGGATAAATCCGTGTCATCTGTAATGATCTACTACAATAGTCAGCCGAATCTAGGAAGGGCACGAAGTTCTATATACAACGGTAAGTCTCGTCATATTCGACTGAGACATGAGTCTGTTAGGCAGCTGATCACCTCGGGTGTTATTTCCATTGATTACATAAAATCTAAGAAAAATATAGCAGATCCCTTGACGAAGGGAATACCCAGAGATCAGATGTTCTGCCTGTCTAGGGGAATGGGCTTAAAACCCAATAAATAAGAACCAATATAGTGGACACCCAACCTTACAGACTAGAGATCCCAGGAATAAGGTTCAATGGGAAAACTAAATTGTAAAGGTTCAGTTGAGCGCTTCGGTGGAAGCAAGAGCACTTCGGATAATTATTTCTTTTTAAGAAACATAATCCAAGGTTGTTCCCGTGATAGACATAAAGTGCTACCTGTAAGAAGGGTAAAAGATAAGTTTCTCAAACCTTTAATGATCTTCAATACTTGAGGTTAGGTTGGAGAAATTTTTAATGGTCCTAACGCTTGTGTAGCGGGGTATTGCATGATAACTTGTAGGAGACCACCTATTTAAGTGCGAGGACATGCCGCCTCAAATGAACGCACTTAAGAATCCAAGGTGTCCATGGCCCACGATGGACAAAACAAAAAGAAATATAGACTAAGAAAAGATGTTGTGTTGGTACCATTGTCTTGGAATATACTAAACACTGACGGTTCAAGACATCACGTTCACCGCGCAGTAAATATGTCTGATGGTATTCTACTATAGAAGGTTCAAAGCTCCGGCTACCTCTCCAGATGCATCATCGATCCACCGAATGATTGCTGGAAAGACACCATGTGCGTGCGTCAAAATCTCTTCCAAGAGGGGATTATTGGAAATTTACTAAATATGAAATAAAGATTAATCCTATTAATTATGCCTCGAACAATTAGGGCCCCACACGTCGAAAACATGGTTTTCACACACGTGCACATAAAGTGTCAAGGATCATAATTTCCTTAAATGGAAGATATATTGGTACGTATACGAATTGTTTGAGACATAAGAGAATAGATGGTTATTGGTCAAATGACAAGTGGTTTCACGTTGGTAAACGAAGGGAAGACGTGTACAATGTGTAAAAGATGAAACGAGTCTGAAATATGTCGTGGCGCCTCCCTGCAGGGCCGTGGCGCCAGCAACGCCTGAAACTCTCTAAAGTTTCGGCGCCGCAGCGCTGCAGACATTTCAGACCGTTGGAAGATGAACGAAAACTTTTTTTTGGCTGACTTTGGAGCATTAATTCTCCATTATTTTGCTCATGAATTCATCCATTATTTGGCTGAATTATTACTCCACATTCAAGGCCATTTTATGATATTTATTGGCCATTACTTGGCTATGTGGAAGATCATCTTCTTCACACTATAAAATGGAGCCTAAGGCTCATTTGCAAAACACATTGAAATACAATTTCAGAATATTTCTTCCTCTCTAGCAATATTCATATACTCTAAGATCTTTCTTACTAAGCGAACACTTGAGTTCTCTTTGCTCATTTGTTTGATTGTTGTTTTATCTTGGGAGATAAGTTGTCATTACATCATTGAAAGGATATACAGGGCAATATTATCTTAAGGATAGATTGAAACTTCAATCGACTCAGCAAGACAATCTCTTTGTTCATTTTCAGATTTCTTATTTAGTTATTGTTGTTGTTACATTTCCCGTTTCTTGTTATTACACATTTGTACTCACAGTTTAATTTATCTTCTATGGTTAATTTAACTAAACCAGTCTAAAAGAAATTGAGCTTATACTTATTAGAGAACAAAACACCACTAATCCATTTCAATTTTGACTATAAGTTATTGTATCATCAGTGTATCCTCAATTTTTCTTGGTCTTCTCGATTGCTATTTCCGATTATGTGTCTTTATCTTCATTAAAGTTTTATAAAACTTAATTACTGGATGTAAATATATTATCTGTTTATTTTTTCATATATATGATGTGACATCTCTAAATATTTCTTTCTTAAAAATTTATCTATTAAATCCTGCAATTTAAATATCCTGATAAGTAGAATCTTGATAAAAATGTTTATGGGTTAGTGTATATTTATAGTCATATGCACACTGCATCAAATTAATAACATGAACAAAATGCTATGATTTAAATATTTTAGAGAGAGAATTATTTAGGTCAAACAACAAAAGAGAAGTTCAATTAAATAAAAATATTTTAGTTAAAATAGTTCTTTGTTTTCTCTCTGTCAAATTGGCCCTTATTTTTAATTTTTTTTAGGGATAACCCATCGGGAGTCCCATGAGGTGGACAACATCTCTTTAACTACGCCTTGTTCCATTTAGACACCAGAGGTGAGTCGGACTGTTCTATTCAGACACTGATCGTTTGGGGAAATAACTCATATATACAGCACACACACATCTAGCTTACAACCGATGTAGCCCAACATATCATTTGTGTATAAATAATGTATATGTTCTGTATAACTATATACAAGTTGCTCAACTTCTTTTGTAACTTTTCATATACATCCTTATTCACTATTATACACTACATATATATTACATATACATTCTTGTCCACTATATATATATATATATATATATATATATATATATATATATATATATATGAATAGTGTGTATGCTGTATCTAATAATGTATAAATATTGTATAATTATGTATAAACAATGTATTTCCTTAGGAACTCAAAAAATCTTCTCAAACACCGCCATATATCCATTTATACACCACCATCCACCATATTTCCATTTATAGTTGTTATTGAGCTAAATCTAATGAAGTTGCTAGATGATCGCGTTAAGACATAAAGGTTATGTATTTTCAATTGGGAATATCTTCGAACACGTTATGAGCTGTTACACCCCGTAAGTCCAGGACATGTATAAGAGAATGTACGAAGGAATCAAGACTTGAAAATTGGTACGAAAGGAAGAATTGTTTTAAATGAGAAAATCTTGGACGCGTCGGAAAGGAAAAATGTTCGTTGTTGAGAATTGGATTCTCAAAATGCATTATTTGAAGAGTATGGAACCTATTAACATAATGGAAATTTATTTTTACGGATTTGGTCACGTGGGGCCCACCCGAGGAATTTTACGTTTTGTGGGGCCACGAGGGTTACAGAATTTTATGGACGAATGGGAGGGAGACACGTGGCACCCCTCCCACATGGCTTGGTCGATTTATGCAAAGGGAAAAATGGTCATTTGACAATTGTGTAGATGAGAAAGTCTTGCTAAGTTAGAGCTTGAGATTGTTGACCAAGGTCAACTTGTCCACTTGGGCTTGATCCATGTGATCTTCATCCTAGCCTTCCATTTAGTTTTATCCTAGCCTTTGATTTATTTATATATACTACTACTACTACTTGTCACGACCCGTTCCGGGGCCCGTGACTGGTGCCTTACCCGGGCACCCAAGTAGTCATACATCAGAGAAAAACCAGCGGAATATAAAACAACCAAGATATGAAACAGTATAAGTAAGACACAGTTTCTGGGAAAAAGTTGCCTTTCGGCATAATGTATATAAATAACCCAAAACGAACAGTTACATCCCAACCTTACAACAGGTCTACAGACCTCTAAGAGTTTAAAACAACAATGGCGGGACAGGGCCCCGCCATACCCCTGAATACAAATATCTACAACGACAGGGGACCATACCAAAATGCTAAGCTTAGGAGAAAGCGGAGCTTTCCCAAGCGGTGATCCTAAGAACGAGGATCAACGGTAGGAGTACCTTTACTGCGGCATGAGCGGCCCAGGAGGTCGATCTGGCAGTACAGTATGTGGCGAAAATCGTAAATGAAATCATAGTAGTCTATATAAAGCGAGAGCGGTATGATAAGCCAACACTCTGATTCACAATAAATAAGCGATCATGCCAAGTCGTGACTCATGCCTCAAAGTCATCACAATAGAAATGCGGGGTAAATGCGAAGGCATAGCCGACTACTAAAACCCACAGTACCACAAGGTCATAAAGCGTATCATGAGATCTGTCTGGCGTCGTATGATCAAAAGGCGGCCACTCGCCGCGATATCTAATGTCGCGTCTAGTCCTGGAACTTCCGCGACTCGCATAGGCCAAGCAGATAGGCCCGCATGAGGTATAACCCGCATCGGTAGCTACTCCGGCGGCGTCTGAACCGCGTCGTCCGCATGGCTACAAGAACCGCATGACCACGAGGCGCATACTAACACGGAACTCCGCATTCCGCATAGGCCATCTGAGACCCGCATAAGGTATTCTCGAATCATAGGTCCATCGACCGCTGAGTCTACCCCGCATCGGAGGGCAGCTTAACCCCCGGAGTTATGAATGATATAATATCAACATAACCACTTATTGCTAAACAACATAAGCACAACAAGGAAAAACCCCTTTACACAAATATCACAAGATACTAACTCACGTAGCATCCTAACATGTTTACTTATCAAGTCAACAAGAAAATATTACAAGACTATCACAAATCAATACAATCAAGTTATTCACACAAGGTACTTTCTATATTATGTTAACAAGTTCGGGTTGTTAGCCCCAAAGTACTTCATGTATTACTCTTTTAAAAGATCCGTTTCTTTTACAAAAGTCACACAATACCCGTAGTATAAAAATAGAGTAATTATCTTTTGAAGTTCATTAAAACACTTCTCCTTGTAAAATCAAGTAACAACATTCTTTTCCTAACGTTCAAGTTTGCCTAATTTCAATTACTCAAGTTTCTCATTTTCGAAAGGGTTTGTAGTTCATAGTTTTAATCCTTTAAAACAATTTGAGAAACATATACCCTAAGTGTGAGTAGGTTATTATTATTCGTAACAATCTTATTACAGCAGCCTTGATCTAGTAGATGTAATATCATTTTGTCTCATCTTAGCTCCTATGCAGATGGAAGTTTCTACTGGTTTTAATAATACTTTATTAGTCAAAAATAATTCCCTTTATTAGCGCTGCTGTGGTTTGTTCGACATTTATTCTGATGGGTAAAACATCATTCCTTTTGAAAACCAAAAATACTATTTACTCACTAATGAGGTTTCACACTTTTTAACAAAATTCATATTAGTATAATAAGTCAAGTCTCTTATTTCCTTAAATCAATAAATCGTTCTTTTTATCACTCTTAAGCCGTTATACCTAACCTCCCATAAAGCTAGTATAACTCTTGACTTTTAAAACCAAGTGTTACTCTTACATTAAAAATGATTCGATTCTTTTGAAATGTTTTCGTTCTTTATTATTCGTGCTTAAGCGTGAGCATTCTGTAGTATTGTCGTGCTTAAGCGTGAGGCATTCGTAAGTATTATTCGAGCTTAAGTCAAAGACATTGCGTAGTTATTATTCGATTAACACGTATGCGTCTACCGTACTATATATATTGTAAAATATCATGCTTTAGGAAGAATCACATACCTTCTCGTGAAAACCTCTGCCAAGTTGAATATGTCGGCGCGAGTATCGACCTATAACGATCAAATCGTCTATCAACGTCCGTATCTTGTACAAAGTTCTAAGCGAGAGGTTCGTTATTCTATGGTCATTTGGGCAGCACTTCCCTGCGGTGAGCTACTCAAGTCTCTGTGAAAACAATCACATGTAAAATCTGATTCTATTATTCATCTTTTAAACCCTTCTCTTGTGATACGATTCAATTCTATTCTGATATCCTTCTAAGTATTTAATACTTATTCCTATACTTCTACAGATATTTATTCTAATTACAAAAGGAGGATAAGGTTATTTACCTCGGTAAGCCCAATAATATCCTAGATAAAAGTCGCGCTGAGCAAGGTTTAGCTCTAAGTTGTGCGCTCAGAGCTCAATAAAACCTTAGAAGTTCTTCAACTTCTACTAAGGACTAAGGGATTTGGGCTAGGGTAATTCGGGCATTATAACGATACTAGAAGGCAACTTTTCTACCAAGGGAGGGGGTAGTGTTTGGCTAGGCTAGCTTTAAAGGGGGTTGCTCGGCTAGGGCTTCTCAAAAGGGGAGGGTGTGTTTGGACGAAACAACAAGAGGGAGAGGAGGGATTTGAGACTTAGATAGATTGCTCAATTTAGGATGAAATAACTCTTCAACAAGGGGTATTTATAGGTCAAGACATGGCAACCAATGGCCAAGATTATGCCAAGTGCAAGGCAAGTGTAGGGTGAGGATTTAGGCAAGTGTCCTTGGCCAACTTGCACACAAAATATCCTACCAACTCCAAGACAAAACAAGCCATCCCAATCGGCCTATTGCCGTGTGACATCCATCATGAGAGGGTGACAAGTGTCGCCTCTCGTTGATCCAACGTGTTGCGTCTCTCGGAAAAATCCGCAAAAATTAGAAACGACATAGCGGAATTTATCCTACGCGAGTTGTGTAAAATGTTTCGTCGAAAAACGACTCTAACGGGTGTTGTGTACAAAGTGGAATTCGTCAAGCCAACTAGGGGGTGACACGTGTCGCCCTCTACTCGTCAAAATATTTCATCTTCCAAAATATCCATAATGGCCAAAATCTCGAAAACAAAGTGGGCCCACAAAAGTAAATTTTCTCCGTGGGCCCACGTGACCATTCCGAAAATAAAATTCCATAATTCTCTAAAATTCCAAGAAGTCCGAATACCAAATCTGGGAATCCAATTCCATTAACGAATCTTTTTCCTTCACAAAACCGGAAACTTTTCCGTGGAAAAATCACCTCTTTCTTCCCATTCCATTCGATGTCGTATTCTCGTGCGTGCGTCCTCGCATACATACCACGAAACTACGGGTATAACATTCTCCCTCCTTAGAAACATTCGTCCCGAATGTCCTTCTAGGTATCAAAACAAGCAGCGCCAAGATAGTCCTTATCGCTATACTTACTTTAAACAACCATGCCACACCTGGTCACAACACAACAAGCGCACATACTTATCTCCAAGTCCGAGGAATCACCTCTATCACAAAATATTCCTACTCGAGATCTAAAAGATACTCCTTCGCCCTACTCTTTACAAACGAATGATCACACCTATGCGTAATACATGCTCGTTCTTCCTTACGTCGTGATACCACTTTTGTCACTTTGTCGCGAGCCCCGCTCGACGACCCAACAAATGGTGCCGGCTGCTTGCGATCCACGAGGATGTCGTACACTTCTTGCGCTCGAACTCTTACCACCTTCATTCGCTTAGTTTCCAAATCTCGGTTACTATCTCTAACGTGGTCATCATTAATGGGAACACTGCGGTGGATTTCGATACTTTCCGAACATAACAATACGAAAGACCGGACGTCTTGCCTCCTAAGTCGGACGGCAATGCTAACATATAGGCAACCGGCCTAATCTTCACATGAACTCAAAAGGCCCAAAGTAACACGGCTAAGTTTCCTCTGTTTTCCAAAACTCGTCACACCTATCCACGATCTGGGAACAAACTCAACTAACTATCCGAACGCGCCAACATCGAACCAATCGATCGGCAACTTATACTTCCGCCCTACAAGGCTTCCTAAGGCGACATCCGAATACGAAAATGGTAGCTTAAACATTCCTCTACAGAGACAACAATCCCCAACTATTCCCGAAATCCAAACATCGCCCAGGCGAATGCGGTCTGAGACTTACGAGTTCTTAACCCTGCCTGGTAAAACTTCCAAAAAAAGAAACAGCCGTACCCTGGGCTCCACTGTCTGTCATAAGGTGAAGGTAGGCACCCCGTGCAGCCTTACAACCTTTCAGGCATAATCACCCCCTACCGAGTACACGGTCTTTGCTAGAAGACAAGACGGCCGACCTCGCCGGCCCGACTCGGTCGAATGTATCCACGAACTCGTACGTTGGTTAACTAAACTTGGGCCTAACATCCTAGTGACCCTACCACCCGGCGGGACCAAAACTGACCCCACCACCAAAGCAGGCCGCGGGTCGACCCGCACATGGCCTCCACCCGGCAATGCGCAAACACTAGCTCCCGATTCGAACAATCTCACCAATCACGTTACGAAAACCTAGCGGTCTTCTACCTCTTTCATTCCACATTACCCGGATTCATCCCACAAAATATCTCACGTATACTATGCACCTCGACAAGGTCAAGCGAAGTACTTCTTTTACCAAAGATGGCCTCGCCTCTAAGGTCTCTACGCACACATCCTAAGGCTCCACTTTCTCTATCCCCAATCTTTCCCGATTAACTAATCATGATTCCCAATCACGATTAACACAATGCTATCGAACATAATACTTAAGATATTCGCTACATATAAATCTCTAAAGGGTTAAGGATATACAGTATCTACGCGGCACTTCCTTAGGTCGTTCTAATCAAACCCATACTGTTGGTAGCGCATTGGGAAGGTGATGAACTATCCATCGATCACGAAGGCGAGTCTACATCCGCACCACCCTTGGTGGACAATTCCTCGCAAAATGGCCTGCTGCCGCAAACATAACAAGGCGCGGAGGCGACACTCCCATGATGACATCGACCACATGGCCACACCGAGTGGGGTGACCTCTGCAGCTAACACCCTCCTCTCCGAACCACTGCATCCACAACTGGTCTAGTAGGCTGAGTCCTCGTCCTTGTATCCTTCCTCATAGAACATTCCCTTGCCATATATATGGCCCGACGCAATAAAAACAAGCACCGATAAAAGCGGCACTTCCGGGATGACACGCCACCAGTAAACACTGAGGAAAAACTGAACTTGGTGGAGGGACACTCTGCACTGGCGGAGGCGCATGTCTAATCTGCTGCTGAGGCGGTTCGCTTCGAGAGTTACCAAATGATCCACGCCAATCGGGCCTCTTCTGCGCTCTCGGTCACTCTGTCGATCTCTACCTCTCTCGGCCGCACATAATCTGAGCAAGGCTTTGGCTCGTTCTGATCAAGAGCTACTCCCTCACAACCCTTCTTTAGATAAGCATCAATATCCTTGGAATACCGGTACATAAAATACTCTCTGCCAAGTCCTTTGCTAGCAACGGCCGTCTCCTTCCAATCCATATTTTTGCTCCAGTCGTGGGCGAAAGTCCGGATGTCATGACCGCGATGGGCTGCTGCGTGCCAAACTCTCTGCTCTTTGGCGGCGTCGTAACTCCGTATGGCATCACGGGTGATGATTGGGCTGTGCCCTTCTAAATCTCTGTACTCTGCTCGCGACTCGCCCGGTGCCTTGCCATCTGGGCAGAGTTGCTGGCGGAGGCATCACTGGTAAAGGAAAGGAATACGTTAGAGGGGTCCAACTTATAACACAGCTCTAAAGCACGATCTCGGTGAGAAGAATGGAAACCAATCCTAAATATCCTATAGCCTCACGATTATTGGTGTGGTGCACAACACACCGATAATCAAGACACTACTAGATACGATGCGTAGACACTTTCCGAGGATTAAGCGCTCGATACCACTTTTGTCACGACCGTTCGGGGCGTGTCGTGCCTACCGGGCACCCAGTAGTCATACATCGAGAAAAACCAGCGGAATATAAAACAACCAAGATATGAAACAGTATAAGTAAGACACAGTTTCTGGGAAAAAGTTGCCTTTCGGCATAATGTATATAAATAACCCAAAACGAACAGTTACATCCCAACCTTACAACAGTCTACGGACCTCTAAGAGTTTAAAACAACAATGGCGGACGGGGCCCGCCATACCTGAATACAAATATCTACAACGACGGGGACCATACCAAAATGCTAAGCTTAGGAGAAGCGGAGCTTTCCCAACGCCAAGCGGTGATCCTAGAACGAGGATCAACGGTAGGAGTACCTTTACTGCGGCATGAACGCGGCCCGAAGGAGGTCGACAACGGTACCAAGTATGTGGCCCGAAAATATCGTAAATGAAATCATAGTAGTCTATATAAGGCGAGATGGTATGATAAGCCAACACTCTGATTCACAATAAATAGCGATCATGTCAAGTCAGGGACTCATGCCCTCAAAGTCATCACAATAGAACCGTACGGGGTAAGTACGAAGGCATAGCCGACTACTAAAAACCCACAGTACCAACAAGGTCATAAACTGTATCATGAGATCTGTCTAGACCGTCACATGATCAAAGCTGGCCACTCGCCGCGATATCTAATGCGCGTCTAGTCCTGGAACTTCCCGCGACTCGCATAGGCCAAGCAGATAGGCCGCGCGAGGTATAACCCGCATCGAGGGTAGCTACTCCGGCGGCGTCCTGAACGCGTCGTCGCATGGCTACAAGAACCGCATGACCACAAGGGTCGCATACTAACCTGGAACTCCCGCAGTTCCGCATAGGCCATACAGACCCGCATAAGGTATTCTCGAATCATAGGTCCATCGACCCGCCTGAGTCTACCCCGCATCGGAGGGCAGCTTAACCCCCGGAGTTATGAATGATATAATATCAACATAACCACTTATTGCTAAACAACATAAGCACAACAAGGAAAAACCCCTTTACACAAATATCACAAGATACTAACTCACGTAGCATCCTAACATGTTTACTTATCAAGTCAACAAGAAAATATTACAAGACTATCACAAATCAATACAATCAAGTTATTCACACAAGGTACTTTCTATATTATGTTAACAAGTTCGGGTTGTTAGCCCCAAAGTACTTCATGTATTACTCTTTTAAAAGATCCGTTTCTTTTACAAAAGTCACACTGATACGTAGTATAAAAATAGAGTAATTATCTTTTGAAGTTCATTAAAACACTTCTCCTTGTAAAATCAAGTAAGAACATTCTTTTCCTAACGTTCAAGTTTGTCTAATTTAAATTACTATAGTTTCTCATTTTAGAAAGGTTTTGTAGTTGATAGTTTTAATCCTTTAAAACAATTTGAGAAACATATACCCTAAGTGTGAGTAGGTTATTATTATTCGTAACAATCTTATTACAGCAGCCTTGATCTAGTAGATGTAATATCATTTTGTCTCATCTTAGCTCTATGCAGATGGAAGTTTCTCTTGGTTTTAATAATACTTTATTAGTCAAAAATAATTCCCTTTATTAAGCTATTTGTGGTTTGTTCGACATTTATTACGATGGGTAAAACATCATTCCTTTTGAAAACCAAAAATACTATTTACTCACTAATGAGGTTTCACACTTTTAACAAAATTCATATTAGTATAATAAGTCAAGTCTCTTATTTCCTTAAATCAATAAATCGTTCTTTTTATCACTCTTGCCGTTATACCTAACCTCCATAAAGCTAGTATAACTCTTGACTTTTAAAACCAAGTGTTACTCTTACATTAAAAATGATTCAGTATTCTTTTGAAATGTTTTGATTCTTTATTATTCAGCTTAAGCGTGAGGCATTCTGCATAAGTATTATTCGAGCTTAAGCGTGAGGCATTCCGTAAGTATTATTCGAGCTTAAGTCAAAGACATTGCCGTAGTTATTATTCGATTAACACGTATGCGTCTACCGTACTATATATATTGTAAAATATCATGCTTTAGGAAGAATCACATACCTTACCGCGAAAACCTCTGCCAAGTTGAATATGTCGCAGAGTATCGACCTATAACGATCAAATCGTCTATCAACGCGTCGGTATCTTGTACAAAGTTCTAAGCGAGAGGGTTCGTTATTCTATGGTCATTTGGGCAGCACTTCCCTACCGGTGAGCTACTCAAGTCTCTGTGAAAGCAGTCTATGTAAATCTGATTCTATTATTCATCTTTTAAACCCTTCTACTGTGATACGATTCAATTCTATTCTGCAATATCCTTCTAAGTATTTAATACTTATTCCTATACTTCTACAAGATATTTATTCTAATTACAAAGGAGGATAAGGTTATTTACCTCGGTAAGCCCAATAATATCCTAGATAAAAGTCGCGCTGAGCAAGGTTTAGCTCTAAGTTGTGCGCTCAGAGCTCGATAAAACCTTAGAAGTTCTTCACAACTTCTACTAAGGACTAAGGGATTTGGGCTAGGGTAATTCGGGCATTATAACGATACTAGAAGGCAACTTTTCTACCAAGGGAGGGGGGGTAGTGTTTCGGCTAGGCTAGCTTTAAAGGGAGTTGCTCTCGGCTGGGGCTTCTCAAGGGGAGGGTGTGTTTGGACGAAACAACAAGAGGGAGAGGGAGGGATTTGAGACTTAGATAGATTGCTCAATTTAGGATGAAATAACTCTTCAACAAGGGGGGTATTTATAGGTCAAGACATGGCCAACCAATGGCCAAGATTATGCCAAGTGCAAGGCA
Organism: Przewalskia tangutica; assembly: GCA_029844215.1. NCBI lineage: Eukaryota > Viridiplantae > Streptophyta > Magnoliopsida > Solanales > Solanaceae > Przewalskia > Przewalskia tangutica. The sequence continues at coordinate 54,159,392 of CM056726.1, forward strand.
AGTGTAGGGTGAGGATTTAGGCAAGTGTCCTTGGCCAACTTGCACACAAAATATCCTACCAACTCCAAGACAAAACAAGCCATCCCAATCGGCCCTATTGCCGTGTGACATCCATCAATGAGAGGGTGACAAGTGTCGCCCTCTCGTTGGTCCAACGTGTTGCGTCTCTCGGAAAAATCCGCAAAAATTAGAAACGACATAGCCGGAATTTATCCCTTCGCAAGCTGTGTAAAACGTTTCGTCGAAAAACGACTCTAGCGGTGTTGTGTACAAAGTGGAATTCGTCGAGCCAACTAGGGGGGTGACACGTGTCGCCCTCCTACTCGTCCAAAATATTTCATCTTCCGAAAATATCCATAATGGCCAAAATCTCGAAAACAAAGTGGGCCCCACAAAACCGTAAATTTTCTCCCGTGGGCCCCACGTGACCATTTCCGAAAATAAAATTCCATAATTCTCTAAAATTCCAAGAAGTCCGAATACCAAATCTGGTAATCCAATTCCCATTAACGAATCTTTTTCCTTCACAAAAACCGGAAACTTTTCCGTGGAAAAATCACCTCTTTCTTCCCATTCCAATTCCAATGTCGTATTCTCGTACGTACGTCCTCGCATACATACCCTGAAACTACGGGGTATAACACTACTACTACTAGTAGCAAGACTTCCACACTTAGAAAAAAATTGAAGAACATTTGTTCTTGTTCGTAGGAGCTCTCGGCCAAAGGGGCTTTTGAGAGAAGAAATTTTTCGTTTGTGGTTCATTAGCCACAAGACTTTAACCCAAGGTTCATGAGTGTATTGTAAGGATATCTCAATAGAAAAATCCCGGAAAAAGGTAGTTTTCGTATTAGTCATGGCGGAAACTTAAGGGGTTCTTGACTTTGAAGTTGGAACTTGAAGATGGGTTCTTCATAGGCTTCTAAGGAGTGCTTGGAGCGGATTGGAACTTAAGGAAAGGAGCTAAGAATTGCTAAGGCGCGACTTTGAATCTTGGAAATTTTAAAGGCTTGGAAAAGTATAAATCTTGTCATTTTAACAATTAAAGATTTCTTATTGTTGTAGCTTTGGATTTTAGCAAGCATGAAGTATATGTGTTGACGTTTTATAAGTGTTATGGATTGTTGTAGCCTAAAATCCGAAATGACATATTAGCCATTTGAAGTTGGATTACAAGTTGGTCGTAGTTAGAATAGTCGCATGTTACTTACTTGAAGATTATAGTAGTTATAATCAATTGCGACTTGATATCATGATATGCTAACAACTTGGATTGAAAATGAAATTGGATAAGAATTGGTATTGTTGTATCCTAGATTGCCGGATTTGGCCTAATAGTTTGTATTAGTTTAATGTCAATTGTGGGGAGGAATTTTACACGTATTGTAAGGCGTGTAATCCCCTTTGATTGGTTGTTGTTCTGAGCCTTAAATGTGGCGTGTTGGTTATTGTATTCGGCCTTGAAAAAGGTGGCAAAGTGAGTAGAAACAAAGGAAGTGCTGTCCGATTTTCCGTAGAATTAGAGACCGTATACTTAGTATTATTCTACGTTAGAGACTAGAAGTTGATAGTCATGTTGTGACCATTATAGGTTGACACTTCTACGTACGGCGTATTCGACTTAGCTTGTGGATTTAGCCAAAAAGGTATGTGAACTATCTCCTCTTCTAGCATGATTCCTTAAGATAAAGAAAGTATTTCCTACTCCTTAAATGATCCATTCCTTGGTTGTATTTGGATTGCCTAAAATAGAATTTGTTCTATGTACTTCCTTGATTGTACTTTGATATTTAAATTGTAAGTTGTATAATCCATTGCCTTAGTGAAGTTGGATTCTTAAAAGTGAAAGTATTTTACTTAAAGTACATAGAGTCTTGAAAAAGAAGTGGTTTCCAAACCTTTTGGCTAGTGCCTTAGTTCCAAAACCTAAAGGTCATTATAATGACTTTAGGGGAGTCAAATGAGTGATTTAATTAATTGTTTTAAAAGAGGAGAAATGACATGATTTAAGAGAAGTAACTTGTTTTAAAGGTGTGAGTTACTTGAGGTTTAAAAGTAGAAGAAACTTGTTTTCTAAATATTAAGGGACTTGAAGTATTTTGAAAGTTAAGAAACTTGATTTGAAAGTTTGTGATACTTGGTTTTAAGTATAAGTCTCTTGGTTATAAAAAAAGAATGAAATTGTCTAAAACCATAAAGGGTTATAACGGCTTTATGGGAAGTTGGTTATAACGACTTTATGGAAGGTTAAGAAAGTTGTCTATTTTGATTATTGGGCATAAGTTGCCTAGATTGTGAAAATTTGAAGTTACTTGATTTCAAGCTTTGAAATGAGTTTTCTAAAAGTGTAGTAACTTACTTTGAAAAATAGACACACCTTGATACTACGGGTGTTAGTATCTTGGGATTTTATATAAAAGGAGTCTTTTGAAAAGAATGTACGTACGTAGTACTTTGGCTTGTTAAATGAGAATTATTCTATTTGTGCCTTGATAAGTACTTTGGCTTGTTAAATGAGAATTATTCTATTTGTGCCTTGATAAGTACTTTGGCTTGTTAAATGAGAATTATTCTATTTGTGCCTTGATAAGTACTTTGGCTTGTTAAATGAGAATTATTCTATTTGTGCCTTGATAAGTACTTTGGCTTGTTAATTGAGAATTATTCCATGTGTGCCTTGATAAGTACTTTGGCTTGATTAATTGAGAATTGCCTATGTGTGCTGGTGATAACCTTTGAGTGCAAGTATTATGTTTTATTTCGTTGCCGCGACTCTCAGTTGGAGGTTTGTCTTGTTGTAAGTTACTTGGGCGTCTGAAGCGGTGATGTGAGATTCCACGGGTATGCTTCCGTTATTTGTAGTACTTGGGTTAAATTCCCGGATTTTTATAAAAGACCTGGTAGTGCTTATGTGTTGTTTGACAGCCGGTCGAGATAGGGTAAGAGTATAAGTGAGGGGTAAACCCCCAAGACGATATACCACCTTCTCCAGGGTAAGAGTATAAATGAGGGGTAAACCCCCAAGACATTATACCCCCTGCTTGTTTTGTTTGATGGTCGGTCGAGATAGGGTAAGAGTATAAGTGAGGGGTAAACCCCCAAGACGCTATACCACCTTCTCCAGGGTAAGAGTATAAATGAGGGTAAACCCCAGACATTATACCCTGCTTGTTTTGTTTGATGGTCGATCGAGATAGGGTAAGAGTATAAGTGAGGTAAACCCCAAGACGATATACCACCTTCTCCGTGGTAAGAGTATAAATGAGGGTAAACCCCAGACATTATACCCACGCTTGTTTTGTTTGATGGTCGGTCGAGATAGGGTAAGAGTATAAGTGAGGGTAAACCCCAAGACGCTATACCACCTTCTCGGGGAAAGAGTATAAATGAGGTAAACCCCAAGACATTATACCACTGCTTTACCACTGCTCGTCTTCCTACTTGGCCGTCTGCTTTTAGGGCACAGTGGGACTTGGTGTTCATGTATGCCTATTGGCGTTATATTATATCATGGATCGGCGGTGAGGAAGGATTCCACGCATGATTGATATTATGGCGTGAGACCCATGATTATATTTTAGAAATGACTTGAGGCATGCGCCCCCGACTTGTTATGATCGCTATGTGTTGTGTAATCGTAGGTTGGCTATCATACATGTCTCTGTTTTGCTTAGATCGTTATGATTTCATTACAAGATTTCATCGTTCACATACTTGGTACATTCTTCAGATCGACCTCCTTCGGGGCCGCTCATGCCGCAGTTTAGGTACGCTTGATTTGGTGATCGGCAGTGTAGGACCGCCGTAGTTTTGGATAGCTCTTTCACCGGGAGTTTATCTTTTTGGTATAAGTTCTTTCAAGATGTGCTTTTGTACGATTATGGGTACGGCGAGGCCTTGTCCGTCATAGTTCGAGATAACTCTTAGAGGTCTGTATTCATATGTGGGATTGGACTCATGTTCAGTGTAGTGTCTTTTATTATGTATATTATATGGCAGCCTTGTCGACTTTGCCCTTGCACGTACGTTGGTTTAAAAAAAAGGAGGTGTTATTTAAAATTCCGCAGTTTACTTGTGTTGTTAGGTAGAAGGTGCCTGTGTAGGCACCACCACGCCCGGGTTCGGGCGTGACAGAGTGGTATCGCAGAAGTCGTCCTCTGAATGTCTACAGCACCGTGTCTAGTAGAGTCTTGATTATCGGTGTTGCGCGCCACACCCATAAACAGTGAGGCTACAGGACATTTAGGAGTTGGTTTCTATTCTTCTCACTCTAAGATCGTGTCATGAGCCGTGTTAGTAAGATAATTCCTCTCGACGTATTGTTGTGTTACGCTTATGCGCCCGCGAGGGCAACAATACTGTAGTGGCAAAGGAGTAGCAGGAGCTACTAGTCGACTCAGAGAGTTGATAGGGCTTATGCCTGTGGTATACCGGATATCAGGCCACGACGGCGAGTTCTTCTGGCCAGTTTTGAGGCCCCAGCACTGCAGCCTCCAGCCGGGCTAGGGGAAGACTTTAGGGTCATGAAGGAAGCCATTATGTTATTGACCAAGATAGCGAGCTACAGTTTCATCGCCAGGAGGTTATTCGCCAAGACCGACAGTGTACAGAGGGTAGAGGGCCAACGCGAGATCAGCGAAGAGGCTAGACCGGTTGGTTATTCCGGTGAGTTTTTGGACGAGCCGCCTCAAGAATGAGAGATATTCGTCCCCACTACCCAATACATACCCCGCAGCTCACGGTGGGATATGGACCCCACAAGGTATTTAGGAGCCGGTCCAAGCTCCAGGGGTCGAGGTTCTCAGAGGAGCAGAGGATTTTCTCGGTCGAGGCCACCTATTCCTCAGTGTATCAGATGTGGTAAGCGTCATTCGGGGAAATGCCGTTATGGCACAGGTGTTTGTTTTCATTGTGGCCGTCCGAGCCATATTCTGAGGGTATGTCCTTTAGAAAGAGCATCGTGAGGTGGCTCACCTATGAGGCGTGAGTTGGTTCCTTTCCTCCACAATGCATTCCCAGGCGGTGTTCAGATGTTAGCCAGCCGTGGTAGAGGTCAGGGTGGAGTTTATAGTTCTGGCGGTCCTTCGAACCGCAGATATGACGTGACTACGGGGCAGGATCAGGAGGCGACATCGCACGGGGTTACAGGTATATTTCGATTCCTTTGAATCATATGTGCATTGATAGATTCAGATTTTACCCTAGCGTATATGTTTTCCCTTTATTGCTAGAGTTGTAAAGTGATAGTACCCCAGAGGTAGGGATACCTTGATTAGTAAAGTGAGAAGTTAAGAATGTTGACAAGAATGGTAAGTGAACTGAGACTATAGTTGTGTAGAGCTCACAAGTAGTAATTGCCCCATAACAGTGTAAGACCGATAGGGAAGAATGTGCAGTAGGAATACTTTGGCTTATGTGACAAACCTCTTGTGAATGGGAGGATAGGGTGAGAAGTACCTTGAGATAAGGGAGAGATTTATTTCAGACTAAGAATGAGAAGTTAAGTGTGACGATGAGTCGGGTTATGGACTCATCTCGGGTCAACCGGTAGTATGAAATGGGGTGATGTCAGTTGGTAGTGGTCCCGTTATGGGGTAGGGTCCCGAGGATGTCAGGACCAAGTTTAGTTAATCGTTGTACGAGTTCGTGGATGCGTTCCACCGGAACTAGGTCGTAAGGGTCGAGAAGAGCCTTAACGGGAAAGTAAGTAACAATATGGCCAAGTTTGGATAGTAACTCCAAGTATTGGAGAACATAAATAATATTTGAGATTTTGTACGTGTACTAGATAAGTTTGAAAGTACAAGAAACTATGACAAGTAAGGAAAGAAAGTGGTTCTAAAGATCTTGTTTGTGATAAGGCTGTAACCTTCGAGTTTTGTGAGAAGGGGTCGCGGACGTAAGGTCCATTGATATGTTTACGTATGTTTTTTGGTGGCCATGTGTGGCATCGTTGGTCTGGTACAGTTTGATCGATAGGCATAGTGTAGAGTTTATGCCGGAGTTTGTATAGATTGAAAACCGACTAAGAACATTCGGGGACGAATGTTTCTAAGGGGGGAATAATGTTACACCCCGTAAGTCCAGGACATGTATAAGAGAATGTACGTAAGGAATCAAGACTTGAAAATTGGTACGAAAGGAAGAATTATTTTTCCGACAGAAAATCTTCGGGACGTCGGAAAGGAAAAATGTTCGTTGTTGAGAATTGGATTCTCAAAATGCATTATTTGAAGAGTATGGAACCTATTAACATAATGGAAATTTATTTTTACGGATTTGGTCACGTGGGGCCCACCCGAGGAATTTTACGTTTTGTGGGGCCCACGAGGGTTACGGAATTTTATGGACGAATGGGAGGGCGACACGTGGCACCCCTCCACATGGCTTGGTCAATTTATGCAAAGGGCAAAAGGGTCATTTGACAATTGTGTAGATGAGAAAGTCTTGCTAAGTTAGAGCTTGAGATTGTTGACCAAGGTCAACTTGTCCACTTGGGCTTGATCCATGTGATCTTCATCCTAGCCTTCCATTTGGTTTTATCCTAGCCTTTGATTTATTTATATATACTACTACTACTACTACTAGTAGCAAGACTTCCACACTTAGAAAAAAATTGAAGAACATTTGTTCTTGTTTTTAGGAGATCTCGGCCAAAGGGGCTTTTGAGAGAAGAAATTTTTCGTTTGTGGTTCATTAGCCACAAGACTTTAACCCAAGGTTCATGAGTGTATTGTAAGGATATCTCAATAGAAAAATTCCGAAAAATGGTAGTTTTCGTATTAGTCGCAAGGCGGAAACTTAAGGGGTTCTTCAACTTTGAAGTTGGAACTTGAAGATGGGTTCTTCATAGGCTTCTAAGGAGTTCTTGGAGCGGATTGGAACTTAAGGAAAGGAGCTAAGAATTGCTAAGGCGCGAATTTGAATCTTGGAAATTTTAAGGGCTTGGAAAGGTATAAATCTTGTCGTTTTAACAATTAAAGATTTCTTATTGTTGTAGCTTTGGATTTTAGCAAGCATGAAGTATATGTGTTGACGTTTTATAAGTGTTATGGATTGTTGTAGCCTAAAATCCGAAATGACATATTAGCCATTTGAAGTTGGATTACAAGTTGGTCGTAGTTAGAATAGTCACATGTTACTTACTTGAAGATTATAGTAGTTATAATCAATTGCGACTTGATATCATGATATGCTAACAACTTGGATGAAAAGGAAATTGGATAAGAATTGGTATTGTTGTATCCTAGATTGCCGGATTTGGCCTAATAGTTTGTATTAATTTAATGTCAATTGTGGGGCGGAATTTTACACGTATTGTAAGGCGTGTAATCCCCTTTGATTGGTTGTTGTTTTGAGCCTTAAATGTGGCGTGTTGGTTATTGTATTCGGCCTTGAAAAAGGTGGCAAAGTGAGTAGAAACAAAGGAAGTGTTGTCCGATTTTCCGTAGAATTAGAGACCGTATACTTAGTATTATTCTACGTTAGAGACTAGAAGTTGATAGTCATGTTGTGACCATTATAGGTTGACACTTCTACGTACGGCGTATTCGGCTTAGCTTGTGGATTTAGCCGAAAAGGTGTGTGAACTATCTCCTCTTCTAGCATGATTCCTTAAGATAAAGAAAGTATTTCCTACTCCTTAAATGATCCATTCCTTGGTTGTATTTGGATTGCCTAAAATAGAATTTGTTCTATGTACTTCCTTGATTGTACTTTGATGTTTAAATTGTAAGTTGTATAATCCATTTCCTTAGTGAAGTTGGATTCTTAAAAGTGAAAGTATTTTACTTAAAGTACATAGAGTCTTGAAAAGGAAGTGGTTTCCAAACCTTTTGGCTAGTGCCTTAGTTCCAAAACCTAAAGGTCATTATAATGACTTTAGGGGAGACAAAGGAGTGATTTACTTAATTGTTTTAAAAGAGGAGAAATGACATGATTTAAGAGAAGTAACTTGTTTTAAAGGTGTGAGTTACTTGAGGTTTAAAAGTAGAAGAAACTTGTTTTCTAAATATTAAGGGACTTGAAGTATTTTGAAAGTTAAGAAACTTGATTTGAAAGTTTGTGATACTTGGTTTTAAGTATAAGTCTCTTGGTTATAAAAAAAAATGAAATTGTCTAAAACCATAAAGGGTTATAACGGCTTTATGGGAAGTTGGTTATAACGGCTTTATGGAAGGTTAAGAAAGTTGTCTATTTTGATTATTGGGCATAAGTTGCCTAGATTGTGAAAATTTGAAGTTACTTGATTTCAAGCTTTGAAATGAGTTTTCTAAAAGTGTAGTAACTTACTTTGAAAAATAGACACACCTTGATACTACGGGTGTTAGTATCTTGGGATTTTACATAAAAGGAGTCTTTTGAAAAGAATGTACGTACGTAGTACTTTGGCTTGTTAAATGAGAATTATTCTATTTGTGCCTTGATAAGTACTTTGGCTTGTTAAATGAGAATTATTCTATTTGTGCCTTGATAAGTACTTTGTCTTGTTAAATGAGAATTATTCTATTTGTGCCTTGATAAGTACTTTGGCTTGTTAAATGAGAATTATTCTATTTGTGCCTTGATAAGTACTTTGGCTTGTTAATTGAGAATTATTCCATGTGTGCCTTGATAAGTACTTTGGCTTGATTAATTGAGAATTGCCTATGTGTGCTGGTGATAGCCTTTGAGTGCAAGTATTATGTTTTATTTCGTTGCCGTGACTCTCGGTTGGAGGGTCGGCTGTCTTGTTGTAAGTTACTTGGACGTACCGACAGTGATGTGGGATTCCACGGGTATGCTTCCGTTATTTGTAGTACTTGGGTTAAATTCCCGGATTTTTATAAAAGACCTGGTAGTGCTTATGTGTTGTTTGACGGCTGGTCGAGATAGGGTAAGAGTATAAGTGAGGGGTAAACCCCCAAGACGCTATACCACCTTCTCCAAGGTAAGAGTATAAATGAGGGGTAAACCCCCAAGAAATTATACCCCCTGCTTGTTTTGTTTGATGGTCACGAGATAGGTAAGAGTATAAGTGAGGGTAAACCCCAAGACGCTATACCACCTTCTCCAAGGTAAGAGTATAAATGAGGGGTAAACCCCCAAGACATTATACCCCCTGCTTGTTTTGTTTGATGGTCGGTCGAGATAGGGTAAGAGTATAAGTGAGGGGTAAACCCCCAAGACGCTATACCACCTTCTCAAGGGTAAGAGTATAAATGAGGGGTAAACCCCCAAGACATTATACCCCCTGCTTGTTTTGTTTGATGGTCGGTCGAGATAGGGTAAGAGTATAAGTGAGGGGTAAACCCCCAAGACGTTATACCACCTTCTCCAGGGTAAGAGTATAAATGAGGGGTAAACCACCAAGACATTATACTCTCGCTTACCACCGCTCGTCTTCCTACTGCCCGCATGCTTTTAGGCACAGTGGGACTTCGTGTTCATGTATGCCTATTGGCGTTATATTATATCATGGATCGCCATGAGCGGCGATTCCACGCATGATTGATATTATCGGCGTGAGACCCATGGTTATATTTTAGAAATGACTTGAGGCATGCTTCCTTGACTTGTTATGATCGCATGTGTTGTATCGTAGGTTGGCTATCATACATGTCTCTGCTTTTTCTTAGATCGTTATGATTTCATTACAGTATTTTTCAGCTTCACATACTTGGTACATTCTTCGTACTGACCTCCTTCGGGGGGCTGCGTTCATGCCGCAGGTTTAGGTACGCAGTTTGGTGATCGGCAGGTGTAGGACCCTGCTCAGAGTTTTTGGATAGCTCCTTCAGTTCGGGAGTTTATCTTTTTGGTATAAGTTCTTTCAGTACAGGCTTTTGTACAGTTATGGGTACGGCGGGGCCTTGTCCCGTCATAGTTCAGTATAACTCTTAGAGGTCTGTATTCATATGTGGGATTGGACTCATGTTCAGTGTAGTGTCTTTTATTATGTATATTATATGGCAGCCTTGTCGGCTTTGCCCTTGCACGTACGTTGGTTTAAAAAAAAGGGAGGTGTTATTTAAAATTCCGCAGTTTACTTGTGTTGTTAGGTAGAAGGGTGCCCAGGTAGGTGTCACGACCCGATCCCGGGCCCGTGACTGGTGCCTTACCCCGGGCACCCTAGTGATACTACATCAGAGAAAACCAGCGGAAATAAAAACTTAAACATGAACATGAGACAAGATAATAAAACAGGCCAACCAAACGGTTACCTTCCAATAAAATATATATATACAACTTTTTCAAAACGAACAGTTTAATCCTTTTTACAAAACCCTGCCACACAAAGGCTGCACTTATGATTTACAACAACTATGACGGGACAGGGCCCCGCCATACCCCTGAATGTACAAGAACCTACAACTCAGGGAACACATACCAAAAGATAAGCCTCCGAAGGAACGGAGCTTCCCAATGCGCTGAAAGGTGATCCTAAGAGCGGATCGACACCAATGTACTTCTACTGCGGCATGAACGCATTTCAAGGAGGTCGATAACAGTACCAAGTATGTGAAATCAGAATATCAGTAAATGAAATCATAATAGTCTATATAAAGCAGAGACATGTATGATGACCAAACTACAAGACATAACATATAACTAGTTACATCAAGTCGTGACTCACGCCCAAATTATCGCCGTGTGCGTGGAATTTCTTCCTCACCGCCGGCAGCTTTATGATATGACAATACCAAGGAGTATACATGAACACCGTGTCCCACTGGTCATAAAAACCGTATAGACAAGTATAACTACCAGATCCGACCGCATTCAATAATATAATGCAACCAAAACACGGCCGATACGGCAAGTGCGAGCCGACTCGGATACCAAGGCCGTCACGAGTCGACCGGGCAAGTACGAGGGCTGACCACCAGGACCAAGGTCAGATCACGAGACTTCGCTACTACACCGAACGGGCAAGTGCGAGGGTCGACTACCGATACCAAGGCCGAATCACCACGAGACGGCAAGTACGCAGAGCCGACCACCGTACCAAGGCCGAACAAGAAGAAACCTCATGGAGAGCTAGTCCATAAAATAACAATTCTTGCACAACCAAGGCTATCACCACAAGCATAAGCAAGTTACTCAACAACAAGAATAGGCAAGTTACACAACACAAGCATAGGAAAGTTACACAACAACCATTATAGGCAAGTTACACAACACAAGCATAGGCAAGTTACACAACGCAAGTTACTTTCTTTTATGCCAAAGTCCGGTTTTTAACCTAAAGTACTACGACGTTAAATTCCTTTTAAAGAGATCCATTCCTTTTATAAAAGTCACCCGATGTCCGTAGTATAAAAATAGAGTGACGAATATTGTTAAGTAAACAAAATGCTTTCCTTTGTAAAAATCAAGTAACAACCTTATTTTCCAAACGTTCAAGTTTGCCTAATTTCAAATGCTCAAGTTTCTCATTTTTAGAAAAGGTCTCGTAGTTCATAGTTTTAATCCTTTAAAACATAATTCTCCTTTAATAATTTGAGAAACATATGCCTTATATGTGAGTAGGTTATTCTGTTTATAATCGATCTTATTAAGCGACCATGATCTAGGATATGTAATATCATTTTGTCTCATCTTAGCTTCTATGCAGATGGAGGTTTCTACCGGTTTTAATACGATACATCATTATTCAATACATTTTCCTTTATTACGCTGCAGTTGGTCCTGTCGATACACATTACGATTTCCAAATCAAGAAACATTATCCCTTTAAATAAAACCAAGTACTCATTACTCACGAATGAGGTTTCACACAAACATTCACATTTAAACAAATAAGTTAAGTCTCTTATCTTATAAGATCAAGTCTCTTAACTTCTAACATCAGTAAACCATTTTCTTTACCTCTCTTAAGACATTATACCTAACTCCCCATAAGGCTAGTATAACTTTTTTTTTTTTAAAACCTTTAAAACCAAGTGTTACTCTCCCTTCAAAACGATTTATAAATCTTTTGAAATACATCAAGTTCTTTATTATAACTAGCCAGTTATAATTCACATCAGTTACCTTTTAAAACCACAAAGTATTTTCTTACCTACATAAAGCTGTTATAACCAACTTCCCATAAAGCCGTTATAACACTTTATGTTTCAAACCAATCAAACACAATTTAACCCATGTACGCTCACCGCACTACATAGTTCACACATATCATGCCGGAAGAGATAGGAAGAGGTTCACATACCTCGCGACGAGTGCCGACTAATAGCAAAACGCCCAAGTACTTCAAACCGCTCTACTCCTTAAGCCACGTGATCGCACCACACGTAGTACTTCAACCTATAAGGCCACAAGCGCTTATTAACATCGCTCCATATTCTACGTAAAATTCGCAAAGACTCTCCCCGCAATAAGTAATCTCCTCCTTTACCGAGGCCGCTACCAAGCCAACCGTGGGGTTTGCACGCCTAACCGACGCGGTACAATTTACTCACGTGCATTACACAAGTCCATCAGTAATACACCCATGTAATTACAGTCATTCTCTTATTAAATTCAGCTTAAGTCGCAAGACATTGCCGTAAGTATTATTCAGCTTAAGTCAAAGACATTGCCGCACGCCTATGTTCAATTCTATATATAGTATTCTTTAACTATATACTCCTACAACATGTAATTTCCAATTACAATGTAAGGTCAAGAATGTTTACCTCGATAAGCCCAAAAGTATCCGAGTTTATATGCCGATCCCGAGCAAGGTTTAGCTCAACTCCGAGTGCTCCAATCCGCTCCAACAACCCTTAGAAGTTCTAACCAACTTCTACTTATAACTTCAACTATGGGTGAAGATTTACTTAGGGTTTCGTTTAGCGATCGAGGGAAAGTATAATGGTATTTTCTGGCTAGTATAAGTGTAACCTTGGGAATACTACAAGGTATTTGGGGCCAAGGTATTTGGACATTATAACAATACTAGAGAGTATTTCTATACCACTACAAGGGTATTTATACGAGACAACTAGGCTAGTGGGTACCCCACCACCAAACACCACAGTGAGTGGGGACTCTCGCCAAAGGCCACTGGAGGGGAGGGGAGAGGCTTTGGACGAGAACCACAAGAGGAGGGAGTATTTTGAGACTTAGGTAGATTGCTCAATTTTTGGATGAAGAAAGTTCATCAACTAAGGGGGTATTTATAGGTCAAGTGAAGGCCAACCAATGGCCAAGATGAAGACAAGTGTGGTGCAAGTGTAGGGCTAGATTTCCACTATGTGTACCTTATCCATCTACCACACAACTTGCACAAAATATCCTACCAACTACACAAGACCCAATCGGCCAAGCATTACCGCCCACTTCATCCAATGTGAGGGTGACACATGTCACCCTCCCGTTGGTCCAAAATGTTTCGTCTCTCGGAAAAATCCGCAAAAATAATAAATGACATAGCCGGAATTTTCCCTACAAAAGCTGTGGGAACGTTTCGTCGAAAAACGACTCCTAACGGTAGTTGTGTACAAATTTCGAATCTATGCCTACTTTAAGGCTCAAATTGTATACGTACGCCCTCACGCATACTACTGAAATACGGCATAACATTCTCCCCTCCTTAGAAACATTCGTCCCGAATGTTCCTTCTCGAGACAGATAACGATAGAGTTCTTCTAATAAGTTGCCAACGCCACAACTGGCCACGAAACACCCGCGTAAATGCTTACATCCAAGTCCACGAGGAAACACGGTCACTTTGCTGCGAGGTTCTAGTGTCACTCCGGCGACCCAACAAATGGTACCGGACTGCATGCGATTCCTGAGGTCTAAAATATACATCCTTCGCACCTTCTCCCGTCACAAGAAATGATCATATCTATGCTCGCAATACATGCTCGCCTTTACCCTTACTCGTCAGACTCTTCTAACACTTGAACTCTTCTAGTATACGCACCACACTTTAGTCAACGCTCGCTTTCCAACCCTCGAGCCACTACCTCCAAACTTGGTCATCTTACTAGCTTCACTTCTTTACTAAGGCCATTCCCGGCCTTCACGAACCCATCCTGGTCGAACATACCCACGAACTCATACGATGGTCATCTAAACCTGGGCCTAGCACCCTCGTGACCCTACCACCTGGCGGGACCACCCAGAGCTGACCCTACTTTGAAACCGGCCGCGGGTTGGCCCTCAACATGGCCCCAACCCGATCCACTAACGCATCACGCCCTTGTTCCCCGACCCGGAACAATCTTACCTCAACAGGTCATGAAAGCTACCACTTCCATTTAACACTACTCAAGGAAATTATCACACAACACATTCTAGGCAAAAATGTATTCCGACAAGGATCACTTGCAAAATCTGGTACTCAAGACGACCTTACATCTAAGGTCTCAACATGAAATATTCTAAAGTTCACACTTTCCACGCCCCCATACAAATCCTTTCAACTAGCCAAGCTTTCTAACTCATAACCATCATAACGCTATCCGAACGTAGCACACAATAATAAGGTCATCATATCATGCATACAAATCTTTAAAGGGTTAAGGGTATACCTGAAAATAGGCGGTTCAAAGGACCGCTAAAACTGGGAACTTCCACCGCGACCTCTACCGGGGCCTGCCGGTGTATGAACATCCTTCCTGGCTATGGAAGGTGAAGAACCCGCAACTGCTCTAGTAGTCCATGCTATCCTACCAGTGCTACCCCTGGACAGCTTCGCCGATGGCCCTGCTGCCGCAAAAATAACAATCTCCGAGTTAGTACGACACTCTCCTTTATGAAGCTTTCCACAACGCCACACCGAGACAAGGGCAACCTCATCCGCGAGCACTCGCTTCCCTTGAAAATCTGAAACTGGGAGCCCCGACCGCTCCTCAATATCTCGGCGTCCCGGCGGCCGCGAGGACCACTCAGATCGCGAGGCGCATAATCGCTCGAGGCGGTCCGCCTCGAAAGTCACCAAAGGACCTCGCTGTTCTCGCCTCTTCTCACGACTGGTCATTCCGCCGATTTATCCACTCTCACATCCTGCAGATAAGCTCGCATGCGCGGCAATGTCCATGCCCACCAAGAGCTACACCAACAACTCTGCTAGGTGATCATCGAGCCTCAGAACAAATCGGTGCACTCGATCCTCCATACTAGCTACCAACGCGGACGCATCGCCAATGAGTCGAACTCCACATTGTACTCCCGAATCAGACGCCTCGCTCGTCAGAACACCAAAAATCTGTCGCCCGAGCCCTCCTCATCCGCAGGGCAAGAAATGTGCAAGAAAGGCCTCGAGAACTCGTCCCATAAAGCCGAAGTGCATGCTCTCCCGGGACAGCTCCCACGAATCAAACTACCGATCATGCGGTATCACGCGGTGACGCGAACTAGGACCACCGACTCGCTCCGATGCCTCGATCACTTCACGATCCGTCAGAATCGCTTGATGAACTCCTCGGATCATCCTCGTGCCTCGACCCATAAAACTCGCGGCCTACAACTCGTAAAATCCCGTAGCCTCGAACTATCCGATCTAGTGAACCATCGTGCATCGAACCGCCTGGCCCACTTATCCTCAAGTCCGCCACAACTCGCCATTAATCGCCCACCTTTGTAACTCATCTCTCTCGCCTGCATCAAGCGGATCGAGGCTCGTATCAGGTCTCTCGCCACGTTTACTCGCAGCCTCTCTCACGCTTTGCCCTTCTCGAGCCCGGTTGCCTTACGCGAGGCATAATCGTAAAACGGTATGTCGGAGGGTCCAATCTTATCACACGCCTCTAAGGCACGATCTCGTAATGAGAAGAATGGAAACCAATCCTAAATGTCTGCAGCCTCCGATTATAGATGTGGTGCACAACACATCGATAATCAAGACTCTACTAGACACGGCCTCAGACACTTTCCGAGGACTAATCGCTCGATACCACTTTTGTCACGACCCGATCCGGCCCGTGATCGTGCCTTACCCGCACCCTAGTGATACTACATCGTAGAAAACCAATGGAAATAAAAACTTAAACATGAACATGAGACAAGATAATAAAACAGCCAACCAAACTACCTTCCAATAAAATATATATATACAACTTTTTCAAAACGAATGCTTAATCTTTTACAAAACCCCGCCTACACAAAGGCTGCACTTAAGATTTACAACAACTATGACGGACAGGCCCCGCCATACCTCGAATGTACAAGAACCTACAACTCGAGGAACACATACTAAAAGATAAGCCTCCAAGGAACGGAGCTTCCCAATGCGCTGAAGGTGATCCTAAGAGCGGATCGACAAACGATGTACTTCTACTGCGGATTTAACGCAGCCAAGGAGGTCGATAACAGTACTAAGTATGTGAAATCAGAATACAGTAAATGAAATCATAATAGTCTATATAAAGGTGAGACATGTATGATGACCAAACTACGACATAACATATAACTAGTTACATCAAGTCGTGACTCACGCCTCCAAATTATCGCCGTGCGTGGAATTTCTTCCTCACCGCCGCAGCTTTATGATATGACAATACCAAGGAGTATACATGAACACCGTGTCCCACCGTGTCATAAAAACCGTATAGGACAAGTATAACTACCAGATCCGACCGCATCAATAATATAATGCAACCAAAACACGGCCGATACGGCAAGCGAGCCGACTCATCGGATACCAAGGCCGGCCACGTAGTCGACCGGCAAGTACGAGGGTGACCACCGGGGACCAAGGTCAGATCACGAGACTTCGCCACTACACCGAACGGCAAGTGCGAGGGTCGACTACCGATACCAAGGCCGAATCGACCACGAGACGGCAAGCACGAGAGCCGACCACCGTACCAAGGCCGAACAAGAAGAAACCTCATGGAGAGCTAGTCCATAAAAATAACAATTCTTGCACAACCAAGGCTATCACCACAAGCATAAGCAAGTTACGCAACAACAAGCATAGGCAAGTTACACAACACAAGCATAGGCAAGTTACACAACAACCAAGATAGGCAAGTTACACAACACAAGCATAGGCAAGTTACACAACGCAAGTTACTTTCTTTTATGCCAAAGTCCGTTTTTAACCTAAAGTACTACGTGACGTTAAATTCCTTTTAAAGAGATCCATTCCTTTATAAAAGTCACCCATGTCCGTAGTATAAAAATAGAGTGACGAACATTGTTAAGTAAACAAAAATGCTTTCCTTTGTAAAAATCAAGTAACAACCTTATTTTCCAAACGCTCAAGTTTGCCTAATTTCAAATGCTCAAGTTTCTCATTTTTGGAAAAGGTCTCTTAGTTCATAGTTTTAATCCTTTAAAACATAATTCTCCTTTAATGAGTTGAGAAACATATGCCTTATATGAGTAGGTTATTCTTGTTTATAATCGATCTTATTAAGCAGCCATGATCTAGGATATGTAATATCATTTTGTCTCATCTTAGCTTCTATGCAGATGGAGGTTTCTACTGGTTTTAATACGATACATCATTATTCAATACATTTTCCTTTATTACGCTGCAGTGGTCTGTCGATACACATTCTGATTTCCGAAATCAGTAAAACATTATCCCTTTAAATAAAACCAAGTACTCATTACTCACGAATGAGGTTTCACACAAACATTCACATTTAAACAAATAAGTTAAGTCTCTTATCTTATAAGATCAAGTCTCTTAACTTCTAACATCAGTAAACCATTTTCTTTACCTTTCTTAAGACATTATACCTAACTCCCCATAAAGCTAGTATAACTTTTTTTTTTTTTTAAAACCTTTAAAACCAAGTGTTACTCTCCCTTCAAAACGATTTATAAATCTTTTGAAATACGTCAAGTTCTTTATTATAACAAGCCAGTTATAATTCACATTAGTTACCTTTTAAAACCACAAAGTATTTTCTTACCTACATAAAGCTGTTATAACCAACTTCCCATAAGGCCGTTATAACACTTTATGTTTTAAAAACAATCAAACACAGCTAACCCATGCGCCTCACCGTACTACATAGTTCACACATATCATGCCGAAGAGATAGGAAGAGGTTCACATACCTCGCGACGAGTGCCGACTAATAGCAAAACGCTCCAAGTACTTCAAACCGCTACTCCTTAAGCCACGTGATCGCACCACACGTAGTACTTCAACCTATAAGGCCACAAGGCGCTTTATTAACATCGCTCCATATTCTACGTAAAATTCGCAAAGACTTCCCGCAACGTTAATCTCCTCCTTTACCGAGGCCGCTACCAAGCCAACGGGGTTTGCACGCCTAACCGACGTGTACAATTTACTCACGAATACTACACAAGTCTACCAGAATACACCCCATGTAATTACGCTCGCTTCTCTTATTAAATTCAGCTTAAGTCGCAAGACATTGCCGTAAGTATTATTCAGCTTAAGTCAAAGACATTGCCGCATACCTATGTTCAATTCTATATATAGTATTCTTTAACTATATACTCCTACAACATGTAATTTCCAATTACAATGTAAGGTCAAGAATGTTTACCTCGATAAGCCCAAAAGTATCCGAGTTTATATGTCGATCCCGAGCAAGGTTTAGCTCAACTCCGAGTGCTCTAATCCGCTCCAACAACCCTTAGAAGTTCTAACCAACTTCTACTTATAACTTCAACTATGGGTGAAGATTTACTTAGGGTTTCGTTTTAGCGATCGAGGGAAAGTATAATGGTATTTTCCGGCTAGTATAAGTGTAACTCGGGAATACTACAAGGTATTTGGGCCAAGGTATTTGGACATTATAACAATACTAGAGAGTATTTCTATACCACTACAAGGGGTATTTATACGAGACAACTAGGCAGTGGGTACCCCACTACCAAACACCACAAAGTGGAGGGGGACTCTCACCAAAGGCCACTAGGAGGAGGGGAGAGGCTTTGGACGAGAACCACAAGAGGGAGGGAGTATTTTGAGACTTAGGTAGATTGCTCAATTTTTGGATGAAGAAAGTTCATCAACTAAGGGGGTATTTATAGGTCAAGTGAAGGCCAACCAATGGCCAAGATGAAGACAAGTGTGGTGCAAGTGTAGGGCTAGATTTCCACTATGTGTACCTTATCCATCTACCACACAACTTGCACAAAATATCCTACCAACTACACAAGACCCAATCGGCCAAGCATTACCGCCCACTTCATCCAATGTGAGGGTGACACATGTCACCCTCCCGTTGGTCCAAAATGTTTCGTCTCTCGGAAAAATCCGCAAAAATAATAAATGACATAGCCGGAATTTTCCCTACAAAAGCTGTGGGAACGTTTCGTCGAAAAACGACTCCTAACGGTAGTTGTGTACAAATTTCGAATCTATGCCTACTTTAAGGCTCAAATTGTATACGTACGCCCTCACGTACATACTCTGGAAATACGGGGCATAACAGTAGGGCACCAGTCACGGGCCCGGGGTTCGGGGCGTGACATGAGCAAATGTTGGAGTTTCGTTAACTGAAACAAAATCTATATAAAAATAAGTTTAACATTGTTAAGAGTCCTACATCTGATATGGAATGGGAACATGGACTCCTTATATGGATTTGGACAATCCTCACCCTACAAGCTAGTTTTTTGGGTTGAGTTAAGTCCAGGATCCATTCTTTACATGTTATGAGAGTCGGGTCCATTCCAATTCTTTGTTTACCGATTATGGGCCCGCAAATTATATTATCCACGCTCCTGTTAACAATGTCAAGGTCTGAGCGCGCGGGAGAATGTTAAGAGTCCCACATCGAATGTGGAATGGGAACATGAACTCCTTATATGGACTTGGAAAGTTCTCACCCTACAAGCTAGCTTTTAGAGTTGAGTTAGGCCCAAGATCCATTTTTTACATGATATCAGAGTCTAAAAATACACATTCCTGTTGTCGATCTTCTAGTGAGGGGACAACTACCCCAGTCTGCGTCAGAGAAGCCTACAAACATTAAGAGAAGAGCGTGAAGTGATACGAAGACCAAACTTTGTGGAACTTGCTAAATATAGAAAGAGGTGAAGAAACCCATGTTTAGACTTTTATAGAATCAAAAAATATTATTTAAGATATTGTATAACGCTAGAGGAACAATGAGTTTTTTGTCAACAAAAATAATGTTGATTGAATAGTTTAAGCATAGGGTAAGAGTGACATCACTATTGTCGACTTTCGAGTCTCTTGGAATATTTTAAATCTGATATTTGTATTAAGATTTTGATTGAGTTTTATTTAAAGATGATAATCTTTGCTTGGGCGGACCTAAGTCTGAAATTTGAGCCGAAAGGAAAATGTTTTTTAAAATTTGAAGAACTCCATTGCTACTCTTTTAAGCATCTTGTAAAATTCCAGGCTTGTAAAATTTGTTGAGTGAATAATTAATCTGAAGAAATGAAGTCAAGAGCTTCAATTGGAGCTTAAAATTGCAAATGGGGCAAAAGAGAGGGAGGTGAAGGAGAGAGAGAGTGGAAGAGAGACGTATCGAGGAGAGAGGAAATTAGTTATCAGACTAAAACTGGTAAGTACAAGAGAGTGTTAAATATGGTTAACTAGATAGACGAACAACACTTCCAGGTAATTATCTCTTTTCGGTTATGATATGATCCTAGAAAGCTCAAGGATAATTATAGGGGTTAAGATTTGTGATGGAGCTCGACTTCAAGTCAATGATGATCCATGAAGCACATTCACCACATTTGAGGAGCTTCAAGGGGCCACAAACGGGTATCTTCACATCTCACATCCATTGATGATGAAAGATGAGCCTTTGAAGGCTATTGGAGACTTATGTGTGAAGATGTTCAAGCAATGGAAACAACATTGAAGGAATAAGACACAACTCACTCGAGTTCCTTCACCTGAGTTATATCGATGAGCTCCAAGTCATACAAGTCGTGTCCATGCAAGGAGAGGCCTTGGATACCCTTGAGGAACTCAACCTAGTTGAAGAAGAGAATCGTGAGATCGGATGAATATGTCAAGGCTGGAAGGTAGCTTTTATGCAAAGAGTCCATTTTTTAAAGACAAAGCCATCACTCCATGAGATGACCACCAAGCAAGGCTTTTACTTTATTAATGGTATTTTTGTAATAGCTATCTAGTTTTCCTAACCTAAGTAGTATAAATACTACACTTATTATTTCATTTAGCTAGTTTAGATTTGGATGATTTGAGAATTGAGAATACTCATTTGGAGTAATAGTTTGTTTAGCTAGGTAGTTATAGGGTGTAGTGCTAGAGATAGTTCATCATTGTTGGATATTGAACCCTTTTTCCTTGATTTCATATGAGAGTTGCTCATTTGTGGATTCAATTGAGTCTCTTCTTTGATTTCAATTAGTATAGGTTCGTTTGGTTGAATTCAATTGAAGGGTTCAGTATTGTTGCTAAGTTTGCCAATAAATTCATTACCAATTGGGTCTTGCTTCTATTCTCATCTCTTATTTCCTCTCTTCTCATCTATTGATTTCTTCCCAACTTTATTTTTTGCATTTTTATTTTTTGAAACTGTGTCTTCCACAAGGAAGATCGTTTCATTAAGGTGACTAGGCCAAAAAGTCTTCCAAGAGGATGACTAAGCCGAGAGGTTAAGGACAAGTTGGCAAGGCCAAGAATGGTCTAGAAGATAAGGCTTCCAAAAAGGAAATTCATGAACCAACTATCTCATAAATGTGACTACTTGAGGCATCAAAATCGTCCAAGGGGAAAGTCAAGAGTTGACCGAAATGATTCATCAAACAAGTGCAAGAAATGGAAGCTTCTAAACACACTCCAAGAAGATGAGAATGTTGGAAGAATCAAGTTCACACGTTCTTCCACTTGGAATCCACAAGGGCAGTGTGAAAGATTCATCATTTGTCACCAAGAAAAGCCAAGACCTTTTCCATTGTCTTGGTTTGGTCGAAACACCATTGGTCACCAAGTAAACCAAAACCTGTTCCCATTTGTTCCCACTAGGCCGACATTGTCATGTAATTTATGTCCTTTAGTTTGGCTTCTATAATAGTCCATATTGTACTATAAATAGGACCCTTAGGGCCTTGTAAATATTCAGAGTTGATTGAGATATAAACTTGAGTTTTACTCATTTGCTAAGTTATTCAACTAGTGTGTTGTTTCAGGATTTGCTATTCGAGAACACTTGCCTCGTCGATTCTGCTTTACCTATCAAAGCTCTTTTACCTATCAAAGATTCTATCTTAGTTAGTTCTGTGTAAGCCAAACCCCTTAGCGTAAGTTTAACTAAGACTGTGTGACTTAGTTGAATCCAAACTAAAGTTTCCCTTCAGTGTAAGTTTGGTTAAGACTTTGTAACTTAACTAAACTAAAACTTAAGCAACCCCCTTTGGTGCGAGTGGACATTGAGACTGTGTGACCCAACCAAACCCAAACCTTTGGGTCTATCTTAAGGTTTCCGACCAACCTTACTTGGTTAGTATTCGGTCTTGTACTTAGCAACCCGGTCTAGTCCTTGTTAAATTAGTCACCCTCATCAAGGTGTCGACTTGGGCATTAAAACCCCATTGTCATTATCCTTACCATATCGACCATACCTCAACTGAGCCATACCGACCTATCCAACACTTAACCAAGTCAATCCTAAACTCACCCGAGGTTACAACTCGCAACTCGTGTACAACCCTTGTACATACCACCAAATACAGATCACCCTCACCTCCCATAACACCTCATAAACACTCCAATAAATTCCAACATCCGAAACCAAGCGTACCTCCCCGTTCAAACCCAACAACACCAAACAATCCACAAAGTCAACCCTTATCGGTTCAGTTCTGTTCCGTCGCTTTACTACCATCCAACCATCAAAACCCGATCATAAAGACCGCCCTCAGTATGTCTAGAACTTCCTCATAAAACGCCATGACCCAATGTCCCATATAATTATCCGAAACTGCCTCCAACACCACATTACGCGGCCGTAACACCCCAACGGAGGACCTTACTGTTTCAGGTATGTTCCGTGGCCTTACTACTATTAAACCACCAAACCCCGACCATTAATACAACCCTCAACACACTCGTAACCATCCCACAAAGTTCCTTAACCCAACTCTCTTTAAATCCACCCAAAATAGCCAATAAATACCCCATTATCCAGTCAAACCGAGAACCCGAGACCCCTACTTTAATAATTATTTTTGGGTCAACCCAAACATATCAACACCCTAACCACTTACACATCAACACCCCTCCTTAATTACATCATATTGGTATTAGAGCAAGACCATATCGTTGTCACGACCCGTTCCCGGGCCTGCGACTGGTGCCTTACCCCGGGCACCCTAGTGATACAACATCAGAGAAAAATCATCGGAAATAAAATCAAAGGCATGAAACAATAGATTAACATAAGAACAGGCTAACCAAAACTAAGCATCTTTCTCAGATATAAATTAAAAACTTGAACAGTTAAATCCTTTTTACAAACCTTGCCCACACAAGATTTACTGCACTTCTAAGAGTTTTTATACCACTATGACGACAGGCCCCTCCATACCCCCGAATGTACAAAAGTATATGACTCGTGGAACCGCACTAAAAGACAAAGCCTCCGAGAAATGGAGCTTTCCCAGAATCGAACAGTGATCCTAAGAGCGCGGATCGCCAGTTACGACCTCAACTCGCGATTTAACGCAGCCTCAAGCGAGGTCGATAACAGTACCAAGTATGTGAAATCAAAATACGGTAATGGAATCATAATACTATATAAAATAGGGACATATATGATAACCAAACTATAGTACACAATATGCAAGCAAATATGTCAAGTCGTGACTCACGCCTCAAAGTCATCACTCAAATATAACCATGGGTCTCACGCCCACAATATCAATCATGCGCCGTGGAATTCTTCCTCATCACGGCAGTATACGATGTAAAACAACACCTATAATGGAAGATACCCGGGCCACCCAACGTGTCGGTATGTCCAAAGCAAATAACAAGATAACACTCCTAGGAAGCATACCCGCTGGCCACCCATCGTGTCGGTATGTCCAAAAGGAAATAACAAGATAACACTCATAAGGAAGATACCCGGCCACCCATCGTGTCGGTATGTCCAAAGCAAATAACAAGATAACACTCCTGGTGAAGCGTACCCTGGGCCACCCATCGTGTCAAGATGTCCAAAAGGAAATAACAAGATAACACTCATAGTGGAAGATACCCGCGGCCACCCATCGTGTCGAGATGTCCAAAGCAAATAACAAGATAACACTCCTAGCTGAAGCGTACCCGTGGCCACCCATCGTGTCGGATGTTCAAAAGGAAATAACAAGATAACACTCATAGTGGAAGCATACCCGGCCACCCATCGTGTCGGTATGTCCAAAGCAAATAACAAGATAACACTCATAGTGGAAGATACCCGGGCCACCCATCGTGTCAGTATGTCCAAAGCAAATAACAAGATAACACTCCTAGTGGAAGCATACCCGTGGGCCACCCATCGTGTCAGTATGTCCAAAGCAAATAACAAGATAACACTCATAGTGGAAGCATACCTGTGGGCCACCCATCGTGTCAGTATGTCCATCAATCAACCAGATAGTCGGCCCTCCATCGAGAGACTCGGTAGCACAGAATCAAAACACTTGCACAACAAAGGCTATCACAACAATCATAAGCAAGTCCAACGTACTCATAGACTTTCATTTTATTACAACTAAACCGGGTTTTAGCCCCAAGGTACTACGTACTTTAATTCTTTCAAAAAGATCCATTTCTTTTACGAAGGTCATACGATACCCGTAGTATCAAAAATAGAGTAACTATCATTTTTAAGTAAACCAAAACAATTTTCATACCTTCTTTTTAAACCAATTTAAGACAAAACCATGCCTTTCTTTTAAACCAAAAACACTTCAATTCCTCAAGTCTCTTTTCTTTTAGAAATCAAGTTCCTTACTTTGGAATTTAAGAAAAATCAATTGTCACGACCCGATTCCGGGCCCGTGACTGGTGCCTTACCCCGGGCACCCTAGTGATACAACATCAGAGTAATCAGCGGAACATAAAACAATACAAGACATATTATGAAATATGAAACAATAATCTGAGAAAAACTTGCCTTTCGGCATAAATATAAATAACGACTTTTTCCAACATGAACAGTTTTAATCCTTTTTACAAACCCCGCCACAACAAGATTACGCACTTCTAAGAAATTATACGACAACAATGGCGGACGTGGCCCCGCCATACCCCGAATGTAAACACCTACAACAACAGGGAACTATACCATCGATAAGCCTCCGAGCAACGAGCTTTACCAAACGCTGAATCGTGACCCTAAGAGCGAGGATCAATGATCGTGTACCTTACCGCGGCATTTAACGCAGCCCAAGGAAGTCAAGCATAACAGTGCAGAGTATGTGAAACTAAAATATCAGAAATGAAATCATAATAGTCTATAAAGCAGGAGACATGTATGATAACCAAACTACAGTTCACAATAATAAGCAGTCATGTCAAGTCAGGGACTCACGCCCTCAAGTCATCACTCAAATATAACAATGGGTCTCACGCCCACAACATCAATCATGCCCGTGGAATACCTTCCTCACTGCCGGCAGTTTATGATATAAAAGCACCAAGGAACACACATGAACACCAGGACCCACATGTGTCATAATAACACGCATGTGGTAAGTACGAAGGCATAGCCGACTACTAACACCTACGCATCAACAAGGTCATGAATCAGATCATAAGATCTGTCTGCATCACATGATCAAAGCTGACCACTTGCCCGCAGTATCTAATGTGCGCGTCTAGCCCTGGAACTTTCCGCAGCTCCGCATAGGCCAATCAGATCGGCCCGCATGAGGTATAACCCCGCATCGAGGGTAGCTACTCCCCGGCAGCGTCCTGGACTCGCCGTCCGCATGGCCACAAGGACCGCATGACCACAAGGGCCGCATCCTAACCTGGAACTCCCGCAGTTCCGCATAGGCCCCCTGGACCCGCATGAGGTAGTCTCGAATCATAGGTCCATCGACCCGCCTGAGTCTACCCCCGCGACGGAGGCGCCAACCTAATCATCTCTAGAGATGTGTGATGTATAATACTATCTTAACATATTATCGTTAAAAAACATAAGCACAACAAAGGAAAAACCAATTTACACAAACATCACAAGATACTAACACACGTAGCATCCTAGCATGTTTACTTATCAAATCAACAAGAAAGTATTACAAGGCTATCACAAACCAACACAATCAAGTTATACACACAAGGTACTTTCTACTATATGCTAACAAGTTCGGGGTTTTATCCCCAAAGTACTTCATACATTAACTCTTAAAAGATACGTTACTTCACAAAAGTCACACAATACCGTAGTATATGAAAATATAGTGATTATCTTTTGAAGTAAATCAAAACACTTCTCTTTGTAAAACTCAAGTAACATTATTTTCCAAACGCCCAAGTTTGCCTAATTTCAAATGTTCATGTTTCTTATTTAGAAAGGTTTCAGTAGTTCATAGTCTTATTCATTTAAGAATATAATTCTCTTTAAACTATCTGAGAAACATAAGTCTTATATGTGAGTAGGATATTCTTGTTTACAACAATCTTATTACAGCAGCCATGATCTAGGAAATATCATTTTGTCTCATCTTAGCTTCTATGCAGATGGAAGTTTCTACTGGTTTTAATAATACTTAATCTGTCAAAACATTTCCTTTTATTAACGCTGCAGTTGTTTGTCGATACACATTCTGATTTCCAAAATCAAGAAACATTCTTAAGACATTATACCTAACTTTCCATAAAGCTAGTATAACTCTTAAGTTTTCAAAACAAATCAAGTATTACTTCTTCTCAAAATGATTCAAAACTCTTTTGAAATACTTCAAGTTCTTTATTAACACATAACAAGCCAGTTATAGTTCAAATCAGTTACCTTTTAAAAACCACATGTATTTTCTTACCAACATAAAGCCGTTATAACCAACTTCCCATAAAGCCGTTATAACACTTTATGTTTTACACCAATCAAATACATTTAGTACATGACGCTCACCGCACTACATAGTTCACACATATCATGCTAGAAGAGATAGGAAGAGGTTCACATACCTCGCGACGAGTATCGACTAATAGCAAAACGCCCAAGTACTCCCAACCGTCGCTACTCCTAAGCCAAGTAGAACGCGCCACACGTAGTACTTCAACCTATAAGGCCACAAGGCGCTTATTAACATTTAGACCTTATCGCAGTAACATTCTACCGAAAATTCAAAGACTCTCCCGCAATAAACAGAATCTCCTCTAACGGCCGGCTACCAAGCCAACCATGGGGTTATACATCTAACCCGAACGTACAATTCTACTCCACGATTACTACACAAGTCTCATCAGAATACGCTCGATTGGGCTTCTTGAGCTTAAGTCAAAAGACATTGCCAACTAACCACGTTCAGTTCTATATATAGTATACTTCAACTATATATTCTAACAACATGTAATTTCCAATTACAATAGAGGACAAGATATTTACCTCGATAAGCCCATAATTATCCAAGTATAAAGTCGATCCCGGCAATCGCTTAGCTCCAACTCAGAGCGCGCCAACCCGCACTAAACCACCCTGAGAAGTTCTAACCAACTTCTACACAATACTCCAACGACTATGGAGATTTCCTGTGGTTTCTGTGGATCGACGGAAGTATAATAGTATTTCTGGCTTTTCAGATAGGTATAACCTTAGAATACAACAAGGTATACGCTAAGGTAATTTGGGCATTATAACACTACTTTAGAGAGTATTTCTACACCACAAAGGGGGGTATTATACGAAAGCAACTAGGCTAGGGGGGGTACACTCTCGGCTAGCACCCCTAGAGAGGGGGGGGGGTGCTCTCGGCCACAAGGGGGAGGCCCTTGGCCGAACTCAACACAAGGGGAGGGAGAAGGAGAGCTTTCAAGACTTAGGCAAATTTATGGATGAAGAAGTTCATCAAAGGAGGGTATTTATACTACAAGCCAAGGCCAACCAATGGCCAAGATCTAGCCAAGTGCTACACAAGTGTAGGGCCAAGATATGCCCAAGTGCCCCCTAGTCCCTACTCCTTAAAACCCTCACAAATATCTACCAAAAATATCTACCACTTGACACCCCCAAATCGTCCAAGTGCCGCCCACCTTGCCCACCAATGAGAGGGTGCCAAGTGCCGCCCTCTCGTTGGTCCAAAATGTTCCGTCTCTCGGAAAAATCCGCAAAAATAAGAAAAGACATAGCCGGAATTTTCCTCTCGCAAGTCAAGTAAAACGTTTCGTCGAAAAACGACTCTAACCGGGTGTTGTGCACAAATGCCATTCGGCCAAGCCACCTAGGCGGGGGTGACACGTGTCACCCTCCTATTGGCCCAAAATAAAACATCTTCCGAAAATATCCAAAATGGCCAAAATCTCGAAAACAAAGTGGGCCCCACAAAATCAGAATTTCTCCCGTGGGCCCCACGTGACCATTTCCAAAATAAAATTCCATATTTTTCTAATATTCCAGAAGTCCGAATACCAAACTGGGAATCCAATTCCCATTAACGAACCTTTTCCTTCACAAAACCTAAACTTTTCCGTGGAAAAATCACCTCTTTCTTCCTTTCCAATCTTTCGTCAGATTCTCGCACGCACGCCCTCGCATACATACCGGGAACTACGGGTATAACATTCTTCCTTAGAAACATTCGTCCCAATGTTCATTCTAAGTCTCAAAACATACGCCGCCAAAGATAGTCTTCACTTCTATACTTACGAAACAATCCTCGCCATACCCGCCACGTAAAATACCGCGCAACATACTTATATCCAAGTCTACGAGGAAACACCTCTAACATCACCACAAATACACTTTTGTCACTTTGCCGCGAGCCTAGCTCCGACGACCCAACAAATGGTACCGGCCGCACGCGATCACCGGTTCGCCGTGACACTCGAACCTCTTACCACATTTACGAGCATCGCTTTAGTTTCCAAAACTCGGTTACTATCTCTTTACGTGGGCATCATTAACTGGGAACATTCTGGATGGATCTTCGATACTTTCCCGAACATAACAATACGAAAGACCGGACGTACTGCCTCCTAAGTCGGACGGCAATTGCTAACATATAGGCAACCCGCCTATTCTTCACATGAACTCAAAAGGCCCAAAGTAACTCGGGCTAAGTTCCTTCGCTTTCCACAACTCGTCACACTCGTCCGGTGGTACTTTCAAGAAGACCGACCACAACTCAACTCTGCCGCCGATTATCCGCATCGATTCCTCCGAGCCGCCGTAACTTCTTCTAGATGAGCTTTTCCCTATCCATACCGGAACAAGCTCAACCAATGCGTCAACCTTGCCAACATCGAACCAATCGACCGGCAACTTACACTTCTGCCTCTACAAGGCTTCGTAAGGCGACATCCGAACACTGAAATGGTAGCTTAAACGCTCCCTCCACAGGAGACAACAATCTCACAACTACCCTCAAATCCACACACCGCCCGAGGCGAATGCGATTCGAGACTCACCAGTCCTTAACCCCGCTGGTAAAACTTCCAAACAAAAACAGCCGTAACTGGCTCCACTGTCGCCATAAGGTGAAGGTAGGCACCTGCGCAGCCTTACAACCTTTCGATAAATCAACATCGCCGAGTGAACGGTCCCGATCAAGAACACGATGGCTGCCCATCGATCGACCACCGGTCGAACGCATCCACGAACTCGCACGCTAGTTAACTAAACTCGAGCCTAACACCCTCGTGACTCTACCACAAGGCGGACCACCACAACCAGACCCACCACCAAACATGCCGCGGGTTGACCCGCAACGTGGCCTCAACCCGACCCAAGGCGCAAAATACTATCTCCCGAAGGAACAATTTACTAAACATGTTACGAAAACCTAGCGTCTTCTTAGCTCAACTACCCTCTTTCATTTCATACCACTTAGGACCTATCCCAAACATAGCTCACGCACTATGCACTCCGATAAGGATCAAACATAACACTACACCTTTACTCGAGATGGCCTTACCTCTAAGGTCCAGACGTATAACACTCTAAGGCTCACACCTTCTCTATCCCCAAAATCTTACTCGGTTAACCCACCATGATTTCTAATCACAACTACCACACTGCTATCAAAACATAGCACTTAAGGTATACTCACCTTGAAAGTTACCGGCGACTCGCCGCCCGCCCTCTCCTCGCCGCCCTTGGTTAACCCGTCGATCTCTACGCTTTTTCGGCTGCATAAGCCCGCATACGTGCCATGCTCAAGCCCAACTGAAGAATTACTCTTGCACAACCCTCTCTTAGGTAGTCATCAAGACTCGCGATACATCGGTATACTCTCTGGTAGCCAAATCCATAGCTAGTAACAGGGTCGCCTCTTGCAGTCCATATTCTCTGTTCCTGGTCGTGGAACTGAAGGTTCAAATATCATGGCCGCAGTAGGAACTGCCGCCGCCGTGCTAAACTTTACTGGGGCTAGTGACGTCGCAGAAATCCCCGAATGAAGCACCATCCAAGGTGATAATTGGGCCTGTGCCCACGTAACCCTCTGAACTCTACTCGCAGCTCCCTCGGCTGCCTTGCCCTCCTGGGCCCGGGTTGCCCTACGCGGAGGCATAACGATAAGGGAAATAATTTCGTCAGGGGGTCCAACTTACAACACAGCTCTAAGGCACGATCTTAGAGTGAGAAGAATAGAAACCAATCCTAAATACCCTATAGCCTCCTGATTATTGGTGTGGTGCTCAACACACCGATAATCAAGACTCTACTGGATACGGTCTGTAGACACTTTCCGAGGATTAACTGCTCTGATACCACTTTGTCACTTTGCCTGAGGCATTAACCTTCTCAGGCGACCCAACAAATGGTACCGGGCTGCTTGCGATCCCTGAGGCATGCCCTAAGGCCCTTCTCAGGATGTGCCATACGGAGAGCCACGGTTCGGGTCTGTTCTCGTGATAGAGGCTCTGGCCTCTTTATACGCCACCAAGGAGGTCAAGATAACAGTACCGAGTATGTGAAACTAAAAATATCAGAAATGAAATCATAATAGTCTATAAAGCGAGACATGTATGATAACCAAACTACGCTCACAATAATAAGCGAATATGTCAAGTCGTGACTCACGCCCTCAAGTCATCACTCAAATATAACAATGGGTCTCACGCCCACAACATCAATCATGCCCGTGGAATACCTTCCTCACTGCCGGCAGTTTATGATATAAAAGCACCAAGGAACACACATGAACACCAGTCCCACTGCGTTATAATAACACGTATGTAGGCACGAAGGCATAGCCGACTACTAACACCTACGCATTCAACAAGGTCATGAATCAGATCATAAGATATGTCTAGACGTCACATGATCAAAGTGACCACTTGCCCGCAGATCTAATGTGCGCGCTAGCCACGAACTTTCCGCAGCCCGCATAGGCCAATCGATCGCCCGCATGAGGTATAACCCCGCATCGAGGGTAGCTACTCCCGGCGCCGCCTGGACTCGCCGTCCGCATAGCCACAAGGACCGCATGACCACAAGGGCCGCGATCCTAACTCGAACTCCCGCAGCTCGCATAGCCCTCGACCGCATGAGGTAGTCTCGAATCATAGGTCCATCGACCCGCCTGAGTCTACCCCGCATCGGAGGGCAGCTTAACCCCCGGAATCATCTCAAGAGATGAGTGATGTATAATACTATCATAACAGCTTATCGTTAAACAACATAAGCACAACAAAGGAAAAACCCCTTTACACAAACATCACAAGATACTAACACACGTAGCATCCTAGCATGTTTACTTATCAAATCAACAAGAAAGTATTACAAGGCTACCACAAACCAACACAATCAAGTTATACACACAAGGTACTTTCTACTATATGCTAACAAGTTCGGGGTTTTATCCCCAAAGTACTTCATACATTAACTCTTTAAAAGATACGTTACTTTCACAAAAGTCACACAATACCCGTAGTATATGAAAATATAGTGATTATCTTTTGAAGTAAATCAAAACACTTCTCTTTGTAAAACTCAAGTAACAACATTATTTTCCAAACGTCCAAGTTTGCCTAATTTCAAATGTTCATGTTTCTTATTTAGAAAGGTTTCGTAGTTCATAGTCTTATTCATTTAAGAATATAATTCTCTTTTAAACTATCTGAGAAACATAAGTCTTATATGTGAGTAGGATATTCTTGTTTACAACAATCTTATTACAGCAGCCATGATCTAGGAAATATCATTTTGTCTCATCTTAGCTTCTCTGCAGATGGAAGTTTCTACCGGTTTTAATAATACTTAATCACAAAACATTTCCTTTTATTAACGCCGCAGTTGGTTTGTCGATACACATTCTGATTTCCAAAATCAAGAAACATTCTTAAGACGTTATACCTAACTTTCCATAAAGCTAGTATAACTCTTAAGTTTTCAAAACAAATCAAGTATTACTTCTTCTCAAAATGATTCAAAACTCTTTGAAATACTTCAAGTTCTTTATTAACACATAACAAGCCGCTTATAGTTCAAATCGCTTACCTTTAAAAACCACATGTATTTTCTTACCAACATAAAGCCGTTATAACCAACTTCCCATAAAGCCGTTATAACACTTTATGTTTTACACCAATCAAATACATTTAGTACATGTACGTCTACCGTACTACATAGTTCACACATATCATGCTAGAAGAGATAGGAAGAGGTTCACATACCTCGCGACGAGTATCGACTAATAGCAAAACGCTCCAAGTACTCCCAACTGTCGGCTACTCCTTAAGCCAAGTAGAACGCGCCACACGTAGTACTTCAACCTATAAGGCCACAAGGCGCTTATTAACATTTAGACCTTATCGCAGAACATTCTACCGAAAATTCGGCAAAGACTCTCCCCGCAACAACAGAAATCTCCTCTAACGGGCCGCTACCAAGCCAACCAGTGGGTTATACATCTAACCCGAACGGTACAATTCTACTCCACAAGATTACTACACAAGTCTATCTGAATACGATTCGATTCTTGAGCTTACGTCAAAAGACATTGCCAACCAACCACGTTAAGTTCTATATATAGTATACTTCAACTATATATTCTAACAACATGTAATTTCCAATTACAATAGAGGGACAAGATATTTACCTCGATAAGCCCATAATTATCCAAGTATAAAGTCGATCCTGGGCAATCGTTTAGCTCCAACTCCGAGCGCTCCAACCCGCTCTAAACCACCCTTAGAAGTTCTAACCAACTTCTACACAATACTCCAACTGACTATAGAGATTTCCTGTGGTTTCGGTTTTGTGACCGACGGAAGTATAATAGTATTTCTGGGCTTTTCAGATAGGTATAACCTTAGAATACAACAAGGTATACTACTAAGGTAATTGGGCATTATAACAATACTTTAGAGAGTATTTCTACACCACAAAGGGGTATCATACGAAAGCAACTAGGCAGTGGGTACACTCGGCTAGCACCCCTAGAGTGGGTGCTCTCGCCACATGGGAGGCCCTTGCCCGAACTCAACACCAAGGGAGGGAGAAGGAGAGCTTTCAAGACTTAGGCAAATTTATGGATGAAGAAGTTCATCAAAGGGAGGGGTATTTATACTACAAGCCAAGGCCAACCAATGGCCAAGATCTAGCCAAGTGCTACACAAGTGTAGGGCCAAGATATGCCCAAGTGCCCCCTAGTCCCTACTCCTTAAAACCCTCACAAATATCTACCAAAAATATCTACCACTTGAGCCCCCAATTCGTCCAAGCGCCCATTTGCCCACCAATGAGGGTGCCAAGTGCCGCCTCTCCTTGGTCCAAAATGTTCCGCCTCTAAAAATCCGCAAAAATAAGAAAAGACATAGCCGGAATTTTCCTCTCGCAAGTCAAGTAAAACGTTTCGTAAAAAAACGACTCTAACCGGGTGTTGTGCACAAATGCCATTCGGCCAAGCCACCTAGGCGGGGGTGACACGTGTCACCCTCCTATTGGCCCAAAATAAAACATCTTCCGAAAATATCCACAATGGCCAAAATCTCGAAAACAAAGTGGGCCCCACAAAACCGTAAATTTCTCCCGTGGGCCCCACGTGACCATTTCCGAAAATAAAATTCCATATTTTTCTAATATTCCAGGAAGTCCGAATACCAACTCTGGGAATCCAATTCCCATTAACGAACCTTTTTCCTTCACAAAAACCGGAAACTTTTCCGTGGAAAAATCACCTCTTTCTTCCTTTCCAATCTTTCTGTCGTATTCTCGTACGTACGTCCTCGCATACATACCCAGGAAATACGGGGTATAACATCAATACTTGTTATTAATGACCTTATTAAAGCAACCGTGATCTAGGAAATGTAATACAATTTTGTCTTATCTTAGCTTCTATGCAGATGTAGGTTTCTACTTGTTTTAATAATATTAATTATTTGTCAATATATTTTCCTTTATTAACGTTGTAGTGGTTTGTTCGATACTTATTCTCATTTCCGAAATCAATATAACATTATTATTCAAAACCAAGTACTCATTACTCAGGAATGAGGTTCCACAACTTTCCACACAATTCAAGTTCTTCACATATCAAGTCAAGTCAAATATAAATCAAGTCCCTTATCTTTTTTAAAAATCAATAAACCATTCTTTTACCTACATAAAGTTGCTATAATTGACTTCCCATAAAGCCATTATAACACTTAAAACTTTTTATGAAAACCAAGTATTTCTTTTCTTCCAAAATGATTCATAACTCTTTTTGAAATATTCAAGATTCTTATTAATTAGAACTCAAGTCTAAAGATATCAAAGTAAAGCCAAATTTAGCTTAACACACGTACGTCTACCGTACTATATATATTTCACAAATATCATGCTAGAAAAGATAGGAAGAGGTTCACATACCTCGCGACGATTATCGACAATTAGCAAAACGCTCCAAAGTACTATAACCTTGCTAGCCCTTTTCCACCCTTCAAGTAGAATACGCTACTCGTAGTACTTCCACCAATAATGGCCATGAAACGTCCATTAACCTCTAGATTTCTTCGTATGATATTTCTAAGAACAAGGTTCCATATCCTACGGAAAATTCGGCAGCACCTCCCCCGTTTCTACTCAATTTTCCACCTTTTCCAAGGTCCGATAACCGTAATTAACATACTATAATTAAGGTGCAATAATACCGAAATTTAAAGAAGGGGATCACACGCCCAAACGGAACGCGATTAACAATCTCTCTTTCATAACAACAATAATTAAAGAAGGGGATAACACGCCCAAACGGAACGCGATTGTTATACCCCGTATTTCCAGAGTATGTACGTGAGGGCGTACGTACAAAAGTTTAATCCTTAAGTAGGCAAAGTGGCGAAATTTGTACACAACTAGCGAAAAGAGTCGTTTTCCGACGAAACGTTTTCCGGACTTTGCGAAGGGAAAAATACGGCTATGTCATTTATTATTTTTGCGGATTTTTCCGAGAGACGGAATATTTTGGACCAACGAGAGGGCGACACTTGTCACCCTCAAGTTGGCGGACCAAGTGGGACGACCATGGCACGTTTTGCCTTCTTTTTTGTCAAGGAGTTGGTAGGATATTTTTGTGTAGTTGATGAGCAAGTGGGACCCACAAACACATGTCCAAATCCCCACCCTACACTTGCCTACCACTTGGCTTGATCTTGGCCATTGAAAGTCCTATAAATACCCCCTTAGTTGAAGACTATTTCTTCATCCTCACTTGAAATTCCAAGTCTAAAAATCCTCCGTCCCTTCTTGTTGCTCTAGTCCAAGAGCCTCCCCCTCCCCCTTTGTAAGGCTCAGGGCCGGCAGGTACCCCCTTCCTAGTGGTGCTAAGCCGAGAGGTACCCCCCCTGCCTATAGTGTTCTCGTAAAAATACCCTTCACTTGGTTGAGAAATACTTCTCCAAGTATTGTTATAATGCCAAAATACTCTAGCCCAAATACCTTGTAGTATTCCAAGGTTACACTTATACTAAAAGCCCAGAAATACTATTATACTTCCCTTCAGTCACTAAACGAAACCCTAAGGAAAATCTTCACAGTTGGTTGAAGTATTAGGAAGAAGTTTCGTAGAACTTCTAAAGGTTGTTTGGAGCGGGTTGGAGCACCCGGAGTAGGAGCTAAACATTGCTCAGGATCGACATTAAACTTGGATAATTTTGGGCTTACCGAGGTAAATAATCCTATCCTTCTATTGTAATTGGAAATTACATACTGTAGTTGTATAGAAATGAATATAAGATTCATAGAAGGGAATTGAACTGTAATAGAGGGATATTACAGAAAAGACTTGAACTGAAATCACATCAGAAGAATATTAAAGTAGAAGATTAAACTGTACTTACATAGGACTGTATTTACAGTAGACTTATAACCTTTATTGGTTGAATGTTCTGCGAGTAGCATGTACTACTTGGAAGGTGGACAAGGCTAGCCGGGTTATAGCCGTGGAGCGTTTTGCTAATAGTCGATAATCGTCGCGAGGTATGTGATTCTTCCTATCCTCTTGAGCATGATATTTTAAAAGAATATATATATAGTACGGTAGACGTACGTGTGTTAACTGAATGTAGTTTTACGGCAATGTCTTTGACTTAAGCCTGAATAATAAGAATCTGGAAGTATTTTAAAAGAATATATATATAGTACGGTAGACGTACGTGTGTTAACTGAATGTAGTTTTACGACAATGTCTTTTGACTTAAGCCTGAATAATAAGAATCTGTAAGTATTTTAAAAGAATATATATATAGTACGGTAGACGTACGTGTGTTAACTGAATGTAGTTTTACGGCAATGTCTTTTGACTTAAGCCTGAATAATAAGAATCTTGAAGTATTTCAAAAGAATTAAGAATCCTTTTTGAAAGAAGAATAATACTTGGTTTGAAAGCTTAAGAGTTATACTAGCTTTATGGGAAGTTAGGTATAACGACTTAAGAGAGATAAAAAGAATGGTTTATTGATTTTAAGAAGTTAAGAGAGTTGACTTAATTGAATTAATATGAATTTTGTTAAAAAGTGTGAAACCTCATTCGTGAGTAATGAGTACTTGGTTTTTAAAATGAATAATGTTTAATGATTTCGGAAATCAGAATAAGTATCGAACAACCCACTGCAGCGCTAATAAAGGGAAATGTATTGAATAATTAAGTATGATTAAAACCAGTAGAAACCTCCATCTGCATAGAAACTAAGATGAGACAAAATGATATTACATTTCCTAGATCATGGCTGCTTTTATAAGATTGTTATAAACAAAGAATAACCTACTCACACATAAGGCTTATTGTTTTAAAGGGGAGTACGTTATTTGATTAAGACTATAAACTATGAAATCTTTCCAAACTAAAAGACGTGAGTAGCTGAAATTAGGCAAACTTGAACTTTTGGAAAAGAATGTTGTTACTTGACGTTGTTCTAGAAAGTGTAAGCCACTTGGTTAAAACAGTGTAAAGTACTTGATTTTAAAACATGAACGTATTTAGCACTACGGATAATAGTATCGAGTTGTTTTTACGTAAAAAGAGGTCTTTTTGAAAGGATTAATGTATGTAGTACTGTTGTGGGCAGAGTTTGTAAAAAGGGATAACTGTTCGGGTTTTTATGTATATATACAGAAGGCACCTGTTTTGGTTAGCCTGTTTATTTATCATATCTCTTGTTTCATGTTTATGTTTTATTTCCGCTGATTTTCTCTGATGTTGTATCACTAGGGTGCCCGGTAAGGCACGATCCACGCCCGGTTCGGTCAGAATAACGATTAACAATCTCTCCTTCATAACAACAATAATAAAAGAAGGGGATAACACGCCCAAACGGAACGCGATTAACAATCTCTCCTTCATAACAACAATAATAAAAGAAGTGGATAACACGCCCAAATGGAACGCGATTAACAATCTCTCCTTCATAACAACAATAATAAAAGAAGGGGATAACACGCCCAAACGGAACGCGATTAACAATCTCTCCTTCATACCAATAATGTAAATACGGTCCAAAGTAAATACAGTCCAAAGTAGATACGGTCCAAAGTAGATACGGTCCTTAAGTTGGGGTCCTTGGCCAACTTTTATAATTTTACTTATCCAATTATTTAATTAGTCCTTCAACTTATATCCCAATCTTTATATAAGTTATAATTTCTTTGTTGTTAACCTCTTAGTAAGTAATGGATACATTTTTACCATTTTAATGGATAATATGCCAATTCTCCTTTTAACATCTTAACAAGATCCAAATCTTTCTTTATATCTTATAGTCCATAATATACTTCCAATATATGTATAATATCCATATATACATAATAATCAACTTCACAAGGAGGTTAAGGTTCATTACCTCAAAATAGCCCAAAAACGCGGTATCCAGATTTTTAGCCACTGCTTTGTCAGCTGAACTTGTAACGTCGATAACTCTCTACTACAGTGTCCTATCGACGACAGGTTTGTTGATTTGGAAACTAGACTCGACGAAATTCATTTTAGGCTTTTGAAACACCCAAAAACTCCTAATAATACTTTATTAGTCAATACATTTCCCTTTATTAGCGCTGCTGTGGTTTGTTCGATACTTATTCTGATTTCCGAAATCAGTAAAACATCATTCCTTTTGAAAACCAAAATACTCATTACTCACGAATGAGGTTTCACACTTTTTAACAAGATTCATATTAATTCAATTAAGTTAAGTCTCTTATATTTTAAGATCAAGTCTCTTAACTTCTAAAATCAATAAACCATTCTTTTTATCTCTCTTAAGTCGTTATACCTAACTTCCCATAAAGCTAGTATAACTCTTAAGCTTTTAAAACCAAGTATTACCCTTCTTTCAAAAAGGTTTCTTAATTCTTTTGAAATACTTCAAGATTCTTATTATTCAGGTTTAAGTCAAAAGACATTGCCGTAAAATTACGTTCAGTTAACACACGTACGTCTAACGTACTATATATATATATATTCTTTTAGAATATCATGCTCAAGAGGATAGGAAGAATCACATACCTCGCGACGATTATCGACTATTAGCAAAACGCTCCACGGCTATAACCTGGCTAGCCTTGTCCACCTTTCAAGTAGAACATGCTACTTGCAGAACTTTCAACCTATAAAGGTTATACAAGTCTATCAACGTCTAGACTACTCGGTAGAATAAATCTAGATACAAGATTCTACGGAAAATTGGGCAGCACTTCCCTACCCGTCAATCTTCACAAGTTCATCAGAAATACAATTCATGTAAGTCTGATTTAATCCTTCTTCTCTAATATTCTTCTGATGTGATTTCAGTTCAAGTCTTTTCTGTAATATCCTTCTATTACAGTTCAATTCTATTCTATGAATCTTATATTCATTTCTATACAACTACAGTATGTAATTTCCAATTACAATAGGAGGTCAAGAGTATTTACCTCGATAAGCCCAAAATTATCCAAGTTTAAATGTCGATCCTGAGCAACGTTTAGCTCCTACTCTGGGTGCTCCAACCCGCTCCAAATAACCCTTAGAAGTTCTACGCAACTTCTTCTTAATACTTCAACCGGCTATGAAGATTTTCCTTAGGGTTGTGTTTTGTGACTGAAGGGAAGTATAATAGTATTTCTGGGCTTTTCGTATAGGGGTAACCTTGGAATACTATATGGTATTTGGGCCAAGGTATTTTGGAATAGTAATAATACTTGGAGAATACTTTTCTACCAAGGGGGGGGGGGTTGTGTCTCGGCCAAGGGCCTCTCAAAGGGGGGAGGGGTGCTCTTTTGGACGAGAGCTTCTACAAGAGGGGGGGAGGATTTTCAAGACTTGAAATCTCTAAGTGTGGATGAAGAAGTCTTCAACTAAGGGGGGGTATTTATAGGCCAACCAATGGCCAAGATCAAGACAAGTGGTAGGCAAGTGTAAGGTCAAGATTTGGACAAGTGTTTGTGGGTCCCACTTGCTCATCAACTACACAAAATATCTACAAAATATCCTACCTAACCCTTGACCAAGGGAAAGGCAAAAAACGTGCCAAGACTCCCTAGCTTTGCGTCCACTTGAAAACGATTCTTTCGTGTGTGTTGTGCACAAAATTTTCGGTCCTTGCCTAACTTAAGGCTTAAACTCGTGACGCACGTCCTCACGTACATACTCTGAAAATACGGGGTATAACATTCTCCCCTCCTTAGAAACATTCGTCCCGAATGTTCCTCCTAAGTCTCAAAACAACCATGCGCCTGTATAGTCTTCACCGCATTTCATTTAAAACAATCATGCCACACCTGGCCACAATACAACACGCGCAAACACTTACATCCAAGTCCACGAGGAATCACTACCATCACAACAAAAGCTCCCACCCGAGGTCTAAAATATACTCCCTTCGCACCTTCACTTTACAAAAGAAATGATCACAACTATGTTCTTAACACATGATCGCTTCTTACCTTACTCGTCGTACACTTCTCGTACACTCGAACTCTTCCTAATAACTTACCACACTTCTATTACTGCTTCAGTTTCCAAAATCTCTGGGTTACTATCTCCAACTTGGTCATCATTAACTGGGAATACTCTGGATGGATCTCCGATACTTTCCCGACCATAGCAACATGAAAGACCGGACGTACTGCTTCCTAAGTCGGATGGCAATTCTATCTTATAGGCAACCTGGCCTATTCTTCACATGATCTGAAAAGGCCCAAAGTAAATCGGGCTAAGTTTCCTCTGTTTCCCAAACTCACACACCTTTCCGGTGGTACCTTGAAGACCCACCGTCAACCTGAACTCTAGGTGTCGTCGCCGACTATCCGCACGACTTCTGTTGACTCTGAGCTGCCAAAA
Source organism: Przewalskia tangutica (assembly GCA_029844215.1). Lineage (NCBI taxonomy): Eukaryota > Viridiplantae > Streptophyta > Magnoliopsida > Solanales > Solanaceae > Przewalskia > Przewalskia tangutica. The sequence goes on from CM056726.1 coordinate 54,200,204, forward strand.
ATCTCTTCTGGATAAGCTTCCCCTTATCCACATTCTGCCGAAACAAGTATGAACCAACTATCTGAACTTTGCCAACATCGAACCAATCGACCGACAACTTACACTTCCGCCCCTACAAGGCGTCATAAGGCGATATCCGAATACTGAAATGGTAGTCAGAAACACTCCTTCAACAGGAGGCAACAATCCTCACAGCTACCCCTGAAATCCAAACACTGGCCCGAGGGCGAATGCGATACTAAGACTCACCTGAGTTCCTAACCCTGCCTGGTAAAACCTCCAGAAAAGAAACAGCCGTAAACTGGGCTCCACTGCCTGTCATAAGGTGAAAGTAGGCACCTCGTGCAACCTTACAACCTTCCTGATATAACATCTCGCATAACCCTCTGCCGAGTAAACGATCTTGACTGAAAGACAAGAGGGACTGACCTCATCGGCCCGACTACTGGTCGAACGCATCCACGAACTCGTACACTGGTTAACTAAACTTGGGCCTAACACCCACGTGACCCCACCACCCGGCGGGACCACCCCGAACTGACCCCTCCACAAAACAGGCTGCGGGTTGACCCGCGACATGGCCTCAACCCGACCCACTTTCGCGCAAAACACTTGCTCCCCGATCCGGAACAATCTCACTAATCAAGTTACGAAAACCTAGCGGTCTTCTTAGCTCAACTACCCTCTTTCATATCATACCACTCAGGGACTTATCACACAAATATATCTCACGTGCACTATGCACTCCGATGAGGGTCAAACATAAAATACCTCTTTTACTCGAGATGGCCTTACCTCTAAGGTCTCCACGTATAAAACTCTAAGGCTCACACTTTCCCTTATCCCCAATCTTACCTTTCTAACTAACCATGGTTTCTAATCACAATTTACACAATGTTATCTGAACGTAACACTTAAGATATACTTATCTTATCACACCCACTAATCTCTAGAGGGTCAAGGATATACTGGTATCTATTGCTTCACTCCCCTTTTGTCGTTCTAATCAACCCTGCCCTGTTGGGCGCATAGCTAGGGAAGATGATGAACTAGCCACTGATCCCGAAGGCTGAGTCTCTACATCCGCGCCACCTGCCGGACAATTTCTCGCAAATGGCCCGCCGCCGCAAGCAAAACAAGTTGTCGAAGCACGACATTCCACAATGACACCTACCACAACGCCACACCGGTGCTGGGTGGCCTCTCAAGCTAACACCCTTCCTCTCCGACCATCAATCGCAATCGACCGTAGGTTGAGTCCTCCTACTAGGACATCCTTTCGACACATGGCCCTGACGGCCGCCGGTAAAATGAGTACCAACAAAAAGACGACATTCCCCGGGATGACGTCTGCCACACTGGGAATACTGAGGGAAAACTGAATCCGGCTGGCTGGAACCTACGTGTATTTGCGAACCAGCAGCCCTGGAGCTCTGACCAACTCCTGCATACCCCGAACGTCCTGAACCCTGTGGAGGACCATTCTGCACTGGTGGATGTGCATATCTAATTTGCTGCTGAGGCGGTTGCCTTGAAAGTTACCAAAGGACCCTGTTGTTCTGGCCCTTCACTGTGATCTTGGTTAACTGCCGATCTCTACGTTCTCGCGTGCGCGCATAAGCTCTGACGCGCAATATCCATGCTCGATCAAGAGCTACTCTTGCACAACCTTTCTTTAGATAGTCATCAAGACCCGTGATATATTGGTGCACTCTATATTCTCTGGCTGCTAAAATCCTAGCTAGTAACAGGTCCATTCCTTTGTAATCCATATTCTTTGTTCCCGGTCGTGGAACTGAAGGCTCATATATCATGGCCGCAGTAGGAATCGCCGCTGCGTGCTAAACTCTGGGCCGGCGACGCTGCGTAACTCCCGAATGAAGCACCACCACAGACGATGATTGGGCCTGTGCCCTAGTAACCTCTCAGATTTACTCGCAGCCTCTCGCCGCTTTGCCCTCCTGGGCCCGGGTTGCCTTACGCGGAGGCATAACGGTAAGGGAAAGAAATACGTTAGAGGGGTCCAACTTATAACACAGCTCTAAGCACGATCTTAGAGTGAGAAGAATGGAAACCAATCCTAAATATCCTATAGCCTCCTGATTATTGGTGTGGTGCACAACACACCGATAATCAAGACTCTACTAGATACGGTCTGTAGACACTTTCCGAGGATTAACTGCTCTGATACCACTTTTGTCACGACCCGAACCCGGGCCCGTGACTGGTGCCTTACCCCGGGCACCCTAGTGATACAATCATCAGAGTAATCAACGGAACATAAAACAAGTCATTATATAATATGAAATGTGAAACAGTTATCTGAGAAAACTTGCCTTTCGGCATATATATATATAAACTTTAAAACCGAACAGTTACATCCCTTTTACAAACTCTGCCCACAACAGTACTACAGACCTCTAAGAATGATATGACAACAATGGCGGACGGGCTCGCCATACCTGAATGTAGTACCTACAACGACAGGGAATATAACACCGCTAAGCCTCTCCGAGAAACGGAGCTTCCCAAACGCTGAATCGTGACCCTAAGAGCGAGGATCAACATGGTGTACTCTACTGCGGCATGAACGCAGCCCCGGGCGAGGTCGATAACAGTACCAAGTATGTGAAATCAAAATATCAGAAATGAAATCATAGTAGTCTATATAAAGCAGGAGACATGTATGATAACCAAACTACAATTCACAATAAAATAAGCAGTCATGTCAAGTCAGGGACTCACGCCCTCAAAGTCATCACTCAAATATCACTATGGGTCTCACGCCCACAACATCAATCATGCCCGTGGAATACCTTCCTCACTGCCGGCAGTCTATGATATAAAAGCACCAAGGAATACACATGAACACCAGGTCCCACCTGTGTCATAATAAAACCGTACGGGGTAAGTACGAAGGCATAGCCGACTACTAAAACCCACAGCACTAACAGTGGTCATAAATCAGATCATGAGATCTGTCTAGACCGCCACATGATCAAAGCTGACCACTCGCCCGCAGTATCTAATGTGCGCGTCTAGTCCTGGAACTTCCCGCAGCTTCGCATAGGCCACTCCAATGGCCCGCATGAGGTATTCCCCGCATCGAGGGTAGCTACTCCCCGGCAACGTCCTGGACTCGCAGTCCGCATGGCCACATAGACCGCATGACCATAAAGGCCGCACACTAACCTGGAACTCTCGTAGCTCCGCATAGGCCACACAGACCCGCATGAGGTATTCTCGAATCATAGGTCACATGCACTACCCGAAGTCTACCCCGCACGGAGGCGCCTTAACCCCTAATCATGTCAAGAGGTGAGTGATATAATACTAACATAACAGCTTATCGTTAAACAACATAAGCACAACAAGGGAAACCCCTTTACACAAACACCACAAGATACTAACACACGTAGCATCCTAACATGTTTACTTATCAAATCAACAAGAAAGTATTACAAGGTTATCACAAACCAACACAATCAAGTTATTCACACAAGGTACTTTCTACTTTATGTTAACAAGTTCGGGTTTTTATCCCCAAAGTACTTCATACATTAACTCTTTAAAAGATCCGTTTCTTTCACAAAAGTCACGCAATACCCGTAGTATAAAAATAGAGTGACTATCTTTTTAAGTAAACCAAAACACTTCCCTTTGTAAAATCAAGTAACAACATTATTTTCCAACGTTCAAGTTTGCCTAATTTCAGATGCTCAAGTTTCTCATTTTCGAAAGGTTTCGTAGTTCATAGTTATAATCCTTTAAAACAATTTTTGAAACATATGCCTTATGTGTGAGTAGGTTATTCTTGTTCATAACAATCTTATTAAAGCAGCCATGATCTAGGAAATGTAATATCATTTTGTCTCATCTTAGCTTCTATGCAGATGGAGGTTTCTACTGGTTTTAATAATACTTTATTAGTCAATACATTTTCCTTTATTAGCGCTGCTGTGGTTTGTTCGATACTTATTCTGATTTCCGAAATCAGTAAAACATCATTCCTTTTGAAAACCAAAATACTCATTACTCACGAATGAGGTTTCACACTTTTTAACAAGATTCATATTAATTCAATTAAGTCAAGTCTCTTATCTTTTAAGATCAAGTCTCTTAACTTCTAAAATCAATAAATCATTCTTTTTATCTCTCTTAAGTCGTTATACCAAACTTCCCATAAAGCTAGTATAACTCTTAAGCTTTTAAAACCAAGTATTACCCTTCTTTCAAAAAGGTTTCTTAATTCTTTTGAAATACTTCAAGATTCTTATTATTCAGGCTTAAGTCAAAAGACATTGCCGTAAAACTACGTTCAGTTAACACACGTACGTCTACCGTACTATATATATATTCTTTTAAAATATCATGCTCAAGAGGATAGGAAGAATCACATACCTCGCGACGATTATCGACTATTAGCAAAACGCTCCATGGCTATAACCCGGCTAGCCTTGTCCACCTTTCAAGTAGAACATGCTACTTGCAGAACTTTCAACCTATAAAGGTTATACAAGTCTATCAACGTCTAGACTACTCGGTAGAATAAATCTAGATACAAGATTCTACGGAAAATTGGGCAGCACTTCCCTACCCGTCAATCTTCACAAGTTCATCAGAAATACGATCCTATGTAAATCTGATTTAATCCTTCTTCTCTAATATTCTTCTGATGTGATTTAAGTTCAAGTCTTTTCTGTAATATCCTTCTATTACAGTTCAATTCTATTCTATGAATCTTATATTCATTTCTATACAACTACAGTATGCAATTTCCAATTACAATAGGAGGTCAAGAGTATTTACCTCGATAAGCCCAAAATTATCCAAGTTAAAATGTCGATCCTGAGCAACGTTTAGCTCCTACTCTGGGTGCTCCAACCCGCTCCAAACAACCCTTAGAAGTTCTACGCAACTTCTTCTTAATACTTCAACCGGCTATGAAGATTTTCCTTAAGGTTGTGTTTTGTGACTGAAGGGAAGTATAATAGTATTTCTGGGCTTTTCGTATAGGGGTAACCTTGGAATACTACATGGTATTTTGGCCAAGGTATTTTGGAATAGTAATAATACTTGGAGAATACTTTTCTACCGTGGGGTTGTGTCTCGGCCAAGGGCCTCTCAAAGGGGGGAGGGGTGCTCTTTTGGACGAGAGCTTCTACAAGAGGGGGGGAGGATTTTCAAGACTTGAAATCTCTAAGTGTGGATGAAGAAGTCTTCAACTAAGGGGGGTATTTATAGGCCAACCAATGGCCAAGATCAAGACAAGTGGTAGGCAAGTGTAAGGTCAAGATTTGGACAAGTGTTTGTGGGTCCCACTTGCTCATCAACTACACAAAATATCTACAAAATATCCTACCTAACCCTTGACCAAGGGAAAGGCAAAAAACGTGCCAAGACTCCCCTACCTTTGCCGTCCACTTGAGGTCCAAGTGTCGCCCTCTCGTTGGTCCAAAATATTTCATCTCTCGGAAAAATCCGCAAACATTATTAATGACATAGCCGTATTTTTCCCTTCGCAAAGTTTGGAAAACGTTTCGTCGAAAAACGATTCTTTTCGTGTGTTGTGCACAAAATTTTCGGTCCTTGCCTAACTTAAGGCTTAAACTTTCGTACGTACGTCCTCACGTACATACTCTGAAAATACGGGGTATAACAGTAATACCACCAAGGCTATCACAACTAGCATAGGTAAATTAACATACTCTTAGACTTCCATTTTATGACAACAAATCCGGGTTTTAACCCCCAAAGTACTACATACGTTAATCCTTTCAAAAAGATCTCTTTTTACGAAAACACAACTCGATACTATTATCCGTAGTACCAAACACGTTTATGTTTAAATCAAGTACTTTACACTTTTTAAACAACGTCAAGTATACTTTTTAAACTCAAGTTACTTCTCTTTTCCCAAAATCAAGTTACCATTTTAAATCCAATAATAAAACCATTCTTTTGTTTTCATAAAGTCGTTATAACTAACTTTCCATAAAGCTATTATAACACTTTATGTTTTAAACAAATTTAAGACAAAACCCTGCCTTTCTTTTAAACCAAAACACTTCAAATTCTTAAGTCTCTTTTCTTTTAGAAATCAAGTTACTTACTTTGGAATTTTAAGAAAAATCAAAACTTGATTATAATAATTCTTATTAGAGCAGCCATGATCTAGGAAATGTAATACAATTTTGTCTTATCTTAGCTTCTATGCAGATGGAGGTTTCTACTGGTTTTAATATAATTAATTGTCATTACATTTTCCTTTATTAACGCTGCAATGGCTTGTTCGATAGTTATTCCCATTTCCGAAATTAATATAACTTATTCCTTTTTCTAGACCAAGTACTCATTACTCACGAATGAGGTTTCACTACTTTAACACAATTCAAGTTCTTCACATTTCATACCAAGTCAAAATATAAGTCCAGTCTCTTATCTTTTAAAATAAACCAAAATTCGTTTAGCACACGTACGTCTACCGTACTACATAGTTCACAAAATCATGCTAGAAAAGATAGGAAGAGGTTCACATACCTCGCGACGATTATCGACAATTAGCAAAACGCTCAAAAGTACTATAACCCTGCTAGCCTTTTCCACCCTTCAAGTAGAATACGTTACTCGTAGTACTTCAACCTATAAAGGCCACAAAACGTCTATCAACTTCTAGATCTCTTCGTAGAACATTTCAAAGTACAAGGTTCCTTATTCTACGGAAAATTCGACAGCACCTCCCCCCGCAACCACATACATCTCCTCCTCAATCAAGGCCCGCTACCAAGCCAACAACTCCAAGGGGGTTACACGTCTAACCGGACGTGTACAACACTGCCCCACAATAATACTACAAGTCTACTGTAAATACAGTCCAATGTAAATACAGTTCAGTTCTTTATAATTATCCTTCCAATATATCTTATACTCAATTCTAAACTACTACAATATGTAATATCCAATTACAATAGGGGGACAAAGATCATTACCTCGATAAGCCCAAAATTATCCAAGATTAATAAGTCGATCCTGAGCAACGCTTAGCTCCAATTCCTTACGCTCCAACCCGCTCCAAGCAACCCTTAGAAGTTTCTAAACAACTTCTCTTAACACTTCAACCAACTATGAAGATTTTCCTAGGGCTTCATTTTTCGACTAAAGGAATAAAGTAGAATTTCCGGGCTCCTAGTATTGAAATAACTTTGGAATACTACTAGGAATACTAGGCTAAGATATTTGGGACTATACCAACACTCGAAGAATTTTTTTCTACACAAAGGGGGTTGGACGAGAACACTTAAGGGGAGGGAGAATAATTTTTGCCTTGGAAACTCTCTAATGTGGATGAATAAAGTCTTGCAAACAAGGGGGTATTTATAGAGAAATCAAGGGCCAAGATCTATGCAAGTGTGTGGTGTAGATTGGGGGCATGTAGGTGTGGATTCTACCAACCACATGTCCACCACAAAATTTGGACAAGTGGCTAGCCACTTGTCCACCCAAACCGTCCAAGCCACATGTCCACTAGCCATTCGGCCAACATGGCCACATGGGGGTGACACGTGTCGCCCCCCTACTCGTCCAAAATATTTCATCTCCCGAAAATATCCGTAAAATCCAAAATCTCCAAAACAAAGTGGGCCCCACAAAACCGTAAATTTTCCCCGTGGGCCCCACGTGACCAAATCCGGAAATAAAATTCCATAATTATATAATAATCCAAGAAGTCCAAATACCAAATCTGGGAATCCAATTCCCATTATCGAACCTTTTTCCTTCACAAAATCCGGAAACTTTTCCGTCGAAAAATCACATCTTTCTTCCTTTCCAAAATTACCGTCGTATTCTCGTACGTACGTCCTCACATACATACCCTGCAACTACGGGGTGTAACAATTACCTCAAAATAGCCCAAAAAAATGTGACTGTCCAGATTTTTAGCCACTGCTTCGTCAGCTGAACTTGTAACGTCGATAACTCTCTACTCCAGTGTCCTATCGACGACAGGTTTGTTGCGTTGGAAACTAGACTCGACGAACTTAATTTTAGGCTTTTGAAACACCCAAAAACTCCTAATATGCTAGGAGATATTCCCTCCCAAATGTGACTAAAAAAACAGTCCCGAAAATATGCCCACTCTCGGCTTTGTGAGGGTTTTTGAGGCTAGGGGTGTGAAATCTTGTCTAACTCTTGGTTAATAATCTTCCTAATACATTAAGGAAGAACACTTATAAGTTTAAGAATTTTTGGACAACATTTGGTCACTAAAAGGGGGCTTTGGACGAGAACAACTAGGGAAGGGGAGAGAAATATTTTCAAGTCTTGAAATATACTAAGTGTGGAAGATTTTCATCAACTAAAGGGGTTTATATAGTACAACCAAGGGTTAGGATTGAAACATGTGTAAGGTAGAGATTTAGGATGTAGGTTTCTTTGTACACTTGTCCCACAAATGCCATGCAAGACCATGCAAGACTTGACCATTTGACTTGCCCACTAATGGCACCAAAAATCATCCAACATGGCTCTTGGGTGACACGTGTCGCCCTCCAATTGGTCCAAAATATTAATCTCTCGGAAAAATTCCATAAAAAATATTGAAAACGTAAAAATTTCCTTCACAAGGTTCGGAATATTTTCGGTCGGAAAACAATTCTTTCATTCTTACCCTAATTAGGGTTTATACATTCGTACGTACGTCCTCACATACATACTCCGGAACTACGGGGTGTAACAATCATCCCATTCTTTGACGTTATTGCTCACATAAACAAAGAAGAACTAATGAGGCTCGTAACTGGTATTTTTACGGAACAAGTGCGGGCTTTGAAAAGTGACATGTTTGTGAGGCATGCACCCATCTTGAGAAAAGAATGTGATCTGCCAACCTTTTATGGAGATGGGGACCCAAAAGAGTTATTTTAATGGTTGAACACCATTAAGGAATATTTCAAGTACCGACAATATGACGATCATGAGTGATTTAAAGTTGCCAAAGCGAGGCTCAAATCATTTGCTTCCGATTGATATGAAAATATAAGAAACAATCGAAAAAGAAGTGGCAAGACCAAGATTAACTCTTGGAAGAAATTAAAGAAGCATATGATGAGAAATTATTTTTCCAAGGGAGCATGAACAAAGTCTATACTTCCGACTTTATACTCGTCATCAAGAAAACATCGAAGTGGTGTCATGCCACACCTTTAGAGGCATAGTGGAGAAACAAAAAAGGATAGGTTCTCCAAAGTCTTACATAGATCCCTCCAATGTCAAGAATATGGGCAACACCCTTTTCATCAACCCCTTGTATGGTCACAAATTTGAAAGAGAAAGATCAAAAGGTAGAAGAAGATACTACTTATTTTACTAATAGTATATGACCAAGGGGTTGTAGAAGGAGACACGGAGAAGGTAGAGGTCACCACATGAATAAACAAATGAGAAAAGGTGTTTCCAATGTCGAGAATCGGGATACTTTGCCAAAGAATGTCCTAACCCCCGAGTAGTGAAAAATAAAGATGGTGCGAAGTCCTTAGAGGAATCTGAAGTCGAAGAAAGTTCTGAGACCCCCTTACTTTATGCACAAAAGTTAGATGAAGAATTTAAGAAGGGGACTTCTATAGATGATGATTCAGAGGAACTCTTTGAGAAATCGGAAGACGTATGTTGGAATGGCCTTGCATCCGGGACACTATCGATGGAAGATGGTGGACTTGCTCTTGATTTATTTTCAAGTAGTTCATTGTCTACTCACCAAGGCTGTGTATACCAAGGGAAAAAATTGTTAGGCGAACCATGTAATCGAAAGTGTCTTAGCCCCTACGCGGTACCTATCTTGTTGGTGCCGAAGCAAAATGAAGTTTGGCACATAAGTATTGGCCACCAAGCCGTCTACAACATCAACATGATGTCCAATCTCCTACGCTAAGAATGGATGATTATTTGGGTGGGTTGAGTAGAGCCAAAGTGTTCTCCATGTTGTTAGAATCAAAAAGTGGTTTCCATCTAGTGTGGAATCGAGAGGGAGTTGAATGAAAATTGGCTCTCAAAATCAAAGTTGGATAGTGTGAATTGTTTGTGGTGCTACTTGGGTCAGGTAACGTTCCAAGCTTCTTCATGAGGTTCATGCATATGTTACTACAACCTTTAATGGACCACATAGTTCTGTTCGAAGATATTTTTGTGAAATCTCCCGAGGTGGTAACTTCCTGAAGTTGTGCCGAGCCTATGGATATAATTGCGGCAAATAGTTTCATTTATCCGACTTCTTATTATCATCATGTCATACGAAATTATTATGACCTTGTTGCCCTACCAACGAGCTAATAAGAAAATATGAGTGTGATTGGCTCCGAAGAGCAACAAGAGTCTTTGAAGTCGTAAAGAAAAAGATTTGGGGAGCCCCGGTCCTAACTATGTCAAGTCGTGAAAGACCATTAGATGTCAAACATAAAATTACAGTTGGTGCCATCTTTCGCCCGAGAACAAAACTGAATGGTGCACTATGTCATTATGTTATCTATGACAAGGCCCTTAGATTGTATGAGAGACATGGCACAATATGGACATCATTCGAAATCGTTTGTCTTTTATTCGGATTCGTATTTGGAAAATTTCGAAGAAGGTGTCCACAAAATAAAAATTCAGGATTTATCTAATGGTGGAAATATTAGATCAACACTTGTTGATGAAGGCGGCACGAATTCAAGGACGAATTCTTTCAAAGAAATGGAGATTGATGCAAGAAAACCCACAAACTTAAACTCCTGACTTGAGACATTAAGTAGCTTGCCGAGGATGCCAACAATTTACCATCTACCTACGGATAGGGCTACACAACAGGGTAAAATCGGACCGATCCGGACCGGACCAAGGACCGAAAATTCAAAAAATTAGGACCGAAGACCGGATCGAATTTATTGGTCCGGTCCGGTCTGGTCTAAGTCTTTTTCGGTCCGATCCGATTATATGGACCGAACGGACCAGCATGCCAACATATTTAGTGATTTACTGCCAGTTGTGAGAACTACTCAAAAATGCCAAAACTATACCACGAAAAGAACCACACGACAAGGAGGTAGTAATAGGGGGGGGAAAACACATGGCATTTGAACAAGTTTAGAAATGAGATAGCTACCAAGAAGTAATAATGCCACCAAACAGAATAATTTTCAACTACTTAAAGTGCAACCAATAATGAAGCAAATGAATATAAAAAATATGACAACATTCTTAATTCTTAAAGAAAATATATATACAAAAACATATAAAATGACAAGAAAAACAAACTGATCATCAAAGAACACCACAACAAAGCAGCCGTTGAGGCTACATCAACTCAGCATGTTGCCAACAAGGCAACAACATTACAATGTACAACATCAACAAATTTATAGTCCAATTTTTATTTACTTTCTTTTGTCAAACACTCAAACCATCAAACACAGATGGTAGATTCATCAATTCCACACTTTTGAAAATCTGTATGAAAGAAAATAATAAAGTTAGTAATAAGAATCGTAACTCTTCTAATTCTTGCAATGAGATATCATCATATTCATATCATACCATTCTCCAAATCTTGCAACTCTTCTAATGATTCTTCCACATTAATAATTTTGGATTTGTTCTTCAAAGTTGTATGAAGCCAATCTTGACTACAAATGAGTCATTGCACCATCTTTAATATAAAATAAAAGTTAAGAAACACAAATTATCAATTAATATAATAAAAATTAAATTTTCTTTACAAAAAATACAAAAGAAAATGTATTACCTTAGGGGTCAAAGAACTCCTGAATTGAATAAGGGTTCGTCCTCCGGTACTAAATGCAGCTTCAGAAGCAACTATAGATACCAGAATAACTAATATATCACGAGTCATGCGTGAAACAACGAGAAATCTTAGTGAATTGAGCTTCCACCAAGTTAAGATTTTAATATCTTCTCCATTCGCCTCTTCATTCAAATATCGATCAATCTCCGACCTCGTACTATATTTACCCTTTGCTTCTAATAAAGATTTGAGCTTCCTAACTTTAGTCTTGAGATCTAATCTCATGTCACTTGATTCAATTACATCACTTGCCCCACTCAAAACAACAGTAGAGAAATACATAGCCTTATATTCATCAAACAAATCATTTAGGACTTGTTGAATATTCTCAAGCAAACTATCACCCTTTACTTCCTCATACATCTCATGTAAAATCAATTGCAAACCAACATTTTTTCATCATAGGATCAAGAATGACAGCCACATAAATCAACATGTTAAGTTTTTCTAAACTACCCCAATACTTATCAAACTTTTCCTTCATCTTAAGAGTCATTGCACTCAATTCTAAATCAGAAGCACTTTCTAGTTCTTTTAATGTTTCAAGAGATGTACCAATATCAAACAATGCACTATTGCACGTGACACTCAAAGAAGCAGAAACATTATTAGTTAAAATATAAAACTTTTCTAGAAAGATAACAAGCCTCTTGGCCAACAACCAATCACTCTCCTTAGGAGGCCCTACATTACTAGGCTCTTTAAGATCTTGCTCTTTGTGAAGTTCAAACATACGAAAAACTAGCTCAAATTTTATAGCTGTCATCAACATAGTATAAGTCGAATTCCAACGAGTAGGCACATCAAGTGACAACAAATATTTGGTCTCTATTTTCAATATTGTTGCAATTTCTTTAAATTTATTAAGCCTAGCAGGAGAATTCCTCACAAATTTCACATCAGCTCGAATTCTTTCAATTGCTTGAAGAGGATCTTTTATTTTTAAACCGTCCCAAACAATAAGATTAACAATATGAGTAACACATATCATACGTAAATAATTTCCATTAATTATTGCACTACCATTGCTTTGAACCAATATCATCAAGTGACTACAAGAAACATCATTTGAAGAGGCATTATCAACAATCACTGTTAAAAGTTTCATATCTAAATTCCAACTCTCTAAACAAGATTATATAGCTTTTGCAATTGATTCACCCCTATGACTTGTAATTGGACAAAAGTTTAGAATTCATTTTTACAAATTCCAATCATTTTCTATAAAATGAGCGGTAAGACACATATAGTTGATTCTTTGATTAGATGTCCATGAATCAGTTGTTACCGCAACTTCGTTGGCATGACAATTTGAGAAATTCTTTCAACTTTTCTTTTTCCTTCAAATAAAGTTGAAAGAAACCACGGGCCACAGTCATACGGGAGGGTAATACAAACTCAGGGTAAGCAACAAACATCAAATGCTTAAAACCAAGTTTTTCAACACAACAAAAAGGAAGTTCATCAACTATCACCATATAGCACAACACTTTCCAAAGTTCATTAACATTTAAAACTCAATTTCTCGACTCCCCTTCTCCTTTTTATCCCCAACAGACTCCAAAATAAATTTACTTTGATTTTTTTTAATCACATTCACCGGGTTTTTAAAGCATTCAGTTGAATGATTTTTCACATTTTTGTACCATTAATAGGAGAGTCAGTGGCAAAAGTTTTATAGCAATACTTACATTCAGCTCTACGCTTACCATCATTAGTCAAATACAACTTGAATTTCTTTCAATATTCGGCCCTTTGTTTGTTGCAAGTAATATACTCTCGTTCCTCCGTTGGCAAAATACTTATTTGTGTTTCTATTGTATTTGTTGGTGTTTGAGAAGACAATGCAGCCCCAGCCTCAAAATTTGGTTCACTCGTTTGAGTCATTCGACTCGTTTCATCATCTCTTTTTCTTTTGGATTGGACATCGGATTCAGAGGTACGCATCATTTGTAACTGCATGTGAAATTAAAAAAAACAAATTACTAAAAAGAGGGGAAGCTCAAACATGTTTATCTAGTTCCTATCTAATTAATTCATATGTAACTCTTAACTTGCAACCAAATGATAATGATAATGATAGTGTATGTATCCAAGTGAGAACACTAATTTGTTAATGGCAGATTGGAAGTGTCTCACTCTTAACTCTTTTCAGTGGTTCCTCTCATTCATCTCATACTCATTTTTTTATTCACTTCCACTGTTCCACACACATACACACTGCACTATTCCTTAAACTTAAGTCCTAATATCACCTATATTTAATACACTATACACATCATCTTCTTGATTCAACATAACTCACATCTACATATAAAGATCTTATCTTAAGAGTTAGTACATACCTCGTCGAGACGTCGACCGTCGTCACTCATCTCAGCAGCGGTAGGCGTAGCAGCAGCCAACAACGACGTTGCTAATGAAATTTGGAGATTTAGGGTCTGAGATAGGCTACTGGCGACAGTGGCGAGACCGCGAGATGAGAGAGTTTGGGATTTAGGGTATGAGAGACTGAAAGTGAGAGAGGCGAGAAAATTAGGGATTTAGAAAATCAGATTATAACTTATAACTTAACTTATATATATATATATATATATAATATTTAAAAATATGGACCGGACAGACCGTGGACCCGACCGGACCGACAACCGAAAATAAAAATTCAAAGGACTGAGGACCGGACCGAATTTATCGGTCCGGTCTGAACAGGGTTGGTCTGGTCCATTTTTTCGGTTTGGACCGAATTTTGTGCACCTCTACCTACGGATAAATGCCTCAAATGAGATGAAATATGGAGTAGAATGAATGGCATCAAGTGAAGATCTAAGAAGCAAGTTTATTTGTCCTTTGTATGTAAGTCTTGGCTGAAGACCATGTTTATTTTTCTTTTTGCTTATCTTTATTTCTTATCTTAGCTTTTAGTTCTGATTATGACACATTTAATGATCCATGTAATAGAAAGGAATGACTAAACCATGTAATAAGGTGACTAGGACAAAAAGTCTTCTAAGAGGATGACTAAGTCGAAAGGTTAAAGACAAGTTGACAAGGACAAGAATGGTCTAGAATGTAAGGCTTCCAAGAAGGAAATTCATGAACCAACTACCTCATGAATATGACTACTTGAAGGCATCAAAATCATCCAATGGAAAAGTCAAGAGCTTGCCTAAATTGTTCATCAAACAAGTGCAAAGAATGGAAGCTTCTAAACACATTCGAAAAAGATGAGATTGTTGGAAGAATCAAGTTCACGCATTCTTCCACTTGGAATCCACAAGGGGAGTGTGAAAGATTCTTCATTTATCACCAAGAAAAGCCAAGACCTTTTACATTATCTTGGTTTGATCGAAACACCATTGGTCACCAAGTAAACCAAAACCTGTTCCCATTTGTTCCCACTAGGCCGAAATTGTCATGTAATTTGTGTCATTTAGTTTGGCTTCTAGAATAGTCCATGTTGTACTATAAATAGGACCCTTAGGGCCTTGTAAATATTCAGGGTTGATTGAGATATAAACTTGAGTTTTACTCATTTTCTAAGTTATTCAACTTGTGTGTTGTTTATCTTAGTTAATTATGTGTAAGCCAAACCCCTTAGCGTAAATTTAACTAAGACTGTGTGACATAGTTGAATCCAAACTAAAGTTTTCCTTCTGTGTAGGTTTGGTTAAGACTTTGTGACTTAACTAAACTAAAGCTTAAGCAACCCCCTTTGGTGCGAGTGGACGCTGGGCCTGTGTGACCCAACCAAACCCAAACCTTTGGGTCTATCATAAGGTTTTCAGCCAACCTTACTTGGTTAGTATTCGGGCTTGTACTTAGCAACCCCAGTCTAGTCCTTGTTAACAAGGTGTCGACTTGAGCATTAACCCCCGTGTCATTATCCTTACCATATCGACCGTACTTTACCTGAGGCATACCGACCGATCTAACAATTAACCAAGTCAATCATAACCTCAATCGAGGTTTCTACTCGCAACTCATGTACAACCCTAGTACATACCACAAATACGGATCACCCTCACCTACTACAACACCTCATAGATACTCACAATAAATGCTACATCCAAAACCAAGTGTACCTCCCGTTCAAACCCAACAACACCAAATAGTCCACAAAATCAACCTTATCGGAACCTCACTGGTTCAGTTCTATTTCGTCACCGTTTTTCATTTCACCAGGTCCGTGAAATGAGTTGACTTCCAAAATTCAACAAAATTCAATAAGATTGGGGATATCAAAAGAAAGGAAGTCTCAGTAATTCTTTTATTGTGGATATGCATATGTATTTCGCCTCCGAAGTCGGATGCGCGTTACTAACACTAACGTGCAACAACTTTCGCGCTAGTGCGCTCATCCGCTGCTTGTTGCGCAACGATATTTCTAATTTGTGATCATGATTTAAGGTTTTGTTGTTTCGTGGTGCGTAAGGTGCCCAAAAATCGAATTTCTTGATCTGACCATGGACCCTATTCCAGAGGTGTGACTTGTTAGGGCTGTCGAAGAGCAAAGAAAAAAGTCACTCGAAACTCCTCTCCTTCTACTTCAAGTTCGGGGAGCTCCAGCAGGGGGACTTGAGTCTCAGCAGAACCTTCCCTTTTCTTCTCTCTCCTTTCCCTCATCTCTCGGGCCTGCCAACCAGCTCTGAAGGTTGCAAAGCCTTTAGAGTGCCCCTGAACGGAAGGAAATATATTTCGAAATCTTTCCTAGCTACCGGGGAATGGGAGAGCAGAACATAAGTAACCATCAAACTATGGAACCTCACCTCAAACAAAGACCTTACTACCATCCAACCATCAAAACCCGATCATCCAGATCACCATCAGTCTGTCTAGAACTTTCCCATAAAACTCCCTGACCCAATTCCTTATATAACTACCCGAAACAGCCTCCAACACCATATTGTTCAATTGTAACACCCCAACCGAGGACCTCACTTTTTCAGGTCTGTTCCGTGGCCTTACGACTATTAAACCACAAAACCCCAACCATTAATACAACTCTCAACACACCCTTAACCATCACTCAAAGTTACTTAACCCAACTCTCTTTATATCCACCCGAAATAGCCAACAAATACCCCACTATCCAGTCAAACCGAGACCCCTACTTTTGTATCTATTTTTGGGTCAACCCAAACATAAACGACACTCGACCCATTTACACATCAACACCCATACTTACTTACATCATATTTGTCACGACCCGACCCCGGGACCGCGACTGGTGCCCTACATGGGCACCCCGTTTAGGTATACATCAGAGAATAGCAGCGGAACATACACAACATAAACACATGTGTAAACAACAACATCCCAGGCTAGCCGATAAGGCCGCCTTCCATAATATAAACATACTCAAAAGTACAACTGTACAAATCAGTTCTTACAGCCCAACCACAAATGTGAATACGCACTTCAGAATATCAATCGTGGCGGACAGGCCCCGCCATACCCCTGAATATACATAAATCTACAACATCAGGGAAAGACTGTACCAAAAGAGACAAGCCTCCGGAGAAATGGAGCTTCTGACGTCTGATAAGTGATCCTAAGAATGAGGATCCACCACCTGCTTACCCTTTCTCGCGGATAACGCAGCCCGGAGAAGGGGTCGACACAATATGTACTAAGTATGTAAAACTGGAAAATACTGTAATTACATCATAAGTCTAAATCAAAGCCGGAGACATGTATGATAATCAAATTACAGTACACTGTGTCTTACTAACAATGAGAGTAAATAGTAGTATCCTTACGATATAAAATAGGAAGCTCACGATCAAAGCAGGACCACCCGCCCGCAGTATCATTTAGCAATCCTACTTCTGGGACTATTTCACCTGCATAGGTCGCGTGGACCCGCGTGAGGTATTCCTCGCATGGGACTATTTTGCCCGCATAAGCCCTTACGGACTCGCATGAGGTATTCCTCGCATAGGCTGGACCCGCCCGCATGGGACTATTTCACCCGCATAAGCCCTTTCGGACTCGCATGAGGTATTCCTCGCATCGTGGGTAGCAAATCCACGGAATATGCAAATGCCCCAAACCCGGGAATGACCAGAAAGAATAATATACCACTAGCACAAATCCGGCTATCATACATAACATAAGCACTACCGGCTTATCATACAATACATAAGCAAGTTAAGAAATCCCCTAACTTCTTATTATTCTTGTTTATATACACTCTCATTTTAGTTTACTTAAGGCACTAACATGTCTTTTATAAAAATCCGGGAATTTAACCCAAAGTACTACGTACTTCTACTCTTTAAAACAAGTGCCACTATTTAGTAGAAAACCTCCAAGATACTATTAACCATAGTATCAAGTCCAAATTACATTTCAAGGCAAGTCACAATACCTTTAGAAATAAAGTTAGGTTTCTAAATCAAGTGACTCCTTTTCTTATAAAACCTTAGGCAATCGATGCCTTAAAATCAAATTGCCTTTCATTAAATCAAGCCATTTATCTTTCCATAAAGACAATATAACCAACTCCCCATAAAGTCGTTATATTCACTTTATACCTTAGTTAAGTACAATTTCCTATCCAAGGGACTTATACGTTTAAAACGAATCAAGTATCACATACTTTAAAACTTTTCAAGTCCCTTAACTTTAATAAAACTTAAGACATCCTTAATACTTTCAAAGAAGCGAGTTAATCTCCTAACTCACCCGACTTGGCCATTCAATAAACTAGTCAAGGATATCAATATCTCAGACGCTCACCGTACTATATACGTGCAACTAGTCATGCTCAAAGGATAGGAAAAGTTCTACATACCTCGCCGGGTCAAACCACTTGCCAAGTACAAAGTCCCGCCCTTAGAATGTCAACCTATAATATTCACAATACGTCTATTAAAGCCTTACTTCAAATGTAGAATATTATAAGTGTAAAGTCTCTAAATTCTACGGAAAATCGGACAGCACCTCCTTTGTTTCTACTTACTTTGCCACCTTTTTCAAGGCCGAATACAATAACCAAACACGCCACATTTAAGGCACAATCAAAGCAATTAATCATCAGGGATTACACGCCTACTAGACGTGTAAAATTCACCCACAAACGATAACAAACTAATACAACTACTAGTCCAATTTCGGCCATAATGAATACAACAATACCAATTCTTATCCAATTTCCATTTCAATCCAAATTGGTAGCATAACATGATATCAAGTCGCATTTGTTTATAACTACTATAATCTTCAAGTAAGTAACATGCGACGATTTCTAATAAACGACCAATTAGTAATCCAATCTTCAAGTGGCTTGTATAACATTTCGGATTCTAAGGCTACAAGCAATCCATAATACTTATAAACTTCAACACATATACTTCATGCTAGCAACATGTAAAGCTAACAACAATATAAATAATCTTGTAACACTTTTAAGGGATAAGATTATACCTCAACGAATCTTAAACCAACTCCAAATCCGAAGTCGCTCCTTAGCAACTTAGAGCCTCTTTAAGACGCTTTAATCCGCTAGTTGAGACCCTTAGAACAACACCAACAAATTTCCTTCAAATCTCCAAACAAAACCTAGAAAGACAATTAGGTTTTCTCTTTGCGACTAACCCGAAAACTATCTTTTTCCAAGATTTTTCTATTAAGATATGCTTACAATACACTCAAGAACCTTGGTTAAAAGTGTGGAGCTAAATGGACATGAAACAAAATTTTTTCTTTTTCTAGCCTAGTGAACCCGAGAGCTCATGCTTGAGTTCATCCAATTTTTGTGAAATTTTTCTAAGTGTTGGACTCTCTCTTACTACTAGTAGTATTATATAGGACAATGGAGGGTCAAGATGCAAACAAATGGGTGGTTTGGATGAGCTCTTGTTAAATATCAAGACTAATGTGGGTCCTTTGACTTAGTCAAGAAACTCAAGCTACAACTTGCAAGCCTTAGTCATCCAAGACTATGGTCAAATGACCATTTTGGCCATGCCTATTTCGACCAAGGCAACCATAAGGGGGGTGACACGTGTCGCCCTCCCATTCGTCACAATAGTACGTTTTCCGATAATTTCATAATTCTGATAAATTTTTACAAGTCTCAAATCTTAACACTTGTGAGTTCTTACGTACGTTCTTAAAACATGTCCTGTAAATACGGGGTGTAACAATATTGGTATCAGAGCAAGGTCATCTCGTCTCATGCTTTGATGATATGACTCACATAAACAAAGAAGAACTAAGAAGGCTTGTAACTGGTAACAAGTGCGGGCTTTGAAAAGTGACATGTTTGTGAAGCATACTGTCACGACCCGACCCCGGGCCCGTGACTGGTGCCTTACCCCGGGCACCCTAGTGATACAACATCAGAGAAAAACCAGCGGAAATAAAAACTCATGAAAGAAGACAGTGAAATAAGAAAGGTGCTAACCCAAACGGTTACCTTTTGCACAAAAATTAAAACTTGAACAAGCATATCCCTTACAAACTCGCCACAACAAAGGCTGCACTTCTAAGAATTTTGAAACCATAATGACGGACAGGCCCCGCCATGCCCCGAATATACAAAAGTCTACTACTTGGAACCGTACTCACGTGACAAGCTTCCGAGATATGGAGCTTTCCGAGAACCGAACAGCGATCCTAAGAGTGTGGATCGCCAGCTATGTACCTCAACTGCGGATGAACGCAGCCCAGGAGGTCGATAACAGTACCAAGTATGTGAAATCAAAATATCAGAATGAAATCATAATAGTCTATATAAAGCAGGAGACATGTATGATAACCAAACTACAGCACCACAACATATAAGCAGTCATATCAAGATAGGGACTCATGCCCGTGAAATCATCACTCAAATACAACTCGGGTATTTAACCCGCATAATGGCCGCATGCCCCAAGATCTCACCTCGATATAAGCATGGCCCTGGAACCGTCCTAGTGGGCTCATACCCGTGGACCATCCAACGTGTCGGTATGCCCAAAGGAGATAACAAGATAACAATCCCTGTGGAAGCATACCCGTGGGCTACCCAACGTGTCGATGTCCAAACACTAACAAAACAATACTCATCAGGAAGCATACCCGGCTACCCAACGTGTCGTATGGCCAATCAAATAACAAGATACTACTCATCAGGAAGCATACCCGGCTACCCAACGCGGTCGGTATGTCCAAACAAATACAAGGTAATACTCATCGTGGACGATACCGTGGCCACCCAACGTGTCGGTATGTCCAAACAACTATAAGATAACACTTAATGGAAGCATACCCGCGGCTACCCAACGTGTCAAGATGTCCAAGAGGATCGATATAGTGGAAGCATACCCGCTGGCTACCCAACGTGTCCGTATGTCCATCAATCAACGGATAGCCCTCCATCGAGAGGCTCGAAGACACAATCAAACACTTGCATAACAAGGCTATCACAACAAGCATAGGCAAGTTACACACAACTCAAGGTACTTTAAACACTTGTTAACACAACGTCAAGTATACCAGTAAAACCCAAGTATCTAACCCCTTTAAGATAAAAGTACTCCTACCTTTTATAACCAAGCCACTTATGTTTTTCCATCACAAAGAGTTCAATATTTGAAAACAAGTCACTTCTATTTTCAAAATATCAAGTTACCATTCTAAATCCAATAATGAATCCATTTCTTTATTTTCCATAAGGTCGTTATAATTAACTTCCCATAAAGCTATTATAACACTTTATGTTTTAAAACAATACAAGACAAAACCATGCCTTTCTTTTAAAACAAAACACTTCCAATTCTTAAGTCTCTTTTCTTTTAGAAATCGAATTCCTTACTTTGGAATTTTTAAGAAGATCAAAACTTGATTTCAATAATTCTTATTAGAGCAGCCATGATCTAGGAAATGTAATACCATTTTGTCTTATCTTAGCTTCTATGCAGATGGAGGTTTCTACTGGTTTTAACATGATAAATTGTCATTACTTCTTTCCTTTATTAACGCTGCATTGGCTTGTTCGATTCTTATTCCCATTTCCGAAATTTATGCAACATTATTCTTTTAACAACCAAGTACTCATTTCTCACGAATGAGGTTTCACACTTTTCAACACCATTTAGGTCAATAATACGTCGAGCCTCTTATCTTTAGAAAACAACAAACCATCCGTTTACCTACATAAAGTGGTTATAACAAACTTCCCATAAAGCCGTTATAACACTTTATGTTTTAAACCAACCAATTACAACTATAAGCCCCATGAGACCAAGAGGGCTTATTCTTTAACAACCAAGTACCCATTACTAACGAATGGAAGTTTACTACTTTTTCACACAATCAAGACATTACACTTCATATCAAGTCAAGGCACAAAATGGAAATTTAATTCCTTTAACACACGCGCTCACCGCACTATATATTTCACAAATAGTCATGTCAAGAGGATAGGCAGAATCTCATACCTCGCGACGAGTATCGACGGTTAGCAAAATGCTCCACATTACTTTCCCCCTTAAGTAGAATATGCTACCGTAGTACTTCAATCCTATAAGGGTCATAAAACGTCTATCAATCTCTAGCTTCGAACGTAGAATAACTAAGTGCAAGGTCCCTACATTCTACGGAAAGTCGGACAACACTTCCTTTGGTTCTACTTACTATGCCACCTCTTTCAAGGCCGAATTTCAATAACCAACGCCACATTTAAGGCACACAATCAGCTAACCACAAAGGGGATTACACGCCTTTACAGGACGCGTAAAATTCCGCCCCACAATGATACAAAATAAACCAATAATTTCCATGCCATTCTTGGCCAACAATAAACCAATCCTAAACCCCTTTCCAACTCTTTTCCAATCCAAGTTCTTAGGTCTAACATGATATCTAGCCCTAGTGTCACGACCCGAACCCGGGCCCATGACTGGTGCCTTACCCCGGGCACCCTAGTGATACAACATCAGAGAAAATCAGCGGAAATAAAAACATGAACAAGAATTAAGAGACATGATAAATAAACAAGCCAACCAAAACAGTTGCCTTCAGTATATATACATAAATACCCGAACAATTATCCTTTTTACTGCATCGCCACAACAAGATTACATGCACTTCTAAGAAGTGACAACAACTATGACGGACAGGCCCGCCATACCCTCGAATGTACAAGAACCTCTGCACTGTGGTAACATACCAAAGATAAGCCTCAAGGAACGGAGCTTCCAACACGCTGAAATGTGATCCTATAAGGGGATCGACAATCGATGTACTCTACTCATGCAGATGAACGCAAATTTCAAGGAGGTCGCATAACAGTACCAAGTATGTGAAAGTAAATAATCAGTAAATGAAATCATAATAGTCTATATAAAGGGAGACATGTATGATAACCAACACTACGCTTCACAACATAAAAGCAAATATGTCAAGTCGTGACTCACGCCTCAAAGTCATCCTCACGCCCGTGGAACTCCTTCCTCACCGCCAGCCTAGGTACAAATCATGTGATACGATAATGTGTCTCGCCCATCTTATGGACCAAGTATAGAAACATGTGGAATACATTCCTGATGAACCCAGAGTCGAGTGAAATACATTCTGATGAACCAGAGTCGAGTGAAGTACATTCCCGGATGAACCGGTAGTCGAGTGAAATACATTCCCGGATGAACCGGTAGTCGAGAGAAATACATTCCCGGATGAACCGGTAGTGTTATACCCCGTATTTCCAGAGTATATACGTGAGGGCGTACATATACAATTTGAGCCTTAAAGTAGGCATAGGTTCGAATTTGTGCATAGCTACCGAAAGGAGTCGTTTTTCGACGAAACGTTTCCACAGCTTTCGAAGGGAAAATTCCGGCTATGTCATTTATAATTTTGCGGATTTTTCCGAGACGAAACATTTTGGACCAACGGGAGGGTGACATGTGTCACCCTCACATTGGAAGAGGTTGGACGGCAATTGGGCTAAGTCTTGCACGTTTTTGGTGTGAAATTTTGGTCAAGGGTTAGGTAGGATATTTTTGTGTAGATGGATAAGGTAGCACATGGCTAAATCTTGGCCTTACACTTGCTATGCACTTGTCTTCATCTTGGCCATTGGTTGGCCTTCACTTGACCTATAAATACCCCTCTAAGTGATGAACTTTCTTCATCCAAAAATCTTTTTCTAAGTGTTAAAAATCCCTCCCCCTTTAGTGTTGAGTTCGTCCAACTCTCCCCCCCCCTCCTTTGAGAGTCTTGGCCGAGGGCCTCCCCCCTCCCCCTTTGTGGTGCCCTAGCCGAGGGGTACCCCCCCCTAGCCTTGTTGTCTCGTATAAATACCCCCCTTTTGTGGTATAGAAATACTCTCCTAGTAGTGTTATAATGTCCAAATACCTTGGCCCAAATACCTTGTAGTATTCCCAAAGTTACACTTGTACAAAAGCCCAAAAATACTATTATACTTCCTCACCACAAAACGAAACCCTAAGTAAATCTTCACCCGTAGTTGAAGTTATAAGTAGAAGTTGGTTAGAACTTCTAAGGGTTGGTTGGAGCGGGTTAGAGCGCACTGAGTAGAGCTAAACCTTGCTCAGATCGACATATAAACTCGGATAATTTTGGGCTTATCGAGGTAAACACTCTTGACCTTCTATTGTAATTGGAAATTACATGTTGTAGGAATATATAGTTGATGTATACTATATATAGTAACATTAATTGTGCGGCAATGTCTTTTGACTTAAGCTCGAATAATACTTACGCAATGTCTCGCGACTTAAGCCCAATTTTAAGAAGGAATCAATCAGTAATTACATAGGACCGTATTACATGAGGCTTGTGTAGTATTGCCGTGAGTAGAATTGTACACGCCCGTTAGACGTGTTAACCCCGGTTGGCTTGCAGTACTGATAGAGAGGAGATTTACGCTGTCATGTGGGGAGGTGCCGCCAATTTTCTGAGAATATTCTACATTGAGATCTAAAGATATTAATAGGCGCTTTGTGGCCTCTATAGGTTGTAGTACTACGTGTGGAGTGATCCGCTTGATCGAGAGTGTAGCGCATTGGCTGAGGTACTTGAGCGTTTTGCTATTAGTCGATACTGCCGCGAGGTATGTGAACCTCTTCCTATCTGTTCTAGCATGATATGTGTATAACTATGTAGTACGGTAGACGTGACGTGTTAAATGTATTTGATTGTCTTTAAACATAAAGTGTTATAACGGCTTTATGGGAAGTCAAGTTATAATACTCTATGTAAATGAGAAATGCTTTGTGGTTTTTAAAAGATAACCGATTTGACTTATAACCGATCGGATGTAAAAGAACCTTGGAGTATTCTAAAAGATTAAGAAACCTTTTTGAAAGAAGTGTACTTGGTTTGAAAACATAAGAGTTATACCAGCTTTATGAGAAGTTAGGTTTAACGCCTTAAGAGAGATAAAAAGAATGGTTTAATGGGTTAAAAGTTAAGAGACTTATTCTTAAAGGATAAGAGACTTGACTTAATATGGATGTTTGTGTGAAACCTCATTCGTGAGTAATGAGTACTTGGTTTTTGGAAGGAATAATGTTTTACTGATTTCGGAAATCAGAATGTGTATCGACAAACCATCGCGGCGTTAATAAAGGAAAATGTATTGAATAATTAAGTATTATTAAAACCAGTAGAAACCTCCATCTGCATAGAAGCTAAGATGAGACAAAATGATATTACATTTCTAGATCATGGCTGCTAATAAGATTGATTATGAACAAGAATAACCTACTCGCCTAAGGCATATGTTACTCAATTGTTTTAAAAGAGATTAAGACATTGAACTATGAACTTTTCAAAAAAGAGACTTGTGTATTTGAAATTAGGCAAACTGGAACCTTAGGGAAAAGAAAGGCATTGTGTTGTCTTAAAATGGTTTAAAGCATAAGGTGTTATAACAGCTTTATGGGAAGTTGGTTATAACGACCTTATGAAAACAAAAGAAAGGTTTTATCATTGGTTTTAACGTGGTAACTTGACTTTAAAAAAGAAAGTATGGAAGTTGTTTTGGTTTACTTAAAAGATATAAGTCACTCTATTTTTATACTACGGGTATCGGGTGACTTTTATAAAAGGAATAAATCTCTTTAAAAGGAATTTAACGTACGTAGTACTTTAGGGTTAAAAACCGAACTTGGGCATAAAATGGAAGTACTTCGAGTTGTGTATAAACTTGCCTATGCTTGTTGTTGTGAAACTTGCCTATGCTTGTTGTGATAGCCTTTGTTGTGCAAGAATTGTGTTTCTATACTACCGCGTCTCTCGATGGAGGATCGGTTGACTTGTTGAGAACTTACTTGGACGTGACCGACAGTGACGGATAAATTCCACCGCACGCGTTCGCTGATAGTGTTACTTTGTTAATCGCTTTGGACATACCGACACGACGCGTAGCGCACGGGTATGCTTCCACTTTGATTACCGCTTGTTGTCTTATTGTTTCCTTTGGACATACCGACACGATGCGTAGCGCATCGCATGCTTCCATTTGGAATGTTGTCTTATTTGCTCCCTTTGGACATACCGACACGACGCGTAGCGCACGTATGCTTCCATTTGGAATCTGTCTTATTGTTTCTTGGACACGCCGACACGCGTAGCGCACGTATGCTTCCATTTGGAATGTTGTCTTATTTGTTCCTTTGGACATACCGACACGATCGTAGCGCGGGTATGCTCCCATTTGGATTCTTTGTCTTGTTGTTATCATATCATGCATCGCGGTAGTGAGGGCGTACTCACGCAGATTGATGTTGTGGGCATGAGACCGAATTGATATAATCGCATGTGTGTATCGTAGTTTGGTTATCATACATGTCTCCCGCTTTTATAGACTATTATGATTTCATTTACGCTTCACATACTTGGTACTGTTGCCAGATCGACCTCCTTCTGAGGCTGCGTTCATGCCGCAGTAGTACATCTACCGCCGATCCGCGCTAGGATCTCATTTCAGCGTTTGGGAAGCTCCGTTCCTTCGAGGCTTATCTGGTATGTTACCCGAGTCCAGTAGGTTCTTGTACATCTGTGGTATGGCGGGCCCCGTCCCGTCATAGTTGTTGTATAAACTCTTAGGTCTCAGCAGCAAGTGTGTGGTTTTGTAAAAGGATTAAACTGCTCGCTTTAAAAAAAGAGTTGTTTATATATATTTTTATTGGAAGGTAACCGTTTGGTTGCCTGTTTCATTATCTTGTCTCATGTTTATGTTTAAGTTTTTATTTCACTGGTTTTCTCGATGTTGTATCACTAGGGTGCCCGGTAGGCACTACCACGCCCGGATCGGTCGTGACAAAGTGGTATCGTGAGCGATTAGTCCTCTGAAAGTGTCTACGCATCGTGTCTAGTAGTCTTGATTATCGGTGTGTTGTGCACCACATCTATAATCGTGAGGCTATAGGACATTTAGATTGGTTTCCATTCTTCTCATTCCGAGATCGTGCCCAGAGGCGTGTGATGAGTTGAACCCCTCTGACGTATTCCTTTCCTTTACCAGTTATGCCTCCGCGCAAGGCAACCCGGGCCCAGAAGGGCAAGGCAGCAGAGGAAGATACGAGTAGAGCAGCGGCAGTCTCTACAGAGACCACAGCATTCGAGCCTCCACCCCTACAGTGGGGCGTATGAGACGGGTTAAGGAGATGGCCCGATTAATGGCCGTGGTTGTGGCTGACTCGAGATAAGCTGGACGCAGCAGTTCCAGTCCCAGTAGCACCCGTAGTTCACCCCCGAGCAGACAGTTTGAGATTACGGGATTTTCTGAGGTGTAACCCGCCAGAGTTTTATGGGTCGAGGCCTGAGGATGATCCGCAGGAGTTCATCCGACAGTTGCAGCGGATCATGAGAGTGATCAAGGCATCGGAGACCGAGTCGGTGGTCCTAGGTTCGCATCGGCTGCGTGATACCGCATGATCGTTTGATTCGCGGAACCGCCCCGGAGAGCATGCACTTCCACTTTATGGGACGAGTTCTCGAGGCCTTTATTGCACATTTCTTGCCACGGATGAGGAGGCTCGCCGGCAGATTTTTGGGGTTGCGGCGCAGACGCGCGGTTCGGGAGTACAATGTGGAGTTCGACTCATTGGCCCGGTACGTCCCCGCATTAGTAGCTAGTATGGAGGATCGAGTGCACCGATATGTTACAGGGCTCGATGATTACCTAGCAGAGAGTTGTTCGGGTGTAGCTCTTCAGCCGGGCATGGACATTGCCCGCATGCAGGCTTATGCACTTGGAGGCGAGGAGCGGAGAAATCGACGGAATGACCAAAGTCAGCAGGTGCGGCCAGAACTGCAGGGTCCTTTGGTGATTTTCGAGGCAGACCGCCTCAGCAGCA
Organism: Przewalskia tangutica; assembly: GCA_029844215.1. Taxonomy (NCBI): domain Eukaryota; kingdom Viridiplantae; phylum Streptophyta; class Magnoliopsida; order Solanales; family Solanaceae; genus Przewalskia; species Przewalskia tangutica. Next base: position 54,228,356 of record CM056726.1, read on the forward strand.
GACTAGTTATGTGCCTCCGCCAGTACAGAGTGGTCCTCTACAATCTTCAGAGCGTCCAGAGTTTTCAGGAGCAGGTCAGGGCTCCAAGGGTTCAGATTTTCGGGAGAGCAGGGGTGTTAACCAGCTGAAGCCACCCATACCTCGTTGTGACCGCTGTGGTAGACTCCACAGTGGGGAATGTCGTGCTAGTCCGGGAGTTTGTTTTACATGCGGCCAGCAGGGCCATTTTGGGAGAAATTGTCCGACCAGGGGTAGCGCTGGTAGGATAGCACATCACGGGATCGGCCATGGGTTCTTCACCTTCCATAGTCAGGCAGGATGTTCATACACCGGCGGGCCACGGTAGAGGTCGCGGTGGAAGTTCCCAGTTTTAGCGGTCCTCTGAATCGCCTATTTTTCAGGTATATCCTTAACCCTCTAGAGTTTTGTATGTATTGATGATGTGATGATGTGTTTAGTGTTATGTTCGGATAGCGTTGTGTTAAAACGTGATCTAGAACCTGGTTGTGAGAAGGGTAAGCTTGAGGGTGAGAAAATGATGAACCTTAGAATATTACAGTTGAGACTTTAGATGTAAGGCCGTCTTGAGTACCAGATTTTGCAAGTGATCCTTGTCGGAGTGCATTTTTATGCCTAGAACGTTTTGTGTGATAAAGTCCCTGGGTAGTGTGTAATGGAAGTGGTAGCTTTCATGACCTGTAGAGGTAAGATTGTTCCGGATCGGGGAACAAGAGCTTGATGCGTAAGTGGGTCGGGTTGGGGCCATGTTGAGGGCCAACCCGCCACGGCTTCAAAGTGGGGTCAGCTCAGGTGGTCCCGCCAGTGGTAGGTCACGAGGCGCTAGGCCCATGATTAGATAACCATCGTATGAGTTCGTGGATACGTTCGACCAGAGGCGGATCGTGAAGGCCGGGAATGGCCTTAAGGGAGATTGAAGCTAGTAAGATAACCAAGTTTGGAGGTGGTGACTCCAAAGTTTTGGGAAAGCAATGACTGAAGTGTGGTACGTATGCTAGAGGAGTTCAAGTGTCCGAGAAGGGCACGACGAGTAAGGAAGGAAGAGAACGTGTGATATTTCGTGGCCAGGTGTGGCGTTGGCAACTTGTTAGAAGAACTTCGTTATCTGTTTCGAGAAGGACCATTCGGGACGAATGTTTCTAAGGAGGGGAGAATGTTATACCCCGTATTTCCAGAGTATATACGTGAGGGCGTACGTATACAATTTGAGCCTTAAAGTAGGCATAGGTTCGAATTTGTGCATAGCTACCGAAAGGAGTCGTTTTTCGACGAAACGTTTCCACAGCTTTCGAAGGGAAAATTCCGGCTATGTCATTTATAATTTTTGCGGATTTTTCCGAGAGACGAAACATTTTGGACCAACGGGAGGGTGACATGTGTCACCCTCACATTGGAAGAGGTTGGACGGCAATTGGGCTAAGTCTTGCACGTTTTTGGTGTGAAATTTTGGTCAAGGGTTAGGTAGGATATTTTTGTGTAGATGGATAAGGTAGCACATGGCTAAATCTTGGCCTTACACTTGCTATGCACTTGTCTTCATCTTGGCCATTGGTTGGCCTTCACTTGACCTATAAATACCCCTCTAAGTGATGAACTTTCTTCATCCAAAAATCTTTTTCTAAGTGTTAAAAATCCCTCCCCTTTAGTGTTGAGTTCTTCCAACTCTCCCCTTATTTGAGAGTCTCGCCAGGGCCTCCCCCTTTGTGGTGCCCTAGCCGAGGGGTACCCCCCCCCTAGCCTTGTTGTCTCGTATAAATACCCCCCTTTTGTGGTATAGAAATACTCTCCTAGTAGTGTTATAATGTCCAAATACCTTGGCCCAAATACCTTGTAGTATTCCCAAAGTTACACTTGTACAAAAGCCCAGAAAATACTATTATACTTCCCTCAGTCACAAAAACGAAACCCTAAGTAAATCTTCACCCGTAGTTGAAGTTATAAGTAGAAGTTGGTTAGAACTTCTAAGGGTTGGTTGGAGCGGGTTAGAGCGCACGGAGTAGGAGCTAAACCTTGCTCAGGATCGACATATAAACTCGGATAATTTTGGGCTTATCGAGGTAAACACTCTTGACCTTCTATTGTAATTGGAAATTACATGTTGTAGGAATATATAGTTGATGTATACTATATATAGTACAGAACATTAATTGTGCGGCAATGTCTTTTGACTTAAGCCTGAATAATACTTACGGCAATGTCTTGCGACTTAAGCCTGAATTTTAAGAAGTGAACTGAACTGTAATTACATAGGGATCAGACATGAGGCTTGTGTAGTATTGCTGTGAGTAGAATTGTACGCGTCCGGTTAGACGTGTTAACCCCCCCCCCCCTGGTTGGCTTGGTAGCCGGCCTCGATAGAGGAGGAGATTTACGCTGTTGCGGGGGGGGAGGTGCTGCCGAATTTTCTGTAGAATATTCTACATTGAGATCTAAAGATATTAATAGGCGCTTTGTGGCCTCTATAGGTTGTAGTACTACGTGTGGAGTGATCTGCTTGACTGAGAGTGTAGCAGACGGTTTGAGGTACTTGGAGCGTTTTGCTATTAGTCGATACTCGTCGCGAGGTATGTGAACCTCTTCCTATCTGTTCTAGCATGATATGTGTATAACTATGTAGTACGGTAGACGTACGTGTGTTAAATGTATTTGATTGTCTTTAAACATAAAGTGTTATAACGGCTTTATGGGAAGTTGGTTATAACAACTCTATGTAAATGAGAAATGCTTTGTGGTTTTTAAAAGATAACTGATTTGACTTATAACCGACTGGATGTAAAAGAACCTTGGAGTATTCTAAAAGATTAAGAAACCTTTTTGAAAGAAGTGTGTACTTGGTTTGAAAACATAAGAGTTATACCAGCTTTATGAGAAGTTAGGTGTAACGCCTTAAGAGAGATAAAAAGAATGGTTTAATGGGTTAAAAGTTAAGAGACTTATTCTTAAAGGATAAGAGACTTGACTTAATATGGATGTTTGTGTGAAACCTCATTCGTGAGTAATGAGTACTTGGTTTTTGGAAGGAATAATGTTTTCTCGATTTCGAAATCGTAATGTGTATCGACAAACCACCGCAGTTAATAAAGGAAAATGTATTGAATAATTAAGTATTATTAAAACCAGAGAAACCTCCATCTGCATAGAAGCTAAGATGAGACAAAATGATATTACATTTCTAGATCATGGCTGCTAATAAGATTGATTATGAACAAGAATAACCTACTCGCCTAAGGCATATGTTACTCAATTGTTTTAAAAGAGATTAAGACATTGAACTATGAACTTTTCAAAAAAAGAGACTTGTGTATTTGAAATTAGGCAAACCGAACCTTAGGGAAAAGAAAGGCATTGTGTTGTCTTAAAATGGTTTAAAGCATAAGGTGTTATAACAGCTTTATGGGAAGTTGGTTATAACGACCTTATGAAAACAAAAGAAAGGTTTTATCATTGGTTTTAACGTGGTAACTTGACTTTAAAAAAAGAAAGTATGGAAGTTGTTTTGGTTTACTTAAAAGATATAAGTCACTCTATTTTTATACTACGGGTATCGGGTGACTTTTATAAAAGGAATAAATCTCTTTAAAAGGAATTTAACGTACGTAGTACTTTAGGTTAAAACCGAACTTGGGCATAAAATGGAAGTACTTCGAGTTGTGTATAAACTTGCCTATGCTTGTTGTTGTCAAACTTGCCTATGCTTGTTGTGATAGCCTTTGTTGTGCAAGAATTGTGTTTCTATACTACCGCGTCTCGATGGAGGATCGGTTGACTTGTTGAGAACTTACTTGGGCGTGACCGGCAGCGGATAAATTCCACTGCACGCTCTCGCTGATAGTGTTACTTTGTTAATCGCTTTGGACATACCGACACGACGCGTAGCGCACGTATGCTTCCACTTTGATTACCGCCTTGTTGTCTTATTGTTTCCTTCGACATACCGACACGACGCGTAGCGCACGTATGCTTCCATTTGGAATGTTGTCTTATTTGCTCCTTTGGACATACCGACCACGATGCGTAGCGCACGCATGCTTCCATTTGGAATGTTGTCTTATTGTTTCCTCGACACGCCGACACGACGCGTAGCGCACGTATGCTTCCATTTGGAATGTTGTCTTATTTGTTCCTTTGGACATACCGACACGATGCGTAGCGCATCGTATGCTCCCATTTGGATTGTTGTCTTGTTGTTATCATATCATGCATCGCCAGAGTGAGGAAGGTACTCACGCGGGATTGATGTTGTGGGTATGAGACCGAATTGATATAATCAGTATGTGTGTATCGTAGTTTGGTTATCATACCTGTCTCCAGCTTTTATAGACTATTATGATTTCATTTACAGAATTTTACAGTTTCACATACTTGGTACTGTTGCATCGACCTCCTTCGGGGCTGCGTCATGCCGCAGTAGAGTACATCTACCGCCGATCCCCGTTTAGGATCTCATTTCAGCGTTTGGGAAGCTCCGCCTTCCTTCGGAGGCTTATCTGTTGGTATGTTACCCTGAGTCTGTAGGTTCTTGTACATTCAGGGGTATGGCGGGGCCCTGTCCCATCATAGTTGTTGTATAAACTCTTAGAGGTCTGTAGCACTGTGTGGGCAGGGTTTTGTAAAAGGATTAAACTGTTCGTTTTAAAAAAAAGAGTTGTTTATATATATTTTTATTGGAAGGTAACCGTTTGGTTGGCTGCTTTCATTATCTTGTCTCATTTTTATGTTTAAGTTTTTATTTCCGCTGGTTTTCTCTGATGTTGTATCACTAGGGTGCCCGGTAGGCACCGCCACGCCCGGATCGGGTCGTGACAGTAGTCGAGTGAAATACATTCCTGATGAACCAGAGTCGAGTGAAATACATTCCGGATGAACCGTAGTCGAGTGAAATACATTCCGGATGAACCGTAGTCGAGTAGAACACGACTTGCACAACAAGGCTATCACACGTAACATGGTCAAGTTTCATAACAACAAGCATAGGCAAGTTATACACAACTCAAGGTACTTTCATTTTATGTCAAAGTCCTGATTTTAACCCTAAAGTACTACGACGTTAAATTCCTTTTAAGAGATTCATTCCTTTTCTAAAAGTCACCCGATACGTAGTATATATAAAAACATGTGTGACTTATATCTTTTAAGTAAACCAAAACAACTTTCATACTTTCCTTTTTAAGACCAAATTAAGGCAATACCATGCCTTCCTTTGACCAAAATACTTCTCTTTAAAAGTCAAGTTACCGCATTAAAACAAATGATAAAACCCTTCTTTGTTTTCATAAAGTCGTTATAACCAACTTCCCATAAAGTCGTTATAACACTTTATGTTTTAAACCATTTTAAGACAACACAATGCCTTTCTTTTCCTAAAAGTTCCAGTTTGCCTACTTTCAATTACGCAAGTCTCTTTTAGAAAAGTTTCATAGTTCAATGTCTTAACCTCTTTTAAAACAATAGAGTAACATATGCCATAGGTGAGTAGGTTAATCTTGTTCATAATCAATCTTATTAAGCAACCATGATCTAGAAAATGTAATATCATTTTGTCTCATCTTAGCTTCTATGCAGATGGAGGTTTCTACCGGTTTTAATAATACTTAATTATTCAATACATTTTCCTTTATTAATGCCGCAAATGGTCTATTGATACACATTCCGATTTCCAAATCAAGAAACATTATTCCTTTTAAAACCAAGTACTCATTACTCACGAATGAGGTTTCACACAAAATCCATATTAATTCATTTAAGTTAAGTCTCTTATCTTATAAGATCCATTTCTTAACTTTTGAAATTAATAAACCATTCATTTTACCACTTAAGACGTTATACCTAACTTCCCATAAAGCTAGTATAACACTTATGTTTTAAAACAACCAAATACAAGCTAACACACGTACGCTCACCGTACTACATAGCTCACACATATCATGCTAGAAAAGATAGGAAGAGGTTCACATACCTCGCGACGATTATCGACTAATAGCAAAACGCTCCAAGTACTTCAAACCGTCTGCTACTCCTTAAGCCACGTAGATTGCACCACACGTAGTACTTCAACCTATAGAGGCCACAAGGCGCCTATTAACATCCTAGATCCCAACGTAGAATATTCTACGTAAAATTCGGCAAAGACCTCCCCGCAATACAGAAATCTCCTCTCAATCGAGGCCGCTACCAAGCCAACCAGGGGTTTGCACGTCTAACCGGACGTGTACAATTCTACTACACAGTAATGCTACACAAGTCTACTGTAATACAGTCCTATGTAATTACAGTTCAGTTCTCTTATTTAAATTCAGGCTTAAGTCGCAAGACATTGCCGTAAGTATTATTCAGCTTAAGTCAAAAGACATTGCCGCACAACTATGTTCAATTCTATATATAGTATACTTCAACTATATATTCCAACAACATGTAATTTCCAATTACAATAGAAGGTCAAGAGTGTTTACCTCGATAAGCCCAAAATTATCCGAGTTTATATGTCGATCCCGAGCAAGGTTTAGCTCCTACTCCGTGCGCTCCAACCCGCCTCCAAACAACCCTTAGAAGTTCTAACCAACTTCTACTTAACACTTCAACTACGGGTGAAGATTTACTTAGGGTTTCGTTTTTGTGATGAGGAAGTATAATAGTATTTTCTGGCTTTTGTAAAAGTGTAACTCGGGAATACTATAAGGTATTTGGGGCCAAGGTATTTGGGAATTATAACAATACTAGAGAGTATTTCTATACCACAAAAGGGGGTATTATACGAAACAACTAGGCAGTGGGGAAGCTCTCGCCAAGCTCACTCAAGGGGAGGGTGGTGGACGAAACAACAAGAGGGAGAGGGAGGGATTTTTCAAGACTTAGACAATTTTTGGATGAATAAGTTCATCAACCTAGAGGGGTATTTATAGGTCAAGAAATGGCCAACCAATGGCCAAGATCTATCCAAGTGTAAGGCAAGTGTAAGGTCAAGATGAAGCCATGTGTTTGTGGGTCCCACTTGCTCATCAACTACACAAAATATCCTACCTAACCCTTGACCACAATTTTTGCACAAAAAACGTGCCCACTTTTCCCTTTGGCCGTCCACTTCCTTCCAATGCGAGGGTGACACATGTCACCCTCCCGCTGGTCCAAAATGTTTCGCCTCTCTAAAAATCCACAAAAATTATTAATGACATAGCCGGAATTTTCCCTATGAAAGTTGTGGAAACGTTTCGTCGAAAAACGACTCCTTTCGGTACTTGTGCACAAAATTTCATTCTTGCCTAATCTTTAAGGCTCAAATTTATATACGTACGCCCTCACGTACATACCTTGGAAATACGGGGTATAACATTCTCCCCTCCTTAGAAACATTCATCCCGAATGTTCCTTCTAAGCCTCAAAACAAACATGCGCCAAAGATAGTCTTCACTACTATACTTACGAGAACAATCCTGCCACACCTGGCCACAGAAACACCTGCGCAAATACTTACATCCAAGTCCACGAGGAAACACCTCTAACATCACAAACTTTTGTCACTTTGCCGCGAGGTTCTAGTGTCACTCCGGCGACCCAACAAATGGTACCGGACTGCATGCGATCCCTGAGGTCTAAAATATACATCCTTCGCACCTTCTCCCTTCACAAGAAATGATCATATCTAAGCTCGCAATACATGCTCGCCTCTACCCTTACTCGTCGTACTCTTCTCGAACACTTGAACTCTTCTAGTATACGTACCACACTTCACCAACGCTCGCTTTCAAACCCTCGAGTCACTACCTCCAAACTTGGTCATCTTACTAACCTCGATTTCTTCTAGGGCCATTCTCGGCCTTCACGGTCTGCTTCTGGTTGAACACATCCACGAACTCATACGATGGTCAACTAAACCTGGGCCTAGCACCCTCGTGACCCTACCACCTGGCGGGACCACCCAGAGCTGACCCCACCTCGAAAACAGGCTGCGGGTTGGCCCGCAACATGGCCCCAACCCGACCCACTTAACACATCACGCTCTTGTTTCCCGATCCGGAACAATCTTACCTATACAAGTCATGAAAGCTACCACTTCCATTTTACACTACCCAAGGAATTATCCCATAACACATTTATACGCAAACCAAGTATTTCAACAAAGACTAACCGTAAAATCTTTTATTCAAGATGACCTTACCTCTAAGGTCTCAACACGAAATATTCTAAGGTTCACACTTTCCATGCCCCCATACATATCCTTTCAACTAACCATGCTTTCTAACTCATAACCAACATAACGCTATCCGAACGTAGCACACAATAAGAAGGTCATTATATCATGCATACAAATCTCTAGAGGGTTAAGGATATACCTGAATCTACCGCTCCACTCTAATCATAGGCTCACCGCAGGCGCATACCGTAGGGGCGCGATGAACCCGCCATCGATCCGAGGCCGCGCTAAGCCGCACTCTCCTATAAGCACGCCTCGTCACATGGCTCGACGCCGCAGTGAAACAAGCACCAAAAAAGACGACATTCCCGATGATGTTTGCCACATCGTACACCGGCGGGACATGAATCCCGCAAGCTAGCACTCACGCATACCGTGAACTAAGCCTCGAGCTCGACCAGCCTCCCGAATACCTCGAACGCCCCGACGATCGCGGGGACCACTGCATCGCGGAGGTACATAACTAGATCGCTGGCCGAGGCGGTCCGCCTCGAAAGTTACCAAAGGACCCTACTGCTCGCCCTCTTCTCGCCGATCTCGCCATTCCGCCGACCTCTTCGTGCCTCACATCCTAGTGCATGAAGCCAGACGCGGCAATGTCCATGCCCGCCAAGAGCTACACCCGCATAAGCCTCGCTAAGTAATCGCCCAGCGGTGACGTAGCGGTGTACTCGTCCTCCATATCCGCTACTACAATGGAACATACCGAGCTAATGAGTCGAACTCCACATTGTACTTTCTAACCGCCCGCCCGCCCCGCCTCAACGCCAAAAATCTGTTTACCGAGCCCTCTCATCCGCGAGGCAAGAAATGTGCAAGAAATGCCTCGAGAACTCGTCCCAAACTGCTGGAAGTGCATGCTCTTCCCGACAGCTCCCACGAATCAAACTACCAATCGCAGATCACGCGGTGATGCGAACCCAATACCACCGACTCGCCTCGAGGCTCGATCACTCATGATCCGTAGGCCGCTTGATAAACTCCCGAGGGTCATCTCGCCTCGATCCATAGAACATCGGCGGCTACAACTCGTAAAGTCACGTAGCCTCAAACTGCTCGCTCGGGGTGAACTACGGTGCTATCGGGCCGGAATCGCCGATCCAGCCTATCTCATATCTGCCACGACCGCCGAATCGCCATCTCCTTGTACCCATCTCATTCGCTTCCAGCCGTGAGACCGAGGCTCGTGTATCAGAGTCTCGCAGCCACCGCCGCGCTTAAACTGGCCGGGCGGCGTCGCGAAACTCGCCGGAAGCATCGCTCGTGCACCGACGCTCGCGCTCGCATTCTCTCAGATCTCACTAACTCCTCGATCGCTTTGCCCATCCGGGCTCGCTGTTTTACGCGAGGCATAATCGTAAAAGAAAGGAATACGCTGGAGGGTCCAACTTATCACACAACTCTAAGGCACGATCTCGTAATGAGAAGAATGGAAACTAATCCTAAATGTCCTATAGCTCTCCGATTATAGATGTGGTGCACAACACATCGATAATCAAGACTCTACTAGACACGGTCAGACACTTTCCGAGGACTAATCGCTCGATACCACTTTTGTCACGACCAACCTCGCCCGTGATCGTGCCTACCCCGAGCACCCTAGTGATACAACATCGAGAAAATCAGCTAAATAAAAACATGAACATGAATTAAGAGACATGATAAATAAACAAAGCAACCAAAATAGCTTGCCTTCAAGATATATACATAAATACCCGAACAATTATCCTTTTTACTGCATCGCCACAACAAAGATTTCATGCACTTCTAAGAAGTGATAACAACTATGACGGACAGTGGCCCGCCATACCCTCGAATGTACAAGAACCTGCACTGTGGTAACATACCAAAGATAAGCCTCAAGGAACGGAGCTTCAACACGCTGAAATGTGATCCTATAAGCGGATCGAAAGTCGATGTACTTCTACTGCAGATGAACGCAGCCTCAAGGAGGTCAAGATAACAGTACCAAGTATGTGAAATCAGAAATATCAGAAATGAAATCATAATAGTCTATATAAAGCGTGAGATATGTATGATAACCAAAACTACGATTCACAACATAAAAGGCCATGTCAAGTCGTGACTCACGCCTCAAAGTCATCCTCATGCCCGTGGAACTCCTTCCTCACCGCCAGCTTCTAGGTACAAATCATGTGATACGATAATGTGTCTCGCCCATCTTATGGACCCAAGATAGAAACATGTGAAATACATTCTGATGAACCTAGTCGAGTGAAATACATTCCTGATGAACCAGAGTCGAGTGAAGTACATTCCTGATGAACCGTGAGTCGAGTGAAATACATTCCTGATGAACCAGAGTCGAGAAATACATTCCCGGATGAACCAGAGTCGAGTGAAATACATTCTGATGAACCTGAGTCGAGTGAAATACATTCCTGATGAACCCAGAGTCGAGTGAAATACATTCCTGATGAACTCAGAGTCGAGTAGAACAAAGTACTTGCACAACAAGGCTATCACACGTAACATGGTCAAGTTTCATAACAACAAGCATAGGCAAGTTATACACAACTCAAGGTACTTTCATTTTATGTCAAAGTCCGGATTTTAACCCTAAAGTACTACGTACGTTAAATTCCTTTTAAGAGATTCATTCCTTTTCTAAAAGTCACCCGATACCCGTAGTATATATAAAAACATGTGTGACTTATATCTTTTAAGTAAACCAAAAAAACTTTCATACTTTCCTTTTTAAGACCAAATTAAGGCAATACCATGCCTTCCTTTGGACCAAAATACTTCTCTTTTAAAAGTCAAGTTACCGCATTAAAACAAATGATAAAACCCTTATTTTGTTTTCATAAAGTCGTTATAACCAACTTCCCATAAAGCTGTTATAACACTTTATGTTTTAAACCATTTTAAGACAACACAATGCCTTTCTTTTCCCTAAAAGTTCCAGTTTGCCTACTTTCAATTACGCAAGTCTCTTTTTAGAAAAGTTTCATAGTTCAATGTCTTAACCTCTTTTTAAAACAATAGAGTAACATATGCCATAAAGTAGTAGGTTAATCTTGTTCATAATCAATCTTATTAAGCAGCCATGATCTAGAAAATGTAATATCATTTTGTCTCATCTTAGCTTCTATGCAGATGGAGGTTTCTACTGGTTTTAATAATACTTAATTATTCAATACATTTTCCTTTATTAACGCTGCAGTGGTCTATTGATACACATTCGATTTCCAAATCAAGAAACATTATTCCTTTTAAAAAACCAAGTACTCATTACTCACGAATGAGGTTTCACACAAAATTCATATTAATTCATTTAAGTTAAGTCTCTTATCTTATAAGATCCAGTCTCTTAACTTTTGAAATTAATAAACCATTCATTTTACCACCCTTAAGACGTTATACCTAACTTCCCATAAAGCTAGTATAACACTTATGTTTTAAAACAACCAAATACAGTTAACACTTGTACGTCTACCGTACTACGATAGCTCACACATATCATTCTAGAAAATATAGGAAGAGGTTCACATACCTCGCGACGATTATCGACTAATAGCAAAACGCTCCAAGTACTTCAAACCGTCGGCTACTCCTTAAGCCACGTAGATTGCACCACACGTAATACTTCAACCTATAGAGGCCACAAGGCGCCTATTAACATCCTAGATCTCAACGTAGAATATTCTACAGAAAATTCGGCAAAGACTTCCCCGCAACAAACAGAAATCTCCTCCTCAATCGAGGTCGCTACCAAGCCAACAAGTGGGGTTTGCACGCCTAACCGACGTACAATTCTACTACACAAGAATGCTACACAAGTCATCAGAATACACCCCTATGTAATTACGTCGCTTCTCTTATTTAAATTCAGCTTAAGTCGCAAGACATTTCCGTAAGTATTATTCAGGCTTAAGTCAAAAGACATTGCCGCACAACTATGTTCAAGTCTATATATAGGATACTTCAACTATATATTCCAACAACATGTAATTTCCAATTACAATAGAAGGTCAAGAGTGTTTACCTCGATAAGCCCAAAATTATCCGAGTTTATATTGTCGATCCCGAGCAAGGTTTAGCTCCTACTCCGCGCTCCAACCCGCCTCCAAACAACCCTTAGAAGTTCTAACCAACTTCTACTTAACACTTCAACTACGGGTGAAGATTTACTTAGGGTTTCGTTTTTGTGGACCGAGGAAGTATAATAGTATTTTCTGGCTTTTGTAAAAGTGTAACCTGGGAATACTATAAGGTATTTGGGGCCAAGGTATTTGGGCATTATAACAATACTAGGAGAGTATTTCTATACCACAAAAAGGGGGTATTATACGAAACAACTACGCTAGTGGGGAAGCTCTCGCCAAGCTCACTCAAGGGAGGGTGTGGTGGACTAAAACAACAAGAGGGAGAGGAGGGATTTTTCAAGACTTAGACAATTTTGATGAATAAGTTCATCAACCTAGAGGGTATTTATAGGTCAAGAAATGGCCAACCAATGGCCAAGATCTATCCAAGTGTAAGGCAAGTGTAAGGTCAAGATGAAGCCATGTGTTTGTGGGTCCCACTTGCTCATCAACTACACAAAATATCCTACCTAACCCTTGACCACAATTTTTGCACAAAAAACGTGCCCACTTTTCCCTTTGGCCGTCCACTTCCTTCCAATGTGAGGGTGACACATGTCACCCTCCCGCTGGTCCAAAATGTTTCGCCTCTGAAAAATCCGCAAAATTATTAATGACATAGCCGAATTTTCCCTACGAAAGTCGTGGAAACGTTCATTAAAAACGACTTTTCTGTGATTTGTGCACAAAATTTCATTCTTGCCTAATCTTTAAGGCTCAAATTTATATACGTACGCCCTCACGTACATACCCTGTAAATACGGGGTATAACACCTAGACATCTTCAACAACTACAATCCCCCTTTACAACATGCGACGACCCAATTAGTAACCAAATTGAAGTTATCAACTTAAGGCTAACATGCCCATTTCAATTTTCAACAAGACAACAAGATCCAAATCTATTCAAATATAATGTTCAGTGCTCAATTCTAAACTACTAAAATATAACAAATTTCAGCTCATTTCTAAACTACTATAACAAGTATAACTCATATCCAAGAGAAGGGGAAACTTTTACCTTTGGAGAAACCCACAAAAGCCCCTTTCTTCCACTTCTTTTCCGTCAAACTCATCTACCAGCGCTCCCCACAAGTTTAACCACACTTTTCCTTCTTGCCGCCGCTCCAACAATTTCCTCTTAGGCTAGGTTTCCTTCAAAATCAAGAGAGAAGGGAGAGGATTTTCGGGAGGGTTTCAAATGAAATGGCCAAGTCTTCCGAGACTTGGCCCTAAAATAGGCCCTTTTCCGGTCAAAGGATGGGAGGGACACTTGTCCCCTCCCATGGGTCCTTTCGAAAATATCCCCGATTTCACTTTACCGCAAAAATCCCGCCTGGCGCCGCTGCCTCGGCGCCAGGCCAAGGCGCCCACTTCGTAAAATAATTTCCGATTCCGGCCGCGCCTCAGATTCGAGCCGCGCGCTGCAACCTCGCGAACCTCAAGCATAACCGCGCTGCCTCAGATTCGGCCACACTGCCAGACTCGAACCGAAACCATCGCTTTGCTCGATCACGACCAAACTTGAAACTTCCAAAACTTTTGACTCTGATGTCCTATCGACGAACGGTTTGTTGCGTTGGGATCTAGATTTAACGGACTACACACTAGGCTTTTGAAACACCTAAAAAAAATACTTATACAACTGGGGTACAACACTCCAAGGTAGACTCAAAATCCGTCCAACACATGTTTGTCAACTTATCTTATCTTCTCGAATTTACGGGGTGTAACATTCTTCCCCCCTTAGAAACATTCGTCCCGAATGTTCCTTCTAAGTCTCCAAAACGCAGACGCCGGTATAGTCTTCACTACTCCACTCACAACAGAATCAGTTATGCCACTCATGGACTTATCACCCGAAAAATACTCCTCACATACAATGTACTTCCGACAAGGATCACTGTAAAATCTTTTACTCTAGTCGGCCTTACCTCTAAGGTCTCGATTGTTATAATTTCTAAGGTTCAAAATTTTCTCATCCCCAGACTTACCCTTTTTACAAATCAGGCTTCTAAATCACATTTTAACACAAAGTTATCCGAACATAGCACTTAACACATCACCATAACATCAATGCATACTAGTCTCTAGAGGGTTAAGAATATACCAGAATTCATCGCTTTCACTTTCTTTTGTCGCTCTACTCATGTTCTTCCTCGCAGCGCACAAAATGAGGAGATGAATCAGCCACTGATCCCGAAGGCTGAGTCTCTACATCCGCGCTACCTTTGGTTGGACAATTTCTCGCAAAATGGCCCTGCTGGACGCATGCAAAACAAACTCCCATTCCAGCACGACACTCCCCATCATGAAGCCTACCACAACGGCCACAACGAGGTAGGGGTGGTCCCATCTGACTAACGCCCCCGCCTCCCAAAACTCAAACTCGAGCCCTCGACCGCCCCGACCTCCCGAACGCCCCAAGATCGTGGCGGAGCACTCCATACCGGGCGAGGCGCACAACTAGTTCGGCCGAGGCCGCCGCTCAAGGTCACTAGAGGACCTGCTGTCCGACCCACTTTTGCCGATCTTCGTTAATCCGCCGACTCTACGCCTCACACCTAAGTGCATAAGCTCGCACGCGGCAATATCCATGCCCTGAAGAGCTACTCCTGCAACTCTCTCGCTATGTAGTCATCGAGTCTGTGACATAACGGTGCACTCTATCCTCCATATCTCGCCACAGAGCGGAACATACCGAGCCAATGAGTCAAACTCTACATTGTACTCCCGAATCAGGCGCCTCTTTGTCTCAAAGATCAAAAATCTGTTTACCGTGTCCTCCTCATCCGCGAGGCAAGAAATGGCCAAGGAAAGCCTCGAGAACTCACCCTAACCACCGGAGGTGCATGCTCTCCCGACAGCTCCCACGACCAAACCACCGATCGCAGATCACGCACCGATATGAACCCAAAACCACCGACTCGGTCTCCAAGCCTTGATCACTCACGATCCGTCAGAATCGCTTGATGAACTCCTCGCGATCATCCTCGTGCCTCGACCAGAACTCGTGTGGTCCGCAACTCGTAAAATCCCGTAGTCTCAAACTATTTGACCTCGTGAACCCCGTACTACTGAACTGAATTGCCGTGATCCAAATTTATCCTCGTGTTTAGCCACGATCCCGCCAATAATCGGGCCATCTCCTCAGAACCCATCTCCTCCGCCTCTGTGCCGCGGATCGAGGCTCGTGTCGTGGTCTCAGTAGAGACCGCTGTTGCTCTACTCGCAGCTCCTCTCGCCGCTTTGCCTGGGTTCTGCTTTGCGCGAGGCATCACCGTATACAAAGAACACGCCGTAGGAGTCCAACTTATAACATACGCCTCTAAGGCACGATCTCAGAGTGAGAAGAATGGAAACCAATCCTAAATATCCTATAGCCTCTCGACATAGATGTGGTGCACAACACACCGATAATCAAGACTCATCGATACGTCTGTAGACACTTTCGAGGATTAATCGCTTCGATACCACTTTTGTCACGACCACCCTCGGCCCGTGATCGTGCCTTACCCCGCACCCTAGTGATATAACATCGAGAAAACCAAAGAAATAAAACTCATGAAAGAAGACAAGGAAATAAGAAAGCTAACCCAAACTGTTACCTTTTGTACAAAAATTAAAACTTGAATACAGATCCCTTACAAACTCGCCACACAATAAAGCATGCACTTCTAAGAATTTTGAAACCATAATGACGGACAGGCCCCGCCATGCCCCCTCAATATACAAAAGTCTACTACTTCAGTGGAACCGTACTACGTGACAAGCTTCCGAGATACGGAGCTTTCCGAGAACCGAACAGCGATCCTAAGAGCGTGGATCGCCAGTTATGTACCTCAACTCGCGCAGATGAACGCAGCCCTCAAGGAGGTCAAGATAACATGTACCAAGTATGTGAAATCAAAAATACCGTAAATGAAATCATAATAGTCTATATAAAGGTGAGACATGTATGATAACCAAACTACAAGACCACAACATATAAGCCATATCAAGATAGGACTCATGCCCGTGAAATCATCACTCAAATAAAACTCGAATTTAACCCGCACAATGGCCGCATGCCCCAAGATCTCACCTCGGTGATAAGCATGGCCCCGAACCGCCCTAGTGGGCTCATACCCGTGGACCATCCAACGTGTTGGTATGCCCAAAGGAGATAACAAGATAACAATCCTCGCGAAGCATACCCGGCTACCCAACGTGTCAAGATGTCCAAACACTAACAAAACAATACTCATCGGAAGCATACCCGGGCTACCCAACGTGTCAAGATGGCCAATCAAATAAAAAGATACTACTCATCAGGAAGCATACCCGGCTACCCAACGTGTCAAGATGTCCAAACAAATACAAGGTAATACTCATCGGACGATACTCGGCCACCCAACGTGTCGGTATGTCCAAACAACTATAAGATAACACTCCTAATGGAAGCATACCCGGCTACCCAACGTGTCAAGATGTCCAAGAGGATCGATATAGTGGAAGCATACCCGGCTACCCAACGCGGTCGATGTCCATCAATCAACCAGATAGCCGCCTCCATCGAGAGGCTCAAGAAGACACAATCAAACACTTGCATAACAAGGCTATCACAACAAGCATAGGCAAGTTACACACAACTCAAGGTACTTTAAACACTTCTAACACAACGTCAAGTATACCAAGAAACCCAAGTATCTAACCCCTTTTAGATAAAAGTACTCTACCTTTTATAACCAAGCCACTTATGTTTTTCCATCACAAAGAGTTCAATATTTGAAAACAAGTTACTTCTCTATTTTCAAAAATATCAAGTTACCATTCTAAATCCAATAATGAATCCATTTCTTTATTTTCCATAAGGTCGTTATAATTAACTTCCCATAAAGCTATTATAACACTTTATGTTTTAAAACAATACAAGACAAAACCATGCCTTTCTTTTAAAACAAAACACTTCCAATTCTTAAGTCTCTTTTCTTTTAGAAATCGAATTCTTACTTTGGAATTTTTAAGAAGATCAAAACTTGATTTCAATAATTTTATTAGAGCAAACATGATCTAGAAATGTAATACCATTTTGTCTTATCTTAGCTTCTATGCAGATGGAGGTTTCTACCGTTTTAACATGATAAATTGTCATTACTTCTTTCCTTTATTAACGCTGCATTGGCTTGTTCGATTCTTATTCCCATTTCCGAAATTTATGCAACATTATTCTTTTAACAACCAAGTACTCATTTCTCACGAATGAGGTTTCACACTTTTCAACACCATTTAGGTCAATAATACGTCGAGCCTCTTATCTTTAGAAAACAACAAACCATCCTTTTACCTACATAAAATGGTTATAACAAACTTCCCATAAAGCCGTTATAACACTTTATGTTTTAAACCAACCAATTACAACTATAAGCCCTTATGAGACCAAAAGGGCTTATTCTTTAACAACCAAGTATCCATTACTAACGAATGGAAGTTTACTACTTTTTCACACAATCAAGACCTTACACTTCATATCAAGTCAAGGCACAAAAGGGAAATTTAATTCCTTTAACACACGTGCGTCTACCGCACTATATATTTCACAAATAGTCATGCTGAAGAGGATAGGAAGAATCACATACCTCGCGACGATTATCGACGGTTAGCAAAATGCTCCACATTACTTTCCCCCTTAAGTAGAATATGCTACCGTAGTACTTCAATCCTATAAGGGTCATAAAACGTCTATCAATCTCTAGCTTCGAACGTAGAATAACTAAGTGCAAGGTCCCTACATTCTATGGAAAGTCAGACATCACTTCCTTTGGTTCTACTTACTATGCCACCTCTTTCAAGGCCGAATTTCAATAACCAACGCCACATTTAAGGCACACAATCAGCTAACCACAAAGGGGATTACACGCCTTTACAGACGCCAGAAATTCCGCCCACAATGCTACAAAATAAACCAATAATTTCCATGCCATTCTTGGCCAACAATAAACCAATCCTAAACCCCTTTCCAACTCTTTTCCAATCCAAGTTCTTAGGTCTAACATGATATCTAGCCCTAGACATCTTCAACAACTACAATCCCCCTTTACAACATGCGACGACCCAATTAGTAACCAAATCAAGTTATCAACTTAAGGCTAACATGCCCATTTCAATTTTCAACAAGACAACAAGATCCAAATCTATTAAAATATAATGTACCTCGTGCTCAATTCTAAACTACTAAAATATAACAAATTTCGTGCTCATTTCTAAACTACTATAACAAGTATAACTCATATTCAAGAGAAGGGGAAACTTTTACCTTTGGAGAAACCCACAAAAGCCCCTTTCTTCCACTTCCTTTTCGTCAAACTCATCTACCAATACCAGCCCCACAAGTTTACCCACACTTTTCCTTCTTGCCGCCGCCCCAACAATTTCCTCTTAGGCTAGGTTTCCTTCAAAAATCAAGAGAGAAGGGAGAGGATTTTCTTGGGAGGGTTTCAAATGAAATGGCCAAGTCTTCCAAGACTTGGCCCTAAAATAGGCCCTTTTCCTGGTCAAAGGACGGGAGGACACTTGTCCCTCCCATGGGTCCTTTTCGAAAATATCCCCGATTTCACCTTTACCGCAAAAATCCCGCTTGGCGCTCGGCCCGCCAGCCACAAGCGCCCACTCGTAAAATAATTTCTCAGATTCGGCCATGGCTGCAACCCCGCGAACCCTCAAGATAACCGCGCCATGGCCGCATTCCGCGCCGTGGCTCTCAGATTCTGGGCCAGCGCTGCACTTCAACCGAAACCACTATTTTGCCTCGATCACGCACCAAACTTGAAACTTCCAAAACTTTTGACTGATGTCCTATCGACGAACGGTTTGTCATGTTGGGATCTAGATTTAACTGACTACACACTAGGCTTTTGAAACACCTAAAAATACTTAACAACTGGGATACAACACTCCAAGGTAGACTCAAAACTGGCCCAACACATGTTTGTCAACTTATCTTATCTTCTCGAATTTACTGGTGTAACACATACACCCATCTTGAGAAAAAATGTGATCCCCAACCTTTACGGATAGGGACCCAAAAGAGTTCATTGATGGTTGAAGAACATTGAGGAATTTTTCAAGTACCGGCGATATGACGATCATGAGTACTTTAAAGTTGCCAAAGCGAGGCTCAAATTATTTGATTCTGATTGGTATGAAAATCTAAGAACCAATCGAAAAATAAGTGGCAAGACCAAGATTAACTCTTGGAAGAAATTAAAGAAGCATTTGATGAGAAATTGTTTTTCCAAGGGAGCATGAACAAATTCTATACTTACAAGGCCACACACTCGTCTATATCAGGCTGTTGATTCTTATGGAATAGCACCTCTTGTTGGCAAATATAAATGCACAAGTCGGGAGGACATTAATGATAGCACACGTCAATCTGGAGGCTTTCATTCTATCATACACCTCAATGTTTTGCACTGACCTAGGTGCAGCTCTGTAGAGAAAATTGTGAGATTCGAGGGCAATCGCCCACCACATATGAGATGACGTACGGGGAGGCCCTTGTGGCGTCCCGTAGTAGTTAGCAGCCTTACCTGTAGTTGGGTAACTTTTCAGTACCCCGCTTTATTCCTCATACGACATATTGTCACGACCTGCCTGGCCCGTGGATCGTGCCTTACCCGCACCCAAGCAATATACATCGTGAGAAAATCAGCGAAATATAAAACAAGATATGAATCAATGAAAATTGAGACACGCTTTATATGAGAAAAGTCGCTTTTCGATATATATATATAACCCAAGTTTCATAGCTACATCCCAACTGCATAATAGAGCTACTGCACTTAAGGAAGTAAACAACTATGGAGGGACAGGCCCGCCATACCCTCGAATGTACAAAAACTATCTACAATACAGGAGATCATACCCAAAAGTAGAGCCTCCTAGAAGATTGAGCTCCCGACACCAAAGCAAAGATCCTAAGGATGTGGATCTAGCACTGCTTGCCCTTACTCATGCATGAACGCAGCTTCAAGGAGGTCGATAACAGTACTAAATATGTGAAATCAGAAGTACTTAAATGAAATCATATCATTTTAAAACCAATTTTATAAATACGCATAAACAACCCATGTAATCGCACATAGTGCCACATCATAAACAAGAGCAACAATAGGTAAATCAGAATGTGTCTTTTCTAGGCCGCGAATGATCGCAGGCCAATCGCCTGTAGTATCACTATGCAAGCCTAATCTCGACTCGTAGTCCGCATAGGCCACTCACATAGCCCGCATAGGTATAACCCCGCATCGGCGGTAGCTACTCCGCATCGCCCCGACTCGTAGTCCGCATGGCCACATAGACCGCATGAGGTATAACCCCGCACACTAACCTCGAACTCGTAGTTCGCATAGGTCCCATGGACCCGCATGAGGTATTCTCGAATCACGGTCCTGCATCACCGAGTCTACCCCGACGGAGGCGCCTTAACCCCCAGATCATGTCAAGAGCGAGTGATATTATACTAACATAGTAGCTTATCGTTAAACAACATAAGCACAACAAGAATACTCTCTTATACAAACGTTACAAGACACTAACACACATAGCATCATATTATGTCTACTTTTCAAACCATCTTACTACACCTTACAAAAATCAATACAAGGTTGTTATAAACAAATAAGTAAACAGTTCCTTTCATCTTTCTTAAGTTGTTATACCTAACTTCCCATAAAGCTAGTATAACTCTTAAGCTTTTTGTTTAAAAACCAAACATTTCTTCAGAAAAAATGATTCAAGATTCTTTGAAATGCTTTAAGATCCTTATTATTCAGCTTAAGTCGCAAGACATTGCTGTAAGTATTATTCAAAGCTTAAGTCGCAAAGACATTGCCGTAAGTATTATTCGCTTAACACACGACGCTCACCGTACTATATATATATTTAAAATATCATGCTCAAGAGTATAGGAAGAATCACATACCTTCTCGGAAATCCACCGCCAAGTCGAATATGTCGCGCAGAGAATCAAATTTATAATAGTCAAATACGCTTATCAACGCTCAGACTATTCTCAGAAATGCTTCTAAGTAGAGGGTTCTCTATTCTATGAAAAATTGGGCAGCACTTCCTACCCGTCGAGCTACTCAAGTCTCATCAGAAAACAAATTCTAAGTAAGTATAGTTCAATTATTCTTCTTTAAACCCTTCTACTGTAATAATAGCTCAATTCTATTCTTTAATATCCTTATAAGTATTTTATACTTATTTCTATACTTCTACAGTATGTATTCTCTAATTACAAAAAGAAGGATAAGTTTATTTACCTCGATAAGTCCAAAAATATCCTAGATATAAGTCGATCCTGAGCAAGGTTTAGCTCCTAATTTGTACGCTCCGATAGCTCCAAGAACCCTTAGAAGTTCTTCATAACTTCTACTAAGTACTAAGGGATTTGGGCTAGGTATTTAGGACTAGTAACTACACTTGGAAGACAACATTTCTACCGCTGAGGGGGTGTTTCGCCAGGCTTTCTTTATGGGGCTTTCGCCAAAGCCACTTAGTATGGGAGAGGTGTTGACTAAAATACTGTAAGAGAGGGGAGGGAACTTTGAGACTTGGAAAGTTTGTTTGTGGATGAAGAACTCTTCATCTTAAGGGGGGTATTTATAGGTCAATAAATGGCCAACCAATGGCCAAGATTAAGCCAAGTGCTAGGCAAGTGTAAGGTCAAGATTAGGCAAGTGTACCTTATCCAACTATGATACAAAATATCCTACCAACTCCATGACAAAATAGCCACCCATTCGCCCTATTGCCGCTCACATCCATCAATGAGAGGTGACAAGTGTCGCCTCGTTGGTTCAAAATGTTTCGCCTCTCGAAATCCGCAAAATTAGAAATGACATAGCCGAATTTACCCTACGCGAAGTCTTGTAAAACGCTTCGCCGAAAACGATTCTTTGTGAGTTGTGCCAAAAACGCCCCATGCCTAAACTTTAAGGCTTAACTTTCGACGCACGCCTCACGCATACCCGAAATACGGTATAACATTCTCCTCCTTAGAAACATTCTCGCCACGATTCGCCCGGCCCGTGATCGCGCCAAGTATACCGTATTTCCGCAGTATGTATCGTAGGAATACGCATAAAAGTTGGGCTTTAAAGTTAGCCTGACGCTTTTTTGTACACAACTCGCTTAAAGAATCGCTTTCCGATTAAACGCTTCCACAGCCTTCGTAGGAAAATTCCGCCATGCCATTACTAATTTTTGCGGATTTTTCCGAGAGACGAACATTTTGACCAACGGAGGGCAACACTTGGCACCCTCCCATCGTGGACTTGAATCGCCCATTTGGACGAATGAAGAGCCTTGGCACGTTTTTTGTGCCTCAGGCACAAGTCAAGGAGTTGGTAGGATATTTGTGTATAGTTAATCCTCACCCTACACTTGCCTTGCACTTGTCTTAATCTTGGCCATTGGTTGGCCACTTCGACCTATAAATACTTCTTAAAGATGAAGAGTTCTTCATCCACAAAGTTATCTTCCAAGTCTAAAAATCCTCTCCTCTCCCTTAGCCTTCGTCCAACACTCCCTCGAGTGAGTTTGGCCGAGGCCTACCCCCTAGCCTAGCCGAAATCTACCCTCCCTTGGTAGAAAAGTTGTCTTCTAGTATCGTTATAATGCCCAAAATACCCTAGCCCAAATCCCTTAGTCCTTAGTAGAAGTTGTGAAGAACTTCTAAGGTTTCGAGCCACCTGAGCGCATAACAACTTGTGAGCTAAACCTTGCTCAGCGCGACTTTATCTAGGATATTATCAGCTTACCGAGGTAACTAATCCTAACCTCTTTGAATTAGAGAATACTTACTGTTGTAGTATTAGGATAAGTATTAGATACTTAGAAGAATATCACGTAATAGAATTGAACTGTTATCACAAAGAAGGGTTTAAAAGAAGAATAATTGAATCAGACTACATAGATCGCTTTCACAAAGAGACTTACATAGCTCACCGTAGGGTTGTGCCGCCCGACTTTCCGTAGAATTATGAACCCCGCTTAGAATGACCTCAGAGTAGTCTTTGATAGATATCTGTGACTATTATAGGTCACTCTCGCTACACATATTCAACTCGCGTGGTTTTCACGGTATGTATGTGATTCTTCCTAAAGCATGATATTTTACAATATATAGTACTGCAGACGCATACGTGTTAATCGAATAATAACTACGGCAATGTCTTTGACTTAAGCCCGATAATACTTATGGTAATGCCTCACGCTTAAGCTCGAATAATACTTACGGAATGCCTCACGGCTTAAGCCTGAATAACAAAGAACTGAAAACATTTCAAAAGAATACTGAATCATTTTTAACAGAAGATAAATATTTGGTTTTTAAAACAAAAGCTTAAGAGTTATGCTAGTGTCACGACCCGTTCCGGGGCCCATGACTGGTGCCTTACCCCGGGCACCCTAGTGACACAACATCAGAGTAATCAGCGGAACATAAAACACATACATGAAACAAGTGAAGTACAAAACAATAGTCTGAGGAAAACTTGCCTTTCGGCATATATAATTAACAACTTTTACAAATGAACGCTTTAATCTTTTTACAAACCCCGCCACAACAAGATTTGCTGCACTTCTAAGAAAAATACGATAACAACGACGGACAGTGGCTCGCCATACCCCGAATGTAAGCACTTACAACAACAGGACTATACCAAGATAAGCCTCCGAGAAACGAGCTTCCCAAAAGTCAATCCGTGACCCTAAGAGCGAGGATCAACGATCGTGTACTTCAACCTCGCGGCATTTAACGCAGCTCGGGCGAGGTCAAGACAACAAATTTAGTATGTGAAACTAAAAATATCAGAAATGAAATCATAATAGTCTATAAAGCAGAGACATGTATGATAAGCAAACTACGCTCACAACAAATAAACAAATATGTCAAGTCGTGACTCACGCCTCAAAGTTATCACAATAAAACCGTGACGGCAAGTACGAAGGCATAGCCGACTACTAAGACCCACGCACAAAAATACCACAAATCAGATCCCGAGGTCTTTCTAGACCGCACTACATGATCGGCCGCCACTCGCCCGCAATATCAATGCAAGCGCCTATCCTCGAACTCTCGCAGCCCGCATAGGTCACACACGGACCGCATGAGGTATTCTCGAATCACGGTCCTGCATCACCGAGGTATACCCCGCATCGGCGCACTAACCCTCGGTATCCGCCTAGGCTCCCGCAACCCGCATAGTCTCAAAAGACCGCATAGTCTCAACAGACCGCATAGGAATCCCCGCATCAAAGCTAAACACCCGAATGATCAATCCCGAGCTACCGCGACCGCATAGTCACGAGGACCGTGATAGCCGTGAAGACCCGCATCAAGGGTGGCAAGCCCTGTATAATAAGTCAAAGGGTATGTGATACAATAACAAGACAACCGCTTAACGCTTAACAACGTAAGCACAACAAGAATGACCCTTACATCATGATCACACAAGATACTAACACACGTAGATCCTAACATGTTTACTTATCAATCAACAAGAAAGTATTACAAGGCTATCACAAACCAACACAATCAAGTTATACACACAAGGTACTTTAAGCTAACAAGTTCTGGTATCTACCCCTAAAGTACTTCATACATTAAATCTTTTAAAAGATCCGCTGCTTTCACATAAGTCACACAATACCCGTAGTATAAAATAGAGTGACTGCCTTTTAAATAAACTAAAACACTTACCTTCGTGAAAATCAAGTAACAACATTATTTTCCAAACGCCCAAGTTTGCCTAATTTCAAATGTTCACGCTTTCTTATTTTAGAAAGGTTTCAGAGTTCATAGTCTTATTCATTTAAGAATATAATTCTCTTTAAACAACTGAGAAACATAAGTCTTATATGTGAGTAGATATTCTTGTTTATAACAATCTTATTACAAAATGTGATCTAGGAAATATCATTTTGTCTTATCTTAGCTTCTATGCAGATGGAAGTTTCACCGGTTTTAATAATACTTAACTAGTCAAAACATTTCCTTTATTAACGCCGCAGTTGGTTTGTCGATACACATTCTGATTTCCAAATCAAGAAACATTCTTAAGCCGTTATACCTAACTTCCCATAAAGCTAGTATAACTCTTAAGTTTTTCAAAAGCAAGTATTACTTCTTCTTTCAAAATGATTCAAAAATCTTTTGAAATACTTCAAGTTCTTTATTAACACATAACAAGCCGCTTATAGTTCAAATCACCACCTTTAGAGACCCCAAGTATTTTCTTACCAACATAAAGTCGTTATAACCAACTTCCCATAAAGCCGTTATAACACTTTATGTTTTAAATCAACCAAATACGCTTAGCACACGACGCCTACCGCATTACATAGTTCACACATATCATGCTGTAAGAGATAGGAAGAGGTTCACATACCTCGCGAGTATCGACTAATAGCAAAACGCCCAAGTACTTCCAACCGCTGGCTACTCCTGCCAAGTAGATCGCGCCACACGTAGTACATCAACCTATAAGGCCACAAGGCGCTTATTAACATTTAGATCTCATCGAGAATATTCTACCAAAATTCGCAAGACTCTCCCCGCAACAACAGAAATCTCCTCCTCTATCGAGGCCGCTACCAAGCCAACCGTGGGTTATACATCTAACCCTAACTACAATTCTACCCACTGCACTACTTCACAAGTTCACTGTAATACAGCCTAAGTAATTACGCTCAAGATTCTTCTTTAAATTCAGGCTTAAGTCGCAAGACATTGCCGTAAGTATTATTCAGGCTTAAGTCAAAAGACATTGCCAATAACTACGTCCAGTTCTATTATATAGTATACTTCAACTATATATTCAATCATGTAATTTCCAATTACAATAGAGGGACAAGATATTACCTCAATAAGCCCATAATTATCCTAGTTAAAGTCGATCCTGGGAAATCGTTTAGCTCCAATTCCGAGCGCTCCAACCCGCTCTAAACCACCCTTAGAAGTTCTAACCAACTTATACACAATACTCCAACTGACTATGGAGATTTTCCTGTGGTTTCGTTTTGTGGATCGACTAAGTATAATAGTATTCTCTGGCTTTTCAGATAGTATAACCTTAGAATACAACAAGGTATATGGCTAAGGTAATTGGGCATTATAACAATACTTTTGAGAGTATTTCTACCAAGAGGAGGTATTATACGAAACAACTAGACTAGTGGGGTTACCCCATCACTAGCACCCCAAGGAGGGGGTGTATACCCTCTACCTGCCCCACTGTGGGGAACTCTCGCCATGGAGGGGGAAGGCTTTTGGACGAGAACCACAAGAAGGGGAGAGGAGGGATTTTAACACTTAGAATAATTTTTAGGATGAAGAAGTTCATCAAAGGAGGGGTATTTATAGTCAAGGGACGGCCAACCAAAGGCCAAGATCAATCCATGTGTTAGGCAAGTGTAGGCTAGGATTTACCAAACACAAATATCCTACCTACCCTTGACTTTGTCAAGGCACAAAAACGCGGCCTTACTTGACCAATTCGGCCCAAGTTGGACGATTTCGCCACCAATCGGAGGTGCCAAGTGGCGCCTCTGTTGGTCCAAAATGTTTCGCCTCTAAAAATCCGCAAAAATTAAAAATGACATAGCCGGAAATTCCCCTACGAAAGCTGTGAAAACGTTTCGTCGAAAAACGACTCTAACCGGGTGTTATGCACAAATAAAATTCGGCCAAGCACTTTAAGGCACAAACTTTTCTACGTACATCCCCGCGTACATACTCTGGAAATACGGGGTATAACATTCTCCCCTCCTTAGAAACATTCGTCCCGAATGTTCCTTCTAAATCTCAAGACAAACGCGCGCCAGTATAGTCTTCACTACTATACTTACGAGAACAAACCTGCCACACATGGCCACAGAAACAACTGCGCAAAATACTTATCTCCAAGTCCACGAGGAAACACCTCTCTCCAGGGTCTAAAATATACTTCCTTCGTACCTTCTCTCTACAAAAGAAATGATCACATCTATGCTCGCCATACATGCTCGCTTCTCTCTTTACTCGTCGTAGATACCACTTTGTCACTTTGTCGCGAGCCTTGCTCCGACGACCCAACAAATGGTACCGCCGCTGCGATCCCGAGGATGTCGATACTCAACTCTTTCCACATTTTCGACACGCTTCAGATTCAAAACTCTGGTTACTATCTCTAACGTGGTCATCATTAATCGGGAACACTGATGGATTCCGATATTTTTCCGATCATAACAATACGAAAGATCGGACGCATACCTCCTAAGCCTGACGGCAAAAGCTAATCATATAGGCAACCCGCCTATTCTTCACATGAACTCAAAAGGCCCAAAGTAACTCGTTAAGTTCCTCTGCTTCCAAAACTCGCCACACCCTAACCGGGTGGTACTTTCAAGAAGACCGACCGTCAACTCAACTCTGCCGCCGCCGATCATCCGCACGATTTCTCGTGAGTCGCCGTAACCTCTTCTAGACAAGCTTTACCCTATCCACGCTACCGACAAGCTCAACCAACCGTCCAACCTTGCCAACATCGAACCAATCGACCGACAACTTACACTTCCGCCTACAAGGCTTCATAAGGCGATATCCAACACCGAAATGGTAGATCAAACACTACCTCCACAGAGACAACAATCCCTACAACTATCCTCGAAATCCAAACACCGCCCGGTGGCGAACGCGATTCTCGAGACTCACCGAGTTCCTAACCCCGTGGTAAACTTTAGAAAACGAAAATAGCCACAACCCGGGCTTCACCGTCGACATAAGGTGAAGGTAGGCACCGTGCAGCCTTTCAACCCTTCGATAACTCAACACACCAGTAAACGGCCCCGAACGAAGAACACGATGGGCTGCCCCATCGACCACCACCGGTCGAACGATCCACGAACTCAGACTGTTAATCGAATACGGGCCTAACACCCTCGTGACTCCTACCACAAGGCGGGACCACCACAACCGACCTCACCACCAAAATCGCCGCTGGTTGACCCGCAACGCGGGCCTCAACCCGACCCGACAACGCCGCATCATACTAGCTCCCGAACCGAACAATCTCACTAATCACGCTATTAAAACCTAGCGGTCTTCTTAGCTCAACTACCCCCTTTCATTCCACACTACTGTGACCTATCCCAACATAACTCGTGCACTATGCACTCCGATAAGTGGTCAAACATAACACTACACCTTTCTCGAGACGGCCTTACCTCTAAGGTCTTTACGTGAAACATTCTAAGGCTCACACCTTCTCTATCCCCAAAATCTTATTCTGCTAACTAACCAAGATTTCTAATCACAACTAACACACCGCTATCGTAACATA
The DNA here is from genome assembly GCA_029844215.1 of Przewalskia tangutica. Taxonomy (NCBI): domain Eukaryota; kingdom Viridiplantae; phylum Streptophyta; class Magnoliopsida; order Solanales; family Solanaceae; genus Przewalskia; species Przewalskia tangutica. The sequence continues at coordinate 54,257,041 of CM056726.1, forward strand.
GCACTTAAGGTATACTCACCTTATCACATAAACAAAACTCTAGGGTTAAAGATATATCTATATCTACGCCTTCACTCCTTAGTCGTCCAAACAAACTCGCCCCATGTGCGCATAGCTAAGGAAGATGACGAACTACCCACCGATCTCAAGGCCGAGTCCTCCTACCAGACACTCTCGACATCGACTGACGGTCATAGTACAACCAGCATTAACTAAAAGATGACATTCCCGGATGACGTGCACACATCGCGAACCTAAGCCCGGAGTTCACCAACTCCTCGTGATACTCCGAACATCCCGATATCCGCGAAGACCACTCGACCGCGAGGTGCATATCAAATTGGCCGCGAGGCGACTCGCCGAAGTTACCAAAGGACCTTGCCGCTCGCCCTCCTCTCGCCCTTCGCTTAACCCGCCGATCTCTACGCTTTCTGGCCGCGCATAAGCCCGCATACGTGCCATGCTCAAGCTTCAATCAAGAGATACTTGCACAACCTCTCGTTGATATTCATCAAGATTCGCGGTACATCGGTATACTCGTAGCCAAATCTATAGCTAGTAACAGGTCGCTTTGCAATCTAAATTCTCTGCTCTGGCCGCGAATCGGCGTTCAAATGTCATGGCCGCAGAGGAACCGCGCCGTGCTAAACTCGGGCTAGTGACGCCGCAGAACTCCCCGAAGAAGCACCACCCTGTGTGATGTTTGGGCTCGTGCCCACGTAACCTCTCAGATTTACCGCAGCCTCCTGGCCGCTCGCCTCTCCCGGCCGGGTTCTACGCGAGGCATAACGATAAGGAAAGAATTTACGTTAGAGGGTCCAACTTACAACACAAATTTCTAAGGCACGATCTCAGAGTGAGAAGAATAGAAACCAATCCTAAAATATCCTATAGCCTCCCGACATGGTGTGGTGCACAACACACCGATAATCAAGACTTCATCGGATACGGCCTCAGACACTTTCCGAGGATTAATCGCTCGATACCACTTTTGTCACGACTGCCCGGCCCATGATCGTGCCTTACCCCGCACCCTAGTGACACAACATCGTAGTAATCATAACATAAAACACATACATGAAACAAGTGAAGTACAAAACAATAGTCTGAGAAAACTTGCCTTTCTAAGATATATAATTAACAACTTTTACAAATGAATGCTTTAATCCTTTTTACAAACCCCGCCACAACAAAGATTACTGCACTTAAGAAAAATACGATAACAACGACGGACAGTGGTTCGCCATACCTCGAATGTAAGCACTTACAACAACAGTGGACTATACCAAGATAAGCCTCCGAGAAACGAGCTTCCCAAAAGCTGAATCGGACCCTAAGAGCGAGGATCAACGATCGTGTACCTCAACTCGCGCATTTAACGCAGCCTCAAGCGAGGTCAAGATAACAAAAATTTACCGAGTATGTGAAACTAAAAATATCAGAATGAAATCATAATAGTCTATAAAGCAGAGACATGTATGATAAGCAAACTACGCTCACAACAAATAAACAAATATGTCAAGTCGTGACTCACGCCTCAAAGTTATCACAATAAAACCGCACGGCAAGTACGAAGGCATAGCCGACTACTAAGACCTACGCACCAAAAATACCACAAATCAGATCCCGAGGTCTTTCTAGACCGCACCACGATCGGCCGCCACTCGCCCGCAATATCAATGCTGCTTATCCTCGAACTCTCGCAGCTCCGCATAGGTCACACACTGACCCGCATGAGGTATTCTCGAATCACGGTCCTGCATCACCGAGGTATACCCCGCATCGGCGCAGCCTAACCTCAGATCCGCCAGGCTCCCGCAACCCGCATAGTCTCAAAAGACCGCATAGTCTCACAGATCGCATAGGAATCCCCGCATCGTGCTAAACACCCGAATGATCAATCTCGAGCTACCGTGACTGCATAGTCACGAGGACCGCATAGCCGTGAAAGACCCGCATCGGGTGGCAAGCCCTCAGATAATAAGTCAGCCGGTATGTGATACAATAACAAGACAACCGCTTAACGCTTAACAACGTAAGCACAACAAGAATGACCCCTTACATCATGATCACACAAGATACTAACACACGTAGCATCCTAACATGTTTACTTATCAATCAACAAGAAAGTATTACAAGGCTATCACAAACCAACACAATCAAGTTATACACACAAGGTACTTTAAGCTAACAAGTTCGTATCTACCCCTAAAGTACTTCATACATTAAATCTTTTAAAAGATCCGTTGCTTTCACATAAGTCACACAATACCCGTAGTATAAAATAGAGTGATCGCTTTTTAAATAAACTAAAACACTTACCTTCGTAAAATCAAGTAACAACATTATTTTCCAAACGCCCAAGTTTGCCTAATTTCAAATGTTCACGCTTCTTATTTTAGAAAGGTTTCAGAGTTCATAGTCTTATTCATTTAAGAATATAATTCTCTTTTAAACAACTGAGAAACATAAGTCTTATATGTGAGTAGGATATTCTTGTTTATAACAATCTTATTACAGCAATTGTGATCTAGAAATATCATTTTGTCTTATCTTAGCTTCTACGCAGATGGAAGTTTCACTGTTTTAATAATACTTAACTAGTCAAAACATTTTTATTAACGCCGCAGTTGGTTTGTCGATACACATTCCGATTCAAATCAAGAAACATTCTAAGCCGTTATACATAACTTCCCATAAAGCTAGTATAACTCTTAAGTTTTTCAAAAGCAAGTATTACTTCTTCTTTCAAAATGATTCAAAATCTTTTGAAATACTTCAAGTTCTTTATTAACACATAACAAGCCGCTTATAGTTCAAATCACCACCTTAGAGACCCCAAGTATTTTCTTACCAACATAAAGTCATATAACCAACTTCCCATAAAGCCGTTATAACACTTTATGTTTTAAATCAACCAAATACGCTTAGCACATGACGCTCACCGCATTTACATAGTTCACACATATCATGCTAGAAGAGATAGGAAGAGGTTCACATACCGCGACGAGTATCGACTAATAGCAAAACGCCCAAGTACTTCCAACCGCGGCTACTCCTAAGCCAAGTAGATCGCGCCACACGTAGTACATCAACCTATAAGGCCACAAGGCGCTTATTAACATTTAGATCTCATCGTAGAATATTCTACCGAAAATTCGCAGACTCTCCCCGCAACAACAGAAATCTCCTCCTCTATCGAGGCCGCTACCAAGCCAACCAGTGGGTTATACATCTAACCCTAACGGTACAATTCTACCCACTGCACTACTTCACAAGTTCACCGTAATACACCTAAGTAATTACGCTCAAAGATTCTTCTTTAAATTCAGCTTAAGTCGCAAGACATCGCTGTAAGTATTATTCAGCTTAAGTCAAAAGACATCGCCAATAACTACGCTCGCTTCTATTATATAGTATACTTCAACTATATATTCAATCATGTAATTTCCAATTACAATAGAGGGACAAGATATTACCTCAATAAGCCCATAATTATCCTAGTTAAAGTCGATCCTGGGAAATCGTTTAGCTCCAATTCCGAGCGCTCCAACCCGCTCTAAACCACCCTTAGAAGTTCTAACCAACTTCTACACAATACTCCAAACTGACTATGGAGATTTTCCTGTGGTTTCGCTTTAGACTCCACTAAGTATAATAGTATTCTCTGGCTTTTCAGATAGTATAACCTTAGAATACAACAAGGTATATGGCTAAGGTAATTGGGCATTATAACAATACTTTGAGAGTATTTCTACCAAGAGTGAGGTATTATACGAAACAACTAGACTAGGGGTTACCCCATCAAGCACCCCAGGAGGGGTGTATACCTCTACCGCCCCCCACTGTGGGGAACTCTCGGCCAAGGGGGAGGGGGAAGGCTTTTGGACGAGAACCACAAGAAGGGAGAGGGAGGGATTTTAACACTTAGAATAATTTTTAGGATGAAGAAGTTCATCAAAGGGAGGGGTATTTATAGGTCAAGGGATGGCCAACCAAAGGCCAAGATCAATCCATGTGTTAGGCAAGTGTAGGGCTAGGATTTACCAAACACAAATATCCTACCTACCCTTGACTTTGTCAAGGCACAAAAAACGTGCCTTACTTGACCAATTCGTCCAAGTTGGACGATTTCAAGCCACCAATTGAGGGTGCCTGGCGCCTCTTGTTGGTCCAAAATGTTTCGCCTCTGAAAAATCCGCAAAATTAAAATGACATAGCCGAAATTCCCTACGAAGTCGTGGAAAACGCTTCGAAAACGACTCTAACCAGTGTTATGCACAAATAAAATTCGCCAAGCACTTTAAGGCACAAACTTTTCTACGCACGCCCCCGCTGCATATACTGAAATACGGTATAACAAACAGCTTTATGGGAAGTTAGGTATAACAACTTAAGAATGATAAAAGGAATCATTACTTGCTTGTTTATAAAAGCCTTGTATTGATCTCTGTTGTAGTAAGATTGTTTGATAAGTAGACATATCATGATGCTACCGTGTTAGTGTCTTGTAATGCCGTGCGGGTCATTCTTGCCGCTTACGTTGCTAACCTAAGTCCGCTGTATCATATCAGATCACCTACCCTCGACCATTATACCGGTGGTCGCTTCTCGACGCGGTCTATACGCCATGCGCGTCTGTGAGACTACGCGAGCAGCGGTATGCTCCAGGATTGATCATTCCGCGCCTAGCCCGACGCGGATTCCCTACGCGTCCGCTGAGACTACGCGTCTTTTGAGGCTACGCGGCCGCGGAGCCTAGCGGATGCCGGTTGGCTGCCCCGACGAGGGCTACCTCACGCGGGTTCACGCGACCTATGCGGCCGCGAAGTCCAGATTAGCACGCAGAACGATACTATGGGCGATTGGCCTTGCTTCGATCATTCGCGCCTAGAATAGACCGCTACGCCTTTCCATTTCCGCTGTTGCGATGTGCACTATGTGCAATTGAATCGATTGTATTTGTGAAAAGGTTTTAAATACTTTGATTTCATTTCGCTTTTAGTTTCACATATTGTACTGTTAGACCTCGATGCGGTCAGTTACGCCGCAGGCGGCAGCAGTGCAGATCCACATCTTAGATCTTGTTGTCGTGAGCTCCATTTATCCGAGGCTTTCATTGGTATGATCTCTCAGTAGATAGTTTTAAGCAGACAGTATGGCGCCCTCGTCTCCGCCATAGTTGTTTACTTTCAGAGGTCCGTAGTACTATTGTACAGCTGGGATGAATCGCAAAACTCGAGTTATTTATATTATGCCGAAAGGCAAGTTATCGATAAATCAGGTCTTATTTATAAATCGCTTCGCCTTGTTTATATTCGCTGTTACTGATGATGACATTAGCCTGCAGCGCACCGCCACGCCCCTAACGGTCGTGATGTGTGCCTTACCGGCACCCAAGTAGTCATACATCGAGTAATCACGAAATATAAAGCAAGACATGAAACAGCTTTATAAAATAAGACATACGCTTTATGAGAAAACACGCTTTCTACAGATATATATAAAATCATGGTTTAGCGCTACATCCGACATCGCATAACATGACTACGCACTCTAAGGAAATATATAACTATGGCGACAGGCCCCGCCATACCGATCGCATAAAACTATCTACAACAGGAGATCATACCAAAAGTAGAGCTCCCAAGAGACGGAGCTCCCGACACCAACGTAGAGATCCTAAGAATGCGGATCTAGCACTGCTTGCCCTTACTCGCAGATGAACGCAGCTCAAGCGAGGTCAAGATAACAGTACTAAGTATGCGAAATCAGAAATACTTAAATGAAAACATATCATTTTAAAACCAGCCACAAATATGTGTGAAACAACCAAGCGAAACCGCACGTAGTGCCACATCACAAACAAGAGCAACAATAGGTAATCAGAATAGGTCTTGTCTAGGCCGCGAATGATCGAAACAGGCCACTCGCCATATCATCATTCCGCAAGCCTAATCTCGACTCCCGAGTCCGCATAGGCCACTCACACGGGCCCGCATGAGGTATAACCCCGCATCGGCGTAGCTACCTCGCATCGCCCCGACTCGCTGTCCGTATGGCCACATAGACCGCATGAGGTATAACCCCGCATACTAACCTCGAACTCTCGTAGCCCGCATAGGCCCTCGACCCGCATGAGGTATTCTCGAATCACGGTCCTGCATCGCTCGAGTCTACCCCGCGACGGAGGCGCTTAACCCCGGATCATCTCAAGAGGTGAGTGATAGTATACTAACATAACAACTTATCTTTAAACAACATAAGCACAACAAGGATACTCACCTATACAAACGTTACAAGATACTAACACACATAGCATCATATCACGTCTACTTATCAAACCATCTTTATTATTCTTTTCACAATACAAGTCCGTTATAAACACATAGGCAAACTTGTTTCTTTTATAAATCTTAAGTGGTTATACTTACTTCCCATAAAGCTAGTATAACTCTTAAGCTTCGCTTTAAAACCAATTAGTTCTCTTCTTAATATGATTCAAGAGTCTTTTGAAATGTTTTCGCTTCTTATTATTCAAAGCTTAAGCCGAGGCATCGCTGTAAGTATTATTCAAAGCTTGCCGAGGCATTGCCGTAAGTATTATTCAGCTTAAGTCAAAGACATTGCCGTAGTTATATTGTAAAATATCATGCTTTAGGAAGAATCACATACCTTCTCAAATAAAACCACCGCTAAGTCAATATGTCGCAAGCAGAGAGTCACCTATAATAGTCACAGATATCTATTAAAGACTACTCAAGGTCATTCTAAACAGGGTTCATAATTCTACTGAAGTCGGGCAAAGACTTCCTACCCTGAGCTATATAAGTTCATCAGAAAACAAATCATGTAAGTACAGTTTGATTATTCTTCTTTTAAACCCTTCTAAGTGATTATTACTTATTCTTATACTTCTACAGTATGCATTCTATAATACAAAAGAGGGTTAGGATTATTACCTCGGTAAGCCCAATAATATCCTAGAAAAAGTCGCGCCTGAGCAAGGTTTTGCTCCTAAGTTGTATGCTCCAAGAACCTTAGAAGTTCTTCACAACTTCTACTAAGTACTAAGGTATATGGGCTAGGGTATTTTGGGCATTATAACGATACAAGAAGGTAACTTTTCTACCAAGGAGGGGGTAGATTTTGGCTAGGCTAGGGGTATTCGCCAAGGCCACTTAGGCTAGAGGGAAGAGGGCTTGGACGAAATGGCCAACCAGGGAGAAGGGAGCCTGATCAAGACTTGGAAAGTAATTGGTGGAAGAACACCTCGACATCTTAAGGGGGGTATTTATAGGTCAAGAAGTGGCCAACCAATGGCCAAGATTTAGACAAGTGCAAGGCAAGTGTAAAGTGAGGATTAACTATACACAAATATCCTACCAACTCCTTGACTTGTGCACAAGGCACAAAAACGTGTTCTCCTAGTCCAAATCGTCCCAACGGACGATTTCATGTCCATCAATTGGAGGGTGACAAGTGTCGCCTCCCGCTGGTCCAAAATGTTTCGCCTCTAAAAATCCGCAAAATTAGAAATGGCATAGCCGAATTTACCCTACGAAAGCCGTGGAAACGCTTCGCCTAAAACTATTCGCTTTGAGTTGTGCCTAAAAAAACGCCCAAGGCTTATCTTTAAGGCTAGACTTTCGACGTATTCCCTTACGCATATTCTCCGAAATACGGGTATAACATTCTCTCTTAGAAACATTCGTCCCGAATGTTCCTTCCCAAGACGATTATCGAAGAAGCTTAAACAGCTTGTAAATGCCACACACGCCACAGAGCAACACTTAGGCGTAAACGATAACTAAAATTTACAAGTAGGAAAGTGAATTTACCCGGAGGTGTGGGAATAGGTGAGGATACTTCCGCCTCATGTCCTCCTCGCCCCACGCCATCTCCTCCCCGAGCTCGCTCCGCCACAAGACTTTGACGGAAGCCACGCCCTGGTCCGCAGACGCCTAACTCGACGATCGACTATCGCTATGGGAATCTCCTCATACGATAACCCCTGGCCACCGACATCGCCAATCGGGTGTACCCTAGATGGATCCCCGATACATCTCCTCAAAGATAGACACGTGAAAACCGGATGCATCGCTTCCGGACGGACGGCAGATCCAACTCATAGACAACCTTGCCTACCTCGCGGACAATCAAACGCCCAACGTACCTGGGCCGAAGTTTCCTTCTTCCCGAATCTCATCACACCCTTCATGGGTGACACCTTTAGAAAACCCAATCATGAACCTCGAACTCAAGATGCCGACGACGATGATCTGCATACGACTTATGTCGACTCTGAGCTGTCAATAGCCGCTCTCGGATAAGCTTCACCTTATCCATCGCTTGTACCAAATCGTCCCACTAGCCGCCCTCGCCCACATCGAACCAACCTATAGGCGATCTGCACTTCCTCCCATACAAGGCCTCATAAGGCGCCATCCGACGCCGGAGTGGTAGCTATTATTATACGCGAACTCAACTAGAGGCAAATGATCCTCCCAACTACCACCGGTCAATAACACAAAGCTCGCAGATATCCTCGAGTCCGGATAGTGCGCTCGCCGTCCGCCTGCTCGTGGATGAAATGCAGATCAGTGCTCACTCGCCCCTAAACTCCTCGGAAGGACTCCGAAGTTAGCCGTAACCGGGCTCTCTGTCGATATGATCGGCGTAGGGACTCCATGCACCGACGATCTCTGATGTAAAGTCCGCATAATCTCACCAAAAGTCGCCCCGACGGAAGAAAGTGGGCTGATTTCACACCGCCGACGATAACCCATATAGAATCATGTCTACTCGAGTGCGAGGTAATCCCGTGATGAAGTCCATGTTGATTACCTCCCACTTCCGTGTCGGGATCTCTATCGTCAGAATAAACCACCGTGCCTCTCGTGCTCTACCTTCACCGCCGACAACACGGAATCGAGCTACGAACTCGCAACGCCCTCTTCAAGCCATCCCACCAATACACGTATCTAAGGTCGTGGTACATCTTGGTCGACCGGATGGATAGAGTAACGCTACGCGTGCTTCCCAAGAACTCGGCCAAGTCCCAAACATCCGAACACATACCGCCTCAAACCTTAGCACCCCATCAAGTGCTACCTGCGACCCTTTGCCTCACGAAGAGTCAGATCACGATATCGAATCAAAGCCGATCTCGAATCGCCTCTTCACCTCCTCGACGATGGAAGACTCGGCAACCTCACGAACTCTAACCCCATCGCTATCGTAATCAATCAAACGGACACCAAGGCTCGCTAATCGATGCAAATCACGAACCATGTCCCTCCTCTCTAGCCGCACATCCGATAGGCTCCCATCGACCTACGACTAAGAGCATCCGCCACAACATTGGCCTTCCCGTGGTACAGATATCAACATCGTAATCCTTAAGCAACTCTAACCACCGCCTCGCCGTAAGTTCGCCTCCTCCGGTCGAAGATATACCGAGGCTCTTGTGTCTGTATAAATATCCACGTGAACCCCATACAAATAGTGCCTCCAGATCTTAAAAGCGTGAATCACTACCGCTAACTCCAAATCACGGGGGTAGTTCTCGTGTTTCTCACCGTCGACGATATGCTATAACCCTGCCATGCTGCATCAACACACATTCCAACCCGATGCCTGACGCATCACAATACACGACATAACTGTTATACCCCGTATTTCCAGAGTATGTACGTAAGGGAATACGTACGAAAGTATTGCCTTAAAGATAAGCCTTGGACGTTTTATTTTGTACACAACTTACTAAAAGAATCGTTTTCCGACGAAACGTTTCCACAGCTTTCGTAGAGTAAATTCCGGCTATGCCATTTCTTATTTTTGCGGATTTTTCCGAGAGACGAAAAATTTTGTACCAACGGTAGTGTGACATGTGTCACCCTCACATTCGAAGCAAGTGGGGTGGCTTTGGACGATCAAGGCCCAAAGAGGGTGTCGCCTCGGGCCGATTGGGTCCTTGTTTAGGCCTTGTTTTGTGCCATGTTTTGTGGAGTGTTTTGTGGAGTGTTTTGTGGAGTAGGAGTTAGGGTGCACTTGGCTTGATCTTGGCCTTACACTTGCCTTGCACTTGTCTTCATCTTGGCCATTGGTTGGCCAAGGCTTGAGCTATAAATACCCCCTTAGAGATGAAGAGTTATTCATCCACAAAGTTATCTTCCAAGTCTAAAAATCCTCTCCTCTCCCTTAAGCTTTTCGTCCAAACACCTCTTCCCTCCCCTTGTGTTGTATGGCCGAGAGCCTACCCCCCTAGCCTAGCCGAAATCTACCCCCCCTCCCTTGGTAGAAAAGTTGTCTTCTTGTATCGTTATAATGCCCAAAATACCCTAGCCCAAATACCTTAGTACTTAGTAGAGGTTGTGAAGAACTTCTAAGGTTTCCTTCGAGCATACAACTAGAGCAAAACCTTGCTCAGCGCGACTTTTCTAGGATATTATTGGGCTTACCGAGGTAATAATCCTAACCCTCTTTGAATTAGAGAATACTTACGTTATAGTATAAGAATAAGTATAAATACTTAGAAGTATATCACAGAATAGAATGCAAGTATGACTCACTTAGAAGGGTTTAAAAGAACAATAATCAAATCAGATTTACATAGGACTGCTTTCACAATGAGACTTATATAGCTCACCGTAGTGAAGTGCCCGACTTACCGTAGAATTATGAACCCCCTGTTTAGAATGACCTTCAGAGTAGTCTTTAATAGATATCTGTGACTATTATAGGTCGACTCTCACGTGACATATTCAACTTAGCAGTGGTTTTCAATGGTATGTATGTGATTCTTCCTAAAGCATGATATTTTACAATATAACTACGCAATGTCTTTGACTTAAGCCCGATAATACTTACTAAGAATGCCTCACGCTTAAGCTCGATAATACTTACTATGAATGCCTCACGCTTAAGCCCAATAATAAAGAATCAAAACATTTCAAAAGACTACCAATCATATTAATGTAAGAGAACTAATTGGTTTTAAATGTAGCTTAAGAGTTATACTAACTTTACGGGAAGTAAGTATAACCACTTAAGATTTATAAAAGAAACAAGTTTGCCTATGTGTTTATAAATGCACTTGTATTGTGAAAAGAATAATAAAGATGGTTTGATAAATAGACATGATATGATGCTATGTGTGTTAGTATCTTGTAACGCTTGTATAGTCGAGTATCCTTGTTGTGCTTATGTTGTTTAAAGATAAGTTGTTATGTTAGTATACTATCACTCACCTCGAGACGATACCGTTAAGCCGCCTCCGACGCGGTAGACTCAGTGATCCGGGACCATGATTCGAGAATACCTACGCGGGTCCAGGGGCCTATGCGAGCTACGAGTTCCGTGTTAGTATGCGGGTTATGCCTCACGCGTCTGTGGCCATGCGACAATGAGTCCAGGATTTACGCCGAGGAGTAGCTACCTCGATGCGGGTTATACCTCACGCGCCCACGCGAGTGGCCTATGCGACTCGAGTTCAGATTAGGCTTGCAGAATGACGATGGGGCGAGTGGCCCTGCTTTCGATCATTCGCAGCCTAGACAAGACCTATTACGCTACCTATTGTTGCTCTTGTTTAGGATATGGCACTACGTGCGTTTCTCGTTGTTTCACACATATTTGTAAACCGTTTTAAAATGATATGTTTTCTTTAAGTATTTTACGCTGCATACTTAGTACCGTTGTATCGACTTCCTTCGGGCCGCTCATGCCGCAGTAAGGGCAAGCAGTGCTAGATCCACATCCTAGGATCTTTGCGCTGTCGTGAGCTCCATCTTCTCCGAGGCTCTACTTTGGGTATGATCTCCTGTATTGTAGATAGTTTTGTACAGGTATGGCGGGCCCCGTCCCGCCATAGTTGTTTACTTCCTGAGGTCTGTAGTACTATTGTACACTGGGATGTAATCGCAAAACTTGAGTTATTTATATTATGCCGAAAGGCAAGCTTTTCTTCGATAAACTGGTCTTATTCTATAAACTGCTTCTGCCTTGTTTTATATTCCGCCGTTACCTGATGTATGACTACTGGGTGCCCTTGCAGGCACCACTACCACGGCCCCTAACGGTCGTGACAAAAGTGGTATCAGAGCGCTTAATCCTCTGAAAGTGTCTACGCATCGTATCTAGTAGAGTCTTGATTATCGGTGTGTTGTGCACCACACCAATAATCGTGAGGCTATAGGATATTTAGGATTGGTTTCCATTCTTCTCATTCCGAGATCGTGCTTTAGAGTGTGTTATAGGTCGACCCTCTAACGCTTTCCTTTCCTCGTAATGCTTATGCCTCCACGTAAGGCAACCCGCCCGTGGCAAGGCAAATGGCGAGTCGCTAGCAGACACCCAGAGTCACGAGGCTCGTGCCCGCCTATACCGTAGACGGCGAGTTCTATGACGCCGCCACCCCAAAGACAGACCACGCATCACACCTCCCGCCCCACACCGGGCGAGGAGTTAGGTACAAGGAGATGGCCCACTGGCTAAAGTCAGGCCCGATACGGAGAGATCGACGCGGCAGCCCAGCCCAGCTCCAGCCTCCGCACCTGTGGTACACCCGAGGCGTATAGTTTGAGGCTACGAGATTTCTTGAGTCAGAGCCCACGGAGTTTTATGGGTCGAGGCCGAGGATGATCCGCAGGAGTTCATCCGCCGATTCAGAGGATTTTGAGAGTGATCGTGGCGCCGAGACCGAGTCCGTGATCTTTGGTTCACATAGGCCGCGTGATACCGCAATGATTGGTTTGATTCACGGAGTTATCCCGGAGAGCACGCGCCCCGCCTACTGGGATGAGTTCTCGAGGCTTTCTCACTCACTTCTTGCCTCCACAGATGGCGAGGGCGCGGCCGATAGATTTTTACCGCTGAGGCAGAGGACGACCGCCGTGGAGTACAATGTCGAGTTTGATTCTTTGGCTCGATATGTCCCAAAGATTGGTAGCAGATATGAGGATAGGTGCACCGCTATGTCACCGGCTAGATGACTATATGGCCGAAGTCATGCGGGGGTTTCTCTCAGCCGTATGGACATTACCCGCACGCAGCTCACGCCTCGATGCGGCGAGCGCCGAGGTCGACGGTGACGCAGACAGCAGGAAGGCCGTGACGGGAGGGTCTTCCGGTGGTTATCGTGGTGGGCGGCCTCGCAGCAGCCTAGATTCGCACCACGCCCACCAGAGCACTCGCACCGCCCTCAAGACACCCAGAGTTTTCGAGGCGCATCGGCCCCAGAGCTTCGACGCCCGCAGTAGCAGAGGTATCGCCGACGGACCACCTCAGTGTGGCCGATGCGGGGATCCCATTACGGAAGTGTGGTACTACTTATGGATCTTGTTACGCCAGGCGCAGGTCACTTTGCGGGACCGTCCGACCGGGGCAAGGCCACGTGGTAGGGCCCACCTTTCAGTTCTGTGGCCGCCATCATCTCCTACGCTACTCGCCCGAGGCGTGGTGCTCATGGGTCAGCAGGTCGCGGCAGGTCGTGGCTCGTCCCAGCCTAGCGGTCCTCGTAACCGCATATATGCTTTGTCCACCGACAGATCGTGAGGCCTCACCGATGTCGCTGTGTACCTTATCGCTCGGGTTTGATGTGTATGCTTTGATAGATCCGGTTCTACTGGCCCCATATATCTCCCTTGTTGCTAGTAGGATGTGATAGAGCCCGAGTCCATAGACCTTTCGAGGTAGCTACGCCATGGGTGATTCGGTAGCTCTACGGTATATAGAGCTTGTCCCGTGACTATTTACGATCGTGACCCTGGCCGACTTGATAGAGTCGAGATGATTGACTTCGACGTGATTATGGGACGGATTGGCTAGCTTCTTGCTATGCCAATGTAGATCGCAGAGAGAGAGTAGTACGGTTCCAGCTTCGGCGAGCCATTGTTGAGTGGGAGGAGCACGTATCGCCGAGGGTGGTAGGTTTATTTCCTACCTCAAGGCTAGGAAGACGGTGCGGGGTATATCTACCATCTAGTTCGGTGTTTGATACCGAGGCTGCGTACCAGATTTTCACCGCCTCGTAGTCGCGAGTTCCCAGACGTGTTCCCGCATGACTCCCGTATCCTCCCGAGGAGATTGAGTTTGTATTGACATATTGCGATACTCTACCTATTTCCATTCCGCCATACGTAACGGCACCGCCGAAGGAGAGAGTCAAGGATCGCCTTAGGGATTTGCTAGAGAAGGGCCATTAGGCCCAAGGTTTCTCCCTGGGCGCCAGATTGTTCGTGAAGAAGCGACGGACGCCGCGCACGTGTGTTGATTACGACCGGAACAAGGTGACCATTAAGAACAGATATACCCTCCCGTGATTGATGATTTGTTCGACCATTGCAGGTGCGAGATGTTTCTCCAAGATTGATCCGCGATCGCTATCATCAAAGTAGTCGAGAGGTGGATGTCCCTAGATCGCATTCCGACCCAGACGCATTATGAGTTCGTGGTCATGTCTTTTGGGTTGACCAATGCTCCGCCAGTATTCATGGATTTGATGAACCGAGTGTTCAAACCATTTTGGACACGCCAGTGATAGTGTTCATCGATGATATCTTGGTTTATTCTCGCCGTAGCGAGCACGCGAGCATTTGGCGATCGGCCGATAGCTTCTCCAGACTAGCAGCTTGTGCGCCAAGTTTTCCAAATGTGAGTTTTGCTGACTTGATGCGTTTCTTGGGCATATTGTCGGGCTGATGGCATTCGAGTTGATACGCCAAGATCGAGGCAACAGACTTGGCCGAGACCTACTACTCCGGCAGAGGTTCGCAGCTCGGGCCTCGCGTTATTATCGGCGTTCGTGGAGAAGTTTGCTTTATCTTCGCACCATTGACTAGGCCGACTCGTAAGGCGCCAAGTTCCAGTGGATCGATGTCAGGAGCGTGGTTTCCAGCTTCTTGAAAGAGAGATCGACGACCGCCTCGCTTCTTACTTCCGCAGGTCCAGATGGTTATGTCGCGGTATTGTGATGCGTGCATCGGGTTGGGATGTATTGATGCAAGATGGCAGGTTATAGCATATGCATCCCGACACCAAGAAACACGAGGAACTACCCCACCCATGATTTGGAGTTGGCGTACCGTGATTCACGCTTTCAAGATCCGAGGCACTATTTGTATGGGGTTCACGTGGATATTTATACGCACCACAAGAGCCTCCAAGATATCTTCAAACCGCAGGAGCCGAACTTACGAGCAGACGGTGGTTAGAGTTGCTTAAGGATTACGATGTTGATATCCTATACCACCCGGAAGGCCAACGTTGTGGCGTATGCCAGTCGTAGTCGATGGGAGCCTATCGGATGTGCAGCAGAGAGAGGGACATGGTTCGTGATTTGCATCGCTTAGCGAGCTGGTGTCCGCTTGATTGATTCTCGATAGCGGTGGGGTTAGAGTTCGCGAGGTTGCCGAGTCTTCCATCGCCGGCGAGGCAAGAGGCAACAGCTCGAGGATCCACTTTGATTCGATATCGTGATACGCCTCTTCGTGAGGCGCGGTCCTTTTGAGGTAGCACCACGGGGTGCTAAGGTTTGAGGGCGATCGTGTGTTCCAGATGTTTCGTGACTTGGCAGAGGTTCTCGGGAAGCACACAGTACAAGCATTTCATCCATCCGGGTCGACCAAGATGTACCACGACCTTAGATCCGTGTATGGTGGGATGGTCAAGAGGACGCTGCGAGTTCGTAGCTCGCGCCCGTTGTCGGCAGAAGGTAGAGCACCGCAGGCCCGTGGTTTGTTACGCACGATTGAGATCCCGACCGAAGTGGGAGGTAATCAACATGGACTTCATCACGCGATTACCTCGCACTCGGAGGAGACATGATTCTATATGGGTTATCGTCGACAGTGACTAAATCAGCCCACTTTCTTCCCGCAGACGACTTTTTCTACCGAGGATTATGCCGCACTTTACATCCGAGATCGCCGATCGCATGGAGTCCCTACTTCGATCATATCGCATGCAGGAGCCCGCTTACGCTAACTTCCGGAGGTCCTTCCGAGGGTTTAGGGACGCAGTGAGCACGAGTCGCATTTCATCCACGCATGCACGGACAGCATAGCGCACTATCCGCACTTCGAGGATATCCGCGAGCCCGTGTTATTGACTTTAGTGGTAGTTGGGAGGATCATTTGCCTCTAGTTGAGTTCGTATAATAATAGCTACCACTCCAAAGATTCAGATGGCGCCTTATGAGGCCTTGTATGGGAGGAAGTGCGATCGCCTATAGGTTGGTTCGATGTGGGCGGCGGGCACTAGTGGGACCAGATTTGGTACACTGTGCGGTGGATAAGGTGAAACTTATCCGAGAGCGCTATCGACAAATTTCCGTAGTCGCATGTGTCGATGCAGATCATCGCCGTCGACATCTTGAGTTCGAGGTTCATGATTGGGTTTTCCTAAAGGTGTCACCCATGAAGGGTGTGATGAGATTCGGAAGGCGGAAGCTCATTTCAGGTACATCGGGCCGCTTCGCATTGTCCGCAGGTAGGCAAGGTTGCCTATGAGTTGGATCTGTCGTCCGATCCGGAGGCGCGGCATCCGCTTTTTCACGATCTACGCCGAGGAGATGTATCGGGATCCATCTAGGGTACACCCGATTGACGATGTCCAGTGACCGGCGGTTATCGTATGAGGAGATTCCCATAGCGATAGTCGATCGTCGTGTTAGGCGCTGCGCGACGAAGGACGTGGCTTCCACAAAGTCTTGTGGCGAACGAGCTCGGGAGGAGATGACATGGGAAGCCGAGAGGACACGAGGCGGAAGTATCCTCACCTATTCCCCATACCTCCGTAAATTCACTTTCCTACTTGTAAATTTTAGATATCGCCGCCTATGTGCTTGCGTGGCCGCGTGTGTGGCATTTACAACTGCTTAAGCTTCTTCGCTAACTGCTTGGGAAGGAACATTCGACGAATGTTTCTAAGGAGGAGAATGTTATACCCGTATTTCCGCAGTATGTACGTGGGAATACGACAAAGTATTGCCTTAAAGATAAGCCTTGGACGCTTTATTTTGTACACAACTTACTAAAAGAATCGCTTTCCGACAAACGTTTCCACAGCCTTAGAGTAAATTCCGCTATGCCATTTCTTATTTTTGCGGATTTTTCCGAGAGACGAAACATTTTGGACCAACGGAGGGTGACATGTGTCACCCTCACATCGAAGCAAGTGGGGTGGCTTTGGACGATCAAGGCCCAAAGAGGTGTTGGCCTCGCCGATTGGGTCCTTGTTTAGGCCTTGTTTTGTGCCATGTTTTGTGGAGTGTTTTGTGGAGTAGGAGTTAGGGTGCACTTGGCTTGATCTTGGCCTTACACTTGCCTTGCACTTGTCTTCATCTTGGCCATTGGTTGGCCAAGGCTTGAGCTATAAATACCCCCTTAGAGATGAAGAGTTATTCATCCACAAAGTTATCTTCCAAGTCTAAAAATCCTCTCCTCTCCCTTAAGCTTTTCGTCCAAACACCTCTTCCCTCCCCTTGTGTTGTATGGCCGAGAGCCTACCCCCCTAGCCTAGCCGAAATCTACCCCCCCTCCCTTGGTAGAAAAGTTGTCTTCTTGTATCGTTATAATGCCCAAAATACCCTAGCCCAAATACCTTAGTACTTAGTAGAGGTTGTGAAGAACGTCTAAGGTTTCTCGAGCATACAACTTGTGAGCAAAACCTTGCTCAGCGCGACTTTTCTAGGATATTATTGGGCTTACCGAGGTAATAATCCTAACCTCTTTTGAATTAGAGAATACTTACTGTTATAGTATAAGAATAAGTATAAATACTTAGAAGTATATCACGTAATAGAATTGAAGTATTAATCACTTAGAAGGGTTTAAAAGAAGAATAATCAAATCAGATTTACATAGGACTGCTTTCACATGAGACTTATATAGCTCACCTGTAGGAAGTCTTGCTCGACTTACCAGAGAATTATGAACCCCTTGCTTAGAATGACCTTCAGAGTAGTCTTTAATAGATATCTGTGACTATTATAGTCGACTCTCTCGCGACATATTCAACTCGCGTGGTTTTCATTTGAGAAGGTATGTGATTCTTCCTAAAGCATGATATTTTACAATATAACTACGCAATGTCTTTGACTTAAGCTGAATAATACTTACGGCAATGCCTCACGCTTAAGCTGAATAATACTTACTAAGAATGCCTCACGCTTAAGCCTTGAATAATAAAGAATCAAAACATTTCAAAAGACTAACAATCATATTAACAGAAGAGAACTAATTGGTTTTTAAAACAGAAGCTTAAGAGTTATACTAACTTTATGGGAAGTAAGTATAACCACTTAAGATTTATAAAAGAAACAAGTTTGCCTATGTGTTTATAACAGACTTGTATTGTGAAAAGAATAATAAAGATGGTTTGATAAATAGACATGATATGATGCTATGTGTGTTAGTATCTTGTAACGTTTGTATAGTTGAGTATCCTTGTTGTGCTTATGTTGTTTAAAGATAAGTTGTTATGTTAGTATACTATCACTCACCTCTTGAGATGATACCGGGTTGTCGCCTCCGACGCGGTAGACTCGTGTCCAGGACCATGATTCGAGAATACCTCACGCGGGTCCAGGGCCTATGCGAGCTACGAGAGTTCCGTGTTAGTATGCGGGGTTATGCCTCATGCGGTGCGTGTGGCCATGCGACAATGAGTCCGGGGCGATGCCGAGGAGTAGCTACCCTCGATGCGGGGTTATACCTCACGCGCCCACGCGAGTGGCCTCGCGGACTCGGAGTTCAGATTAGGCTTGCAGAATGATGATGGGGGCGAGTGGCCCTGTTTCGATCATTCGCAGCCTAGACAAGACCTATTACAGTTACCTATTGTTGCTCTTGTTTGTGATATGGCACTACGTGCGGTTTCCTTGGTTGTTTCACACATATTTGTAAACTGGTTTTAAAATGATATGTTTTCCTTTAAGTATTTTACAGTTTCGCATACTTAGTACTCAGATCGACTCCTTCTGGGCTGCGTTCATGCCGCAGTAAGGGCAAGCAGTGCTAGATCCACATCCTTAGGATCTTTGCGCTGTGTCGTGAGCTCTATCTTCTCCGAGGCTCTACTGGGTATGATCTCCTGTATTGTAGATAGTTTTCAGACAGTGGTATGGCGGGGCCCTGTCCCGCCATAGTTGTTTACTTCCTTAGAGGTCTGTAGTACTATTGTACAGTTGGGATGTAACTGCAAAACTTGAGTTATTTATATTATGCCGAAAGGCAAGCTTTTCTTCAGATAAACTGTGTCTTATTCTATAAACTGTTTCCTGTCTTGTTTTATATTTCGCTGGTTACTCTGATGTATGACTACTTGGGTGCCCCGGTAAGGCACCAGTCACGGGCCCCGGAACGGGTCGTGACAATAACCATCTGGACCCTCTGGAAGAGTAAGAACGGGGGCGGTCGTCAATCTCTCTTTCAGCAACTGGAAACCCTGCTCACAAGCATTAGTCCACTGGAACTTGGCTGCCTTCTGAGTCAGCCTAGTCAATGGTGCAGAGATAGAAGCAAACTTCTCCACGAACCGAGATAATAACTCGCAAGGCCCGAAATCGCGAACCTCGCTGAGTAGTAGGTTCAGGCCAAGTCTCGATCGCTTCGATCTTGGCCGTATCCACTGAATGTCATCACCCGACAATATGCCCAAGAAACGCCATCAAGTCAACCAAAACTCACATTTGGAAAACTTGGCGTATAATCGCTGATCTCGAGAATCACAAGACACCTCAAATGCCCGCATGCTCGCTCGAGCGAGAATAAACCAAGATATCATCAATGAACACTATCACGAACGTGTCCAAAAATGGTTTGAACACTCGGTTCATCAAATCCATGAATACCACCGGAGCATTGGTCAACCCAAAAGACATGACCCTAAACTCATAATGCCCGCACGTCCGAATGCGATCTAGGGACATCCACCTCTCGACACGAACTCGATGATAGCCCGAACGCAGATCAATCTTGAGAAACATCTCGCGCCGCAATCGGTCGAACAAATCATCAATCCCGGAAGGGGTATTCGTTTAATGGTCACCTTGTTCACCGTCAGAATCAACACACATGCGCAGCTGCCCCGCCCTTCTTCTTCACGAACAATACCGGCGCTTCTGGGGAAACATCGGGCCTAATGAAGCCCTTCTCCAAAGAAATCCTCACCTGGTCCTTCACTCTCAACTCGGCAGTGCCATTCTCAGATGGCGGAATGGAAATAGGCCGAGTATCCGCAATATGTCAATACAAAACTCGATCTCCTCTCGGGAGGATACCCGAGGTCATCCGGGAACACGCCCGGGAACTCACGACTACGGAATCGATCAAAATCTGGTACCGCACCTCGTGATCAAACACTCGAACTAGATGGTAGATATACCCTTCTCGCACCATCTTCCTAGCCTCGAGGTAGGAAATAAACCTACCTCGGCGATACCGCGTGCTCCTCCCACTCAACAACCGGCTCTCAGAAACCGAACCGTACTACTTTCTCTCTGC